>OY970803.1:13918934-15168934 GCA_963853775.1 Xanthia togata
ATGTGAGAACAATGTAGAAAGTTGTGCACGTAAAAAGCGTCCGTAATATTAGGTCTTTACCTATGAAATTAGAGATTTGAATGATAATTTTAAAATATAAAAATTTTGGTAATTTGTTTTTATTTCAGGTCATCAAAGTACTGGCCCAAATTATCTATACAATTTTGCCATTTTGATGGCAGTTTGTTTATCCCTTTACTGTAGAAGTCTGCCGGACGGGATGCGATGAAGTCAGCGAAAGCGTTTTGTACTGCCTCTCGGGTGTTGAATTTTTTCCCACTTAAAAAATTGTCAAATGTTTTATAAAAAGTAGAAATCATTTGGGGCAGGGTCCGGTGAGTACGGTGGGTGACGGAGAGCTTCCAGCTTTAACTCTTGTAGCTTTGCGATGATCTATCGTGAAGTGTGAGCTCGCGTGTTGTCGTGAAAAAGCAATGAGGAAGAGCGATTGACTAGTCTTGGTTGTTGAATTACGAGCTTCTCCATCATTGTTTGCAATTCTTGGCAATAGACATCTGCCGTTACTGTTGTGCCATTCGGTAAGAAGCTGTGATTTACACCACCAGACAGTCACCATTATCTTCCTATAAGTAATCTTTTTTTTAGCGCACTGATTAGGTGCTGTACCCGGGTCCACCCACTGTGACGAACGCTTACGGTTGTCATACAGGATCCACTTTTCATCGCAGGTAACAATTCGATTAAGAATTCCCTCGTTTCTATGCCGATTCAGTAATGCTATGCATGCTTCGACGCGTAAATCTCGCTGTTGGTCGCTTAGTTCGCGTGGCACCCACTTTCTAGCTTTTTTATCTTTCCGATTTGACGCAAGTGCTTTAATGTTGTTTTGACACTAACTCCAAGGCCCGCAGCAAGCTCAGCCGTAGATTGAGTTGGATCCGCTTCCACTATCGCCTTCAATTCGTCGTTGTCGACAATGGTTACCGTCCGACCGCGAGGCTCGTTCTTCAACTCAAAATTTCCAGATTTAAAACGATTGAACCAATAATGGACCGTGTTTATGCAAGCAGTGTTAGGCCCGTACACGTCGTTAATGTTTCGTGTTGTTTGCGCAGCGGCATTTCCACGTAGGAACTTATATTCGAAAATTGTACGAATTTTCAGTTTATCCATGGCGCCAAAAACTACCACAATGTCACAAAAACAAAAAACTATCTAAAAATAAATGACTGAATTTGAAATGAAATTAACACGTGTTTCGAATAAAATTCATTTGAATTTCGAATTGCGCGCCAGTCCACAGATAATCAAATATGAAAATGCTGGTTATAGAATCTCCAATTACATAGGTAAAGACCTATTAAAAAAATACAAACAATTCAAAAATTTAAATAAAATACAATAAGCCGAGGCAGATAAGAAACTTTCCACATCCCTTTTTTACACATAAAAGGGTTACAACATCAAGTTCAGTGTTATAATTGCAAATTCATTATTAATATTCTATGTTAACTAGTTAGCCATATTTATTATTTCCATACAGTAATATTGACAAATTAATGAAAACAGGTAAATATTTGAGAGCTATTTGCGACGTTGCCAACTTTATAATCTACGTCGTCGCGAATCTCTCAGGGAACTATTTAAAAAGATTAATATTATGACGGTACCTTGCCAATTCATTTATTCAAATATTATGTATGTGAGAAAAAATCTACATCTTTTTAATAAAATAAGTGATAGACATAATTTTAATACTAGAAATAAAGATAAAATAGATCAACCATTTTTCAGACTATCTAAAGTAAATACATCTTTTATGGGGTACTGTGTTAAATGTTACAACAGAATACCTTGTGATATATTAGAATTAAATGAAAGAAAATTTAAAAATCATATAAAAAGTACACTTTGTAAACAAGCATATTACAAATTAGAGGATTATATCCAAGACAAAAATGCTTGGAAACATGCTGGTCCTGCTCCATAGGACAATTCAGAATCTAGACAAAATCGAACTGGTTGCTAATTTAATTGTATAATTATTATTTTTTATTTTTTTAAACATTTATTTTATTTTATTTTTTGTGATTATTTGAACTCACACACTGACTTATTATTATTAGTATTACTTATTATAATGTTAGAAATATAATATAATTTTACAATGTTTGTAAGTATGTGAGCACCATGCATCTATCACATAATTATGTCATTCCTTCATTTTTCATTCTTTTTACCTATCGTGGTATAGTAATCTTATTCTAGGTGCATTGTCTTCACATATAATTATATAATAAGTGTATACAAGATATAATATTTTTTTTAAAAAAGAGTAACGGTGGAGTTTCTTGCCCATTCTTCTCCATACGAAAACTACCTTTTGGAATGGGCGACTAGAATCAGTTTTATTATTTTTTGTAAAGTTTGACGTTCAAAAGTGCCTTTTTTGTGCCTAATTGAAATAAATTATTTGACTTTGACTTTCTCAATAAGCGCTCTTAGTTTTCACGTTCAAATTTTTACATAATATACCGACAGTCTCTCATGAAAAGTAAACTGAGAATGGAATTCTATTACTATGTATACGATGACTACGATGAGACCTAGGTCCTTTTTATCATATAAGAGTGATATAAATACTCTGTGAGTACCTATATGCTCCAACAAGACTTGTAGGTATACAACTTTACCTCTCCTGCCTCACTTTGAAATGTGC
Organism: Xanthia togata; assembly: GCA_963853775.1. Taxonomy (NCBI): domain Eukaryota; kingdom Metazoa; phylum Arthropoda; class Insecta; order Lepidoptera; family Noctuidae; genus Xanthia; species Xanthia togata. The sequence goes on from OY970803.1 coordinate 13,921,615, forward strand.
CGCCGGCAGTTTAAAACAAAGGGTCAAAGGGAATTTTCTTAAAGTTGAACAAAGGCGTTCTTGATACTGTTTATGGTAGGGTACTGTTGCGCTGTGAAATTAAAAGAAAGTAATATATAATACTGAATTTCTGTGGCTAAATGGATATAAAGCCGCACGACAGCGCCTGCCTATGTATGTAGATATTCTATTCAAAATCGCAATTAGACTTCTATATTTGCCTTTGATGTCCCACTGCAGCGCAAAGGCCTAGTAGCTACTCTCTTATCACTTCTCTCTGTTTAAAGCTGCTAAGGACTAGTTCTTTTTGAAGGAGTCCAGATCATTCCGTCATCTCCGTCTGAGCCATTGGTCTTCTGACATGCGGCAGATGTGTCCAGTCCAATTTTATTTTAGCGTGACAGCTTTCTAAGTGATATCAGTTATCTTTGTGATGGATCGGATGGTCGTATTCCTAACCCGATCTAATTCTCCGTTCCATAGCCCTCTGGCAAACCTCGAGCGTGGACTTCTGCTGATTTGAATTCCTAATTCCGTAATACACGTTCAGTCAGAATCTGAATCGTTTTGATATAGAAAAGTAATCTGCTTGAAGCTAATCTGCTTGCTGAACTATCAAAAGGAAACAAATTAGTCTTAATCGTTTACGATAGTGTGTAAGGTACGTAATTAGGCTACAGGTTAATCACTAACCACATGAAAAAAAGAAAGATTACTTTAATTTAAAAAGTTGCCTAAAACCAGTAGCACAGCAAAGGAATGAAGTAACAAACTTTAAAACATTATCAACTCGTTTGTACTTCAATCAACCGGAGTGCTGCCGATGTAATGCAAAATAATTCCAATTCCAAATAAATTGAATTCACTGACTAAGTTATATAATTTATCTTCAAGTGGCCATTTTCATTTGCGTCACTTTAAATTGTTCTCCTATATAGGGTGGAAGGGAAATCGACGCGAAAACTGATACCATGGATTCAGTACATGATTTTGAACCCCCCTCCAGTGAAATTTTTCGTCGGTTATTAAAAAAAATCTGCTGTTCCATATATTTTGACCGCGTAGGTATTGAACTAAACTAAAAACTACTAAATCCATGGTATCAGTTTTCGCGTCGATATCCCTTCCACCCTGTATAATATTGAATAAGGCTGAGAGACGCGGGGGGGGGGGGGGTGTCTCTTCAAACACGCCTGTGCATTTCGCCTTGTTCTTCTGACTTTTTGTAGTCGACATATTCCCTACTTTTGTTACTCGTTACTCTGACCCCCTAGCAGAGCCCTAAAGCCCTAACGGGCCTACCGAGAGCCCGTTGCGCGAAATATGCTCCGGCAGGGATGGAATTCATGCAAGAAAGAAAAGGTGGCGACTGTCCTGCAGAGAGCTGTGAACCTACGTTACGAGGTGCTCAGAAACCGGTGGGAACGATCGGCCGCCTCGGCAGTGCCTGCAGTCAGGCCCCCGCATCGTACACAGCCGTACAGGCGTAGTAGTGGTCTCTGTGGGATTATCTACTTGTTAGACTAGCACCCTGCTGGTCCTAATTATCAAAACATGGAGCAGAACATAAGGCCAGGTCCACGACATAGGTCGGTGCGTCTTGAGGCGCGGGGCAGCGCTCGAATGTTCCCGCGCCGCTCGCGTCTCCGCACTCGACTCGCACACACAAATTTAAGTGAGTGTGTAGTTACACCGCCACATATGAACTACGCATAAAATACATGACGTCACACAAATCCTGCATCGCGCAATTAGAGTTTACCGCGCGAACGCCATATATAAGACTATCCGACATCAACAGTTGGGCAGTCGGCCCGCCAGACACAACACCCGTCTGGTCGGAGGATCCTCCCTTTTCTATGGTGGATGAGTGAACTTTACACCCTGTTCTTCATGTCCCTCAATTGGTGACCCCGAGTATGAACGTCAACGCAGCTTTCGTGCAACTACTTCAGCGTGACGTCATCATCATCACTCCCGCAAGCTTTCGTGAGGCGAGTCACACAGACAGCCAGCACCCTCGGCTTCAACGGGTATCCTGACCACCAGCATGCAGTGAACGCGCATTCCTGGTCATCACCCTCAGCCTCATCAGCAACCTTAGCACAGCATCTGCATCTTCGGTCGGTCTCACAAGCAGAGATCTTTCTACCCTCTCCTGGTCGACGCTAGCAGTCAGCCACAACCCGGCGCTATACCACATCCGACTCACTGGATCGTGACGCAGCGCCACCCCGACTCACTCGGGAATCACCGCAGACTGTTCCGACTCACCGCGAACTATGCAGCACCCGGTTCCGACTCACTGGAACCTCCACTGGTACTGTAAAGCATCGCAAGATACAAGACTCAGCCCACTATCGACCTCCGGTCTCCGGAGGGGAGAGATGTAGCGATTACACCGCCACATACGAACTACGCATCAAAGACATGACGTCACATAAATCCTGCATCACGCAATTAGAGTCTACCGCGCGAACGACATTGTATATAAGACTATCCTAAATCAACAGTCGGACAGTCGGCCCGCCAGACACAACACCCGTCTGGTCGGAGGATCCTCCCTTTTCTATGTTGGAGTGAATTTTACACCCTGTTCTTCATGCCCCTAAAAGTGTACCTTTGCAATCGCATCTGTGTTCCCAAGCGTAAGTCAGAGTTTTTATATCTCCGTAACTACAAAGGCATAGACCTGGATGCTTTGAAGCGTGATGTTGGCAATCTCGACTGGACCCCTCTGGTTGAGAATGATGACATCGACGATAAAGTGAATTGTTTTAACGCAACTGTTCTCGACTTATATAATCAGCATGCTCCTATCCGACGTGTCAAAGTTTGACATAACCCTGAACCATGGATCACGCTACAAATTAAAGAGCTTATTGCTTGCAGGGATAAATCTAAGAGCAGATATAAGCGCGGACCTTCAGAGCTGAATCTCTCTAATTACAAATACTTACGTAATCGCTGCAGTCATCTGTGTCAAGATGCTAAGAGACGCTAGTTCCACGATCGACGCAATAACCGCAGTTTTTCAGACGTCTAGAAATTTCTCAAATTTATTGGCATAGGAAAGTCACCTATCAACCAGTGTAAGGATCCTAGCCTCATTGATCTCAGTAAGCATTTCTCTCTCCTTCCCTTTTCTCTTGATCCGTCTGTCAAAACTGCGACACTAGAGAGTCTCGCTTATTTTCCGTTACCACAATGTTCTCACTTTAAGCTTAGCGATGTTATTGAGGATGACATTAAGAAATCTATACTTGCTATAGACTATAATATAATTTTTCTTCTTTTTAGGGTCTTTACTTAAAAATATAGAATTAGAATATAAAACAAAAGCGGCGCAAGCAAGGCGGGAAATCGGTGTCTTTTTCGTCCTTTTGGGGTGGAATTATGATTGGAGCTAGAACGCCTTTGATCCCATATCGAGGCTCCATGACGGCAGATCGGTACAAATCAGTCGTTATTGATTGAATTTTCAGACCTTCCGAGTAAACCATGAGCACCAATTCGCACTGGTCGATGATTATGCGCCCGCACATCGAGCTCAGCGAGTCAATGCCGGCTCGCCTGACTTAAACCCAATAGAGCACACGTGGGATGCACTTAAGTGGGCTTTATGGAACCGTCGTCACCTCCCCAGACAGTGCCAGAGAGATCAGAAAAGCCGCTATTCAAGAATGGAACATGTTACCGCAAGAAATGCTGGATAACTTGGTCCTCAATATGCCCAGGAGGATCTCCGCATATGTCGAGCTAGGGGAGGGGTTATATAAATAAAAACCTTTTAATAACTGGTTGTATCAGTTTGGTTAAATGATCTTTTTCTTTCCATCTGTTACAATTACATTAGGAAGGAATTACAAAATTTTTGTTATTAAAAAAAAAACAGTTTACTTGTCTTTTACTTATTTTTTAATTTCAAACAGTGTATTTCTATTTAAAAAAATATACAACTTAAACACTTTTTCTTAATAATGTTAAATTTTTAAAATATATCAGCTTTTGCTAGTGATCATAAACTTTTTATGATTTTATTTAAGTATTTATTTATTTCTTTATACGCTTAGGTTTACTTCAATATTTTAGTTTAATACATCGCATATTAATATTTTTCTTTTCTTGTTCTCACACACTACTGTCCACTTTTCTATCTCATTTCTCCTTTTGCAGGTCAGCTGGAAGAAATTTCTTAAGAAATAAGCATTACTATTATTATTATTTTTCCTATGTGGGTAGGCGTGACGTTTAAAAGTAATTTTGTAGCTTCCTCATTTAATATTTATTTTAAAATAGTTAATAGTATTTATTCCCCATATTTATGTGCTAATTAACTAATAAACCCACCTTCGCTTGGAACTCTCCTATCACTTTCACTCTTCAACAACCACAACACTTGAGATACTACTAAAACATGGATAGCAGGCTTGTGCACAGCATGGCGGAACTGGAGAAGCTGTTTAGCTCCCGCATGTGTGAGTACGAACAAAAGCTGCAGAGAGCTGCAGCTGGAACCGACCCTGCTCACTCAGATCTTGCTGCCCTCTCCCATGACTTCTCCGAGTTTAAATCTTTTGTCTGCAATACTTTGTCACACTTCAAAACTCAGATAGAGCTCCTGTCTTTGAGTCTGGACAGACATGAGACTGCTATGCGAAGAAAAATCTTGCTGTTTCATGGTATTCCGGAGAAACCTAATGAAAAACTGTGTGACTCGATTCTCCATATTATATCAAAGCAGCTAATGATAGATGACATTAAATTGGAGCACTTAGACGTATGCCACAGACTGGGAGCCCCCCAGGGTAAAACAAGACCTGTGCTGGTTCGATTCAATGGCATGGAGCATCGTCGGTTAGCTTGGGACGGTAAAACGACACTCAAGGGCAGCGGTATCACCATTTCGGAGTTTCTGACTAAGACACGGCACCAGGTATTTATTGCTGCTCGCAAACACTTTGGCATCAATAGCTGCTGGTCTGCAGAGGGAAAGGTTATTGTCTTGACACCTGACAAGGCTCGTCGGAAGATAGCGTCCATGGGTGAGCTTGACACTTTAATCGCGTTATTCCCCGCTCCAGCCAGTGCTGCTGCACGAAATGACCCCGTGCCTGCAGTTACCACCTCTTCAGCAGTGGAATCTACGTCGCCTGAAACCGCAACCCCCATAAAAAAGGTTGTGAGAAAGGCTCGTCGCTGAGTTTGTTGATTTAGATGTGTATCATTGATCGTTTTGTAATACATTCGGGTAGTGTCGGTACACGTTAAAATTCGATTTTCTTTTTTGTTAATCTACCCAATAGCATTTACTTTCGTAAAAATTCTCACATCGAATAGCTTGCCGATAAATGTTTTTATTTTTTAATGTAGTGACATGACGTCTGTCAGTGTCATTTCTTGTTTTAAATTGCCGCTACGTTTCGTTACGCTTTGCATTTGTAATAATATAATTTTTATCTGTATCCGAATGTTGTGGTTCAACTTTTTTGTTATGTTTGATATGTTATGTTTTTTTTATACCTATGTCTTTTGTTAAAAACAATTTATGTCTTGATTTATTTACTTATTTTTTTTATCTTTTTGTGTTACTTTGTTGTGTTAAAATCTCTTCCATCAACAGCGAATTGGTGTTTTTATTAGTTGAGCGTTCTAATTACTGTTATTGTTTTGTTTGTATGCATTGTAGTTAATAGTTTTATTCTTATTTTTTATTATATCTTTTTTTTTTGTTTTTATTAGTATTTATACATATTATTATATTCGTAAACTATGATCGATTTCGACCTTCATGATGATTTTTTCTCTTGTTCTTCCTCTTCTGGCAGTTTTCTTAGTGCGGCGAGTTCTTCCTCTCCTCTTAATCTGGGCGATCAGATTTCCACTTTGCTGTCCCATCTCCCCAAAAATCTCAATATAGCCCACATCAATGCCCAAAGTGTTCCTTGCCATTACTCTGATCTTCTGGCTTCCATTAACAGTGCACATATAGATGCTTTGCTTATCTCCGAGTCCTTCCTCAAACCCTCTCTTTTATCTGTTCATTATGCGCTTCCAGGCTTTGTCCTTATCCGTAATGATAGAACTGGGAAAGGTGGTGGTGGTGTTGCCATTTACTTGCGTAATGATATTCCCTACAAGATTATCAGCACATCACTATCCTCCTACTCGGGGTCAGCGGAGCATCTATTTCTCGAAATTTCCCTGCATCATGCTAAAATGCTACTTGGAGTCGTTTATAGCCCTAACTCCAGTGTCGATTACTTTGACTCTTTTGATTCACTTTTAAATAATTTCTGTCCCTCTTATGAACACGTCGTCTTGATGGGCGATTTTAATACTTGCCTAAGAAGGCAAGTATTAAAATCGCATTGATTGAAGTTTGTGAGTGCGATTGTTGTTTTTAAGAAAAAACAACAATCGCACTCACGAACTTCAATCTCTCTTATCTTCCTATAACCTCTGTATTCTGCCTCTTTCAGCTACGCATCATTTCCCTAATTGCACGCCTTCTCTGTTAGACCTATTGATAGTCTCTAATTCCAATAACGTATCTGTCCACGGACAGCTCACTGCTTGTTTTTCTTACCACGACCTCATCTTTATGTCTTACAGGACACGCCCTCCCAAGCGTAAGCCGCAGTATATTTTCCTTCGGAACTACAAGGGGTTAGACCTGGAGGCATTGCTGCGTGATGCTGGTAGCATCGACTGGACGGACGTCATGGAGAGCTCATGTATCAACGATATGGTTCACATGTTTAACAGGACGATACTTAGCTTATACGATCGTCATGCCCCTATCCGTAGAGTCAAAGTAAAATATGTTCCGGCTCCATGGCTTACTCCTGCCATTAAAGATTCGATGGCAAGTAGGGATAGAGCCAAAAGAAGGTTAAAACGCTGTCCTTCAGAGCGCAACCTGAATGCGTATAAGGTGCTGCGTAATCGCTGCAGGCGTATGTGTAGAGATGCAAAGAGACGCTACTTCCATGATTCTCTCGATAACCGTAACTCCTCTGAAGTCTGGAAGTTTCTAAAAACTATCGGCATTGGCAAGTCTCCAGTCGTTTCCAGTAATGACACTGACGTGTGTGCTCTTAACAATCATTTCTCACACCCTCCTGTTATTTTAGATCCGCACGTCAAATCAGCTACTCTTAATAAACTTTCCTGTTTGCCAGTGTCACAGTGTTCTTCTTTTGAATTAAGTCCAGTAAGCGAGATTGAGGTCAAAAAATCTATTTGTGCTATCTCCTCTTCTGCAGTTGGTAATGATAATATATGCTCAAGAATGATTTCTCCTATCCTCCCCTCACTACTTCCCGTCTTGACTCATATTTTTAATTTCTCCTTGTTTTCTTGTACTGTTCCCGAGGCCTGGAAACAGGCCCATATCATCCCCTTCCAAAATTCCTAAGCCGGTCTCACCGTCCGATTTCCGTCCCATTTCTATCCTCCCTTATCTCTCTAAAGTTCTTGAGCACATAGTTCATCAGCAACTTTTTGCCTTTCTATCCACGAATGACCTACTTAGTCCTCTTCAATCTGGTTTTCGACCTGGTCATAGCACAGTAACGGCTCTTTTGAAGGTTACTGATGACATCCGCTGGGCTATGGACCACAAATCTCTCACCCTTCTTGTACTTCTGGACTTTAGCAATGCCTTTAACTCTGTTGATTTTGACATCCTTCTAGGAATCCTTAAATCCTTAAATTTCTCTATTTCCACTATTTCTTGGTTCGACTCCTATCTTAAGGCCCGCTCGCAGCGGGTTCGTCTCAATGAGTTTTCTTCTGATTGGTGCTCTCTTACCGCAGGTGTACCTCAGGGTGGCGTTCTCTCTCCTCTTCTCTTTTCTATTTTTATTAACTCTGTCTCCAGAGTCATCTCTTCTCATTTCCATCTCTATGCCGACGATCTCCAGATTTACAATAATTTCGTATGGGAAGATGCGGAAACCGCCGTATCTGCCATGAACAGTGACCTGGATTTGATTGGCGAGTGGTCGCGGTCCTTTGGACTGCAAATCAACCCTAGTAAATCCCAGGCCTTGATTATCGGCGGCAGGTATATGCGGAATAGGCTCGATGTTACGTCATTGTCTCCTCTTTGTCTGAATGGAGTTCAGATTGTTTACGCAAATACAGTTAAAAACCTGGGGGTGACCATGGACTCGTACTTATCGTGGGCTGCCCATGTTGCTCAAGTCAGTCGCAAAGTGCACTTTACGTTCCATTCGTTGAAATGCCTCCAGAGCTTCTTGCCCTTGAACACAAAAATCTCCCTTGCTCAAACTCTCATTCAGCCCATTATAGATTACGCCGATGCCTGTTATTTGGATGCCACCGAGGAGCTTTTAAATAAACTTGAGCGTTTACAAAATTTATGTATTCGTTTTGTTTTTAACCTTAAAAAATATGATCACGTCTCTAACTTCCGCAAGTTACTCAAGTGGCTCCCTATTCGACTTCGCAGGAACTCTCGGATATTGTGTCTGCTATTTAACCTCCTTCATAATCCTAAAACTCCTTCATATCTGCGGGAGCGCTTTTCCTATGACCGTCCTTCTGATGTGCCTTGCAGGTCGCATCTTAGAAACCTGCTTAAGTGCCCTACCCACTCCACTGACTTCTACTCCTATTCCTTCACCGTGCACGCGGTGCGGTTGTGGAATTCACTTCCGCCTGACATTAGGGACTGCCAAACTGTTGCAGTATTTAAAAGAAGAGTGAAAGAACACTATCTTTCCACTTCGTCATAGTTGCGTAGGTATTTATGTTGTATTTTATTTATTTTAGAAGTATGTATGTATGTATGTATGTTCGTAAGTATATTGTCATATAATTTGTTTTATTTTATTAAGTGAATTGTTTTTGATTTTATGTATTTTACTTTCTCTCTACTCTTACACACGGTGTCTACATCTCTTTTTACCCTCTGTCCTATCGCAGGTATGCTGGAAGAGATTTCATTAGAAATAAGCATCACCTTTGTACGTATTTTTCTGTTCTTATAATCTTGTCTGTTTATTTTTGTGTGTACATAAATGGTTAAATAAAAATAAAATAAATAAATTACTTTTGTACTCATAATTATGATTATGTCGTATCTGTATATATTTTACAGTGAGTACATAAAAAATAAAATAAATAAATACCAAAATATTTTTTTTTTAAAGATAAGTATCTAAGTAGCCTTGTATTAGGTACATAGGTGTCTTCTACTGCCTAGCCTTTTCCCAACTATGTTCGGGACGGCTTCCAGTCTAACCAGATCAGACCTTTCAGTTTCTGACTACCCAATATTGGGGGAACCTAGACCTACGTGCCTATGGTAGATACCCAATATTTTCCATTTCAATGGGTTCTACCACAAATCTTGTTTCGGATCCAACGAACCCATTGAAGTCAAGCTACGGGAGAACTAACATTATTATTACGTAGGTTTGCCTACGTAATAACGTTAGTTCTTGTTTGACTAGCCTCGTAGTTGGATTGATGTAGAGTACCTACTCTGAAAAGATTTTTATGCTTTTATTTATGTTCGGGAGTGAAAGAATGAGGTATAAATACTGTGTGAACTATGTAATCCGGGTAATTTTGGGGTACTTAACTTTTCAGGAGTGAAGCGAAATGCATTCAATTGTTTCGTGTTAAGGCCCCGAAGACAGGCGCGACGCGACTCTAGTAGAACAATTTCTATGAAAACTCTATAGGAATTGTTCTACTAGAGCCTGTGGGAGACTTTACAAATTGTATTATGGTAACCACTTGTAAGGTAACAGGCCTCGGTTTGCGGCAGCGGTCGCAGGTTCGGTGGTCGTCGAGAAAAACAAATGCAGACAAACTTCAACTCGCTATTTATAGTTGACGCGTACTTTTTGTGTTGCTTGATGACATTAACAATGAAAAAATTCCACCAAATAAAAACCAAAGATACCTACTTTAAAAATACATTTATTTTTATTGTATTTAGACATGAAACATTTAATCATCTCTTTTTTGTCATTACAAAAATTACTTAACATTTAAGCTAATGTAGGTACTTGTAAGTATTTTCTTTTGTTACCAAATATTCAGATCTGCATTGTATTATATACAACCATTAAATTAAAAATCATACATGTAAATTAATAACACTGTAACAAGCTTACAACAATTGCTTAAATATTTATTAATGTTAAACTCAATATACATATTAAAATCTAAAATTACACTACTTAGTAAGCTACGTATACCGATATTTTGTCATGTTAGTTTATCCAGCTATAAAATAATTTGAAATCTCTACACATTTAAACTGTAAATATCTGTTGTATTAGATAATGTTCTACTTTCATCATACATGTTATGTATATAGATGCATACGTATATACATGTTCTTGCGCCTGTGTTAGGAATAAACTGTGGGAATAAATGATGATTTATTTTTAAAGAGAAACCCTTTTAGAAAAATCTCGTACCTTTTTTTTTGCAAGAACATCTGCAGGTGTAGTTTTATCCCCATGGGCGCGACTGAATACATAGTACAAATACGTGCCTACACGCAAAACCTACATTCATCTCGCAAATAAACATTTTATCCTCAGTTTCGGGACAAGCGGACTGTCTTAAACGCTGCCTGAACTTTTACTTATGTGTTGTAATAAGAAAAACTTGTGATTCTGCCTAATTTCCTTATGTATAAAATAAAGATATTTCTGAGATTACAGGCGTGGTGGATAAAATAACAATCCGTAAATAGCAGTGAGTAGAGGCGCCGCGATAGGGGGAGGTGGCGCCGCGCAGTAAGCCCGAGGCTGCTGGCTGCACGCCGCGATGTCCTGCGCAAGAACCCAGGCCATGCGCCGGAGTAACGTGCTGGCCGCTATCGAGCACGAGCGGCCCGCATTCGCCACGCATTGGATGAAGTCGTCACGTGAGCTGCAAATATTGAAACCAGTTTAATTGTTCATGAAGATCTAGATGGAGATAGATCTAGCTAGTTATTACGGTTGTAGATCATCAAGACCTGATCAACTCAGTATTGATAAACCGTTGTGGTTTGGGAACTCACTCGGTGACCTGTTGAAGTGTAATGCGAGGCCCGCTTGCACCATAAATCACGAAACGTCGACAGAGACAGAATGATAGATGATTTAAATGCGTAAGCGGTCCTAGAGGTAAATCAGAAAGCCGTCCATGACAAAAAACGGTGTCGTTGAGCGGCATTCGTGAAATATTAAAAAAGTACAAAATAACTTGCTCTGCCTTTTTGGTTAATATAGTTTCATGAGAGTTGTCGGCTGCTATTTGAATAAATAATTATTATAGCAATTAATACGGACAGCCAGAACCCCGAAAGCTTAACAACTGCTGTAACCTTAGATTACTTGTTTCATTCATCTTGTTTTCCGCACTAATTGGGTAGCGGAGGGCAAATGGCAGTCGGTCGGCGTTAATAACCGAGCCAACCCCATCTGGTCAGAAGAAGGTCAATCTTAACATCCACTGCTAGGAAAAGTTATGATGATACACATCTGGTTTAAGGTTTACTTTTACATAAACGTTACTTTCAGGTTTATGATGAAAATGTTTTTCGTATGTAGCTATCTACAGATAGTGCAATCCACGACGACGCGCCCCACTCCGCGATTACTGTACCGTAAGGTGTACTTTAGTACGGAGCGGACCGGAGTGGGGCGCGTTGTCGTGGATTGCACTATCTATATGTATATGAAAAATAACATTGATAGATCTAAACTAACTAAGTCGGTACACCTAATTGTCAATTTCTGTTTTTTATTTATTTATTTTTATTTATTTGTTATAAAAACTTATGTTACATTTAAACAGATATACAGGACAATTTTAATTTTTTTCTTAGTTTTATAGTGAAGACATCTGCGTCTGAACTAGATAAAAATATCTGTATCTCAGATATCAGCGCTCTTCCTTATAACCACCTTCCGACCATTACAATACCAGCTTTAGCCATATTGGTATATCTTTACACAGAGGACAAGCTAAAATAAAATAAAATAACCAAACGGGTATGTGGAGTGTTAATCTCTCGGTGAGTAGTATGTGAAAATGTGCGAAAGAGTGAGAGAGGGTGAGTATAAGTAAGTAAGTAAATTATATTTGTTTAAACATGGTGTACATGATACATTGCATGCAAGGTAGTAATAGGATACAGAAAAGTTCTAACATGTTCAGCCGCATAACGTGGCGTACAAATTGATAGGAAGAGATGGTGCATAAACCGTGATAATATTCATCAAAATTACATTTCTTCATTATTCATCAAAGATTAGGTATAATTACAATTCAATAAGCATATTTTTTAGATACATTTCAATGTCAAAATAGTCATAAAATAAATGGGTCGATAAAAATATGAATTAATGTCTTTAAAAATTTCAATTCCAAATTACAATTATTTCAAAAAATACAATAGATTACAATAACATGTCAAAAATACAACATTGCCGTCTCAAAAATGAAGAAAATTGTCCTCTTTCATAAACTCTGCTATACTGTAATATGCTCTTTCTGTTAGTGAATTCTTCAACTTACTTTTAAGAGCAGATAATATTTAAAGGTTTCCACGATTTCGGCAATTTATTAAAAACGGTCGGAGCCATGCAAAAGATGCTCTTACGCATAAAAGTTGTTTTAGCGCCGTGAACACAGAGTTCGAAGTTATCACGTCTATTCCTAGAGACAGCATCAGACAAACGCTGAAATAAATGTGAATTAGATTTAATGAATATTACTGTTTCCAGGATGTATAAGGAGGGCAATGAATGTCAATATCTTACGTTCTATAAAATAAGATTTACAACTGTCCGTTGTTTGCAGTCTAAACATCGATCTAATGCACCTTTTCTGAGCCCGAAATGCTATTTCATTGTCCGTGCTACTCGTATTCCCCCAAAAGATGACTCCATATCTAAGAATCGATTCGGCTAATCCATAGTAAGCAGTAATTAGCGAATCTGCATTGAGAACCATAGCAAGCTGTTTCAGAGCGTAGGCTACACTACTCATTTTTTCACTAACATTTAGAATCTATTATAACTATTATAAGTCCCAGAAATTTTGTTGTGTCAGCTTCATTGATATTTATATTATTAAAGTTTATTATTTCAATATTTTCAGTAAGTTTTTTATAAACTATGTAAGTATTGCATAATCAGCCTATAATGTACCCACTGCGGGGACACAGGCCTCCTCTCTGTGAGCTAGTGTGGGCCGTAACCCACCACGCGGGCCCAGTGCGGGTCAGACAGATGTCACATGTTTTCAAATTTTTGGTTCTAGGACATGCCGGTTTCCTCACGATTTTTTTCTTCACCGTTTTGAGAGCAGTGGTGCTGAAATAGTTTATACAAAGTTTAGGGGCATGAGGAACAGGGTGTAAAGTTCACTCATCCACCATAGAAAAGGGAGGATCTTCCGACCAAACGGGTGTTGAGTCTGGCGGGCCGACTACCCGACTGGATGTCGGATAGTCTTAAATATGTCGTACGCGCGGTAAACTCTAATTGCGCGATGCAGGATTTGTGTGACGTCATGTGTTTGATGCGTAGTTATACACAAATACAAAAGTATAGCGCCTGTCAGGGTTCGAACCTGCGACCGTACAACTCATAAGTCGCGGTAGTTACGACCACACGTCTACCATTTTACACTATCATTGACTGCTACTATGTTTTAACCATATTTTAATTACTTGGACATTTTTTTAGCTTATAATAATAAAGCTTCAAAGGTAAATAGATATTGTTAATTATGTTTTCAGCAAATTATTACATTTTGTAGAGAAAAGCTTTTCGTTACGCGACACGTGTAACGAAGGTGACTGGATACTACAGCCGGGAATAAATTACGGAAAGCAGACAAAAGATTATGACATTATTTGACAACAAAGGAAACAAGTATCTTATTACATTAATAAATAATGGAAGTGACAAACGAAACTATTGCTTGCTATTTTATTTCTTTGTTTTATTTGGCTGTGATTATTTTGTATGTCACGAGCGCGATTACCATTATTTCACTTAGGTATACAAAATTCTAAAGCGATGTTTTCCTGAAATTACTTATTACAACTTTGGGATAAGACCTTTTTCATAATAGTATGGTTTCGAAAATACTATGCTCGTAAGAAACCGAAACGATCAATTTCTATTGTAGTAATATTGTCAATCGCTTCAATTGGATTTGGTAGGCGATCAATTTTTGGCATCAATGTATATTAATCACGTCAAAATTGAGAATTGCAATTGATTGTTTCGGAGACCTTTAACACCATACTACCTACATACTATAGAAGAAAAACATTTTTGAATCTTGTGTAAGTGTTAACGGATCTATGCTCGCGCCTGTACTAGACTAGATAGAGTAGGAATTGATAAAGTATTTTACGGAAGGTCATAAACCATTACAAAACAATTTCTTTGGAGAAATAACAATAAAGTGATGTAGACTTACGAGTCTACATCACTTTGATTATTTTTTATATTAATTTGATTATTTTGCATTATTGGACAGTTCCTAATATCCACAACTGCTCTGTTTACGGCCACATGGCAGTGCTGTCCGATGAAGTTGAGCGAACCTACTTAGTGGATCTCGCGCACTAGACGGCCAGGACAACACAAATGGTCGCACCGACCAGGTAAACTATAGAAAACGGTGTCGGTGGCGTCTAGTGCTCGAGATCCTTTTCAACGTTGACTTCTGGCGAATTGAAATGGTATGAGGTAGGTCTAGGTATTATAGGCAGAGATGATCGCTTAACATCGTCTCATCATCATCGACATCGTCATTCTTTAGTCATGCTGATCTCTCATTTTAAACTATATACCATATATTGAGGTTAATTTTGAAAAGGGGAAAGAATATGGGAAATTTTGATTAATAATATTTTCTGTGTGTACACAAATAATAAAATAAATAAATTAGAGAAATTTAATGGCCACAGTTAATCCATATCTATATAAAAAACCAAAAGATTCAAAGTTGCGCTTACACTGGCAATTCATAAATCAGAACGTAGTATACAATCAATTATAAACCTTATCCCAACAAACAGCGTGCATGTACCATGCACCGTGCAACTTACCTACTCACACGAAAACATCGATCGCTATCGTTGTGCTGTGCAAAAACCATTTATTACGCTAGTGATTTACCTACTAAATCGGAAAGTTATATATTCTCCCATTTAACATAACATTGACAACGACGAAGACGCGGCACCTGCAGCCAAGGCAACGGGTGCCAAGGCTGCGCCCTGCATGCGCAGCGCCCCAGGCCTAGAACGCGACTGCGCCGCAGAAGTCAAAAAAATATAATGACAATTTGAAATGACATTGTGTAAATATAGGAAGTGTGTTTTAGCTATATACAGTTTATTATTATATTTTAGGTAAGTTTAAGTGTTTTTATATTATTTATGATCAATGCCGGCTGTAGCGACGCCGGGACCTGCGCCAGTCAACCTGCCACATCGCTTGATGTCCAGCTGGTGAGATGTCCACATTGCTCACAGGCACGTTTTTTTAAAGGAGAACGGGGTCTGAAGGTACACTATGGCAAGATCCACAAATCACATAGTGTACCATTATGCCCCCCAGCCACATCCCCAACAACAACACCTTTAGAGAAAACCTTGTGGAAAACGATTGCGAAATTCAAAAATTCTACCCCAGTATTAAAGAGAGTTCCCCGGGGCGCGAGACGGTCTGTCGCACTGAATTTGGCGCAATGTATCCGTCTTGCGACCCAGGAGAACTCACAAAGTGCCTGGGAGCAATTACTTTCATTCCCATATAGGATTCTGCATGTCCAAAAAAATTTGGCAACAAAAAAATCCTTAACGTACCAAATTAAAGAAAATTGTAACAATTCGACTCTAAATTTAGATCCAAAATTACCTGCATTCAATAATCAATTACAAAAAGGCTTATGTTCACATGTGGAATCCAAATTAAGTGAAGGTGACATCAGGGGAGCGGCCAGGATACTGTTCAGCAGCGATGTAGTGGCGCCTTACTCTCCAGAAACGCTAACAGCTCTAGAGAGTAAACACCCAGCGCCTGCGGATAGTCTCACCTTTCCCGATCCTCCCGACCCGACCCTCCTAAATTCAACCTTTCCAAACATTTCGGCGCCCCAGTTGATTGCAGCCGTGAGCTCCTTCCGGAGTGGTTCCGCCGGCGGCCTCGACGGCCTGACTCCACAACATCTAAAGGACCTATTGAGTTCAGGTGCCGGGGACGCTGGTGAGTCGCTTCTAAAGGAGCTCGCGGCTCTGATTAAACTCATGCTCACCGGCGGTGTGAACGAGGCCGTTGTCGATGTCTTATACGGGGCCAACCTATGTGCCCTGCGTAAGAAGGATGGCGGCATTCGTCCCATTGCCGTTGGGTGCACCTACAGGCGTATGGCAGCCAAAATATGCTGTAAGCTATACAGCGAATCCCTTACAGCTAAGTTTCAGCCTCTACAGCTTGGTTTCGGCTCGAGAGGGGGCTGTGAAGCTGCCGTGCATGCCCTTTCCACCTTTTTAAACTCCAACAAATGTGAGGCTATCCTCAAGGTTGACGTTAAGAATGCCTTTAACTCTGTCAATAGGGACACTTTGTTGGCTGAAGCCAAAAAGGAACTACCCGAAATTTATGGTTTTATGTGGCAATGTTACAGGTACCCCTCTAAATTACTATACAAGGACAATGTTTTGGAATCTGCAGTAGGATGCCAACAAGGTGACCCTCTCGGGCCAGTCATTTTCAGCTTGGCTATCCATCCAATTATACAGAAACTAAATTCAAAATTTAACGTGTGGTATTTGGATGATGGAACGCTAGGAGGTGATGTAGACACCATTTTGAAAGACCTACAAGTCATAAAGCAACAATTTAAATCCATTGGCTTGGACCTTAACCCATCAAAATGCGAAATTTTCCTTTCTGACATTACCGACAGACAATTGACCCTGGAGAAATTTAATGCAATAGCCCCACAAATCAAAATTTTAGAAAAAAGTTCACTTCAGCTCCTAGGTTCCCCAATTTTAGAAGACAGCTTTCCTTCTTTCATAGACGAAAAAATCAAAAACTTCAACGACATTTCGGACAGACTCTCCAAAATTAATTTACATTCGGCATTCACCCTGATCAGATACTGTTGTTTTGGTCCAAATTTTATATATTTTTTACGCTCTTCCCCTTTATGGAAGCAGTCACACCTCTTGGACAAAATTGACCAAATTATTCGCAGCACACTATCATCCATTTTAAATGTGGCCTTGGACGACCGAGCGTGGCTACAAGCCACACTACCCATCCGTTTTGGTGGCCTCGGCGTCCGCAAAATTACCAGTATTAGCTTACCCGCGTTCCTGTCCTCTGTCCGCAGCACTGAAAAGTTGACCGCCAAAATTTTAGCCCCCTGCCTGGTTTACTCTGAAGTGCCTTGCTTGACCGATGCGGAGAACGCCTGGAAAGCGGCTTGCCCGAATACAGATCGGCCCGTGAACCCATCTTCCCAGAGACAGTGGGATGAGCCGCTCTGCAGGTTGGTACGGAATAATCTTATTAATACGTCCACCAATACTGCTGAGCGTGCCCGCCTGCTGGCTGTGGGTGAGTGGGAGTCGGGCCTCTGGCTTCAGGCGCTACCATCACCCAACATAGGCACTATGCTGGGTGATACCACCTTCCGGCTCGCTACCTGTCTGCGTCTGGGCGCTCCTTGTGTGGCTCCGCATCGCTGCCGATGCGGTGAAGGTGTCGACTGTCTCGGACACCATGGCTTATCATGCAGTAAGAGCGCAGGCCGGATACCACGGCACGCCAGCATCAATGACATCATCCGTCGTGCTCTTGTCACCGCCGGAGTGCCAGCTGCTTTAGAACCCAATGGTTTGGCACGCGACGATGGGAAGAGACCAGACGGAATGACCATAATGCCTTGGAAGGTAGGTAGGCCTTTGGTGTGGGATGCAACGTGCGTCGACACCCTTGCGCCATCCCATCTTCCTAGCACGGCGGGCTGTGCTGGGGCTGCTGCTGCAGGTGCGGAAAACCTCAAACGGCGCAAATACTCCAATCTTATTGGGACTTATATGTTTGAGCCGTTTGGGGTTGAAACACTAGGGCCATGGGGTCCGAGTGCCCACTTAGTTTTTCGAGACATCGCCAAGCGGTTGGTCGACTCTTCACGTGACCAAAGGGCTGGCCTTTTCTTTGGCCAAAGAATCAGCATTGCCATTCAACGTGGCAATGCAGCCAGCCTTTTGGGCACTTTTCCTGTTGACAGCGATGCGGAAGAATTTTTTGATGCCCTATAATTACCCCCCCCCCCCCACTTCTTATGTAATATATACTTGTACATATTATTAATAGTATTATTTTAAGTCTGTTAGTTTTTAATTATATATATATATCTATATTGTTAATATTTGTAATTGACTGTGTTAATACATTAAACTTTATATTTATGTCAATCCCCAAAAAAACTATATACCTAACTATAGTCATATAGAAGTCAATTGTGTTTTCAGTACCTATTGTAAACTTAACAAGTGTCTACCGTAACTAGCACAGTTGGCATTGAGTTAATTAATTAAAAACATCCCTTGAGCGCCAGTTTGAGGCAAACTGTTAGAACTAAAACGTATTTTGCCATAACGTAATTCAGGTAAGCTCACAACAGACTCGATTTTGAAAAGATTCGAAATTAGAAAGAATCGCAGTACGTCGTTTCTGTGACAAATTTCTACGTGCTATTTATTGAAAACGCAATAATCCTCTTGAACAATAACGAACAGCGGAGAGAAATATTAATATCTTTATTACAATAGTATTATCTTTGATGGAATGAGATATAACACAATAGGCAAGGACGTATAGTTATGAGTAGTTATATCATTCTTTATTGTATGAGTTTATCACCGCCTTTTAATTGAATACACAGACAAAGACCCTCAAGCAAGACTGAAGTAAAAAAATTATATCCATCGTTATATTTTATGAGTATTTTAAAGGAGAATGTAATAAACAGGAATATACTGAGAATATGGCTTTGTTCGTTGGCAATCGTACAATGAAAACAATTAAAGTAATTACCAACACAGTTCGGCGTTTCTGTTGAAATACGTGAGCTGTTGAGCGCGTTCCGTGTTCTCTCGGACTGCGACCTGCAACTCATCGACACAGCGGCTCCAGTCGGGGGACACGCGGCCCCAACACGTCGGCTCCTTCAAGAATTCTGCACAAATATAAGAAATGGTATGAACAAAGGTCTATCTAGGATGACCATACAGATTAGCAGACAGAGTTAGCAGAGAAAGGGTTACGGAAAATATTAAAAATCGAGTTTTCCGGTCTGAAATGAAAGGTAAGGTAGTCCTCCAATTTGGAAAAGTTAGTTATTTTACCATCCCCTCATTCTTACTTAATTTTGAATATGATTCACAAGCTCTGACCTTCATAACTGATGGCGTCCAAAAATAATGATCGATCAATTTTCAATCCAATAGTAACTGGAAAGTTATATTTATTTTCAACAAGCGACTTTTCGACGTCAATACGGATGATGGATCGTGCAGAACGAGTAAACTTTAGTTGAAATAAACATTCAGAAGATATCGATACAAATGAACGAGCTCACGGTTCGTCCCTGTTTCGTTTCCATTCAATATAATAATATTACACCTGAAGGCGGGCAGCCACTTTTTTAATTAAATGAAAGTGTTTCGAACAATATCGGTAATCCCTTTTGATTGTGGGTTTGCACTTTATATCTTTTTTATTAAACTTTAAGCCCACAGAGATGAGATGCTTGCTGCTGGGTTTGTTTGGATATTTTTACTTATAAAATTTTCCTTTTTATGCTTTGTAATTTTCAGACTTCTGTTTCACAACATAAAGCTGATATTGAAAACACAGCATAATTTTATACATTTTAATTATCTACTCATTCATGTGTGCCTAGACATACTCTTTAACTCAGACGCGTAGGTACTAATTCTTTCTTAATATTACAAAAGATATAACTTACCCCTCCTTAAGGCCGTGTCATTAGTGCACAAGAACCGCATTAGTGCTCGGGCGCCACCGATCTGCTGCTGGAGCAGTTTCTGTCCGTCAGTGGGCAGGCACCGCTTGATCCAAGCGTCCATGCATACCATACCCGTTTGATATGCCCTGGGAAGATAAATAATATTAGAAATTATACAAAGCAACATCATGTCTTTACTTTCGAAGGATTCGTGTCAAAATTGATCAGTTTGTTTACAGAAAAGCCTCGTTTAACTTTGTTAAATGATATGGAAATTGTTCCCAAAAACACACTTGCGTCATCTGCAGGAAAACTTTTAAGACTTGTATTATATTTATGAGAAAACAATAAGTAAGATCAACATGAAATACGTCAGAAAAAAGAAAAGAAAACACAAAATAACGAAACTTGGTTGTTTATTGCCGTGTCTGTGAGGGTTAGATATTATAATTGGCTAACTTTTGAGTCAGAATTCGCATCGGGTGCCTTGTGTTGGCTAAATAATATTGTTTCGCAACTTTTAACTAAATGACACATGCTCGTAAGTAGGAGCTTGAAAACTTTTGTTTGGAGCATGATAACGTTCGTTTAAGTTAACGTAAGTTTAATTATATTATCCTCATTTGCAGCTGTATGTTATAGTGATGTTAAAATAATACGAGTGTACGTTCAATGATTGCAGGTCCTTGTCAGCAGAGAGTCAAAAAAGGTATCGGCGAGATAACATCTCTTCATTTATAGGCTAGGGCGTACAGTTTCCATAACATTAATCGTAGTCCTCAAGTTTCAAGAGAACCGGAATGTGGTAAATGCGGTAAATAGTTCCGCGTAATCCCAAAGGCTTCATTCACATAGAGGGTCTAAAAGGCTAAATTGTTGGCATCCCAGAGATGGAGGACTCAGTCAACAACGTCAGTATATCGTAACTTTTGAGGTGCTCGTAAGTAGTTCGTAAAAAAATCGATAGTAGCGTGTTTACTTCCAGCGGGGATTCAATACAATAAAATGGTTTTATGAACCTAAACGAATCAAAATTAGCTGAAACTCTACGTGAAGAAATGAATAGAATTGTAGATTGACCAGTTTAGTCTTAATGTTTCTTTAGGATTCCCTATGTCCGAGTGAAAAAACTGTCTGTCCGTCGGTCACAGCCAATTTGCTCAGAATCTAGGACCGATTAAGTTGAAAGGTACACATGTCAAGGACGTGTTTGGGTCACAGAAATTGACATGTGTTTAACGTAACCTCAATTAATTTGGAATACATATTAAATGAAACACCTTACTGTAATGGTCTCAAGTATATTTTTTTTATAATTTTAAAATAAATAGTTTTAAAGTTACTTGATCACACCTTCATCTCCGAAACTACTGAGCCTAATAAAATATTATATATATATATATTATTATATATATATATATAATAATAATTTCGTATTTTCTATTATTCTTCTATTATTTCGTATTAATTTTAAAAATCACGGTAAATCTCCCGATATTGTGCATATAAACTTACATATACACATGTTCTCCAAGTCATTGCAGTTGGAATGACTTGGAGAATATGTTTTTCAAATAAAATGTTAAGTTTGTCGTGATAAATTCATCCCAACTACGGAACCCTTCATTGTGCGTGGTCCGACACGCACATGGCTGGTTTTTTTTTTTTTTTGATGGAGTCAAGATATACTAACAGACGTTACTTTTAAAGATCCTTGTTTTTCCCGACTGATGACTGATTAAGAAATTTTTGTCACCGTAATTCAATGCAATTGTTCAGTTTTCACGACCTACAGAATACAGAGTTACAACTTGCACTTACAACTTTAAGTAAAACATAATACCTAAGTAGTTAAAGCTTATTCGTTGATCCGTAATAGCCCTGCCTACGAGCACTTGAGGCGGATTAATACAACCACTGAGGTCTAACGTCGAGCCATTAGGAACATAACATGACATTAATCGGACGGGGGCACGTACGCCAATGATGGAGATTAGTCCTGCCATGTGGTAGAGATGTGCGTGCTCAAATAGTTTTAATTGAATAATTCGATTGATAAAACTTTATTGCTTCTTATTACGATTAATGGAGTTAAAAACAATGTTTAAGGTGTTTGATGGATGTACAGCAGTACATAATTAATGATATACCAACTCCCAAACTAAGTCAAGCTTGTATTTTGGTAGTTAGTGGATCTTCAGATGCAGGACTTACATGGGCACAACCGTGTGGCCTAGGAATTGACTTCCAACACTTAACAGTTAATAAATTTAACAAAAATTTAAATATCGAAACATACATTGAGAAATAAATTATAAATTAAATTACAGTAACGTTTTTATATATATAAAATTACAGTAACGATGTTATTATATAATATTTATAACTAAAATTAAAAAAAAAGAAAGTGTGTTAGCAACATGAGCCGTGCAGGTAGCCTCGTGACGTTATGCAGGGAAGAGCTGGCCGCGGTGTGTGCCCGCGACCCGGCAGTTCACCCCCCCTCTAAATGAGTGACGGACGTGTTCTATGCGATTTGTATCATTTTTGATTAAACGTGCTGATTTAATTATAAAAACTGTTTTATTGATAACACATGTCATGTACCTTCACATCAGCTAAAATGTCATGTTTTACTTTTTTACAGTAAAAATAATCTCAGTTTGAGCATAATCTAAACTTTGCAACCAATATCTTAGTTTATGTTCCTCTCGTTTAGTAAAGCTGTAAATGTTGACTGCATTATACAGTCTCGAACTTACTGCGTCAAATTGTCTACTAGCGGAAGCTGTTCTGCAAGTTACACCAGGGCAAACAACTGCACCAGAGCGCTTTTTATTGGTTTTGTCGTCCAGTGGTAGTAGCTAATGCCTCCGAAGTACTGTTTTTTAAATATATAATTGTCTCATAGTCATGACATATAGTTTGGCAGTTGAGTAAAACCGAGGTTTAAAGTGTATCACTTTTAAAATTGCTCTTGCACCCTCTCCAGTACAAGAAAGAGAGTTTTATAGGTTCCACCCCATACGGGTATGCAATAAATTAACACTGACTGACATAGGGCACTGCAGACCATATAAATCTTTGAAGCATCAGCGCTGTGTCTCAGATTCTTAAAAATGTACATTCGTTTTCTGATGCGACTAGTGAGAGCTTCAATTTGTGGTCGCCAGTCGAGTCGTTCGTCTAGTAAGACCCTAAAATATTTAATATTGCTCACTCGTGACAATGACAGGCAGACACAGTCCGCTGGCACCACACAGATCTGAGCTTTGAGTGTATCGGTGGCTTCGGGTGGCTCAGGGGAGTTCGGAAGAAAGAAACTGATAAAGTTTTTTCTATATTAAGGGTTAGCAAGTTGTTGAAATATGTATGCGACTTGGAGTGTAGCACTATTAATAGACGAGCTATGGACAGAGGAAACGTCTACCACTGGTAAAAAAGCAGCTTTAGTGGAAAAGTCAATAAATTATTAACTTTTTATTACTAGCACTTCGCCCGCGGCTTCGTGGTCTTTCCCGCGGGACCCGTTAATTTTCCCGGGATAAAATGTAACCCACATTACTCCTTGAAAACTAAGCTTTCTAATGGTAAAAGAATTTTTCAAATCGGTCCAGTAGTTTCGGAGCCTATTCGGTACAAACAAACAAAAAAATCTTTTCTCTTTATAATATTAGTATAGATAGGTTATTTTGAGTTTGTTGACTTTCAGTTCTTTTTTGTTAACGTACAAAGGTGTACGGCGGCAATAACCTGATCAGTTGACCAACTTGAGGATGAACTTCCTCACTGAAAACTTCAGAGATGTTAATTCTAGCACTGCTCTAATATGACAATACAAAACACCTACTACAATTTACATAATATCACATCACAGTATCACAAAACACACATTAGTTCTCTTGGGAGCATCATCTGTATACGAATTTCTCCCAGTAAAAGTCTTCAGGTTTCAAAAGGATAGCACATTATGTAGGTAGTCTCGCCGAAACATCGAGTTTCCATTTTTTTTTCGGAAAGCGTTCTTCCACAGTTTTCGTCTTTTAAAATCTTTGGCATATATAGTCCCCGTATTTCTGCATTACACAGCTGTGCAACGGGGCATTTAATAAATATGCATAAAAGAAGTTGCTTGTTTACAAAAAATGTACGGATAGTGACAGCTAGATGTAAAATTTTTACATGCTGGGTAGTAGCAACATCTGAAATGAGCAAGTGGCAGTTTTTATCGCCATTGCGAGGCACAGACTAAATTAATTCCAGGACAGTCAAACTACTTAGTAGGTACCTATAAAAATAGTTGAAACTCAGTAATGAATTCCAATCCCAGCATAATTAAATTGACATTAAAATGTTGATTGTTAGTTAACGTTTAGTCAATAATTAATTCAAATGGAAAACCGGTTCGGTTTATTTCACAGTTCAAATAATACATAATCGGGCAACGCTACCTTCCCGCAAATCTAACATTTCATTTCATATTGGGCAAAGGGTCTCAGAGAATAAAGGCTTTTTATTAATTTTGATGTGGGTTATGCGAGAACCTGTAAGTAATACTAGATTACAGCTGGACGTTTGCCGTAATTCAATCTGAAACCTTTTATTCGATTGCGAAGGTTTATTACCTACAAAATTATAACTTATAATTCAAGAAATCTTTTGGAGAGTTAAGAATTGTGCAAATATGCGACCTTAAAATTATTCAATGGTGACGCGAAATTTCAGAGCTAGCCAAGCAACTTCAACTCTATTCATAACCATTTTAAATGTTAACATTGTTCGTCTGAGTCATTTGTGTCTATATTTAAAAACTTTATCAACGTACGTAACGTTGTTGTATTGGTTACTGATTGCTTCCTTGGCGTCCTGCCTACCCCCATAAGAAGAAGGCGTGAGTGTATGTGTATTTATGATCTCTTTATTTTTACTGGACAAAGTTGTGTTGTTCGTACTTAATGGATTAGGTCACTCACAGGCAATGCGCGTCCAGCTCATGCTTGTTCCTAGGCAGGCCGATTGGCGTGCGCGGGATCAGGTCCACGCACATGTTCAGGTCTCCAGCGTCGCAGTTCTCTGTCTCCCCTAGCTGTGCTCCTCCGCCGCCTGAAACAATGTCATGCTTCATCATCATACATCTTTTGACTAACAAAAAGTCTTGCGTTGCTTGCATTCAGTGAACCCTTCAATATTCGCCATGTCGTCAGTGCACCTATCTACGCTGCGCCTTCATTAAGAATACCAACATATAATTTTCTAAACGATATTGTAAAGAAATCCAGCAACACAAAAACTAACAACACAAAAAAGGATGGCCGGCGAAGTGTGTAGAAATAATCAACAATCATCTGACGACGATTTCAGACACTATTGTGTTCGCCCTCTATATGTGTGCCTACAATTGCTCTATTGTGAACAATGTTAAGGCATCCATTGTTATCCTGACGTCACATCAAACCGTATCATAAATATTGTACAGCCGACGGACTGCGTGCGGCTGAACTAAAGACATTTAAATAAACTTATCTCTTTGGGTTGAATTAACGATACAATGCCCTGAGGCAAAAAAATGCCGAGTGGCTGTTTTGTGAGTCGCTAGATGATTAGCTAGCAAAGATAACTCTCGTTGGTATGTTGTTAGATTTGTATATTTACCAAGATACCAACAGAACGAACGAACCTTTGTACTGCATTGTTTTCAGAAAAGTGTGTAGGTAGTTTCTATTTGATGTTCAAAACAAACTGAACTTTGGTACAAAATGCAGGAAAGTTTTGAGAAAATATTGAATTTCATCATACTTAGTTCGATGAAATGTTGTAATGCACTGTTCCGAATGTGGCTTTTTTTTAAATTTGCAGATAAACGAATAATTTACAGTACCTAATATACGATTATGCGTTGTGCAGACACACACACACATCACACAGACACCATTATCACATACACACCATCATTGACATTGTCACTTATAGAATATGCCCCGTGATATCTTGTTAAAATTATCATCCTATATTTCAACGTTTGTAACCGCCATGATCGCGGGGTGACTGGAGAATGGATGACAAGAAATTAATAAACCTATCGGTATTTATCACCGATGATAACGAGAGGTAAATATCACGTAAGTGGCAACATAATTATTGTAGTTTGACCTTGAGTTCGAAAGTCGATCGAAGGTCGATCGAATAATCGTGGCTGATCGAGGTCGGTCTGTGGACCTCCGTGCCTGAAAGAACGTTAAGACGTTGGTCCCAGCTATCATTTTGTAGATCTTTGACAGTCGTTATGGTTAGTCAGAAGCCCGAAAGTCTGACAACCAGTCTTACAAAGGGGAATCGTTTTACACCCAACTAATAACAATTAAAATAATTAAATTCAAATATGGCTTAAATACATAGTAAAACGTTCAGTAAACGCACTCTTATTTGTTCAGTTAAGTGGTGCAGCGTGAATTAATTATAGCAGACGCAATGTAAAATGTTTACTCAGAAAACAGAATCTAAGAATTGTCGCTCGCGTTCCCAGTTAGACTACATCGTCATTATCATCTCATCCGAAAGACCATTGGTGGACATGATTCTCCCTAAACATTGCCACAAAGACCTGCGTCTCTTAAGTATACGAATTTCCGCGACCGGAACTCTTTGAATACAGTTTTCCTTACCTCTAAAGTCAACGATGTGGTTTCTTAGAACAAAATTCTCTGTTTCATTTCAGACTTCACGTCTCAACGAATCAGACCCGTATTATGGTTTTTTAAACTTTAAATTTCGTAATTTATAAGTAAGACGCTACTAGCTTATTTACTTCGTTGTGCCTAGTTCAGCAATCTGTACCCTCATTACATAATAAAAGATCAATCGGAATTTGAATCATTTTAAAACAAAATGCTAATCCATTGCTTTTAAAGTTCGAAAAAAATCTGTTCAACAACGTAAATAACGCTATGAATGTTGTTGAACTGTCAAAATGAAACAAATTTGTCGTAATCGTTTACGAAAATGTGTTACGTAATTAGATGGCAGGTTAGTAAGCGTGAAATTATGACGCAATCAATCAAATTTTAACTCATGGAAACTACCTACTTTGTGATACATTGATACGCAGGAGTACGTGGCCCATAGGAAATGTTTTACTCTCCTGACTGAGCCGTTTATATAATCCGTTTTTATCAGTCGTTGTACATACTGCCTAAATTTAAATTAAAAACGAGCAAATACGGATTTAACGTGCGCTCTGTGTATAATTTAGTACCGCCGGGCAAAAACATCGTATCGTTCGTACGTATATACAAGCAAAACATTGTGTTTATGATCCCCGAAGGGTTAAGCTGTCACAATTAGAAGCATTGTTAGACTGGAATCACATTTATAACACGATTATTTGTTTTGTTTACTGACTTAATAAAAACAGAAGACATTTCAGTTCAAAGGCTCTTCAAAATGGATAATACTTACGAAGAAATGTAACTAAGAATTATAGTCTATTCGTTTGTCTTTCCTAGTTTAGTCAGTGCCAAAGATATGAAATCAAAGCACTAATTAACTTCACTCGTTATTGCGACCTTTTTTATAAATATAATTATATGGCTTTTTACTCTTTTTACATTTTGTTTTACACTGTGCCAAAAATTAAAGTCAGTTATGTCAGCGACTCGTAATTTCAAATTAAAAAAAAAAACAAATCTAAATTTTGCCTACATTTTATGGTCCTATCTCGCCGTAACATGAACAAGAGATCTAAAATGAACCAGCTAGCAAAGCTCCGGTGGAGTCGGCTCGGTCGGTCCCCTGAATTGGACCCCTTTTCGACCGAAGCCACGACGAATACACCCACGGCGTCGATCCGGGCTCCGTAGCATCTCGCCAAAATCCCACTATTAACACTGAACCTGCTAAATCAATTTCTATATCTGATGTATCAGGTTCCTCACGGTCATCAGTCACTATCAAGGCACGTAAGTTGACCACATAGGCACTTTTAGCTAGAAAGGGAACTATAACTGCTGCTTTTGAGCAGCAGCTCGGCGAAAAGCGGATAGCTCGCGACCAGCAGCTCGCCGAACAGCGGTTAGCTCGCGACCGTATGTTCGCGTCGCAGGAGGCTGATGAAAAGTCAATTCGCTCGGTGAGTCCCGTACTCAATCTTGGGTTCACGATAGTCGTCAATTCCCACAGAATGACCCACCGCCAAAAGACATGTTAACATCCCACGATGGGTGATCAATTTATGAATTTATTAAATGTATGAAAGAAACTCATTTCATGGAACCTAATCATGATCTGCATGCAACAGTTAAGCGCGTTGAAACGTCGTACCAAATATGTAACGTAATGTTTTTTTTTGGGTGGGAAATCATCAAATGACGTCTCCCGCTCTGGGTGGAGCGGGAGGGCGTGTCTGACTCTTACTGACTAAAACCGACCCGTGTTCCTTCTGTTGCCTGTGCAATGCCAGGGGGCCACGGTATCCCTTTCGGACTTTCCCGCAACCCCGGCAGGCAATGGTCTCATCGGACCCCTTCACTCGCTGACACTCTTTGAGGCGCGCGTGAAACACAACGCGCCGTCGACCCGGGCTTGGTCCTTACCGGACGGCGAGCTACCCATTGCTCACCGTCCGCAAGCCCGCGCGTACGGTGGCTACGGTGGCCGGAAATCAGCGATTGATTCCCGACGCCCAGGGCGTCTCCTCCTGCGGCGGCTAGGGGCGTGAGGGCGCGAAATTTGCCTCTCCCTCACGCGCTCCACCTCCTCCTTCGCGAGCATTACTGCTAGGAGGTGACGGCCTCCCATGCCCTCTTGCTCCGTACCATGGCCTGGACCAGGGCCGGACGCGAGAGATCTCCGCCACCGGTCGCCTCCACGAGGACACGGCGGTGCTCTGCCCAAGCCGCCCGGTTTGGGCAAAGCATACCTCCACCGTATGCTCCACCGTGTCCTCCGGGCGATCCACGCAGTAAATTGACGAGACCTGAAGTTATAATGAATCCAACAAACATTAATTCACACAGGTTTTCTCATAACTATATAGAACTAATGCCATTTAGCGGTATGACTACTGAGTGGTTAATGTTTAAACGCACTTATCATACACACACTCAACATTTGTATACGCCTACAGAGAATCTTGAGTACGCTACGTGACCCCGAAATATGCTACGCCGATTAACGCAGCGCAGAAAGTATGCAATAACGAATCATCTAATGAATTTTCATTAGATGATTCGGCGACTGTCAAAATTTTCAAGTTTTTATCATGGGTATTGACCCATGATAAAAACTTGAAAATTTTGACAGTCGACATCTTGATGTCACTATCGGTTTTAGCACCCTCCAAAACTATGAAAACGACAGCCATGACGAAAAATTTTAATATTTTCGCAGCCGCCATTTTGGATTTACATTTTGACTTCACTATCGGCTTTAGCAACCTTGAAAACCATAGAAACGATACCCATGAAGAAAAATTTGAAAATTTTCGCAGCTGCCATCTTGGATTTACATTTTGACCTCACGATCGGCTTTAGCGCCCTTGAAAACTATGAAAACAACACCCATGATGAAAAATGTGAAAATTTTCTCAACCACCATCTTGGATTTTCATTTTGACTAAATTCACACTTTCTATCTCTCTCCGTCTTTCTTTCTCTTTGAATTAGAAGAAGACAGTCGCAAGCGCCTTTTCGCGTGACGATTTCTGCCAGTGCACTCTTACTACAAGCCGAAGAACTTCGTTCCAAAAAATTTAATAAAACAGAATTCAAATAAAACCTTAACAGATGATTTGCAGTTTTAAGGTTTTATGTGTATCCGAACGTTTTATTGTTTGTTTTGTTTTTGGGCCTAGTACAATAGGTATGGAATTTTGAAATCGAACTTCGAATCAACTTGTTTCTATCTCTCGCTTTTTGCGTATCGAAGAAGTGAAGTTCTTATTCTTTTCTTCTTAATCTTTAGAATTTTGTGAGTAGACCCAGCACTGTTCTCGGCATTAAAAAATATATATTAAAAAGTTACTTTGTCTCACGCTCGCAGCAATATCGAATTTTGCTCACTGTCGTTAAACAATAAAACCTGCTTGTTTGAGGTGCTGAAGTGAAAAGAAAATTAATAAATAAATTGTTAACAATAAAAAAATGTTTTAAGAGTTCCGTACTCAAAGGGTGCCAACGCTGTCCTAGTCCGTCCGTTCGTTCATCCATCACCCGTCTGTCACTGGGCTGATCTATTTAAAAGAAATTATAATAAGTAGGTACACTTCTCATCAGAAAAATCGAAACACTTCCGTTTTTATGGTTTCTGTCTTAATTTAACACAAAAGAGTTTTCATTCTATGAAAAAATCACATGATTGTATAGCTGGCAGTTTGGCCATTAAACTGCCAGCTATACAATCAATAAGCGAAAATTCTAAATTCAACATTAGAATTTCATTTGTTTATCCTATAAATCAAATGTTTTGAGACAAATGTGTGTTTAATAAAAGTTGGAGTACATTTCACCTTTGATTTGCTCTTATCTTTAAACTGTTTGTTCTTTATTTGTTAATTGTGAATTTGGGACGTCTGAAAAAGTTTTTTTCTAAAACATATGGATGCTTCGCCCGCAGAAGCCGCCCAAGTGGTGGCTTTGCTGTATCCTGGACTTAGTCAGCGTGTTGTGGCTGAAAGATTGCATCTAAGCCTGTCGTCTGTTCATAGAGTCTACAAACGCTATCGGGAGACTGGTTTGTTCACGCGCCGCTCAGGATCTGGCAGGAATCGGGTCACTTCTGAGCGAGATGATCGATGTATTGTAACAACTTCTTTACAAAATCGATGCTTTTCAACTGCAGCAGCAGCTTCATGTTGCACGTAGGGTGGCTGTAAGTGACTCTACACTTAGAAGAACGTTGAAGGAACGTGGACTAGTACCGCACAAGCCAGAAAATGGGCCGAAATTAACTGCAAACCATCGAAGAGCGCGCCTTAACTTTGCACGTGAGCACCTAAATTGATCACATTGGTTACCTTCAGTGGAACAAAGTCCTCTTTTCTGATGAGTCTAAAATTATGCTGTATGGTAATGACGGAAGGAACAAGGTCTACAGAAGAGATGGAGAATGCTTTGCACAATCGTTCGTGGGCGGTTTGGGGAAGAATCAGCGCCGACGGTAAGACAGAGCTTGTCCTTGTGTCTGGGCCATGTCTGCCTGCACTAAACAGTCATCAGTACATCGAACAGTGTCTTGAGCCTCACGTGATACCCTACGCACATTTTATTGGCAATGGTATCATATTCATGCACGACAATGCTAGGGCTCACACCGCGAGCGTCGTACGAGATTATGTTACCGAAGTCGGTATCTCCATTATGGGATGGCCAGCAAGAAGCCCAGACATGAATCCAATTGAACATCCATGGGATGAATTAAAGAGACAAATTCGTGCAAGAGATCTAGCCCTAGAAACACTTAGCCAGCTGCAAAATGCAATCCAAGAGGAATGGAATGGAATCCCACAACATTCAAACTCAAAACTCAAACCATTTATTTCAATTAAACCATTTACAGGCACTTTTGAATTGTCAAGGGGTCGGTCAGTCAAAAAAAATATGAAGCTAGTTGCCCATTCCAAAGCGTAGTAGGTACCTATGGAGAAGAACGGGCAAGAAACTCCACCCACTCCACTCCACTCCACTCCATTTGATCGTGACTCTCATCCGATCGATGAAGAACCGTATGGAAGCAGTAATAAGAGCTTGGGGAGGAAATACAAGTTATTAAATAAACATTTCTTAGCTTTTATTTTCATTTACGTGTGTTGTTTTATCAATTTCCTTCCTACTCCATACAGGGTAAAAATGACTTTTAAACAAAATAAGAAACCTATGAAAATTTAATTTGTATTTAGAACATTAACATTAGGATTTGAAATCCTCAAAATATTCACTATTAAACGACATTAATTGACATAATATATTCCTAAATATACACATTTTTAAGTTTTCACTTCAAAAAATGGGCTCTTAGTCCAGATGCACATCCTCTAAAGCCCACCACATCTATACCACGTTTAGAGCTGCAAGAAGCTCTGATTGCTGCTCGTTTTGCTAATACAGTCGCGAAGTTAAAGTTGACCATACATACTTTTGGTCGGATTCAACCACCGTTTTGAGTTGGATCCAAAGCGATGCTCAAACTTTCAAACCTTTTGTAGCCAACCATGTCGGTGATATTACTGAGTCAACAAATGTAAATAGTTGGAGATATGTGCCCGGTAGTTTGAACGTAGTAGATGATGTGACAAGGTTAAAAACCGTTTCACTGACTTAAACCGTTAGCTATCCGGATCTGAGTATCTCTTATACGCACAGTGCGAATGGCCTAAACAATCACCAACTTTTGAAACCTTAATCGGTTCAGAGGAACTGAAACCCTCTAAAGCGATTTTGGGTCTCACAAGTTGCGATCAGGTTCTTTCGCTTATAATTCCAAATCCCTTACGATTGGAATCGCGTCCACGAGTGCGCGTATAAATTTCAATCTTCTTTAGCACGTTTTAAAGGTCAAAATTCTAAATTGAACACATATACCTCTTCTTCCAAGCTTTCACTATTGACTGGTTCAGATATGCGGAAACCAGAAAACGCCATTTTAAAGAAGACTCAGATGGAAAGTTTTGGCCCAGAATCGACCGTGCAGCACGACCTCAAACAATCCAAGATAAAACGAGCAAACTGCACTCCTTGGCTTTGGTACTAGACGAACAAGGCTTACTTAGGCTGGACAGCCTGGTAAAATATATGAAGAATATGGACTACAAAACCACGTCGCCGATTATAATTGATGGTCGTCATCCAGCTGTTTGCTTCCTAATACTACTACTGACCTACCCGGGGAAAGATGGGGTCATGCGCGTAGCTGACGTTGTCACTAAAGGCGGAACACTGAAGAGGCTTGCTAGA
Source organism: Xanthia togata (assembly GCA_963853775.1). Classification (NCBI taxonomy): domain Eukaryota; kingdom Metazoa; phylum Arthropoda; class Insecta; order Lepidoptera; family Noctuidae; genus Xanthia; species Xanthia togata. The sequence goes on from OY970803.1 coordinate 13,954,617, forward strand.
AAGTTAGCCGTACTGGAAGGGCTATGCAACATCGCTACACGAGGTTTTGCGACCTTTCTTTTATTTATGTTTTTTTTACTGTTTTTATATTTTGTTTTAAATTATGTTAAAAATTAAAGTCAGTTATGTCAGCGACTCGTAATACTCGTATTATTAACTATTAAAAAAAATACAGTCCACATTTTGCCTACACTCGTAACATCATTTAATTATTTTTGTTTCAAAGAAGGGTTTTACTTTTTATGTTTCTAAAGTTATTCAATTGCCTTAGACATAAAGATATCTGAGCAAGTATCTATCAAAAATAATAGATTGTTTTTGATAGGCACTTAAGGATTAAAGCGTTTTATATCTTTGGAAATGCCATACTTTACGCCCACAATATCGTTTTATTTCCTTTCCTTTTAAAATGTTCCGTAAAGTCCATTTTAAATCTATTGAATTCCTTCTTTTATGAAAGTCGACTGCCGAGAACTGGTAAACGGCTGAGCAAGCCGCTAAAGAAATTCTTTAAAAGAACAAGACGGATCTTTATTGGTTTACACAGCCGTAAGGCTGCAACGTGACATGTGAACATGTGCCAGTAGACGGTAACAAACACCAATTTAACCCGTGTCGCTATTTTCAGAGTAATGGCACAATAAAAGAAGATATACTTGTAGAAGTTCTAAGACAGTACCTATTATAAGTATCTTTAAGTGGCACCGGTGGCATCGGTGACTGAAAAGTTGTGTGGAAATCGGTTGTGATGGTATGGGCATGTGATGCGGAGGAGTGAGGATACTTTTGAGTATGAATGGGGATGGCTATAAGTATATGGGAAGACGTAAGAAACGATGAATGGACTGTGTGAAAGATGATATGGCTAGAAAGGGGGTGACTACCGAGATGACAACTGATAGAGAAGTGTGGAAGAAAAAGACAGGTTGCGCCGACCCTAAATAAATTGGGACAAAAGTAAGAGAATTATGATGATCTATTGTATTGTAAGTATATAAGGTTAAACTGGTTATGACTGTTACTCATATTGTAGGACCTACATTTTATGAATTTAAGATGATTTACTTTTAGACAATAAGCTTATAAATTTTACTGATGTGCAAGTAACCAGACACAATTTGTACCTAAGTGAATTTAATTGTCTGACTGAGGTTCGAAGTGAACTTTACAGAATTTCTCTGCTCTATATCTGTCTTTCTCGACGTTCGTAATTGTACCTTCTGCGACGGCTTATTTTGTGGTGGGTATAGCTGTGTACCTAGTTGGGCAGGATTAGCGTTAACTTCGAGCTTTCCGTCGTCACCCTGTGGCCGAGTCGTAGTCGGGGCACGAATTTCATGTCGTTCACTTTGCCTTACTCACTAACCCTGTAATGAGTGCCTACATACTCGTAGGAATATTGCGTCAGCTTCGAAATACGTTTTTATTGTTGTTTCTAGCTAAAGAAATAGTTTTTCCCTTTATTTTCACAATTCCTTTGATCGCATCGCTATTGGTTAGCTACATTTCTGTAGGTAGGAACCATGGTGATGAATTTCTATTATAATATATTTTCTATATAGATAACTAAGAAAAAGTATTGTTTCTATTTTAAATACAGTTTCCGGCGTGTTTTAGAAAAAGAAACTTAACGTTGTAGTTCAAAAACATGTTCTCTCATACATCGTAAACGCCACGGTCAATTCTCCAACTGTAAATGAAAGTTTGTAATCGCAAAAAAAATATTTTATGTTATTAAACTACCATACTTCTTGCCTTATAATTTATGATTCTATGTCAACGGGAAGTACCCTATAGTTTTATATCGAGTATCAAAATATGCCGCATCTTTTTATTATGTTGACTTAAAAACTTGAATTTTTAAAATCTCCAATGGATCGTAAACCTACGTGTTTGATATTAATTTCAACTTAATATCTCCACCCGTTCCTGAGAAAAGGGTTATTGACAGACTGACAGACAGACAGACAGACGGACGGACGGACAACGAAGTGATCCTATAATGGTTCCGTTTTTTTCCTTTTGAGGTACGAAACTCTAAAAAATTATTTAAATAAACTTAATAGCATGCCGCTATTCGCGTTAATGTTTTTGCGGAACACCTATTGAAGAAAAATTATGATAATTTAAATTATTTACTATATCTATACTAATACTAGCTTCTGCCCGTGCCTTCGTTCGCGTAGAAGTTGTAAGACACCACAATATAGGTATTAAAATAACAGCCACATTTTTATAAAACTTCCCGGTATACTACGTTTGTAGTTTTGGTCTCAGCAGCCAAAACATGCAGAGTCAGGATTGGTGACGCGGGGGGGACGAAGGCTCGTGGGAAGTTAGGTTTGCAAAGCATTTCTCGAACCGCTAACCGCTATTTGCTTCGTTGAAAGTTGACTAAAATAACCGTTCTTATATATTTCATGATTGACTCTGCTTCGCTCCATAAAGGTACGATAATCATTTAAAATGTTGTATCTATCTGCTATATTCGTTCCCTATTCAGCCCAGTCCGACGATATTTTTTGTACTCAAACCTCAGTAGCTCCGATAGAGTTTATTGATCCTTATATGAAACAGACATAGACTGGCATCAAAAACAGTTTTTTGTAAAAACTTACCATTTTCTTGCTGACTGTATTTTTTTTTTCAAAATCTCACACAGTTGTCCGTGTAAGAAGCAGCTCGTCCTGGGTCGACACCCGCAGCCATATATATATTTTTTTTAAGTCGGAAATCATCAAGTTACTTCTCGAGAAGTAGGGCGTGTCAGACTCTTACTGACTAAAAGCCACCCGTGTTCCTTCTGTTGCCTGTGCAATGCCAGGGGGCCACGGTATCCCTTTCGGACTTTCCCGCAACCCCGGCAGGCAATGGTCTCATCGGACCCCTTCACCCGCTGACATCTCTTTGAGGCGCGCGTGGAACACAACGCGCCGTCGACGCGGGCCTGGTCCTTACCGGACGGCGAGCTACCCATTGCTCACCGTCAGCAAGCCCGCGCCTACGGTGGCCGGGAATCGGCAATCGATTCCCGACGCCCAGGGCGTCTCCTCCTGCGGCGGCTAGGGGCGTGAGGGCGCGAATTTTGCCTCTCCCTCACGCGCTCTGCCTCCTTCTTCGCGAGCATTACTGCTTCGCAGAAGGAGGTGACGGCCTCCCATGCCCTCTCGCTCCATACCATGGCCTGGACCAGGGCCGGACGCGAGCTATCCCCGCCACCGATCGCCTCCACGAGGACACGGCGGTGCTCCGCCCAAGCCGGGCAGACCTCCACCGTATGCTCCACCGTGTCCTCCGAGCAATCCACGCAGTAATGAACCCGCAGCCTTCAGTAGCAATTTTTTAGTTTTTAGTGAATTAATGAGCGCCTCCGTTTCTGCATATAATTACTACCTAATGGTGCAACACTGATACACTGATTATTGCATTCTTACAGGTGCCCAAATCTGCTATTTTTATAAATTCGTCTTTCCAACACGATCCCATTGTCATTTTGCTAAAAGTTCGTAATCTGCTGTTGTATTCCACAAACACGATACTCGTAACGAATTAGAAACAATGACTGCACAATGACGTTCTAATCGTAGGTCACTGATCAAAGGAACTGTCAAAATGTTAGCACATTACCACTTAAGTCAGTCATTCATTTGTCATTATGTACGAGATTACCAATAGATGCCATTTCTTTCAATGGAGTGTCAGTGGCTGACCATTGGAAAGTCATAATGACGCCAATATATTAGTAGATTACCAAACTTGTCAAAATCAACAATTATTAAATCAACGATAGACCATTCTGACACTATTGTAATAGCAGACTTGAGGCCCAGATTATTTCAGACGAACCGCTATCACTAAAATAATTTAACATTAGATTGCGAACACACGGGATTACTCAATAACATTCACCTAACCATAGATATTAATTTGTATTATAACCATAGATAACAGAAGGCTCGTGGGAAGTTAGGTTTGCAAAGCATTTCTCGAACCGCTAAGCTATTTGCTTCGTTTAAAGTTGACTAAAATAACCGTTCTTATATATTTCACGATTGACTCTGCTTCGCTCCATAAAGGTACGATAATCATTTAAAATGTTGTATCTATCTGCTATATTCGTTCCCTATTTAGCCCAGTCCGACGATATTTTTTGTACTCAAACCTCAGTAGTTCCCATAGAGTTTATTGATCCTTATAAGAAACAGGCATCGATAACAGTTTTTTCAAAAAAATACTATTTTCTTGCTGACTGTATTTTTTTTCAAAATTTGTGAATGAATGAATGAATGAAAGGCACCGATCCCAGCGTGGTTTAACCAGACTCGATAAATCGAATGAACCCCAAGATTTGCACTAGCCCATGAAGTCTCATGTTTCATGGGACTACAAAGGCCATTGCATATCAAGGAGTAGACCGGGGGGCGCGGTAATGGTAAGGAAGACGTGTCCTTAGGATAGAAAAGGATTTACGAGCCGTACCGGATATACATCCTTGAGTAAGCAATGGAATAGTGGAGAGACGGGTTATTTTTATCTATGGACGGGCATCTTTTTAAGACGGTTCCGTTGGTTCAGTTTCAGGTCCAGCTTCAGCGATGCATCTACTCTTTGTTGTTTCCAAATTCTTCACCTGAGGATTTCGCTGCTATCCGTTTCAGGTTTCTTGTCAATCTCCCTAGCAGTCTTCTTAAAATATTGCCAAGGGCGCGTTCTTTCCATTCTTTGGCAGCTGCGTCAAACCTCAAAAGTTTAGCGCGATGTTCAAACAGTATAGCTTCATCTTCTTCGCCAGTCTTCTGATCCCGCTTATCTCGGTCTTCAGTCATGTCCACCCAAAAAATATTTCCTTGTCGAAGTAAGTCCTGTCCTGTTTGAGGTTGCCATTACATGCGTAAATAGTACAGCCAGCTTTCTTGGATTTAGTCTTGTATTGCTTGTTACAGGTGTGGTTTTCGGCGCCTGTGCGTATGTGCTAGCACGTTCTTGCTGCGTTTGGTTGCGGTTTTTCTGTCTAACGTTATTTTCATGTTTCGTTTTCTGGCTTGGTTTATTCCTAGCGTGGTTAATCAAGTCCTGCTCGTTGTTTATGTCCAGCTCTGACGTGGTACAACTTCGACCTGTAACTCGCCGCTGTCCACCTCAGGTTGACGCGATTGTATTATAGTTCTAAATTATGTACACTATGCTCCTGCCTGCAGCGCTCATCCGCTATAATAACGCTATAGTAACGCTTACCTACGCTCATTATCCAATAGTAATGCAGCATCAGATTATTGCTGAGGCTCTTGTTTTTGTAAATAAAAATAAAAGGACCGTAAATAACCATCAGAGGTGGTGCGTTTTTTCATTGAAAATGTTTAACAATACCTTCGTTCGGTCGTAGTTCGAGTACGGACGGGGCCAGGGTATGGTTTTTATTTTTATTTTTATGAAAAGCTTTTCTATGCAATCAGAAAAGTATATAATTTGCGTCCAGAGTTGAGTAGATTTCTTACATTAGCAATTTTTTGGGTAAGACCCGGAAAATTTCCGTAAAACTTTAAAAGCGTAAAAAGACGATAACCATCATAATTGTTTTAAAATAACTCGAGTATAACCCCTTTTCAAGGAATGCACCTTACTATCACCCTGTAGACTCAAACTGATGTTTGATTATATACTAAAAAAATAGTAAATGAAAAAACAAATTAAGTGGTATTTAACACCATCTACAGTTACGCTTTCTATGTCAGATTATACAGCGCATTTACTGAGATACGCCGATAAGCATTCCCTAATAGACACAAATATAAAAGTTAAATTACAAATTGCTATGCGCCCGCGCCGACCTTGGGGGCTGGCGCGGAGGCGCGGGTGAACTCGGGGCGCAAAAAAACGGGGGCTGCAAACTGCAGATGTGGTCAGCGGTCAGGTCCGAAATCGTAAAAACACAACACCACTCACACAAAAAACGTTTTTGAAACACTATACACAGCACAGAATATTATTAAAATTGTCACACACGCATTATTCTAACGTTGGGTACGTTATTTAGCCCATCAACCAATTAAATCTGTAGGGACAAAATGAATAATTGACTTAAAATGACGAAACTACGGCGGTCTTGCAGAAGTTTTATGAGAAAATAGTTTTGTACGAGATCTAAAGCGATAATTCCATTATGCAGGTATTTAATATGCGCATAATAAATAATAATAATATGATTTATAACATTAACTTAGAAAATAAGAGTTTAATGTGCGCTTAACACTTCCCCACTGGAAATGCACGCTCGCAATGTTAAAATAAAATACTGATTTTGCACAGCAACGCCCTGAAAGATAAAGAAAGATTTCACCAGATGCTCTGAAACGCTCGCCTGAGGTCCGGAACGCACTTAGGACACATCACTTTAGCACTATTTTAATGTATTTGGTTCGCGATTAGTAAGCTCACAGCATTATCAAACACCAGTACCAACGCACTGTACGAATTCGCCGGCAAGGGACGCTATATTGCCTGTGCACAAAGTTTTTTTTTTTTTTTCCGCAAAAAAAATTTTGGGTCGGAGCTCGCTCCCGAAACGACCGTACTGTTCGGCGACCAGCGATCGACCTGTATTTTTTTTCAAAATTTGTATGTATTTATTCAAATCTAAATGTTTCAAAAAGTTAAGGACAGTCACCTAAGACCGTTTTCTTGTAGCGACAATGGTAAAGGTTTTGTCGTGTTATCTAATGAACTAATGACCCAATCATAGGTAAATTATACTGTTTGCGGTGTAGCATAGTGCGAGTGACAGGTGACGGAAAGGGTAAAATATATTATAATTTACTGGTTTTTACTGATTCTGTATTTTACGACTATGATCCGTACCTATATACAGATTGTGTACCTACATAATACGGACTCAGTAATTACTGTAGTAAATTAAATAAAACCCCTTCTGTCACCTGTCAGCCGCACCATGCTACACCGCAAACAGTATAGTGTGTATTGACAATACTAAAACACTAGCGAAATGTTGCACTCTTGTACTGTAAACGTTTAGGAAGAAGAGTGGGGCGCGTCTTCGGGGATGGCACTATCTTTAGTCTTATTTTCTAAACACAATCATTCTATATACAACGATAACAATGGAATTTTACAGATATTGGTTATTTGTCAAATATACGAGCAAACAAGCTTACTCACGGCTGACCTATTTGAATCTCTTTCTCTGAGGCTTTCATCCCTCAAAGACGATGTGGTGTAAGCCCTTAGCTTATCCCTACTGATCCACCTATGAGACACATTGCCTGAAGATAAAACCCAAAATTGGTAGGTACATGCGATTTCCGTTTCCCGAATGTTTTTACGGATAATCGTAAACAGAACACAATACAAAAGTCACTGTATTTTCTTATTTTCAATCTCGTGGTTTTATTATTTGGTAAGGAATACAGGGAATATGTCAGATTTCCATTTTAATGTAAGGTATCAAAGGAACTGGGAATATATGCGGAGCTGTTCCGATTTCTCGCGTTTTGAGAGATTTGCGAAGGAATAGATTGGTTGCACGGTCACCGTACGTCACAGGCGGTGCGTGTAATAAGTTACTTAAGTCAGTCATTTTACGCCCAGTGCACATGCGGTATGGTCTAACGTCAGATTATGACGTGACACTATAAAGACTCGTGCACGTTTGTTTGAAATACTTTTTTGACAATTACTACCGGTATAAAAAGTCTCCTATATGTTAATCCAGGTTATAAACTATCTGTGTGCCATTTTATCTAAAACTTTCAATTTATAATATTATATATGTATTTGTATATATATTTATATGTACATATAATATTATAAATGTGAAAGTTTAAAGTGACAAACTCAAACAAACTCAAACCATTTATTTCAATTAAACCCTTTACAGGCACTTTTGAATTGTCAAAGAGTCAGTTAGTCAGAAAGTTGAAGCTAGTTGCCCATTCCAAAACGTAGATCTCTATGGAGAAGAACGGGCAAGAAACTCCAAGGACACTCTTTTAAATATAGAAATTACAAAATCCTGGGTACATTACTCTTGTTGATTCTATATGTGAGAACAATGTAAAAACAAAATATATATATAAATCAAAAACGATTAAAAACAAGCCCTGGCAGATAAGAGATGACCAGTCTCAACTGACGGCGCCCGTTCACGAACATGACGCGTGGATCAGCACCATCCAGCTCAACCATTTTGTAGGGAACCGAATGATCCAACACACTCGCCACCATCAGCGAGACATTTAAGTGAGCATGACATACTCTCAACTACCCTGCTCTTTCAAGTCAAAATCAACATAATAACATAGTAAAACGACTCCATGGTACTCACATTTACAAAAATTGAAAATAAAAATGCGTCTAAGTTATACAAAACTATAGTTTGCAAGAATTTTACCACCAAAAGAAAGAAAATCAATAGTATCTATTGGAGTATTCAATAATTAAAACTTAGTTAATAAAATAAAAAAACAAAATAAACAAAAAGTTCGTAGTCAGAAAAAATAAAAAAGGGGAAGCAACTCTACCAATTTTTTTCATTTTTAACTAGTGAGCCCAAGTGGCTGTGGAGCAGGACCAGCATTTAGCCAAGCATTTTTATCTACGATATAATCATCCAGCTTATAGTATGCTTGTCTACATAGTGTGCGTTTAATGCAAGTTTTAAATTTCTTCTCATTTAGTTGAAGAATATCGAGTGGTATTTTATTATAACATTTTACACAGTACCCCATAAAAGAAGTGTGTACTTTAGACAATCTGAAACGTGGTTGATCTAATTTGTTCCTATTTCTTGTGTTAAAATTATGCCTGTCACTTATCTTACTATAGAGATGTAGATTTTTTCGAACATACATAATGTTTTCATATATATACTGACAAGGTACCGTCATGATATTAATTTTCTTAAACAGTTCCCTAAGAGATTCGCGTCTGCGGAGGTTGTAGATGGCTCTAACAGCCCTCTTTTGCAGAATAAATATAGAGTCAATATCTGCGGCCCGTCCCCATAGCAAAATACCGTAAGACATGATGCTATGAAAGTAACTAAAATAGACCAGTCTCGCGGTATCCACGTCTGTTAGTTGGCGGATTTTCCAAACAGCGTAAGCGGCTGAACTTAGCCGCCCTGCAAGTGATGTTAAGTGAGGACCCCACTGTAGTTTTGAGTCAAGCGTGATTCCCAGGAAAACCGTTTTTTCGACGAATTCTAGTGTCTCCTTATTCAGTACAACGTGACATTCACTACTTCTAACATTCGGTAACGCGAATCTTATACATTTAGTTTTCTTCTCATTTAATACTAAATTATTTACAGTAAACCAATTATGGACCTTTAGCATAGCGTTATTTACGTCGTCAAGCTCCTGTGCGTGTCTGTTTACCTTAAAAATAAGTGATGTGTCATCAGCAAATAACACCATTTGTGGTCGGTTTTTCAGTAGTGAAGATATATATAAGTATACTAGCTGCCCACTCCGGCTTCGCATGGGTAAGTACTTATCTTTGACGCACCTACCTACCTATCCCACCTACCCTACCTACCCTACCTACCCTACCTACCCTACCTACCCTACCTACCCTACCTACCCTACCTACCCTACCTACCCTAACTACCCTACCTACCCCACCTACCCTACCTACCCTACCTACCCCACTTACCCTACCTACCCCACCTACCCCACCTACCATACCTACCCTACCTACCCCACTTGCCCTACCTGCCCTACCTACCCCACCTACCCTACCTACCCTACCTACCCCACCTACCCTACCTACCCTACCTACCCTACCTACCCCACCTACCCTACCTACCCCACCTACTCACTGTAGAGGAGGGACGCCACTCACGCTCAATATAGCTCAGTTGCCGCAATTAATGTAGACCTATCCAAGGGTAATAGGTTTCGTATAGCTTTATACGACGAAAATCGCTAAAATTATCGTATCTACGCGAACCACTCTTGAATTTTTTACATAATGCGCACTATAATGGAACTTGCTTCGTTCCATTTACCAATTTTATTCTCAGATGCTCTAAGAATAATGGAAGACGGTATTTATGTTATCACAGGTTTAACTTAGCTTTAGAGAGAAACAGTGATGGTCATTACCAGGTATCGCCGAAAGCACTTTAGCATCTACCGTATATAAGGACGCGTGGTACACCTAAGGGCGAATGTTTGGAAACTCGAAGTGACATGTGTGGCTTCCCTGGAACCTCGATCTTTAGGGGCATCATTTTGTAAATGTCTGTTAACTGCTCTCAAATTAGGTACGATGGTTTTTAATCATATTTTTTACATACCTACTTCTATGACATAATCTTACAATAATTTGACATCATGTGCTATTCTAAGTTCTATTATACTCTGCATTAGTGGCTTATATGGACATGATTATATACTCAGATTTGTTACAGTTGCAATGACAATCATGTCATTTGAAATTTGCTTGGAAAGTTGAGTGAATGTAAGAACGTTGCAGGCCTTGTAGACGCATTGATGTATGTGTGCCGACTTGTAGGCCATTTCCTATTTTGTTAAAAAATACCTGGTACTTGTTGAGAAGCCTACACTGGAGAGTGTAGGCTTTTCAACATGTACCAGGTATTTTTCCATTCCATCCCATTCCATTTTCTCCTCCCATGCACATTAACACTGTAATCTGAAAACATTGTAAAATCCAATTATTTTTAAAATTGTAACCGTGCAGTTACTTGCCGGCTCTTCTCCATGGGAAACGACCATTTGGAACCGTGCACCTAGAGTTAGGTTGATTTGATTTGATTTGACTCAAACAACTATTCACCAAAATTAATCGCGTTCAAGGTATTATTGCGAGTAGTATAGCTACTTCACTGTTTACGGGTATTTATGACGTCACGGGTAGCCGTGGATCTGCTACGAGTGCTACGTACGCGTAGCGGGCCTACGTTCCCTAGCACTCGTAGTAGATGACTGATATACCAGCTATTTACTCCTAAACGACAATTAGTTATTTCACAAGACAGTTAGACTTATTATTTTTTTGTTGATGAAAAAAGTTGCATAAAAAGGTCATAAACGTTGACTGTGAATCATGTCCAGCGGGTCATATACTGTTACATAACTTACTACGTTTTACGACACTAGTTAGCCATTATCTGCCTCAAGTGATTATGGGACCTCATAAATTATTCCTCGTAAAAATAACCCAGAGAAACTTTACTGTGTTGTAAGATCTTCGGAAAAATATTTTTTATTGTGTCCTATAAAAAATTATAACACAAGCGATGTGTTGCTCCATGACGTATCATGATGTGAATACTTATATCAGCAAATTAGCCAAAAATCACGACGGAGTTAAATAATAGGAGGGAGTCAATTTGTGTTTTGTCTCATACTTTTTGCATGAAGCGCGTTCTGTGAACGTAATGACTAATTAAATACCAGTCATAGTCAGAAGCTTGAAATCTCTAGTTTGAGATTGGGACGTGTATCTCCATTCTCTCAATTATTTAAATGCAAAGATCAAATAGCAGTCACTTATAAAAATAAAGGCAGTCAACTGCATGCAACTTCGAAATATGAATTTTAAAAGAAAATATAAAATTCTTTCTTAAAATTACTATCATGAACATGGCCATTCAAGCGGAAAGCTTACCTATTCGGAAAATAAATTAAAATAATTGGCAATTGAAAATAAATGGTAGGTATTTTGAGAGCTTACAAAACAAATGACGATCGATTTTGCGAGATCATTAGCCTTAATCCTTACAAGTGCCCAACACACCTATTGGCTTCAAATAAATTAATTGTACCTTAATACCCATATTGCCCATCAATACAATCTAGAGCTGAAATTATGAAAAAAAATCATTATCTGCCTAGCCATTTCCCAACTGCGTTGGGGTCAGCTTCCAGTCTAACCGGATGCAGCTGAATACCAGTATTTTATATGGAGCGACTGCCTATAGACCTCCACAACCCAGTAATTGGGTGATACGATACCCCTTGGTAAGACTGGTTGTCAGACTTTCGGGCTTCTGACGACCCGTAACGACTGTCAAAGATCCACGAATGACGGCCGGTACCAACGGCTTAACGTGCTTTCCGAGGCACGGAGGAATCTCGGTACGTAAAGATGGTCACCCATCCACAGACCAACCCCGGTAAGCGTAGCTTAATCTGACGGATCGACTCGTGCGGCAGTTATTACTTAGCCACGAGCTCCTCAATTAAATTATGAAAAGAAATCTGGAAATATATTAAGCTTTGCTGGGGCTTCGCCCGCGCGGATGTCGGAACATATCACACGGGAAGGTAGTACCGGGATTAAAAGTAGTAAAATCCAGGTTATAAACTTATGTAACTATTTAGTTGGATAAGGATTAATATCATACGAATGTCATTATCTTTCAATTCTACGCGTGTTTTGATTGACTATTTAAACAAAAAACGGTTATCCCAGTTATACATAAAGCCTCGCTGCTTTTTCCGTGGGTAATGATGAGTGCTATAAACATTGTAGTACATTATTTTATGCATCATCGATAGTTTTCGCAGCGCACGCCATATAATGACATTTTATAAGCAATTTTTCGATAAGGTATCTTATAAAGGTTACAAAGTAGGTAGATATAGGTTACATTATTGCAATTTTCGTAGGGATCTCTTACTTTTTTGAAGAATAAAATACATGTTACTCTCTGATAATATAGCTTTCTATTGGTGAAAGATTTTTATAAATCAGTTAAGTATTTTTTGAGTTTATCCATTACACACAAACATACTAAAAATCAAATCTTTTCTCTTTATAATATTAGTTTAGGTAGCCGGACTATGAAATATGTGTAAGCTAAATAAAATATGAATAAATTTTGTATTCCATAATTCAGTTAGATACCATTGTTTTGCGCGAAAATTCCAACGTTTTGTTTTGCTTTTATTATTTAGGAATTTACGTTAGTAACACTAATGAATCATGCTGTGGTACCTATAACAATGTAGATTTAATTTTTGCATTGTTTACAGGCTTTCAGCCTCCATAAATCATTAATCAATTTTAAAGTCCAGAATCAGTTTGTAGTGAACAGTTTAAATGTTAATTTTCTGTTACCAAGCGTAGAAGCCATCGCGTAAACAATCCAGCGGGAAAATCTTATTTCCTGTTGTTCACGTTTTAGAAACGAAATGATATAATATTTTCATGAAAAATGGACTTAAAATTGGCTTTCTGATTTAGCACCGAGCCTCTACTGACCGACGGTCAACTCTACACAAACTTTTCTGGCATAACCTATGTTGCTTCAGAAAAGTCACCAGCGTTGTTAACATAATTATTAATTAAACCCCTTAAAGTTTTAAATAATTGAAGTGGTCTGCCATTCAATGTAGCTAGGCTGTCATCATTTTGAGCTTGTTTCACGTTGACAGTGTAATGAAAGAGCGTTTTCATGATAGAGCTTTTTTGGAGTCTATTTCACCTATTATAAAACCAAACCTGACCGCAATGTTAATATAAAGAACTGTGTTTTTTTCTGTTTGCGAAGGGCAGTGAACATCAATTACCTACAACTAATTAATGAAAAATTGGCCTATAGCAGTCTCTACTGCTATTCATTCTTTGGTTATTTTGATGGTTAAATAATAATTTCAAAATTATGTTGCTTAAAATTATTTTAATCCTGAATCAATATAATGTCCTTCATTATAAGCCCTTTTCGTTAGCCTCAAAGTACAATACTCACCAATCTCATAAAAGATACCGATTTAAGGGTAACGGGCAAATAAAAATATAAATGTACCTATATTATGGGACATGGGATGATCTCTATAAATTCTAAAACCATAACATAAAATGAAACGCGATTTCTGGGTGACGGACGGCCGAAATAATATAACGTTATAAAGGTTGAATCTTTTGTGTTTTCTTTTCCTTTGATGTTTCATTTAATGTTTAATTAAAAATAACCTGTACAAGGGACCTACATATTGGAACGGTTCCACGAAGCCGTAAATAATTTGTATACACAGAAATCTTTATCCCTCTGCACTGAAAATATATCTGTGAATAAAACCACCCTTATTTTCTTATTTTTGCGTGTTTCTCAACAAAGGTTATTTTTCGTTTTGAAAATATGGTTCCTCTAGTTGAATAAAATCGTTTTTGTTTGTAAGATACTTAGATGCGAACATTTATTGCGGACACATAATATCACTTTTCGCATATATTTTCCATAAGAATAGAGCTGTAAGGAAGTAAGGAAGTCTATTGTGAAGCGAGTGGGTTTCCCAAGCGCGTACTTTATTCAGATTGCGGTCTGAATTTTAAATTAAACTGGTGTCGGCTGTAACTTGATTTTTGCAGAAACAATCCATATAAAATAAACACTTCAAAACACTTCAGTTAGCCAACTAGACGATTGGAAACTCAAGGAAATATACAATGCTGAATATACAGAGATATTGATTCAATCGAGTTTTTTAATACGTACAACGGCGATAGCAGTAGGTACGTATCGTAATAATTAATGTGATAGAAGAATGGCAGGACTCCAAGAATCTAATCTGTGCATCAAACACGGCCGGACAGGCTCCGGCGGATTAAGCTTCTTGTGACACGTGTCCCTAGAGAGGCCTGTCTGGCAACATCGAAAATGGTGAAAAAGGTCGTGAGGCAAGATATCTAGAGACGTTGGTAGACATCGCCTGATATTTCAAGCGACTGGTGTCGCGGGACATTAGTTCAGTGAATACGAGGCTTTATCACTGACAATACTTGTCAGCGGGCTTCACAGATGTATTATTTAAAACTAGGTGGGCTTGGTGGGTTGCCCCATTAAGCCCACCTAGTTTTAAATATAGTCTGTCAGTCATGATATCCTTAACAAATATATTCTGTATACCGTCTGCATAAAACTACACTATACTGTCTCCTGACCTTGAAGACTAAAATTTCTTTGGCACAAACACTTAGTCAGCCGATTATAGTTTATGCCGACTCCTGCTACCTGGATGTTACTGGGGCCTTATTATGAAGTATTAATGCCATCATTATTCCACTGTGAAAAAGGGATGGTGCTAGCGGCCTTGTATAGCTCCGTCTCTCACTTACACTTGAATAATGGTGGCATTGATACGTCATAATACGGCCCCTGAGGAGCTATTAAACAAGCTTCAGCGCTTGTAAAACTTGTGCATTCGCTTTGTTTTCGGTCTTAGAAAATATGACCATGTTTCTCATCTTCGCATGGAACTCAAGTGGCTCCCAATCCACCTTCGCAGGAACACTCGGAACTTATTTCTCCTCTTCAACGTTTTACACAACCCGTCTTATCCTTCCTACCTGCGTGAGGGTTTTTCATACGCTCGCTCTAGCGACACACCGTGTAGATCATACCTTAGGTCTCTCCTTAAATCTCATCCTCATAAAACATAGTAGCTTGTTTTTTTCCTATTCCTTCTCTGTCCATACAGTAAGACTGTGGAACTCACTTCCGCCTAGCATTCGTGATTTAAAAACTGTTTCACAATTTAAAAGAGCATAACCTTTCCTCTCAACTATGAGTATTTATATACTTATAGTATGTATGTTTATATATTTAAGCTATATGTATTTATTGAAGTATAATTATGTTAATTTATTACGTTATATGTACGTGTAGGTTTATTTCAATATTTTAGTTTAAGATTTCGTATATTTATATTTTTCTCTTCTTGTTCTCACACACTATTGTCTACATTTCTTTCTCATTTCTCCTGTCGCAGGTCTGCTGGAAGAAATTTCTTAAGAAATAAGCAGTACCTTTGTACTCATAATTAAGTCTTATATATGTATCTATTTTTCTGTGTGTACATAAATAATAAAATAAATGTCTTTGCCTATACCTAATATCTTATTATAAGTATTTTGAAAGGTTCAAAGGCGAATGTAGAATTTAAGATCTGCGCAGGTATTCAGGCTGGGAAGGCCGCGCATCCCATCGTGTTGTCTTACTATCTGGTCGGCTTATAATGAATTATCACAGCAATAATTAACATCTTGACGTCCTGTAATACTCCTTTAGAAAATACGAGGTAGTAAAAGTCTCTTATTAGTTTAAACAATGAAACCATTATCACCAAAATCTTGCTGATTAGCATAAATATAGAAATAGAAATACCATATTCTGATGAGTATGGTAACTCCATAGCTACCGTCCCAGATTTTGATAGTCAGATTTAGTAAAATATTTGTTAGGGTTCCGTACCTTAAAGGAAAAAACGGAACCATTATAAGTATATGATCACGTGTCTGTCCGTCTAGCTGGCTGGCTGTCCGTCTATCACAGTCAATTTTCTCCGAATCTACTGGACCAATTTAGTTGAAATTTGGTACACATACGAATTTTTGTGACTCAAACACGGACGTGTTACATAAATAAATAAATTTTGAATATGGGGTCACTATTCGGGGGCAAAATGAAAAAAAAAAACAGTTTTGCATTCTGTACCGTGTGACATATCAAATGAAAGGGCTTGTTGCGAATCTCAAATAAATTTTATTAAATAATTTTAAAATAAAAACTTTTAAAGATATTTAAGATAACAGATGAAAATTGACCATTGGGCCCTTATCTCCGAAACTACTGAGCCTAAACTTTGAAAAAAAATACACATAATGGTTCTTTACTCATAGATTACAGTAAAACCTATAAGTTTATGGTCTTAAATTAACATGGTAAATCTCTCAATATTGTGCGAACAAACTTACATCTGCAGTTGGAATGTATGGGAGAACATGTTTTTCAATTACAATGTTATGTTTATTCTTGAGATAAATTCATTCTAACTACGGAACCCTTCATTGTGCGTGGTCCGACACGCACTAGGCCGGTTTTTTTTCTTTATTTCTTTGTACAGCTTACTAGAAAACGGCGAATGCATACAAAGTAAAGCCCTGTAACTGTTTCCTAAAATGTAAATACTCGTACTTTCATTCATGAACGCTTCTGAAATTAAGCGACTCCAAAACTGCCATTCTTATTTGGATATCTAATAGGTTCATAAAAATCAATGTAATTGACGGCACGGTTGGCGCAGTGGTTAAGCGATTGACTGCTGCACTGCGTGTCGCGGGTTCAATTCCCGCACGGAACCAATATTTGTATGACCTACAATTAGTTTTTCCGGGTCTGGCTGTTTGTGTATGTGAGTTTAAATTTATATAAACGCACCCACGATACAGGAAAAAATCCTAGTGTGGGGCGTTAAAAAAAAAAAAGTTTGTTTGTTTGTGTATATGCGCTGGCAAAAAGAAGAAAACTTAAGGCACTACCTGAAATGAGAAAAAGCCATGCATATAACCAAATGGTTTTTCTTGTAATGAGAACGATGCACCAACGTTGCGTGTTTCTTTGCCTTCATAGCGACACAACAGAGGGTCTTAAATATGAAATAGAGATCATACTATGTACAACTACGTGCTCTGAGCGAGAACCTTATTAAACTTGACAAATAATGCAAAGTAACTCTACAGAGTACAAGCGCTAATTACTTTTAGATAACCTCATCTCATTTGGACACCTAAACTCTTAAAAGCTTATCCTAAAAGTTATTAAATGAGGCTTGGCCGTCGTCGACCAAGCAACTAACTTGCCTTTTACCTAGATGAATATTTATACCACGATATCTACATATCATTTTGAAGTTTTGCTCTTGAACGTTGGAAAAGCTCTGAATTATTTATGAGACATTTTCTTCACCTCTTTTCGTATGCCTTTTGCCTCGTTTTATGTAATATTCTAACTATTCATAATTACTCACCTTTCAGCTTCATCAATTTTCTCACTTTAACGTCTCATTTGTAAGTTAAAAGAGGAGCATGTTTTTACTTTTCGTTTCCGAATTCTTCATTTCTCTTGTGCTACATTTTGGATGTAATTTAGAAGCTTTTGTAAAAGTACTGTACAGTTTTTTTTACGAAAGTCACGAACTTTTATCGCCTATTTGAAGGCTAAAAAAACATGTTTTTCTTAACTAAGGAAAACTATTGCGACTATAAATTAATTTTACCCGAAAGGACGATAAACAGCATTGCTATAATTATTGTCAAATTACAGAGCATACAGACTAATCACACAGATTTAGTTGTTTCAATGTGTCACAATAATATAGACAATGAATTGGTCTGTTATTCGAAATCGATGTGAATACATGATTTGCACACGTTACATGCGGTATGCAAATGTAATTTGGCACGAGCTCGTATATAGTCTACGTGGCAAATGTAAGCGTGGGGTACGAGCAGAACACATAAGTACTAATGATGTAATTTACCTTGTTAGTTACTTGTATTGCTACGTTAATATTATTTATCACAATATATAAATTACAATATAGTTATAACTCCGCCCCCTATTACTTAAGACTTAAGAATCACAAACTATGGTCGGACCAAGGCGAATGCAGGCAGGCTAAGGAGGCACTCCCTTCAATCGGTGGCCGCCTTATGAGAAGGGTTTTTCTACTAACTAAACAACAGCTGCGTACGGTTACAGCGGCTATAGCTGGCCATGGGTCATTTAATAAACACCTCTTTGTCATAGGAGTCACAGACAGTCCGCTCTGCAGGGCCATGGAGGACGACGAGACAGCACCTCATGTGCAGCTGTTAAACTGCCCGGTGGTCGCCAACCCGTACGCAAAATACGCGCTTTGACGTCGAGTTGCGGAAACCAGCCCGTTTTACCTATTACCTACTTAAGACTTAAACATAGCTGACGAAATGAGGGTGCAGGTTCGTCTATACTACAGGTACCTACATCTCTGCCTATTTTATCTAAAATAAAAGCGTGATGTTATATGATGTGTAATATTATAAGTACCTGGTATTATTTATTATTCATGGTAATCAACTCTCTTTGAATTTTTGGAGGCATAATTCTATTCATTGCTTGTGATGCGACTATTATTGGAATATGGCAATTGTCTTGTACCTACGCGATTAAGGTAACTCACAGAATTTATATTGTAAATTACGAACTTTTTGTCTGCAGTTTTGACCATAAATATCTTATTGTTGACACACGTGTAGGTACATATATCGTATGCCGTTTCAAATGAAACCAAGAAAATTCCTGAACAATCAAATATAACGCATGAATTCTAAGACAAAATAAATGTCAAAACCACTAAAACAAGGAGATTTTTTTTCAAGTTAAACATTTGCAGTACCTAGTATAAAATGTTGCACATCTCTTTGATTACCTGCAACCTCAGACCGGTCTGAGCATGCAACATGTTAATTATTTCTAGGATTAGCCGAACCTAATCAAGTCAATCTGAAGCGTTAGATAGCAATTAGTCACACAACGTACTTAGGTATTAATTAATACATCACTAATAAGCGTTGCGATCAAAGGAAGACAACCATTCCTTTGTTTGCATTACAATGATCATCTACGAACAGTATATCTACATACATACAACATACATGGGTGAAAATCATATAAATGTTTGTAACTTTTCATACGAAATACATTTTCCTGATTTTTCCCAGGTTATTGAATCGAAAAATGTTCCATTAAAAATCGAAAATCTGTAGGTATCATCATAATTCACCTGCCCTTTACCAATTTACTTAGGGTCAGCGCAGCTTGTCTTTCTCTTCCACACAGTCTACTAGACGGCATCTCAGTAGTCACCTTTCTTGCCATACCATCATTCACACAATTAATCTATCGTTCCTTTGGTGTTCCCCTACACGTATAGCCATCCACATTCCAACTCAAAACTTTCCTCCTACGATCCTCATTCCTCCGCATTACATGCAAATACCATGTCAATCGAATTACACACAACTTCTCAGACACCACTTTCAGAATCCGAAACATGTATGTCGTAGACATAAGTAGGTTAAGTAAATCTGCGAATAGAGTATAGGTACTACATATAACGATAGGGAATAGAGTTTTCCTCGCAGTAACCGGTAACCTTTAAAGGCATTTGTCTAGTGGTTAAGTGCAGATTTTACAAATGATACTGTTATCAATACAGCGTTAAATTCTATGTACATGTATAAATATCCATCAGTTACTGTTAATGTTTAGTGTTATCATACATTAGTTATTTTCTGGATACAATACCACTACCGTACTTATGGAAATTGTGCTCGCGTCGCAGTAGGCCGCGGCGGCTTGTCGGGAAACAGACATGTCTGTTTCCCGACAAGCCGCCGCGGCCGGTTCCTCTGTTCCTATGCTGTTTGGGACATAATTCCGTAACTAGTTTTGATGTAGGTTTGTTATATTAGTTATAGCCATAGTATTTGTTTAATTTAAAATAGAATATATAGATGACAGGAACTTAAAATAGAGTCAAAGCTCGTTGCAGGTCACTGAGATCAAGTAACTACGGTAAAATTTAAAACAGTAATACGTGGTGGTGTATTCTGCATCCAAGCTATAAACTAACAGACTGTTAGTGGGACAACACTAATAATTTATTTTTGGAACGAAGTTTCTTATCGCATGTTATCTCTGCATGCTTGGCGAATGAGAGCTAAATCAAAAAAAGTGTAACATTTTGACCATCACGACACTTTTGTTACGTAACAAGTGTACTTTTTTTCTATCCACGTTAACACTTGTCTGCGTTATAACATTACCACAATATCACGCCAATAACTGAACAGTACTAGAACTGATTGTATGATCGACCATCATTGCTCTGTGAGAGCATGTCGGTACATCCATGAGGTAATGCAATCAATATCTAATCGTACAGGAAAACGCTGTGCTACGATATATATGTGAGCATGCGTTTTACTACTTCAAGTGTGTAGATTACTTTGTACGAGTATCTCTTCTTTTCCTTAAAGTCAAAAGATTTATTTCAATGAGATGAGACACTTAAAGGCATTGTGGAATCTCAGAATTTACAAGAAAATAGAATTGATTTTAGTTGCCCTTTCCAAAAGGCGTAGGCGGTTTGAGAAAAATGAGCAAGAAAATCCATATTTTAAAATGTTGTACAATATTTTGTATACATTAATTGTATGTGAAGACATGTACCTGAAAAAATTAGCCTATAACAATAGGTACAAATTAATAAAACTAAGCAAGGACAGAAAAATAACTACACACATCAACACGGTCTAGGGATATTTTTAAAAAAGCGAATTACTATCAATGTGTTAATTATTTATGTGACATGTATATATTTAAAAGATACGTTATTTAATATTCTACCATTTTTTAATAATGGTTAAGGTACTTAGATTAAAATTTCAGGATTTTATGGAAAAAAAATGAAGCATAGACGGAAACCGTATATGAATTAACTTTTAATTTGTGAGTAAAAACTGAAAAAAATAGAAAAATCATTTAATTTGTGTTTATAAACTTGAATTTAGTAGTCTGAGAAAGCGCCCATGATGTTCATAACACATCGGCAACGATTCGGCATGCTCAGAACAAGGTTGTCAATGTCTTGCTGCGGAATATTGTCCCATGTCCTTCTGAGGTGCGCAAAAAGTTGATCTTCTGTAGCCAGATTTTCAGGAACTTCCTTCAGAGCTCTTCTTTGCAGCATATCCCACGCATGCTCAATGGGATTTAGATCTGGCGATTGAGCAGGCCAGTCTAAGGCCCTAACATTATGTGTATGTAACCAAGCTGCTACCGTTCTCGCCGTGTGTGCCCGGGCATTGTCGTGCATGAGCAGGAAATCTTGCCCCATTTGTGTTCTGTGGGGCAAGATTACGGGCCCCAGCACCTGTTGGACGTATCGTTCTGCCGTCATATTGCCCCGCACCCAAACGAGATCCGTCCGTCCTTCAAGACGAATTCCTGCCCAAACCATAATTGTTCCTCCTTGGTATGGGTGAACTTCCTGAGGGTTCTGGAGACGGCTCCATCGTCCAGGAACTCGCCAAACACGCGTCCTTCGTGAATCTGGATGGAAGCCGAACCTGGATTCATCCGTGAACAGCACATTGGACCATTGCTCACGGCCCCAGTCCACGTGGTTCCGAACCCATTCTAATCGTCGTCCACGATTGCCTCTCCGTAAAGGTGGGACCCGGAGTGGTCTACGAGAGCGTAGATTGCTTTCATGCAGTCGCCTTCTTACAGTTTGGTCACTCACAAGCACTTGGTGTTCCACTCGCAGCTTTTGGACCAATTGAGTCGCCGTTGCATTTGGTTGAGCTCGCGCAGTAATTTGCAAAAATCGGTCTTGTCTGGGGGTAGTGATGCGACTTGGCCCCCGGTGCCTCTCCGCTACTTCACCTGTGGCACGATAGCGTGTCCACAATCTTGAAATTACATTTTGATGGGTCCCTATGGCCTCAGCAACATTACGCTGAACAGATCCAGCTTCCAGCATTCCCACAGCTCGTAACATCTCCGCCCTCGTCAAATGTCGGCGTTGCATGGCTACAATACCTCAATTTTAACTTTATCTTTCGTTTAAAAATGAAAAAAAACTGTAACTAAACGTAATTCGTATTGTTTTCTAAATTTCGCACAAATGAAAATTCCCTCTCCTATACATCAAGACATTTTTATGCCACCGAAACAAAAGAATTTTCAAAAATTTTAATTTGGAATTAGTCTGAGATAAATTACAAACAAATCGGTGTATAAAAGATTCCAATGCGGCCAGTACTTTTCGAGTTATTTAATTGAGTATGAAATATCCCTAGACCGTGTTGATGTGTGTATATTATGTCTACTTATATACAATCATTATGGTACTCACATATTTACAAATATTGTAACCGAAGGCAATTTTTCCTTATTTAAAAAAATAATGAATGAGTGTGTGCATTAAATTAATTAAAGAATGTAGAATTTATGTTATAAAAATAATAAATTATGTAATTAACTTAGCGACTATTTGGTTTTGTCTAGACTCTAGAAGCAAGACCAACATGTTTACAAGCATTGTTATCTTGAATAAACTCATATAAAAAGTACACTTTGTAAACAAGCATATTACAAATTAGAGGATTATATCCAAGATAAAAATGCTTGGAAACATGCTGGTCCTGCTCCATAGGACAAATTAGAATCTAGACAAAATCAAACTGGTTGCCAATTTAATTGTATAATATTATTTTTTTAAACATTAATTTTATATTCTGTGATTACTTGAACTCACACACTGACTTATTATTAGTAGTACTTGTTAAAATGTTAAGAATGTCGTATAATTTTACAATGTTTGTAAATATGTGAGCACCATGCATCTATCACATAATTAATTTATGTCATTCCTTATTTTTCAATCTTTTTACCTATCGTGGTATAGTAATCTTATTCTAGGTGCATCGTCTTCACTTATAATTATATAATTAATGTATACAGAATATTGTGAATATATTTTAAAAGAGTAACGGTGGAGTTTCTTGCCCATTCTTCTCCATACGAAAACGACCTTTTGGAATGGGCGACTAGAATCAATTATTATATATTTTTTTTGTAAATTTTGACGTGCCTTTTTTGTGCCTAATTGAAATAAATTATTTGACTTTGAATATAATCCTATATTTTGTATAATTATGTTTGTTTACAAAGTGTACTTTTGATATAAGTTTTTATTTTTTTCTTTTACTTCGTTTTTATATATTTATCACAAGTTATTTTGTTGTAAAATTTAGAATTTAGCACAGTACCCCATAAAATATGTATGTGCTTTATACAATATATAAAAAAAAGAGTAACGGTGGAGTTTCTTGCCCATTCTTCTCCATACGAAAACGACCTTTTGGAATGGGCGACTAGAATCAATTATTATATATTTTTTTTTGTTAATTTTTGACGTGCCTTTTTTGTGCCTAATTGAAATAAATTATTTGACTTTGAATATAATCCTATATTTTGTATAATTATGTTTGTTTACAAAGTGTACTTTTTATACAAGTTTTCTTTTTTTCTTTTACTTCGTTTTTATATATTTATCACAAGTTATTTTGTTGTAAAATTTAGAATTTAGCACAGTACCCCATAAAATATGTATGTGCTTTATACAATATATAAAATGGTTGATCTATTTGATCTTTATTTGTTGTACATAATCAAGTTATGTCTACCAATTATTTTAATTAAAATAAAATTGCGGTTGCAGTACCGTACACGTTATAGAAGTAAAATTTCATAAAAAAATAAGAATAAGATAGATTTAGTGTGAAAGACAGAGAGAGAGAGAGTTATATCTTTCTTCCCTTTCATGTAACGAAATTTGCCTAAACGTGTGCCTTGAAATTTCACTCTCACGTCCAATTATTGAATCGCTGCCTCAGAAGTTTCACTTCAATAATACTCGTATATTGGATTCTTATACAGAGTAGGTCTGATGCATTCGCAACCCTTGCTCATCGCGTATTAGCGAAATCCCACGGCGAAATAATTTCTATCGAATAATGTATTTTCTCGTGTCTATGGTGTGTGTATGAAATTAGTACGTACTATATAGGTGAGTATCGCTCTATGATAAGAATGATGGCGCTCAAACTCGAAACAAAACGATTTTTCATACTTAGTAACAGTTGTTAAAATATATTGAACTAGCTTTTTCCCACGGCTTCTCCCCTCAACGGGAACATACGTTCCCGTCGGACATAAGCCCTAAAGAAGGTCAAAGTGTATCCGTATGAGCCTTTCATCCAAATCCGTGCAAAGGCAATTCCACATTTATTTATATTAGTATGAATAGCATGGATTCAAGTATGGATATGGATAGTATGGTAAATTGAATTCGTAGTTAATTATTAGTAAGTAAATTCGTGTTGTAACCTTAAGGTGAATCCTTAAGGGTACAACACGAATTTACGTATAAATGTTTTGTAAACAACATTTTTGATTTTGCCATCTTTTGCTAGAACATGAAGATTTAGTGGACTGGATATACTGTACTCGTAATAACAGTTTGCACACTTAAGACAGTCACTCTCCTGCGGAAAACAGGAACAACAACGCCGCGGGCAGAAAATTGCGACATTTCCACAACGCTATGTATCGAAGACACTGGTAAACTCAAACTCACCGTTCTGCTTACACGGTTTAGTATTTTTAAATAATCTATTTTTTAATAATGCAATTAATAAAGCCGGGAAGTTATCGAGGGTCTTGGACTGAGTCTCACAGTCGTCTGAACTAACCTGATTAAAAGAACCTCGATGATTTCCTGGCCAGTTTCTTTTTCGTCTTTTTAAAGTGTTTCGGAGAGGAACGGTTTCGTAATGATACCTACTTCTATATTTGAAATCAATTTCCACTAACTATTTCCTGATAGTATATAGTATTTTAAGGCATATTAGGGCCCTTTTCATCAATAGCTCCTGACCATAACTAAAAGATTACCGTGGTGTCTGTTTTGAAGTTGTATGTTGCTTTTTTCTTTGGCAGGTTACATCCTACTCAATTTACCGCGGTCTGGTCAGTTATAGACATTTTAAATTTGCATTTTGCAACTTTATCACGCGATATTTTAGGTCTTTTTACACGTGAGTACAGGAACACCAGCACGTGGAGCGCCGAGTACGCGACCCTCTCTGGAGATTTTTTTTCTGAAAACCTACTGTATAAACGAACTATAGATACTGTCACGATATATTTTATTCAAAAACGCAGAAGCATGTAATTCTTTATTTCTTACAAAAACATACACTTTCATATCACTAAATTAAGAAATGCTGGGTTTCCCATAAAAACTTTCATCCCCTATATCACCCCCTTAAGAGCGTTTACGGCTAGCGCGGCCAGGAAGTCAAGTTTAGGTAAATTCTTTGCAAAATTCACTCCCACAGAAGCGCGCGTACATGTGTCCGTAGAGTTGCGTTCGCTCTTTTTATAGTCAGACTAACCCACTTTGATCCGTTCGATTTAGAGCAATAATTGTTATAGTAAATATTGAATTGGAATGTCAATCGAACTTCAATTTATTGTTATACTTATAATTTTATAATATTTAAATGAAACAGTTTATTTATAAGCTTCTTCTCGAGTTTATTTTATTTTAGGCATAACGATTTGATGAACATTATTTTTCAACAAACGCAAAACGTGATACTCATAGCTACATTATGGGTACTGTTAACATTAGCATGTCGGTGACGTGAATCCTTAATGCGCCTAAAGAACTTTACACTTTATAAAAAAACTGTGCGTTCGGGGGAACCCCGTCAGGAACTAAGTTCCTTCTCACGTATCACTTTAAAAAAAACGCAGCCTCCATCTTGGATTTACCGTTTGACCTCACCTTTGACTTTAGCAGCCTAAATTTGTTTTAACTTCAATAATATATTGTTAGCTAGGTTTATGAGTGATTCAAGATATTTTAAACTTCTAAGTTGACGTTTGAAGTGAAATTATCAAAAACACCGCACCGTTCAGTTATTTTGATAGAATTCACAAAATATACTCTATTAATCTAAAAAAATCCTAACTAAGTAGTTACACAAAAATATTTCCTAAAATTATTAGTAGGTAATTAATATGTTTTTATTTATTTATTTATTTATTAAAACTTTATGCACAGGTAAAAAAATACTGTACAAAGGCGGACTTAATGCCTGAGGCATTTTCTACCAGTCAACCTTAGCTTAGTTTTTAAAATAATTTTTGATGGAAATTAACTGGGTTGAAAAGTACTGTTTTTGAGCCAAACGGTGCACGAATGGCGTAAACGCCCTTAAAGATTATTAAAAAAAAAGTAGCGTATGCCCTTCCTCAGGATGCCATCTATCTCCTTGCCAAATTTGATCAAAATCCGGTCAGTAGTGGTTCAAGTTTATAATCAAAAAAAATAATTGAATAACTGTTTCGACACCAGACAACACTTTACTATTCTATACTACGATAAAGACACTGTCTAAAGGAAATGCTATTTTTATTGCTGGAGACAAATTCGTTTTACTGGTGTAAACTGGGCAATGTAGGTGAACATTTTACGATATTGCTAAAGTGATAAATGTCGCCGCCGTTATTTGACAACTTTGCCACAGATTACTATGAATTTTCTATTAAAAGATTATGATCGTTGTTTTTATCCAAAAGAGAAGCAAATGAAAACTAGATCGAACTGATAAAGAGCGATCTATCTACAGATAGATCTGGGATATAGGTACGAAGAGAACTTATTGGAAAGCATTGAATCTTACACACGTATTTACTTTTGCTTAAGATTATTTAGGACACATTTCGGATAGAAATTTCTACTAAGCGGTACCTAACACATACATGCATGACTACGTATCTCTGAATATTTATAGGAAATGAACTGAATGTTTTCAATACTCGGTAGGTCTCCTATCTAAAAGTAACTTCATCGTGAAACACACACCATGGTACGAGTACCTACTTCATATACCTATTCGTTATTTTAGGATCTGTTGAATAATTATGATATAGGGGTAAAAGTATCTAATGAAGATTGAAGAAATAATGACGTTGCTGAGCTCATCTAGTAGACTCATTAGCATTATTTAACGATAAATAACGGTGGAATATAAGTTATTTTTTCTTGATGAAGGCTGAATACCAAAGAATGTTACTCATAATCGAATCGTCATCAGACCCATCAGTAATCCGCTCGATTATATAGATTTTCACTCGGTATCTCATTTATTTTCTTCTCACGTACTCGCAGCCCGGTTGATCACTCTCCTGTTTATTGAACAATTTTTCCAATAAATTCCCTCAATCTGAGCTCAACTGAATGAGAACTTGAACTCAAATGAATGAGTTATTCCAAATAGTAATTAAATGATTCCGGGATTTGGCAAACCCTTTGGGTTCTAGGGGTTTTGGGAAACCGCGACCACACGAATAAACTCACTCATGCGTACATTGTAAATATTGTATTTTTTTGTTGTTGTAATTGCATGGTTGTAGTTTCATTACATTGTAATTGCTTGGAAATAATCGAAATATATCGATAAACCCACATAACAAAGGATACTGTTGTTCATATTCATTGTATAAATGCTATTGTTCAAAGGTCTTCATTACATTAAATCTTGCCTTACTTAATAATGCCTATATCTGTACTTCGACACCTAAATGTAACCTTCACATAACTCATTTGTTTGCCGGAAAATTAGGTTTACACGTCATAATAATGCGTGATTGTACGTATATTGAGCTTAAAAAACATTACATTTAAAACAGCTTTGATAGGTTTTTACAAAATTTCGATATCGGTTTTCACTCATGACCGGATCGCCACATATTTCGATTGTTCACTTCACTGGCGGTCACGTAAAGATAGCCTCGGTGATCCAAAACATTACCTCCGGATGTACCTGCGTTATCTAAATAAGGATGACTACGTGTGGGTAGTTGTTATTTACCCTTGTTTTCAGGATTATCATGGTCTCAGTAACCAATAATATTAGTCTTCTACCCTCAGACCAAATAAAAAAACTACGACATAGCGCTGCGAACAATACAGTGAAGCATGCCAAAACTACACCTCCGCTCTGTGCATACATGCTCACACGTACACATTTACAACCATTTACAATCAAACTTCACCTCACTAAGTGCACAAATATTACGAAACAGGCATTTTTTTTCTTTTTTTTTTTTTGGGTGGGAAATCATCAAATGTCTTCTCCTGCTCTGGGTGGAGCGGAAGGGCGTGTCAGACTCTTACTAAAACCCACCCGTGTTCCTTCTGTTGCCTGTGCAATGCCAGGGGGCCACAGTATCCCTTTCGGACTTTCCCGCAACCCCGGCAGGCAATGGTCCCATCGGACCCCTTCACTTGCTGACACCTCTTTGAGGCGCGCGTGGAACACAACGCGCCGTTGACCTGGGCTTGGTCCTTACTGGACGGCGAGCTACCCATTGCTCACCGTCCGCAAGCCCGCGCCTACGGTGGCCGGGAATCGTCAATCGATTCCCGACGCCCAGGGCGTCTCCTCCTGCGGCGGCTAGGGGCGTGAGGGCGCGAATTTTGCCTCTCCCTCACGCGTTCGACCTCCTCCTTCGCGAGCATTACTGCTTCGCATAAGGAGGTGACCGCTGCCACCGATCGCCTCCACGAGGACACAGTGGTGCTCCGCCCAAGCCGGGCAGACCTCCACCGTATCCTCCGGGCGATCCACGCAGTGATGACACCCGGGCGTTTCCTCCCGCCTGTTACCGAAAAGGAACCTCCGGAAACAGCCGTGTCCGGTGAGCACCTGCGTCAGGCAGAAGGTGAGGACGCCGTGGCGTCTCTCTCGCCACTCCTCAAAAGAGGGGACTTATCGCCGCAATAGTGGCGTGCCCATACGAAACCGGCCTCACGTCACTGTTGAGAGCGCTATGTTTTGGTTTTTTATTTGGTCTGAGCTTCTACCTAATCTAAAATTAGCTTTACCATAACTAAATATTTACGATTTTATAGAAACGAAAATGCAATATCCTCTGATTTTTTAAATCATTCTAAACAAAAAGCAAATCAAATCAAATTGTTTATTTCATCATAACAGCATGTAGCACATGGTAATTTACAGGGTTGACAAAATTAGTGTAGATACTAAAACTACAACTTGAGTGGTGGTGAGGTGCTGCATTCCCAGCTAGGTTATAGAATAACCTGTATAAGGGTAAGAGTACAGTGCCAGTCCCCATTGGGTATTATAATTAAATTGTACACAGATATGGCTTAACACTAGTCTTCTACTACAATTTTATTAATAATGGTGACTTAGAAATAAAAAGCAAAGGGTAAAGACGCCCAAATGGATGTTTCATATGGATATATGAAACATTCACTTAGGTGTTTTTTTGCCAGTAGGTAAACGCAATCATAATAGGTAATAATAAACAAAAAAATTGACATGTCTAACTTTTCTTTTCTTTGACCTTTGTTTAAGGTACCCTACGATTTTCCACAAAAAAACCTCACCCCTTATAAATAATCTTTTACATAAACGACGTCATAAAATGGTCTTCCTGTTTCTACATCCTTTCTGACATTGTCACTTTCACCATGCATGGTAGATAAGCCCCTGCCTAACACCAAACGGGCCGTTATTTCCTGTTGTCATGTTAACCTTCTTGAAAAAGAACGCATTTTAATCTGAACCGTTCGTTTTCCAAGTTTCAGGAGCATTTTCAGCTGTTTATACTAAGATTTGAACTACAATTAGGTGATTAGGCACTTTGGCTTCTCAACGACAGCTGTTGGTAACATATCACACTCCAATTAATTACGTTAATCGATTATGTATGAAAATGGTTAATAAAATCGGTATGGTGCCACACGCAGTCATAAAGTTGCTGGAAGTACCAACAAACTTAATGACCGACGCCTTTATTAGTTTTATTGTTGCAAGCCGACGATAAAACTAACAGGATTGTGATAAATGGGTAGATCTGTAATTCTGTACATCTCGTGGTTTTGGTCTGATTTGTTAGTAACAACCACTAGGTACCTAGTGGTTGGTATTAATCTAGGTACCTAGATACTCTACTTAGTAGAAAACCCGTAACGTAAAAAAATCACTTTTACCTACCTATTACTGCGTGCTCAATATAATTTTTAATTAGTCCTCAGACGAGCGATGTTAAAGATTTGACTACTCGGCACATGCCCAAAATGAATAAAAAGTGATTCAATTTAGGTGCTTACAAAATGATCTCTTTTGTTGACTGCTATATTTAAGGAAGTAGGTACATTTTATTCATCATAAAATTGAATTTTGTGCACAGAAATGGATCCTCTTTTGTTATAAGTATACAAATTCGTTTGTGTTGATCCACTTTATATACTGAGTCAGGTTTTAGAGAAAGCTGAAAATTGTTTGTCATGGTGTTCACTTTGTATTGAAATCAAGAGGTTACTGTACTAAGGCCAGACTTATCCGGGCAACTTCGCACTTACCTACTGAAAACTTATACCAAAGTGTCTAAATTGCGGGTAAGTGATCGCTAGACTTGACTAAACTATTTGTTTGTTGGAGCACGAGGTTACTATAATGTCTACCACATTAATTCAAGTTTACCTAATACCTAAAATAAAATCTTCACATAATCAATGCTTTTCTTGAACTAATAAATAAAACTGGGTCACCTTACCATTTTGGGTATTCATTCTGCCCCTAGGTACCTATAATGAAGAACCTACTACTAATAAGTATCTACATTAGCTAATTTTTAAGAAATGTTGTTTTTTGTGACAGTATTTATTTTTTAGAAAACTCAGCGAAAATTATAATCCTACTTGCCCTCGACAACATTCAAGCAGCAGAAACAAGAAAATAACAAAAATGAACTGTCGAGTTTTCTTCTTCGTAAGTCGGCAATGAAAACAAATAACACGGCGATGGAGAGGGGATTCCAAGGTGGCTGACAAATGTAAATTTATGGAGATTGCCTCCGCTACCTTTTATTTCCAGGTGTACAGAATTCATGGCAAAAATTTCAATTTTCCTCCAAATTACCGTTAATTTGGAGGAAAATTTAAATTTTTGTCAGTGTCTAGTTTAACTGACAGCTTATGGAATACGAGATGTGATTCCGCAACTGCAACAGATTAGCAGTTATCTAGAAGGTGTCCAAACTAAATATTTCATGTTGACAAGAGCAGAGTAACGTTTGCTTTAGTTTGTTTTAATTAGTGTCGTCTTCATTCGGACAGTTTTAATTAGGGTAGCGGATATTACACTTTGATTCTTAGGTAAAACGGAATGAAAAACTTTT
This sequence comes from Xanthia togata, assembly GCA_963853775.1. Taxonomy (NCBI): domain Eukaryota; kingdom Metazoa; phylum Arthropoda; class Insecta; order Lepidoptera; family Noctuidae; genus Xanthia; species Xanthia togata. Next base: position 13,986,286 of record OY970803.1, read on the forward strand.
CCAGGTGAGCTACTAATTGCTTTATTAAATTCTCCGTGCTTTTTAAAGATTATTTTTATAAGCATAGAATGAATAGTCTAATTCTTTGATTCAAAAGATTTTGTCACTAAAGTGTGTATAATGATTGTGATCATTTCAATGAAAGGTTATAATGGCATAATTTAATTAATGACAGCTTGAATAAACTAAAATAACTAGGCATTACTTTTAATATTAGTTTTGAAATTATGTTTTTTATTTATGTATTAGCTGTTTAACTGTGGATTACAGCTAAAATAAACAGAATAAAAAAAGTATGCGAGACTAACAGCCAATTAAAGGTCTTCACTTCTAAACACAGACACACCACCATTATTGACCATTTATTTTTCTTTACAGAAAAAAAAATAGTGACCCAAAAACAATTCGTGCGAATCAGATTTAAGAAATTCAATAGTACACAGTCCGTGGTCTCACTCTGTGATCAATATCAACTACCGCGATCCAGATTTATTTTACAGGGTGGCAGAGACATCTACGCGCAACCTGTTACCATGGATTCAGTTCTGTATGATTCTGAACCCCCCTGCGTTGAAATCCTTCGTAGGTCATTAAAAAAACTAAAACCCCGGGCCACGGTATCCCTTTCGGACTTTCCCGGACCCTGGCAGATATCTGCCTAGCCTGCCTAGCCTTTTCCCAACTATGTTGGGTTCAGCTTCCAGTCTAACCGGATGCAGCAGGGCGTCTGGCTATATATTTTTTTCTGACCTCCACAACCCAGTAATTGGGTAAGACGATAACCCCTGGTAAGATTGGTTATCAGACTTCCAGGCTTCTGACGACGCGTAACGACTGTCAAAGATCAACGAATGACAGCCGGGACCAAAGGCTTATCGCGCTTTCCGAGGCACGGAGGAGTCTTGGTATGTAAAGATGGTCATCCATCACGGACCAACCCCAGCAAGCGTAGCTTAACCTGAAAGATCGACCCGTGCAGCTGTTATTACTTAGCTACAAGCTCCGATAACGAGGTTTTTATAACCGACCGAAATTTCTACGCAGGGGGATCCAGAATAATACAGTACTGAATCCATGGTAACACGGCCTCATGTCTGCTATTACACTCCGGTGAGGCGGCGAGCCTCCTTGCCGGATTGCCGCCATGGGATCTGGAGGCAAAAGTCCTCGCGCATATTTGGGAGTGGCGCGGGGAGGCGAAACGCCGGGGCTTGACTCCGATGCCGCGAGAAATCGCGGCACAGCGGACAGAGCTCCGACGGGATCTCATGGCGTCATGGAGAGTGCGATTGTCGCAACCCAGTGCTGGGCACGCCACTATTGCGGCGATAAGTCCCCTCTTTGAGGAGTGGCTGGAGAGGCGCCACGGCATCCTCACCTTCCGCCTGACGCAGGTCCTCACCGGACACGGCTGTTTCGGGAGGTACCTGTTTCGGATAAGGCGGGAGGAAACGCCCGGGTGTCATCACTGCGTGGATCGCCCGGAGGACACGGTGGAGCATACGGTGGAGGTATGCCCGGCTTGGGCAGAGCACCGCCGTGTCCTCGTGGAGGCGATCGGTGGCGGGGATCTCTCGCGTCCGGCCCTGGTCCAGGCCATGGTACGGAGCGAGAGAGCATGGGAGGCCGTCACCTTCTTCTGCGAAGCAGTAATGCTCGCGAAGGAGGAGGCGGAGCGCGTGAGGGAGAGGCAAATTTCGCGCCCTCACGCCCCTAGCTGCCGCAGGAGGAGACGCCCTGGGCGTCGGGAATCGATTGCCGATTCCCGGCCACCGTAGGCGCGGGCTTGCGGACGGTGAGCAATGGGTAGCTCGCCGTCCGGTAAGGACCAGGCCCGGGTCGACGGCGCGTAGTGTTCCACGCGCGCCTCAAAGAGTGTCAGCGAGTGAAGGGGTCCAATGAGACCATTGCCTGCCGGGGTTGCGGGAAAGTCCGAAAGGGATACCGTGGCCCCCTGGCATTGCACAGGCAAGAGAAGGAACACGGGTGGGTTTTAGTCAGTAAGAGTCTGACACGCCCTCCCGCTCCACCCAGAGCGGGAGACGTCATATGATGATTTCCCACCCAAAAAAAAAAAAAAAAATGTCTGCTATTACAATAGTGTCAGAATGGTCTATCATTGATTTCATAATTGTTGATTTTGACAATTTCGGTAATCTACTATCTACTATCTATCTTATATTGGCGTCATTATGACTTTCCAATGGTCAGCCACTGACACTCCATTGAAAGAAATGGTATCTATTGGTAATCTCGTACATAATGACAAATTAATGACTGACTTAGGCGGTAATCTGCTAAAATTTTGACAGACCTACCATTAGAACGTCATTGTGCAGTCTTTGCTTTTAATTCGTTACGAGTATCGTGTTTGTGGAATACAATAATCAACCAATGATCGACCATTATGAATTTAGCAGATTACGGACTTTTTGCAAAATGACAATGGGATCGTGATGGAATGACGAATTTATAAAAATAGCAGACTTGGGCCCCTGGTTGCGGGTCGTGTTTATGTATCATGTCCTGAATTCATGGTTACAGTTTGCGCGACAACCTCCCTGCCACCCTGTATAGATCGCGACCGAGTTAATTGGGAGGCAAATCTGGATCGCGATCATCCATTGTGATCATGGATAGCTATCAAGATTGGGTGCCGATCCAGCATTCGATAAATAAAATGTTTTATTTCTGGGAAAATTAATAAGACTTGCTGAATTTAAAACTACAAAAATACAATATACTCGTATGTAAATATTGTATTTTTGTAGTTTTTAGTTAATTATAGCAACTCTGACACCAAATAGGTTTGCAAAACACGTACCTAAGAATGGGTTACGTGAGTGCCCAGAAATCTGGGAGCATTGCCACTTTGAATGGCACTTATTTTCAAGTAATAGAACTACAAAGCAGTGTTAATTGGCTTTTTGTGAAGACGTTATGTGCCGTATTGACGTTGTGAAAGGAGAGGTGAAGATTGGTTTGACAAGGGTTAAGTTAATATCCGTTCTTACATAAGTATTACATAGGTGTCGTATTAATTTTGATTGAAATTGTGATTATTATAAGCTACTTAGGTACATATTCTGGAAATATTTTAGAAAATAGGTAGTTTTTTGTATTAACTGTTTGTATTGTGCATGCAGACGTGCAATAGACTTGTAATGTGCTGAAGCAAAAAAGTTATTATTGATAATCTTTTTTCGACATACGTAGAAATAAATAGACTAAAACAACTTACCCGCTATAAACAAGGCACTCAATAATAAGACAATCATATCGGATGAACAAACTTAACTTTCCGCAAATGACAACTTGAAAACTTTTCAATAAACTAAGCAATTGATTCTAGCCAACTAACTTTTGTGCTGAATTTAAAAATATATAATTTATCTATATTTAAAAAGTTGAAGAGAACTTCAAAAGATTTCCGATAATGGGATACGTGTTTATGAGTCAAGACCGCGTTCGTTCCCAGCGGGATCTCGCGCCAAACTGAACGCAGAACGGGACTCATTGGTCCTCCGAGTAGAGAGTAATCCTTCGGATGCTAACATCAACGGGTGATAGGGCTGGGCATACCGCGATATCACCTCAGCTTCGTTATGAATGTATATCTGTGTATATCATCACCAAAGGCTTTGGAAAATTAAATTGAAACTGCCGCCGTAGGTGTCTGAAACACTAAACTTATTCACGTGTTATTTAGACTGACATTGATACTCGCATTGGCCCTGTTTTAATATGCATAAAATACAAAAAACAGACTTATTTTTGTCGACGACTTTCTCTCGTTACGTGTAAACCTGAACTATAATAAGCAGAGCCAAATTGAGTGCTTAATTTTTAAACCATGTTTTATTTAGGTAAATAAAAACTCCTTTATTAAAAATCTTCGTGTGATATCACGGTTCTTCCTGATAAGTACCTACTAAAATTGTTTTATGTTGTTTATTAAAACTTTGTAATTATGAATCTCTTAATTATTCCGATGATAATAATGCTGTGGAATCCTTCATAAAGTTGGGTATTATAATAAGTATTAACATGCTTTGGTATTCGATACACCAAAAATTAATAATTGTACTTTAATTAGTTCGTAGTAGGTATTGGTATCATATTATTACTTAATTAATTATTTTGATGACAGAACTGCTACAGGATATTAATTTCACGTTGTTTAACACATTTACGTGCCGTTTCAAATCTCTACCATATTTTTGTGTGAGGATATATGTTCGTTAATTCATAACAAACATACATCCTCTCCTCACACTATAATCCTCAGCCTCATCCCTCATTTGTTGTTTGGTAATTGGCTGTAAGTTTAGTTTATATATCCTAAGTGAAATTGTTAAAGAGATGTGGATTTTGTGAATAAATAAATAAATAAGTAACGCATAAGCGGCGGAAAGGATTTAGACATCATTCGGTAGAAATAAGGGCTCGTGCAGACCAGCACGACGCGACGCGACTCGAACAATACAAACATAACATCACGCCTTGTTTTCCCGAAGGGTTGGGCAGAGGTGTACCTATAGTACACCCACATTTCGCCAGGTATGTTTAAGTCCCATGTAATAGGGGGCGAGCCTATTGCCATCAACCGGGCACAAATCCAGACTCCGGGCTGCTACTGAGAAATTCCAGAAAGAAAAACCCAACAATACAATTTCTAAGAAAACTGCACGGTATAACAATAACCGGTGTCTCGTCGCGCTGTCGTGTCGCGCTAGTCTGCACGAAGCTTAACGACCACCATAGTTATTCACAACCATTCGACAAGCTTCCGATTGCCAAGTCCCCGACAGCAAATTTTATTTATTTATTTAACCATTTATGTACACACAAAAATATACAGACAAGATTAAAAGAACAGAAAAATACGTACAAAGGTGATGCTAATAAACATAATAATGCTAATAATGCGAATAGTTTTAATAGCTGTCAGAAGAATAGCACTCCTCTATTTGGTTTAAACTGTCGAAACTACCTGGTTTCGGATTTGTGAACAGCGTTTAGAGTACCCCTGCTATTTCTATTATAAAGTATTGTTTATTTTTAATACCTCATTGAATTGACCTCATTTAAATCTTAATTTTAAATCATACTTTAAAACCCGCAATCCTGAACATTACCCGCAACTAGAGGGCAGACACTGGACATGTCCTTTAAAAATCTGATTACTTAAGTCCAAGAGTGGATTAAAAGCTTCTATTCTGGTATTAAACCCGTACTAGAGGAATAGTTCGACGACATTGATTGATCTTCGAATCGTCAAGGAAGCGTCTCGAATGATTGTGAATAGATGCATGTTGTACATTTTCATCTGGGTACTTGATGAAGTTCTTCTAGGGAGCGAGTGAAACCGTAGACAAAAGCTAGTATTATATAAGTAGCTGTAAATTTAAATTGATTTGAATTTGAATTTCACTTCTTTCTTTACTATTACAGTATGAGATAGACAAATATTAATTTATTATTTTCAATTTAGTGAGTTAAAAGGCAAATTCTTAGGTTTTTCGTATCGTTTTCTCGGGAAATCGGTAAAACCAATGTAATAGGCATTGGCATATGGTTAGTAATGAAAATATAAAGGTTTTGGGACAATTTCTGGCAGAAATTGGGTCGAGTTGATTGAAGCAAAAGTGTTAAACTTGTATTTTTTAAGATTAAATTCTCGCAAAATATCTGATCAGTTTTAGGATGGTACGGAACATAATAATTAATTGGGTCAGCATTTCTTAAATGTATGCAGGGGCAATAACTATTACATACTTACGCTTCACGCATTCTCTATTTATTTTATTTCAATCGGAGTTTCCTATCGATATGTTGATTATTCCTAGAATGCCGTAATTGCCAATCTATTTTATCTTGTTTTTCACATTTATTTTGATTCCAGCTATTCATATTCTTTTGGGACCTTATTTATAAATCTTTTTTCATACTTGTGATATTATAAATAAACAAAAGAAGGCGTTGTCGTGTTAAGAAACATAATATTCAAATAAAAAATGTTTAGTTATTTTCCAGGTCGTCGTACAACAAGAATGATATATTGTGTCTGGGAACACCCTTTGGAGTTTATTACCTAGATGAAACAACATGATAAGAAGACAGTGTAATTAAATTTTATGTTTTTTATTAGTCTGGTAATGTTCCTATTTACATTGGATCGAGTTCGTTTGACGCAAGGGTAGAGCTAAATATGGTAATATAATTAAATGAATTAATTACTCATATACGCATATTGTTGTGAGTATTTGAACGGGTATTTTAATATATTGTTTTATTACATAGATATTGAATTTGGCGCCTATAAAATTACGCTTATTAATTTGATAACCATACGTAAGTACTATTTCAATTATTAAAAATAGACTTCTACTACTACAATTTCAATAATTTTTATTACAATCTATGACCAATGTACAAAATTAGGAAGGTAATCCATCACTTAGCTAGACTTTTTTGGCCAACCTGTCCGAAAACAGTAATTGGAAAAACAATGCACCTACAAAAAATTATCGTATTATTTGTCTTGTGATATTTTGCTGAAAGTATGTCTGAAATGCGAAGACAGTGTCAAATGTGACTACGTTAGAAGAATAGAAGCTAACGTTCTGCTATATATCAGTAGACCTATATTTTACGATTTCTCGGTAGTAAAATAGTTTATTTAAAATTATGACTACCGAGAAGAGAAAATAAATTGGCATGATGACGATTATGATGCCGATATTATCGCATAGGTTTTAAAAAGAATTTGACATAATTATGTGAAGTACCTACCTATTAATACACATTTAGATGCCAATTGCGACCCATGCGACCGGGTTTTATTTTAATAAAATGAGTAACAAAATGTAAAATCGTTTTTCCAAGCCAAGATTGTAATGATACAAGGTGGCCCGCTGCCAACTTCCTCGAAACGGCTTCTCCATTATCAAAAATAGTTACACTTGGTTATAGCAAATTTTTCATATCACGGAGAAAATTGACTTGTGACCTACCTTACCTCTTGGCCACGATCTACACGCTCTAGCGACTTGCGTCTTGCGACCCACGACTGCGGAGAAAGCTAAGTGAAAGAAATTGTTTAGAGGATTCCTTGAGTAACCGCGACGCGACTTGTGTAGCGACGGATGGGAACAAGTGACGCGCGCGCGCGTCGCTTGAGCACGTAAATGGGTCTTTACAGTGTTTTTCCACAGCCACCGGGACGTCAACGAGAAATGAGATTATTCGAACCGAAAGTGACGTCCCGTTGATGGACATGTGGTGGACATGCGGCCTTAGTAAATGTATGTATCGCTACTTCGGCGCCATCATCTCGTTCTCGTTGAGGTACCGTTGACGTTGCAATGAAAATTTACAATAATGTGAGTGGGTACAAAGAAGTAAATAACATAGATTATAAATACAAAAACAGTTATGATGGGTAAGGCTGTGGTGTAAGTGTGAGTGAGGGTGTGTATTTGACTAGAGAGTGTGTATTAACATGTGCTGTAAAGTAAACTGTCTGTTTCCTCATAAGACCGGCCCAGCAACAATTCTATTAGTCACAGAATAGTTGTTGAGTACAGTAAGAGTTTTGCATAAAGCATTAAACACTCATATGAATAAATAAGACGAAAACTGGGTTGCAAAGAGAATTTTTGTTTTTGCAAGGGGTATTTGGCTATTTCCCTGCCCCTCTTACTGCAGCTAGAGCGTTTTGTGTTGACTTTTATAAAGTTTCGCAGTGACCTTATTACGAACTTATGAACAGCTGACGGACGTCCACAGTTTCCGTATATAGTTCGTCCGTAGAGAAACGCCGCGGCTTTTCCAGAAGTACCTTGAGGACAGCTCGCTGGGCCCGTTCCAGCTCCAGCATGCATGCCTTGGTGGCGCTGCCCCAGACACACAGTACTGTAGGACAGATTGGCGTAGAGCAGGTATTCCCAAACGGTGGGGCGGGCCCCCTCGGGGGGCGTGATGGCTTTAATATTAAACTATAGAATTAATTATGTTCCTCATTTAGAAATGGTTAAGGCTAGTTTTAAAAACCTAAACACTTCATATTATTGTAGTTACCTACAGTGCAACTTATGCAGAAAAGCTAAAGCTTGTTTTACAGTAAAACAAACTTTAGCTTTTCTGCATAAGTTGACAAAATAACTCAGAGGCGTAGTGATTTTAAAAGAAAGTTAGGGGGGCGCGTATGTTAAAAGGTTGGGAACCCCTGGCATAGAGATATGTAAACCTGTAAACTCGTAAAAGTTTCGCAATGTAAATGAACTTGCGAGTCTTTTTTGCGAGTGTTCGAATTTGTGCAAAAAATATTTTGTGGTTTCTACTCTGACAATAGCGTTGCAGTTGCAATCAGTAGCGGAGACGGCTGCAACTGTTAAGAAATTGCATTTGCTGTTGTGTATTTGTAGTGTATCTACATCGCCCCATGTGAACTATGCATCAAAGACCTGACGTCACACAAAATCCCGAGGTCAGACAAATCTACATCGTGCAGTTAGAGTTTACCGTGCCACCTGCATATAGTATATAACTTCCCCGACATCAATCGTGGGGCAGTTGCCCGCCAGACGTGACACACGTCTGATCGAAGGATCCTCCCTTTTCTAATGAGGATGATTGAACTTTACACCCTGTTCTCATGCCTCCAAAATTCTACTAGATCGATTAACGTGAAAGGTCAAGTTTTTTTTTCCTAGTTTAATGATAAGAGACTTTGCTCTAGCCATGTTGCTATGTTACTTATCCCTTTTTCAGCTGCATATAGAGTCTCTTCTCAAGTAGCTCCATGAAAAATAATACCAGTATCATCAGCATAGCAGATGACATCCGACTTTTGTTGACATAATCTACTCATTAGGTAGGTACAATGTTTTTTTATGAGTTGTATTGCGATATGTAGTTACCTCAACAATTGACCATAATATTTTTTGCATGAGCAACCGGCAGCAAGTTCGTCATGCTTGCTTAGATGTCACTGCTTGCAGTACCGTCGGGGGTCGGGTTGCCTCCTCCCTCAAATATGGCAAGGGGGGTAATGGCTGATCTTTGCGTTATGCTCGTGAACGGGTGCTGCTTGTGGTGACTGGTCGTCTTTCTGATCATGATTTTGTTATTGTTTTTAGTAATTAACTGTTATTTATTTTACCTCGATAGCCCTACTTTATCTATTATAACTTCCAGTTATAGTTATATGTAAGCGGGGACGCCTTTATAATAATAATAATAATAGTGCCTCATTTCATTAGACACGTCTAACGGGCCTCTGCGAGTTGGCTTCGGCCCCTCGTACGCCTTCTAAAGGTCCGGGACCATAGGTCCCGAGAAATGTCAAAATAAAAATAATAATAATAATTCATTTATTATCAGGTAAATAACACCCATAGCCAAATTAACAAAATTAATAATATTAATTAAATACAATAAATCAAAAGCAAAATAAATCAAATTAAATTAAAAATAAATTAATAATTCAAAAATAAAATTAATACCCTCTCTCCGACACTGGTACAGCAACATGTCTGCTGGAAGAATGCCGAATGAAGGAGCAGTCCAGTCTTCCCGCAATCATCGCCAGTACAATGTTGGGGCTAACCCGTACCCTGCGCAACAAGGACGCGGCACGCTTGCGCATGGTCGCGTGAAAACAATCGGTGTGTGCCTCTGCGAACATACCCGAGGCGCTGCAATGTCGGGGTAGCCCCATCACCGCTCTGAACGCGTTATTATACTGGACGCGGATGGCGCTGTAATTTCTGTTAGAGTAGTTAGCCCACAGACTGCATGAGTACAAGGAGGTACAGTACGCTCTAAAGAGCGTAGCCTTAACCTCATTAGAGCACCACGCAAATCTGCGGGCGATCATGTTAGCTCTAACAGACAACGCCCTCCGCTCCCGTTCCATGTCTGCGTGATATTTGAGGTCGACAGTCAAAACATGCCCCAAGTATGTAAACTGGTCAACCCTTTTCAAAGGAACCCCATTTAGTCTGACCGGAGGTATGCTTCCCGGACATTTTGCACTGGCGGTCTCGAAGATCATACACTGGCTCTTCTTTACATTATACAATAAACCGTGGCCACAAGCATATTCCTCGCATATCTGTAACAGCTTCCTCAAGCCGCATACCGAAGCACTCATCAGCACCATGTCGTCAGCATAACTTAAATTATTGACACATGTACCGTCAATGTGACAGCCGACATGATGGCTGCTGAGCGCCACGATCAGCCCGTTGATATACAAATTAAACAGGGTAGGAGATGTTAAACCACCCTGCCTGACTCCGCATTCGAGCTGATACGCATCCGACATTGCCCCCGCCCACCTAACACTATTAGACTGGTGCGCATACCAGTACTGGAACACGCTGATGAGTTCCGGCGGCAAATCTATGCTCCTCAGCTTGTTCCACAGTAGATCATACACTACAAGGTCGAAAGCCTTGGAGAGATCAAGGAAGCACGCATACACGGGTGTTTTACGGTCTGTATAATATTTGACGGTATGCTTAAGACACAGTATTGCACTTTCAGTGGACAGCCGGGGGCGAAACCCGAACTGATTATCGTGTAGTGTTACCGATCTATTTAACTGTGAAGTAAGCAAACCGTCAAACACTTTAGCAGTTACAGTGGCAAGAGAAATAGGCCTGTAGTTACTCTTATCAGTAAGGTCACCAGTTTTATTCTTCACTACAGGTACTACCACTGTTTTCATGAAGTCTGCGGGCAAGTAAGAATGGCTCACGCACAGCCATATATTTTATGTCTAGAGGCTTATATTTAGATATTGTTTACGTTTAGTCTTTTTTTTTCCGCTTGATAATAGTTCTCCATGTTTTTGGTTGGTACTCGTATATTGGCGTGTGCTAGCTAATTTGTAATAAATATGGCTATTCATTTGTAATTTTAATTATGTTTTGTGTTGCGTAATGCTAGCTACATTGCATAAACAGTTCTTTTTCGAACCGACAGCTGTGCTGCTGGGGGTTTGTTACGCCACTTCTTCTTTCTAAGCTAAAGCAATAGGAAGTGGTGAAGGGTGGGCGTTTTGGGGGACTGTCTTACGTAATTTTGACGTTCAAAAAGTGCGAATTCTCAGTCTAGTTTGAATAAATGACTTTTGGATTTGAATTTATACAAAATTAAGCCTCAGGATGTCATCCATGTACATGATGAAGAGGGTAGGTCCCAAATTACTTCCCTGAGGCACCCCAAAGGCAACCGGAAGACTCCCGTTTCCACAATATTGACGTATCGACTAGACAGGTAACTGCTGAACCAATCTAAGGACAAGCCTCTGACGGGATCCTTTCTTTTCGCATAATGTTCTTTGTCCTAATATACTTTGGCATAACGATTTTGGCACAATTTGTTTTGGCATAATAATACTTCGGCATAATTTTTTTAGGCATACGTTTTATGTTGGCATAATCATCTTAAAGACTAATTTGTTTTGGCATAAATTTGATTCGCATAACGTTAGTAGGCCTAATGGCTATTAGCATAATAATAATATATATATATTTTCCTTTTCCAGTAGATACGTACTCCAGACTTTGGGTGGAAATGGTGGTGGTGAACTTGTAGTGCCCCATACATAATTCTGATCAAACCAATTTGCTATAGTTTCTGTAACAATTAAATAATATTGTTGGTTAAAAATTTAATATGCTGTGCAACAAAAAGTTAGTGACAGAACCGAATTGCTGCAAAACCGACTCCACGTAGTCTTGTTTGTCCTACCCCTAGAGTGTAATTTAAAATCGCGTAGGCGCGTAGGTGCAAGGCGGCCCGCGGGCTTAGGAGCAGGCGGCTGCGAGCGAGCCGCCGCGTCTGAGGCTGGCCGGCGAAGCCGGCCAACAAGCCGAAGCTGCAGTGGTGAGCGAAAGCCGTCTGTGACGATTAGCACGGAGCCGTGACAGAAACCCTGACTGTTGCATGTTGCATGCTCGCTTGATGCAGCATGCTGCCTGCTTGCTTGCATGCTGTATGCTTGCTTGCTTCATGCTTCCTACAGCGAAAAAAAAACCCACAAAATTGTTCAATAAAAATATGTTTTAATATCATTATGCGTAACTAAATTTATGCTTTAGGATATTATGCTTAAGAAAGTTATGCTTTAGAACTTTATGCTTAATAAATTAATGCTTTAGAATATTATGCTTAATCATTATTATGGTTAAAGAAATTATGCTTAAAAAAATATGCGTAAGCTGTTATGAGTAATTATACAGGGTGTTTAGTGCATCGTGTGCCAAATTGAAATGGTCAACTGAAAGGGTCATCTGCTATCGATTAGATCACTTTTAAATTCAAAATTAGTGACATTAGTCACTAATTTAAAATAGAAAAATTAAACCAAAATTTGTGACTAAAGTCACTAATTTTGCATTTAAAAGTAATCTAAAACTATACACATCTAAATTAAATTAAATTTCAGTCTACGCCTTAAACTTTTTTTTTAATTTGTATTTTAATCTAAATATTGGGTCTTTTTTAATAAAACAATAAAAACGATTTAAAAAAATCCACAGGTCTTGAGAGGTGTTTAGGGGTCTGAAAGGATAGCAGATGATCCCTTCAGTCGACCATTTTAATTTGGCACACGATGAACCTAACACCCTGTATTATGCGAAAATATAATTATGCCAAACAAAATTATGCTAAGTTATATTAGGTCTTAAAATTTTATGCAAATGGATAGGGAACCGCATCTGACACCAATGGATTCTAGTTTTTAGCAGTGTAGGAATTGAGACTGTGTCAAAGGCCTTGGCAAGGTTTAGGAAAACAACAGCTGAACGGTGGCCCTTGTCGATGCCAGTCAGCAGACACATGGCTTGCTCAGTAGACTTCCTACGGCGAAAGACAAACTGCCACACTGATAGTCAAGATTTTTTCTCTAGAAAACTTACGAGGCGGTTTGTCAGTTTTATAGAATTTTAAATGTCACGGAAAGCAATGAAATTGGCCTATCGTTATCAAGGGCATCCTTGGCACCACTTTTGTCAATGGGTCTGATAATATCAGTTTTCCAGTAAGTAGGAACGGCTCCAGTTTCCATGCTCAGATTGCAAATGTATTTTAAGGGTTCCTGTATATGTTTAAGGAGCAGAGGCCGAAAATCATCAAGACCTGTAGCGCTGTCACCTTTGAGATTATCTACGATGTTACCAATTTCTTGATTGTCAGTAGGGTGTAGAACCATTGATACTTTAAGTGGGTTACCTTTAGGACCGAGGCATTGGTCGTTCCAATTGTCGCCCGCCTGTAAAAGATATTGGTTGCAACGTTCTGACCAACTGAGGTAAGGTTCTCGTTACATTTGATGGTGATAATGTCGTTTCCTTTATATTTCAGCAATTCTTGGTTGTCACTGGTTCTTGCATAATTATTTCTTTAATAGTCCGCTTTAGTAAAGCTTTTTTGGTTATTTACTATATTACTTTCCAATTCCTTCCTGTCATGACCAGCTTTACGTTGACTCAAAATCAGAATGTCAGTAGTTTCTGTTTCTTGAGTAGATCCTTTTTAGGACATTATTTTTTGGGTCCAGCTGGTCTATTCTGTATTAATCTCACGGTGAAAACTTAAGTGAAGTGAACGTGAAGTGAGCTGTCATTTCACCTGCTGCTAGGGACTGAGAGCTCACTCCGAGCTCACTTCACCTAAGTTTTCACGGTGAGATGGTTACAGAATAGCACTGCTGGTTTGTTTGAGCGTGAATAATGTCTCGATGATGGATGCATCTTAGGACTGGCGTAATACAGGGTTTTAAATTAAATTTTGAATTGTGTCCGACCGAAAATGGATTTTGTTTTATTTTTGGACGAAAATGTAGCTGAAAGCGAATTAGACATTCAAAAATATGAATATTTCCGGTGTACACTGAAATCTTGTTTGTTTTTTTTTAATTAGGGAGAGAAAGAGCAAAAAAGAAATAATCACGATAACTCCATTAGAGAATACATACAAAATTTCGTGTATTTCTTGTTGTATTGATTCACCTGATATTTCCGAGCTTTACGAAGTAGGTAGGAATGATGCGCGATAATTCACGAACTTCTCTTCGAATTTTTGGCTTGGCCGAAGCTTGGGCTAGTTTATGGCCGAAAACGAAAATATGACTGTTTTTTTTTTTTTTTTTTAAATTGCCGTAAACGAAAACGAAGCTTCGGTCGGTCACAAATTTTGAACTAGTGATTAAAATTTTTGTGGTTGGTTTGTTTATAATGTCTAACAGGGTCTTGTTAAAAAGAAGTACTGCATCATCAATATTTATTTTGTCATGGAAGAAACATCAGCCCAGTCGAGCTGGCTTACTTCTTCAACCACCATATAATAGTCGGTTTTCATTTTGAAGCTTTTGTTTATAACACATCCACATTATTTAACATAACTAATGTATATGTAGTGTGGATTAACCTGTACACGAGGATTTTATAGGAAGTACGGATTAAAAAGATACAATTTTTTCATGTTACCGCCAATATAATTTAATATAAATAAAATATAATTTACGATATCCATTAAAGGAATGGAATATCATTACAGCTCACTACATTTAAAGACCAGTTTGTGACAATGTTCGTCAATCTTCAATGTCACCACAACATGCTGGAGCACATATGCTGAGGAAGTGAGGGCGGCCATCTTGATATCGACGATCGTTGACGTCCAGTAAGAGTCACATAACCCTTTGCCTGGCAGAAGATATCCGAAAAGAATTTCCATCAGAAACAGGTATTTTATTCCTTCAGTGTATTCATAATTAAATAAAGTTTCCTCCACACCAAACCCAATTGCCTTCCGAGGAAGACCGCAACGTACCGACCACTCGGTAAAGGACCCCATAACCTAATAAAATGGGCACAAAGTAAGTTATGAAAGGCTCTCCAAACATATTTTCTTTTTTACTGAAAATTAAGTGACACTTAAGGATCCGGGTGACCCTTCTTATCAAATCTAATTTATGTTAAAGGATAACTTTTAAGTAATAACGTGAAATATATTGGATAATAATATATTGGTAAAACGTATATTTTGTTATAGTGGTACGGTGAAATGTAGGTATGTACCTACTATAGATACAATCTCTGCCCAACCCTTCGGCGAATACAGGCGTTATGTTAGTTCAAAGTCAAAATCAAATCATTTATTTCAATATGTTACTTTACATAATGTATGATAGATCATCTCTCAAGTTTAAGCCGGAGATTCCATTCACATACTTCATGCACAATGTGTCTTTGACGGTGGATTGGTGACAATGACTGATTACTTGCGATTGAACGCTTTAGTCAAACTGGGCTTCGGATTTCAATATACACACATGTTATGTAATTATACATCGCCAAGTAGAGAACCATAATATGTTTTTAAATTTGTAACGTGACGTCATTATCGCTTACGTCCACGTCCATATCACGGCGTTACGATAACACAGGGAAGTAAAATGTATGAAGGCGCCACGATCACGTTATAACGTGCAAGTATTTTCATACATTTTATGAACGTGGAAGTCCACGATAACATCATCACGTTAGAAGTTATAAAAGTGCATATTTTCCAAAAATAAAATATTTGGAAAACCATTACAGAATGCTTTCCCCTAATTGTATGACTGCAATAATAGTAAAAACGTAGCTTCCATAAAAATAATAATACCCCATTTAGAAATTTAATTCATACAGGCAATAACAGTAACGTAAATGGGTCCTGCTGGGGATTAATCTGTACGTGAGAAAGCGCTGGTCCATGGAGTTAATATTGCTTGATTTAATAAATAAATGGCAAATAGGTAGACCACACCTATGGCATAGTTCTGTTGAATGTGTTTGTCTTGTTTGTTTTCCCTTTCTGAGTACACCGGATAGGCGGATTTATTGCGTTTACATTGCGTAAAGGTTAGTGTAACCTAAGTGATGATTTACGACTAAAGTGATTATGTGACGTCTTTGAGTCACCTTTCAAGAACAACGTCGTAGAAACACTTCCGCGAAAATGTAAATACAATTGTGTCTTCTTGATTAATTAATACTCGGAAAAAATTCAAGCTTTTGCAGCTTTCTGAAAAGGGATTTAAATTGGTAACTTAAAAGCACTGTCCCACTTAAAATCTACAATGGAACTTTAAAGATTTTCTACAAAAGGCCTCTCTATAGCAGTAATTATGACGAATACCTGCACGCAAGATAAAAAACCTAGCTCGCCCAAATAACATATTACATACGCAGTAGTATAAAAGAGATATCAAAAGATAAGCTTACTGCTAGAAAATCGTTTAAAAGGCATCGATAACCTTATTACTAAACATTAAGACATTAGATTCGGTTTTTACTGAGCTTTTGAAAGCTTAGCTTGTTATATTGACGTACGTTTTCCATTTAGCACTTAATGTACCAAATCTCATTATAAGAAAACCGTCGGAGCAAAGACTTGGTCACACCAGCCAATGCCATTAAATCTTGCAAACAGTAATTTCGGTGGCGACCAACTTACAACCAACATCAAAGTTACTCACTTATTGCCACTTGATGCAAGCACTAAATTTAAATGTATTGGATATGGAGCTATTGTTGGGTTATGTAGCAAGTCTGAGCTTAGACACTAATAGAATATGCTCAGCTGCTTAAGCATACCTATGGTAAAATTCAGGGACATAATTTCTTATTAAAGACACGAATCACCTGCACAAAATAATGTGACAAACATAATACATTATTTATTTTAAGATGTGCGCTTGAGCGCAACGTCCCCAACACTTGAAAAGGTTCTCAACCGCAATGCGAAACCTCATCAAACCTCCTAACCTGGACAAAAGAAATTCACAGGCAAGGCAAATTGAGTATGGCATAAATTAATATTTTTTGAGCAAAATTCAGTAAGGAGGAGGTATTTTCAACATTTTATAACATTTAGACGAAGTTTTGACCTTGACTAATTAAAAATAATAACACCTTTTTTGTAATTAACGAGTAAAAGCAACCTGCTGAGATAGCAATTTAACGGAACTCATAAAACCTTTACGCGAAAAATAATAATTTAGGTCCTTTAATTAAAATTGATCTTTGAATACTGTCGCGTGAAGGTTACGTTAACAAAGATGCGAGAACGAACTCATTTTTAATAAATTCTTAGATCGATCTAGTAATAATCGATGTGTCAATCAAATTAAATTTTGAGATTACGAGGTGCTTATATTACCATACGCATTTACGTGGTGTCGGAATAAAAATAAAACCTATTTAACAATAATATCTACAACCTTTTGTACCCATTTGAAACATTGTCATGTAGTCCATGTTATGTCGAAGAAAGTGCCTGAATATTAGTTGCTCATTCTCCCACATTTCTCGCTAAATAGGTTACTATGCCATTCGTAACCGACAGGCTAGCCGTCGACCCGTCAATGCGCGGAACTTAGTTTAACTTTATAGAAACATCAATGAAGATACAAACGAAAGTCGTGGAAAATATCACCCAGATTTGGTGACAGATTTGAACGTACATCCTAACGTACATATAAGATGTAATCATTATCTGCCTAGTCTTTTCCCAACTATGTCGGGGTCAGCTTCCAATCTGACCGCATGCAGCTGAATACCAGTATTTTACATGGAGTGCCTGCCTATCTGACCTCCACAACACGTAATCTAACATTTGTAATACAGAAGAAGAAATATAACCCTTAAAAGAGTGATCAGTATCTTACATCACGTACAAAAAACCTGCTATCTGAACATTGAAAACCAATTTGGAGTTTCGACTTAGTACGGATTATAAGGATAAAGTTCAATATAAGTTTCTTAGCGCGATGGAAACTCTTTTGTTTGTAACAAATATTGTGCGAGTACGCAACTCTTGAAAGTTTTTTCATTATTTTTGATCCGAAATTTACCTGAGCCCCAAAGTATATTCGTTATTAAAGTAAATATTTGTATCTCCTAACTTACAAAATTAATATCTTGTTAAAAGTTGCTTAATTTATCTCGAAGACGTCAGGTCGGGTTTAATACGGCAATTAATGTCGGTACAGTCAGTCTCAAAAAGATGTATTTTATTGTCTACAACCATTGTTTCATAACATTGTATCCATCGTTCAGGTACAAAACATAGTAAATATACAATTTATTTTACCAAAACAAATTGAATATTTTGATGAATTAATTTCAAGGCATTCTGCTGATCTCCTTTTTGGTAAATATTTATTTTAGAGCCAGAATATACCTTTTGTTGTTAGTTATAAGAATATTCTTACTCGTACCTCCTGCTGTCTTACATGTAATGTAACAGTTCATATTCGAGTATTTTATCAGTGAATGTGTCCAGGCGAGCATTACTGTGCGTACCTGTTGTTATTGATGTTATGAATTCGTAATATTGCAGCAGTGAGTGCGGAAAACCGAGTATTACAACTGAATCGATGCACACGTACGAAAACAGTTCGAGCGGTTACAAAAGCGAATGCTTCTTAGTCAGTGCGTCGAGCTGGCGCAGTATTGTAAAGCAATGCTCAAAATCAAATCCAGAAATGTTAATTACACGCGAATACCCGGTGAGTGACCAACTTAAAAAGCCTTAAGAAACTCATTCGTAATTAACATTAATGATTTAACTATATGTATTCCAAATAAAAAATCAAAAACAAATGACACGTCAGTGACTTCGTGCATGAAATGAACAGGATAAAAATAAAAATATTGTTCTTCTATTAAACGAAGCTGAAGACGTGTCGTTCGATATAAGTCGTATGGCGTTGTCTGTCTTGTTTATCTTGTTCTGGAACTAACACTATAAACATTATTTTAACAGATGGTTTTGGTAAAATAAATTGTATACTATGTTTTGTACCTATATGGCAGATACAATGTTGTGAAACAAAGTATGTTGACAATAAAATGGTTCCTTGTCCATGTATACATATTTTTGGGACTGACTGTACCTACCTAATTATTACTCGCTCCATATCGAAAATTCAGAAATCATGCAAGTTTTGCCTCAATAATATCTACAGTATAATTCAAAATTTAAATACATATTAAGCTGCAATTAAATAATTTTACCAAATAAATACAGTAGCAAAAAACTTTAACGCTTCATCATAATCGTGTCTAACGTGAATTTTATGTAGGACTCTTTACTGTTGAGGCTTAATTAAAAAGAATGAAGCTTACGAGTATATATCTACACACACATATTCAAACACTCGTTGTCGGGTTGCCGGACTCTTTATGTACATTATAAAACTCACATTTACGCGGTCTGGTCGCTCCGTGCAGAATAAAAACGCGTTGGATAAGTAAAATGGGCGTTTTTTTTTTCTTTGCCGTCACGTAACAGCTTTTATATTCAAGATTTTTGTGAGAGAAAAATATGCCGTGTAATATCGTAAAGTGTCTCCACTTTTACACGCCCGAAAATAAAAGGTATTGCCAAGTCTCAATTATCGTTATGACTGTTTTGTTCTATTTGAAGCTGAATACTAACTTATGATTTTCTTTTTTAAGTCGTCAGTTTCGTCACTTCATCTTTCCACCCGCCACCATCCCTGCTAGATTGACATAAAATTTAATGAATGGGATTTAGGTAATAGATAGGTACCCTCGAATCCAACACGGAAACCAAGAAATGAATGAATAAGCATATTTTCCCGTGCCCGTGTAGCGGTTACGCATCAAAGACATGACGTCACACAAACCCTGCATCGCGCAATTAGAGTTTACCGCGCAAACGACATATATAAGACTATCCGACATCAACAAAAAGGGCTCCCACCGACCCTTGCTCGCAGAAGCGCCAGCCCGCGTTATGCTGAGAAATGTAGACTTAAATTCCCCGATTAATAATAATGAATCATCTTTGATCCAGCCTGTCCCAACTTGCTGTCCTCCCCCCAGCGACGCCCTAAGCCGAGGTCCGTACCCCACAGGGGGTGCCCTTAGCGAGCGTTCGCCTAGTTTTAATTAGAATAGTTTTGCCCCTGGCTGGAGGCTTTGAGTTAGTAGCTTAAGGCAGCCGCAGGATTGACCGGTTAAGTAGTCATCACCTCAGAGGTGAGCTACGAGATGCCCTAGTCAAAAAAAAAAACAAAAAGGGCTGTTGCCCGCCAGACATAACACCCGTCTGGTCGGAGGATCCTCCCTTTTCTATGATGGTTAAGTGAACTTTACACCCTGTTCCTCATACCACTAAACCCGCATGTGGTAGCGGGACCACGACCGGAATTGGAAAATATCGCAACATAAGTTTGGTCCCTCATTATGAAAATTGTAAAGTAAAATAATTGATACTCCTAATTGCTGTTTTTAAAAACTTTCAAAATCTTGTCGCAATCTCATATCAGCGACATCACAATCTCGTATCAAAAAAGTAACGTTTTAAGAAATTCACATTTAAATTATTTTATTTCACATAAACCTACATGGGCACTTATGAAAAGTCAGAAGCTAGGTGCACGGTTCCAATTGGTCTTTTCCAATGGAGAAGAGCCAACAAGAAACTACACGGTTACTGTTTTAAAAATAATTTGCGCATAAGTATCTTTCAACAAGTACCAGGTACTTAACAAATAGAAAATGGTCAATAAATAAAAAAAGACAAAAAGAAAGAAAATAAATTTATTTGACTCAGGTCACGGCACACAAAATTCACACAAAAACAAAAAAAAAAACAGAAAAAAAATACTTAGAATAGTAGGTACTGTGTGCCTCACGGTTGCGCCAAATAGGCCCAGTTCAGCATAAATGCCAGACAACTAGTGTCTGACGCTGGTTTTCAACTGGACCTTAGGTTACGAGGACGTCTTACGAATGTAAATCAGTTTTATAGTGTGTGTTTTATATTTCAATAAAAATAGATATATAAAAGAAGATGTAGTGACAAAAATTGAAAAGGGTATGCTGAGATGGTTTGGTTATGTTGAGAGGATGAATGAAAGGCGACTAACAAAATGTATTTACAAGGTAGATGTGAATGGAAACGCCGGGAGGGGTCGCACTAGGAGGACATATACTGACCTTATTGGTGATGTTCTTCAGAAAGGACAGGTGCGTAGTACTCGCAACCGGCGTGCGTGTATGACCAAAGTATGAACGTAAACGAGGCAAAAGGAGTATGTAAGGATCGTAGCAGGTGGCATTCTGTAGTTTATGTAGGTATATAAATATATGTGTAAAAAAATATAATATTAAACCCGATAAGATAATTGTTTAAAAAAAATATAGATAATTATATAATGCTGTGTAAGGAAAGAAATAAAATGGTATGGTTGCACAAGAAACAATGGACGTTCGTTAATAAATAATAGATAACTACATCATGGATTCATAGCAATGAAACATTCAAATTAATATTGTCTAGCTTCCGTTGCGTATCCATGAGGTACTGCCGGAGGCGTCTTCTAAATGTATCGATCGTGTTAGTAGATCGAATAGGTGGTGGCAGGTTATTCCAAACTTTGGAAGCCGCATAACGGAAGCTACCTCTAAAAGCGGCTGTACTATGAGACTGAGTCGAGAGTTGCTGCGAGCATTGCCTTCTCTCACATTCTCATCTACTCGCTACCCAACTCAACTTGTCGACTCGAATCTACAGTCCACTAAGCCTACAGCGTTCTCACATTCACAAAATAGAAAATAATCTATATAAAAGATAAATAAATAAAATAAAAAAAACCTATTTTAAAAGAAATGATATGATTGCCATAACAACTCTAAGAGATTTTTTCAAAGATATCGGTATTCTCACAGTGGCATCACAATTCATCTTCGCCAACATCTTATATATTAGGCAAAATATACACTTATACACTAAAAACAGTGATATTCACAATGTTAACACAAGAAGTAAGGATAAACTACGTGCTCCCTTTCACCGGCTTCATAAGGTTCATAACTCATTTGTTGGGCTTGGTATAACCTTTTATAACAAGCTACCCTCTTCTTTGCTAGATTTGCCTTTTAATGCGTTTAAAACTAAATTAAAGTCCAACCTTTGTTCAAAGGCATACTATTCTATCAACGACTACTTAAATGATAAGAATAGATGG
The DNA here is from genome assembly GCA_963853775.1 of Xanthia togata. Taxonomy (NCBI): domain Eukaryota; kingdom Metazoa; phylum Arthropoda; class Insecta; order Lepidoptera; family Noctuidae; genus Xanthia; species Xanthia togata. Next base: position 14,008,358 of record OY970803.1, read on the forward strand.
TCGCTGTGATTAACTCAAGACAATGTTTAAATGTTCTTTCTCCAGAATTAGTTTACCTACTGACAGGTTATATGAGTTTATATAATTGTTTATAATTTTACTTTATAAGTCAATTTATTTTAATTTTATTTTAATTTAGTGCTGACATAATCTACTCATTACAATGTTTTTTTTATGAGTTGTATTGCAATATGTGGTTAGCTAGCGACCTCGACAATTATTTATTTTACCTCGATGGTCCTAGTTTATTGTAACTTCTAGTTACAGCTATATGTAAGCGGGCACGCCCTTTATGCCTGGAGGCTTTTTTTTTTTTTTTTTTAGATGTTGTTTACTTTTAGTTATTTCTATTTCTGCTTGAGTATAGTTCTCGATGCTTTTGGTTGGTATATTGGCGTGTGCTAGCTGTCATATGGCTATTAATTATAGCTATTTAATTTAAATTATTTTTTGCATATTGTAAATTGTCTTGCATACTGTTGTATAGAATCATTTTTTATTTTTTTTCTAACTGAACAGACAGCTGTGCTGCTGGGGAGTTTGTTGCGCCACTTCTTCTTCCCAGCAAAAGCACTAGGAAGTGGTGAAGGGTGGGCGTTTTGGGGGACTGTCTTATGTAATTTTGACGTTCGAAAAGTGCTGATTCTCAGCCTAGTTTGAATAAATAATGACTTTTGAATTTTGAATTTTTGAACTGACATGTACATCATTGTTTATAAAGAATCATGGAATTTGATCTTTAATGAATCTGAATGTCCTCCTAAATAACAATTCCATGATGAGCTACATCCTCGTCGGTGGCGAGGTGACAGTTGGAACCGGTTGTTGTTGCTGCTATCGTAATTTCCGCCTACCTACAGTGTCAACTGTACACACACTGACAGCTGCATCCAACGGAGTTACTGCTATTGAAATCAATATGAAAGCTCGTGACATCATAGCCCAGTGGTAAAGATATGTCTTCTCAAGCATGAGGTTTTGGTTTCAAATCCAGGCAAGTAAAGAAAAGAAAGAAAGAAAATACGTCATACGAAGTACAAATGTGACTTTTTCAATTCCTATGTATTTTTAAATTGATCTTGGACATTACTTTCATCCTTGAAGGAAAACATCGTGAGGAAACCTGAACTTATTGTTAATATTTGTCTGAAATCGCCAACCCGTCTTGAGCAAGCGTGATGATCAGTGCTCGTGCTTTCACTGTATGAGAAAAGGCCTTTGCCCAACAGGGGGACTAATTATAATATAATAATGATCATTATAATGTAAAAAACATCATGATTTAAAAAATGTAAAATAATGATGTTCTGTAATTTATCTAATTGTTTTTTACATAATATTGAATTTTCCGTCCTTTGCTGGATCCATCCTAAGCTTCGTCACAACACCCTTTTTTTTTTTTTTTTTTTTGGGTGGGAAATCATCAAATGACGTCTCCCGCTCTGGGTGGAGCGGGAGGGCGTGTCAGACTCTTACTGACTAAAACCCACCCGTGTTCCTTCTGTTGCCTGTGCAATGCCAGGGGGCCACGGTATCCCTTTCGGACTTTCCCGCAACCCCGGCAGGCAATGGTCTCATCGGACCCCTTCACTTGCTGACATCTCTTTGAGGCGCGCGTGGAACACTACGCGCCGTCGACCCGGGCCTGGTCCTTACCGGACGGCGAGCTACCCATTGCTCACCATCCGCAAGCCCGCGCCTACGGTGGCCGGGAATCGGCAATCGATTCCCGACGCCCAGGGCGTCTCCTCCTGCGGCGGCTAGGGGCGTGAGGGCGCGAAATTTGCCTCTCCCTCACGCGCTCCGCCTCCTCCTTCGCGAGCATTACTGCTTCGCAGAAGGAGGTGACGGCCTCCCATGCCCTCTCGCTCCGTGCCATGGCCTGGACCAGGGCCGGACGCGAGAGATCCCCGCCACCGATCGCCTCCACGAGGACACGGCGGTGCTCTGCCCAAGCCGGGCATACCTCCACCGTATGCTCCACCGTGTCCTCCGGGCGATCCACGCAGTGATGACACCCGGGCGTTTCCTCCCGCCTTATCCGAAACAGGTACCTCCCGAAACAGCCGTGTCCGGTGAGGACCTGCGTCAGGCGGAAGGTGAGGACGCCGTGGCGCCTCTCCAGCCACTCCTCAAAGAGGTGACTTATCGCCGCAATAGTGGCGTGCCCAGCACTGGGTTGCGACAATCGCACTCTCCATGCCGCCATGAGATCCCGTCGGAGCTCTGTCCGCTGTGCCGCGATTTCTCGCGGCATCGGAGTCAAGCCCCGGCGTTTCGCCTCCTCGCGCCACTCCCAAATATGCGCGAGGACTTTTGCCTCCAGATCCCATGGCGGCAATCCGGCAAGGAGGCTTGCCACCTCACCGGAGACCGTGCGGTATCCCCGGACCAGCCGGGTGGCCATGACCCTCTGGGACGCGTTCAACCTGCGGGCAGGCCGCCGCCTCAACGAACGCGCCCACACCGGTGCCCCGTACAGGGCCATGGACCGCACGATCCCCGCGTATAGCCTCCGGCAGGAGGCGTTTGGACCCCCTAGATTGGGCAGGAGCCGCTTCAAGGCAGCCCCGGCCCGCTCCAGTCTGGGAGCCAAACGTCGGAAATGCTCCACGAAGTTCCACCGACTGTCGAGGACGAGTCCCAGGTACTTCATCGTCGACTCGACGCCGATGTGAACCCCTCCTACCGTTATTTGGGAACCCGACGGTGGCGCGTTCCGAGGACCATGAAAACACATGGCCTCGGACTTGTGCAAGGCCACCTCGAGTCCCAACTGCCGGATTCTGGCCACGATTGTCGCAACCCCGTGTGTCGCTAGTTCGGCCGCCGCCTGGTGCGACCTCCCCTGCGCCAGGACCAACGTGTCGTCAGCGTAACAAACGACGCTGACGCCATTGGGGAGGTCTGCGCGCAGCACCCAGTCGTATCCGATGTCCCACAGATGCGGCCTCAGGACCGATCCTCGTCACAACACCCGGTTCTTCGATAACCGCATTCAGTATGCCACTGCTTTTCTCACTCTTAAATCTATCCATCTTGTTGAAGTATGTTCTTTGTTCCCTGTGCATTTGTCTTATTGCAGTTCTCACTTGTAGTCGTAGGTAAACAATGCCAATCATACAACATGCGCTTGTATATGTTGACGTTAAATTTCAGTGTACCGGTTTATAGAATAAACCAAAACCACAAAAGCGTCCATAAACAAGAAAATGTTATTGTTAACAGGGATGTAGCTTTCTATTGTTGCACTGTATGTAATACGATGCTTATTACGAATTGTTCTCAAGATTTGAATGCACAGTGCGCGCATTATGCAGATATTTTCCTAATTAATTCAACAGCCAACTGTATTTAGCTAGTCTTAGGAACGAAATATCGTTACAGCGTTTTCTCAAAGTGATAGACAGAATGCTTGACTCAACTCGTAGCACGTAGCGTTCTGGTCGTATCTTGTGACGTAGGTGCTACGACCAGAACGCTACGTGCTACGAGTCGTAGTATACGTGGCGCAGGAATGGTCGTAGCCTACGATCCTCGTTCATAATGTGCATCTTATGTCATGCGATCCGTTTTACGGCCAAAACACAAATAAAATTTCTGTAGATGTTCTACCTTCTTTATAACCGCAAAAGATACGAAAAAACCAGATTGAAATCTGTTCAAGTAGGTGCGGAAATATGAACGATTTTTTTGGAAACTACGAATCTATCGCTTTTAACTTTTTACGGAACAAACAGCTAGTATGGTAACTACCAACGAGGAGAATGAATGGTGTGACCCAAACTCCGCATTGCACCATTGTAGTAGCGCCTATTGCCACGAGAAACCAATGGAATGTATTGTCATTTTGATTTATGGAACTGTCAATTTATGTTCATAAAAAACGTTTCCCTGTATTACTGCCGTACATTGGGTGCGTTTTCAGATTCAAATGTCACTTGCATCCATGAAATATTGGAATTATTTTGCAAGCTCTGCTGTTATTGTAACTTATACACTCGCGGAGGAATATTTTCATATATATTACACTTTCCGCATCGCGAGGCACGTCTCCTCCATACCTGCTATTTTCATACTATATGTTGTTTGTTTTGTTGACACAATGCAAGTTAAAAATAGACATAAAGGACCTATCGATGTTGGTAATACCTAACAACAAAAAAGATACAAGATATTCTTGATCAGCTTTTGTTTATTGAAAACGAAGTAATGTTTTCGATTAAATATTGAAAAGGTGAAACCTTCTAACCTGTCCCCCTGTTTAAACCTTTTATGGAATTGTTTTGTGTTTCCATTCAATTTATTACAATAGAATTGGGAACATGGGGCTTGAATGGTTTGAATATTACATTAGAATCAATAGGTTTCACCAAAACATTGTCAGGATTGAGCACAGATGTGTACGTCGTATATTTATCAAGTCTAAATTGCTAAATTTTGCGCTTAATTAACATAAAATAATTAAAAACAAGTGAAGGACAGATGATGCTGTGAAAGCACTACGATATTAGTTGCGTTGTGTCTAATATTTATTTTATCAAGAACACAATAGTCAGAGAAATAAAAGGGAGCTGTTGGGTTTTTTACTACTTAAGTAACCATGTTTTATATTATATAAAGTTAGTTAGCTTTGAAATGTCTCAGGAGTTTCAGAAATAGTTGTTATTTTTATTTATCACTCCCCTTTGTCCCTACTTCTATCCACTTAGAAAAAGTTTGGTATCTCTTAGGACACAACGAGATCTATAATGTGTACGTATCTACCTAATTATGTTACAAGAAACCGGTTATTATATAGAAGTAGTTTCACAAACATAAACGAAGAATTTTGACAAACTGAAAGTAAAAAAAATACTGAATATGCCTTAAATACTTGACTTAAAAAAACTAGTTTCTCTTTTATTTTTACTTTTTTTCCATACACAAATAAACTAAAAAAATAGGGACTGCGTGGTGGGAAATATAATTTTTATCTTGGATGGACCAAGATGAAAGTTCTGTTTGACTTCTTTTCTTTTCAGTTTTTCAGTTTCCACTTGCAAATCATGGCCAGCATTCAGATTTTACTTTCGAATTCAATTGGTATGGGTTATTCAACAGTCCTTCCCAATAATATTACAATGTGATCTGTTACAATGGACCTCTTTTCAAACCAGCCCAGGAATAATAACATGACCAGCTTTAAAACTTTAATCAGTTAACACGAGACTGGATATCACTCGACCAACTTTTAGATTATACTAACATCCTCGTACTAAATTAATTTAGAGTGATGAAGGCTTAGGTAAGCCGGAAATTCATTGGAAACAAAGTTGGAAACAGTTGCCGCCACATCAAAAGTTGCGCAACTTTTATTTATTACTAACTAGCGACCCGCTCCTACTTCGCACGGTTTTTACGACTTTACAAAACATCGAGACGTCTTTATTATAAGTAAGTTTAACATTAAAGTAGAAAACAAAAGAAAATTTTTAATTTTGCACAAACAAAACGCACATTACAAAACAATTACACAAAATACACACATAAAAAGTAGCCAAAAGCCTCGTATTTAAGCAATAAAAGTTTGATACACAAACCTTACACACATAAACCTCTCTAAATATAACTATTCTCTAAATGATGGTGAAAACCGCATCAAAATTCGTTGCATAGTTTAGAAGATCAACTAGCTTCATATTTCTGACTGACTGACCCCTTGACAATTCAAAAGTGCCTGTAAATGTTTAAATTGAAATACATGCTTTTAATTTGAGTTTGAGCGGCCACACAGCCAGACACGAAAAGTGACTTTAATTTATAATTATGTATGTGTAGATATAGATATAGAATAGGGAACAGTTGCTGGAAACACTGTTTCAGCAACATGTTTTTGTTGCGGGTAACTGTTACTAAAACAATGTTGTTAAACTTTGTTTCCTAATGAATACGATGCTGTAGTGTAATTTTGTGAATAATAGAATCCAATTTGGAAACTAAAGTTGTCGCGCACAATGGGCTAGTAGGTACGGATAGACTTGAATGCATGCCAGCGTGATTAAAATGCTGCTGCACGTAAGAAAGATGAAGAACTGTCGGACGGACCCAGCATTCAAATTGCTATCCTTTCACATAAACGACATACTGTGTTCGACAAAGTGTTCATGAATTGTAGAACATTTTTGAACGTATTATGTTAAGATGGTGTTTTTTTTTTTTTTTTTTTTAAGAATATGGATTTTTTATACTTTGTATTTCTTTCAAGTTGTCTTTACCCCAAGAATAATCATAAAAGTAAAATAAGTCCCATACATACATTACACTCATTGTAATATTATAAATGAAGATTTTCTCGTCTGTAGTCAAACTGGTCACTGGGTCGAAAAGCCTTGTTTGAGATTATGTCAGTTGCAGAATGGGTAACAGAAATTAAGCTTACAATAAGTATCTACGCGATATGTTTTAACAGTAACTATGCATGAAATGTATTGTATTCTAATCTCTTTGGTAAAGACTAGACCAGACGGGTGTCGTGTCTGGCGGGCAACTGCCCAATGGTAGAAGTTGGGAGCTTATATATATGTCGATTGCGCGGTAGACTCTAATTGCGTGATGCAGAATGTGTGTGACGTCAGGTACTCGATTTGTAGTTATACTATTTGATCCTAAATGGTGTTTGAACCCTTAAATACCTTTGCAAATTGAATTGGACAAAGGTACCGTTTCTAATAAAAATATATAAAGGCTATTGTGTTAAGGAAACATAGGTAGTATATTATCAGGCAAAACAGTTACTAAGGTCCCAACTTGTCCCAGTGGTGGTAATTTCCATCTCTACAAATTTTGCGGGAACTCGTGGCGTGCATTTCAATTAGTTAGTTCATTTAGGTTCTATCTATGCCTCTAATAAATTTACTTGGCCAATAGCCTACCAAGAATTCAGTTATTAATTAGCGATTCTTAAGATTTTAGCTTTCCGGTAAATTTCGGGTTACCTCCTCAATATGGGATGGGCAAATGGGTTACAGCAGTGATAGCCTAGTGGTGTCACCGTTGGACTGCCAAGTCATAGGTCTCGAGTTCGAACCCAAGGCACGCACCTCTGACTTTTCGGAATCATGTGCGTATTGTATAATTATCACTTGCTTCAAAAACGGTGAAGGATAACGTCGTGACAAAATTGGCAAGTCTGAGAGATATGACGACATGTGAAGCCAAATCAGAGGCCCATGGGCGGCTTTAAATCTCTGACACCAGGTTAGTCACTAACCACACGAATAGAAGATGAATAACAGACCGGTTGATCTTGTCATGTGAGAAGCTAGTAACTTGGAGCTCTATTCGAATTTGCAACTAGTTGGACTATTCCGAAATAAACACTGGAGTGTAACCATAAACATAGAAGTTAACATAAACTCATTATTGTTTAAAACTATTCGTACAACGTTATTAATAAACAGAACGGCAATCCCAAAACTTGTTGAAATACAAATTAATGATTGTTCTCAGTAACTTTGGTTTTCAATATTGTTGTTATGTTTGACGTAATAATCATTTGATTCCTCTCGGTAACAACGAGATCAGATTACGCATTTCGCCAAAACAAATAATATTAATTTTAACTGCTTTGTGTGTTGAAAGATTATTAACTTCTCAGATAAGACGGGTGGCTCAATGATTCAACAAACAAGTGAGCAAGTGGTCTGGATTGAACGTTCAACGTTGAACGATCGACTTCTTTTTGTACTACAGGCACACCTCTGCCCAACCCTTGTAATTAAGAAACTTTGAATTATTTATTACAGAAGCGAGAGCAAAACAAACCTCCCTTACTCAAAAGTAAAACATAAAGTTAAAAAAATGTCTGACCTTGCTCCAGTTGACTTCCGCACAAAGTAAATATTGTTATTGTTAGATGAGACGCTGATAAAATTAAATAGAGGTAATTTTATTAGGCGTAGAAAATTTATCGAAGGTACGGAAAAGCTATGGAATAATTAGTGTTGGGTAATTTATTTAAGCATCTGGAAGAGAAGTACTTTGACTATAAATGAAGTAAACAACTAGTAGGTACCGAGTGCTTATAGATCGTATTTTTTTGTTTGTTTATCTATTCACCACGTTTGAAGAATTTTATTCTGCATATGCACATAATTATATTACATGAACCTCATAAATTCAAATTCTGAACAATTATCTAAAGGATCAATTATATTAAAAAATATACAAATATCATGGTAGTACCCCCCACCAAGTCGAACAAACCAAACACAAAGGCACAGCCGTACCATCTTTTCTCGAAGCAATTCAGGAAATTTTCGACCCCCCTTTAACTTTGTTGTGGATAAAGCCTGGAGCCTAGATTTTCATTGACCAAGAGGCCTTAGTATAACTAGATATATTCCCAAATTACATTATATTTTAACCTGTACTCACGATCATCAAAACTCCGATCTTCTAGAAGACACACACAAGCTTCAAATTTTTAACACAATTAGTGTTTATAAAGTAAGGAAAAATTAAAAATACCGCATGAAATTGCGGTATTTTAAAATTTCCTGTCCCGTTTTCTAGAAATACGAACTGAACTTTGTAATTGCATATTATTTATATGGGATTACAAAGTTACTTATGCAGTTCGTGTATCTAGAAAACGAGACTGAAATTACGCCAACTAATATTTAACTAACTAAGTAATATTTTACTTACTTACTTTTGCAGTTCATGCAATTTTTCGTCACTACGCTACCGAAATAGATATATAGGTAGGTCGATTTGAATTTCATACCTATACAAACAGTTTGTAAAATTATTCATCACCTGCGCTACCTATACCCTTTTTACCTAGATAGGGTGCCTATTGTACCTATCTTTTGGGAAATAAAGGTAGGCACAATCAGTCTCTTCGAAGTTACTTGTAAAATGGGCAAAAAATGAAATCAGTTGTCAATTAAACTGTATTGAAATTGAATGAAGAAGCAATATCTAATAATTAGGTATAAAATCCTGTGGGAACAACCTACGATGCCACAGATAAACACACAAATCCACACGTTTTATTCACTGATGTAGATTCAGTATCAGGTATTATCTACCTACAAAAAGAAATGAGATCCCATCAAAAACATAACATGTAAAAAATGCAAGTCTCGCAGCGCAGTTCTTATACCTACCGTAAAAAGATGTGAGATCTAATGTAAAACCAAGTCTGTTAATTTATTCAGTACCTATCTGCTTGTCATCCTACTCGTATAGGGTATAATAAGTAATGTAGTTTTCTTTATGTGTGTCGTTTACCCTCTTAATGTAAGCGTTTTCCATTTTACGCTTACACGAGTCCTCATAAAACTCATTGAAATTTCGCTCGGGCTATATCACATTCGTAAAAGTCGGGTCACGTCGTTATTCTATTACAATTTCAAAGATTGGCGGCGGGGAATGTTCTCTGTGAACTATTAGCTGGCGACCCGATGAGCTTCATATCAGTTCAAACTGATGGGATTTTCATACAGAATTTTGAGCTTTGGTTTAATTGAAAGTGAAGTGCTATTTAGGTTACCCATTAATTTCTACTCTGACCGATCTCTCTCTTTTAGGAGCTCTGGAGGAGGTGTAATGGGGCCATTATTGGCACTCCATGACAGCCCCCTCCCGAGCTCTTTGTGAGGGCCCTGCAGCGGTTGCTGCGGCGGCTACATTGATGGAGGTGGAGGCGGCAACGATGGCGGTAGTTGCGGCTGTGGCAGTGACAGCGGTGGCGGAGGGCTTGCCTCTGGCTTTGGCGGGTGGGGCGCAGGCCTTGCTGCCAATCCGGTGATCGGCCGGCTTGCCAGCCGCCGCACATACGACGCATTGCGGCGTGGCATCGCACGAGCCGGCCTTGTGACCAAGCTGACTACAGCGGTAGTAGTGACCGCTGCGGTCCACCTCCGAGGTGCATTTAGCTCCCACGTGGTTGCTCACATGGCTGTGGAAGCACCTCAGAGGTCTGGGTTCCAGCAGTTTTAATATAAACCTAAACGTCGTATTCAAATTGACTCAGTAAATGCACCGTAAAATCCGCTTGCACTGCTTGCATACGGGATCGGGGATTGAGACGCAAGGCTTAGAATACGTGACTATGGTCTGAAATCGCAAAGTGAGGAAGCGAGGTGATCAATGCTCCGTCCTTCTCTGTATGTAGGAGGTATCGAAAATTATAGGCGGTTAAAGCTCGCAATTCTGTATACAGCCGATTATATTTCTATCTTTACCTAGACGTGTATGGAATTGGGTAAAAGGTTTGGTAGGCGTGAACTAGATTTTAAGGCTGTGCTCTCACGAATAAACTTTTTTGCTAACTCCTATGGGAGCTTGGACGTATAAATGTAGGTACTTTAGGGGTATGAGGAACAGGGTGTAAAGTTCACTCATCCACCATAGAAAAGGGAGGATCCTCCAACCAGACGGGTGTTGTGTCTGGCGGGCCGACTGCCCGACTGTTGATTTCGGATAGTCTTATCTATGTCGTTCGCGCGGTAAACTCTAATTGCGCGATGCAGGATTTGTGTGACGTCATGTCTTTGATGCGTAGTTCGTATGTGGCGGTGTAACCGCTACAGTACTATTATTATACTAAATTAATAAAGTTACTTAAAGGATAAATAAACCTTTTAACGTAATTACCTCGGCGCTTTCAAAACTTTTCCTCTTTGCCACACATTAATTAAAATTTAAAAAAATATCTTATGAAACAGTCATATATTTTCTGGCATTATAGAGAATGAAACATTTCCAGAAGAATTTTAATATCTGCAGCCATGAAGAAAGATGAAATATTTTAATTTTATTCATAAGGGATTATGTTATACCTACTTGAAAGCTTTACATAAATAATGAGAAAAATAAACGTTCTAAACAAAATCTGAATACAAATACGAGTTGTATTCAAAATATATTTTTATAGAAATAAAAAACAGTTCCAATATTCAAGTCTACAGGGATTCTAATATGAACAGTGGCGGTGGCAACCGACGTCAAACACACCGACAATTTCAGATATCTTCAGCTGAAAAGTACTTCTGTGTTATCTAAAGGGCAAACAACGGTATAACTTTTGGGCCAATGTCGGCAAAAACATCTTTTTTGTCGATAAAATTTTGCCACGATATTTTCTTTGTATTTTTTCCAAGGATTTTTAATTTCTTTGAACCGACTCAACTAGGCATCGTTTTGCTTAGAAAATTGGTTCGGCCTAGAACTACTTCACAAAAGTGTTCTTTGTTAATCTCATAAATATCTTAGCGTTACAAAGAGGTTCTTATGTTCTACTTACATATACATAATGGCTTCTAATCATTGATACATGGCCAACTGGGACAGGATCCTTTTAGATAATATTAAGGAAAGATTTATCCGAAGATTCAGCACTTTCTTAGACAAACGTTATGTGTTCGAATGGAATTAAATGGCACGGAACAGAGCGAAGCGCAGCTTATCAAAAATTTTATCGCGTTTATTATCTGCGATAAAATAGGTACTTATACTTAGGAAGATATTGTCGTCCCAAGATGACACCTGTCTTAAGAATTATTTCCAAAAGCGGAAAGTTTCGGCTTTAAAAGAAGGAATCGCTGCTAATAAAGAGTTTTTAATTGATTGGAAGAACAATGAAAACGATAATTACGCTCTATTATATTTATTAGTCATACAATTTTAGATTTCTTCTTCAGATTCGAAGTCTGGTCAGACTGCTTTAGTCAAAATTAAGTAGGAAATGTTTATAAAACTCGTCGGTAGGTAATAGGGTATTACACCCATTTTTGAAAAGTGTCTCATTTAGATTCTGTAGTGCTAATGAACCACAAAAAAAAAACACAATATTTTTATTCAATCGAGAAGTTCCATAAAAACACAATTTAACAAACAACATTTAAATTTTGCATTTTCAAGTTTTGCGCGTAATTTGATGAAAACGCTGGACGCAGTGGATGCCATATTGCTCTGTGGTCATGACGTCAGTTGTCTGTGTAAACAAATTTATAGATTAAAGGTACGCCTATAGTTGACAGTTAACTCTTTCTAAGTTTATATAGCCATATGACGTAATAACATGGCGACTACTATCTAATGGTGTTATGAAACAGATTAAAACAGCTGAAACCTTTGAATTGAATTTAAAAATTCAGTTTGCTATTTTATGAACTAAAACTAACGTTTTCCGACTGCTTTTTGCCTAAGCTATCTCAATAATATATTTTAAGTTTTTTTCTCATATAGAGTAAAACACCCTATTACCAGCGTAGTAGCTTATAAGTAACTACCAAAACTTACTCGGTCATCCACAAATAAAATAATGCAATTCAAATACAAAAATATTCATAGCAGTACGAAAATACACGTAAATATTGACAGATAGTCATTGCTTTACAAATTCAGAAACTGCGACACAGGTACGAAATTGAGGCGGCTTTATCATCATCATCAATTCATCGTAATGCCACACATTTCGGCCGCTGGTTTCAGCTAACTGAGCTAGTATTACGTGCTGTCAAAATGCCTAATACATCTAGTAACCGGACGATCAAAACACAGGACATATTAATTGCTGGTTTAGTTATGTTAGTAGTGCATGACGTTATGCAAATTAGGTATTTCCAGCATGACGTAATGAAGGTATCTGTAATTTATGTTATCAATAAATGACTTATCTAATCTATTTAGCCCGTGGTGTCCCACTGCTGGGATAAGGTCTCCCTTTCCCTTCTCCACACACGGCTGCCCACTGTGTTCCATGTTACATGCTAAAGGGTTTGGTTTCCGCACTTAGTCCTTCAGGTGGACCATTGTGGAATAGCCACCAGGCCATGGCGGCCGTCGATGGTCATTCCAACCAGCTCAGCTCCCTCCAGAACTTGATTAAGTCTCCTGGTCTGTTCAATAAATCTGTAAAAAACCTGACTGTCCACTGCCTTTGCGGGCAGGTTCTTTTGGCAGGTGTCAAGTTCATCCGTCCACCTTCGCCTAGCCTATGACTATGATATTATTATGCATATTTATGTCGGTAGCTATTTGTCGAATTAGATGCTAGGGAATCGCAGAAAATTAGTTTTTCGGTAAAACTTGCCAGGAAAGTTTAATATTGCTCTAGTCTGCAACAGAGTTAGGGAAATAAAGTTCATCAATTGACAGAATATAGAAACAGTATTCAATTTCTGCCCGTGTATAGCATAAAACAGCAAATAAATCACAATCTCTCTCTCTGACATAAATTTTCGTTCATAACTGTACTTAGTTTTTTTAATTCATGATCGCTTCTGAAATTAAGCGACACCAGAATTGCCATTCTTCTTTTTCTTTCAGTTTCGATAAAACAATCGTCTGTCAATAATAGTTATTTATGCAACTGTTGTATAATATGGGGTATTAAAATACGAAAGTGGGTTTATCACACGAGACGAAGCCGAGTGTGATAATAGTATCACATTAGTGTTTTAATACCTAATTATGTACAGTTGCATAGAAGACTTTATCTACACCCATGTTATGAAACCTATATAAAACGTTCTGAAACCATAGGGTGTTGTACAGTGTTGTAAGAACTCTATGTAAATTCATGGAAAGTTTAATTGCTGAGCATCTAATACCTACAAACAAACTATGTATAGGACAAACAAACAAAACGAAGAAAAAAAAAACGAAACAAAGTGCTTAAAAAAAATTGCAGGGCTCATTTGAAATGTAGGTTTTTCTATTGAACACAAATGGCGGAATACGACGTTAATTCGAATAATCAATAAGTTTTTATTATGTTAATTTAATTCGAATAATCAATGTTCTTTTTTTGAAAAGGAGATGCATAATGAAATTCAGTACAACATTATAACTCCCGTTTGGATGCTATTATGGTTACTATGACACTGGATGTTTTAATGTTGGTAATAAGCTAACTGTTTCAGAAACTTTTATAGAGGATTTATAGCATGGGCGTAGATAAAATTATAAAAGATCGGGCACAAAACAATTTTAATACATGGGACGTTTAATAACTGCTCCAATTAATTAAATATTTTAGCAGGCATTACAGACGAAATTTCCTTACGTTTCTACCTCTAATTTTGAATTAAGTTAATCTCAATCTTTGCACTTTATTTTTTTTAATACGTAAATAAATACTCTATCTGTGTTATGTGATTTAACAATATCTAGTATAGTACGATAATATAAATATGCAAAATTAAAACCCTATACAAAAAACCGGCCAAGTGCGTGTCGGACCACGCACAAAAAAAAGGATTCCGTAGTTGGGATGAAATTATCCCAAAATCGAACTTTACTTTGTAGTTGAGAAACATGTTCTCCCATACATCGATATACGTCACGGTCAATTCTCAAACTGAAAATGGAAGTTTGTAATAGCAAAAAAAAAAGTGGAATGAATGAATGAATGAAAGGCACCGATCCCAGCGTGGTTTAACCAGACTCGATAAATCGAATGAACCCCAAGATTTGCACTAGCCCATGAAGTCTCATGTTTCATGGGGCTACAAAGGCCATTGCATATCAAGGAGTAGACCGGGGGGCGCGGTAATGGTAAGGAAGACCCCTCAGAATAGGAAAGGATTTACGAGCCATACCGGATATGCATCCTTGAGTAGGCAATGGACTAGTGGAGAGACGGGTGTTATTTGTCTATGGATGAGCATCTTTTTTGGAGACGTCGACGTTATGTCGTTTCGAGTAAAAAAAGCAAAAAAAAATAATATTAAACCACAAATTAACAATTTTAGGAGTTTTTACTATTATTGTGCTTTGAGATATTGCTTCCTGCCAAATTTCATGATTCTAGGTCAACGGGAAGTAGCCTGTAGGTTTTAATTTATTTGGGAGTAACAAATTATGTCACACAAATGGCAGTATTTTTTTATTGCATTGACCTAAAAGCTTGATTATTTTAGAGCTCCAAGGGAACAAATATATTTGATATTAATTTCAAATTGATACCCGCGTTCCGGAAAAATTGGTCTAGACAAACTGACAGACGGACGGACAACGAAGTGATCCTCTAAGGGTTTCGTTTTCTCCTTTAGAGGTACCCTAAAAAAACACTAAGACATCAAAGTACATTCTCCACATTGCTGTCAGCTGCTAACGTGCCCAGAATGTAACTTGTACAAATTATGCTAATATCTGCTCTATTTCAAAATGTTCGAAACGTGAAAGGGGCAGCGGGTTGCTCCTGTCTGATATTAATAATGCATATTGCATCTGCATACAATCATCATAGTACGACTAACTCATTACCCATCTAAGTTTGCCGAGATTGCATTCCTAATGCACAGGAATATTATGTATGTTCAATTCAAACTAGGATGTCTGCATATCATCATACACGCTGCATGGTTATTAATAAGTGGTTTATTTAAAAACGTTTCTTAAAGTTAAGTAATGATTAACAACTGTTTAACCATACATTTTTGACGTTTGAACGTCACTTAACTTTATGCAAGGTTTATAAATAAACCCCTGCTTAGGATACCTAAAACTGAAAATTCGACTTATTTAAGTAGGTATTTTCATAAAACTTTTTCACAAAAAATAAAACCGACTTCCAAAAAAAAACACTATAAAGTGAAAAATAACTTTTATTTCGGAAGTCGGTGTCTTTGGGGTTTTATTTTCGTTTTTTTGCCACCGACTTCCGAAATCAAAGTTATTTTTCACTTTGTAGTGTTTTTTTTTGGAAGTCGGTTTTATATTTTGTGAAAAAGTTTTTATTTTTCACTTTTTAGTTGCGGTACCTACACAAAACCCCCACAAAAATTTGAATACCCATTACCTGCTATGTAAATTACAGTGACAGGAGCTATTAGAATATCGTCCACACAGATGGGAAAAATACGTATTATTGAAGCTAACTCAAAAACCCCTCATCAGATCTTGACCAAATTTATATGGGACCATTTCTGAAATATAACTGCCCTACCAAAAAAAAAAAAAATCATCAGAATCAATTCATAATTGGCGGATTAATCGCTTAACAAACATACAAAAAAAAAAAAAAAAAAAAAACATACAACCGAACTGAGAACCTCGAGAAAATATTAGTTCAGTAGTAACCCCTTTGACAACATCACGGCCAAAGTTAGGGCAAGACAAAGCCTTTTATAAAGTTTTGTCGTTAAAAATTCTTTTAATAAGGATCAATGTTTCAGAATTTAAAGCGGTAAATTAAAGGTGTAGCGACAATGGTGCCGAATCTCTTTTCACGAGTACTAAACTAAAAATCACCAAAATTTCGTTTATTCCTGTCAAACAATGATTTCCCATTCTGAAATAGACTAAAGTGACACCACTTTACTATATTTTAGTTTGACAGCACTAAGATAGCTGCACTAAGATAGCTGCACTGAGATTTTAATTTAGTGAAAATTTCAATTTTGCTATTCTGAATTTAACGTTTTTCACCAAAAAAATTAATTGTCTAACTAAATCTGACCTTTTTTAATCGTGCTTAAAAATAGTGTGGCATATTATTAGTTGTCATGAACTAAAATCCACACGAACACCTCGAATTCAAGGGCAAATACTACTGTACTGGATTATTTTCTTTTCTTTTGCTTATAACTCGAAAATGGTGTGTCCTATCGCAAAAATAATGAAAATTTCGACCCCTTTTATTAAAGCTTTATACCCCTATATAATACTCAACACGTATGTATGTACAATTTTTTTATATTTTCCATACAAAACGTGAAAAATTCCATATAAAACACATCAACGCTGCCCAACCTGCGCGCCTCCGGCTCTAAAAAAATTCACGGAGTAGGGCAAAGAAGTATGTACCACGTGGAGTCGCGATTGTCAAATTCTATTTTAGTTGTGTCAAAATAATTTTTAAATTTTGAAAATTTATTGCAGAATAGCTTTAAGATTCTCATAGCCAAAAGTTAGGAATTTTAGTGATAGTTTAGTTAGTTTAGTTCGGTGTACAAGAGAATCGGCACCACTGTCTAGTTAACTGACTTTTCCTTCATGAAACTGTTCTATAAAATGTTATTTTTTTTTACTTTTGTAACTTAGTAGAAACACGTCTACGAAAGGGCATAAATAACCTGCGAAAGCAAATATTTAATATTTTTGGGTAGGACCCTGAGAGCAAACTTGTTATGTTGTTCAAATATTCCGAATGTTCCTCCCGAGGGTACCTGCTCATAATTATGTCGCTCATTAAACATTACACGCGCGTTTCCTTTGTCGAATGACATAATTAATTGAGGAGACTCGGGTTAATTCCTCCTAGAATGGAAATTGGTTTTATCCTTCGTCCCTTCGCAAGTAAACGAAACGAAACACTTTCCGGTGTCTGTAGAATTCTGACTTATTTATCAGTGTGCCTTTATACGATATCCGGTTACTGAGCTCCGGATGTATCATCAATCCCTCGTGGCAACAATATAATGGAAGTATTGGTTTTTCGGTATACATGCAAACATTTTGGCTGCGATGCTTGTACCTAAATAAAATTTTGAAAGACAGAACGCAATTGAGTTCTGTCTTTGAAACTTAGATTTTCAGTTTCATATTGAGACATTTTTATAATCTTAATTATCACTAGCTGCGCGTAGGTATATTCGTCTTCAAAAGTTATGACACCTGAAGTCAGAAGGTCTTCTAAAAATACTAACTTTAACCATGTTTTTGACGCTTAATTTAACCACAGGACAGGAGCTTAATATAAACTTTGCAATTTAGACTATAATTCCATCATAAACTGCGGAAGTTTGTACACAACTTCTAAATCTACCCTCCGATAAGTTGGACACAATAATGCCATCATAAATCGAGTGCCTTTTGTAAGACCGAGATTACTTTGAAAACATACCTTTGTACTATAATACAGGAAGAACCGTACAATATCCAAAGTGATCCCAACAATTTATAGCTGAAATCCATCTATTATACTTATTAACGCCTCGTCTGAGATGATTATGTAGTCTACGTACTATTCGTATCAACAAACACGCGTTTAAAGAATTTGGTAAAAAATACCAAATTTTTAAAATATGTAGTTGCCACCCTGCCCGCTATGGTAACACTGACAGGTAAACGTCTCTTCATTATGTCTTTCGTGTTTAAACGAACAGCGTTTTTCTCTCCGTTTCAAAACAGTTTATTTTGCATAAATAGTATATTACTTCGATTTACCAACATATTTCTTGTGAATTAGTAATAATGGGAAAAGATAAAGAGAAATTAAGAAGAAAACTGATGGAATTGCTTGATTCTTCGTCAGAAGGTATGTACGAAAAATCCGCCATTTTGAACCAACATTTTTTCTGTGTAAAAGTGAATAAAATTTACATCAAAATTATCACTTGGGATATTACGAACGAATATACGAGTGAATAAAAGACCTAAGCGATAGGACGAGCGCCTATACTTGGTCCAAAAATCTACCTGTCATTGCCTAATAAATACGAACAAAATAAAGAATGTTACTAATAATCAACAAGTGAGTGCACAGACCTAAGCGATAGGACGAGCGCCTATACTTGGTCCAAAAATCTTTCTGATGTTGCATAGCAAACATTAACAAAATAAATACTGTCACACGGTACTACGAGCGAGTGCATGTGATTATTATCAGTGAACTAACACCGCCTATCCTCCACAACCTAATAGGCAGGTATCATACGGTACTACGAGCGAGTACATGTGATACATTAACCTGATAATCTTCTTCTCAGACGAACCAGAACCAGTTAAAAAGAGAAGCCGAATAATTATTGAATCTGACTCTGAGGATGAAGTGGAAAATACTCCACCTATTGATCACATACCCAACCTTTTGGAAAAAATGGGCCATGTTAAAGCGCCTGAAAATACCTTGCAAATAAATGACCAAATGAAAGACTTGTGGAACAATATTATAAAAAATGGCTTGGAAGAGAACACCAAAAATGACATTTTGAAGAAGATCCCCAAAATAATTGACTGCCTTACACCTGCTCCGCAACTAAATCCTGAAATTCAGGCTGCGATGACAGCTCAAGCTGTAACAAGAGATAATCACTTATGTGAAAAACAAAACCTAATTGGCTCAGTTATCTGTGGTTTAACAGATATATTATACAAAAACTTACACACAAACCCTGACCAGGACTGTGAATACCTAGGAAACTGCATCAGGCTTTTATGCCATATTCAGTACAAAGAATCCCAAACAAGACGTGCTGTCATCTTACCTGGTCTAAACAAAAAAGTGAAAGACACTTTAGAAAAAACAGAAATTAATAGCTTTCTCTTTGGAAAAGATATCAATACAATACTAAAGGAAAATAAAAATATTGAAAATTCAGTCAAGGACTTGAAGAGTTCTTTAAACAATTGGAGCCCGTCCTCATACAGAAAACAAGGGGGCGGGCGAGACTACAACCGGCAACCTCAACCACGACAACAGCCACAACCACAGAAGACGGCTGGGAAGCCACGCAAGTCCTACCAACATCATCTTCAACGACAGAATTTACGATCAATGACGAAACTACCCAGGACATCGCAAAACAATCGCGGTCGTCGACGTTACTAGAGGCAAGTTATGCAGGTAGATTACAAAATTATTACAAAAATTGGCACTTTACAAAAAATAAGCCTGTTTTAAATTGGATAAAAGATGGATACTCAATTCCCTTAACACATACAGTGCACCAAGGCAAGATCCCAGAAAATAACTCCTTTACTAAAACAGATAAGCTCAAAATATCACAATGCATACAAAATTTAATTAAAATTGGTGCGGTAACACTTGAGACAAAACAGGTACCGAATCAGTATGTCTCAAAAATATTCATTGTACCAAAACCAAATGGAACATCTAGATTCATATTAAATCTAAAACATTTTAATAAGTTTGTTCCAACAACACATTTCAAACTGGAAGATATAAGAACAGCGCTGCATCTAGTTGACAAACATTGTTATATGGCATCTCTTGACCTGAAAGATGCTTATTTTTTATTAAAAGTAAATCATGATTCCAGGAAATACCTAAGATTCTTTTTTAATAAAAAATTGTACCAGTTCAATGTCCTACCATTTGGTTTATCAACGGCACCTTATGTGTTCAACAAGATCATGAGACAAGTAGTTACTCACCTCAGAGCAAATGGAGTCACCTTAGTGAATTATTTAGATGATTTTCTATTTATTGCACCCAGTGAAAGCGAATGCAGCAATAATTTGAACACAGCCTGCAAATTTTTACAATCTTTAGGGTTCATAATAAATGATGATAAAAGCCAGATACAACCCAGCAAGCAATGTAAATTTTTAGGTTTCATTTTAAATAGTGAAAAATTTACATTAAGTATCCCTAGTGATAAAAGACAAAAAATTCATGAAAAGTTAAATTCTTTAACACACAAGACTTATTGCAACATCAGAGATTTTGCTTCTCTTTTAGGTTCTTTAACTTCAATTTGTCCTTCTGTCCCCTATGGGTGGATGTATACTAAAATACTGGAAAGATATAAATACCTAGCTTTAAAACAATCTAAAGAAAATTATGAATCTAAAATGGAAGTAAATCAGGAAATTATAAAGGAGTTGTCTTGGTGGGAAGAAATAATTTTTACTTGCTCAGCACCAATTAAGCGCGATAAATATAAATTAGAATTTTATACAGATGCCTCTACCACAGGTTGGGGAATTGTATGTGACCAAGAAAAGTTACATGGATATTGGTCAACAGAGGAAAGCAAATATCATATAAATTACTTAGAACTTTTAGCAATTTATTTTGCATTAAAGTGTTTTGCAAAAAATGAAAGCAACTGTAACATATTAATTCGATCTGACAACATCACAGCAATCTCATATGTGAACAGAATGGGTGGCATACAATTTCCTCATCTAAATTTACTATCAAGGAAAATATGGCAGTTTTGTGAAAAAAGAAAAATCTATATTTTTGCTTCATATATACCATCTAAAGAAAACATAGAAGCAGATGCACAATCTAGGATATGTAATATTGAAACAGAATGGGAACTGGCACCATATGCTTTTGAAAAAATAGTAAATAAACTAGGTTTACCCGAAATAGATCTTTTTGCCTCTCATGCAAATAAAAAATGTGAAACATTTGTTTCATGGAAAAATGAACCAGATTGTTTTTCAGTAGATGCTTTTACCATAACATGGACAGGTCTAAAATTCTATGCATTTCCACCCTTCTCTATGATTTTGCGTTGTTTAAAAAAGATTCAAGCTGATAATGCTGGGGGTATAATGGTTGTACCTAACTGGCCTGGACAGGCATGGTATCCCCTCTTCATATCCTTACTACATTCAAATCTTGTTTATTTAAAACCCAGTCCAAATTTACTTTCATCCTCTTTCAGGACTTGTCACCCTCTTCACAAGAACCTTACACTGATTGCAGGGATGTTGTCAGCAAAACCTACTTAAGAAAAGGATACTCTTTAGAATGTGTTAATGTTATTTTAAGTTCATTAACTAAAAATACTTTACAACAATATAGTTCATGTTACAAACAGTGGTGGAAATTTTGTAAAACTAATAAAACTGATCCTACAACTGAATCAGTTCACGCCATCTTACAATTTCTCACTGAGAAATTCCACAGTGGTGCCACTTATGGCACATTAAATAGTATAAGATCAGCTTTATCTCTACTTTTAGACTGTGAATTAAGTACAAACCGAGATATAAACAGGTTTTTTAAAGGTGTATTTAAGCTGAGACCAAATAAACCTAAATATAGTGAAACTTGGGACCCAAGCATTATACTAGATTATGTAAGCAATTTCTACCCAAATACAACATTAGATTTAAAAACCTTATCTAAAAAATTATTAATAATATTAGCATTAACAACGGCACAAAGACTTCAAACTTTATCTTTGATTACAATTGATAATATTGCCACAACCAATGATTATGTAAAAATAAAAGTTCCTCAATTAATTAAAACTTCTAGGATTAATGGTATTCAACCACTGTTAACTTTAAAATTTTTTACCGAAAATCCTAGTATTTGCCCTGCAAAAACACTTTTTGATTATCTAGAAGCTACGAAATTACTACGTAAGAACCATAATAATCTTTTTATTACAATTAAAAAACCTCATTCCCCTGCTTCAACCCATACTCTTAGCAGGTGGACAAAAGATGTTCTGTTGGAGGCTGGAATAGATACCTCAGTGTTCTCTGCATATAGCACAAGACATGCTGCTACATCCGCTGCTCACAGAAAAGGTCTGAATATAGATTTAATTAAATCAACAGCGGGATGGTCTCAGAGGTCTAAAAATTTTGCCATATTTTATAATCTACCTCTTGAAACTAGTGATAATTTTGGGGAATATATTCTTAGCAGTAATAATAATAATTAATGTTTATGATAAAAATTCTGTACTTGTTTTTGACTTATAATAATATACATATTATTAAATTATATGGTTAACTATTTCATTATTTCGCCAAATCTTTCAACATCTACATAATCATCTCAGACGAGGCGTTAATAAGTATAATAGAATGATCAAAGTAACTTACCTGTAAGTGAACTTCGATCACTATTATACGCAGTTAACGCCTCGTCTGAGGCTCCCTCCCGTTCAAGAATTTCCCACCCTGCTCAATAATGAAAACAAAAACCCACAACCCTCCTTTTTTGCGTAGTCGGGTAATGTGAATACTTTAAACTTAATGAAGAGACGTTTACCTGTCAGTGTTACCATAGCGGGCAGGGTGGCAACTACATATTTTAAAAATTTGGTATTTTTTACCAAATTCTTTAAACGCGTGTTTGTTGATACGAATAGTACGTAGACTACATAATCATCTCAGACGAGGCGTTAACTGCGTATAATAGTGATCGAAGTTCACTTACAGGTAAGTTACTTTGATCATTCTATTATAGCCCGGATTTACGATCAAATCGCCTGACAATAAAAACCTATCAGATTTTATTTGCTTAAACATTTTACCCGGCTATTGCTTTCATTCGATTAAAATGCAATTAAAATCATATTTAGCTATTGAATACAAAATAGTGAAAACATTTCATTTGTAAACAATTTCAATTTGCTTTTTCATATACAAAGCAAGAGTTTAATCTGAGAATCAGCAGTCGTCGGATGTTAATACAATTCATTTTTAGGGTTCCGTACCAAAATGGTAAAAGGAACCCTTATTGTGCGACTCAGTCTGTCTGTTCGTATGTTTGTCACAGCTGGATATCTCAAGAACTACCTACTAATGCTAACTTGAAATTTGAAGTAGTTTTAGATGACGTTTGCCCAACTATTTTGCAAATAGGAAAGTTTTTTTTTTATCAGGGACTTAAAAATTCTGAGTGGGGTAGTAAACAATGTTTACTACCCCACTCAGAATGTTTACATGTGGGCTATCATCTGATAGAGCGCTATTTGCACATTTTTTAGGCCGCTTTTTTTTCGACTTTAGACGAAAAATGTAATAAAATACTGTTCCTATTTTATTTATTTTTATTCCAATAAAACTTCACAGGGTTGTTTACTGAAACTTCTCCTAGCTGAATTGTTGACGGTTCATTAAAACCCACGCTGTACTTATAGTATATTATTATAACCAGTCACCAAAAGTTTCATTATAATAGTAATTTCCATCCTAATAGGTATTCAATAAAAGTGTGGCTACAATTGTGTTCTGCTAGCTTGTGGCATGAGTTGCGTCTGTATTAAACATGTTTTTGTAAGAGTCAAGTGTACATAAATGGTGTATATAAATATTTATTTACAGCATCGCATTAACAACCTTAAGAATAACAATTTTTATGTATAAAGAAAGAGAAAAAATAAAATACAAAAACAAAAAGTAAGATCTCATGTCATGCGTAGAAATATGGTTGCTACAGATGTTGGTTGGTTTTGGATATGTGAAAAAATCACGGCAGAAGTATATAATATAACGAAATTAAAAGGAAAACTATCACAGCTAATCAGGTTTTACAGTTATCGAGTAATAATCGACCAACTTACATTTTTGGTTGCGAAAACATGTTCTCCTATACGTTCCGTTTAGAGAGAACATGTTTTCAACTACAAGTTAAGTTTGTTCTTGCGATAAATTCATTCCAACTACGGGACCCTCCCTTGTGCGTGGTCCGGCACGCACTTGGTCATTTTATTAATCAGGTGCAAGTGTTTTAAAATGTATCACAGTATCTAAAAAGTTGTATCATTGTACTCTTTGAAAATGTAACCTAAGGATAAAGTAAACCTAAATGTCTAAAGTTTATTACTTTAGTGCTTCCCGAACGATGTAGTTGGTGAAGTGTCTCCGAACAAAACGAATTGAGGGAATGGGTTAACAAATAGTCTGGGTTACGCCCCGTTTCACGAAGATTCGAAGGAACTTTAAATCGCTCCTCCGAAGCTTGCGAATTCATTGAACTTCTTCTTAAAACACTGTTTCCAGAATCAATTTTCTAGTGTCGACAGCGAATTTAAATTAAGTATTCTTCAATATTTTCATAATTGGGAAAGGTAAATTTTCCACGAAACAAAAGGTTTTCTCTATGCAACGATAACAACGGAGGGTTTTTGTGTGTCTGGTTTTATTTTTTAGATAACAACAGTTTGTTTGTTAATACCTACCTATTCATTTACAGTGGCGTGTGCCCGTGGGTTGGAGATACTTAGCTATGCGATAACGAAAGTTCAAAGACTTTTAACTTCGTAGAATCACAGTATTCATTTTCTGTTGGATAATTTAACTGAAAAAAATACTAGGATTACTTTGACAAACAAAGTGCTTTTCCTAAGTAGGTCGTTATATATATTTTGATACAGCTCGGTTAGTCTATTTTAGTTATATTCATAGCGTTATCTCCTACGGTATTCTGCCCCACAGCAGAATACCGTAGGAGATACTTAACGCTATGAAAATGATGCAAAGCTATTCAAAATATATTTGTCCTTCGAAAACTAGCTGTTCGAGCAATTTACCAGCTAGGAGCCAGAGTTTCTCTGAGAGATTTTTTCAAAGATATTGATAACCTCACAGTGGCAGACCTTCTTTTTTTATTATTTGACTTATTATTCGCTAACGGTAGGATCTAACTGCCATCCTTGATAAGTTACCTTTTACGACACCCAAGGGTCACAGTCGGGAGGCGAGTTGCGACGCTCTATTGTACTCCTGAATTATATTACGCTCTAGGTAAACAAAAGACGATGAATGATGGTCTAAGGCCTTCGACGCACTATCGGCTAGTCGCAAAGCGGCGCGCCGGTACGGCATGCCGCATATCTATTTTATATGAAATCGTATAATTCCACCGCATTGACTTGCGGCCCGCCGTCAGCCACCCCGGTTGACTCGAGACTGCGGTGCACCGTGCTGGTTGAATACCCTCTACGCACTGTGCGGCCGGCCGCGCGGGGCGCCTCAGTTACCAGCAGGGTGGTCAACTTTCGCGGCCAACTTGGGGCATCCCGACTCAACAGTTTTTATGAAGTCGTTATATATATAAATAGCTGCAGCAACTTCTTCGACGTCTATCTTGTGCAATATTTCAAGCAACCATTGCGGCGGACCGCAATAGAACCGAGACGATGAGGCTAGCCGAAGTACGGCGTACCCATTG
This sequence comes from Xanthia togata, assembly GCA_963853775.1. Lineage (NCBI taxonomy): Eukaryota > Metazoa > Arthropoda > Insecta > Lepidoptera > Noctuidae > Xanthia > Xanthia togata. The sequence goes on from OY970803.1 coordinate 14,033,976, forward strand.
CGGCTAGCTAGCGCTTTGAAGGCCTAAAGGTTCTCCCTCACCGGGTGCATTCGCCTGTACTGTAACGTCCAGAGTCCAGCATTACATCAGTGAGGTAGGAAAACCGAGCATTACAGTGTGCAACCGGTAATGATACAATTCGAGCATTACATCAGTGACGGAGGAGAACTGAGCATTACGGTGCGCAATGTCTGTAATAATATTTAATCTGTAATGTTACATTACAGGCGAATGCTCGTCAGTCAGGGAGGCAGTATTGTAACGTAATGCTCAAAATCAATTTATTACTTTATTTCTTTACTGATTTGTGGCAAAGGGTGCTTAAACCCTTGACTAAACATTATTGTGTAGAGCTGCAAACAACAGTGAAAAGCGCATTGCTAAAACAATTCTTTACCATTCAGCGGTATATATTTCACAGCAGTTAGAATTGGTCAGCTGCGCTTGGCTTCCAGCCAGTGTTTGGGAATACTTTACTACCACACTTTCCTGGAAAAAGGAGGATTATTTACACAAATAACTAAGTTATGCTTAGGTGGTACAGAAACTTGTCCATAGTTTACACGTCAAATCACGGGGGCAAGCCTAAAATTTTAAACTCTTGTTCTAACTCCTACTCTCCTCCTCCTAACTCCTAACTAATATTATAAAAGCGAGATTATTTTTTTTTGGTTTTTACGCTTTCACGCTAAAACGGTTGAACGGATTTAGATGCAATTTAGTACATGAGTAGACCACGACCTGGATAAGGACATAGGATCTTTTATCCCGATATTCCCACGGGATCAGCAGCAGTAGGCCATAATTATAAAGATATCACGCGAGTGAAACCACTAGCAGAAGCTAGATTCTAATATTTTTTCCTTTTCCGGGAGTATCACACATTACATACATTTCGCATACATTTGGCAGTCACTTATTTTGGTTGTTACATCAACCATTGATGCGGTTTTCGTGAAGGCAGAGAAATAATCCATGTTCATTTTTCTATTAACAATTTGTTTGTATATAAACTCTTAATTCCGACGCTCTTTCACCATAATCTTTCACGAAGGATTTCTCAGTAAGCTCTCTTGATTTTCCGCAAGATCTCGCCTGAATTCCACAAGGATTACTCTTTGATGTAAGTACTAAACAAGAGAGGATAAACGAAGTATTTATAAAGTGTCTGGGTGTTGACACTGAAATAATCTTAATTTTGTGTTATGTTTGTGTAGTTTTTACTGGAAGAGATTTAATTTTTTTTTGAGTTTTTCAGATAACCCAAAAAGTTTTGAAACTTATAACGAACTTTAATTTTTTTATAGCAAAGCATTCAAAACAAAATGACTTTTATTTTCAGAACATAATTAAAATAAATAAGTACAATCTTCCACTTTTAAGCCATACATCGTACAGTCGAGTCTTTTATATATTCGTTAGTTTTCGTATTCTTTCCTTTATCAAGTCAGGACATATTTACTTTTTGAAGCTATGGCCGTGAGCAGACTATTGAAATTGATTTAATTGAAATCTTATGAAACATAAATCGTATTTTTGACTGTCTGCCTGTAATTTTTTTTATTCGGTTTGTTAGGTAAATAAAATGGCTGATTGTCATTTTGCGGTATTGACATTACGACGAAATATAGTGCTGAGTCGGTAAAGCAGACTCTATCGTGCAATGAGTAGACAAAAAATGGACTTTAGTGGTCCCTATTAATGTGACAATACCAAGCAATGAATTATCTACGTTTATGTTGTAGCGGTTACACCGCCACATACTAACTACGCATCAAAGACATGACGTCACACAAATCCTGCATCGCGCAATTAGAGTTTACCGCGCGAACGACATAGATAAGACTATCCGAAATCAACAGTCGGGCAGTCGGCCCGCCAGACACAACACCCGTCTGGTTGGAGGATCTTCCCTTTTCTATGGTGGATGAGTGAACTTTACACCCTGTTTTCATGCCCCTAAAATGTTATCGTTTTAATTACCTGCTTCATTAAAACAACATACATACGTTACAATACTACACTATGGCATCAAAGCTAAGCTTTCATATAATATAATAGTAAAATGTCGACAAGTACCTACCAGTCTTCAAAAGTGGTTGTAAAAACTTCGTTAGAAAATCTTTCAACATAAATCTTACATGTGTATCTCGTGTAATGCTCCTGGAATGACTATAAACATCATCGGCGATAAGTGTACGTTCATAAACGAGTCGCTTGCCAAAAATATCTGCCTAGAACATTCAATAAAACATCTTTGGAAACGGCCATAAGTGAGAATAAACGTGAACGTTGAGGTTCATACTTATAGATACTAAGTGAGAATAAACGTGAACGTTCATACTTACAGATACTTTTCATATTATTTATATGCAGGTTGGTGTTACTAGACTGCGGTCCTACTTCATCAAAAATCAATCTGCGTAGCCTTTTCCAGTCTAACTGGATGCAGCTGAATAACAGTATTTTACATGGAGCGACTGCCTATCTGACCTCCATAACCCAATTTATTGATAACACGATACCCCTCAGTAAGACTGGTTTGTCAGATTTAACCTACTCAAAAACAAAAATAATATTAATCAATTTCTGATATTTCTTTAAAAGTAATTTCAATTTTTTTGTGACTCAAGTTTTTAGGGTCTGTTTAAAACCTTACAATAATCTATATATATTTTAAATTAAAGTCACTTTTCCTGTCTATATATGTGTGACAGCGTTGTTCTTCTCTAAACAGACTACATTAATATCTATCTACTATCTAGATATAATATATAAATCTTGTCAAATCGTAAAAACCGTGCGAACCAGGGGCGGGTCGCTACTTCTTACATGAAACAGAAATCACAATAACATAACCTGTCCACAGAAATTGACAACGTGCTACGCGGTTCTACGCCGTAGCCGTCGCCGTAGCAATGACACTCGTAGTAAATAAACACGCATTATGTAAACGTAGATTCACATACCATTTGAATATGCAGACAAGTAGAAAGTGCATATAACATATAAATGGTTATGGCCACGAGCATTCCCACTTGGCGTCAACCTGCTGAAATATACAGCGTGTCGCAGAATGATGTGGTGTATATTAGGGTATGGGCGGATTTTTTTTTTTTGCGAATTCGATTATCCCTTGGAGAAATTTGTTCAGTTTGACAGTCTGACCACCACACCCTTAAAATAATATTAAAATAATAATATGACGCATTTCTGATACAAGCTGTATATTATAAAGACGTAAGTAATGCAAATATCCGCAGCCAATAGCTTGTATAGTTGTGTGACACTTCACTACGTGAAATATGGAATTCTCGGTGACTTTAAGTTCCGTTTAAGTTTTCATGCTCTCGGAATGTAAGGTAAATATCAAGTTTTATTATCTGTTTCTTACTGGAGAGAGCTGGGAGCTGTAAAAGTCAATAGAAAGACGTGGAACTTGGTGCTTGTACCTACGTGAAGGGCTAGAAATATTTGATATGTATTACGTACCCATTTATTTATTTTCTGTGGATTCTAATGTAGGTACTTTATTACATTTTAAATGAGATTAATAAGGATAAAAATAGAAAGAAGGTATCTACTGTAGAAACAACCAGAATTAAAACAGCATTATCGTTAATACGCGTGTTATTTAGGACTGACAATAATTTTTACAGTATAACCCTACCTACTTTAGTATAAAATGTGCTTATAGAATATCTTCAAATAATTATGTCGACTTTTAGGAGTGACTGCTCGCCATGAGCTCAATAATTAGAATGATCATAGAAAGGAGTCGTTTCTGCCAGGCCGTAGACTAATCCCCACTATCTAGCCATTACCCCACTAAACCAACGGAACTTCTGACTTAGTGTTGCCAGTATAATAATTAAGTGTGTATCAGGTCTGTTATAGCCACAAAAGTTTACACTACTTATTACAGTCAGGGAAATGAATTCATTGTCAAATCAAACTCCATAAATTTTCCGTGTTATAGCCATTTCAGTCAGCTATCTAAGAATGACAGTTGTGATTCGAAATTCAATTTAATAAACAATTACTTTTCCTGAATTTAGAAGATAACCTACCCCAAAATGTTTTTGTTCTTTGCCGGAGGCACGATGCAAGGTACTAGTAGATCTATATACCTAACTCCTTGGCAGATTGACTACATTTCTGAGTATTCATGTGTGCAATTCCTTAAACACCGGAAGCATTCCAAACATAGATACAGACTATACCTAATGTGACTACGTATGGACAACTCTTAAAATCCCTGAAGAATTCATTAAACAAAACTGGTTTACTAAGAAGCGTCTAAATAACGCAATTTCTAAAACGATTCTGTATACATAAATAAGATTGGATTCTAAATAAAAATAAACCAAAATATATACTCGTGTATATGAAAAACGCTAAAGAATCCAAATGAATTTACTAATGACTAGTGTTAGCTGAAGCCAAATCTATTGAAAAAAAAGATGAATTCTTTCATGGCACGAACGTTCCAATTTCATGAAGGCCTTTCTTAATCTGTTTAAGAGCAGATCTGCATTACAATGAGATTTTTTAAATTTTATGTTTTTTTTTTTTTCATTTTAGTGGAAGCTTTATCTGTTATTGAAACTTCTTTTGTTCGATCCCAACTAACTGAAACTGATGAAGAAGGTCACACTCGAGAGCAGACTGATTTTATAATGAAAATTTAAAATGTAAGTACCTACCTATTACATTTTGACACCTAAATGTACAGACGCCAGCACACCAACCTACTACAATCTGTCAAATTTCTTTAATAGATTTTCAACTTTATCACTATAGTATAAGATTCAAAGTTGATTGGGAAAATTTGACAGTTTCGAGTAGGTTGACGTGCTGGCGTCTGTACCTAGAATGTAGACATTGCCTAATAAAAGCGGACTGTTGGATTTTCAACGCTCGGCTCAGCTCCCAGAAAATCCAACAATATTGATGTTTCTAATGATTATAATTCTGTAAATACAGATTATTACTGTCTCGAATCATATTTTTGTCAAGTCGACACTGACCTGCCAATTCAAAAAAAAGTAAGATAAGGAGACTGTTCAAAAGTGATCTACGGACCAATAGCGATATGGTTTTGATATCAAAATCTGACCCAATTTTGAGAAAAATATACTTTTAGAATTCACACGATTTAACCTTAACCGTTGTAGCTACAGGTAACCATTCTTAGGAGACTGCCCTTTTTGAGTAATTGCTAACTGCATTCACAGATTTTGTAAAAATGGTACAGTCAGCAAAAAAAATGTCAATTTGTACGTTTTATTTTTATGGTGGTTCATAGACCACTTGCCATACGAACAGTCTCCTTTGAATTTCCGAGGCTAATGGGAAGTTTTAACATGCAAATGCACCAACGGGGGAGACACATAATAAAACAAACTGTCATATATTTTGTAAAATTCATGTTGTACATAGTTAGGATTCCCGTTAGATGCGTTCGTGCACAGCATTCGTACGCGAGTATTAGTGGGCTCTCAAATGTATCAGTGATTTACTGCCCTGTGGAGGTTGCAAAACCATTACACATTTTCGGAATAAAACTGTGTGAAGTACTCCGCAAATTGAAATACAAATAGTTTCCTCTTTCTGATTCGAAACGGAATCCAGCTCGGAGTAGTTCGTAACTTGTGATTTGATTTACGAGATTTCTGAAGTTCAGTAACTAAGCTTGTTTATACCTGAATTTAATTAAACAGTATTTTCAGGCTATAAACAGCTTTACCTTGACCTGGAATCAGTCAAATGTAGCTTTGTTCCTAGCCATTGCTGATACCTGAAAAGCTATTAAACGAAAAAAAAAAAGCTTTTTTCCTGTATTCACTCAGCGTGACTACACGAGCTAGAAAGTCCATTATATTTTAACTTTTGTATTTCACTGAATACTTGCACCGCCACACGAATAGGTGCCTATGTTTTATTTCTGAGCACGAACGCACTCTGGGTTTTCCTTACGTTAGAAAAGCATTTCAATAAGCTGATGTATTTATTATACATTTGAGAAACGCAAGATATTACCTACCAGTTATTTTAAAAAAATAATTTCACCAACAGATACCGATTTCACATAAATAAAAGGTGAAAGGATGCCAGAACAGTATGTTTCGATATTAAAGTCTGAAAATTTCCCCGGTTCAAAAGGAATAATATAATTCAATTCTCTGTAATGTAGCCATTTTCTACAAAACAATTTTTCGGAGTAGACTTAATACATTTACATATTTATTGCCTACTTTATACAACGTGATTCAATTAAATGAATTAATAAATTAAATAATCTATTTTATACTTTTCAATGTCACGTTTTATTTTGTTCGTCTAGACTTAGTATTAACAGAAGTACCTAATATAATTTATTTTTAACACCCTTGTTGAATCTGCACTACGTCGTTAGTCACCATATAAATATCTAATCGCTTAACAAAGGTTGTCTGGACAACCAATACAAAATACTCGTACTTACATGAGTGAATCCAAAAGGCAATAACTTTACATAATATTCGATAAAATGTTACGAAGTAAAGATCTCCTAATATTTTATCACGTAAGATACTGCTTTGCTTACTCGTGTAGAAACGAAAAACAATAAATCGAGCTGGTTTTTAGAACCGTTTAGGATAAAGTGTATCGAAGAATTGCACTTAAAAGCACCAAGCACTCTGCTACAGGTAACAAATGGGATTAAACTTTAGCTGGATTTTGGTAAATGCTCCGGGATCTCTTAGAAGAGCTGAGAACAGTACAGAGTATAATTATAATACCGACTTAGTGAATACGAAGCGTGATCTTCACTGTAACATTCATTCTATAGTAACTAAACTACTAGCTAATATTTATAACCCTTCCACAGACAAAAGTTCGAGCTAGACTTTGATCTTAACTGATGTTTTAATCCTCTTAACGTGACATGGGTACATTTAGTGATGGTCGTTCGATCTTTACAACAAACGTTTCGGACAAGTTATAATATTCGGTTACACACGAATATTTCATGAAAATTAAATGGAACGAAATATTAATAGTTTGATTTTGGTACGTGTTTGCAGTGTTTGCAATAACTGTCAACTAAGCTGAATTTATATTGCTGTGTGCGAACACTCTTCCTCCTGGAGTGTCATAACTAATTTGAGTAAATTAGTGTTTTCCTTTCAAATATTAATGTTTAAAATTGTGTGCCACTTGGAGGAGCTCGTGACTAAGTAATAACTGCCACACGGGTCAATCCATCAGGTTAACTACGCTTGTCAGGGTTGGTCTGTGGATGGGTGACTTTACATACCGAAGACTCTCCATGCCTCCGAAAGCACATTAATCCGTTGGTCCCGCCTGTCATTCGTGGATCTTTGACAGTCATTACGGATCGTAAGAAGCCCGAAAGTCAACCAGTCTTAACAAGGGGTATCGTATTACCCAGTTACTGGATTGTGAAAGTCAGATAGGCAGTCGCTCCATGTAAAATACTGGTATTTCGCCACATCCTGGTAGACTGGAAGCCGACCCCAATATATTTGGGAAATGGCTAGACAGATTGATTGAATTGTGTGCCATTTGTCACTCCTACTACTAGTATAAGTTCCAATAGAAATAAATAATTAGGTAAGGTATAATAAAAACGTTCTCTTCGAGATATTAATTATTATTTTTGTTAGATATTTCATACCGACTAATGACGAGTAGAGAGTAAAATCTACGAGTCTTACCGCACCTTCTTTATACTGATATAAGAATATGAACTCTATTTTTTAGATATCAAAGTTAACGCTATCAAAGAAGCTTCTGGATGCTTTACATTTTTTGAAATTCAAAGACTTATTAAAGCGGATTTGTCCAAGTAACTAATAAGCGTAAGTCGCTTATCGTGGCTGACTAAGTTGCAAGAATACATCACGACCTTCTACTTTCGCCACTTAGAGAGAGAAATAATTAAGACATCAGCCGCTGGGCTTGCGGAATTTAATTAATAGAAGTAATTATACGATGAGTTGTTATATTTCCTTATGTACTTTAAGGTGGCAATTACGCTAGGTACCCGGTTGGTTTGATTTGATGTTTGTTTTTACTGTTAATAACTAAGGTAGGTACTTAATGGTATAATGGTAGGAGCCCAGGGGGTTTTTGAGCAAGCATAATATGCAGGGCGAAAATATGTTTGAAAGTTTTAGATACGAGCCCCGTGGTCAAGTATCCATTATCGGATTTCCAAAATGGACAAAAAATAACGTGATCTTCAGAACCTTTGATTTTCGTATATTCGTGTGCGGCCTGACTCAGTTGAATTGTCTGTACCATAGAGATTTTATAGTCTTTGGTCTGTACTAACTAACGTAATTTATTTAAATCATTTGCAATTTGAGCATATTTCCACCATATTATGTTGATATTCGGATTTACACAGTATTTATCTAGGCTTGTACATCTTTTTTGTTCCAAAAAACTTACCTATAATGAAGTTTTATTTTTACAGCGTAAATGACAATATGTTGTAATATTTTTTCAGCAGAAGCATAGCTTATATTATCAAGATACAAACTATCCTAACAAAAAAAACTAGGCTTGCATGAACTCACGAACCTATTTCATAGGTAAGTAGGTGGCTATGTAGGTAGGTAAGTAGGTAGGTAGCTCGGTAGGTAAGTAGGTAGGTAGGTATGTAGATAGGTAGGTATATAGATAGGTAGGTAGGTATGTAGGTAAGTAGGGTAGGTAGGTAGGTAGGGTAGAGTGGAGACGCCCGGGCGTCGGGAATCGCAGGCCGACACCCGGCCACCAGGCGCGGGCTTGCGGACGGTGAGCAATGGTTAGCTCGCCGTCCGATAAGGACCAGGCCCGGTTCCACGCGCGCCTCAAAGAGATGTCAGGGTTTCAAGGAACACGGGTGTCAGTAACAGTCTGACACGAAGAGCGGGAGTTGCTTAATAATTGTACACCCAAAAAAAAAAAAATTGTGTAGTATCAACCATTATTTTTTCAACGTAAAAGTTATTGATATTTTGTTTTTTTAAATATAATTTTGACAATTAAACTAATAATATTTTCAACATTTGTTTTTTTTATTAAGTAACTGGTAAATTATCTACAATATACAGTTTCATTAATGCCGCTAGTTCAATTATTTTGAGAGTAATTTCAGTTTTTCGTACTGACCCGTATTCTTTTTCTGTGAGTGTGTATGCAACTGCCGTGAATTTTTACACATGCAAAAACAACCATTTAGCCTGGCATGGGGGACACTTGACGCTTTAAAACTTAATATTTTCATAATTGGATCCCAAAATCAAATATTCCTCCGCTTTTAATATTTTTACGCGGTTTACCTACATGCAACACTGGCATAAAACAAAACCATAAATAAGAATTAATAAAAACAAATGCGAATATTTTTTTTTTGAAAAAGGAACAGAACATACCAGAATATAGGCGCGAATTTGCTATTTTAGTTACGCGTGTTAGCGTGAATGTGAAATATTTTTTCTAGGTCAGTTGAAATAATACCTACTTACCAATTTACTACATATTCAGTGTAAGTTAAATACTAATTAAAATGTATAGACCAGAAGAACAGCAAGTTGAAATATGCTTACTCAAATCCAATTTGGAAGAAATAGAAAATGAGTTGGTCGTGCAGGTAAGATTTATGCCTAGGTATTCTTACTTATTGCATGACATGAAAGTATGTTTTATGGATTATATCAATCAAATTTTGAATGATAATACTCTAATCTAGGTAATGGACATTTCTTATGAGATAAAATACGCTTTTCCATTCTCATAACTAGCTCGAACTTAGGTATTTATATTAATTGAACGAAGATTTTATTTAACGCTGTCCATATAAACATCAAACTATTGCAATGGCAGGGATGTCCGCCATGGACACGGTGGAGCATACGGTGGAGGTATGCCCGGCTTGGGCAGAGCACCGCCGTGTCCTCGTGGAGGCGATCGGTGGCGGGGATCTCTCGCGTCCGGCCCTGATCCAGGCCATGGTACGGAGCGAGAGGGCATGGGAGGCCGTCACCTCCTTCTGCGAAGCAGTAATGCTCGCGAAGGAGGAGGCGGAGCGCGTGAGGGAGAGGCAAATTTCGCACTCTCACGCCCCTAACCGCCGCAGGAGGAGACGCCCTGGGCGTCGGAAATCTATTGCCGATTCCCGGCCACCGTAGGCGCGGGCTTGCGGACGGTGAGCAATGGGTAGCTCGCCGTCCGGCAAGGACCAAGCCCGGGTCGACGGCGCGTTGTGTTCCACGCGCGCCTCAAAGAGATGTCAGTGAGTGAAGGGGTCCGATGAGACCATTGCCTGCCGGGGTGGCGGGAAAGTCCGAAAGGGATACCGTGGCCCCCTGGCGTTGCACAGGCAACAGAAGGAACACGGGTGGGTTTTAGTCAGTAAGAGTCTGACACGCCCTTTCGCTCCACCCAGAGCGGGAGAAGTCATTTGATGATTTCCCACACAAAAAAAAAAAAAAAACGATGTCCGCCATTGCTCCCGCTAGGTGGCACTGGTGTGTTTGGCGGTCATAACAGTTCTGTTCCTTTCGGAAATTTCGAGGTTTACTGATGAAAAAGTTATTTATAGATACGGTGGTTGGAATGTGAAAGAATTGAAGAATGAACTTCGAAATAAAAACGCATAAATATTTTGAAATAAAACCGGAAAATGCGTGTGACCCTTCAGGGTTTCGTAGTTGGGATGAATTTATCACAAGAACAAACTTAACTTTGTTGTTGAAAACCAAGTTCTCCCATATGGAATGTATGGGAGAACATATTGTGTTTGCAACCGCAAATGTAAGTTGGTCAATTATTACTCGCTAAATTGTAAAGCCTACTTAGCTGTGATAGTTTTCCTTTTAATTTCCCCCTAAGATGACCCACCGATCTTAGTTATGTATACTACTGACGTGAATTTAAAAGGTACGTCTATCTCACCAAATTTTTATGGATTACGTTTCTTCCATACGGTTATTGTAAAACAAGTAAAGTTAGGTAGGTATATTTTTTTTTATACAAAAACCATTTACACCCAAAAGGTTGGAAATCGGGTTTAAACCTTTAGAAGTATGAGGAACAGGGTGTAAAGTTCACTCATCCACCATAGAAAAGGGAGGATCCTCCAACCAGACGGGTGTTGTGTCTGGCGGGCCGACTGCCCGACTATTGATTTCGGATAGTCTAATCTATGACGTTCGCGCGGTAAACTCTATTGCGCGATGCAGGATTTGTGTGACGTCATGTCTTTGATGCGTAGTTAGTATGTGGCGGTACTAACGGACTGGATTACGAATATGCTAAGCAAGCGAGTGGTTCGCCTTGAGGACGAGCAGCAGCTGGCCATGATAGCCAGAGGCTGCCCCCAGGGAGGAGTGCTGTTCCCTCTTCTATGGAATCTGGTGATTAATGACCTCATCACCAAACTCAACGCCGCTCGGTATTACACAATAGGATACGCAGACGACCTCGCAATCCTGGTCTCGGGGAAGGTGACGGGAACGATCTGCAACCTCACTCAGCAAGCACTACGTATTGTAGAAAATTGGTGCAGGGAATTCGATCTATCGGTGAACCCCACTAAAACTGAACTTATCATGTTTACCCACAAACGAGCTATCGAAACAGAGCTTCAGTTAGCCAGCGAAGTCAAGTACCTCGGGGTCATATTAGACAGTAAGCTGAACTGGAGCAGTCATTTAGACAATAAGCTAAACAGGGCCTGCATCACCTTCTGGCAGTGCAGGAGAATGATAGGTAAGAAGTGGGGCCTATCCCCCAAAATAATACTACGGCTGTACACAGCTGTGATACGCCCCATGATAGCCTACGCGGCCGTGGTCTGGTGGCCCCGCACCCAGCTGGTTACAGCCTCCAACAAACTACAACGCATGCAAAGACTGGCCTGCATGGCGACCACAGGCTGCATGAGGACTACTCCGACTGCTGCAATGGAAGCCTTGCTGGGACTACCACCGCTGCACCTGTTTATACAGCAAGAAGCGTCGATGGCGGCAGTACGCCTAAATGCAGCAAATCTCTGGGGTAAGAGAGATACACAACACACCGCGCTGCTTGAGGGACTCTGCAAGGAGTTCCCCATTACGAAAGCCATAAATGACCGGGTACCGAAACAATGTATCTTTGATAAAAAATACAGAATCCAACTTCAGGAGGATCGCCGATGTGAGGGCTTGCGCCCAACAGAGCTGCGCATCTTCACGGATGGATCCAAAACAGGTAGTGGTACAGGTGCTGAAGTCTTCTCGGAGGACCTCAACATCCACATAGCTACACCATTGGGAGTCCTTAACACAGTGTTCCAGGCCGAATGCATGGGTATTTCTCTTGCCGCTTCGGCTATTCTGGCTAGGGAAGTTTAGGACCAAACGATACGCATACTCTCAGACAGCATGGTTGTTCTGCAAGCGCTGAACAGTCACACTGTGGACTCTGGACTTATATACGAGTGCCACCAGCGCCTTAACCAGGTGGGTGACCTCAACAAAATAACCATTCAATGGATCAAAGGACACAGCGGTTCGCTGGGGAACGATGCTACAGATGAACTTGCCAGAAGGGGATCGAGCCTGGCACCAGTGGGGCCCGAACCCATCGTGCCACTCCGCTTCGGTTACCTACGCACTCTGGTAAGGAAACGAACTAGGGATCAGCATCAGAAACTATGGCGGTAAACTCTAATTGCGCGATGCAGGATTTGTGTGACGTCATGTCTTTGATGCGTAGTTAGTATGTGGCGGTGTAACCGCTACAAACCCAACTAAACCCAAAAAACCCAGTAACCCGGTGGCTGGATTGCGCATCTATACACAACACTGACGCATTTTTATTTCAAGAAAAATAACTAACTTTGGTGAAAACTTCGTCGCTCCAAAGACATAACCAATGTTTGAGAGTTCGTATGACCCCCAACACAGCCAGCGCCATCTGCGTTGAGCTTTTCAGATTACCTGCCATTAAAGCTCCAGTTTTATCACTCATAGCAAATTTATCAAATAGTACAGATAGTGCAATCCATGGCGACGCGCCCCACTCCGCGATTACTGTACTGTAAGCTGTACTGTAAGCTGTACTTTAGTATGGAGCGGAGTGGAGTGGGGCGCGTCGTCGTGGATTGCACTATCTATAAGTACCTATTAAATTAATGATATATCATAGTGCATAGGAGGGTTCCGTACCTATTATCTTTTTCAGAATGGCTTGGTTACTTTGATAAATGGAAGTGAAAAAGTTTATTTTAGGGGTAGACTAGAACACAAGAAAATACCTTTTTGAAAAATAAACATCATTCCTCTCATTAAAGTTCAATTTTGTGACTTGCCAACGTTTTATGAAAGATCAATATGGTTTGTCGATTGAACTCGTAATAACAATGTAGCTTTAAAATTGATTTGTCTATTTATACTGATGATGTAGCTTTACTGTACTACCTACAAAATACCAAATTTTCATATATTTACTTCTACATTTTGATTAGAAGTAAATAGATGAAAATTTGGATAGAACCTATCACCTAACTTGACACCTCATAGGTGAGGGTTAACCTCACCTATAGCAATCTTAGTACGTAGGTGTATACCTAGGACAGATAAATCAGAACACAAAGCAATACATTGATCCATAATGCAGTTAGACCACAATTTATGACGCCTCAATCTTATCCACGTCTACCGGTATCCTTATAGACTAGTCACTTATGAATGAGTTACTTACTTGACTGACTAAGGTTAAAGTGTCATCGATCTGTGATACTATGTATCTGTATAGTACAAACAAAATCTTACATAACCAGTAATTTTTCACCACTTCAGCGCTCAGCGTTGCCCGCATTAGATGCAGAGAACGACCAGAAGTACCGGGAGACCATGACCGCATTGAGAGTCACCCGTTCATTGAACACAGAAATTGAACGTCTCAAACTTGAAAATGGTAAGTCCTAATTGTAAAACATATAATGTATTTTTAGGTTCACCACGTAGGTATGAGTAACATTTTTAAAGCGCCTAATGGGATGTAACTTTAGTTTTTTTTTATGGAGTTTTTGCCCATTCTTCTCCATATGAAACTACCTTTTTGAATTGATTTTATGTGACCAGAATCAATTCTATTTTCTTGTAAATGTTGATGTTCAACATGGCCTACTTGAAATAAATGATTTGACTTTGACTTTGAATAACCGATTACTTCTGCTGGTATAGTACTAAGTAAGTAAGTTGTGGCAAGCCATGAGTCAGTTACGATTTGTATCATATTTACATGATTATGATTAATAGGTAGTCCTTAGAACTATTACCCGCTCTATTTGTTGCAGTCCGACTAACTGCTAAACGAATGCAATTGAAGCGCCAGAGCGATGACATACATAAAAGCGTAGAACGAGCACGGGAGACTCAACGCGAACTGGCTAACTCTCTGAAGCAAGAAGCTCAGGCAACAGAAGTCCTTATGTAAGTTTAAAGCCGTTACACTGAGTTTTGGCAGCCACAAGTATTAATTATGTTCAGACTGGGGTTTATTGTGTAAGTACAGTCGACCGAATGTTGCGCCGGTGGCAGCAGCTTGACCTTGAGCTTGCCTAGCGTACCTCTACCTAGTACGGAGTTTCAATAGAATAATAGGCCAGCTTATACCTACTGGTTTTGTTACCACCGACGTGCGGCTTTGGTGTGTCTGGGGTAAAGGCTTATGTGGCTTACGTGGCGTTATCATAGGTGGGCGGAATGATGAGTAAGAATGTTAAGGATTAATTCGCAGCATAATTATACCCGTGTAACTATAAGAAACATGTAATACTTACAAGTAATTGTTCACAATATCGATAGCTGCCCTTTAAACACGGATTACAGGACAGTATCTACCTACCCATTCACAATAGAACAAAAGTTTCAGTGACACAGAATGTTAGCACAAGAACGGTTCAGTGGGTTTCCATTGGACAACACCTATTCATGATTTTCATTGTAACCATAAATTATTTACATCGGAATCCTCTGACAAGGAATGATTCATTTTAAAGGATTGTACTGAAACAATATTTTAGGTAGGTATAACCATAGATATAATTTTAATATTTCTGTGGGTATAACTGAAAATAAATAATGATATTAACTCGTCCTCAACCGTTATTGCGCAGAACTGACAAAACTACAGACCTACATGATACTGAAATACATTCACATACTGTATAGGTACATGCGAAGGGAGCTTCGACTTGACAAGTAGCAACTGTGTAGGTACCATTATGCCATTTTGACATTTTGGTATAGTGTTTGTCAATGTATTAACATTCATTGTTCAGTATAAAATATCTACATCTTGGCGACTTTCAGTAGGCACATGCCGTACCTAGATAAGTAAACCAAAAACATTTTCAGAATATGCAGAAATTTACGCAAGTTCGGAATCTCAAGTACTTAAGTATTTCTATTCCTTTGAAAATATCCATCTGCTGCTTTAGCTGGCGAACGCGCATTGACCGTCTTTGGCCGGTATCTGTGCTTACGACAGCAATATCCTCTGGCACAAAAGATTTCCCGCCTTTGTACATATCCATATAAAATGGTTCGACGTTACTCGTGTACATCTATGTAGGTAACTACCGTATTTGCAGTTATTTTATAGAGCTCGGATAGCGGTATATTTTTCGAAACCGTTTCGTCTTAAAAACCTAAGGAACGATTTGTTTTGGTTAAGTTCGAACGGAACGTTATTAAAACGTTTCTGAAGAAGAACCAAATTTAAATCGTTCTCTGTTAATAAAACGTTTTTAACCATTTTTGGGTTGATCGATAGGAAACATAACCCTAATCAATATACCTACGTAAGCGGCAAGCGCATTAGAATCAATGATGTAATGAAATGATGATAAGGTACAATTTCACTAAACAAGTTCATGCTTGTGCGTACGCACCGTGCCCGGCTGCGTCCTGCCGAATAAACCGGTTTTTGAAAACGTTCTCATTTCGTTTTCGTTCCGAACAATATGTTGTACAGACGCCAGCACATCAACCTACCCGAAACTATTATTTTTTTCCAATCAACATTGAATTTTATGATTTAGTTGTAAAGTTGAAAATCTATTAAAGAAATTTGACAGATTGTTGTAGGTTGACGTGTCTGTACAATAAAGAACGAGAACTGTTAGATAACGTTTCCGAGCCCTGTTATTTATGCGTTGAATTATAACTTATTTAGTGCCTTGGGTACTCGATACCTATGACTTGGCAGTCCGTCGGTCACACCACTAGGCTGCTGCTATGTGTTAATCCAGGTTATAAACTATCTGTCTGCCAAATTACATTCAAATCCGTACAGCCGTTTTTGCGTGATTGAATAACAAACATACAAACTTCCACGTTTATAATATATATATATATACACACATCAACACGGTCTAGGGATATTTCATACTCAATTAAATAACTCGAAAAGTACTGGCCGCATTGGAATCTTTTATACACCGATTTGTTTGTAATTTATCTCAGACTAATTCCAAATTAAAATTTTTGAAAATGCTTTTGTTTCGGTGGCATAAAAATGTCTTGATGTATAGGAGAGGGAATTTTCATTTGTGCGAAATTTAGAAAACAATACGAATTACGTTTAGTTACAGTTTTTTTTCATTTTTAAACGAAAGATAAAGTTAAAATTGAGGTATTGTAGCCATGCAACGCCGACATTTGACGAGGGCGGAGATGTTACGAGCTGTGGGAATGCTGGAAGCTGGATCTGTTCAGCGTAATGTTGCTGAGGCCATAGGGACCCATCAAAATGTAATTTCAAGATTGTGGACACGCTATCGTGCCACAGGTGAAGTAGCGGAGAGGCACCGGGGGCCAAGTCGCATCACTACCCCCAGACAAGACCGATTTTTGCAAATTACTGCGCGAGCTCAACCAAATGCAACGGCGACTCAATTGGTCCAAAGGCTGCGAGTGGAACACCAAGTGCTTGTGAGTGACCAAACTGTAAGAAGGCGACTGCATGAAAGCAATCTACGCTCTCGTAGACCATTCCGGGTCCCACCTTTACGGAGAGGCAATCGTGGACGACGATTAGAATGGGTTTGGAACCACGTGGACGGCCCCACCGTGAGCAATGGTCCAATGTGCTGTTCACGGATGAATCCAGGTTCGGCTTCCATCCAGATTTACGAAGGACGCGTGTTTGGCGAGTTCCTGGACGATGGAGCCGTCTCCAGAACCCTCAGGAAGTTCACCCATACCAAGGAGGAACAATTATGGTTTGGGCAGGAATTCGTCTTGGAGGACGGACGGATCTCGTTTGGGTGCGGGGCGATATGACGGCAGAACGATACGTCCAACAGGTGCTGGGGCCCGTAATCTTGCCCCACAGAACACAAATGGGGCAAGATTTCCTGCTCATGCACGACAATGCCCGGGCACACACGGCGAGAACGGTAGCAGCTTGGTTACATACACATAATGTTAGGGCCTTAGACTGGCCTGCTCAATCGCCAGATCTAAATCCCATTGAGCATGCGTGGGATATGCTGCAAAGAAGAGCTCTGAAGGAAGTTCCTGAAAATCTGGCTACAGAAGATCAACTTTTTGCGCACCTCAGAAGGACATGGGACAATATTCCGCAGCAAGACATTGACAACCTTGTTCTGAGCATGCCGAATCGTTGCCGATGTGTTATGAACATCATGGGCGCTTTCTCAGACTACTAAATTCAAGTGTATAAACACAAATTAAATGATTTTTCTATTTTTTTCAGTTTTTACTCACAAATTAAAAGTTAATTCATATACGGTTTCCGTCTATGCTTCATTTTTTTTCCATAAAATCCTGAAATTTTAATCTAAGTACCTTAACCATTATTAAAAAATGGTAGAATATTAAATAACGTATCTTTTAAATATATACATGTCATATAAATAATTAACACATTGATAGTAATTCGCTTTTTTAAAAATATCCCTAGACCGTGTTGATGTGTGTATATATATATCAGTTACGGTGTAGGATCTCTAGTGTGGTGTAGTCCTTATCAACCAAAAAATATTTAGTTTTAAATTACAGACGGCAGTATGAAGACACACTGCAAGAAATAGCGGACCGTTTCAGAAAAACGCGCGGTTATTACGTAAGAACTTTGGTTTTTTAAGTAATCAATTTAAAATTATTCATAAAGTTTTAAATTATTAAAACCACCATCCTCTCTCTACCATTCACCGTAAAGTCAAATAAAACTAATGACATAAAAGATAATCCTAAAATTAGGTACATAGTCTACACTAATATTATAAAGAAGTAAAGTTTGTTAGTTTGGATGTGGGAGGTAATCTCCGAAATATTGAAATATTTTATTGCTTAAAATTCTTGAAGCGCAAAAATTCTTGCAAATTGTTGCAATTTTTTTTAATTTGAATAAAATTAATATTATAAGAACAATGGGTTTTGGAACTACCCTATTATTGCCGATTTTTACTATCAGGTCCCAGTTGACTCGGGCCAAGATATAAATTAAATAAAAATATATTGAAATAGTTGGCTTCCGCGCTGACGGAATCGCGGGCAGAACCTAGTATAATATATAATTCCTATTCTTCTCCTTCTTTCCGTGTGGTTAGTGACTAACCTGGTACGAGCGTTTTAAAGCCGCCCATGGGCCTCTGACTTGGCTTCACATGCCGTCGAGAAATATCTCAGACAGGTTCCTATAAAAACTAGGTAGGATGATTCCTTTGAAATAATAATATATATATATATATATAAAGATGTGATATATATATATATGAAGATGTGGTTATTTAAAATATTATATATATATATATATAATATTTTAAATAACCACATCTTCATCACTCAGAATGAAGACGAAATTAATAAGGAGACTGAAAATGTCAAAACTACAATTAAACAACAGCAAGATGAATTGGAGAAGCGTCAAAGAATGGTTGATGAATTAAAATCACAACTGAACCTGCTCCAACCAGAGATGCCAGAAGATCTCCTAACAATAATGTAAGTAGCCTCTTAATAATTCACCGCTTACTTTATATTCTCCATTAAAGGTTAATTTTACTTTAGGATATAGGGCACTTTAAGTTTTTCCTAAATTCCTTTAAAAAAAATATTTGCTTTATTTTCAGACGTTACCTGTAAAAAAAGCGAATCCGGCAAAGGGTCGCTTTGTTATTCAGTTTTTCTTATGAATAGGGACTTAGCTGTTGTTGTTGTTTGATATTGTGGAACAACATTATATTATGTTGTGTTGTTATGAATACAATTTGTCCTTGTTAATGTATTATTTGACTGAATGTTCAATCCTAATCCTAACTTATATAAATAATAAATGCGAAAGTGAGTTTGTTTGTTTGTTACGCTTACACGATATAACAGCTTAACGGATTTAAATGGAATTTGACACATGGGTAGACCATGACCTAGAGAAGGACATAGGACGGACGGAAGGACATACTTTCTATCCCGATATTCTCACGGGACTTATGCAGGTGAAACCGCGGGGCGCAGCTATGCCAATAATTATATTTTTTTATTAAAAATACATAACATTTAAGTGTTCAATTTTATTTTAAATCATGTCAATTCCTTCTTACCATCTTTCGTTTTACCACTCCTGAAGAAAAAAAGTCACTCAACATTACGTTTCATTTTCAGGAGGAAAATTGAATTAGATGCAGAAGTAAAGGAACTTTCAGAGAATCTAGAAGGTCTAATTAAAAAACGTAATTTTCTTCTCAATATCAAGAATACATCGGTTGTGGAGAAATAGTTAGTACCTATTACTTAATTTAAAAATCCCTCTAAGTATTTTAAAAATTCCTTGCAAACACGTATTTATTCATTAACTAGCAGAACCTTTTAATTTGTAGCACTACATAATAAAGAGTGACCAAAATATTTTACATGGTGTATTTTCTTCTACAAACTTCCCTTTTTACAGCGTTTATATTCGCAGCGTTTCGTTTTCCTGTACCAAACAAAAACCAACAAACTTACTAAGCAGAAAATGTTATACAGTGGGCAAGTTTTTAAATTTAAAGAACTAGGTAGTTAGTAAATAATGCTAACTTTACTTTCACACCTGCCAGTTTTCAATTTGTCATGACACAAATAGCCTGTTGTTACTTCTTCAAATAGCATGTTTGTCATTCGTCGTACTTCTTTTCTTTGTGCCTAGTCATTTAATAGAATCTTTTTTAAAGTTACCTCGTCACTGCAAAGCTAACTTGTGCGAATAATTTCTGTAACTTGATTTACAGACCTACTGTTCCACTGGGTAGGGTTTCTTGCATCGATCTTCTGATAATGTTTTTCAGGCACAATAAATTAGCCAATTTTGTAGTTTTAAAAGTTTTAAATATAAGTAAACATTAGTGATACAGAGCTAATGAACGAGGCTATAGTCACATATTGATTGTGAACACAAAGTGCAGTGGGCGGTGTACCTCGTGTCGGCTCCGTTCCTTTGTTGGCCACAGTCCAGTTGTTAGTAGAACGTCTCCTGTTTCACCAGACGCCGTCCACTTTCATAACTTTTGATATATGTCGGCGAACTAGATACAATACACGTATCTTTGTTCACGACGGCTGAAGATGCTCTTTTATTCAACTTTACAAAAACCGTAAATACTCGTAGCATGGAAAGGAAAGGGATCTTTATATAGTAAATTCGATCAGTTTTGTATCCCGATATAACAGTACTTAGGTACTTTATTAGAGTTTCACTGTTGCTCATGAATGTTCTTTTGAGTTTATTTTATTCTTTAGTTAATACACAAGCTAACAATTTGGTTAACTTTATTAACTCAACTTATTGGACATAGGTAGGTAGAACTTATATTATTGGACAATTAAAAATAACAATTTGAGGTAAAAACATATTTATTTATTGATTCTTAGCTTGTGTAATATGTAGTTTGGCCAAAATATTGAAAACTAGGTTTGATCAAAATTTGTGTATCTATCTGTTTTTGATTACAGTTACTAAACGCAAGAGTAAACCCAGGTACGCAGGCGAGATTT
Organism: Xanthia togata; assembly: GCA_963853775.1. Classification (NCBI taxonomy): domain Eukaryota; kingdom Metazoa; phylum Arthropoda; class Insecta; order Lepidoptera; family Noctuidae; genus Xanthia; species Xanthia togata. The sequence goes on from OY970803.1 coordinate 14,055,023, forward strand.
TATAATTGATATCCATAAAAAAGATTTTTTTATGGCGCACTAGAATTTTAACTATAGGTAATGAACCGAGCGCTGAGAATCATACCGAGCGCATTCCAACGCGTCAAAATTTGTGGTGTTCTATAATTATATCGTGAGCGAGACAATATTGAAGCGATAAAAAATCTCCCGTGAAAACCAAGGCTTATTACTAAGAATGGCAAGAGAATGGCGATAATAAGGGTCACTTAATAATAATTTAATGTTTTGCAGCCGGCGCTAACGATGGCTTGTGTTTGTGGCTGCGATAGTTGTGGACACCTTGCTGGACTGCACCAGCTATCGCTGCCCCTTTGAAGAATGTACTCTGAAAAAGAAAACACACAACATCACGCCTTGTTTCTTCGAAGCGTTGGGCAGAGCTGTACATGTAGTATACCCACATATCGCCAGTTATGTTTAAGTCATCCGGGCACAAATTCATACTCCGGTCGGATACTGAGAAATTCAAAATAGAAAAACCTAATAACACTTTGCCCGACCTGGGGATCGATCCCAGGACCTCACTGCGCTTGCGACCACTAAAGTTCACTAGACTAACGAGGCATCCAATTAGTAGCTAAAAGTAAAAAATATGAAAAACAGGTACAATATGTCAACATACCGGTTTAAACAAGACACCCTATCGAATAAGTACTACCAGTCATATATTTTCCTTATTATTGTTTCCGTAATCAATTGATAACAGGAAACAATGCTATAAACGTACCTACAAGCAAGCCCATACGATCATACATAAAGTGACTTTATTGTATAATTATTGCATGATTTTAATAAGTGAGTTATTTATAAACTATGTAGATGAGACAATGTATCTCGAGATTTGTATACAAGAGGCTTAATGGCTCTTTACAAGATGCCACCTTAGTGTCTATCACAACAGACAATAAACAAATACAATTAAAAAATAAAACATTTAACATACCAGTCCATCTTTGAATTTCTGCGTCCACGGCTTTTTCGTGGTAGTGGTGACCGTGCCAGCTAGTCCTGTCAGCGCCGGCGCACTGGACGGAGCGCACGTCACCACAGAGACGTGTGAACATAATGCTACTACGAAAACAATTGCCAACGCGATCTTCATCGTGCCGTCGCTCGTTCGTCGTCAAGCAATTGATACTAACATTAAAACTTACTTTGCTTTTATAAAGCACACACAGGAAAACGTAAAATAAAACTTTGTTGCTTAGGCCAACAATTTGCTCCAGTCAGTTTCCAACTTAAAAGGAAATGTTTATCATTATGCGTGCATTACTCAAAGCGCGTTTAAACCCACACGTGCAATGTGACACATTAGCTTCCTTTGTAATTGTTTCTTTATATTAACAGATGGGTTTACCAAGTCATTAGGGCACGGACTGAGCTACTCAATATTCAAGTTATTTTTTTGTTGTTATTAAATGACTTTTTATTATAACCATAGATGACAAATCTTATACAGGGTGTTTGGTAGAAGGACCGACTTAATTTTCTTAGGGATAGGGAGTGTCATATCCTAGTTTTCAAACATAAAATCTGTGTCTTATGTCGTCACAACTTTCCTATTTGTGGTTGTAATAGAACCCAATATTTTTTGATGATATCAGCAATGAAATTTAAGGACAGTACCTAAGTTTTAGAAAATGATTTTTGTGCTTCCCAAGTCTTTAACATTGTGTTATAGTACGAAAAATTTCATGTTATATTTAATTTTAAAAACGAAAAACAATACAATTTTGTGCTAGCAAATGACATCACCAAACCCTAAAAAAAATTGTCGGTCCTTCTACCAAACACCCTATATACAATGTACAATCTAGCACTAAATTATCGATTTATTAAATTATGTCTAGTTTAGATTATCCTTTAATTTAGAATCCATTAAGTAAATGAATTACAATTAAATTATGGGAATATACCTACCTACTACATACTGATGAACCCAAGATATCTTGCTATCTGAGAATTTGTACTTAGGTTCAGTTGTAAGCGACAGGTACCTAATGGTTTGTGTTATTTAGTAGGGAGTAGGTATCATCTTAGAAGTAGTAATTAATTAAACCAACTTTCGGAACAGACGTGTTAGTAAAGGATAATGAGTTTTCTATAGACGCAAAATACGGATATGGATTTGAAGATCATTTTTCATGAGATACTCGTACTCCCCAATACGTCGTAGGTACGATTTAAAAATACACAAGTTATAGTCGTATTACATTAGCGAGCCTCCCCTGCCGTGTTGTCTTCTGTTAAGTGCATCATGTCTCCCACATTAATACGAGTATTGTTTTGGTCGATGATACATACATACATAAACTCACGCCTTCTTCCCATGGGGGTAGGCAGAAACTACAGAATGCCACCTGCTACGATCCTTACATACTCCTTTTGCCTCGCTTACGTTCATACATCTGGTCATACACGCACGCCGGTTGCGAGTACTACGCACCTGAAGAACATCACCAATAAGGTCAGTATATGTCCTCCTAGGGCGTCCCCTCCCGGCGTTTCCATTCACATCTGCCTTGTAAATACATTTTGTTAGTCGCCTTTCATTCATCCTCTCAACATGACCAAACCATCTCAGCATACCCTTTTTAATTTTTGTCACTACATCTTCTTTTAACTCACACCGTTGTCTTATCACATCATTTCTCAGCCTATCATTCATAGTTAGACCACACATGCTTCGCAAGGAACGCATTTCCACAGCATTTATCCTACTTTCATGCTTCTTTTGCCACACCCAGCATTCACTTCCATACATAAGCGTGGGCACCAGCACACCACTGTGAACAGCCAGTCGAGCCTTTTTGGACATCAACTGGTTGGTCACAATCGCATGTATAGCACCATTCACTTTATTTCCCGCATTTACTCTCCTTTCCACATCTTCATCAATCTTCCCATCCCTTGTAAACAGACTCCCCAAGTATACAAACTCACTTACTTGCTCCACATTCTTATTATTTATTTTCATATCACACACCGATACATCCTCTCCTCTTTCAAAGACCATGACCTTTGTCTTATTCACATTTATATTCATCCCTTTCCTCTTACATGCTTCATCCATCACAGTCACCATGTCTTGCAACTGTTCTGCTGACGATGCAAGTAGAACTTGATCATCTGCGTAGAGAAGGCATTTTACAGGCAACTCATCCATCCACAATCCGCACTCACCCTCTTTCAAATCTGTCAGACAACTATCCATGTACAAGTTGAAGAGCCACGGTGACGCTACACAACCCTGTCTAATACCCCTCGAGATGCAGAACCATTTCGTGTAAGCCCCATTTATCCTAACACAGGCACTGGAATCCTTGTATAAAGATTTCAGTGCCCGTACCAAGTGCCAGTCCACCCCGTACATGGATAGTGTTGACCACAGTTCTTCCCTCCACACACTGTCGTAGGCCTTCTCCAAATCAACGAAAGCACAATAGACTTTCTTGTGCTTTGCCAGATGTTTTTCGGCTATGCACCTTAAGGAGAAGATCTGATCCATACAGCCCATTCCCTCTCTAAATCCTGCCTGCACATCCCATATTTTGTCATCTGTCACTCTTATCACTCTATTTATTAATACCTTTGCATACAGTTTGCCGACAACACTCAAAAGACTAATGCCGCGGTAGTTTTTACACTCCTGTTGAGACCCTTTTCCCTTATATAGCGGTACGATTACAGCCTTACACCAATCATCCGGCACACGGCCATACCTCCAACACATATTAAAGATCCGGCACAACAGGCTTGCTACCACCCCGCCACCGCCCTTCAGCATTTCAGCAGACACTCTGTCGTACCCTGCAGCTTTCCCAATTTTCATCCCTTTCAACGCTCTTACAATCTCATCTATTTCTATTGCATTCTCTTCATCTACCTCTGAGTTTGGGTCTTCGAAACTGGCGTCTGCCCAGTTACCCACTCCTTGCACACTATCCTGACAACTAAATAAACTTTCAAAGTATCTCTTCCAGCGTTTCAAGATCTTACATTCTTCGCTTAGTAAACATCCATCTTCTGCTCTTATAACATTCATACTCGATGTTCCTGTCACTCCACGAGCCAATCTTACCTGTTTCCAGAACAGCTTAACATTATCCCTGAAGTTATCAGAGAACTTCCTGTTATACTTTTCTTCCTTTTCATCCTTCTTCATTTTTACTATCTCTTTCACTTTTGTTTTCATTTCGGAGTATTTCTTCTTCACTCTTTCCAAATCATCTGTGACATTCGTTGCCTCATTCATCCTATTTTGGGCCTTATAGGCTAACACATTAAGCCAGGCCTCTTTCTTCTGCCTCACAACCTCTTATACTTCACCATCTACCCAAGAGTCATTCGTTCTACTACTACACTTCCTCTTCGCCAGACCACATACTTTTGTGGCCACTTGCACCATACTATTTTTCACTATATCCCATACTTCTTCTAGACTATAATCAATCGCATCATCAAATATTTTATCCGTCTTCACTTTTACTTCCCTCTTATATTCCTCTTTTACTTTCAATTCTTGCAGTCTTTCTACTTTTATTCTTTCTAGAGCAGTCACAGGAACTCGAACTCGGTGACGCCAATGCCTGAACAGACCATCCACCCGACACATAACCAGATAATGATCAGTCCCTACATTAACACCCCGATATGCTCTAGTATCTGTAACTTTACTCTTTAATCTTCCATCCACAATCACAAAGTCGATCATACTTCTACTGTCTTGCCTTTCCCACGTATACCTGTGAACCCTTCTATGATTAAACATAGTGTTCATAACAGACAAATTCTTCTCTACACATATCCCTAGCAAATTCATCCCATTCTCATTCACTCTATCATCCCCAAATACCCCTAATACTTTTTCGTACCCATTCCTTTTCACCCCAACCCAACCATTAAAGTCTCCAAGCATAACAATTTTCTCACTTGATCTACATCCATTCACTAAATCCCTTATATTGCCCCAAAATTCGTCCCCCTCCGAAGGTGAGCTTCCCATATCGGGTGCATAAACGCACAAAATAAATATAGAGTTTAGGCCCACCTTGGTTCTTACCAATAGAATCCTGGGACTCACACAAACATAATCTTTCACACATTTCATCATCCGCTCGGAGAGGACAACCCCTATACCTTGACTAGCCCTATGTGTCTCTTGAACACCGGACCAAATAGCAGTCAGAGTACCATGTTTGGACATGTCCACTCCCTTTCTTTTCGTCTCATTTACACATAACAGATCTATCCTTTTATCCTTCACCATTTCACACACCTCATCAATCTTGTTTCTTATACCTCCCTGCACATTCAGCGTAGCTAAGCGACATTCCGCCGCTCGCTTTTCGCCCCGTGGAAACAACTGACGTGGTGTGTGGCGAGCATCACCGCCGCCTCCGAGTTGATTATTAATATTTAGACTCATTTAGTTCCCACGAAAAGCAGAGGAAAAAATCTGTCGACACTCTACAGAGCCCCGCATGTAAGGCTTGTTAGTGCCTGGGGGCGCCCAATCCCAGACAACAGGCACGCTCGCGACTAGGCTCCCCCCTAGCCATGCAGCTCTCGGCACGGCAACCTTAGCTTGGGTTGTTCGTACCACACAGAGGAAAACAATAGAATCCCCCAGCTATTCCCTTAGTCGCTTCTTACGACACCCACGGGATGAGATGGGATGGTTCTATTTTACTACCCGGAGACCATACGGGGACATTGGTCGATGATAATGTGTCTTTATTACTGTTTTTTTTTAAATATGTCGATGTACCTATGGAGTTCATTTTAAGGGGAGGTTTTAAGAATTTGCCTGTTTTAAAATCAATTTTATATGGTCAAACTAGTGTATTTGGGTCCTGAAAAAAGATATGTCATAGATACATCCTTGTTCGAGTGAAATTAAAGGTTCAAAACATGATAATATGTAATTTGCTCGATCGAAAAAAAATCCGAAACAGGGTCGATCTCAAAACCATTTTTCGTTTCATTTCCTAATTACAGCACAAAACAATATGAAAATTGCATGTATGATGAGGTAATCGTATTTTAGAGGTTATTTAAAGGTTGGATTTTTAAGTTTAATAGTTTTTTTTTTTTTTTTAAATAAACCCAAGTATAGTAAATCGGGCTAAATCTGCTCGCGCTCAGAGTCCTGCGAAACGTCATCGGAGGTGCACCTGTGTCAAAAATTTAAAAAATACGCTCTCTGCAGTTGTTACAAAAAATCGAATAAAAGAAGAACACATTATATATGAAATTGCGACAGCTCAGAAAAAATATTTCTTAATTTTATTATAGTTTTAATTCATACCATTGTTTTCGAAAGTGAGATTATTTCTATGCGATATGATGACGTTTAACTGTCATCTTACAATAGTGCTAGACACATTACAAATTATTATCGATATATAATTTTTTGTCGTCGTTTATGAAGAAGTATTTTTTAGATTTTTTAATCAGATTCATCCATGTTACTATATTCACTCTCTATCGAATTGTCTTTGCTAATATAGTAGGTTCACTGAACTCCATGTGTTGCGAGACCGATGAGCCTACTGAGCAGGGGTAGACGGTGTCTAGTTTGTGTTACTTTTTAATTACTAACATTAGATATAAGCAAAATTCTTGTCAACCTTGCCTTGCATATGGACTTTTTTGTCTGAAATAAACAATTTTTATTTTTTATATTATTTAATATCATATCCTACATTAATAAACACATCATATACAATTTGTCCGGTTGTCGGTTGCTTAAGGAATATTTCAAACAACTATCACTCTCGCAAGAACATAGAAAATTTAAAAAGAAATGGTGTTTCAAACAAAAGTGCTATACTAACATGAACAAATGTATGGAAAACGATAAAAATCGTAATTATATTGTAATCAATTCAGAAGTAAGGAGATTAATTAAAGCACAGTGTTACTTTTCTTATTTCGTCGTTGTATTTTCTCAACAAATATACTAGCACTTGTTATTATTACTAAATAATGTTTAATTTGCAACACAGACACAGATAAAACATAACACTCTTAATCAATTGAGAAACTGATACTAAACGTAAGACAAATAAAATAGGTATAACAATATTTTTCGAATAGCGTAGCCAGCAACACAATTTTTTTCTTGAAACCGTGATTTTATCGTATTGGCTCAGTATGAATAACTTTCAGTTTTGAATACAATAAGTCACTGTTTACGATATCGTATACGACACTACTGTATACGATAAAAGGTCGTTCTAAAATTTCGATGTCCTAAAATAATAGATTCGATAAAACTGTCCATACGCTTGGTATTAGTCACATGTTTGTGTACCGGGCTATTAATAGGTACAATGAGACCTCCTCTGTTTTTGACAGAAAAAGATCTGGCCGTCCACGTAGTGTTCGTATGAAAAAGGTGGTTAAAGCAGTAAGGGAAAGAATTCGAAGAGCAAAAATTGTCTTACTGTTTCGAAAATAATAGATTCGATAAATTATAGCTTGCTACAGCTATAATTTATCGAATCTATTATTTTAGGACATCGAAATTAGGTACGTCACTTGACCATAAAGTATGGTAATTGTTACTTCTTAGATAGCCATCAATATTTACGAATCTTCATGAGCGGTGGGAAATATCCAAAACAAAAAAATATGGTCACAGTATAAGTGAAACAGTAAGACAATTTTTAGCCCATCCAACTTAACAAAATCCCAACAAAATAAAGATGAAAGTTTGTATGGAAATTCGCCATTTTTTTTTCTTAAATTCACTGACAGACAATGTACAACCTAAACCGCTGGGTCTAGAAGCATGCAATTTTGCACAATAGTTCTTTTTATAACGAACGAAATTATGACTTTGATATTTTCTATCAAAATTACATTTTGCGTGACCGTTGAGATACCCAGTAGCACGATAATATAATATTGTAATTTTAAACTTTCACCTTACTACCGCAAAGTCATGTTTATATGAAACTAGTTTCTGTCCGTGACTTCATTCGCGTGAAAGTCATAAGACATCACAATATACTAAAATAACAGCCACATTTTATAAATCTTCACTGTACACTGTTTGTAGTTTTGGTCTGGGCGACCAAAATATACAGAGATTTAGGACTGGTGACGCGACTGGCTGGCTAGCTGGACTAGCGAGCATGTGACAGAGTTATCCGTGTGAGAAGCAGCTCTTCCTGAGGTCGAAACGCGCAAGTAACACTCGTCAGTAGCAATTTCCCATTGCTTGCGAAGTTTTTCGTTTTAAGTGAATTATTAAACGTCTGCGTTCCTTCATATACTACCTAATGGCACAACACTGATACACGAACTGCTTCTTACAGATTATTCATGACTACCCCAGCTATAACTAAAAAAATCAGCAGTTTGTACAAGGGTGGCTATGGTTAGGTGACTGTTAATGAGTTTTTTTTTATTGATTTTTACTAAAACCATAGATGACAGAAGAGGCCTAAACTTCATGTTTTTCGTTGTACGTTCTACGATCTCTCCCATAACAGTAGGTATATGAAAAGGTAAAAATGTTGTTTATTTTATAGGTAAATAAAATGAATTGATTGTCACAAAACAAACACACGCACGCGCACACACACAATACATTAGCCGATAACGACACCAACCCGACATCGACACGATATTGGCGATCAGATTATCGGATACGTTTAGTGCCTTGTCTTGTTATCGTAACCTATATCGTCGCAAACAGCGACCGAAACCCATATAGGCACTATATCTACCGGCGAAGACACAGTGCGGGGAGAGTAGCGGCATTCTTTCACTTGAACACACTTTTTCTCACTGCCGACTTCAAGACGTTGATACTTAGTAGGCACTGTGGTTGTTTGGTGCGTCGCGATGGTCATCGATATTCACCAATATCATTGGGCCGATAATAATTGTATCGGTATTGAATCGATGTCGGTATAATAGCTGCCGACGTATCGGTAGGTATCGGGTTGGTGTCGTTATCTGTTAACGTGAAAACGCCCATTAGGTACACAGGACATTTTAAGTAATCATTTTAGTTCATTACACCGTAGGTCCCATAAAATGTAAACTTATTGAAAAAATCGAATCTAAGAAAAACTAGTTCAGTTGATCAACTGCAAATATTTCATGCTGTGGCATAGATTTTCCGCGAAATAGTCGGCGGTGCATCGTAAATAAATACGTCACTCTGCATTTGGGGGAGGCGGAGGTAGCGTTTCAAAGGCCTACAGACACGGAAAACGTCGCCTTAATAAGATGTAAAAATATCACGAATAAATCGAAACCTATGTTTTAAATAATTGGCATGCTGTTGTACGAGTATCACACAGAATGCGTCCTTTTTTTTTTTTTGGGTGGGAAATCATCAAATTATTTCTCCCGCTCTGGGTGGAGGGGAAGGGCGTGTCAGACTCTTACTGACTAAAACCCACCCGTGTTCCTTCTCTTGCCTGTGCAATGCCAGGGGGCCACGGTATCCCTTTTGGACTTTTCCGCAACCCCGGCAGGCAATGGTCTCATCGGACCCCTTCATCGCTGACATCTCTTTGAAGCGCGCGTGGAACACAACGTGCCGTCGACCCGGGCTTGGTCCTTACTGGACGACGAGCTACCCATTGCTCACCGTCCGCAAGCCCGCGCCTACGGTGGCCGGGAATCGGCAGTCGATTCCCGACGCCCAGGGCGTCTCCTCCTGCGGCGGCTAGGGGCATGAGGGCGCGAAATTTGCCTCTCCCTCACGCGCTCCGCCTCCTCCTTCGCGAGCATTACTGCTTCACAGAAGGAGGTGACGGCCTCCCATGCCCTCTCACTCCGTACCATGGCTTGGACCAGGGCCGGACGCGAGAGATCCCCGCCACCGATCGCCTCCACGAGGACACGGCGGTGCTCTGCCCAAGCCGGGCATACCTCCACCGTATGCTCCACCGTGTCCTCCGGGCGATCCACGCAGTGATGACACCCGGGCGTTTCCTCCCGCCTTATCCGAAACAGGTACCTCCCGAAACAGCCGTGTCCGGTGAGGACCTGCGTCAGGCGGAAGGTGAGGACGCCGTGGCGCCTCTCCAGCCACTCCTCAAAGAGGGGACTTATCGCCGCAATAGTGGCGTGCCCAGCACTGGGTTGCGACAATCGCACTTTCCATGACGCCATGAGATCCCGTCGGAGCTCTGTCCGCTGTGCCGCGATTTCTCGCGGCATCGGAGTCAAGCCCCGGCGTTTCGCCTCCTCGCGCCACTCCTAAATATGCGCGAGGACTTTTGCCTCCAGATCCCATGGCGGCAATCCGGCAAGGAGGCTCGCCACCTCACCGGAGACCGTGTGGTATCCCCGGACCAGCCGGGTGGCCATGACCCTCTGGGACGCGTTCAACCGGCGGGCAGGCCACCGCCTCAACGAACGCACCCACACCGGTGCCCCGTACAGGGCCATGGACCGCACGAATATGCCCTGCCCATTGCCACTTAAGTTTGGCAATTTTTCGGGCTATGACGCAGTGGGTATCCATATTTAAACATGATGAAACAAAAAATATATTAATTTGATGATTTTTTTTTGGGATCATCGACCGCAGTTATTGTAGATGACAGATGAGTAGACAGATGAGTAAAACATAATATCACTTGAAATATCAGTCTAAAAAAACTTTTTTTTTTTTTTGTGTAAACTTCAAAGATGTGATGGATATCGAAATCTAAACACGCAGGTCTGCTGGAATAAATAGTTTAAAGTCCGAATCAGATTTTACAGAAATAAACAATTGAAAAGTTCCCATTGGAAAATTAGGGAAAACTAAAAGTGCATTTTCTAAGGGAATTTTGTATGAAATATTGAAAATTGGACAGTACCAGTACAACGTCTGTCAGGTTCGACGAATCATGTAACAATAGCTCTGTCATTTGCCTCATTTAAACCCTGCAGGTTGTAAATAATTGTGCACGACATGCCGAAAAGAAGATAGTACTATATATCATAATATGAAGTGTTTCACAGGGTTCCACTAGGTCCTTATCATACTGTATTTTATTCGGGAACGGTTCTACAATCACTGTATTTAAAATGGTTTGATGTTGAATACCACGTTCAATCAGTTTTGGCCAAACTTTGCACGCAAACTGAGCCTTACAAATACTTTCATTTTAGTTTTAATGCTTGATTAAAATCGAAATCAAAATTGTAACAGAGATTACAATAAACACCTTAAATTTGGAACATCTAACCTACCGTGAGCCTATGAGACCGCATAAAACAGTGAGGTAAAGTATCTGCTGTACCTAGTGTAGTCATTGTACTGTATTAAATAATTTTTCCAGGGGTCGCTGTAATTAATTATTGAGGTTGTGATCATCTTGTTCTGAGCATTAAAGGAAATATGGTTAAAAGTCTATAATGGAAAAATGGAAACGTCATAATTATAATAGGTACGTACGCAATGGTTTTCTGCATTCCTAATAATTATAAAGATAACAGAGCACATGTGTCACTCTCTAAATCCCGTTGCGTCAGAAACAGGTAAAATTGAGAATTGTTTCTTGTATTTATAAGCAACTGTCGGTGGTATATTGTCACAGTCAACTTCAACTCGAAGCTGAGTTCCTCGTAGTTTGTGTGGAGCAGTAATAACTAGAACAGACAATGAGGCTGACGGCGCTGTTTGTGATGCTGATGGCGGCGCTCGCGCTGTTCGCCGGCGCTGGAGACGCCGCGCCACAACCCAAGGTCGACTGGAAAGCACTAAAGAATACTGGGAAAACACTTGTAAGTATTTCGATTGGACTGAAGTTTAGTTAACCGTAAACTTATTGGTAACCGGTTCTCAGATCGACTAAAATAAGACCATTTTCTCGACTACGATTCGATTGGACTAAAAACCTACGGTATTTCACCAATTCCTGTACCTAATTAGTATAGTGACAACTGAGTAACTATTTTGTAGCATCGCCCTTGTGTATACCCTTTTAGTGAGTGTGGGGATTGTGTGTAGTTTATAGTTTGTAAACTTCAAAATTGTTTTTGTTTACAGAAAAAAGTCGTGAGTGCAGTGAGTGCAGCGGCCACCGCCCACGAGTTGTATAAATCAGTCAAGGACAGGAAACAATAATGATGGATAAAAATACCTACAGCTATACCGAAGCAGAAAGACCACCTTGAGAAGCTGCGTTCACACCGTGAAATAGTTAGATACCTCTTGTTCTGTTATGTTTAAATGTTATGAATACATTGTTATTTATTGGATTATTTTTGAATCTTTTTTTTTTGTTATAATTTTATACTGAATAGTTTGAAACTGTACTTACTCGGATGTACTTATCATGTGTCGTACATGTGTGCTGCTTTTCCCATTGACTGGAACGCACTTAAAACTGGAAAACCAGTCGTAGGTTTAACTAGTCTTATGTCATAGGGAATTCTTCTCTGGGGAACCTGTTCGGTAATACTATCTTTGTTCTACAGAAAAGGGTTGTTCGAGCCTTTTACAACCTAAGTCCGAGAGATTCCCTTCGAGAAAAAATCAAAGAAATAAATATTCTGACTGTATCCTCACAATATATTTTTGAAAACCTATTGTATGTACACAAAATATATCAAATTTTAATAAGATTTCCGATATTCATAGTTAATAATACCAGGACACACAACCTTGCTGTACATCGGATTCGTCTCCACAGAGTAGGCAACTCGTTCATGGGTCAGTGTATACGCTTTTACAACAAACTTCCCATCGACATTCGAAACTTACCCATTAAACGATTTAAAAGCTGTATTAAAACCAAACTTTGTAAAAAGGGTACATAATATTTAGAAAATAAAAAAGCTAAAACAATATTCAGTAAAATATACAAGTATTATACCTAGTCTTGCCATAAATATTTAGTCTGGCCATAAATACTGTTACAATTAAAAATAAGAAAGATATTACATTTGAATTTGGAATCTGTCACTTTTATACGATTGTTCATTGAGTTTTCTAATGTTGGCGCCAATAATATTGTACAATATTTTACGATATTAAAATGGAGTGGGGTGATAAAGAGAACTGAATCGCTGTGAAAGAGTGCGTGCTTCTATTGATAACTGGCCTCAACGTTTAAAGGACTGTATTGCAGCCAATGGAGATCACTTCACAATATTTATGGCAAGACTAGGTACTGTCACGAAGATTTTTTAATTTTTTTATTGCAAATAATATTTATTACTTTTAATTCTTCACTGCCAGTCGTATGGATTGTTTTAGGGACTCCAAATTATCATGGCGTTTAGAGCAAGCCGTACTCTCTAAAACTGACCATAAATCATAATCCAGCGGATTAAGATCGGAGCTAAACGACGGCCAGTTTTCAGCTCTGAAGAAGTCCGAAACGTTCACTTCCAACCAAAACTGCGTGGACCGAGCTTTATGACCCGGCGCCGAGTCTTGTTGGAAGGACCAAACTTGGTTATTGAATATGGTATTGTTAAGGGGCTTAACTACCTTCCCAAGAATGGTATCTTGATACACTTGTGCCGATGTATTGATATCTTTTTCACAAAAATATGGCTCTGTCACTCCTTCATAGCTAACACCCCACCAAACCATCACTGAAGTCAGATAATGCCCACGTTGCACTCTGTCGACTAATTGGGAAGCTTCCTTAGAGCTTTGAGCATAAATACGATCATTTTGTTTGTTAAAATGTTGCTCAATTGTAAAGATTTTCTCATCCGTAAACAAAACATTTCTGTGACCTCCCTTTGCGTACCGCTTCAGTAGTTGTTTGGATTTTACCACCCTATTCTTATTTAAATTATCAGTTTAAAAATGACCAGTGCGTCTCTTATAGGCTGCAAGTCCTAAGTCATCTTTTAAAATACGCGACATGGTTCTGGGTGCTATCTTCATCTCCCGAGATAAAATCTTTTGCTTTCGGACAGGATTTCTTCGAATTCTTTCCCTTACTGCTTTGACCACCTTTTTCGTAGGAACACTACGTGGACGGCCAGATCTTTTTCTGTCACAAACAGAGGAGGTCTCATTGTACCTATTAATAGCCCGGTACACAAACATTTGACTAATACCAAGCGTATGGAGATTTTTAAAAATTGCATTTGACTCCATACCAACTTTGTGTAATGCAATCACAGCGATTCAGTTCTCTTTATCACCCCACTCCATTTTAATATCGCAAAATATTGTACAATGTATCTTTTCTTATAAGATAATTTCAGACTAATCTACATTTTCCTCATGTGGCCTGACCAAGATTATGTCTGGACTTTAAAAGAGACTGTTACCTCTGAATTTGTTTCAGCCTTTCTTCTCAGAGTAGTCAGATAAGAAACGCCGAACTCATCTAGCATTTTTTTTTTTTAGATGGTGTGTATAATTGATTCCAATATCCTATTTACACAATAAACAATTTTATTTCATTTCACTACAAAGCTGTAGATCGTGATTGAATTGATTTTAATGTCAGCTCTATTCCCTACATAGCTTGCTATAAAGCACCATAGCTTGACCAGTAGGCATTTGCTTTTCACATACAATGACGTGATTTATAACGAAATTTCTAAAACTTTCAGTCCTTTTTAACTTTTGGAAATAATTTTATTTCTCTTGGCCTTGCAAGGTCCAAACTTTCAAGTTATTAAAGCATTTTCCACTTTGTCAAACACTCCTGTGAAAGGAATATAGAATTTCGGAAAATGCTCTTTTACTGCTAAAGGAGCAATTTCCGAAATTCTATTTTGATCATTTTTTTTTTTTGTTGTATTGGAAATTATCAAATAACTTCTCCCGCTCTGGGCGGAGCAGGAAGGCGTGTCAGACTCTTACTGACTAAAACCCCCCTGTGTTCCTTCAGTTGCCTGTATGTTGCCAGGGGCCATGGTATCCTTTTCGGACTTTCCTGCGACCCCAGCAGGCATCGGCCCTAGCAGACCCCGTCAGTGGTGCTGACATCTCTTTGAAGCGCGCGTGGAACACAACGCGCTGTCGACCCGGGCCCGGTCCTTATCGGAAGGCAAGCTACCCATTGCTCACCGTCCACAGGCTCGCGCCTATGGTGGCCGGGAATCGGCCTGGGATGCCCGCGCCTACGGTGGCCGGGAATCGGCCTGGGATTCCCGACACCCAGAGCGTCTCCTACGCTAGCAGCCGCAGAGTGTGAGGGCGCAAAATTTGCCTCTCCCTCACGCGTTTCGCCTCCTCCTTCGCGATCATTACTGCTTCGCAGAAGGAGGTGACGGCTTCCCATGCTCTCTCGCTCCGTACCATGGCCTGGACCAAGACCGGACGCAAGAGATCACCGCCACCGATCTCCTCCACAAGGACACGGCGGTGCCCCGCCTAAGCTGGGCAGACCTCCACCGTATGCTCCACCGTGTCCTCCAGACGATCCACGCAATGGTGACACCAGGGCGTTTCCTCCCACCTTATCCGGAACAGGAACCTTTCGAAACAACCGTGTCCGTCGAGAACCTGCGTCAGGCGGAAGGTGAGGACCCCGTGGCGCCTCTCTAGCCACTCCTCAAAGAGGGGACGTATTAGCGCAACTGTGGCGTGCCCAACACTGGGTGCCCGTGCCCGCACTCTCCATGTCGCCATGAGATCCCGCCGAAGTTCTGTCCACTGTGCTTTGATCGTGCTGAAGTTACAAATCAGAAACGCAGGATTATACGTAAGTTGAAGAAAGTTGTTATTATTTATATACCATTGTGTCTAGATTTGGCCAATTTTCAATACCTATTGATATCAATACGCTCTCATGTGCCCCTTGTTAACTAACAACGCATTGTGTAGAATGTGAAGGGCCAACATTGAATGGCAGTTGTATTACGTGTCCTGAATGGACAGAAAATAAATAAGTTGAGAAAATATCCTGACTTCTGTTCCTGGTCTTTAACTTATAAAAGTCAACTACCGAAAAAACTACTTTTAACTAAGTAAATAACTATTGTGAAGTGCCTTGAACTAATATCTAATAATAATATATAAATCTTACAATAACAATGTTTTATTTTCCTGTGCGATTAAAATCTGGTTGAAAATATAAAATGGGTAAGATTGAATGGATTTTGTTTAAATAATGAATCCAGTAATGTATGGACACTTTTTGACGTAAGTAGAGGTACGTCGATATTAAAAACCTATATAATGACAGACTGAAGTTTTTTTTTTTTTTTGCCCTTATCCATACTTACCTTACTCGTGGGCTTCCTGTTGGGCCGCAGTCGGGTAGAAACAGAAACATATTTGAAGACATTCATTCTTAGGATGAAATGACCCTTAAAATGATTTTATTTTACCACTTTGTCGACGAGATTAATACGTATACCCATGCCATATGCCATGCTTACAACTCAAAACTAATAGTGAACAATGTGAATATCACTAAATTATTAATTACATCGCTCTGAAAAATAAGTAAGTCAGAATATTTTCAACACACTTGCTGGAAAAGTGGCTCTTATTGAACCGCATTTAGTTTCATAATGCAGTGTATTAACACGCGAGTTTTTTTACTTTATATTGCCGCAGTAGTGCGGTAATGTGCGCCATAGATAACTATTTACTAGTCGGAGATGTGCGGTTTTTTTATTTTCAACAAAGAGACTAGACATATCTTTTTATGCCTACTGTGTAAATAAATAAATTAACTTAATATTTCATCAAATTATATATTTTTCACTTCTCTCTCGCTCTGAAAGTGCTTATTTGTGCAGGATATAGGCTCCATAAAATCGAATTTTGTGCACTAGTGCATTAACGTATCTACTCATAAATTTATCTTAATATATATTGAGGCAAAGAAAATGAGCCATACAGCCAAACACAATAAAAAGTTCATAGATAGAATTTGTTATTTTATCATATTTACTTTAATTTATTTGCCTTGTGTGTTTTTTAAGACATAAAAGATATAAAAAATTAAATTCAAGTACAGTAGGTTATTTAATTAAACCTTACGATGGTAACAGGGGTGCCCCAACACCCCACGCGAGCAATCACGCGCCGATTTATCGAAAAATATTTGCTGTCTCGCTCCAGCATTTTGTGTATTCTTTTATATATTATTTGACCGTGAGCCATCAGTACCCGTTGCGCGGTGGGAGCTGCAACACGTCGATTTCGTTCTGCAGGTATGTGTGGGGTGTTGCGTCACCCCTGTTACTATTTACGTAGGTATTTTTATTTTTAGTGTATTTTATTATTTTCAGTTTATAATGGTGTTTTGTAATGATGAAGAGCTTGAGCGGTACTTAAATAATATTGCTGAGGATGCTGAGAGTGAAACAGAGCCATTAGAGGAGGAGGAAGCTTCAGAAAATGAAGATAACCTCTCTGTGCATTCTGAAAAAGATGACAGTCTTTCCGGCTCGGATGATGATGATGTGCCTTTGTCACAGCTTCGAGGTAGTGTCTTGAGAGGTAAGAATGGACATATTTGGTCTGCTTCTGCGCCATCATCAAGCAGAACACCTCATGAAACGACGTCTGGAATCAAACTTACCTCAACAACTAACGGGAAATATAAGGTCCATTCTAAATGTCCCCGAACAAGTTCCAGCAAGTGAACCCCCCGCCAAATTGAAGAAGCAAGCTCGATGTGCGTTGTGTCCTCGAAAGAACGACAAAAAAGTGAAGATTTTTTGTTCAAAATGCAAAAAACCCGGGTGCCCTGAACATCGTGTGGAAATTTGTCGCAATTCTATATAAATTTCCAAAAACATTTTTTTTTTAATCTTATTTAATTTAGTTACCCATTGATCTCAAGAAGAATGTTTCATTAGTTTGTATAAAGAATAAAAAGTTTTATTTTTCATTAAACAAAAGTTTTTTATTCAATTTATTATTATGTGGTGACATGACACCCCAGTTACCTTGCGTGTTCATTTAAATCATGTTACCATCGTAGGGGAAAATTATTATTACAAAATTAATTTAATAGTAGGCTGTATAGGTCTGCAGCCCAAGCCTAATATCAATATCGTAAGATTAAAAAAAAAATAAGCAGCGGGAAACAGCTCTTGTTTTTTCGTGCGTTAATTTTTTTTTTTTTAAATTGCTAAAATTGTTAAAAATGTCCAGAGAAGAAGAGGATTTAACACTCTCTCCTAATACGCTTATGGAAATTAAAGCACAGAGAGTTGTGCAACAGATATTACCGCCAAAGTCTCGGGAAAAATATGTCAAAGAAAAATAAGAAACTAAGAAAAACATAAGAAGTATCTTTTTCTCAAAGAAATTTTAAGTTATACTACTGTTTTATTTCCTCGCTATCGAAGTAAAAAGCAGAGTTCTAACTCGTCCACAAAACCATTTTATCCTCGACATTACTATCAGCCCTCGGCCTCTTCTCGGGCTGCTAAAAGTCTTGGATAAAATGGTTCGTTTTGTGCACTTGTTAACAAATCTACCATTTCACTACATATTAACCTTAATTTGCATTGTCAAAACATTATTTTGTTTTTTTTTTACATAGGCCTTTTTGCCAGTGCCTTTATTTACACCGAAGCGCGCATCGCTAGCGTGGCGCGCAAACAACAAAACCAGCGCGCCTTTCTCCATAAATATTTGTTAACGTTTTCAATAAGTAGTTAATTATTATCAAAATACAAAATCTAAAGTATTGTCGCCAACTGACGTTGAAAAGTTTTTAAAGGAAGCTCCGGATAGTCAGAACCTAGTAACAAAGTCAGTTGAACTTTATAAATCTAAATCTACGTTAGGGTAGCATAAGTTCTTACAAATACACTGTTATTTTCCTCGCAAGTGTGTTGAAAAACGTACTATGAAACGTGTGTGCATTGATAATTACACACTCGGCTTCCCTATACTCGTACGCTCGGGAAATCATAAACAAATGATGATATAGGAGGATGTTAAAATAGGAAAAAGGACTATAAATATTAACTTTACAACTCCTACTCCCAATTTCTCAAATCTCTCTCTAGTTTCAATTAAATCTCGATAGGAATTGTGATTGGCTGGCAGAGATAACAGCAGCCAATCAAATCACTTGACATGAGAATTCCTAACGATTAATTTGAGTCTTTCAGAAATCAGGAATCATAATAGGGAAAGCAGCACACATGGTGTGGTCTCATATACTTAATGAGATTAAGTAAAGTTTCAAAATATTCAGTATAAAGTTAGTAAATAAATGCTTCATAAATTATCCAATAAATAACAATTTATTCATAACATTATCATAAAAACAGGTAGTACTTAACTAACTAACTAATGTATGAGTAATGACTGAGCATGTCGCGTCCAAGCCTACTTCTAGTCAATCGAGTCATTGTGTGAACCACGGTGTGAACGCAGCTTCTCAAGGTGGTATTTCTTCTTCGGTATAGTTGTAGGTATTTTTATCCATCATTATTGTTTCCTGTCCTTGACTGATTTATACAACTCGTGGGCGGTGGCCGCTGCACTCACTGCACTCACGACTTTTTTCTGTAAACAAAAACAATTTTGATAAGTTTACAAACTATAAACTACACAGAATCCCCACACTCACTAAAAGGGTATACACAAGGATGAAGTTACAAAAGACAATAATTACAATTACTCAGTTTTTACTATACCTACTTACTAGGTACAAGCACCAGTGAAATATCGTAGGTTTTCATAAGTTGTTAACACTAGTAGGGAAAATTGTCTTCTATTAGTCGGACTGTGAAACGTTAACTAACATGTTTTTGGTTAACTAAACTTCAAACCAATCTAAATACTTACAAGTGTTTTCCCAGTATTCTTCAGTGCTTTCCAGTCGACCTTGGGTTGTGGCGCGGCGTCTCCAGCGCCGGCGAACAGCGCGAGCGCCGCCATCAGCATCACAAACAGCGCCGTCAGCCTCATTGTCTGTTCTAGTTATTACTGCTGCACACAAACTACGAGGAACTCAGCTTCGAGTTGAAGTTGACTGTGACAATATACCACCGACAGTTGCTTATAAATACAAGAAACAATTCTCAATTTTACCTGTTTCTGACGCAACGGGATTTAGAGAGTGACACATGTGCTCTATTATCTTTATAATTATTAGGAATGCAGGAAACCATTACGTACGTATTATACTTATGACGTTTCCATTTTCCCTTACTAGACTTTAAACCATGTTTCCTTAAATGCCCAGAGCAAGATGACCAAAAACCCAATAATAATTAAAAAATATTACAACTCCACCTGAAATTATTACTTAGTTAATACTATACTAAAGTCAATGACCACATTAGGTGTAAGACAGGGTTTCTTAACCTGGGGTCCGTGGAATGAGTGCTGGGGGACCATGTAAATAGGAAATAATATAGAAGAATAATAATTACATGGGACTTAAACATAACTGGTGAAATATAGGTGTACTATAGGTACACCTCTGCCTTACCCTTCGGGAATTACGGGCGTGCTGTTGGATTATGTGGGTGTGTGTGTGTGTGTGTGAATATAATCTATATAAAAAAAAATGGAATGTTGGTAGGCGCATCAATTGAGAACAGCTGGACCGATTTGCCTATTTTTTTATTTAAAATGTTCGTTGCCTTTATTATATAGTCTGAATTAGGTTTTACGGAAAGAGATATGTCATAATTTAAGTTAGTGTGCAAAAGTTTTTTTAATTTTCTAATTTGTCATCCAAAAGTGACCCCGATATTCAGAATTAATTTATTTTTATTGTAACACGTCCGTGTTTAATTCACAGAAATTGATGTCTAACCAATCGGTCCATTAGATTCGGAGCAATTTGGCTGTGACACACGGGCAGATAGACAGACAGACACTCGAGTGATGTTATAAGGGCTCCGTATTTTTCGTCGTTTTGCCCACATATTCAATTTATTTTTATTTTTATTGTAACACGTCCGTGTTTAGGTCACAGAAATAGATAATTATGTCCAACCAATCGGTCCATTAGATTCGGAGCAAATTAGCTGTAAAAAACGGGAAGACAGACAGACAGCCACTCGAGTGATGTTAAAAGGATTCTGTATTTTTCGTAATTTGGTCCAAAATCCAAAAAACTCTCGCGGTCAAAATAATAATACAGGTCCATGTCGAAAATGCCTGTAACTTGTACTGTACTAATAATGGCACATGCATGAAACTAACTTTATATTACAGAGAAATTTAGTATTGTATGAAATAAAACCTTAAAATGATCTACGACTTACTAAAACAAATTAAAACCTCGAATTTGGAATTAAATTGAATTCGCGGTTGTTTTACTTTTGCTTGTTTTCTCACTTTTGTTTTCAATCTGTCAAATCAAAATGATAAAACGCAGTCATTGTCGCCTTTCACCATCATTATTGAATTACTATCATGTCGCTAACACGTGTGAATGTGCACGTATCGTCACTTTGTTAGAAGAAGGCAGAAATCAGCGAAGTACAGCAAGAACAAAAGGCGCGTCACTTTCTGCAGTGCAGCGAGTCGTCCAACGTTTCCGAGAAACTGGGCAGAACATAAGAAGAACAGGAATCGGCAGACCGAGATGTACTACGGCTCTAGAGGATCTATTTATTGTTACGACCATGCTCCAAAATCTGCACCTCACGGTAGTTAAAGTAACAAATCAACTTCGGGAGATCGCGAGAAGCCCGGACCTGAATGCAATTGAACACGCTTAAGACGTGCTTGGGAGGTGTATGTATAAGAAATCGATGCCAGCCCCTGCTACACTTCGAGACCTAAAACATGCGTTAGTAAAAGAATGGACCAATATCCCGCAACATCGCTTAAGAAACTGCATGCCCAATCGTCTGGCAGCTGTGAGAAGAGCCCGTGGCGGCAATACTAAGTATTAATTTTGTTTTTGTGTTATATGTGAGGTACCGACCATTATTTTTTCAACATAAAAAATATTAATATATCGTTTTTGATAATATTTTAACTATTAATAAATTAATAATGTTTCCAAAATTTGGTGCTTTTTTACTAACTGGTAAATTATCTACAACATACAGTTTCATTCGTGTCGCTAGCTCTATTATTTTAAGAGTAATTTTAGTTTTTCGTTCTGACCCGTATTCTTTGTCCGCGAGTGTACGTAGTGTGACCGAGGTACCTACAAATAAGCTCACATGGGGAGGTGTATCCACAGGCTCTGTAAGTACAATGCTCTGAAGATTAGCTTCATTGCTACCAGTCACTATATAATAATGACGACGAGAAACGTATTCATTATGAAACAATTTGAAAGTATTGAACCAATACGTACGTACCATTATTATTATTCAATTAGGTAACATAAGTGCAGAGCAGAGCAGTGACAAACAGTGGTAACAGCCGTGATTTACAAGTAGTAAGGGATTCATGGTATTTCATCACCACTGCTCTCAAAACTGTGTCCAAGAACTAAAAATTCGAAGACATGTCACATCCACCAACCCGCACTGAGGCCGCGGATTACGGCCTCCTCACTCTCATAGAAAGAGGAAGCCTGTGCAGCCTAGCAGAGGGAACATTATAGGTTGATTATAATTATTATTATGCTATGTAACATGTAATATTTAGGGTCTCTGCCAGTGGCTGTGGTAAAGACAAAGGTTTGGGATAGGCATTTTTCTTCCTATCCCAACTACATATATAAGGCTGGCGTACACAGAATAAACACCCAACCAGTCTAGTTACATGAGAACCCAACCCTTGATGTATTATTTATTTAGGATCTCCAGCTAAAAATATACATATTACATGACACATGAATAACGTGCAACATTAGGCACATTATGTATGTGTCTATTGT
This sequence comes from Xanthia togata, assembly GCA_963853775.1. NCBI lineage: Eukaryota > Metazoa > Arthropoda > Insecta > Lepidoptera > Noctuidae > Xanthia > Xanthia togata. Next base: position 14,077,765 of record OY970803.1, read on the forward strand.
TAAACTATCGGTTTTCCCACAACCATTTTTTTTTAAATTCTAAGGCCTTTGAGACAAGCGAGGAAACTGATCTAAGTAAGTATTTGTAATTAGTAACATTCTTCATAGTGTTAATTCCATTACGTCAAGCTCGTCGAAGTAATGTCTATCAACAGATAAAAGAGAGATTTCGTTCTTGTATTTATAAAGCACTGTCTGCGGTTTATTGTCACAGTCAACTTCAACTCGAAGCTGAGTTCCTCGTAGTTTGTGTGCAGCAGTAATAACTAGAACAGACAATGAGGCTGACGGCGCTGTTTGTGATGCTGATGGCGGCGCTCGCGCTGTTCGCCGGCGCTGGAGACGCCGCGCCACAACCCAAGGTCGACTGGAAAGCACTGAAGAATACTGGGAAAACACTTGTAAGTACCTAACTACTTCCAATGATCTATTGCGTTTATACGTCGAATGTTCGGTTAGACAGAAGTGTTCTAAGGTACCTACATACTCATCACAGCCACCTATGGACATCTGCAATACCTAAGGCATTACAGTGCGTTGCCATCCTAGAGCTAAAAATGTCGCATGTGCTTGTACAGCAGCAGCCATACCCTCCAAACAGAAACACATCAACACTGCTTGACGGCAATAAAACAAGAATAATTGTGAGTTATTGTGTTGTACCTACATTTACCAAATTGTTTTCCTTTTTATAGAAAAAAATTGTCAGTGCGGTGGGTGCAGCAGCTACTGCCCACGAGTTGTACAACTCAGTTAAGGAGAGAAGACAATAGGGATTGATATTATAATATCTGTCCTGGAGTCAACTATGTTAGGAATTAGAGGTCATTATGTTAGTTAATGCTGTTATATTATTGGTAAATAAATTGTTTATTTGTTATATCTGAATCAAGTTTTTTTTTATATATGTAGATACTCACCTTATACCTCTAGATCAGGGTTTCTTAACCTGGGGTCCGTGGATCCGAGAGGACTCCGTGGAATGAGTGCTGGGGGTCCATGTCAGTTAAGAATAATATTATGTGATAATGAATATAATCGCCCCCTTACATGGGACTTACACATTACTAGCGCTATGTGTGTGTCTTTAGGTACAGCTCTGTCTAACCCTTCGGAGATTATGGTTTTTACGGAAAGAAAAACTGAACGGCCTTTTTTCTATGGGATTTTTGTAAAACTTATTGAAATTTTGGACAGGATAACGTCCGTCGGGTCAACTTGTTGTAAATAAAAATAACTACAAGAAGTTTTTCAAAGGAAGTACAAAAACAAGTGTCAACAAAACATCTCGAAACACTGCTGAATTTTTTTAAAGGTTACTATTGCACATGGAGACATAGGCGCGGAGCCCGTTTATGAATGAGTAGATTTTGCCCGCGGCTTCGCTCGCGTGGATGTCGGAAAATGTCCCACGGGAACGTACTACTGGGATTAAATGTACCCTATGTGTTAATCCAGGTTACAAACTATAATATGTGTGCCAAAAGACCACGGGCAACTTTGTATGGAGTCTGGTCCCAACTCTCAACAGTGATGAAACTTATACCATGTGAAAGCTTTGGGTGTATTATTTAATTATACTATGGCAGCTAAATCTAAATCGAGTGCGAACATGGTGTTTTGGGACATCCAAAACTACCGCTAACATCACTCTGCTCCAAGACACCATTTCCCCCGCACGGCACGGCAAACCTAACTTTGTATTATTTTTGATTACGGGGTGAATTCCTCATGGATGTCTTCCGCCCTGGGGAGGGCGGAGGGGTCTGTCAGACTCTTATTGACTAAAACCATCCCAGTGTTCCGTCTCACACTTGCACCGCAGGGATCACGGGATCTAATGCGAATTCCGCTACCCCAGCTAGTGCCGACCCGCCTCTGCGGGCCACCTCGAGTTAGGGGGGAGTGAGGTGTTAAGTTAAGTGTAGTGTTTCACGCGCGCATCTCTATGATGTAAGGGGGAGTTTACATCATAGAGATGCGCGCGTGAAACACTACGTGCCACCATCTCGGGTCCTAAGGAGTAGGGGGCGACGGATTGCCCCAGATCCATCACCCCTGAACCCATTTAGGGGGGCTGGAAGAGGGCTTTATCCACCCTCCGCTGACGTCCGGTGCGTCTGCTGCGGATCGAGTTAGCGGAAGCAATCTCCCGCTCCCTTTCCGCAGCCTCCTTCTGCGAAATGACTGTATCGCAGAAGGATACCACCGCGTCCCAGGACTCCTCGCTGCCGACCATCGAGTCGACAACGGCCGGCAGCGACAGGTCACTGCCGACACCTGAGAACCTACTTTAACCTAACTTTTTTAATGTTCCAAAACACCAGATTCGCGCTCGATTTCAACTTAGCTGCTATAGTATAAATTACTAAATACCCCAAAAACTATCACATGGCATAAGTTTCATCACTGTTGAGAGTTGGGACCAGACTCCATACAAAGTTGCCCGTGGTCTTCTCGAATCCGTTCAGTCGTTTTTGCGCCAATCTGGAACATACATCCAGACAAATAGACAAAAATCGTACTCAAAATTTAAATTCAAATTCAAAAGTCATTTATTCAAACTAGGCTGAGAATCAGCACTTTTCGAACGTCAAAATTACTTATGACAGTCCCCTTCACCACTTCCTAGTGCTTTTGCTGGGAAGAAGAAGTGGCGCAACAAACTCCCCAGCAGCACAGCTGTCTGTTCAGTTAGAGAAAAAAATAATGATTCTATGTATACAATAGTATGCAAGATTTTTACATTACGCAAAATATTTTTTTTTTTTTTTTTTTTTTTTTTCAACAAAAGTTACATAGGTGTATTTCACAAATCTTCTGCCAAACTGCAGGACAGTTTGTCGGCAGTGTTCTCGTGGACACAATTTTTAGACACAATTCTTATGATAGCTGCACACGCCAATATACCAACCAAAAACATCGAGAACTATACTCAAGCAGAAATAAAAATAACTAAACGTAACAATATTTTAAAAAGAAAATAAAGCCTCCAGGCATAAAGGGCGTGCCCGCTTACATATAGCTGTAACTAGAAGTTATAATTATTAGACTAGGACCATCGAGGTAAAATAAATAACTGTCGTGGTCGCTAGCTAACCACATATTGCAATAACTCATAAAAAAACATTGTAATAAGTAGATTATGTCAACAAGAATTAAAATAAATTGTCATATAAAGTAAAATTATAAACAATTATATAAACATTGTCTTGAATTAATCACAGCGACCAACTATTCTTATCATATAAAGTAGTCGTTGATACAATAGTATGCCTTTGAACAAAGGTTGGAGTTTACTTTAGTTTTAAACGATTACTATAGAGTAGGGAACTTCGAGGCGGGCGGTGCGCGGCGGGCGCGTCTAAAAGTTCGCGTACTGCATTTTTATAACATTAACTTATTTTTTTAAATAAATTAAAATAAACATAACCGTTAAGTATTTGAAGAAAATAAAACGCGGCAAATTCCTAGACTAAATTTTTTTTTGTCGGAAAAGCAAAGGCATCAAGCTCATACGGCCTCGTCGGTTTTCGTAATTTTATTAAAACTGCATAATAAATGCGTATTCCTTTTTCAAAAAGATGTATAATGCTTTATAAACAAACTCAATGGTGTAAACACAGATGTAGTTCAGTATAAATTTCGGTAAGTATTCCAAATTTAAATCACATTCTCCCACTAGAGGATGAATGAAATTCAGTACAATTTTCTTTCCCTGTTTATAACATATTAAAAATGACTAAGTATTGATATGTTCGCTTTTTGTGGCATAGAATGTCACTTTTTTGGGCAAGTGGTACGAAATTTATTTTTACGTTGTTAAAACAGGACTCAAAGTATTTCGTACCCAAAGTAGATAGCAAAAGTGTAAAAAACGGCCGCTTTTGGTACTTTTGCTATCTACTTCGGATACGAAACACTTCACTCTGTCTGTCTGTCAGTTTGTTCCAGCTAATCTCTAAAACGACTGGACTGATTTTGACGGGACTTTCACTGGCCGGTAGCTGATATTATAAGGCGTAACTTAGGCTGTTTTTTCTTAGCAACTGAATTAGGGTTCCGCGCAAAAAAATAAAAACCCATGAAATCAGTATCTATTCATTAATCTATCATATAGACAAATAAATAAACTTGAAGTGTCTGTTTTAATGTCAATAGCTTTTTACTAAATACATTTATTTGCCACGTTTCATGTAATTGGTGTTGGTTTATCTAAATATATGGCAGGAAAGGATGGTAATAAAATAAATACCTATATTTAAGGGCACCGATAAATTTTCTTCAGTTTCTCATGTACCTAACTTGTCATGTCATAAGTAGGTATGCGCCTAATGGTTTCATTTCATATTATTTTTGGATGGTTGACAACCAGGGGACGCGGACCCGCTTGATGGTAACTGGATATCGTCGCTCATGGCCAATTGCAATACCGACAAGATACATTGAAGGAGCATATTTCGCAAACGGATCCCTGAATCGAAAAATGGGTGCGACCTTTCCAACGACACCACGTATCATAGGACAGACGAGAAAAAAAACCCCACTTTTTGTGTAGGGGAGGTAGAAAGTAGGATGATATGAGCCTAAAAAAAATATGTTTCATGATTTTATTTTACCACTTTTTCGACGAGATTAATACGTATAGATTAGGTACCCATGCCATACATACAACTCAAAACAAATAGTGAACAATGTGAATATAACTTTTAATGAATATAACTAAATTATTAATTACATAGCTCTGAAAAATAAGTAGGTAAGTCATAATATTTTCAACAGACTTGCTGGAAAAGTGGCTCTTATTAAACCGCATTTAGGTTCATAATGCAGTGTATTAAACTTTTGACTTTATATTACCGCAGTAGTGCGGTATTTACCAGTCGGAGATGTGCGTTTTTTTTTATTTTCAACAAAGACACTAGACATATCTTTTTATGCCTACTGTGTAAATAAATAAATTAATAATAGGTTGAAACGAAAACCAAATTTTAATGAAAATCACACATTTTCCTAATTTGAATTTGGAATTATGTTCTTTAAAATTTAAACTTTCAATATATACCAAAACCCAGATACAAATAGTATAGCCAAAGAGATTTATTACAAGTTCATACACACTATAATGCGAAAAGACTTTTTCCCCAGCATAATATGATAAATAAATAAATAAATATAATCGTTTATTGGGAACAAAAAACAATACATTCAAAGATAACAGTGTTAAACGATGACAGCTGCAATAGTTAAAAACTGTGGCGCAGCTAGCAACGCCCGACTCCTAGTGAGAGGGCAGGTTGTTCCAAGACTAATACATAACACTAACTACGTTTTAACAAATATTTAAAGAAATACAATATTACGCTAATACATTTTGAGATATTATGTGCCGTGTGTGTGAGTACCTAATGTTAAGTAAGAGAGTGTGAGGATGTGTGTTGTGTGTTCTGTGTGTGTGTGTATTTCCACAACTTAATATGTCATCAAATTATATATTTTTCACTACATATTAACCTTAATTTGCATATTCAAAACATTATTTTGTGTTTTTTTACACCTAAGCGCGCATCGCTAGCGTGGCGCGCAGAAACAACAAAACCAGCGCACCTTTCTCCATAAATATTTGTTAACGTTTTCGTTGTGTAGTTAATTATATCAAAAATACGAAATCTAAAGTATTGCCGCCAACTGACTTTGAAAAGTTTTTAAAAGAAGCTCCGGATAGTCAGAACCTAGTAAAAAAGTCAGTTGAACTTTATAAATCTAAATCTACGTTAGTGTACCATAAGTTCTTACAAAAACTCTGTTATTTCGCTCGGGAAGTCATAAACAAGTGATGATATAGGAGGATGTTAAAATAGGAAAAAGGACTATAAATATTAACTTTACAATTCCTACTCCCAATTTCTCAAATCTCTCTCTAGTTTCAATTAAATCTCGATAGGAATTGTGATTGGCTGACAGAGATAACAGCAGCCAATCAAATCACTTGACATGAGAATTCATAACGATTAATTTGAGTAGCCTTTCAGAAATCAGGAATCATAATAGTAGGGAAAGCAGCACACATGGTAAGTAAGTATATGAGATTAAGTAAAGTTTCAAAATATTCAGTATAAAGTTAAAAAAAAAAAAAAACAATAAATAACAAATTATTCATAACATTTAAACATAATATAGAACAAGTAGTACTTAACTAACTAACTAACTAATGAGTAATGACTGAGCATGTCGCGTCCAAGCCTACATCTAGTCAATCAAGTCATTGTGTGAACCACGGTGTGAACGCAGCTTCTCAAGGTGGTCTTTCTTCGGTATAGTTGTAGGTATTTTTATATATCATTATTGTTTCCTGTCCTTGACTGATTTATACAACTCGTGGGCGGTGGCCGCTGCACTCACTGCACTTATGACTTTTTTCTGTAAGCAAAAACAATTTTGTAAGTTTACAAACTATAAACTAAACACAATCCCCACACTCACTAAAAGGGTATACACAAGGATGATGTTACAAAAGACAATAATTACAATTACTCAGTTTTTACTATACTTATTAAGTACAAGCACCAGTGAAATATCGTAGGTTTTCATTAATTTTTCACACTAGTAGAGAAAATTGTCTTCTATTAGTCGGACTGTGAACCGTTAACCAACATGTTTTTGGTTAACTAAACTTCAAACCAATCTAAATACTTACAAGTGTTTTCCCAGTATTCTTCAGTGCTTTCCAGTCGACCTTGGGTTGTGGCGCGGCGTCTCCAGCGCCGGCGAACAGCGCGAGCGCCGCCATCAGCATCACAAACAGCGCCGTCAGCCTCATTGTCTGTTCTAGTTATTACTGCTGCACACAAACTACGAGGAACTCAGCTTCGAGTTGAAGTTGACTGTGACAATATACCACCGACAGTAGCTTATAAATACAAGAAACTTTAAATTTTACCTGTTTCTGACGCAACGGGATTTAGAGAGTGACGTGTGCGCGCATAATATCTTTATAATTATTAGGAATGCAGGAAACCATTACGTTCGTATTATAACTTTTGACGTTTCCATTTTCCCTTACTAGACTTTAAACCGTATTTCCTTAAATGCCCAGAGCAAGATGACCAAAAACCCAATAATAATTAATTACAACAATTACAACTCCACCTGAAATGATTACTTAGTTAATACTATACTAAAGTCAATGACCACATTAGGTGTAAGACAGGGTTTCTTAACCTGGGGTCCGTGGAATGAGTGCTGGGGGACCATGTCAGTTAAGAATAATAATTACATGCGACTTAAACATAACTGGTGAAATATAGGTGTACTATAGGTACACCTCTGCCTTACCCTTCGGGAATTACGGGCGTGCTGTTGGATTATGTGGGTGTGTGTGTGTGTGTGTGTGAATATAATCTATATAAATAAAAATGGAATGTTGGTAGGCGCATCAATTGAGAACAGCTGGACCGATTTGACTATTTTTTTATTTAAAATGTTCGTTGCCTTTATTATATAGTCTGAATTAGGTTTTACGGAAAGAGATATGTCATAATTTAAGTTAGTGTGCAAAAGTTTTTTTAATTTTCTAATTTGTCATCCAAAAGTGACCCCGATATTCAGTATTGATTTATTTTTATTGTAACACGTCCGTGTTTAATTCACAGAAATTGATGTCTAACCAATCGGTCCATTAGATTTGGAGCAATTTGGCTGTGACACACGGGCAGATAGACAGACAGACACTCGAGTGATGTTATAAGGGCTCCGTATTTTTCGTCGTTTTGCCCACATAGTCAATTTATTTTTATTTTTATTGTAACACGTCCGTGTTTAGGTCACAGAAATAGATAATTATGTCCAACCAATCGGTCCATTAGATTCAGAGCAAATTAACTGTAAAAAACGGGAAGACAGACAGACAGCCACTCGAGTGATGTTAAAAGGATTCTGTATTTTTCGTAATTTGGTCCAAAATCCAAAAAACTCTCGCGGTCAAAATAATAATACAGGTCCATGTCGAAAATGCCTGTAACTTGTACTGTACTAATAATGGCACATGCATGAAACTAACTTTATATTACAGAGAAATTTAATATTTTATGAAATAAAACCTTAAAATGATCTACGACGTAATAAAACAAATTAAAAACCTCGAATTTGGAAATAAATTTAATTCGCGGTTGTTTTACTTTTGCTTGTTATCTCACTTTTGTTTTCAATCCGTCAAATCAAAATGATTAAACGCGGTCATTATCATCATTATTGAATTACTATCATGTCGCTAAAACCAGAAGAATGTGCACATATCGTCATTATGTTAGAAGAAGGCAGAAATCAGCGAAGTAGGTACAGCAAGAACAAAAGGCACGTCACTATCTACAGTCCAACTTTTCCGAGAAACTGGGCAAAACATAAGAAGACCAGGAACCGGCAGACCGAGATGTACTACGGCTCGAGAGGATCGATTTGTTGCTACGGCCATGCTCCAAAATCGGCACCTCACTGTAGTTAAAGTAACAAATCAACTTGGGGAGATCGCGAGAAGCCCGGACCTCAATCCACTTAAACACGCTTGAGACGAGCTTGGGAGGTGTATAAGAAATCGATACCCCGCCCCAGCTACACTTCGAGATCTAAAACATGCGTTAGTGGAAGAATGGACCAATATCCCGCACCATCGCGTCGAAACATCGCATTACATCGAAACTTAATAAACAGCATGCCCAATCGCCTGGCTGCTGTGAAAAGAGCCCGTGGCGGCAATACTAAGTATTAATTTTGTGTTGTATGTGAGGTACCGACCATTATTTTTTCAACATAAAAATTATTAATATCTCGTTTTTGCCACACGTCTGAAAGCCACCAAGTCATCAGAGAAGGTCTCCGCTCCAAGGACTTTGCCTTTCACACCTACTCGCGTAAGGATGAGAAGATGTACAAAGTAGTAATCTTCGGTCTCCCTGACTACATCGAGGATGTACTACCATCCGAAATCACCTCGCTTGTGTTACACCTATTAGAACAAACATATTAAATAAGCAACGATAGCAGTACGTCGAGATACGTCCTTTTAGCATGTTCACAAGTATAAGTAATTAAGATCAAGTTATTGGAACCTCATATAACAATGGAATCTAATCACCTCCTATTCAAATAAAACTCCAGTAAGTTATGACAAAGCTATCCCCAAGAAATAAAACACAAATTGCTCATAACAGCGAATATTATATTTAAATGAGTAAACCGAGAACATATAGGAAATAAGGTAATACTTAGCTTCTTAATCAGAATATCTTACACAAATTATATTTACTTAGATATATTTTTCAATGCACCCAGAAGAAGAAATAAAAATGAACTCCCTCAAAATCCTCCCGGCCAAACCCAAAACACTTCGTTATTCTTTATTCTTTCAAATCTTCAGTCCTGATTGGTTCGCGGTGATGGCGGGCTGATGGCGTCTCCCTATTGGTCGACGCCCGACGTTAGTACCGCAAACATCCACCGATAGCAGCACCTTTGCTTGGCGACAGCTGTTGCGTGATGACAACCGCTAAGTGTTTCTATGCGGTCCGTCTCGCCATCTAGCGCCTAGTGTGCGGAATATTCACACTCGTCCATCCTGACGCCTTTGCGACTCTGCAAAGGAAGAGAACAAAAGACTATATGTAATTGTTCAAAAATAGCAAACCCAGTCCTAAAAAAAAGAAAAGAAAACTCAATTCTATGAACCGTAAAACAATATTTGGTCCATACATAATAAAAAGCACATCATAGCTATGTCCTTTAAATGAATCATTATCAATCATCAAGTCAAATCATTCCAAAAGTAAAAAGATAAGTATCTACTTGTTTACCAAAACCAGTTTCCAAAAATACCCATAGATTTACATCAGTGAAAATACCATAATTTTCCAACCCATAACATTTCACAATCGCTTTCAAAACATTTCCGTCAGTAACTCCAATTTTAAACCATTCAATTAACATAATAGTTCCGATCACAATCCAAATTATTTGTACCATTACATTATTCCACTCATCAAAATTAGTATTAACCTGATTTTTCCTGGAATTCATTAAAGTTCATCCTTCAAGCAAGTCGATTAATTCCTCCGTGCTGTCCACTTCTGTATCATTTGAACTAGCGCCCGAATCATCCTCCCTCTGAAAAGGTTTTAACGAGTCCGACGACACAAGAGCTCTGAATCGCTTATACCCTTTCACACCTTTCAGCGAAGTAATCATGTACCTATCATTACCTGCTACCTTCGTTACCTTATAAGGCCCGCTGTACTTTTCCTTCAGTTTTCGTCGAACGTTCACATTTCGGTCAGCAGCTCCTTTCCATAATACTAAATCGTTTACCTTGTATTTTGTTGGAGGTTTACGCTTTGCATTAAAATATTTACGCATTTTCTCTGCCGTCCGGTTTAGGTTCGCTGTAGCTTCGGTCCTAGTGCGTGCAGCTGTCGCCTCGTTATCCACGATGTTATCTCCCATACCTTGATACCTGCTGCGAGTCGCTGAAAACATGAGCCTGTATGGTGTAAATCCAGTCGAACCGTTTAGTAAATTATTCATTCCCCAGGTGATGTTTGCGATCCGAGTATCCCAATCCTTTTCATCTTCCACGCTTGTATTGAGTGAATCTAGTAATGTACGATTATACCTCTCCACTTGTCCATTTGCGCGTGGACATGCTACAGCATTGATTATGTGTTTTATTTGATTATCCAAACAAAACTGTTTGAAATGTTTACTTTTGAAACTCGTACCGCTGTCGGATATAATTCTCTTTGGATAACCAAATAAACAAAAATGTCATTTAAAGATTTTATTACCTCTCGAGTCTTTGTAGTTTTAACTGGTACCGCCCATGTAAATTTCGTGAAGGCATCGACCACCATTAGTACAAAACTGTTGCCTGCTCGACTTTTGCAGAAAGGACCGAGATGGTCAATGTGCAGAGTGTGCATTGGTTCCGGAACTTTTTCAATGGGGTGTAACTCACCTTCAAGTCTTCCGTACTGTCCCCTCTTGTAAAGACAGTCTAAACATGAGTTGACATATTTTCGTATGAAACGTGTCATTCCTGGAAACCAAAAGTTACCTTTGATAATTTCCTCACACCGCTTCAGGCCTGGATGTCCGATGCAGTCATGATACTTCCTCATGACATTCCACCTTCCATATTTAGGGACTACTAACCGCTGTTCTCCATCCTTAACGAGCTTGTATACTCGACCATCTTTCAGCTTGTAATTTTTCTGTATATCTGGATCGTTATCCCCAGATTCTAATTTTGTTCGAATTATGCGAATCCTCTCATCTTGATCTTGAAGACATACTAACCAATCGAATACGTCAATCACGTTGATATCTACTACTAAGGGAGGGTCTACCGGAAATCGGCTCAGCGCATCCACGTGCCCATGAGACTTACCTGGCCTATGAATGACTTCCATGTCGTACTCCTGAATAGATAACCACCACCTTGCTATTCGAGGTAGTAGATCCTTTTTCAAGAAAGTGTCTCGAACGGCTGCACAGTCTGTCACCACCTTAAAATAATTACCTGCTAAGTAAATTCTAAATCTCCTCAACGATTCCACTACAGCCAATGTTTCCAATTCGTAGGAATGATACATAGCTTCTTCTTTGCTTGTTTTTCGGCTGAAATACGCAATGGGTTTCATACCACCATCCTGATCCTGTAATAGAATGCCAGCTACACCTTTACTGCTTGCGTCAGTATGAACTTCTATGTCACCTTTCCTACAAAATAATGAGAGTATCGGTCGAGTCGTCAAAATCTTCTTCAGTTGATCAAAAGCTCTCTGCTGTGCTGGATCCCAAACCCATGTTGCATTCTTTTTTAGCAACCCGTACAGAGCATACGTGACAGACGCATAATCTTTAACAAATTTCCTGAAATAACTAGTCAGACCTAGATACATCCTAAGTTCGTGTACATTCTTAGGTTCTTTATAGTTGACCACAGCATCGATTTTCTTACTACCAGGCCTAATACCTTTCTCGCTGATCTCGTAACCGAGGTAATCTATTTTTTTTTGCAAGAAAAAACACTTATCAAGGTTTAACGTCAATTTTGCGTCCCTTATTATTTCCAAAACTACCCGAAGCAGATGGAGGCCTTCCTGTTCAGTTTTGGTAGGTAGCAACAGATCATCTATAAATGGAAGCACCTTATCATGACGTAACGAAGAAAATATCTTGTCCATAAGACGCTGGAAAATTGCTGGGGAATTGGCCAAACCGAAGGGCATACGCAAAAATTCATAGTGGCCCTCAGGCGTGACAAAACCAGTTCTGTGAATTGAAGCCTCCGCTACTGGAATCTGGAAAAAACTTTGCGACAAATCAAGACTCGTAAAAAGTTTCTTCCCACCTAGTTTTTCGATTTGTTCTTCTATGATGGGCAGAGGATATTTATCTTTCGCTGTAATACTATTTAATTTTCTAAAATCCACACAAAACCGATAATCTCCGTTCTTTTTCCTAACTAATACAATGGGACTGGCATAATTAGACGACGATTCTCTAATAATACCGTTGGATACCATATCTTCAATCTTTTCTCGTACTATTGCCTTTTCTGAAAAAGAAAGCCTGTAAGGACGATAACAAACCGGCTTATCAGAGTTAAGTTCGATATTCAATTCTATTTTGTCAGTCCTGCCTAATTCTCCTGTATCTATAGAAAAACAATCTGAATATTCCTTTAAAATCTCTACTAACTCTTTAACTATCTGTGGATCTCCGGATCCACATTTGATTTTGGTTGTATCAATGCTCATGATCGAAACAAGATTATCTGCAGATTTACCAAGAGAACAACCAATTTCTCGAGTAACCAATCCACGAGCAATAACCTGGTCTTTCTGGAAACGCAGTGGCTTTTTACCGTGATTAACTATGAAAATGGTCTGTACTGGAAAACAATTCATAGAAGCAGGAATGCTATAGTTATAACCATTATAAACAATTGTACGACTATCCACAAACAGTAGAGTTGACTTGTCAAATTCAACATCATTGTACGTGTCAACAAACAAGGATGAATAAGCTGGAACGACAGTGTCTGTAGAGCACAAAATGTTAACCTTATCGACACATGTACCCACTTGCAAAGAATTTATTTCAACCGATTCAACTTTATTTTCATCTGTTACTGCATATCCTAAAAAGACGGTAGTACCACAAATTGTAAGCTTGAATTTTTCATTGTTCAAAATGGGCTGTCCAATAAAAACGTCAGCTCTGTTTACGGCAGCATCCACGACAACTGCGTCTGAACAAACCTTAACTTCATCTATTACGAACTCTAATGATACCTGTCCGTGAGCTTTAATTGGTGGTCCACCAAACCCGTTGACAAAAACGACACAAGGTTGCATTGCAACACCAAGCTTTAGAACACAATCATGAGTGATGAGATTGACTTGAGCCCCCGTGTCTAAATAAGCGGTACCTTTTAAACCATTAATTAAGACATGTTTAAAATAACATTCATTTACCTGTATTTGTACAATGCTGACAGCCTTTTGATAACACTGCTCCTTTTTGTGGTTGGTTTTCCCACAGATTTCGCATTTTATAGCGTTAGGATTGTTGGGGCACGACCGAACAACGTGCCCTGACTCGTTACAAAGAAAACAAGTAACACCTGGCTTTCGTTCTTTTGGATCTCTAATTGCTTCTTTTGAAGACGATGCGGAATCTCGACCTCGAAGAACGTTTCTCTGACTTTGATTAATTTTTTTGTCGTCATTCATGCACAGAAAGTGAGAATAAAGCTCGCTTGGGGTTTTATAATTACCAGCCCTTGCAGAAGTTCTCATGTGGAACGGCAACCCTTCTATGATGCAGGAAACCGCTTTTTCTCCAATGATTTCACACTTAGTTAACATGGTACATTTCGAATAATAATAATGAGTCATCGTTTCATTGAATAACTTTTTCCTACTTAACATTTCCCTCAATGCGTCTGCGTAATCTATGCTTTGAGGGAACGCTTCCAGAATTTTTTGTTTCCATTCCGGCCACGTAAACTCATAGCTTTGAAGTGCGCCATGCCACAACTTCGCTAATCCAACAAGTCGTGCCTGCATATAATAACTTTTAACATTGTCGTTCCATCCATGTATGGCACCTAGTTGCTCTACTTTGTTAAGCCACTGAGATGCAGGTAGCTCCGGTTTTTCAGGATCGAATTCCGGTATTATATCCGGCTTAACCATCACACCCGAATAATATGGAACCGACCTACCGGATTCATTTGAAAAGCCAGGTGGAAAGCGGCCTCGATAGTCCCGGACTGGCGAACGTCCCGGCCGCCACGTGTCGCGGGAGCAGCTACGGCGCTCCGGCTGCGGTCGCTCCATCCGCCGGTGACTCCATCTGACAGGGCTGCGGGACCGGCTGCGAGACCGGCTGTGACCATCGGAACTCATGGCTTGGCTGAGAACTGCTCCAGATCGCTATCCCACTTCTGAAAATTGTTACACCTATTAGAACAAACATATTAAATAAGCAACGATAGCAGTACGTCGAGATACGTCCTTTTAGCATGTTCACAAGTATAAGTAATTAAGATCAAGTTATTGGAACCTCATATAACAATGGAATCTAATCACCTCCTATTCAAATAAAACTCCAGTAAGTTATGACAAAGCTATCCCCAAGAAATAAAACACAAATTGCTCATAACAGCGAATATTATATTTAAATGAGTAAACCGAGAACATATAGGAAATAAGGTAATACTTAGCTTCTTAATCAGAATATCTTACACAAATTATATTTACTTAGATATATTTTTCAATGCACCCAGAAGAAGAAATAAAAATGAACTCCCTCAAAATCCTCCCGGCCAAACCCAAAACACTTCGTTATTCTTTATTCTTTCAAATCTTCAGTCCTGATTGGTTCGCGGTGATGGCGGGCTGATGGCGTCTCCCTATTGGTCGACGCCCGACGTTAGTACCGCAAACATCCACCGATAGCAGCACCTTTGCTTGGCGACAGCTGTTGCGTGATGACAACCGCTAAGTGTTTCTATGCGGTCCGTCTCGCCATCTAGCGCCTAGTGTGCGGAATATTCACACTTGGCTTCGAGAACGTGATTGTTCGTAAAATGAAAGTGCCTGCTGAAAAGACTTCTTACTGCCCTCCCTTTCTGGTTCAATTGCCACCTGGCGCTGATTTCGTTAAATTTCGACAGATCAGGCTCCTATGTAATACAGTAGTACAAATCCGAAAATACCGTAGCAACAATCATTACGGAACACAGTGCTACAGATGCCAAGGATTCGGCCGCTCATCAATCAACTGCAACTTAGCACCCCGCTGTGTGAAGTGTACTGATCCCCACCCGACTGAAGAATGCCCCAAAAAGACCCGAGACCAGCCTGCCAAGTGCTGTAATTGTGGTGGAAATCATCCTGCTAACTTCCGCCAATGCAAAGAGCGCGAAAAATTTCTTAAGCTTATACGGGAATGCCAGGAACAACTTAAAGCCATCAGGACTAAGCCGCCACTTAAGTTAAACTCAGTAGATGAGCGACCCTGGAACTTTGTTGCTGCTGCTAATACACAAAAAGCCACCATTAAAGAAAACGTCCAAGATCAGACGACAGCTGACATGCTAGGTATATTAATGACGATAAAAACCATCAAAAGCCAATTTCTGGGATGTAATAGCATGATGGATAAAGTTATTTTACTTTTAACTCATCTCGGTAAATATGTGTAGCACACAAAATGTACGTATCCTCTACTGGAATGCCGACGGCATTCGCTCCAAAATCACGGAACTGTTGGACCTGGTAAGCGAGCTTTCTATTACTATCATAGCTTTGTCAGAGACCGGAATATCCCCCCATATCAAATTACACACTCCTGGGTTCACCTGTTATCGGTGCGATAAGAATCCTGATGGACACGGCCAAGGAGTCGCAATCTTGGTCAAGTCGGACATAGAACATACCCTTTTAAATATACCTATAACTCAAAACCTAGAATGTGTTGGAATACAAATAGCCCTATCTAATCATGAACTCGCTTTTATCTCAGCCTATCAATCGCCTAACCTAGCTTTACTACCTACGGACTTAGACAAAATTATTAATGTTCACTCAAAAACTCTAGATAAGGGATAAGGGCTAAGTGCTCTCGCTCCAACATCCATGGCGAGGTACTTTTCGACCACATGATTCACAACGAATATGATATCCATGCTCCTTCTAGTCCCACTCTAGTCCACTACCATAGCACGCACGTACCATCTACTCCAGATATTATCCTGGCTAACTCTGTCTATCACCTTTCGGAGCCTCAGGTAATAACCAGTCTTTCTTCTAACCACCTCTCCTCTTCACAGTAGGTGGTAAACTTAACAGACAGGCGCGTATCATCTTCAACTACAGAAAGGCGGATTGGAAAGGTTATGGATCTCATCTGAATGAGTCCATAACCTTAAATCAAACAACTTTTAACTCATCGGAGACAATTGACGTTGCCATTGAGCACTTAATCCAATCAATTATAAATGCAAGAGATAAAGCCGTTCCTAAAATTCCCAGTGATAGTAGTCACAAACTCCCTCGACGCATCAGGTCACAAATAACTAAAAATCGCTTTCGTAAACTTGCTCTAGAAGAATTTAATCCTTATAACCGGCGCCAGCTATTCTCCAAAGTCAACTACATGCAGAAATGTATCAAGTCAAAGATCCAAGCCCTAAACGACAATGTCTGGAACAAAAAATTAGCTAAAGTATCCAACCCTACATCAGACTTATGGAGAGTGGTCAAGTCAATAAACCATCAGCCTATCTCAATACCTCCTCTAAAAACGTCGGATAATACTTCCACCTCCTCAGAACTTGAACAATGTGAGACACTTGCCAATACCTTCCTAGAAAACATGAACCTAACCAAACATTGGGTAAGCGAGCCGAATATTGAAGAGGCAGTCAAAGATTCGATTAGGTTGCTTGACTGTTACCAGATGGATGACTACCCATCACTTGTTAGGCCGAATGAAATCCGAAAATTCCTAGGAAAGTTAACATCAAATAAAGCGCCTGGTTTCGATGGCCTGGGCAATGGCTTACTAAAAAACCTCCCTCAGAAATCTATTGTGTATTTGACTAAAGTGTTTAATGGTTGCTTACGCCTTGCATATTTCCCGAAGACATTAAAACACGCTAATATCATAGCAATTAAAAAAACCTGGGAAAGATCAGTCGATTCCATCTAGCTATCGCCCAATCAGTATATTACCAAGCAGAGGGAAACTTTTAGAATCTATAATCTTATCCCGCGTCTCTAAAACAGCTGCGCATATTCTGATTCCCGAACAGTTTGGATTTAGAAGCTCACACTCGACCACGCAACAGTTAGCTAGAGTGGCTGAACACATAGCCCATGGGCTAAACCGCGGTCTTTCCACAGGTATGATTTTACTAGACATTGAAAAAGCCTTTGATTCGATGGTCTTTTACACAAGTTAATAAAACATGAAGTACCTCTTTGTCTAGTAAAACTCATTCAGAACTACTTACGTAATCGGTCCTTCTCTGTCTTTGTGGGGAATGTGCACTCTGCCCCTAAAACCATCCCCGCTGGTGTGCCTCAGGGTTCGCTCGTGGGCCCATACCTTTTCATACTTTACCTGAATGATATACCTAAACAGGCTCACACAAAACTTGCAATCTATGAGTATGACACAGCAACATCCACGACAGACAAAAACGTTGACATAGTTATTGGACGGTTGCAATATTCACTCGAACTACTCAGCCAATATTTTAAGACCTGGAAACTGAAACTAAATTCTACAAACACCGAAGGAATTCTGTTTACCAAAAAGCGTACACTACCCACAAGACTTGTTAAGATTGATGATTTCCAGATAACGTGGAGTGAATCGGTGAAATATTTAGGCATAATATTAGACAAGACACTTAACTGGAACAAAAACACTAAATTAACTATACGGAAAGGTGCTAAAGCCCTTAATTCATTGAAACCTATATTAAATCGCAAATCCATTCTCAGTCCTTCAACTAAATTGCAAATTTATTCTACTTTGGTCAGACCTTGCCTTAACTTACGCAGCACCTGTCTGGTCCAGTGTGGCAGAAACCAAGTATAATAAACTCCAAACTATCCAAAACAGAGCTTTAAAAATATCGTTTAACTCACCATTTCGCACTAATCTTAAGTTACACAATCGAATAAAGTATCCATTTTTAAAAGACTATATACTAAAAATATCACGCAAGTTTTATTTGCTTAAAAACCCATCACACCGTAATAGTCTAATATCTTCAATTGGCAAAAGTAGACTAAGTACAATGTCTTACGCTAGCACCATGGACCTAATGGCTAGCACGTACAATCGATACCGACTGCCCCATCACTACTTCCTCCGTGACGCGTCATGACGATAGCTCGCTTACAAGCCGACGCCGCTGCCGTCACTCTGGCCGTGTGTTATGCATGATCTTTTCGCGGACTACCCGCCACTATCTTTACTTATGTTATTATTATACTTTATTATAATAAAGCGTACATTTTGTAACTCAAATACTGTAAATATTATGTGGGTCCATACTAAGACTTGCACATACCTACTTGTTATACAATGTTCATAAATAAATAAGTTAAGTCATGTCAACGCAAAATATAATAATAAAAGTGTGTTTAAATGTTTGTAAAGTTACCTAGCCTATGGAACAAATAATTCACGATTCGTATACAAATAGAATAAGATAATTTTTGTAAACACGTTTGTAACAAGATAATTATGTGTGAATAAAGACCTTTAAAAATCAAAATCAAATCAATCAATATCTCGTTTTTGATAAAAAATTTAACTATTAATAAATTAATAATGGTGCCGATTCTCTTGTCACAAATGCGTCTAAACTAGACTAAAAATCACCAAAATTTAGTTTACTCCTGTCAAACGATGATTTCCCATTCTGAAATAGACTAAAGTGGCACAACTTAACTATATTTTAGTTTGACAGCACTAAGATTGTACTGAGATTTTAATTTAGTGAAAATGACAATTTTGCTATTCTGAATTTGACGTTTTTCACCTAAAATTTTAATTGTCCAACTAATTCTGACTATTTTTAATCGCCACTGAAAATGGTGTGGATTATTATTAGTTGTCATGAACTAAAATTCACACGAACATCTCGACTTCGGGTGCATAAACAGTACTGTACTGGATTTTATTCTTTTCTTTTGCTTATATCTCGAAAATGGTGTGTCCTATCGCAAAAATAATGAAAATTTCGACCCCCTTTATAAAACCCTTATACCCCAAACACTCAACACGTTGGTAATATTTTTTTTTATTTTCCATACAAAAAGTGAAAAATTCCATATAAAACACGTCGAGGCTGCCCAACCGCGCGCGTCCGACTCTAAAAAAATCACGGGCGGCAAACAAGTACGAGTATGTACCATGTGGAGTCGCAATTGTCAAATTCGATTTAGTTGTGTCAAAATATTTTTTTTTAATTTAGAGACTTTTTACTACAGAATAGCGTTAAGATTCTCATAGCCAAAAGTAAGGAATTTTAGTGATAGTTTAGTTAGTTTAGTCCGGTGTACAAGAGAATCGGCACCAATGTTTCCAAAAGTTGGTGCTGTTTTACTAACTGGTAAATTATCAACAACATACAGTTTCATTAATGTCGCTAGCTCTATTATTTTAAGAGTAATTTTAGTTTTTCGTACTGACCCGTATTCTTTGTCCGCGAGTGTGCGTAGTGTGACCGTTCTGCAAATAAGCTCACACGGGGAGGTGTATCCACAGGCTCTGTAAGTACAATGCTCTGAAGATTAGCTTAATTGCTACCAGTCACTGGATCGAATCCTATACTAATATAATAATGACGACGAGAAACATATTCATTATGAAACAATTTGAAAGTATTGAACCAATACGTACGTACCATTATTATTATTCAATTAGGTAACATAAGTGCAGAGCAGTGACAACAGTGGTAGCAGTGGTAACAGCCGTGACTTACAAGTAGTAAGGGATTCATGGTATTTCATCACCACTGCTCTCAAAACGGTGAAGGAAAACATCGTAAGCAAACCGGTGTGTCCAAGAACTAAAAATTCGAAGACATGTCACATCCACCAACCCGCACTGAGGCCGCGGATTACGGCCTCCTCACTCTCATAGAAAGAGGAAGCCTGTGCAGCCTAGCAGAGTGAACATTATAGGTTGATTATAATTATTATTATGCTAGGTAACATGTAATATTTAGGGTCTCAGCCAGTGGCTGTGGTAAAGACAACGGTTTGGGATAGGCATTTTTCTTCCTATCCCAACTACATATATAAGGCTGGCGTACACAGAATAAACACCCAACCAGTCTAGTTACATGAGAACCCAACCCTTGATGTATTATTTATTTAGGATATCCAGCTAAAAATATACATATTACATGACACATGAATAACGTGCAACATTAGGCACATTATGTATGTGTCTATTGTTAAACTATCGGTTTTCCCACAACCATTTTTTTTTAATTCTAAGGCCTTTGAGACAAGCGAGGAAACTGATCTAAGTAAGTATTTGTAATTAGTAACATTCTTCATAGTGTTAATTCCATTACGTCAAGCTCGTCGAAGTAATGTCTATCAACAGATAAAAGAGAGATTTCGTTCTTGTATTTATAAAGCACTGTCTGCGGTTTATTGTCACAGTCAACTTCAACTCGAAGCTGAGTTCCTCGTAGTTTGTGTGCAGCAGTAATAACTAGAACAGACAATGAGGCTGACGGCGCTGCTTGTGATGCTGATGGCGGCGCTCGCGCTGTTCGCCGGCGCTGGAGACGCCGCGCCACAACTTAAGGTCGACTGGAAAGCACTGAAGAATACTGGGAAAATACTTGTAAGTACCTAACTACTTCCAATGATCTATTGCGTTTATACGTCGAATGTTCGGTTAGACAGAAGTGTTTTAAGGTACCTACATACTCATCACAGCCACCTATGGACATCTGCAATACCTAAGGCATTACAGTGCGTTGCCATCCTAGAGCTAAAAATATCGCATGTGCTTGTACAGCAGCAGCCATACCCTCCAAACAGAAACACATCAACACTGCTTGACGGCAATAAAACAAGAATAATTGTGAGTTATTGTGTTGTACCTACATTTAGCAAATTGTTTTCCTTTTTACAGAAAAAAATTGTCAGTGCGGTGGGTGCAGCAGCTACTGCCCACGAGTTGTACAACTCAGTTATGGAGAGAAGACAATGGGGATTGATATTATAATATCTGTCCTGGAGTCAACTATGTTAGGAATTACGAGGTCATTATGTTAGTTAATGCTGTTATATTATTGGTAAATAAATTGTTTATTTGTTATATCTGAATCAAGTTTTTTTTTATATATGTAGATACTCACCTTATACCTCTAGATCAGGGTTTCTTAACCTGGGGTCCGTGGATCCGAGAGGACTCCGTGGAATGAGTGCTGGGGGTCCATGCCAGTTAAGAATAATATTATGTGATAATGAATATAATCGCCCCCTTACATGGGACTTACACATTACTAGCGCTATGTGTGTGTCTTTAGGTACAGCTCTGTCTAACCCTTCGGAGATTATGGTTTTTACGGAAAGAAAAACTGAACGGCCTTTTATCTATGGGATTTTTGTAAAACTTATTGAAATTTTGGACAGGATAACGTCCGTCGGGTCAACTTGTTGTAAATAAAAATAACTACAAGAAGTTTTTCAAAGGAAGTACAAAAACAAGTGTCAACAAAACATCTCGAAACACTGCTGAATGTTTTTAAAGGGTACTATTGCACATGGAGACATAGGCGCGGAGCCCGTTTATGAATGACTAGATTTTGCCCGCGGCTTCGCTCGCGTGGATGTCGGAAAATGTCCCACGGGAACGTACTACTGGGATTAAATGTACCCTATGTGTTAATCCAGGTTACAAACTCCATACAAAGTTGACCACGGGCAACTTTGTATGGAGTCTGGTCCCAACTTTCAACTGTGGTGAAACTTATGCCATGTGAAAGCTTTGGGTGTATTATTTAATTATACTATGGCAGCTAAATCTAAATCGAGTGCGAACATGGTGTTTTGGGACATCCAAAACTACCGCTAACATCACTCTGCTCCAAGACACCATTTCCCCCGCACGGCACGGCAAACCTAACTTTTTATTATTTTTGATTACGGGGTGAATTCCTCATGGATGTCTTCCGCCCTGGGGAGGGCGGAGGGGTCTGTCAGACTCTTATTGACTAAAACCACCCCGGTGTTCCGTCTCTCACTTGCACCATAGGGATCACGGGATCTAATGCGACTTCCGCGACCCCAGCTAGTGGGGGAGTGAGGTGTTAAGTTAAGTGTAGGTTTTCACGCACGTGTGAGAAAAAGACTATTAGATATACTACATTTAGAGGCATTGATATCCACTTAACTATCAACTTTTGAGTGTCAGGATTTTCAGGTTACCTATTAGTTAATTATTTAATCATGTAGGCATTTTAATATGTGGGTATACCTACTACAGGTGCACCTCTGCCCAACCCCTCGCGGAAACAAGGCGTGATGTTATGTTATGTATTTTAATATCTATGAATATGGTGTGTAGGGAAAAGGATTATAAGAAAGCACATGGAGACAATACTAGGCATTTATTTCAATTAGACTTGTCAATAAATAGGTATTGTTAATGAGAAAGCTAGTTATCCGTTCCAAATCTAGGTCTTCGTGGAGAAGAAGGATAAGAAACTCCACGGAAGCTTGTTTTGAAGTATTTTATCAACATATTTTTACATTAGCATTTAGTTTTGTTATTACGGATTCATCTGTTCGTCGTCGGAACGAACGGACGTGTCGAGCGCGAAGACCTTTTGTCTTACGGAACGATCACGCAGCTGCCGTCCAAATTGCAACGCGTTAACTATTGTCGGTCAACAAAAGTCGAACAGTGTTTTGTTTCTTGGATGTGGCTGTGATTCGAGCCTCGACAAATAAATACATTAGAATAGTGCAAAAGTGAGGTGTGCCAGGCCTACGTGCGTCACTGATACCAGGCTGACAATCCAGGGTGTCTGCTAAAGGCTCTAGGGCTACTGAACGTCGTAGCCAGGATAATTCGGTGAGACCATTCCTTTTACCTTTTAGAGAGCTGCTGCACTCTGCAAAATAAACACCCCGACTTGATAAGAACTGCGTCAACAGATGCAAAAATTTCACTATTCTACAAAACACCTACCTAATATAATCACTCAGTCAATTAATCAAATTCCCATACTTCAAACGCATGGTTATCGTTAACTCCAACGATAGATCTAGATACCAAAACGATTTTCATTTTGAATTGGCATTGGAAGATTACTGAGCTAAAACTCCCGGCGATGTTTCGATTATGTGGCCAAAATTCAATGGCAAAGCTCGGTATCGGTAGGTATATTGTTGGATAGGTTAAGGTTCAACATCGTGAATGCGAATCTGTAGTTGTGTAACGTCTGGCGAAATTGGAAGGTTTGTTGCCATGCGCACAATCAACTTTTATTAGTAAGCTATGGGTATGAGATTATAATTGTGCTTAATAAAAGGAAAATGGTAAGTTAAAGTAACATACTGTAATAACTCTAACAAAAATAACAGTGTCGCGTGTGATTCCGTAACATCTTGCATGCTATACAATTTGTCAATTTCGTTACCCTTATACAACAGTCGCGACTGAGGCAACCCTTTTTTATTGTGTTTTTGTCGAACAATTTACCCGTGTTTTTGTGACGAAAGACACATGAGCGGTGCTTAAGTCCATTCAACAAAAACAAAAACTTCACAGTGAGATACATTTCTACAGAATAACAAAGAGAGGAACTAATAAATTTCAGTCAAAGGACGACCCTGTCAAAATTCTGTAGCTCTGTCTCGAAACTAAATCCGCACGCCCGGCCATCGGCACCGTGGGGTTCCGACTCCCAAACAAAAGTTTTACAATGGCAACAATAACATCCATGAAACACGACGGCAACTGTCTGTTTAGCGCGATTGCCCACCAAATAAATAACATAATGGGCCTAACGTTCGACCACATGTCTGTCCAACGAGACCTCGCTACCTATGTTTCGGATAACCGCGGAGAAGCCAGAATTTGTTTAGCACTAAAGAATAACATTCAAGACTTTATTCCTAACAGCAAGCTTTCTCAAGAACAAATGATAACAAAATACATAACCACGCAGTTCAACGAAACGTTTTGGGGCGGAGAAGACATCTTAATCGCCGCGACCGAATATTATCTAGTAAATGTACATGTTCACATAAATCACGGAAACACACTGATGTATTCACCTGCCGGCGAACCAGTACCAGGAAATATACATATCATTTACAAAGATCATCACTATGATAGCTGGGTCATGAGCGCCGCCGAACAGTTCAACAATAATCTGCATAGACGAACGCTAGAATCAATCAACAAAATTACACCACAACATACAGAAACGGTAGGTACCAAATATAACAAAAGAGATGAACAAGGGCAGTCTACAAAACCGCGCTTCCTGAACAGTCCCGAATTAGATAGCTCATTAACACCGTATGAACAATTAAAATCAGCATTAGGTACACCGTTATCGGTTTCGAGGCCCCGCGGGCGGGGGCCTCGAAACCAGCCAAAAAAGATAAAATAGATGCGGAACTTTCAAATAGGGGCATTCACATAGGCTGCCTACAAGAAACAGGGATGAACGAAGGAACATACAACTCCGCCCACTACGAATGGCACCTATCTTTTGGGGGACTTGCAATTGTAATCAGAAAGGATGCCCGAATTGAAATAATAAACAGGAAGAACGATACCGACACGATGTCAATCACTCTGAAAGTTGATAGGGGAAGTGACAAACCTGCTCCGCTTTATATAATTAACTCCCACATCAACAGCTGTATCTCAAAAGCAACCAGATCCTTCACAGGATTACTAAACATGATTAGACAAAACCAAGGAAATGTATTTTAGTAATCCTAGGCGACTTTAACGCACATATTGTTAGACAAGATACAATAAGTTTTCAACGCAAAGGGTTGATTCACCAAAATCTTCATCATGACTATTCCAATTACAACGGGGAAATGTTAATGGATATAGCCAACAGGGAAAAATTACAAATAGAAACAACAAAAGCGAGATCATCATGCAGAATAACATGGTCAAAGGGCACGCAGAAATCACAATTGGACCACATTATTACGCAACAGGCAACTGAAAAACTCTTTCACTATATTAAAGGCGAATGGGCAGGTAGGGCCATATCCGACCATAAAATAATTTGGGGGCAGATAAGAACAATTCGCACCATAAACAAATATGACGACACCAAATACAAGACGCGAAAGAATGAGACAACAATAGAAACCAAGGATTTCAATTACAAACAATGTTACTACGCCGCTCTCAATATTAAATCCACCAAAACAAAATTCCAAGCTTGCATAATCAAAAAACTGGAAAACATAGGAATAGACTCAACGGATAAAAGCATCGAAATACCATGGTGTACCATAACCGGAGTATTAAAATCGGCTGCTCAGGAAACCTTGATTTTTCAGCCGAGTCACTCTAGGGATCATCGTATAGCTCTTGCTAACCTCCAAAAGGCTAAATTCTTACAAAAAAGACAACTAGATAACCCGAATAGACATAATCGTGTAAAAGAATGTCAGGCAGCCCTTCAAAAGATTAAAAACGAAAAGGAAAATAAAGATTGCAGAACCTTCTTTACTGGATTGGGGAAAAAACACCCTTCAAAACGTATGCAGGTACTGATATTTTACAGGAAAAACAAGCAAGCAACAAAACGCCGGAAAAGAAACGCTTATATACCAATGTCCAAATGGGAGCAAATCCTAAAAAATTCTGAGGGCCTACCTATACCAACGGTTATAATAACAAAACCAGTAACAGTCGAGCAAAGTGAAGGACCCACGGTGGACGACATAAAGGACATAATTAGCAGCATGAGGAGCGGAACAGCGCCCGGAACAGGCCAAGTGGTAATTGAGCTCTACAAAGCGATGCCCCAAATATTACAGGAAACCGTCACCAAGCATATGAACAAAGCCTGGACACAGAATGAAGCTCCCGACACGTGGCTAGAAACAATGCAAGTACCAATTCCAAAGAAAAACAACCCTAAAGATACAAATGACTATCGACGAATATCGGTTTGCAATACGGGCTACAGAATCTACGCCTCCTACGTATTAAAAAAATTAGACGAAACAATAAAAGAACTAGGCAGCTACCAAGCAGCCTTTTTAAACAACAGATCTACAGACGATCACATATTTACACTAAAAAGGGTTCTGGACGAAGAATGGCGTGCAGGCAAAAGAATTTATGTACTCGCTCTGGACATAGAAAAAGCGTTTGACAACGTCGACCTCCAAGCACTGCGGGACATTTTATTACAAAGAACAAACAAGTCACTAACCAACAGGATAATCAAGGTTTGCTTGAATGAACGCACACACATCAAATGGTGTGGTCAGCAAAGTAGTTGGATTATTAAGGGAAAGGGAGTCAAACAAGGTTGCCCGATATCCCCTCGCTTTTTTACACTGGTCATGGATGAGGTCCTTAGAACCCTCGAAGAGGAAACTCAATTAATCAAACTAGACCAAGATCGCGAAATCTCTCTCCCCCTGGTGCTATCATTCGCGGACGACCTCATCTTCATTACAGATGATCTAAAAGGGCTAGAAGGAATCGTATACCATATTAAACCCCTACTAGGTAGTGTCGGCCTACAAATAAACGAAACTAAAACAAAAATACTAATTAGAGACCCAATAGCTAAACAGAAAGCGACCTACGTGTCAATTAACGGATTAAATCTTCATACTGTCGATGAAATTAAATATCTAGTTACATACATAACATCTGCATTAAATAGGAGAAGCACAATTAGAAAACGATGTGAACAGGCCACTAGAAACGCGAAGTCACTATTACCATTCATAATAAAATCAAAGATGGACTGGAAACTAGCCAGACTCATGTATCGAATGGTGATCGTACCTTGTATGATATACGGTTTGAAAGTATCGGCAATCACCAAAGCTAACAGGTCAAGACTGAGAAGATATGAGAGAGTCATCATGAGAGACTTGATTAACCACGCCAGAAATAAACCAAGACAAAAGAAGATGCATGAAATATTAGACGGAAAAACAGTGACCACCTATGCACACGTTCACAGGCGTGACAACCCACACCTGTTACACGCAGCAATGCAGTACAAGGCCAAATCCAAGAAAATAGGCCGTCCTATTTACACATGGAACGACAACATTAAACAGGACTCAACCTATTTCGAAGAGGAACTCAACTTTTGGATGGACACTGCTACAGACCGATACAGGATCATGAAGGCTGCCAGCGAGATCTACAAGAAACCAGAAACGGATAGCAGCGTAACTTCTGACGAAGACATAGAATCGGCTAAATGCAACACAGCACAGCAGCGATATAGAAAGGCGACGAGTAAGCAACGTAACCCCATCTCAAGATTCGAAACAACATAGCGCCAATGTCTCAAAAAGATGCTCGTCCAAAGACAAATAACACCCATCTCTCCACTAGTCCATTGCTTACTCAAGGATGCATATCCGGTATGGCTCGTAAATCCTTTCCTATCCTGAGGGCACGTCTTCCTTACCATTACCGCGCCCCCCGGTCTACTCCTTGATATGCAATGGCCTTTGTAGCCCCATGAAACATGAGACTTCATGGGCTAGTGCAAATCTTGGGGTTCATTCGATTTATCGAGTCTGGTTAAACCACGCTGGGATCGGTGCCTTTCATTCATTCATTCATTCATTCATTCATTCATTCATAGCATTTAGTTTTGTTATTACATTAATCTCTTGGACCATTTCTTAAAGCTAACAACTTTATCAATGACAAATAGAATATGAATATTCCTTAATTCGATTTAACACTTATGTGGCAATATTAGCAATATTTTAATACATACAGAACATCATAGTTATCAGCAATAATCAAGATATAATGACAATTTAACTTACATGAACATTGTAGTTAGTCGATCTTTCATCAGAAGTGATCTGATGATCCTTATTTCAATCCATTTTACAATAAAAGCAGAACTTCTGATAAGCAACATTATTTCCTTATTACAATTATAATTACATTATAACAAG
This sequence comes from Xanthia togata, assembly GCA_963853775.1. Lineage (NCBI taxonomy): Eukaryota > Metazoa > Arthropoda > Insecta > Lepidoptera > Noctuidae > Xanthia > Xanthia togata. The sequence continues at coordinate 14,106,036 of OY970803.1, forward strand.
TATAATTACATGTATATATCATATTATTTATTTTTAGACACAATAATTACATTTATATAACACGCGCATCTCTATGATGTAAGGGGGAGCTTACATCATAGAGATGCGCGCGTGTAACACTACGTGCCACCATCTCGGGTCCTAAGGAGTAGGGGGCGACGGATTTCCCCAGATCCGTCACCCCTGAACCCATTTAGGGGGCCTGGAAGAGGGCGTTATCCGCCCTCCGCCGACGTCCGGTGCGTCTGCTGCGGATTGAGTTAGCGGAAGCAATCTCCCGCTCCCTTTCCGCAGCCACCTTCTGCGAAATTACTGTATCGCAGAAGGATACCACCACGTCCCAGGACTCCTCGCTGCCAACCATCGAGTTGACAACGGCCGGCAGCGACAGGTCACTGCCGACACCTGAGAACCTACCCTACCCTAACCTAACCTTTTTTAATGTTCCAAAACACCAGATTCTCGCTCGATTTCGACTTAGCTGCAGTATAAATTACTTAATACCCCAAAAGCTTTCACATGGCATAAGTTTCATCACTGTTGAGAGTTGGGTCCAAAATGACGCATGCGTCATTGTCACTCATACCTACACCTCGTAGCAATTAACCTAACCTAACTTAACGTACTCAAAATTTAAATTCAAATTCAAAAGTCATTTATTCAAACTAGGCTGAGAATCAGCACTTTTCAAACGTCAAAATTACTTATGACAGTCCCCCAAAACGCCCACCCTTCACCACTTCGTAGTGCTTTTGCTGGGAAGAAGAAGTGGCGAAACAAACTCCCCAGCAGCACAGCTGTCTGTTCAGTTAGAGAAAAAAATAATGATTCTATGTATACAATAGTATGCAAGATTTTTACATTACGCAAAACATAATTTAAATTATAAATTAATAGCCATATGATAGCTGCACACGCCAATATACCAACCAAAAACATCGAGAACTATACTCAAGCAGAAATAAAAATAACTAAACGTAACAATATTTTAAAAAGAAAATAAAGCCTCCAGGCATAAAGGGCGTGCCCGCTTACATATAGCTGTAACTAGAAGTTATAATTGATAAACTAGGACCATCGAGGTAAAATAAATAACTGTCGAGGTTGCTAGCTAACCACATATTGCAATAACTCATAAAAAAACATTGTAATGAGTAGATTATGTCAACAATAAATTAAAATAAATTGACTTATAAAGTAAAATTATAAACAATTATATAAACATTGTCTTGAGTTAATCACAGCGATCAACTATTCTTATCATTTATGTAGTCGTTGATAGAATAGTATGCCTTTGAACTAAGGTAGTTTTAAACGATTACTATAGAGTAGGGAACTTCGAGGCGGGCGGTGCGCGGCGGGCGCGTCGAAAAGTTCGCGTACTGCATTTTTACAACATTAACTTATTTTTTTAAATAAATTAAAATAAACATAACGTTTATGTACACACATCAACACGGTCTAGGGATATTTCATACTCAATTAAATAACTCGAAAAGTACTGGCCGCATTGGAATCTTTTATACACCGATTTGTTTGTAATTTATCTCAGACTAATTCCAAATTAAAATTTTTGAAAATTCTTTTGTTTCGGTGGCATAAAAATGTCTTGATGTATAGGAGAGGGAATTTTCATTTGTGCGAAATTTAGAAAACAATACGAATTACGTTTAGTTACAGTTTTTTTTCATTTTTAAACGAAAGATAAAGTTAAAATTGAGGTATTGTAGCCATGCAACGCCGACATTTGACGAGGGCGGAGATGTTACGAGCTGTGGGAATGCTGGAAGCTGGATCTGTTCAGCGTAATGTTGCTGAGGCCATAGGGACCCATCAAAATGTAATTTCAAGATTGTGGACACGCTATCGTGCCACAGGTGAAGTAGCGGAGAGGCACCGGGGGCCAAGTCGCATCACTACCCCCAGACAAGACCGATTTTTGCAAATTACTGTGCGAGCTCAACCAAATGCAACGGCGACTCAATTGGTCCAAAGGCTGCGAGTGGAACACCAAGTGCTTGTGAGTGACCAAACTGTAAGAAGGCGACTGCATGAAAGCAATCTACGCTCTCGTAGACCACTCCGGGTCCCACCTTTACGGAGGGGCAATCGTGGACGACGATTAGAATGGGTTCGGAACCACGTGGACTGGGGCCGTGAGCAATGGTCCAATGTGCTGTTCACGGATGAATCCAGGTTCGGCTTCCATCCAGATTCACGAAGGACGCGTGTTTGGCGAGTTCCTGGACGATGGAGCCGTCTCCAGAACCCTCAGGAAGTTCACCCATACCAAGGAGGAACAATTATGGTTTGGGCAGGAATTCGTCTTGGAGGACGGACGGATCTCGTTTGGGTGCGGGGCAATATGACGGCAGAACGATACGTCCAACAGGTGCTGGGGCCCGTAATCTTGCCCCACAGAACACAAATGGGGCAAGATTTCCTGCTCATGCACGACAATGCCCGGGCACACACGGCGAGAACGGTAGCAGCTTGGTTACATACACATAATGTTAGGGCCTTAGACTGGCCTGCTCAATCGCCAGATCTAAATCCCATTGAGCATGCGTGGGATATGCTGCAAAGAAGAGCTCTGAAGGAAGTTCCTGAAAATCTGGCTACAGAAGATCAACTTTTTGCGCACCTCAGAAGGACATGGGACAATATTCCGCAGCAAGACATTGACAACCTTGTTCTGAGCATGCCGAATCGTTGCCGATGTGTTATGAACATCATGGGCGCTTTCTCAGACTACTAAATTCAAGTTTATAAACACAAATTAAATGATTTTTCTATTTTTTTCAGTTTTTACTCACAAATTAAAAGTTAATTCATATACGGTTTCCGTCTATGCTTCATTTTTTTTCCATAAAATCCTGAAATTTTAATCTAAGTACCTTAACCATTATTAAAAAATGGTAGAATATTAAATAACGTATCTTTTAAATATATACATGTCATATAAATAATTAACACATTGATAGTAATTCGCTTTTTTAAAAATATCCCTAGACCGTGTTGATGTGTGTATTTGAAGAAAACAAAAACGCGGCAAATTCCTAGACTAATATTTTTTTTATCGGAAAAGCAAAGGCATCAAGCTCATACGGCCTCGTCGGTTTTCGTAATTTTATATAATCTTAACTTCATAATTAATAAATGCGTATTCCTTTTTAAAAAGATAATATAATGCTTTATATACAAACTCAATAGTGTAAACACAGATGTAGTTCAGTATAAATTTCGGTAAGTATTCCAAATTTAAATCACATTCTCCCCCTAGAGGATGAAATTCAGTACAATTTTCTTTCCCTGTTTTTAACAGATTAAAAATGACTATATTGTTATGTTCGCTTTTTGTGGCAAAGAATGTTACTTTTTTGAGCAAGTGGTACGAAAAGTATTTTTACGTTGTTAAAACATGACTCAAAGTGTTTCGTACCCAAAGTAGATAGCAAAAGTGTAAAAAACGGCCGCTTTTGGTACTTTTGCTATCTTCTTTGGATACGAAACACTTCACTCTGTCTGTCTGTCAGTTTGTTCCAGCTAATCTCTAAAACGACTGGACCGATTTTGACGGGACTTTCACTGGCCGATAGCTGATATTATAAGGCGTAACTTAGGCTGTTTTTTCTTAGCAACTGTATTAGGGTTCCGCGCAAAAAAATAAAAACCCATGAAATCTGTATCTATTCATTAATCTATCATATAGACAAATAAATAAACTTGAAGTGTCTGTTTTTAATGTCAATAGCTTTTTACTAAATACATTTATTTGCCACGTTTCATGTAATTATTGTTGGTTTATCTAAATATATGGCAGGATAGGATGGTAATAAAATAAATACCTATATTTAAGGGCACCGAATAATTTTCTTCAGTTTCTCATGTACCTAACTTGTCATGTCATAAGTAGGTATGCGCCTAATGGTTTCATTTCTTATTATTTTTGGATGGTTGACAACCAGGGGACCCGGACCCGCTTGATGGTAACTGGATGTCGTCGCTCATGGCCAATTGCAATACCGACAAGATACATTGAAGGAGCATATTTCGCAAACGGATCCCTGAATCGAAAATTGGGTGTCACAAACCCACAATATTTTAAACGACCTTTCCAACGACACCACGTATCATAGGACAGACTAGAAAAAAAACTCCCCACTTTTCGTGTAGGGGAGGTAGAAAGTAGGAAGATATGACCCTAAAAAAAATATGTTTCATGATTTTATTTTACCACTTTTTCGACGAGATTAATACGTATACCCATGCCATATGCCATACATACAACTCAAAACAAATAGTGAACAATGTGAATATATAACTTTTAATGAATATAACTAAATTATTAATTACATAGCTCTGAAAAATAAGTAGGTAAGTCATAATATTTTCAACACACTTGCTGGAAAAGTGGCTCTTATTAAACCGCATTTAGGTTCATAATGCAGTGTATTAAACACGCGAGCTTTTGACTTTATATTACCGCAGTAGTGCGGTAATGTGCGCCATAGATAACTATTTACTAGTCGGAGATGTGCGGTTTTTTTATTTTCAACTTATACACTAGGCATATCTTTTTATGCCTACTGTGTAAATAATATTTTCAACACACTTGCTGGAAAAGTGGCTCTTATTAAACCGCATTTAGGTTCATAATGCAGTGTATTAAACACGCGAGCTTTTGACTTTATATTACCGCAGTAGTGCGGTAATGTGCGCCATAGATATCTATTTACTAGTCGGAGATGTGCGGTTTTTTTATTTTCAACTTATACACTAGGCATATCTTTTTATGCCTACTGTGTAAATAAATAAATTAATAATAGGTTGGGGAAAAAGTTGCTTCGCATTTTTTAAGAAAATTCAAAACATTTTTTAATTTAGTTTATTTACATTTAACTAAAGTATGTAGGTACCATTTTGTTCGATAACTTTTTGACATATTGTAGGCAGGGACATGAGCCCATTGCTATAGAAATTTTGGGACTTTAGATCAAAATACCGCGACAAATGGTTTTGGCAGTTCTCTCGTGATGTTTACCTGACACTGCCTAAGGAATTCTGAAGAGACCGAAACAGGTGGAAATCTGAAGGTGCAAGGTCAGGACTATACGGCGGATGCATTAACACCTCCCAGCCAAACTCTCTTAATTTTTGCTGAGTGGCTAAAAATGTGTGAGGTCTAGCGTTATCATGATGAAAAACCACACCCCTTCTGTTGATTAATTCCGGCCGCTTTCTCTCAATTTCTTGCTTTAATCTCATCAAACTCAAACTCAAAACTCAAAGCATTTATTTCAATTAAACCCTTTACAGGCACTTTTGAATTGTCAAAGAGTCAGTTAGTCAGAAAGTTGAAGCTAGTTGCCCATTCCAAAACGTAGATCTCTATGGAGAAGAACGGGCAAGAAACTCAAAGGACACTCTTTTAAATATTGAAATTACAAAATCCTGGGTACACTACTCTTGTTGATTCTATATGTGAGAATAATGTAAAAAAAAATTTATATAAATCAAAAACGATTAAAAATAAGCCCTGGCAGATAAGAGATGACCAGTCTCAACTGACGGCACTTCACGAATATGACGCGTGGATCAGCACCATCCAGCTCAACCATTTTGTAGGGAACCGAATGATCCAACACACTCGCCACCATCACCGAGACATTTAAGTGAGCTTGACATACTCTCAACTACCCTGCTCTTTCAAGTCAAAATCAACATAATAACATAGTAAACGACTCCATGGTACTCACATTTACAAAAATTGAAAATAAAAATGCGTCTAAGTTATACAAAACTATAGTTTGCAAGAATTTTACCACCAAAAGAAAGAAAATCAATATTATCTATTGGAGTATTCAATAATTAAAACTTAGTTAATAAAAAAAACAAAATAAACAAAAAGTTCGTAGTCAGAAAAAATAAAAAAGGGGAAGCAACTCTACCAATTTTTTGATTTTTAACTAGTAAGCCCAAGTGGCTGTGGAGCAGGACCAGCATCAGTTGTTCACAGTAGAGTTCAGAATCGATGGTCCTGCCTGGTGGTAACAGCTCATAATGAATAATGCCCTTCCAATCCCACCACACACACAGCATCACCTTGTTGCGAGTTAACCTGGGTTTCGCCACAGTCTGTGAAGCCTGACGACCGGCCTTTGACCACGACCTTTTTCGCACGTTCTTATCGTACGTGATCCACTTTTCATCACCAGTTATCAGCTTCTTCAAAAATGGTTCGGTTTCATTACGTCGTAATAATGAATCACAAATGAGTCCATGTACTCATTTGTGATTCATTATTACGACGTTCATTAGGTTTCTTTCATTGAGCTCGTGAGGTACCCAAATATCGAGCTTTTTTGTGTACCCAGTTTTTTTCAAATGCGACAAAACTGTTTTGTGGTCAATTCCCAGTTCTTCAGCTACGTCGTAACTACTGATATGCCGATCTTGCTCCACTTTTTCAAAAATGGCATCCATTTTATCCGTAATAGGGCGACCAGAGCGACGTGCATCTTTGACATCAAAATTTCCGGATTGATAACGCTTAAACCAAATTTGTGCTACTCTCACAGACACTGCACTAGGTCCATAAACATCGCAAATTTTTTTCGCGGATTGCGTTTCATTTTTACCTTTTTTTTGGTAAAATTTTAAAATGTATCGAATTTCCTCATTAGATTCACTCATCTTGACGGTACGAAAAACAAATGAAAATCACATTTTACTAATTTGAATTTGAAATTATGTTCTTTAAAATTTAAACTTTCAATATATACCAAAACCAGCCAGATACAAATAGTATAGCCAAAGAGATTTTATTACAAGTTCATACATACTATAGTGCGAAAAGACTTTTTCCCCAACCTAATATGATAAATAAATAAATAAATATAATCGTTTATTGGGAACAAAAAACAATACATTCAAAGATAACAGTGTTAAACGATGACAGCTGCAATAGTTAAAAACTGTAGCGCAGCTAGCAACGCCCGACTCCTAGTGAGAGGGTAGGTTGTTCCAAGACTAATACATAACACTAACTACGTTTTAACAAATTTTTAAAGAAATACAATATTACGCTAATACATTTTGAGATATGTGCCGTGTGTGTGAGTACCTAATGTTAAGTAAGAGAGTGTGAGGGTGTATGTTGTGTGTTCTGTGTGTGTGTGTATTTCCACAACTTAATATTTCATCAAATTATATATTTTTTACTACATATTAACCTTAATTTGCATATTCAAAACATTATTTTGTGTTTTTTTACACCTAAGCGCGCATCGCTAGCGTGGCGCGCAGAAACAACAAAACCAGCGCGCCTTTCTCCATAAATATTTGTTAACGTTTTCGTTGTGTAGTTAATTATATCAAAAATACGAAATCTAAAGTATTGCCGCCAACTGACATTGAAAAGTTTTTAAAAGAAGCTCCGGATAGTCAGAACCTAGTATAAAAGTCAGTTGAACTTTATAAATCTAAATCTACGTTAGTGTACCATAAGTTCTTACAAAAACTCTGTTATTTCGCTCGGGAAGTCATAAACAAGTGATGATATAGGAGGATATTAAAATAGGAAAAAGGACTATAAATATTAACTTTACAACTCCTACTCCCAATTTCTCGAATCTCTCTCTAGTTTCAATTAAATCTCGATAGGAATTGTGATTGGCTGGCAGAGATAACAGCAGCCATTCAAATCACTTGACATGAGAATTCATAACGATTAATTTGAGTAGCCTTTCAGAAATCAGGAATCATGTCAAAAGGCATAAAGCAGCACACATGTGACACATGATAAGTATATGAGATTAAGTAAAGTTTCAAAATATTCAGTATAAAGTTAGTAAATAAATGCTTCATAAATTATCCAATAAATAACAATTTATTCATAACATTTAAACATAATATAGAACAAGTAGTACTTAACTAACTAACTAATGAGTAATGACTGAGCATGTCGCGTCCAAGCCTACTTCTAGTCAATCGAGTCATTGTGTGAACCACGGTGTGAACGCAGCTTCTCAAGGTGGTCTTTCTTCTTCGGTATAGTTGTAGGTATTTTTATCCATCATTATTGTTTCCTGTCCTTGACTGATTTATACAACTCGTGGGCGGTGGCCGCTGCACTCACTGCACTCACGACTTTTTTCTGTAAACAAAAACAATTTTGATAAGTTTACAAACTATAAACTACACACAATCCCCACACTCACTAAAAGGGTATACACAAGGATGAAGTTACAAAAGACAACAATTACAATTACTCAGTTTTTACTATACCTACTTATTAGGTACAAACACCAGTGAAATATCGAAGGTATTCATTAATTGTTAACACTAGTAGGGAAATTGTCTTCTATTAGTCGGACTGTGAACCGTTAACCAACATGTTTTTGGTTAACTAAACTTCAAACCAATCTAAATACTTACAAGTGTTTTCCCAGTATTCTTCAGTGCTTTCCAGTCGACCTTGGGTTGTGGCGCGGCGTCTCCAGCGCCGGCGAACAGCGCGAGCGCCGCCATCAGCATCACAAACAGCGCCGTCAGCCTCATTGTCTGTTCTAGTTATTACTGCTGCACACAAACTACGAGGAACTCAGCTTCGAGTTGAAGTTGACTGTGACAATATACCACCGACAGTAGCTTATAAATACAAGAAACAAATCTCAACTTTACCTGTTTCTGACGCAACGGGATTTAGAGAGTGACACATGTGCTCTATTATCTTTATAATTATTAGGAATGCAGGAAACCATTACGTACGTATTATACTTATGACGTTTCCATTTTCCCTTACTAAACTTTAAACCATGTTTCCTTAAATGCCCAGAGCAAGATGACCAAAACCCAACCCAATAATAATTAAAAACAATTACAACTCCACCTGAAATTATTACTTAGTTAATACTATACTAAAGTCAATGACCACATTAGGTGTAAGACAGGGTTTCTTAACCTGGGGTCCGTGGAATGAGTGCATTTAAGAATAATAATTACATGGGACTTAAACATAACTGGTGAAATGCACTTGTACTATAAGTACACCTCTGCCTTACCCTTCGGGGATTACGGGCGTGCTGTTGTATTAGGTGGGTGTGTGTGTGTGTGTGTGAATATAATCTCTATAAATAAAAATGGAATGTTGGTAGGCGCATCAATTGAGAACAGCTGGACCGATTTGCCTATTTTTTTATTTTAAATGTTCGTTGCCTTTATTATATAGTCTGAATTAGGTTTTACGGAAAGAGATATGTCATAATTTAAGTTAGTGTGCAAAAGTTTTTTTAAACGTCCGTGTTTAATTCACAGAAATCGATGTGTAGCCAATCGGTCCATTAGATTCGGAGCAATTTGGCTGTGACACACGGGCAGATAGACAGACAGACACTTGAGTGATGTTATAAGGGCTCCGTATTTTTCGTCGTTTTGCCCACATATTCAATTTATTTTTATTTTTATTGTAACACGTCCGTGTTTAGGTCACAGAAATAGATAATTATGTCTAACCAATCGGTCCATTAGATTCGGAGCAAATTGGCTGTCACACATGGGCAGACAGACAGACAGACACTCGACTGATGTTAAAAGGATTCCGTATTTTTCGTAATTTTGTCCAAAATCCAAAAATCTCTCGCGGTCAAAATAATAATACGGATCGATGTCGAAAATGCCTGTAACTTGTACTGTACCAATAATGGCACGTGCATAAAATTAACTTTATATTACTAGAAATAATAATAATATTGTATGAAATAAAACTTTAAAATTATCTACGACGTAATAAAAAAAATTAAAAGAATTTGGAAATAAATTTAATTCGCGGGTGTTTTACTTTTGCTTGTTTTCGCACTTTTGTTTTCAATCTGTCAAATCAAAATGATAAAACGAGGTCATTGTCGTCTTTCACCATCATTATTGAATTACTATCATGTCGCTAACACCAGAAGAATGTGCACGTATCGTCACTATGTTAAATTATCGACCATCGCTTTCGACTCCCTAATTGCATGCGTGTGCATTGAATGTTCGCAAATAGCAAGTGTTTACAAGTGAATGCCCCGCCCATTCTATGTAAGTGTGCTATTAGAAATTGATTTAGTGTAGCTGCTTTCTTCTTAGTGTGCGTGTTCAAATTTTTTGTGTGTGTCGTAAGTATACTATTTGTTAATGTTGTAATTATTTTGTTGGGAGATAAGTGGTTGCACTAGGATTCCTTACTATTCCGCAATGAAGGCATATCTCTGGATATCTGTGATCCCCACTCACACACACCTACACACCTTTATTCACATTCATTTAATTTCATTTACCCTCACCCTCACACTCTCACAAAAATATAAAACCTGTAACGTAAAATATAACTTATTTTTATATTTTTTCCCCTTCTGAAGGTAAATTGACACAGTCTTCTCATACATAATATCAATTGGAACCTCATTGTGAATCATTGTCTCTTATGATACAGGATACCCTAGTTAGACAGAGTTTAATCAATATGTAAATGTTCTCTAACTGTATTTTTGGGAAATAAAAATATTATTATTATTATAATTGTGAGATTATAATTCAATTTTACTTTTAAATAAGGCAATCAACTGTATAATTATTTATTTTTACAAAAGTTAGGTACAAGAAAATAACAATCAATGATAGCGAGTATGAGAATAGTGAACTGTCCAAAATCCAAAAGTTCAAGAGGCCGCTCCGCTTGTGCTTCGCCGTTATAAAGCCTCTGGTGCCCCCACTGCAGGAACCTCAGCAATATGAAACTGCCTTCGTTGATGTCAGTTTTTTTGCTGTCATCCACAGATGGCGCTTCAAATGCAATGTTGCCAACACGGCCATGCTGCATGGTGCCTGCCCCAGGCACCTCACGAGTCGTGGATAGGATACTGAAATCAAAATATGTCTCTGTTAAAATACAAATAAAGAAAACCATTCTTACGAAAGGGCACCAGAAAAAATATTGCGCACTTAAATAATTCTTGCAATGCAATGCCACTTCCTGCACCTAAAGGGACTTTGCCACACTTAGGAGACCAGCATGTCGATTCCCGTAACCACTTCACCGTAAAAACACGTGAGGTGAGCGTGGAGTGAGCTGTCAGTGTCATCTCACCCTGTTGGAATGACAACTCACTTCACCTATGTTTTCACGGTGAGATGGTTACAGAATAGCACTGCTGGTTCATGACTAACATATCACTTGCACTCGAAGAGTATTTCACTCACTCAAGCGTACCAAGTTGATCTTGTACAACACAGCACTTGCACTCGAAGAGTATTTCGCTCACTCAAGCGTACCAAGTTGATCTTGTACAACATAAAACAAAGCAAAGCATTACATTTCAAAATAATGTGCAATACCTACAACAACTAATGCTGTACACCTTAATTACAGTTACAGCATTCTATCTAGGCTCGTTAACTTAAAGGAAAATTAATTTGACATACTAATCAAGGAATAAAAGCGATTCATCTGTCCAATTAGTAGACACAATAGTTAAACAATGGCGTCTGGACCCAAGTTAATTAACACAGTTATTAGGGAGTTTGTGGCAAATAAAAAATAAAACAGTTCTATGATAAATACCTTGCCAACACGCTAACATATCACTTGCACTCGAAGAGTATTTCACTCACTCAAGCGTACCAAGTTGATCTTGTACAACACAGTACTTGCACTCGAAGAGTATTTCACTCACTCAAGCGTACCAAGTTGATCTTGTACAACATAAAACAAAGCAAAGCATTACATTTTATGATTTGCCAAATACATTTTTTTTTGGTACGACCCATCTACGTCCCTGACTAGTTCTCCTTTAAACTTTTCCGCCTAAAAGTTCATAATTGTTGAAAATATTTTTATGTTCATCGGCCTCTCCTGATGCCAATATATCCCTTATTCTTATTATTTCAGAGTCCTGTACCGATTGAACAATGCCAATAACTCGTTTTGATGGGTACTTGTATCTAAATCTACAGCGGCTACATTACTACAAAATTCTGTAAATTTACTCGCGGATTGGAATTGAAGTTGGTCGCCTACTCGCGAGTACATTAAATCAGATCGCTCAGTCACATTTCTTCCAATCAATATATCGCACCCAACCATATCATCCAAAACGTACATATCTATATCACTCAAAAATATAGAATCTAAATAGAGACTAACCGTTACCTTTTTATTTACGTATTTATAAGTTTCTTTACAAAATCCTTGTAAAACGACGGGTGAGGGTAGCTGTGATATATGACAAAGAAATTTTATTTGCTAAAGATTCGGATATTAACGAGCAACTACTACCAGTGTCAATAAATGCTTCATAACAATTATTTAATATGTAAACGTTTTTAATAAACTTATTTCGTGGATTTGTAGAAATAAATTTAGTTTCTTGTTCAGGTTTCACTACAGGTTTTGTTGAATTTTTCTTATGGTAACAACTCGATTCAACGTGCCCTCTTTTCCCACAATATTCACATTTATTTGCATCGCATTGGTTCCTTTTATGGTTACCCCCACAATTATAACATTTAATATTTTTTTTGACTAAAATCTTGACCAACGCTAGAAGAAGACGGTTGGCTTGCAACGGCCGAGTTTGTTGATGCAGGAGTTTGATTTACAGATGATGACTGGCTATGGGTTGTTGGTTTAACCTGCATGTCCCGTGAACTACTTTCTTGTTTTACATGCCTCTTGTAAACGCGACTGTGTAAGTAACTAGCTAATTCCTCACTGGATTTAAAATTGATAGCTTCTATAGACACACCGATATTGTGGTCACCTATGTTTCCTACTATTATTGAAATAATATCCTGTTCAGAAAAATTCAAACATAAACGATCTATCTTGCACTTTTGCTCAAAATAAAATTCATACAGAGATTGGTTATCGATAGGCTTTTTATCTATGATCTCTTTTAAAAGATCGAACATATTTCGACGTATTTGGAAACTACCCGACAATTTTAACCTCCAGTCGTCCCATTTCCATGCGGGCCACTGCTTTTCTGTACGTAATAATGAATCATACCATACTTTAGCCGATCCTTTTAATTTATTCAAAGCTTGATAGCGAATCATTGTATCAGACCATGAAAAAGTATTTGTGTAAGATCGAATAATGCTAAGCCAGGTGTCTACATCATCTTTTATTGGATCAAAATCAGGTATAAAATGGTTCAAAGTAGTGGAATTTGAATTACTCACAGTTTCGGTATTATCATGAAATACCTTATCTTTCCGCTTTGGTGGCGGCGATGACGTCCTGGGGGCCAATTCTCGATTTTCGCCATTTATCTCGAGTTCGAGATCGTAAGTCTATCTCTATGTCTATTAAAAATATCTCTATCTCTACCAAAAAATGTCGAATTGAGCAGAATTCCGTATTCTCAGTCAAAATAGAAATAAATGTCACGAAAATGTCGAGTCGAGTGAAGATAATGTTACCATTATGAAGAATCGCACGTTCCGTTTTAAGTAGCTATGAGTTAATGAATTATTTTGTTTTAAAACGCTGACTAAACCTAATTATTTAAGTATAAAACGAAACGTTTAGTGTAAAAATAATCAGTTTGACAAATTGACAGTTGACTGTATAATTAATTTAGGTATTTTAGGGTGTGCAATTAGTATTTTTGGTGGGTAAGGTTAGTTTAGTGAACAGTTATACATGACTAATAAAATTTTGAAGCAGACGATTATTTACCTTCGTTTTCAGGTCTATTTTCGTGGTATCCTGAATTACAGGAGCCAATAGATCTCTTAGAACCCTTATTAAATCTTTATCTAATCTGAAGTTTTTAATGACTTCTGTTTCGCTCAAGTCATAAATATCGACGGTGGGATAAGTGCGCTGTTGTCGCCGTGTATTGGCCAGTTGCTCGCCACTTTCCAACAACTCCGAGATAAAAATGCTAATAAACTCGTCCATCTTGCAGTGGTTTCAAGTCCAATCGTGGGTACACAAATTACGAGTGTTATTTGCGCGAAGGTCGTCGTTTCAAGAAAACACAATGCACAAATCAAAGAGTATAAATCGAATTTCCAGTAGGTATGAGATGCCAAGCCGTATTTTATTTAAAAATTAAAGAAAAGAAAACACAGTGTACAATCCAAAACTCAACGAATTCACTCAGAAATGACGTATCTCTACAATCGACATGACATCTCTACTGCTCAGAAGCACTCGACATGAACTCTAACGTTAGCCTTCGACAAATGTCGAATTCGACATCCCCAGAATAGCAACTTTTAAAATTTGTCGAAAAAATGACGTCATTAGAAATTTTTGTCGAGTTCGACACCATCTCTAAAATCGAGAATTGGCCCCCTGGTGCTCGAGCTTGAAGAAGTGGAGCGAGCACGTTTTCGCTTTGAATGCTTACTACTACTACCTCGCTTTGATTTACCCATGGCGTGAAAGTTGTTTGTCACTTCTGATGTTAGATTATAATTCAATTTTACTTTTAAATAAGGCAATCAACTGTATAATTATTTATTTTTACAAAAGTTAGGTACAAGAAAATAACAATCAATGATAGCGAGTATGAGAATAGTGAACTGTCCAAAATCCAAAAGTTCAAGAGGCCGCTCCGCTTGTGCTTCGCCGTTATAAAGCCTCTGGTGCCCCCACTGCAGGAACCTCAGCAATATGAAACTGCCTTCGTTGATGTCAGTTTCTTTGCTGTCATCCACAGATGGCGCTTCAAATGCAATGTTGCCAACATAATATTATTAATTGATGGAATTTGTCTTGCGGACGTATCCCATAAGCTAATAAGTAATCATGACGACGAGAAACTTATTCATTATGAAACAATTTGAAAGTTTTGAACCAATACGTACGTACCATTTATTTTTATTCAAGTAAGTAACATAAGTGCAGAGCAGTGACAACAGTGGTAACGGCCGTGACTTACAAGTAGTAAGTAGGTCGTGGGATCGAACCAAAGTCAAAGTCAAATCATTTATTTCATATTGGCCCTTATAAGGCACTTTTGAACGTCAACTCAAGCAGGAACTTTAGTTAGTGTACGTTATTTCATCACCACTGCTCTCAAAACGGTGAAGGAAAACATCGTAAGCAAACCGGTATGTCTAAGAACTAAAAATTCGAAGACATGTCACATCCACCAACCCGCACTGGGTCCGCGTGGTGGATTACGGCCTCCTCACTCTCACAGAAAGAGGAAGCCTGTGGCCTAGCAGAGGGAACATTATAGGCAGATTATGATAGAATTATTATTATGCTAGGTAACATGTAACATTTACGGTCCCAGCCAGTGGCTATGTTGTTGAACTATCGGTTTTCCCACTATCATGTTTTTTTATTCAACGGTTTTACACATTCCATTTGATAACACATGTCCGATTAGGCCTTTGAGACATTCGAGGAAACTGATCTAAGTAAGTATTTGTAATTAATAACATTCTTCATAGTGTTAATTCCACTACGTCAAGCTCGTCGAAGTAATGTTTATCAACAGGTAAAAGAGAGATTTCGTTCTTGTATTTATAAGCTACTGTCGGTGGTATATTGTCACAGTCAACTTCGACTCGAAGCTGAGTTCCTCGTAGTTTGTGTGGAGCAGTAATAACTAGAACAGACAATGAGGCTGACGGCGCTGTTTGTGATGCTGATGGCGGCGCTCGCGCTGTTCGCCCCGGCTGGGGACGCCGCGCCACAACCTAAGGTCGACTGGAAAGCACTGAAGAATACTGGGAAAACACTTGTAAGTACCTAACTACTTCCAATGATCTATTGCGTTTATACGTCGAATGTTCGGTTAGACAGAAGTGTTCTAAGGTACCTACATACTCATCACAGCCACCTATGGACATCTGCAATACCTAAGGCATTACAGTGCGTTGCCATCCTAGAGCTAACAATATCGCATGTGCTTGCCAGCCATACCCTCCAAACTGGAACACATCAGCACTGCTTGACGGCAATACAACAAGAATAATCGCCCCCTTACATGGGACTTACACATTACTAGCGCTATGTGTGTCTTTAGGTACAGCTCTGTCTAACCCTTCGGAGATTATGGTTTTTACGGAAAGAAAAACTGAACGGCCTTTTTTCTATGGGATTTTTGTATGACTTCTTGAAATTTTGGACAGGATAACGTCCGTCGAGTCAACTTGTTGTAAATAAAAATAACTACAAGAAGTTTTTCAAATGAAGTGCAAAAACCAGTGTCAACAAAACATCTCGAAACACTGCAGAATTTTTTTAAAGGGTACTATTGCACATGGAGACATAGGCGCGGAGCCCGTTTATGAATGACTAGATTTTGCCCGCGGCTTCGCTCGCGTGGATGTCGGAAAATGTCCCACGGGAACGTACTACTGGGATTAAATGTACCCTATGTGTTAATCCAGGTTACAAACTATAATATGTGTGCCAAAAGACCACGGGCAACTTTGTATGGAGTCTGGTCCTAACTCTCAACTGTGGTGAAACTTATGCCATGTGAAAGCTTTGGGTGTATTATTTAATTATACTATGGCAGCTAAATCTAAATCGAGTGCGAACATGGTGTTTTGGGACATCCAAAACTACCGCTAACATCACTCTGCTCCAAGACACAATTTCCCCCGCACGGCACGGCAAACCTAACTTTTTATTATTTTTGATTACGGGGTGAATTCCTCATGGATGTCTTCCGCCCTGGGGAGGGCGGAGGGGTCTGTCAGACTCTTATTGACTAAAACCACCCCGGTGTTCCGTCTCACACTTGCACCGCAGGGATCACGGGATCTAATGCGACTTCCGCGACCCCAGCTAGTGCCGACCCGCCTCTGCGGGCCACCTCGAGTTAGGGGAGAGTGAGGTGTTAAGTTAAGTGTAGTGTTTCACGCGCGCATCTCTATGATGTAAGGGGGAGCTTACATCATAGAGATGCGCGCGTGAAACACTACGTGCCACCATCTCGGGTCCTAAGGAGTAGGGGGCGACGGATTTCCCCAGATCCGTCGCCCCTGGACCCATTTAGGGGGTTGGAAGAGGGCGTTATCCGCCCTCCGCCGACGTCCGGTGCGTCTGCTGCGGATTGAGTTAGCGGAAGCAATCTCCCGCTCCCTTTCCGCAGCCTCCTTCTGCGAAATTACTGTATCGCAGAAGGATACCACCGCGTCCCAGAACTCCTCGTTGGCGACCATCGAGTTGACAACGGCCGGCAGCGACAGGTCACTGCCGACACCTGAGAACCTACCCTACCCTAACCTAACCTTTTTTAATGTTCCAAAACACCAGATTCCCGCTCGATTTCGACTTAGCTGCAGTATAAATTACTTAATACCCCAAAAGCTTTCACATGGCATAAGTTTCATCACTGTTGAGAGTTGGGTCCAAAATGACGCCATGCGTCATTGTGGTCCTTTCATCCAAATCCGTTCAGTCGTTTTTGCGATAATCAGGAACAAACATCCAGACAAAGACAAAAAATCAAAAAACTATATTTACGGCATCACTCATACCTACACCTCGTAGCAATTAACCTAACCTTAGTTAACGTACTCAAAATTCAAATTCAAATTCAAAAGTCATTTATTCAAACTAGGCTGAGAATCAGCACTTTTCGAACGTCAAAATTACATAAGACAGTCCTCCAAAACGCCCACCCTTCACCACTTCCTAGTAATTTTGCTGGGAAGAAGAAGTGGCGCAACAAACTCCCCAGCAGCACAGCTGTTCAGTTAGAGAAAAAATAATGATCCTATACAATAGTATGCAAGATTTTTACATTACGCAAAACATAATTTAAATTATAAATTAATAGCCATATGACAGCTGCACACGCCAATATACCAACCAAAACATCGAGAACTATACTCAAGCAGAAATAAAAATAACTGAACGAAATTGTATGTCCGATTCGAATGAATTAGAAAGTATTTTACTGCTACATAAATACTCTTGTAGATAAAACTATTTATTTATACTACGATACGAATGTAACCAACTTTTGTTTCTACCGGCGATCAAATTAAACTTTGTAACACTAACCCCCGAATACTGAAACGTCACTCAAAATTTAAGTAGCACTTATATTTAACAGATACTCAAAAGTGACGTTTGACAATACGAAATCTAAAGTTTAGGAGCTGCTCAAATGTTATGCAGCCCTTAAATTTTGAGTGACGTTTCGGTATTCGTGGGAAAAGCTGCTATTGTGACTTAGCTAAGATAGTTAGACATAGATATTCCGTCGCGGACGTTTTTTGTAGGTAATAATAAGTACTTTTCACCTCAGCACCTCAAACAAGCAGGTTTTGCTGTCAAAAAACAGTGAGCAAAATTCGATTTTGCTGCGAGCGTGACACAAAGTAACTTTTTAATTATTTTTTTTAAATGCTGAAAACAGTGTTGGGTCTACTCACAAAATTCTAACGATTTGAACTTCAATTAGTTTTGTCACTTTCACTTCGATACGAAAAAAGCGAGAGATAGAAATAAGTCGATTCGAAGTTCGATTTCAAAATTCCATACCTACCTACTAAAAAGAAACAAATAATAAAACTGTTGGATACACATAAAACCTTAAAATTGCAAATCATCTGTTATGGTTTTATTTAAATTCTGTTTTTTTTTAATTTTTGGAACGAAGTTCATAAGCGGCTTGCGGTAAGAGTGCAATGGCAGAAAGAAAGACGGAGTGAGATAGTAAGTGTGAATTTGGTCAAAATGAAAATCTAAGATGGCGGTTCCGAAAATTTTCACATGTTTCTTATTGGGTGTCGTTTTCATAGTTTTCAAGGGTGCTAAAGCCGTTCGTGAGGTCAAAATGTAAATCCAAGATGGCGGCTGCAAAAATTTTCAAATTTTTCTTCATGGGTATCGTTTCTATGGTTTTCAAGGTTGCTAAAGCCGACAGTGAAGTCAAAATGTAAATCCAAGATGGCGGCTGCGAAAATTTTCAAATTTTTCTTCATGGGTATCGTTTCTATGGTTTTCAAGGTTGCTTAAGCCGATAGTGAAGTCAAAATAAAAATCCAAGATAGCGGCTGCGAAAATTTTCACATTTTTCGTCATGGGTGTCGTTTTCATAGTTTTCGAGGATGCTAAAGCCGATAGTGAGGTCAAAATGTAAATCCAAGATGGCGGCTGCAAAAATTTTCAAATTTTTGTTCATGGGTATCGTTTCTATGGTTTTCAAGGTTGCTAAAGCTGACAGTGAAGTCAAAATGTAAATCCAAGATGGCGGCTGCGAAAATTTTCACATTTTTCGTCATGGGTGTCGTTTTCATAGTTTTGAGGGTGCTTAAGTCGATAGTGTGGTCAAAATGCAGCCACCATCTTGGGTTTAAGATGGTGGCTGCAAAATACGAGGTGATGAAGATTATGTAAAAAAAACCTTGTCTGATCCGAAAAATGGCATAATGGTACCTACTGCAGTAACATTACAAAAGAGTATGTTTTTTATTATTATTGATAGTAGAAAAGTTATTAGTATTTTTCGTTCCAAAATTACCCCAAATCCATAAAAAATTTGCAAAACTCATAACTTATGACTTTTAGACACCCGCTAAACGACGGCCGCCGCGTCACACCAAACGTAAAATTCGGTAAAATTGACCATTGAAAAAAATGTGGGGATTATTTTTCTTTTTTCCTGAAAATTTCCACATAAATATGCTCACAGTACGATACCTAACAACACCCTCACGGATCGGTTTTTTTTTACATGTTGTATGTTCTCGCTGCTGAGGTGAAAAGTTGTATGTGTTACACGAGAGCAAAGTTATTTGCATCTAATAGAATCCTTCGCTCACTCGGGATTCAAAATCAACACTCGCAGCAAAAAACAACTTTGCTCTCTAGTTGCACAAATAACTATTAATCATGTACGTAATTTTGATGTATCAGCAATAGTTTTCTCAGCGCACGCCAAATAATTAATTTTATAGGCAAAGGTTTCCTACTTTGGGTTACATTATTGCAATTTTCTTAAGGTTCTCTAATTTTTTTGAAAATAAATTATGGCCTTTGTTACTTCCTGATAATTTAGCTTTCGATTGGTGAAAAAATAGTTAAAATCGGTCCATTAGTTTCAGAGCCTATTCGGTACAAACAAATAAAAATATCTTTCCTCTTTATTATATTATTATAGTATAGATAAATGATATCAATGACGTAGAGCACATTAAGGCGCTATCCCGAGCTAAGTGGCGCCCTCATTGAATAAAAAATCTTAGCATAGCATAGAAAATAAAGATAAAAGAATTGAAACTTGGAGTTTTTTACAAAGACGATAAAGTATTTTTACGTTGTTAAAACAGGACTCAAAGTGTTTCGTATCCAAAGTAGATAGCAAAAGTGTAAAAAACGGCCGCTTTTGGTACTTTTGCTATCTACTTTGGATACGAAACAATTCACTCTGTCTGTCTGTCTGTTTGGTCCAGCTAATCTCTAAAACGACTGGACCGATTTTGACAGGACTTTCACTGGCCGATAGCTGATATTATAAGGCGTAACTTAGGCTGTTTTTTCTTAGCAACTGAATAAGGGTTCCGCGCAAAAAAATAAAAACCCATGAAATCTGTATCTATTCATTAATCTATCTTATAGACAAATAAATAAACTTGAAGTGTCTGTTTTTAATGTCAATAGCTTGTTACTAAATACATTTATTTGCCACGTTTCATGTAATCGGTGCTGGTTTATCTAAATATATGGCAGGGAAGGATGGTAATAAAATAAATACCTACCTATATTTAAGGGCACCGAATAATTTTCTTCAGTTTCTCATGTACCTAACTTGTCATGTCATAAGTAGGTATGCGCCTAATGGTTTCATTTCTTATTATTTTTGGGTGGTTGACAACCAGGGGACCCGGACCCGCTTGATGGTATCTATAACTGCAGCCTAATTGCGCAACACATTTTATTTTTGATATCAATTCCGAATCGAAACCAAGTCCAATTTAAATCGCATGGCATAATTGGAATTACGATAAACATTTTTTACCAATCGACCGAAATTGAATAGGGTTGTTCTTATAAAACGGCTATAAGTCTTTAATTTATATGTTTTGTTCCACCATATAGGCATGATTAATTTCCAAATTATTGTGCTTTAATTTAATTTAATTTTAATTATAACTGATGCTCTACTAGTGCTTATAGATGAAAATGTACAATGATTGCCGAAAAATTTAAAACCATTTTTTAAAACACTTTCTATCAAAAACTACCATAATTGAAATGCGTAACAAAACGTTTCCTTTCCCCGGTTTTTTTTATCTGTGGCCAATGAAAAAATCGTAGAAAAGCAGTGTTGTCAACTTAGTGGGATTTCCACTAAACCTGGGGGTTTGGACACCCCTACTGGCGAAGAAATTGCTTGAAATTGCGGGTTCCTTTTAGTGGCTGGTGGTTTTGTCTAGTGGTTAGTTTAATTCAATTTGTAGAAAACAATACAATCAATTACTAAAACTGACTCGAGAAAATATTAAAATAACAAGATAATGGCATGTTTTATTGTTTGTCTAAAACCTGTGCCAGTGATTTTACGATGTATTTCTTTCAAATGCCGAAACCACTGCAGATTCGAACGCTGTTTTGGCAAAACTGATCACTATGATGAATATGTTGAAACCAATCAGAGGCTCCGCCCGAGTAGTGATCGCAAAACGACGTCATTTCTAAAAAATATTTCACGGGTAAATACTACCGGGGTAAAATAAATCTGCCGTTATGCCTAAGTTATGTATAGATCTAACAAACATTCAAACATCTTCACTAACTTTTTCATTAATTATTGTAGATTAAGTTGGATGATGTTTAAAAAAATACTTTGGCATTTTGTTTTATTTTCATTCTCAAATTTTCAAATGGACCTCCAAAACAGCGACCGAATGTCAGTAACAGAAAAATAAAATTAAAAAAATTGTGACTAAACTATACTCTATTTGAAATAAGATTATACATTTAAATAAACCGTTTCGTGTTCGGTTGAACATTAAAAGCAAAAAAGTGGTTACAATACCAAGTGTTTACTGAAGCTGCCATTTGTCATGTCACCAACGCAATAGAAGTCAAAATCGGTTGAACGGATTATAAAAAATGTCTCATCTTATTTCTTTTTATAGCACTCGGGGAAAAAAAATGGCAACACTAAGAACAACACAAAATTGTATTATATTTACAAATTTTAATTTAATATCCTATACGAAACGTGGGCCTATGTTAGGCAGTTTTGGAACATTTTTCTTGTGGCTTGTGTAAGCCGGATGAACTGGAAAATTCTCTCATTAAATCAATACTGTTTTGCTCAATAGCGAAAAATACGTCGAGATTATCACTACAAGTAAGTAACCCAATATAAATAGGAATAACGTGAGTCCCTGTCCGTCAACCTCACATTCTAACTGAAATTGTTAATTGATATTTTTGTACATAAGTACCTACATGCTGAAATAAACTATAGTAACCACTAACCTAACTACAAAACATATTCATAATATTTTCACAGACGGTGCTAGAGCTGAAAATACATGAATGGAACACTACCCAAAATGAATCTTCTTAATTTCCTAACAAAGAAGTTGGATGGCTAGATGGCAAAAATGCTGTGAATGAAAATGTAAGCTTTTAGTCACATAGTTAAGAATCAAGCGAGGCAACTTACTTTATAATAAAATTATGAATATTTATTTCCTTGGCCGAACTTTCTACATCATAATTATATTTTATGTATACCTAACTAATGTTTACATAATTTAGTATTACAAAATATCTGGACATTGAAAAATCAGCCCTAAGTAAAGAAGAAATTATACAAACAGCAGCAATAACTAGGCTAATGGCTTTTGTCCAGCCATGGGCCCAATGAATGCCTACTTTACTTTGCCACAGGGTTTATTTATAAACATTGCTTAAAGTTAAATGACGTTCAAATGTCAAAAATGTATGGATATACAGTTGCTAATCATTACTTAACTTTAAGTAACGTTTATAAATAAACCCCATAATGTTTAAGTACTTTATTTGAGCAGAAAATAATATGATTTTGTTTTATAACTGTAGAGTTCCTGGGGAGTTTCACCTACGAAGACATGAAGGCAGCATGAATGAAGGCACCTGCTGCGTTGCTACTTAGAACCTGAAGATAGTTCTTGAAATATAATTGTTGTTTTAGAAAACTGTTGAGTCTTGAATGACAGTAATATAAATGTATGTTCCTATTTTGTTAATTGATAATGCTAACAGTGTAAACTACAAATAAAAATAACTTATTATGAAATATTTAAGAATTGAAGTTTTTTTTTTCATTAACACAACAATTTATTAATAAAATTATGTCTCGTTGGTCTAGGGGTCGCAAGAGCTACTGCTGAGTATGAGGTCCTGGGTTCGATGCCTGGGTTGGGCATAGTGTTATTGGGTTTTTCCACCTGGAATTTCTTAGTAGTGCCCGGTTGATGGCAATAGGCTCGTCCCCTATTACATGGGACTTAAACATAACTGGTGAAATGTGTGTGTACAGGCAAACCTCTGCCCAACTTTTCGGTGAAACAGTGATATTATGTATGTATTTTCATTAGGTTCAGTAAATAGAGCGAAATAAATTATGGTAAACAAAGCAAACAATAACTGACAATAGCCTTTATTCACATTTATGAAATATTTACACATGGGGCAAAAAGAAATTGGAAAATTGTAAGGATTAGTGAAATTTAATGTATTCCTGTGGAATTCATCATGGATTATGTATGTACTGCTTGCTAATTCTTGCTGTAAGCGCATGAGAGTTTATACTTTTCCTCAATAATGAAGTTGAGCCTGACACCTGAAAAAAAAAAGAATTTAAGTAAATCTTCTATATTATGTATATTCCATGATCCATTACATCCATCCACAAAATAAATTCTAATTGGCCTCTCCCACACACTTCAATGAATACAACAATTATTAGGTTCAATGACTTTATTAAATGTATGAAAGTTTATGTTTGATGGTGCATTTCGTAGTCACCAACATAACACGTATGTATGTTTAAATAAATAAAACATTGTGCTAAACACACATTCAATGTTCAATACTTAGAAATAAAATAATATTGTTATTACTTATGTACCTTAGATGGTGGTGTGGTATGTTCATTGATGTCCTTACATAATCCACTGTCTTCTATGCTCAGTACAATGGATACAGTACGAGGTACGAATTTGTCTTTCAATAAAATACCTCGTTTCTGAAATATCATAATATATATCTTTAGTAGGTTGTAACAGAAGAGAACTTGGTCAGTGGGTCGTCTTATGGGCGGATAATTTTCACAATATTATTAATTTATCGACCGCTTCGATATTATTTTAATATATCACTATTATTGATTTATCATTGAGGTTTTACACAAAAACACATTCACAATTTATTAAAACGATGTTCACTTACATAATTTCGTAATAATTAAGGAGATTATACGAGTAAATCCCAAAAATATTACAAAGAAAATCAAATGCGAGGAGTACATTGCCTTCTATTTTAACTGACAGAAGAAACAAATTACTCGTTGATTTTAAACCAACTCAGCGCTGTCAAAATGGTTACGTAATTCCAGTTATAGCCTTTTTAGACGGGTATCGTTCACTCTTTAGCGTCTCATCCAGACTGCAGTTGATATCAAAAATTTTAGAGTTACGTAATACGAAAGCTGTCAAATTATTCAATTTCCAGTTTAAATGATATCAATTCCACTCGAATTTTATTGAAAATGTGTTGCGTAATTAGATAGCTGGATGACGTCGGTCATGGTCAATTGCAATACCGACAAGATACATTGAAGGAGTGAATTTCGCAAACGGATCCCTGAATCGAAAAATGGTTGTCACAAACCCACAATATTTTTAAAACGACTTTTCCAACGACACCACATATCATGGGAGAGAAAAAAAAATCCCTACTTTTCGTGTAGGGGAGGTATCCTACACGTAAAGTAGGATGATATGAGCCTAAAAAAAATATGTTTCATGATTTTATTTTATCACTTTTTCGACGAGATTAATACGTATACCCAATTACCCATGCCTTAAGCTATGCTTACAACTCCAAACTAATACATAAATATTGAACAATGTGATTATTACTTTTAATGAATATAACTAAATTATTAATTACATAGCTCTGAAAAATAATTAAGTTATAATATTTTCAACACACTTGCTGGAAAAGTGGCTCTTATTAAACCGCATTTAGGTTCATAATGCAGTGTATTAAACACGCGAGCTTTTGACTTTATATTACCGCAGTAGTGCGGTAATGTGCGCCATAGATAACTATTTACTAGTTGTTCCAAGACTAATACATAATACTAACAACGTTTTAACAAATATTTAAAGAAATACCTACAATATTACACTAATACATTTTGAGATAGGTATGTGCCGTGTTAAGTAAGAAAGTGTGAGGATGTGTGTTGTGTGTGAGTGTGTGTGTGTGTGTATTTCCGGAGTTGTTAAATTTCCACAAGCCTGGCAGAGATAACAGCAGCCAATCAAATCACTTGACATGAGAATTCATAACGATTAATTTGAGTAGCCTTTCAGAAATCAAGAATCATAATAGGGAAAGCAGCACACATGGTAAGTACCTATATGAGATTAAGTAAAGTTTCAAAATATTCAGTATAAATTTAGTAAATAAATGCTTCATAAATTATCCAATAAATAACAATTTATTCATAACATTTAAACATAATATAGAACAAGTAGTAACTAACTAATGAGTAATGACTGAGCATGTCGCGTCCAAGCCTACATCTAGTCAATCAAGTCATTGTGTGAACCACGGTGTGAACGCAGCTTCTCAAGGTGGTCTTTCTTCGGTATAGTTGTAGGTATTTTTATCCATCATTATTGTTTCCTGTCCTTGACTGATTTATACAACTCGTGGGCGGTGGCCGCTGCACTCACTGCACTTATGACTTTTTTCTGTAAGAAAAACAATTTTGTAAGTTTACAAACTCTAAACTAAACACAACACAGTCACTAAAAGGGTATACACAAGGATGGTGTTACAAAAGACAGTAATTACAATTACTCAGTTTTTACTATACTTATTAGGTACAAGCACCAGTGAAAATTCGAAGGTTTTCATAAATTTTTCACACTAGTAGAGACAATTGTCTTCTATTAGTCGGACTGTGAACCGATAACCAACATGTTTTCATTTAACTAAACTTCAAACAAATCGAAATACTTACAAGTGTTTTCCCAGTATTCTTCAGTGCTTTCCAGTCGACCTTAGGTTGTGGCGCGGCGTCTCCAGCGCCGGCGAACAGCGCGAGCGCCGCCATCAGCATCACAAACAGCGCCGTCAGCCTCATTGTCTGTTCTAGTTATTACTGCTGCACAGAAACTACGAGGAACTCAGCTTCGAGTCGAAGTTGACTGTGACAATATACCACCGACAGTAGCTTATAAATAAATACAAGAAACTTAAAATTTTACCTGTTTCTGACGCAACGGGATTTAGAGAGTGACGTGTGCGCGCATAATATCTTTATAATTATTAGGAATGCAAGAAACCATTACGTACGTTTTATACTTATGATGTTTCCATTTTCCCTTACTAGACTTTAAACCATGTTTCCTTAAATGCCCAGAGCAAGATGACCAAAAACCCAATAATAATTTAAAAAAATTACAACTCCACCTGAAATTATTACTTAGTTAATACTATACTAAAGTCAATGACCACATTAGGTGTAAGACAGGGTTTCTTAACCTGGGGTCCGTGTAAAGAGTGCTGGGGGACCATGTCAGTTAAGAATAATGGGACTTAAACATAACTGGTGAAATATAGGTGTACTATAGGTAGATACACCTCTGCCTTACCCTTCGGGAATTACGGGCGTGCTGTTGTGTTGTATTGTGTGTGTGTGTGTGTGTGTGAATATAATAATAATGGAATGCTGTTCGTTGGTAGGCGCATCAATTAAAAACAGCTGGACCGATTTGCCTATTTTTTTAAATTTTCTAATTTGCCATCCAAAAGTGACCCCCATATTCAAAATTGATTTATTTTTATTGTACACGTCGAAATTGATGTCTAACTAATGTGATGTCCATTAGATTTGGAGCAATTTGGCTGTGGCACACGGACAGACAGACAGACACTCGAATGATGTTAAAAGGATTCCGTATTTTTCGTAATTTTGTCCAAAATCCAAAAAACTCTCGCGGTCAAAATAATAATACAGGTCTATGTCGAATGGATCGCCCGGAGGACACGGTGGAGCATACGGTGGAGGTATGCCCTGCTTGGGCAGAGCACCGCCGTGTCCTCGTGGAGGCGATCGGTGGCGGGGATCTCTCGCGTCCGGCCCTGGTCCAGGCCATGGTACGGAGCGAGAGGGCATGGGAGGCCGTCACCTCCTTCTGCGAAGCAGTAATGCTCGCGAAGGAGGAGGCGGAGCGCGTGAGGGAGAGGCAAATTTCGCGCCCTCACGCCCCTAGCCGCCGCAGGAGGAGACGCCCCGGGCGTCGGGAATCGATCGCGGATTCCCGGCCACCGTAGGCGCGGCCTTGCGGACGGTGAGCAATCCGGTGAGCTCGCCGTCCGGTAAGGACCAAGCCCGGGTCGACGGTGCGTTGTGTTCCACGCGCGCCTCAAAGAGTGTCAGCGAATGAAGGGGTCCGATGAGACCATTGCCTGCCGGGGTTGCGGGAAAGTCCGAAAGGGATACCGTGGCCCCCTGGCATTGCACAGGCAAGAGAAGGAACACGGGTGGGTTTTAGTCAGTAAGAGTCTGACACGCCCTCCCGCTCCACCCAGAGCGGGAGACGTCATTTGATGATTTCCCACCCAAAAAAAAAAAAAAAGCCCGTAACTTGTACTGTACCAATAATAGTACGTGCATAAAACTAACTTTATATTACAAGAAATTTAATATTGTATGAAATAAAACCTTAAAATGATCTACGACGTAACACAAAAAAAAAAAAAATGAATTTGGAATTAAATTTAATTCGCGGGTGTTTTACTTTTGCTTGTTTTCTCACTTTTGTTTTCAATCTGTCAAATCAAAATGATAAAACGCGGTCATGGTCGTCTTTCACCGTCATTATTGAATTACTATCATGTCGCTAACACCAGAAGAATGTGCACATATCGTCACTATGTTAGAAGAAGGCAGAAATCAGCGAAGTACAGCAAGTACAAAAGGCGCGTCTTCTGCAGTGCAGCGAGACGTCCAACATTTCCGAGAAACTGGGCAGAACATAAGAAGACCAGGAACTGGCAGACCGGATGTACTACGGCTCTAGAGGATCTATTTATTGTTACGACCATGCTCCAAAATCTGCACCTCACGGTAGTTAAAGTAACAAATCAACTTCGGGAGATCGCGAGAAGCCCGGACCTGAATGCAATTGAACACGCTTAAGACGTGCTTGGGAGGTGTAGGTATAAGAAATCGATGCCAGCCCCTGCTACACTTCGAGACCTAAAACATGCGTTAGTAAAAGAATGGACCAATATCCCGCAACATCGCTTAAGAAACTTAATAAGCATGCCCAATCGTCTGGCAGCTGTGAGAAGAGCCCGTGGCGGCAATACTAAGTATTAATTTTTTGTGTTATACGTGAGGTACCGACCATTATTTTTTCAACATAAAAAATATTAATTTATCGTTTTTGATAAAATTTTAACTATTAATAAATTAATAATGCTTCCAAAATTTGGTGCTTTTTTACTAACTGGTAAATTATCTACAACATACAGTTTCATTCATGTCGCTAGCTCTATTATTTTAAGAGTAATTTTAGTTTATCGTACTGACCCGTATTCTTTGTCCGCGAGTGTGCGTAGTGTGACCGTTCTGCAAATAAGCTCACACGGGGAGGTGTATCCACAGGCTCTGTAAGTACAATGCTCTGAAGATTAGCTTCATTGCTACCAGTCACTGGATCGAATCCTATACTAATATAATAATGACGACGAGAAACGTATTCGTTATGAAACAATTTGAAAGTATTGAACCATACGTACGTACAGTCAGCACCAAAAGTCGATGAACAGAATCAACATAACAAAACACCTGTTCACAATAAAATGCCATAAGTTATAGTCGCAACTAGGAAACAAAATAGCCTGTACACCAGAAATTTACAAAAGTCGTTAAACACGACTATTTCAAAAGTATCTGTGCACTAGTATTCCTAAAGTCGCTGTACACCATCAATCCAAATGTCGCTGAACATCATTGTTTCAAAAGTCACCAAACAGCAGTAAAGACAAAATTAGGTTAACAAAGTATATTTTTAATGTTGCCGTATGTTAATATACTTTTGACGCTTATGTTGTTCAGCTACTTTTGGGACAGTGCTTGCTTGCAATGTATGTTAACACGTTAGTATCTATTTAAATACTTATTTACAAAGCAATTATATTTTATTGTCAGTAACCATACTAATCTATAATATGAAATAACATAAACATAACTCTAATGATCTACGAAGCGATTATTGTGACGGTACTTGTAATTTACTTTGCGCGAATCTTACAAAACCTACCTTCCTTTAATTTTTAATTTATTATTTCTATTCACATGACTTGTGATAATTTTAGTCTAGCGTATGATTGTCGACTGTCGTAGTCTGAAGTAATTGAAACGTTGTGTAAGTGCATAATTGTTTATTTATATTATTGGGATACATCATTTATATTATTAATGAAAACACTGAGCAAATTTTGGAGATTCCATTCCCGCCGAAGAGCCCGGACCTCAACCCCATAGAAAATTTGTGGGGTCTTATGGTGCAAGCATGGGATCCCGATACACTCCGCACCCGACAAAATATAATAGCTCATGCAACAGAAACTTGGGAGAGATTTAGGGGCCAAAATATTTGTCAAAATATGGTAGGTAGTATGCGCGAACGTCTCCAGGCAGTAATAGACGCGAATGGAGGCCATACCCGCTATTAATTATTATTTTTAAATTAAATTTTTGATTTTGCGTTAAGATTTAAATTAAAATATCTAAAATATTTGTTTTTTTTTTATAATTTATAAATATCATTAGAATTTTTGATTGTGCTATTAATAAATAAATGATTACGTTTTTAATTATACTTTTATTCAGTACTAAACACTTTGTTCTATAATAACAATATCAGCAGTTTCTATATTTAGTAGCAGTTAGTTTAGTCAGGTGAAATTAGCTGTTTAGTGACTTTGATACAATGATGTTCAGCGACATTTGGATTGATGGTGTACTGCGACTTTAGGAATACTAGTGCACAGATACTTTTGAAATAGTCGTGTTTAACGACTTTTGTAAATTTCTGGTGTACAGGCTATTTTGTTTCCTAGTTGCGACTATAACTTATGGCATTTTATTGTGAATAGGTGTTTTGTTATGTTGATTCTGTTCATCGACTTTTGGTGCTGACTGTACCATTATTATTATTCAAGCAGGTAACATAAGTGCAGAGCAGTGACAACAGTGGTAACAGTGGTAACAGCCGTGATTTACAAGTAGTAAGGGATTCATGGTATTTCATCACCACTGCTCTCAAAACGGTGAAGGAAAACATCGTGAGCAAACCGGTACGTCTAAGAACTAAAAAATCGAAGACATGTCACATCCACCAACCCGCACTGGGCCCGCGTGGTGGATTACGGCCTCCTCACTCTCACAGAAAGAGGAAGCCTGTGTTCTAGCAGTGGGAACATTACAGGCAGATTATACTATTATGCTAGGTGAACAGGCTTTAGGATGCTTTCTTCAGTCCCTCTTTCCCTCCCTGTTTTGAACTCGTCACCACTTGCCCTCGCCCATCGCTGTGAGTGCGACAAGGACAACGCATCGCGCCCGCCATCTGACGGCGTGAAACCAAAAAGTTAGTTCGAACTCAACCAAAAGTCCGGCCGGCAACTAACCGACGCGCGCGGTAAAAAAACACTAAAATGTGGTGAAATACAACTGTTAGTGATACAGTGTGGTGATCTCCTGGCTCCCAGCATCCCGTGAGTACCTGACATCTTTCAATTTCTCATTCTTTAGCCTGGTTCTGAGTAGGAAACTTCAAAAAGCGTCCTTGGCAATACGCGATACTCAATCACTAGGTAACATGTAATATTGAGGGTCCCAGCCAGTGGCTGTGGTAAAGACAAAGGTTGGGATAGGCATTTTTCTTCCAATCCCAACTACATATATAAAGGATGGCATACACCGAATAAACATAAATCATGTGCAACATTAGGCACAATATTTATGTGTCTATTGTTAAACTATCGGTTTTCCCACAACCATGTTTTTTTATTCAACAGTTTTACACACTCCATTTGATAACATATTTCCGTTTAGGCCTTTGAGACAAGCGAGGAAACTGATCTAAGTAAGTATTTGTAATCAATAACATTCTTCATAGTGTTAATTCCATTACGTCAAGCTCGTCGAAGTAATGTCTATCAACAGGTAAAAGAGAGATTTCGTTCTTGTATTTATAAAGCACTGTCTGCGGTTTATTGTCACAGTCAACTTCAACTCGAAGCTGAGTTCCTCGTAGTTTGTGTGCAGCAGTAATAACTAGAACAGACAATGAGGCTGACGGCGCTGTTTGTGATGCTGATGGCGGCGCTCGCGCTGTTCGCCGGCGCTGGAGACGCCGCGCCACAACCCAAGGTCGACTGGAAAGCACTGAAGAATACTGGGAACGCCCTTGTAAGTACCTAACTACTTCCAATGATCTATTGCGTTTATACGTCGAATGTTCGGTTAGACAGAAGTGTTCTAAGGTACCTACATACTCATCACAGCCACCTATGGACATCTGCAATACCTAAGGCATTACAGTGCATTGCCATCCTAGAGCTAAATAGGTCTCATGTGCCAGTACAGCAGCAGCCATACCCTCCGAACTGGAACACAGCAGCACTGCTTGACGGCAATACAACACGAATAATTGCGAGTTATTGTAACCATTGTACCTACATTTAACAAATTGTTTTTCTTTTTACAGAAAAAAATTGTCAGTGCGGTGGGTGCAGCAGCTACTGCCCACGAGTTGTACAACTCAGTCAAGGAGAGAAGACAATAGGGATTGATATTATAATATCTGTCCTGGAGTCAACTATGTTAGGAATTACGAGGTCATTATGTTAGTTAATGCTGTTATATTATTGGTAAATAAATTGTTTATTTGTTATATCTGAATCAAGTTGTTTTATATATGTAGATACTCACCTCATACCTCTAGATCAGGGTTTCTTAACCTGGGGTCCGTGGATACGAGAGGACTCCGTGGAATGAGTGCTGCTCCATGTCAGTTAAGAATAATATTATGTGATAATGAATATAATCGCCCCCTTACATGGGACTTCCACATTACTAGCGCTATGTATGTGTACTATAGGTATAGCTCTGTCTAACTCTTCGGAGATTATGGTTTTTACAGAAAGAAAAACTGATCGGCCTTTTTTCTACGGAATTTTTGTATGACTTATTGAATTTTTGGACAGTAAAACGTCCGTCGGGTCAGCTAGTTGTAAATAAAAATAACTACAAGAAGTTTTTCAAAGGAAGTACAAAAACAAGTGTCAACAAAATATCTCGAAACACTGCTGAATTATTTTAAAGGGTACGTTTGCACAGAAAGCCTTAATCAGGAGACATACGAGTAGGTGTGGAGCCCGGTTATGAATGATAAATGATATCAATGACGTAGAGCACATCAAAGCGAACAGTCTACCGCCAGCTAAACTTATTTATTTTAGTTTAGCTTGCCAGTTTTTCATAAATGTGGGTGGACGCACATGTATGAAAAACCGGCGAGCTAAACTAAACTAACTTGGGTGACCAGTCAGTTCACCAAACATGAATTCAAATTTTTTTACTTGACAAGCAACGATTGGCAAAAACATTATTTGTCATTTCATCATTCTACATCAAGAAGTTTACCAAATATTTCGCAAAATAATTATCCGATAAACTTTTATTTAATGACGTATTATTTGACAAACAATTAATTATTTTTTAATTTTATTTCATAAATGACGTTTGGAATAAAGACATTAGGGGAGAGTGGGTAGGATTCGTACACTTTTTACTTTAAGCCACATAAAACAAAAACTATCCATTATTTAAAAATAACTTTAATGCTGTCACATACTGCACTTATCAGCCTTTAAGATGAATGATGTGTTGTTTCGACATAAGAAAGCATGGCGATGCTACGACAACTTTACTAAAATGAGAAAAACGTACGAACCTACCCCACACGTGGGGTAGGTTCGTACATAGCGTAGGGAGCTTTCGTACATAGTGGGGTACCTTCGTACAATGAGAGAAATAACCACTATTCAATGTAATATTATCATTTATTGAGATCACAATTAACACAGAATCAGCCTTTTTTTAGGGACAATTATCAATTATTATTTTGTATACCTCAGTAGGTAGGTACTACAAATAACTACTTAATCTTAGTAACAAAAAACGTACCTCAGTACTAAAAATGACTACTTAGTCTTGGTAACAAAAACGTATCATAACTTTTTTCTTATTAATATAATAAGTAGGTACCTAATGAATCAACATAATAAAGCGTAGTTGGTTTGACGCCATATTTTTGCGCAGCCTTTCTGATAGATAAGGTTTTATTCAAAACTTCGTCTATCGCAGATTTCATGCTATCTTCGTCTACTTGTCCCGTTCTCGTCCCCTTTTTCACATACTTTCGCGGCATTTTGATTCTGTAATAATAATATATTCGGTAAAAAACATGTTTAATGCTATGCAAGTTAGTGTGGGGAGGATTCGTACAGTACGAATCTACCCCACTGCTAACTGCACGAAGGTACCCCAAACCAAAAATACAACGATTTAATTTAAAATAAAAATACCCGTTATAGTTATTAGAAAAAAATCTGCGTGCATTTAAGACCTCAATACCATTCCACCAACTAAATTGAATCACTTTTATAACTAGAGTAAAACTAATAATATTTAAACACGTTTCAAAGTGAATCCAAAAATTACTTACGTGAAGCGAAAACATGAACGGGCCTGTTGTGTCGAAGCCGGGAGCCGCACTGCCCCGCCGCTCCGCGCGTAGCCTATGCGTCCGAGTGGGAGTTACGCACACAAACATGAACACGCCAGTGTGCTGTATAGCTTAGATATCACTACTGTACGAATGCTCCCGTTGTACGAATGCACCCCACTCTCCCCTACACTTTACTACTACAATTGACTTACGAGTAATATAACGTAATTTAAAAAAAATGCTGACAGAAACCCTAACTCTAGACGGTCGACGTCAGGGGCACCCCGAGGTTCGGTTAGGTTAGGTTTCTTTAAGCCCTGCAGACAGAAATAGGAGCCCCGCGCAACAGGGTTCCGTCGACCTGCTGACGAAAACACTAACCCTAGACGGTCAAATGTATTGTAATTCAATGATATTTTACAAAATGATATTTAAAAAAATTACCTAATGAATCTAAATGAGAAATGAAAAATGTATAAATTATTAAATATGATCTGATGCATTTGTAAAAATAATAGTTTGCCAATTAAATGTTTGTAAAACGAGTGTTTATTAAATAATACATTTGCTGAATAAGTTGTTTTTGAAATAAATTGTATACGAAACGTTGGTTGTAAAATAAAAATTTGCCTGTGGAGTTTTGGTGAAACTTTAGTGAACCACTAACTTAGTTTAGCTGGTTGTGGACAGCTCGCTTAAAGATGGTTTAAGTAGGTATTTCGTTCTGAATTTAATGCAAAGGATGTTGGCAATTTGTAGTGTAGTTTAGGACAAGCTTACCCTCTTCTTTTTAAACGAGTAATGTCTGTATTAATTCCGTTTGCCACAACTCATTCAATAATTAAACAATGTTTTATACATAATAGTAAAATTCAATGTATGTATTAAGATATAAATAAATAAAATTGAAGTGTCTGTTTATAATGTCAACATAACAGCTTTTTACTAAATGCGTATAAAGTTTTGCGTTACAAGAAAAGAATATGCTACAGGTTATATATTTTTTTATTGTTTATTTTTAAAGAACTCTCCATTGGCGTCTATATTACACAGTTTCATACGTCTAAACCAATTTTCATAACACATGTTCCAGTCCGCATCAGATATCTCTTCAATCCCCTTCTCAAATGCAGCCAGTGCATCTTCCGGTGATGAAAATTGTTTTCCCTGAGTTGATTTTTTATTATGGGCAACAAAAAAAGTCGCACGAAAACAAATTGGAACTGTAAGGAGGTTTGACCGGTGCGGTGTCCTGTCCAGAAAGTCACTTGTTTTGAGCGCTGGGTGAGCGTTGTCGTGGTGAAGCAGTACCTAACCCACGGAGGCCGGTGTTCGATCCCATGCGCTTGCAGCAAAAAAATCTTCATGCAAACATGTGGTAACGTAGACATTCAGCATTGATGCTCCTTTGATTTCGTAAGGTCACTGAACCCGATAACGCGGCAAAGAAAAAAAACTTGCGCTAAAAAATTTGCCTGCACTTCTCGCTCGCTTCACTTTGGTAAGCTTTGGTTAATTTTGAAACAACCACACGGTCGATTGATGCTTCGTTTCTAAATCATACTGATAAATCGTTGATTCATCGCCCTTAATGATATCGTAAACGCGCACAGACGAGCCTGCTTTAAATTTTGTTATCATGTCTCGACACCATTCTACCCGAACCTCCTTCTGAGCCTGCGTTTGCGCATTGTATGTGTGAACTATCTTCCTTACCCGAAAATGCCCGTGTAGAATTTCATGCACACTTCTCGATCCAATCTGCAGCTTAAGCGAAATCTCTTCATATGTAATTCACCTATTCTCTTGAATAAATTTTTTCACAGCCAGCACGCTTTCTTCTGTAACAGCCGTCATAGCCCGGCCACTTCTGTCTTCGTCCGCCAAAGTTACTTGACCACGCTGAACCAGCGGAAAACAGTCGCTTTAGAAAGGCTTTTGTCTATGAACGATATTCGAAATGTTTTAAACGATTCTTCTGGTTTAGTCGACATTTGAAATCGTACAAAATCATTGCGCGAAAATATTCTCGTTAAAAAATCAATTTTTCAGTGAGACAGAATATTTTAATTATTTAGCTCGTAAAAAATTTGTGTAGGGAATTTCGAATTTGGAATGTTGTGTTTTTTTTGTAATAAATAGTCATAGTTATAATTGACATGAAAACCAGCCAGTGTCCCATGGACAAAAACTGTTTGTCGCATAACTTTCTGAGTATCCTGGTTTATATGGTACATACAACAAAAAAACTATTTTTATGTTTGTTTTAAAGATAAAGAATCATTTATTTGCAAAAACACTTTTGCTGTCTGTCTGTCTGTTTGTTCCAGCTAATCTCTAAAACGACTGGACCGATTTTGACGCAACTTTCACTGACCGATAGCTGATATTATAAGGAGTAACTTAGGTTATTTTTTCTTAGAAACTGTATAAGGGTTCCGCGCAAAAAAATTAAAACCTATGAAATCTGTATCTATTCATTCATCTATCTTCTATACGAATTAATAGCTTGAAGTGTCTGTTTTTAATGTCAGTGACTTTTTACTAAATACATATGAAAGTTTCACATGCAACATGTTTCTCAACTACATTGTTAAATTTGTTTTTGAGATAAATTCATCCCAAGTACGGAACCCTTCATTGTGCCGGTTTTTTTTCATTAACAAACTAAGGTAATACATTGAATACTTACTAATCGTAATTCAAAACAAAAACGACAGGATGACACCAGAGGCGCCAAATTAAATATTGTAAGGAATGGTGATGTGTTCTTGCCATGCATTATCTGTAGATACATAATATTACCTTAGTTTGTTAATATAAATATAACACATCAAACCAAACCAACTAAATTAACCTCCAAGCGTAATTTTTGTTTGAGTTACGATTTTCTGCAGCAATCCTGCTGCAGAGATACGGCCACGCTGCATGCAGTATGTCTCCAGCATGCATCAAAGCACCCAAAACGTAAAGAACGTGAAAGTTTGAATTCAAAAGTCATTTATTCAAACTAGGCAGAGAATCAGCACTTTTCGAACGTCAAAATTACATAAGACAGTCCCCCAAAACGCCCACCCTTCACCACTTCCTAGTGCTTTTGCTGGGAAGAAGAAGTGGCGCAACAAACTCCCCAGCAGCACAGCTGTCTGTTCAGTTAGGAAAAAAAAAAAAACTATACAATAATTTATATAATTTATAAGATAATTTACATTACGCAAAACACAATTTAAATTATAAATTAATAGCCATAAGACAGCTAGCACACGCCAATATACCAACCAAAAACATCGAGAACCATACTCAAGCAGAAATAAAAATAACTAAACGTAAACAATATCTAAAAAAAAGAAAATAAAGCCTCCAGGCATAAAGGGCGTGCCCGCTTACATAGAGCTGTAACTAGAAACTAGGACCATCGAGGTAAAATAAATAATTGTCGAGGTTAGCGACCTCCTGGTCTTTATTTTCTTTCTTTTAGATTGTTAGCTAACCACATATTGCAATACAACTCATTAAAAAAAAAACATTGTAATGAGTAGATTATGTCAACAATAAATAAAAGTAAAATTAAAATAAATTGACATAAAAGTAAAATTATAAACTTTTATATAAAGTCATATAACCTGTCAGTGGGTAAACTAATTCTGGAGAAAGAACATTTAAACATTGTCTTGAGTTAATCACAGCGACCAACTATTCTTATCATTTAAGTAGTCGTTGATAGAATAGTATGCCTTTGAACAAAGGTTGGACTTAACTTTAGTTTTAAACACCAAGTTGTCAAACACGCTTGTTAGTTGAATTCAGAAAAAATGTAAACTGCAAGTAATACATTCTCACATCATTACTCTTGAAAAAGTAGCTTTTCCTTTTTTTGTACACATTTCACATTCCAAGTCGTTCTTTGACGTTGATTAATTATGAGATCTCTTGAACTCGAGCCATTTTTTGAGCGGATTTACAAATTCATTGTTTACTTATGTGTCGTATAATCAAACCATTACCGTTCGCTCGTCGCCGATATCCTAAAATTAATCTTCTTCTTTTTCGAATTTGTCTATCTTTGATAGAACTTTACTTACGATATTTTTTTGTTAAGTAGTTCGTGACTAAGTAATAACAGCAGCACGGGTCGATCCATCACGTTAAACTACGCCTGCCGAGGTTGGTCCGTGGATGGGTGACCATCTTTACATACAGAGACTCCTCCGTGCCTCGGAAAGCACTGGTCCCGGCCATGGTATAATAACATTATGTTATTAACATTATTATTATATCGTAGTTATTATCATATTATTAACAATAAACAATGTTATTATAGTACGGTATGTTATTATACTATGGTCCCGGCTGTCATTCGTGGATCTTTGACAGTCGTTATGGGTCGTCAGAAGCCAGAAAGTCTGAGAACCAGTCTTACCAAGGGGTATCGTATTACCCAGTAAATGGTTAGTGGAGGTCAGAAGCAGTCGCTCCATGTAAAATACTGGTATTCAGCTGAATCCGGTTAACTCTTAAAATGTCGATTGCACCCCAAGTGTGCAAATAACAATAAAATTCTATTGTGTCGCTAATTGCGCGCGCGACGAGTTAAAGTGGAAGCCGACCCCAACATAGTTGGGAAAAGGCTAGGTACATTGATTTTAGTT
The DNA here is from genome assembly GCA_963853775.1 of Xanthia togata. Classification (NCBI taxonomy): domain Eukaryota; kingdom Metazoa; phylum Arthropoda; class Insecta; order Lepidoptera; family Noctuidae; genus Xanthia; species Xanthia togata. Next base: position 14,144,705 of record OY970803.1, read on the forward strand.
TTTTTTTGTTAAGTAGTATAAACCTTGTACAATCTTGTAACTAATGGTTATTATTATGTTATTAATAGGTAAAGTGTATGTACCCGTTAAAAATCTTGTGGTTTCTACCAAAAAAGCATGTGTTAGATAAACGAAATCCTCGTACTATGTTTTACGTATTTCCTATAGAAATCACTAACCATATATTCGGTATAATCGGTCAGTCAGCTGTCTGAAGTGATAGAGTGGTTTATTCATAGTCCAGCTCACGCGACATACCTACCTACATAATACGTTTAAAACATACAGCATAACATTATATTATGTATATTTTATACAGAATATAATAAAATATGTAAATGTTCGTAAACAGCGTTCGTAAACAAACCTTATCGCGTCACAACGTAAAGCGTCGAAGCGTGTTTATGCCGCAAAGTTGTTGCCAACGTTAATTCTAATTACATAAAAATTCGCAAATTAAATATGAAATCGGTCAAACAAACTGTACCTACCAAAACTATCAGTTGTTGGTAAATAATTTAGTTAGGGTAATATGAAACCGTTTTGATCAAATATTTACTGAAATTAAGCGATGGTGTAAAGTCCAATTAGTGACGTATTTGGACGTTTTATAATATATTTGTTTGGGCAACCAAAAATTATGTAACTTTCCTTGATTTTCTATATAGGTAATTTCACATTCAAATTACTATTTTGATACACTATTTTAAACTGCCAGCAAAGAAGATGTAGATAGAATCTAATTGCTCACGATGAAATAGAATGAGAATAAAGAAAGAGAATGAGATGAAATGGAAGGTAATTAAAAAGAAAGTCCTTCAAACAATGCTTTGAACAATATTTAATTTGTAAGACTCCACCGTAAAACCTTTGTTAGGGTTTGTGCTCAGCACGCTGGATTAATAAATGTTGCCAAACAAAAGTCTTTTAAAAGAATCAAACTTTTTCAGTTAATGTACTTTGTTAAAACTGTGAACACAATCTAGGTTTACTGTTCAGTGTAAGATGCTCACTAGAAGAGTAAGCTTTCGAGTTTAATGCGTCTTTTGGGTCTACTAGAACCACGGGCAACTACAACATAAAATGTGTTCAAGGGTCCTAACAGTACAAACTTTTCTTTTGTGTACATTTTTAATGCAATACTTATTTATTTATTGAAGACAATAACAGCCAAAATATGTTTGTCACGATAGAATTTGCTTTAGATACCTACTCAGTATTATTTATATTGCGTCGTAATGTCAATATCGCAGAATGTCATTCAGCCATCTCCTTTTTCAGTTGTCAGACCGAATTAAAAATGTGACACTAACGCCCAGTTTCTGGAAATTATCGACGAGTCAAAATTAAACGGAAGTCAGCAGTGATGCGATTGGCTGTTATTAATTCATTCAACCAATCACATCAGCTTGATTATGTGTCCTGACTTAACTGAAAGACATAAAGACTTGACTGTACTCAATTAAAAAACTATTTAAAAAAAAGGTTTGTCTAGTGGTGCTACTGCTTCAATTCATTATTCACTTTAATTGAAAAGTATCTGATCGTGAGACAACCCTTTACATAAATGATTTGTCTGTCTCGATTTCTTATTACCCAGATATGTGCCCTAATTTAATAAAATTGGGATGTCTGAAACCTCTTCATATAAATTAGTAGCGAAAGGCAAAAAGCCCAGTGTTGTTGCCAAGAGAATTGTTCTGAAATGGATGGAATGGTAAGGGAATTGCGAGAACTTGCAGTTTCTAAAGTTTTTGGCCGCAGTTACGTTGCAATAAGACGACTTTATGATTTACTAGTTGAGTAGAGAGCCTCTTTTTACCGAGCGAGTTGGTAAATGGGGTAACTAAGTGGCGGACTAAGCCTGATGGGGGCCCGGGGCGGCAAAACAAAATGGGGTCCCTGCCCAGGTATGCAGAAAAGTTTGAGAAGTAGTTTACAAAAGCGAGCAAAGCGATCTAGAAAAAAACTCTAAATTTTAGCACTCTACGTTTATATTTAGCATACGTTGGGGGCCCCTTCCAACTATTAACTGCCTTTTACTTACTGAACATTGACCTTTACTCAAGATTTGGACCCCCCTCCAAGACTGGGGGCCCGGGGCGGACAACACCTGACGCCCCCCCCCCCCCCCCCCCCTTTTTAGCCAGTAGCGCTTAACTCTTTTTTTTCCAAGAATTGTGCTTTATTTAAAACCAAGTCCTAAAACAGTAGAAAGGTAGGTAAATACTAGAATCAATCAAATTGATTCCCTTCTATGCTTACACGAGTCAAGATAGAATGCTAAAAAAAATCTCACGATCTTTCAATTCTCTACTCTATTGTCCTAACGATATCTTTATGTGTTTTTCTTCGTAACGATTGTTTGAGTATCCCCGAAATTACGGAAATTTTAGTACTTAATACGGGTAGCTGTTAGTGCTAGTTCAACAAAAAGTTTTCCTCTGTAACAAAAAAGTACTAGTATGTACTTAAAACCTTTGTGTACATACCTAGTTTTCCAGCTTAGTTAAACTAATAATATTCCACATGTTTGAACTAATAGCCAGTGAAGTAAGGAGATCTATCCATCTCTATGCCAGCATTTCTACTGTTATCAATAGACTATTTACCTATTTCTCGAACACTGTATTCCTTTGTGGCTACATTTGTAAGCTTCAGTATTTTACCAAAGACTTAAGTTAGGTACACGTATAAGTGCAACAGAAAGACGGAATTTATTAGACAACATGCAAATGTGTATGTCCCTATGAAATATACAACCGCCCAAAAAGTAATACCATCCATATCAGATGCTGGACAGAACATTCTGGTATTATCTTGGGAGCCATGTTTGCTTACCTAAGATTGTGTGCGGAAAATTTCCAAGCGACTGCCACTATTTATTTTATATCCCACACGTAGCTTCGTGTAAATAAGGTCACATACAAGTGTTATTGGATTGAAGATCAGCAGCGCTATTCTGTTTTACTTAGGCACTTCCGCTCACATAGTAGGTAAGTCTTCAGCACTTCATCCGCTGAGAACTGAATTTAAGTACTGACATCTGAAAGTTTTCAGTGCGGAAATGAATTAGGTAAGGATTGAGTTTTTACAGAATAGTCCCAAAATATTAAATCATTAGCGATAAACGAACATAGTTTGTATGTAAGAAAAGATAATTATATTTTAACGAAATTTACATCCTAAGATTTTTTAATTTTATTCTGTGAATGCCTATTGGATATGACTAAGTATTAGGCTTTCAGACACAAATATCACACGCACGTAGCAGATGCACGTACATCCTCCTTAATTGCGTAGGTAAAATCATGTCAAAATGGAAAGGCTCAATCCCTTCCATTTTGACCTTAACGGTTTTTACAAATTAAATTATTAAGCCATGTTGCGCAGATCCCAAATAAATTGCGATAAGTACAAGAAAATGATGATGATGAAATGAGCCATGAGCCATTTTTTGTAATGCCAAAATAAAAACGTCTGTGACTGCGAATGTTTAACGCAATTAGGGTGGCGGACCAATTTGTTCTGAACCTATACAAATATTAAGTAATTCCATGCGGGCCCAACCTCACGACCCGGGCCCAACTCCCAGCCTAACATAATTTACAAGCTATTCATTACAAAAGCACTGAACTTTACACAGTAGGCACTCTTTTGTTCTTACAATACTTGTTGACGTGCCTACCAACCAAATTCATTAAGTACAGCATGTTGGCACTTTAATAATAAATTACCTAGGTACGGTTTCTAAACGTTTATTACAGAGTTAAGAAAACAATTTGAAGTTAGAAAAAGTAGATTTCAGAGAATCTTAGTAGCTACTAAGAATAGATATAATTTAAACAGAAATCCGGCAGAACGCCAACTCTGCGTTCCGTGGAAAAAGATAATTAAAAGACAATTAGTAACAGTCATTGATTTTATTATTTTTATGACCACGTTTAAGTAGATATGTAGGTACCTACATGTATCAGAATTGAACGTAATTTAATCGTTCGTAAGTAGACTTCATCCTAAAGCTAGCGCTAACAAGTTTTATCCAACAAAACCTGGACCATACTCCGCCTAAGCCTTTAGGCATACAAAAGTTCGTAAATAAAGCATAATCTTATTGAAGCAAAGTGTATGAAGAATTATTATCTTAACTACCTTGTTGCGAAGTTCATACCAAACTTAACGCGATGTATATCATTAACTATGGTGTTCTTAACACCATCAATATTAAATTTTGTAAGCAAGGCGGCGGATTTGCCTCCCCACAACGCTAATAAATTCTCCAAGTTTCTACTAGCATAGGATATTGGGAAACTTGCAGATCTAAGATGTAATAACACGAACTGCGCAAAGGATTTATGCAAAACATTTTCTGAAATAAAACAAAGATTTTTCTCTCTTTTGTTTCTTTATTCCCAAATATTTAGTGAAACTCTTTTTCCATAATTGAGTACTCAAGATGATTGATAAGCGCTCCAAGAATGTAGTAGGATACAGGAAAATAATCTATATATTGCTTTTTGTCGAAATAATCTAATATTAAAACTGATGATATAAGAAATAGGGATATGTGAACGATCTGTATATAGTATGTGCGTGTACGTATGAGCTTTTAGTAGAAGGGGTTCGTGCCCAGGGCCGGATTTCGTACAGACATTGTGATGGATGATGTTTACATCCACGATTTGGTTTGGGGACTTCTGGCTGATCGCTCAATTTGCTGCCTAATTATGCTTTACGCCTCGTCCTTATGCTCCAGACGTAGGTAAAGAGTTACTTAATCTTAATGACTTTCCCTTTGACCCTGATTTATGTTATGAAGTTCTGTCGTACAACTTGGAAACCGTAAACTGACATGATCCTGTCTGGGAAGTATTGAAATCAAAGTTCTATTCTGCGGCTAGTACAAGTGAGCATCGGCAAATTTTAATTAATCCTTTGTTTTCATACTAAGGTCGTCGTAGAAACATGGCATATTAAACCAAACTACAGTATACCTACCTTACACCTCGCAGAAAAATGGTGGTAGCGAAAGGATAATCGTACACTTATCGAACGTGCCAGATTGAAGTGGACTGTATGATGTTGGGAAGACTTGAATTAAAAGACTTCTTCGAATTTTCTTGATTTATTCTTGACTTGTTTCCTTGTTGAGAGCTGGGATCCGACTGTAACGTTCCGGCCCAATGGTCCGTCTTTTATACTAAATGCGCTAAGCGCTTGTTACCGTAACGAGGCCCTTGATTTTTGAAACAATTCAACTCTTAATTTTCGCTATGTCCTCGTTACGCATAACCCTGTTTTTGGTAGTTCCCATCGTCGGATCGTTACAGTTTTTGCCCATAATACAGTTTATTTACACCTTAGTCTAATTACATAACCAGATTTTCCTTAACTAGACGTATAAAAAACTTTCCAGAACATAGACTGTTGCCACTCTGATTGTGACACATTTTCATTACACAAATCTTAAAATATCTAAAAAACCCGTGGACCGATTTACATGATTTAAACGCCACAAATGGTTTTGAGTCTAGACCTTTCATTTGACACTAATTTCAAGCTGATATCTTAACAAACAAAAATTCTCATTTTCAAGTTACGTAATTATTACCAAACTTTTTCACACATATTAATTTCTAAACAAACATTATTTCTAGTAATCTTATACGATTCTTAATGGAATACACATACTATTTTCAGTATTCAAATGCTAATTGGATTCTTATTAGATACTAAAAACCTAGTTACAAGTTAACTTTTTCCAATAAAAACAACAAAAGTTCGTCCAGACCCCGCCGCTACTTGTGCCATGGTGCACAGATAGGGTCTCAACAATGACTCTAAATTTACATTTTGATTTTACTTATGGGTATTCTAAATTAAATACGAACATGCTCGGCGTCCTTTACATTCCTCCCCCCGGCGCAGCTCGCGTAGCCTCTTCTGTTCTCATCACGACGACGAGCTTGCTCACAGGGCGTCGGAAGGTGCCGGTTCTGGTGCGCACCTCGACGACTCGTATGCCGCCATCCGGTCCGCGGTGCGTGCGCTCGACGACTCCCATCGGCCAGGTGTTCCGGGGCAGCGTGTTGTCGACCACGAGGACCACGTCGCCAGCCTGCATCGGTCGCACGTCGTTCTGCGGCTCGCCGCGAGGTACCAGGGTAGGTAGGTACTCGCGCAGCCAGCGTCGCCAGAAGTGGTCGGCAAGCGCTTGACTAGCTCGCCAGGTTCTTCTGTCGGCGTCGTCGCAGGGTCCCGTCGTTGGCAGCCCGTCCGATGACCCCAACAAGAAGTGGTTCGGGGTCAGGGCCTCGGGATCGCTGGGGCTCACGCTGACATGAGTCAGCGGTCTTGCGTTGATGGAGAACTCCGCCTCGGTTAGCAGTGTTCTCAGGATCTCTTCTGCCGGTGCCTTCTCTCGTAGAGTGACGCTGAGGGCCGTCTTCACAGAGCGCACCATTCGCTCCCACGCGCCGCCTTGGTTGGGCGCGCCAGGAGGTATGAAGCGCCACTCCATCCGGTGTAGTAGCCCCTCGTCTTGCAGAGTAGGCATCCACTCGGTGTAGGCGTTGCGAAGCTCTTGATCAGCTCCGCGGAAGTTCGTCGCGTTGTCGGAGTACATTAGTCTCGGCCAGCCTCTGCGCGCAGCCATACGTCTCAGCGCCATGATGGCTGAGTCGGTGGAGAGTGATGTGACGAGCTCGATGTGCACGGCGCGGGAAGTGAGGCACGTGAATAGTGCGCCCCACCTCTTCTCTCGGCGGCGCCCCACCTTGACCATCATTGGCCCGAAGTAGTCCACCCCGCAATTGGTAAACGGGCGGTGGAAGGGGTCAAGGCGGGCGTGTGGCAGGTCCCCGGTTGCTGGTGGCTGCGGCGTCGCTCGGCGTCTTCGGCAGAACGTGCAGTTTCTTTCTACGGCGCGTACCGTGGGTCGCAAGTGGATAACCCAGTACCGCTGCCGTAGGTCGTTTGTCACGCGCTCTCTGTTGGCGTGACCCGCAGCACAATGCTCCCGTAGGACGAGGAGCTTGGTTAGTTGATGACGGCCGTCCAGTATGGTCGGTCGTTTCGTTTCAGTGGGTGCGGAAGAAGCCTCGATTCGGCCCCGCACCTTCAGGACACCATCTTCCAGCACTGGGTCCAGTCGATATAATCGACTCGTCTTCGTAAGTGGACGAGCAGACCGGATCTTCTTCAACTCTTCCCCGAAGCTTTCTTCTTGAGCTCGCTTGATGAGCTCGGCCTCGGCACGCTGAATGTGACGATGTTCCATTGCGGTCGCTTTCTTCCTGCACATGTCGGTGAAGGCGATTGCTCGCGCTGTGGCTCTCACCAACACCTCGTATTTCGAGAAGCGGGCTGGGTTCGGTAGCCAGCTATCTTCTTCCGTCTTCTCGGTGACATGAAGGACCTCTTCGTCCTCTTGCTCGTCCGTTGCCGCTGTGGGCCACTGTTCTTCTGGCAGGAATAGGAATTCCGGCCCCTGGAACCATCGATCTGCTTCGCTGATAGGCGTGTCGACAAGCCGTGTGGCGTCGTCGGCGACGTTGCTAGCTGTGGGTAGCCAACGCCATTCCTCTTTCTTCGTCAGCTCGGCGATCTCACCCAGTCGATGTGCAACGAACGGCGTGTAGCGTCGCATGTCGTGATGAATCCAATGCACCACGGTTGTTGAGTCGGTCCAGTAAGTAGTCTGGCCGATGTCGATGCGATGCTCCTTCTTGATTGTGTCGGCCAATCTTGCTCCGATGACCGCAGCTTGTAGTTCGAGACGCGGTATGGTCTGAACTCGACGAGGCGCTACTTTGGCCTTGGCGGCCACCAACACGACGTTCACACTTCCATCGACGTTTTTCACTCGCCAGTAAGCCACGGTTGCGTAGGCTTGCTCACTGGCGTCGCACAGGATGTGTAGGTCGACGCGCTCGTACTTCTTCGTTAGATAAAACCTGGGCAGTCGCAGCTGGGTGAGTTCGTTCAGGCGGGCGAGCCAGGACGCGAACAGCTCGTTTTCTTCGTCCGGCACCTGCTCGTCCCACGTTATCTGGAGTCGCCACAGGCTCTGCAGTATTATCTTCGATCGTATGGTGTAGTGGCTCAGCAATCCCAGCGGGTCGTAAATAGACATCACTGCGCTGAGGGCTTCTCGCTTGGTCGGCGCGCGGGTTCTCGCTCGGACTTCAGCTGGAACTCGATTCATCGATGTGTTGAATCCCAGCTCATCTCGTTCCGCGTTCCAGTACAGCCCCAAGATCTTGCTCTCGGGCTGTTCTCCCCCCAGTTGCGTGGGAGAGGTAGCGTGTAGCTCGGGAGGCACGTCGCGTAGCACCGCCTTGTCGCTGGAGCTCCATCCTCTTAGTGTGAATCCAGCGTGCGCGTGCACCGTTCTTGTTTCCTCGACCGCCTTCCATGCTTCTTTGGTATCCTCGAAGCTGGCCACCAGGTCATCCATGTAATGACTCTTCTTGATGGCTTCCAGCGCGCGTGGACACTCCTGCCCGTATATGTCCGCGTTGTAGTTGCGGACGAAGTGGGCCATGTACGGAGAGCTCGCAGCGCCGAATATCATGCTAGTCATCTTGTACTTCTTCGGAGGCTCTTCTCTATTGTCGCCTCTCCACAGGAACTGTTGTGCTGGTTGGTCCTCCGGCCTTATCTTGATCCTCAGGAACATCTCTTGTACGTCCGCTGTGATCGCCACCGCCTTCTCTCGGAATCGGAAGAGGATTCCGGGCAGCGACAGCAGTAGGTCGGGTCCCTCCAGCAGTTCGTCGTTCAGACACACGCCGTTGCTCTTGGCCGCTGCGTCGAACACCAGTCGTTGTTTTCCGGGCTTGTTTGGATTCTGCACGGCGAAGTGTGGCAGGTACCAACAGATGGCGCTTCTTTCTTCGGATCCGTCGCATAGCGTCGCGTATCCTTTGTCCAGCAGGTTGACGATCTGTTTGGAGTATTCGACCGCGAACTCTGTGTCTGCGTCCATCTTCTGCTCAATCTTCTTCAGCCGCCGGAGCGCTTGTCCGTAGCTCGGTGGCATGGTGACGTCATCCCGTCGCCACGGCAGTCCAACCTCGTACCCGCTGTCAACCTTCTTCACGGTCCTCCCGACTATGTCCATGGCCCGTAGATCCGCGTCCTTGATCCTCGGCGTGCCTTGTATGCCGAGCGCGTCGATCTTGAAGTGGCTCTCGACTAAGTCGTGGAGATCTTGGCTGCTTGCTCCCGTCGTTCGGTCGGGCTCGTACACGTGCAGCACGTTTCCCTCTTGGTATATCGCGTTCCGTGGCGCCGTTCCGTGCACCACCCATCCCAGCTGTGTCTTTGATGCAGCTGGTTCATTCGGACCGCCGACTCGGAGCTCGCGGGACACTATGCACTCCCAGTGGTCCGTTCCCACTAGAAGCCCGGGGCGCGCCTTCTCGTAGCACACCTCTTCTGGTGCCAGGTCCCTCAGGTGCTCGTAGTCCAGTAGCGTGTCCGGAATGGACTGCTGGTGCAGTCGAAGGTTCTTCATGGTCCTTGCTCTGACCTTGTAGCTGTCTTCGTTCTTCAGTCCTCTGACTTGGACGTTCACCAGCTGACTCTCCATCTCCTTCTGCGACATGTTGACCCCGTTCAGGTGAAGTGGTTGTGACGGTCCTTCTGCTCCGATGCTCTCCGCCAGGTCCTTATCGACGAGGGTAATGGTGGCTCCTTCATCCAGGAGGGCGTATGTCTTCGCCTCCCCCCGTGGTCCGGATACGATGATGGGGCACATCTTCAGTAGAACGGTCCTTGATCCGACAGCTAGGCGCGGCGCTATTGACATGACCGCTTCTTCTTTTGGCGGTTCCGCTGGCTTCGGATCTTCCCTTCTTACCGCTCGCTCTGAATGGAGGGTCGCATGATGTGGTCGATTGCACTGGTTCACACCACATGGATCTGCTTGGCAGGTCATGCGCCTGTGTCTCTTCTGAACGCACTTGAAGCATATTCCCTTTTCTTTTAGGAATCTCCATTTTGCTTCTAATGAGAGCGCCTTGTATTTAGGGCACTTCAGTAAGACGTGATCTTGCTCACACTTAGGGCACCTTTCCTTTTCTTCTTCCGCTCCTGAAGTAGTGTTGAATACGTTTGCCTTCTTCTTGAATGTCACTGTCGGCCGAGTTTCCCTTTTCACGTTGGTAGCACATGCAGCCGGAGCGTACGTGTACCTCAGTGCTCGGTCCGCTTCACGCATCAGGAAGCGTGACATCACGACGATCTCTGGATCCGTTGTCCCTTCGTGATCGTAGGCGTAGTCGCACCATCTTGATCGTAGGTGCGGGCTCAGTTTTTCCAGCACTTCTCTTGACATCAGGGGGTTGAATAGGTACCCTCTTCGGTCTATTGTCTTCAGCACGCAGATGATGTTCTGCAGCTTGACGGCGAAGCTGTTGAGCTCGGCCGCTGACGTTCCCGGTTTCGGCAGCTTCTTGAGGTCTTCCAGCGCTTTGTCAATGATTACTTCCGGTCTTCCGAAGCACTGCTCAAGGGTCTTCATGATGACGTCTGGATCGGTGGCCGTATGCAGAAGGGCGGCCACGGCGTCTCTTGCTTCCCCTTTGAGGCAGCTCCTCAGTCGCTGGATGTTCTCTGCTGCTGAGATCTGGTACATGTTGGTCGTGTCTCGTACTGCTGCTTTGAACGGCAACCACTCGTTGGCTGCTCCGGAGAACGTCGGCAGGTCCGTGTGCCTAGGCCTGGGCCTGGCCATCTTCTCTAGTGTGGCTGCCAGGTGCTCGATGCTGTTCCTGGTCCTCGTTGGAGTCGGTGATCTTGCTCGTTGAACTTCGAATCGCAGCTGTTTCTGTTCTTCGCGAGTTCCCTCTTGATGGTCCCGTGCCTCCTCCCCCCGTGTGCTGAGGGGGTTGGTCCTCAGCCATTCGTCCACCTTCTGATGTGGTTCCTCACGGGGAGGGGCGGGTTCCTCTTCATGCACGCTGTCGTCATCGTTGATCACTGACACTTCCACGGCTAGTCGCTTCTTGACCAGGTCCGCTTCCATCTCCAACTCCCTTCTCCTTATGGCAGCCATCTTCTCTGCTGCCTCCAGTTCCACCATCCGCAGCCTGGTACTCACACTCACTGTTGATCGTTGCGACCTGACTGATCTGGTCGGCGATCCTAATCTTCTTTGCACCGTAACTGTTGATGCTTGAATTCCTGAAGGTCCTGCCGTACTGGTGTCTGTTGCTAGCTTGGAGAATGGTGACGCCGGCGGGTCCAGTGAGAGTCTTCTTTGGCGCTCTCGTTCTATCAGCTCCGCTTCCCTGCGTCGGGTTTCCTGTTGCAGCTGGATGCGTCGCTGCTCTTCCACCTCCGCTGCGTCTCCTTGGCTCCTTGTGACCACCATCTTCAAATCCTCTTGACTTGTTCGGCGATACTTCAATAATAAGTCGGCACCCTCGTACTACAGCACGACAGGTCGGTGACGATACTTCAACTCGGCGTTCCTCTTGAGCGTCGGGTCGTCACGTCGTTTGACTAGTCGGCCGATTCGTTGGGTCGACCTGTTGGGTTTTGAACCTGCGACACTGATGGGCGGGTTCACGTTTTTGACTTGTTGACGATACTTCGACTCGGCGTTCCTCTTGAGCGTCGGGTCGTCACGTCGGTTGGTCGACTAGTCGGTAGACTCGTCGGGTTTGAACCTGCGTCACTGGTGGGCGGGTTCACACGTTTTTGACTTGATGACGATACTTCGACTCGGCGTTCCTCTTGAGCGTCGGGTCGTCACGTCGGTCGCTTGACTAGTCGGTAGACTCGTCGGGTTTGAACCTGCGTCACTGGTGCGGGTTCACACGTTCTTGACTTGATGACGATACTTCAACTCGGCGTTCCTCTTGAGCGTCGGGTTGTCACGTCGGTCACTTGACTAGTCCGTAGACTCGTCGGGTTGATCGGTTGGGTCGTTAATCCAACCGGTCGGGTTTAAACCTGCGATACTGACGGGCAGGTTTATACCAGTTTTTTGACTGTCGGCCGTTCTTCGCTCTTGCTGCAGGTTTTCTTGATGCACTTTGACGCACTTTTTCTTCCTTGCAGCTTGATGGACCAGGATCCTGTGGCGGGTTTCTTCGTTTCTTCAATTATCCGCCGCTCGATGGACCAGACTGAAATGGATGGTCCTCGATCTTCTTGGCTTGAATATCCGGCGCTCGAATGACCAGACTGAAGTGGACTGTATGATGTTGGGAAGACTTGAATTAAAAGACTTCTTCGAATTTTCTTGATTTATTCTTGACTTGTTTCCTTGTTGAGAGCTGGGATCCGACTGTAACGTTCCGGCCCAATGGTCCGTCTTTTATACTAAATGCGCTAAGCGCTTGTTACCGTAACGAGGCCCTTGATTTTTGAAACAATTCAACTCTTAATTTTCGCTATGTCCTCGTTACGCATAACCCTGTTTTTGGTAGTTCCCATCGTCGGATCGTTACAGTTTTTGCCCATAATACAGTTTATTTACACCTTAGTCTAATTACATAACCAGATTTTCCTTAACTAGACGTATAAAAAACTTTCCAGAACATAGACTGTTGCCACTCTGATTGTGACACATTTTCATTACACAAATCTTAAAATATCTAAAAAACCCGTGGACCGATTTACATGATTTAAACGCCACAAATGGTTTTGAGTCTAGACCTTTCATTTGACACTAATTTCAAGCTGATATCTTAACAAACAAAAATTCTCATTTTCAAGTTACGTAATTATTACCAAACTTTTTCACACATATTAATTTCTAAACAAACATTATTTCTAGTAATCTTATACGATTCTTAATGGAATACACATACTATTTTCAGTATTCAAATGCTAATTGGATTCTTATTAGATACTAAAAACCTAGTTACAAGTTAACTTTTTCCAATAAAAACAACAAAAGTTCGTCCAGACCCCGCCGCTACTTGTGCCATGGTGCACAGATAGGGTCTCAACAATGACTCTAAATTTACATTTTGATTTTACTTATGGGTATTCTAAATTAAATACGAACATGCTCGGCGTCCTTTACACAGATGCTGAATTAAAGCTAACTGGGCTAAAGCAGTGGCAACCACCTTAGTATGAAGACGAAGGATTAATTAAATTTCGCCGCAGTCTTAATTTACAATTTGTAACTATTGTTTACCGATAAATGATAATAGTTCCGTAATTTAAACCGTATTCTACTTACCTACTTTTATTACTTGCTGACGCTACTATATTGTTCCTGGCTACAAGCTATTTTCGCCTTAAGGAAATGATAAATGAGTTGATCCAAACTCGAGTAGGGCGTGACCACAATAAATCATTATATTGTATAATAAAAGGAGCCCCACTTAAGTCTGTCTGTCCGTTTTCTGTTTCATGAAAATATATTGTCAGCCTATGAAAGCAAATTTATGTAAGTTTGGGTAAGCTGGAAACAAGTTGAAAGGAATAAACTTCACTGTAACGCCCGCTCCGTGTGTACAATAGGTACCTAACTGAACGTTTGCTTACCTACCGATCGTATTTACATGTGCTGAAAAAAAAAAAAAAAACCAGTTGGTTCTATTAAAAGTCTAGAGACAGATTTACGTGTAGGTAGGTACCTACCCAAGCTTAGCTAAGATGTGAAGAATTGATATTTGTGAAATGTAAGAGAAGTTTTAATCTTTATCAGAATTTAAGACTTGGTTGTAAATTAGACATGAGAGATTTAAATATCGACTAGCGACCCGCCCATGCTTCGCCCGTCTTTTGCGATTTGACAAAACAAAACATCGAGATTTCTTTACTATATATGTAAATTTAATATTAATGCAGTATAAATCGCTTCGGAATATATTCTCAAAATAATGGTGAAAACTGCATCAACATTTATTGCATACTTTAGAAGAACAACATGGTCACACAGACAGACAAGAAAAGCAACTTAAATTTAATATATATAGATATAGAAGTAAGAAATAAATGATAAAATAGGTACATCCTAATGACAGGATCCCGTCATTATTTTATCATTCATTTTCGTTCGAACGAAAGATAGATTAACATAGCATCTTTAGCATAATCATTTTTCGCCTGAATGCCTCCTCATGTTTTAATATATGAAGCCATAATTAAAGAAGCCCGAAAGTCTTACCAAGGGGTATAGATAGTGCAATCCACGATGACGCGCTCCGCTCCGCTCCGTACTAAAGTACAGCTTACAGTACAGTAATCGCGGAGTGGGGCGCGTCGTCATGGATTGCACTATCTGTATCGTATTACCCAGTTACTGGGTTGTGGAGATCAGATAGGCAATCGCTCCATGTAAAATACTAGTATTCAGCTGCATCCGGTTAGACTAGAAGCCGACCCCAATATAGTTGGGATAAGGCTAGGCAGATTGATCGATTGATTAATATTAATCAGCCGGACTAAACTTAGATTGTTTTCATAGCCACCGACAGGAACAATATAATGAAGATTACAAGAGGAGTATTAACCTTCTATGGCTACATCGTGTTTTCTAAACAGAATGTTTTAGTAGCTACGCTATCAGAATTAAATGGGTAGGTCAAAGTAACCTTGGTAGGTGTTTGCTGAAAGTAGGTATGTTAGGATTCGGTTCATAAAGCTTTTATCTCGAACATAAAAACTTTGGTCACCGCGTAATTTATGCAACAAAATCCGTCGTATAAAAGCGTCGAATTTTCGTATTAACTTTACGCAAATTCAGGGTCAAAACATTTTTGTTGTTATGTGGCGCCCCGGAGTCGATCGAGCTCAATGTTTATTTACACAAGCCGCTACCATCGTAAAACGTAAGTAGGTACTAATGACAATTCGATGACCATTACAAGTGGCTTTTATCTGATGAATGAAAAGCTAACGAGATCGACAAGCACATAAAATTGTTAACGTAAACAAATAGCGTTTCCTCAAAACAAGATAATAGTAGATATCTATTTAAAAAAGAATATGGGTACCGACATGTACGTATCTAAGGTCTATTTAAGTCCTTGTTTCCAATTTATGTTATTTCCACTTAAACAAACATCAACTTTAAGTATGTGTAAATAAATTTGATTTTAGACTGACTAGCACTGTTGAAAGTCATAAAATATATTATGAAGTTGTAGCGCAAACTGAACCTTATGTTTATGCATTACAGTTGTTATTCCTAAAACTTGTGTTTGTTTACATGTTTGGCAAATAAATAGCGAACACATACTTTTACATGAACCCAGGAATCAGACCACTGCCCATAATGACATTAACATAAACAGATTTTAAAACATGACGTGTCCTTTTTTGTGGTGGGAAGACTCTTACTAACTAAAACTCACCCGTGTTCCTTCAGTGGCCTGTACGTTGCCAGGGGTCACGGTATCCTTTTCGGACTTTCCCGCAACCCCGGCAGGCATCGGTCCTATTGGACCCCTTCACTCGCTGACATTTCTTTGAGGCGCGCGTGGAACATAACGCGCCGTCGACCCGGGCCTGGTCCTTACCGGACGGCGAGCTACCCATTTCACCGTCTGCAAGCCCGTGCCTACGGTAACTGGGAATCGGCTATTGATTCCCGACGCCCAAGGCGTCTCCACACAGTGATGACGCCCGGGCGTTTCCTCCCGCCGCACTCCGCTGTGCCGCGACTTCTCGCGGCAGCGGAGTTAAGCCGGTTTTGCCTCCTCGCGCCACTCCCAAATGTGCGCGAGGACTTTTTTCGGCAATGGCGTATGTGTCCTTACAACAGTATACATTCCTACTTAACTGGGCCCAGAAATTACATAAACATGCAATCTGCCTTCCTCTGCACCGCAATTTCTCTTTAATTTTCTTCTGTTTCAGAAGCGAAAACAAACAAACATCCACCAGCCTTCGCAATTTGGGAAAGTGCCGATTAAAACAAGAAAAACAAGCTGATAACCTATTTGAAGTGCAAAGCAATGTTAGCACTGCGCAAACGTTAATGGTTGAAAGTGTAAATTGTCTTGAAGAATGTTCCGCTGGCTTGTTTCTAATTTGAAAACAATTGTGAGCTTTGCCGCGGGCACCTCTGAGTTGATACAAACATTCTCCAAGACTCGGCTTAGGAATATTTACTACATCGAAAACCCATTAAGACAACTGATTTTCTTTTGTGGGTTGTGAAAGAAAAATACAACAGAAATGTTCAGTTTTTGTGTTTATTTGAAAATGATTATACTAACATTGATTTAAAAATGTTTGCTATCTTTGCGTTTAGTTGCCATTGAAAATGTTTTTTATATCGGTTCAGTAGTGGCCCCTTTTCCAGAGAAAGTGCGCATCTGCGATTATTTTAAAAGTAATAAAACTCGTCAGTGAAATGGATACTAAAATATGCAGAATTTGATGCTCAGTTGTTTAAGTTTTCAATAAAAATACACAAAAACATCGATTTTTTTGTGTTGTTTTTTTACTAAATCTTAGATAATTATAACACTAAAAGAGATATTAATATAAATCGAAAAACTCCCATACATAATTAAATTACGCAACTTTTGATATCAAAATCGTGATGATGAGATATCGGGAAGTGCTTTTATTTTGTACCCTTTTGTGTGAGAGTCGCGCGTCAACGATTAAAATCTTGTATTGTTCTTTCGTGCGCAGCCACTTAGAATACGCGTCTCAGGTTTGAAACCCGCAGTATGAGACTTATAAGTCTCGTATTGAAGGCGTCCAAAGAAAATTTCTACATTATCTAGATTATAGGGCTCAGCAATACTCAGTTGACTACGAGCACCGCTGCAAACGGTACCACTTCCTTCCTCTGGAGATGAGACGTTATATTGGAGACATGAGTTTACTATTGAATATCGCAAATGGCCACATTGACTGTCCTGAACTCGTCACTAATCTGTCATTACGCACGAATCGGATGGGATTACGTCAACGGCCAATATTGAATGTACCTTTCGCAATGACTATTTACAGGCGGAATGTTTTCTCAATAAGAAGTGGATTAAGTTTCAATAGGCTTCCTAGGGACCTTAGTGTCGACTTGTTCTGCACTAGTGTGGTGACCTTAAGACGGCTTTTGGCACAGTCATTTTTAGGGTTCCGTAGTCAACAAGGAACCGTTATAGTTTCACCATGTCCGTCTGTTTGTCTGTCTGTCCGCGGTTTAGCTCAAAAACTATTGGTACTAGAAAGTTGTGATTTAGTATGAGTATAGACGTTAACGACGCCAAAAAGTAGTAAAATAAAATTTTGAAAAAAACAATTATTTAGGGTACCTCCCCTACATGTAAAGTGGGGAAGATAAAAAATTTTTTCATCCTTCCCATAGTGTGAGATATTGTTGGATAGGTCTTTCAAAAATATTATAAAGTACCAATTTTCGTTAGAGTCAAGTGTTCCCCCCCCTCTACCAACTAAACGGTTGTAGTTAGAAATTCAAATGTCACGGGAGTAGTACCTATATATAACGAAGTTTAAAGGAAAACTATCACACTTAAGTGGGCTTTACAAGTTTACGAGTAATAATCGATCAACTTAAATTTGCGGTTACAAAAACATGTTCTCACATATATTCCATAAAGGAGAACGTGTTTTTCAATTACAAAGTTAAGTTTTTTCTTACGATTCATTCATTCCAACTACGGAACCCTTCATTGTGCGTGGTCCGACACGCACTTGGCCGGTTTTTCTTTTAACTATATTTCGAGGCTTGTTATTAGCAATTTTTTAATAATATATTCTTTTTATCATTGCAATTGGTTTGTTAGTCTGTAAGCCTTCTTTAAAATAAATAAATAAACGCAAATTTCGCGCGGCGAGAGGTGGACCGCTCGCTGGCAATGTCACGCAAAATGCCGAGGCCTGAGTTTCATCTGTAGGAGACGCCCTGGGCGTCGGGGATCGCAGGCCGATTCCCGGCCACCGTAAGCGCGGGCTTGCGGACGGTGAGCAATGGGTAGCTCGCCGTCCGATAAGGACCAGGGCCGGGTCGACGCCAATGGCGCGTAGTGTTCCACGCGTGCCTCAAAGAGATGTCAGCAAGTGAATAGGTCCGATGGATATCTATGGATGGGACCGATGCCTGCCAGGGTTGCGGGAAAGTCCGAAAGGGATAACGTGGCCCCTGGTAACTGAAGGAACACGGGTGGGTTTTAGTCCGTTAGAGTCTGACACGCCCTCCCGCTCCGCCGTTATGTAGAAAATGAAATGTAATGAAGTGAACAATGTTTTGTGAACTTCGAAAATAATTAAATAATTGACTGTTTCATTTAATTTCTTGATTATTTCACGTGACGATTCTAAATCTTGAGTTAGTGAAGTAAACTTCTCGGTTTATGCTTTGAAATGGACGTTTTGACGTAAATTCAGCTCTCTATCACTTCCAGAACGTGACTTACATATTAAATTTACAAATTTGTTAAATTTAACTTTTTTTTAGTTTGAGCTGTAGTTTTTGCTCTAGAAGCAAAAAACTTTTTTCTAATTCCATAATTCTCTATTCACCTATAATTTTTATGGGAATCAACTTCTGACACTTGAATCTTCACAATAAAAAAAATTACGGTCCAATAGGAATTTCATGGGCCAAAAAGCTAATTCTATCTGACTAGTAATGTATTTGGCCGGTAGACACGACATATGGATTTTCATACAAAGATTGCGGCCGGGCGCTCGTATGTATTCGACCAGTACCGCAATTCCAATTTATCTCGAAGATGGTTGTCAAAATAATGTTCGAATTTCCAAGCATGATTGAGAAATACTTTAGACATAATGTCAAGCTTATCTTTTTTCTGTCTCAATTGTTAAGCTGTTTGTGTTTTTGAGAAATAATATATAAATGTAATGCGTTTTTTTTATTTTGTTGAGTTCATTTTCAATGTACCTCGATCGAAGGTCGTGTAATGCACGAGACCGACGACCGACGACGGTCCGATAGGGCCGATGCCTGCCGGGGTTGCGGGAAAGTCTGAATGGGATACCATGGTCCCTGGCAACACAGATGGGTTTTAGGCAGTAAGAGTCTGACACGCACTCCCACTCCGCCCAGAGCGGGAGAAGTAATTTCAAATTACCCACCCAAAAATAATAATAAAAAAATGCACGAGATCTGTTTTTTTTTTTTTAGGTACTCTTACAAGTAATACCTAATTATAATATCCTTCCCTATATTTCGACACCCACACATAAAGAAAGTTAACATTAGTGTGCTTTCTTTTACTTACATGTAGGTACTACTTAATAAGATGCTTTATCTACTTATAGTTCCCTGAGAAATAAATTAATGCTACGTAGCTAGCAAATCGTTTTATTTTACAAAGCTTCCGCTACTTTAAATAAAACCTATTTTTAATTTGTCTTGGTAATTATGTATAGGTACTACTGGCCATTACGCGAGAAAAAAAAACACAAAACTTTTTGCTAAGTTTAAAAAGATTATATATTTATTTCTTAAATTGACCTAACGGTTTTTCTGATTTTTTGACATTTGAAGACCAGTATGAACGATGAACAGGTACAACTATTTTATTAATGTCCCTCGTCAAACTTTGTATTTCGTTAGTTGTCAGTTGCCCTATGCACTTGGTGCAGACCGGACGCCCTCAATCAACTTTGAAGTTTATAGAGTTGTTAATACTCTTTTAACTTAATGTAATTTATTAAAAAAATGGCAGGAAAGCTGTTTGTATCCGGAAATGCGATGATTCCCGAGGGACATTAAGAATATAGATGTACTGTACCTAATTCGTATACCTAATTTTTTTTAAATGTAATAAGTGTATGGTGGTATCTACCCCCATACACTTATTACATAAAAACTTTTTGCCTCGTGAGCTTTCAGACTTTTATAAGTAGTTCTACCAAGTTCTACCTTACATTATTACGACAAGGATTGTAGCTTAATGCTGTATATTTAGTTGGTAAGCAAATAGAAAGATAAATTCCTAAGCCAATTAAGGTAGCCTTAATGAGTGTTAAGCAATGCATTTAAAAGAACAGTTTAATTTCCTCAAGTCAGGTAAAATTATTATGATTTCACTTAACGTAACTTCTATAATTTTCAGTTCATAATGAAACATGATTCAGTTAAAATTCATTAGCTTATCCCACTTTGTTTGTATTAAAAAAAATCATTTGTTTTTGTTTTCACAAAATAAACTTTAGGTACCTAATGCAGAAAGTTCAACCAGTTTTTTTGTTAAATCGGCGATTAATCACAGTAGGTGGATAGGTACTTCAAAATGACCAACTATTTGTTAACCCGGTGAGCTCAGGTCGCATCAGGTGGAATGACAGCTCACTTCAAACTCTCTTTATAACACCTAAGTTTTCACGATCGATCGATCGGCTGGTGTTTTTCTTTAGGTATCTATTCTGTACGAATGTCTAAGCAAAAGCAGCTCATATACAACGTGTAACGGAAAGGGTATATACATACCAAGGGCACGGCTTCTTTGGATGATAACAAATGATATTGGAAGGGTTTTTTAAATCTATCTCTACATGTTCGGAAGTTATGAAATTTTAAATTGTATTTAAATGGTATTCTCAAATAAAAAGACCAGTGGCAGTAATAACCGGCTTATATTACTGCCACTGGTAGTTGACGTGTTTACGGCTTAAATAATTAATGAAAACAAAACTGTAATACAGTTTTAATATCTCGCAAAAATAATATCTACGTTTCTATGAATATAAAATATATGAGCTGCCAACACAATAGGTGTGAAACATTCTATTGGATATATCTTTAGAAGCAGCTTATAAATTGCTATTTTCATTTCTCGAGTCTCACTAACATTTTCAGTTTTAACGTTTAATTTATTTATTTCAAACGTTCTTTTCCGTTAAGTTATTAAGTAATCAAAACAAGTTATAATCACAAGTCACGTACTTAACCACTGTTTAACATCATTTGATAGGCGATTATTTGTTATTGCTTTTGTCCAATAGTTACCTATTACCTACTTAAGTTGGTACCTATCTTAAATCAGGATAAAAACAAAAGACTAATATTACCCTTTGATGGACCCTAAATAATGCAATGAAGGTACTTTGGTAAAGCTTACTAAACTTAATACTGGTAACCCACAACAAATCTAGCAATGAACATACATTCTTAAAACATTTTCTAAACAATAATAAAAAATGAGTAGCAGGAATCGGATCGCCTTAATTCAAACAAAAGTTGCTACGCCGCGCCGCCGCGGCCCCCGCGCCGGTGATAGTAAAAGTTCTCAAAGAAAGAATGTGTACGGTCCACATTCTCTATCGGACAGTTTCAAAAGTAATCTGAAATGTTTGATACGTTCGACAGACTTTTTTAAATATTTCAGTAACGTTTAATAAAATTAGGGTCGTGGGAAGCGGTAGGTAAATAAATTAAGTTAAACTCGTTGAAATTGGGAACGCTTAGCGTGTACCTACGTAGCTGGCTATACTAATATGTCGGGCCAATTTAAATGATGTGGTATTGCCCGTTTGTACCGCGAATAATGCCTACAAACGGGATTTGCATCGAGCCAGCAGCCCGCAACCTCAGTCGTTGTGTGCCGGAAATGCAAGCATTAATCACAGCTTACACTGAAATTACGCTCCGTGCTTTCCAACAAACAGCGCAAAACTGAAATTATACACGTTTCTAGCATCAAAAAGGGGTATAAAAATGTTACCGAGGATTATATGCAGAAAGTACATATTTTCTCTGTTCATTTTTTTTAAATCGCTAACTCGACTATTGAGGTTATTCAAAAATGGACGGAATAAGTAAATATCATAGACTTCTTCATTTAACTTTACCTTTTTTTATCTCATTAGTTGTTGTGTATTTGTTTCTGAAATACCTTCTAATTAAACTTGAAAGACTTAAAATTTAATTGGAAGGTATTTCAGAAACAACCAATGACAACTTCCTTTATTATATCGATGTCTATAAAAAACGAAAAAAAAAATTTGAAGATTTTAATGGCTTGCTCTGAAGGGGTGTACAGATTTCAGAAACCCAGTAACGAGCAACGATAAGGTCCTTATCAACTAACGACCGTTTCATAAAACTGCTTTAGTTGATGTAGAGTCATCAAACGTGATAACTTTAAGTGTGTAGGCAACTAAGTAAGAGTAGTTCTCATCTTATTTATTTAGTAAGCGAATAATTGTGTGTATATTTTCGTGTTCAGATTAAGATTTTGAATAAATAAAGATAAGATAATTTTATTTGTCCAAAACATGAGTATACACACACGGTATGCAAGATGTTACATCAAGTTATAATTATGACAGTCATGTTTTGCCTGAACGGCGTACAAATACAAGATGTCGGACGCTACACAGCATCAAGTGACTTTAAATTCGATTCAAATTACACACAGCAAATAGAGTAAATTAACAATTCCATTTATATCATACTCAAAACTAACAGGTACAGTAAAATACAGTCAAATAGTGTCATTAGCTCATTATAATAAATAATACAATTTAAAAAATCTAATGTTAAAGCCATTATTAATAAAATTTGGGTGTCATTACACAAGTCAAATTAATTTGTCAATTAGAAATTAGTCAGAGCTGTAATAGACTTTCACCAACAGCTTTCTTATTTTTTTCGTCGTTACTTCCCTCCAATGTTTTGGGAACTTATTATAAAGATTTGGCGCCATACAAAATACACTTTTATGCATTAGAGCTGTCTGTGAGCTGTCGTAAAATGCTTTTCTTATGGTTATTTCGGAGCAGTATTGAATGTACGGTCCGTACATCCTTCCATACCTACCTAAGGTTGTAATAAAGTTTTGATGTATGTAAGAAACACGGTACATCCTTGTACCGTGTTTCTTACATACCTATGTACATTAAAACTTTTTCACCCAACAGAATTGTGTGATTGATGCGAAACAAGTGTTGTTAAATCCGTTTTTCATAACTAAATAAGCCAAACCACCAAGGCCTTAGTCTCATCGCATATGATGTGTAACATCTGACATCTCGGCTGACGTATATATAGGTATATAAACAATATTCCATGACCATCACCATCCCCAGCACCGTCATCGTAATCAACATCATCCAGTTTACAACTTCGTGGAAAATGGGTTGATACCATCTGACGGGAAACTCAAAAACCGCGCGCGCTTCCACGACTTCATGTTACACACTTTCGTCCCTTTTCACCAAATCACTTCCACAGATTTGATTATTTAGATTTTGATTGCAGGAAAGTGAGAGGATAGATGTTATACATCAAAAAAGATTCGCACGCATATTGTATATGGAACAAATGGATGGCCAAATGTTTACGAAATCAAGGATTTGTTGACTGTATTTATCAAAATTATGTATCTACTCACCTATAAAAATATTTCAAGTATTATGAAAGTAGTAACAAAGCGCTGGAGACTTTATTAAGACATCTCTCCTATGGTAGGAGGGCTATTTCTCACAGCTGGTCGTTATTAAGAACTACATACTGTGAAATGAATTGCAGCTGCTACGTCCCATATTTTCTTTTCAACAGCGTGTGGTTTCATACTAAGTGTTATTTCTTCAACAGACACCGGCTCGTGGTACTTATGCTGTAATTAGGAGATAAAAGGACAATCTGAGCGTAACTGTTACATTCTTCTTATCACCAATTTGGTCGCCATTTAGGGTTGAGTACCTACTTATCTTCATCTGCTACTTCCAGGCTAATACCACATGCACTATTTATGGTTATACCTCCATAAACTCATGCCTTCTTCCCATAGGAGTAGCCGGGGTAGGCAGAAACCACAGAACGCCACTTACTACGATCCTTGCAATAGGTACTGCTGTTGCTTCGTTTACGTTCATAAATCTGGTCATAGACACACGCAAGCCGGATGTGAGTACTACGCATCTGAAGAACATCATCAATAAGATCACTATATGGCCTTCTAGGGTTATCTTCCTCATCCCTTTAAAATACCTTTTTGATGCCCACGATACGAGATAGTCCTATTCTTTCCGGGGAAATACACAGCGCATTATACAATTCATCACAAAAGTTACCTAAAATACCTATTATCATTACGCTACAACAGGGGCACTAACCTAAAACGGGGCTAAGTCCTCTCCAGGGAGCCCTGACATCTATAGGTCTTGTGCTGACATTAAAACTTCACATGAGGGTAGCTCTCGTTAAAGGAAGGGTCCAAAGCTAAGTTAGGAGTTTGGTGACTAGCAATGAAATGAGGACACATTTCCTAAATACCTAAATGAAATTATTTGGAGTTAAAATACGTAATGAAATCACAGATTTTTCTATAAATAAAATCATAAAGACCCATCTTATATAGTTAAGAATATGAAAAAGATTGATACTTTTTTATTTTGTATTACCCAAAATACAATTTCTAAGTATCCTTACTTAGAATTTTTTACCAAAATAGCACCCAGTCTCGGATGGGTTAGATTTTCTTTTGACCATTCATAAGAGTAACTTTGTCATATTATACAGCAAGTTTAAACATTATAATACCTATGCTTTATCTTAAAATAACTGCCATACATTCGAATTATTTTAATAGGTACTTAATACAGATGGAATGTGACACTCCTATATTTACAATAATGTCTATTTTGTAGATCAAAATGTAGTAAAAAATTCACATAAAAACCATAATAAGTATAGAATACGAAACGGTAAAGAAAAAGGAAAGAAAAAATGTGCACTCAATGTATGTACTAACACTAAAAGGTAACGCAGTGCCAAAACAGAAGATACGGCACAAAATATAATGCCGCCCAATCCCAATGCAATCCCCAACGAACATTAGTATGCATTCGACACTAGGAACATCTGCTCCAGGTTATACAAAGACACCTGTAATAGGCATGTACTATACAGGATGGCAGGGACATCCACGCGCAAACTGTAACCATGAATTCAGCACTTGATTCTAGACCCCTAGTGCAAAAATTATTATTCGGATATCAAAAAAAATCTGCTGACCTTTTTTATACGTCTATGGCTGTCATAGAAATTTGCAATACCTACGCGACCAAAATGTATGGAGCAGTTTTTTAAGAATAGGTATTCGGTTCCGAATCATACTGAATACATGGTAACAGGTTGCAGGTACCCCTAAATGATACTGTAAAAATAAAAGTCGATACATAGGTAATTCATCGCAGTGAATTGCAACAGCAAAGTGCACTTGATTCAAATTCAAATTCAAAAGTCATTTATTCAAACTAGGCTGGGAATCAGCATTTTTCAAACGTCAAAATTACAAAAAACAGTCTTCCAAAACGCTTTATCTGACAGATATTTTAAATGGCAATTCGAAATAGGTTGTACATGTATATGGCAACACAGAAGGACGTACCGCAAGACGTGCAGGATTTCGCACAATTTAATCCTCCAGTGACATGTAAAGTTGCTTTAAATTTATGGCGCTGAATAATGGAGCGAAAGGTTTTAGCCAGCTCGCTCACATATTCAAATGGAACATAATATTCAAAAAAAATGGTAATTTCTACCTAATTACACACCTACTCCAAAAACTACGAAATGGTACCCACGAGACAAATATTTTATTTTCAGGGATGTGTGTAACTATTATATTTACAACATTCAGACAGCTATTGCAAAAATATAAAATCTACTTATAAAATAAAACTTGCTAAGAAAATATGTCTTAAAAGTGTGCGCTTTATAATTTCTACCGTGACGATATTATCGTGGACGTTCACGGCATCACGAAAACACAAATAGAAGTAAAATGTATAGATACACAGGGTGTCCAGTAAATAGTACGACATATTGCAGGGGGTGATAGCTTGGGTCAATGCCTTCCAAAAAAACCCAATATATGTTCAGCAATTTATGTTACTTTTTTTTCACCACTCTGTAGGTTAAAGTTAAGCGATAAGAAAAGTAGTGAAGTTTTTTTTTTAATGGTATTTCTTGAAAACATTCTTGTTTTTGATAATCATTTCTAAACGTGTTCACTGCTTGATCGCCACCGATGAACTCCTGCTTAGCTCCGCCCGGTCCGAGCGTTATGTTGTAGCCTCTGTCGAGCGCCACCAGGTGGCGCTGGTATCCCGATAAGTCAACTCAATAACGTATTTTGGACACAGCTATCCTGCTTGCACACGTCCTCTTGTGTTAACCTCCAACCAAAACTCAACAACAGTGCCTGTTCGACTTGCCAATTCTGACCATTTACGACTTCCGACTTTTGACATCAGAAAACTGTAATCCTCAATATTTTTATTGTTTTAACAAAACAACACTTCTACATAAACTAAACAACCTTTGATTAATTATAGCAAAAATCGTCAACCAGAGCCAGGTACCATCGTTTTTCACATTATCAATCATCTTTTTCACTTACAGCCTTTGATACTTGAAACACACAGACGAGTAAACCACTCTAACGCCACGGCTCTCCAACCGACCAGCAATCGCATTGCTCTCACACATCCAGCGCATGGATTAAAACTATGGTCTCTCCAGACCCCGACCTACGCCACGCCCATCGCCCACCCACGGACTACTTGAGTTGCCTCAAGAGACACCGATTTCTACTGGGCTACGACTACGTAATAACTACTGGTACGGTGGAACACAATACGGCTGATAGAGAACCCTACTCGCGTGGTTCCTAAAACTTAAGTTTGCTCACCACCACTGTGACCACATCGGTACATGACCTACTGGCATCTTTCTTAACCTATAGTAAGCGTATTTGTAAGAAAGGTTAGAATTTAAAGCTTTATTTATACGTATAGCGATCACCATACAAAATTTCCGCTACTTTAAACGGACCTCTGAACTTTTGATCTAACTTAGTCTGATTTTGCACTTAGTTTTCTAATAACACGAAATCACCAACCGAACGTTTCGGCAACTTGTCTTGATGATATATTTAGTGTTTGTGATGTCAAAAATAAATTAGTGTTAAGTGACCTAACGTCTGACCACTGTGTTTATGAGTTAGCTTTCTCATTCCATTACATAAAAAGCAGCATAAAATAGAATATAGGCCTTATAGCTAGTCGTTGCAATAAGTTTAAAAATAATATAGCTCAGAATTACACCATCTATAGTATAGAACACGAGAATCCTAATGAAATCTATGGAGAACTTTTTGATGTTGTGCAAAAAGAGTACCAATCTACTTTCAAGACTGAAAGTATTAAAATTAATGGCAACTCCGTTGACTTTAACCAATGGGCCACTCCAGGTATTTATAAAAGTAAAGCGAGACTATACGAGTTATATAGTTTGAAAAAATACAGGTTTGATACCTTTCCTAGAGTATGTCAAAAATAATTCAAAATTATTTAAAAAGGTTAGTGTTTTTGCTATCTCAATTTTTAAGCGATTTAATTAAACATTCCAATAATAAAGTAAAAACCACTCAGAAAATTATTAACAATGAAACGGATAAATCGGTTAAGCAAGATAAACAACTTGAGATTATGGTCGACGGTAAATTAGTTACTGAGTTTTTTGCCAACAAACCTATAACTACGACTTGCTCCTTAAATTCGTCCCCGTATAAAGCTAAAAACCTTTTGCTTAGTAGTGTTTCTAAAAATAGTCGCTTATTTAGATTCAAACATGTAACGCCTCGTGATGTAGTTAATGTTTTCAACACACTCAAGTCTAAAAACACTGGTGATTACTGAGGTATCTCCATTAAACTTTTAAGTAATATAATAGACATCGTAGCCCCCTATCTAGCTGTTACTTTTAATAAATGTGTTGATTTAGGAACTTTTCCTGACTTCACGAAGAGTAGTAAAGTCATACCATTATTGAAATCAGGTAATAAAAATGACGTTGGCAATTTCAGGCCTATTTCTATCTTACCAGCATTTAGGAAAATATTACTCAAGCAGTTGCTAAGACATTTTAATTTAAATAGCCTCCTTCATAATGATGGCTTTACAACGGGTCGTTCCACTACAGATGCGGGTGTTGCTCTGCTGAAACTCATATTTAACGCATGGGAGAACTCGCAAAATGCTATTGGGGTTTTCTGTGATCTCTCCAAAACCTTTAACTGCGTGCACCATGACACGCTAAACTGCATAAAACTGCGTAAACTGCGTCATTACGGTGTGCAAAACGAAGCTCTCAACGTAATAAATTCTTATTTACATAATAGGTCCCAATGTGTAGAGTTTGATGGTGTGAAATCGTCCGAGCTACCAGTTCAGTTAGGTTAAAATAGGTAAAAAAAGAAAAAAACCTAAAGGCTCAATACTGGGTCCATTCTTGTTCTTAGTGTATATCAATGACTTACCATTCTATTCAAAGGGTATCTGAGAAGTTGTACTGATTGCAGATGATACTTCTCTTATTTTTAAAGTAGACAAGAATAGACAAGATTTTGACGATGTAAACAGTGCACTCTCAATGGTTACGGATTGGTTTACGACAAATAACCTAGTTCTCAATGCCAAGAAAATGAAATGTGTAAAGTTTTCCCTTCCAAATGTTAGAAATCTAGGAACCAACATCGTCTTAGATAAAATTAAATTAAATTAAAATTCATTTATTTCGGACAACAGTGATCCATTATTGTGTTAGTATGACAATACAACTTATATTCTAGTGTTAGTAGCAATTACAAAGTAGTTAAGTTTGTTTACAACAAAATTAACTACAACAAGCACAGGGCACGCAGAGATCGACCAGACAACAAAACACACATATTTCCTACCTGATCAACCTCCGCATAAAATGCCTAATATTAGGAGTATAACTCTCCGCCACAGCTCTCAGGATATAGTTGCGACTACCCCGCACTCTGCTCAGCAGCGACGCGGTTTTTTTGCGTATTATGGCTTGAAAGCCATCAGTGTCGGTCTCAGCAAACATTTCTGAGGCGCTGCAGAATCGGGGCAGTCGCAACAACACCCTGAAAGCGTTATTATATTGTACGCGCAGGACATCCAGCGATCTCTTAGTGTAGTTGACCCATAGATTGCTCGTGTAAAAGCTCTGACAGTAGGCCTTGAAAAGAGTAATTTTTACTTGGTCAGAGCATCGAGCAAATCTACGGGCCAACATGTTTCCTCTGACCGCTAGTGCCCTACGCTCCCTCTCAATGTCTATGTCATCCTTAAGGTCGTCGGTGATGAAATGTCCAAGATATTTGAATTTTGAAACTCTGTTCAACGGGAGCCCATTCAGCCTTATTATTTCTGGAACAGAGTCCGGACACCTACCAGCGGCCTTAAAGACCACATATTCACTCTTAGTGACATTATAAATAAGTCCGTGTGAGGCAGCATAAGTCTCACACACTTTGAGCAAATCTCTGATAGCCCCAGCAGTTGGGCCCAGCAGCACCATATCGTCCGCGTAGCTGATGTTATTTACGCTCGCTCCATTAACTCGGCATCCAATACTCATGCTACTGAGCTCAGTGATGAGGCCATCAACATACAGATTGAAAAGCCTAGGGGATGTTAAACCCCCCTGTCTCACACCACATTCCAATCTATATGCCGAAGAGAGAGTGTTAGACCACTTTACCTGGTTTTTTTGATTGGCATACCAGTACCGAAATATTTTCAGTATTTCAGCAGGTGCACCCCTGTCCCTCAACTTGTCCCAAAGCACATCATATGAAACAAGATCGAAGGCTTTTGAGAGGTCAAGGAAACAGGCGTACACCGGCGTCTTACGATCCGTATAGTATTGAACAGTATGCTTGAGACTCAAAATAGCAGTTTCAGTTGATAGTCCTGGCTGAAACCCGAACTGTGCTTCATGAAGATTTTTTTTTTTTTCAAATATGAGTCAAGCATACTGTCCAACACCTTAGCCATGATCGTTGCCAAGGAAATCGGGCGATAATTCGCTTTACTAGATATGTCTCCTACCCTGTTTTTAACAATGGGAACCACAATAGTTTTCATTAAATTGTCTGGCAGGTAAGAATGGCTAACACACATCGAATAGAACAGAGACAAGACCCTCGGCACGTGGACACCTGCGTATTTTAAGTGCTCAATGCTGAGTCCATCATGACCGGGAGACCTGCCCCTGCTCATTCCCTGTATGACTCCTTTGATTTGCTTGGCAGAGAAGTGCATAAGGGTGTCCTTTTCATGACAACAACAATCAGCACCTGCGACAGGAACTGAGGGACCAAGGGGAGATTGCACTTGGAAATGTTTCATAAACAAGTTTGCAATATCCTCCTGATCACTCTTCCCCTCCACACTCACCGCGAGGCCAGGCCTAGAGTCCAACTTACCTGTGGATTTCCAGAATTTGCCAAAGTTCTTAGTAGCTCGTTGTTCTGCTAATATGTCCATTTTAATTTGTTCTTGACTCTTTTGGCACCATTTCAAGCGACTTTTGAATACTTTACGAGCCTCTCGCATTTGCTCACAAATATAACCCTGAGTCGGTCGTTTATATTCTATCCAGGTTTTAAGTTTAAGCCTAGCCTCGCTGTGAGCATCCCGTACATGTTTATTCCAGCCATACAGACACCGATGTTGTCTGTGAGGCCTATAGTCACTCGTCTCCTTAGACTGTTCAGCTGCCTCACACAGAACGTTCACAATCTGATCATACAACTTATCTAGTGTAATTTTATGTTCAGCCAGGCTGCATGACCCATGACTGCACTCCGTAAATTCTTGGGGGAAATCAATGTCTCGCAATTTACTGTTGCACAAACACCGGTACTTGTCAATTTCAGAACAATTTCTTTCCCGCCATACAATCGCACTACGGTGCACTATCTGGGTCACCAGTTTTGACCTTACTATACTCAAATCACATACAATATAAATGGGTAAATGATCAGAATTATATACATCTTCTTTAATACCTACATCTACAACAGTGTGCCATGCCGATAAAGATACGACACAGTGGTCGAGCCATCTCCTACACCCATGCGCATCACTAATAAATGTGTAGTGATTACGCTCAGCCCCTAGTTTTTCAACATCGGCACAAACCCATGACTGGTCCGTGCAGACGTTCATCAATTCATTATAAAAGTTTTCTTTGGGGTGCGCGTTAAAATCTCCCAATATGAACACATTTTCAACATCGTAACTCGCCACAACAGCACTTATTTCACTTAAAACGTCAGTAAACATAGTTAAATTCTCTGGCGAGTCTGTAGGCATTTAGACAGAGAAAACAATAATAGAGCGCTCCCCAGTCATTGCCTTAATGGCCACAATCCGTTTACTACTACAGTCCAAAACAGAAACTGACTCAAACATACCTTTCCTCCAGAGAATGGCCACTCCCCCATTTGGTCTTCCTCTTAACGGTCCGACGGATGTGTCAACCGCTGATTTACCAGTAAATTCAAAGTCTTGACTTATGGTCCCTAACATCAATATGTCATGGGGAAGAAGCCATGTCTCTTGGAGGGCTACAAGATCTGACCACGCACAGATTGCTCGAATGTTATCAATAGAGCGTTTTGCTGACTGACAATTAAAACTAGTGAATTTTGAGTATTTATTGATAAAGAGGTGCTTGAAACTGTAAACTCTGAAGTTTTTCTGGGCATAACAGTAGATGCCTGACTATACACAACCCAAGGCTTATAGACCCATAAGCCTCACATCCTTCTTACTGAAAACCCTAGAGAGACTCTGTGACAGGCATATCCGAGACGGACCTCTCCGGGTAAGACCACTTCATAAACAACAGCATGCGTACTCCACAGGCAAGTCGACAGAATCATCGCTGCACAGCGTGGTTTCTAAGATCGAATGTGCAGTGGACCACAAAGGCTCAGCACTGGCTGCCTTCATCGATATCGAAGGCGCCTTTGACAAAACAATGTTTAACAGTATAAATATGGCCCTCGACAGACACAATATAGACCCGACCCTGAGCGGCTGGATCACCAACATGCTCAAGCGAAGGGCTGTACAAGTCACAGTAAATGACACTACGAGAGCCATCGTTGCGAAAGGCTGCCCACAAGGGGGCGTTCTCTCGCCACTCCTATGGAACCTAGTAGTAGACAGCCTCATCAAAACACTCAATGACAAAGGTTATTTCACCGTAGGCTACGCCGATGACATAACCATAATAATTAACGGGAACCACGAAAACACACTATGCAATCTTATGCGTCAAACCCTGAAAATAGTAGAGGAATGGTGCAACAAGCACCAACTCTCAGTGAACCCAACAAAAACTGAACTGATTCTCTTCACAAAAAAGAGAAAACTGATGACACTACAATTACCACGATTCTTCGGAACAACCCTAAGCCTCTCAACTGAAACCAAATACCTGGGCATCTATTTGGACAAACAACTGAACTGGGCAAAACACACAAACCATACTATTACGAAAGCCAGCATATCCCTGTGGCAATGCAAGCGATTGCTTGGCAGGAATTGGGGGATCAGCCCCAAAGTCACCTTCTGGCTGTACACCACAGTCATTCGACCAATTATCACATATGGCTCACTGGTCTGGTGGCCCAGGACAGACCTGAGCACAACCCAGAGAGATCTCGAGAAACTACAGCGGTTTGCCTGTGTCGCAATCACTAGCTGTATGAGAACCACACCGACCGCTGCCCTACAAGCAATGCTAGGGCTGCCGCCTCTACACCTAATCGTACGGGAGGAAGCGGCCCTGGCCGCCTTCAGGCTCCACTTGTCGGGAACCCTAAGTAACGACTCCAGAATTAAGCACACACGCATAAAAGAGGATGCGATCAAACGAAAGCCAATGATGGCATCACTCTGCGACAAAGCCCCGAAAACCATCCACTTTCAAAGGCACTACAACATAATACTCACCGAAGAACAGTGTGACTACTCAGGCCCCAGAGAAATGAGAGTATACACCGACGGTTCGAAGACCGACTCCGGCACCGGGATCGGAGTCTTCTCACATGAACTCAACATAAATATATCCAGACCGCTGGGAAGGTTCAACACCGTCTATCAGGCGGAGTGTGTGGGAATCATACATGCGGTCCACGCCCTAGAAGCCAGGAGAGTTACGGATACACACATACGTATACTCTCCGATAGCGCCTCAGTCCTCCAGTCATTAAGGAAAACAATTTTTACCTAAAGCTAATACTAGAATGTCATAAGGCATTAGAGCGAATAACGGTCTCTAGCCGCAACATGGTGACACTGCAATGGATAAAAGGACACAGCGGGTCGCTAGGTAATGACGCAGCTGACGAACTTGCTAGGCGAGGATCCAGCACGGCAGCCTGTGGGCCCGAGCCTATCGTACCTATCCCCTTCAACCAAATACGTAGGTGGTTACAGGAAATCACCCACACACAAGCAGGGCAATGGTGGTCCTCGACACCGGGCTGCCGGCAGTCAAAGGAAGCTATGCCAACTTTGGATAGCAGGCTGACCAGGCGTCTTTTACGCCTGGACAGGAATGACCTGCGCCAGGTGACGGGGACCATCACGGGACACTGCTCGCTAAACAAACACTTCCACACAATAGGCATAACGGACAGTCCTCTGTGCAGGGCGTGCATGGAGGCTGAGGAGACCGTTGCGCACGTGCTTTTTGAATGCACGGGCGTTACCGGCCGCCATGGCCCACGCACAATGGTCCACCTAACGGACTGAGTGCGGAAACCAAACCCCATAACATAGAACATAGAACATAGAACAGTAGATGCCAAACTTCAGTGGGGCCAAAATATATCTAGCCTAGCGGAAAGGCTCAGTTCGACCGCCTTCGCCGTCAGGAAAGTAAGATACTGACGTTGATACAGCTCGGTTGGTCTATTTTAGTTATTTTAATAACGCTATGGAAATAACTTGCCCCGCAGCAGAATACCGTAGGACATATCCTACGGTATTCTGCTGTGGGGCAAAGCTGCTGATATTCAAAATTTATTTGTTCTCCAAAAACGAGCTGTTCGAGTAATTTACCAGCTGGGAGCCAGAGTTTCTCTGAGAGATTTTTTCAAAGATATTGGTATCCTCACAGTTGCATCACAATTCATCTTCGCCAACATCCTATTTAATAGGCTAAATATATACTTATATGTACACTAAAAACAGTGATATTCACAATTTTAATTAACACTACAAACAAGGACAAACTACGAGCTCCCTTTTACCGGCTTCATAAGGTTCATAACTCATTTGTTGGGCTTGGTATAACCTTTTACAACAAGCTACCCTCTTCTTTGTTAGATTTGCCTTTTAATGCGTTTAAAACTAAAGTAAAATTTCTGTAATTCAACCTTAGTTCAAAGGCATACTTTTCTATAAACGACTACTTAAATGATAAGAATAGTTGGCCTCGGTGATTAACTCAAGACAATGTGTATGTTCTTTCTCCAGAATTAGCTTACCTATTGACAGGTTATATAGGTTTATATAATTGTTTGTATTATTTGACTTTATAAGTCTTTTTTTTTTTTTTTTTTTTTTGTAGACATAATTTATTCATTTGAATGATTTTTAAGTTACTTATATTACCTCGATGGTCCTAGTTTATCATTTATAACTTCCAGTTACAGCTATATATAGCTATATGTAAGCGGGCACGCCCTTTATGACTTTATTTAGTTATTGTTTACGTTTAGTCTTTATTTATTTTTATTTCTGCTTGAGTTCAGTTCTCGATATTTTTGGTTGGTATAATTTAAATTATGTTTAGTGTTGCGTAATGTAAATAATTTTGCATACTTACTATTATATAGATTTTCTTTCTTACTGAACAGACAGCTGTGCTGCTGGGGAGTTTGTTGCGCCACTTCTTCTTCCCAGCTAAAGCACTAGGAAGTGGTGAAGGGTGGGCGTTTTGTGGGACTGTCTTATGTAACTTTGACGTTCGAAAAGTGTTGATTCTCAGCCTAGTTTGAATAAATGACTTTTGAATTTGAACTTTTTGTTATGGCTTCCTTTTTCAAAGATTCTCTGACACAATCTCGCGAACTTACTTCGGTCTTCATCAGTGTCATAATAAATCATTCATTTCATTTCATTTCTATCATAATAATTTAATTACTTTGCAAGTAAGTGTCGGGAAGCACATCACAAAATCAAAACAAATAAAACACAAAACCTCAAGTTGGTGTTTGCTTATCGTTAAGCTACATAAGATTTGTTCTGATCATAATACACGTGTTTGACCAATACCAGTCAACGCAACAACGTTATTAACTTGTTTGCCACTTAATTTGGCTGCATAACTCTCGTTTACTAACGAGCATTCAGCACCAGAATCGTAAACAAAACAATAGATCTCACCTTTTTGTGCTAACGTGCCTGAGGGAAGTTGTGCGATGGCGCAGGGTGGTTTCACCAGGCGACAATCGTCGACAGGATCCGGCAATTCGGACTCGAGATGACCCTGCAGAAGTCCGAGGCCATGTGTTTTCATAGTCGTCGGAACACGCCACTGTCGCGTCGGATTCCCAGATGACGGTAGGAGGGGTTCACATCGGCGCGCGGCGTCGAGTTGCCAATGAAATATTTGAAACTCGACCTCAACACCGGACCAGACCGGGGCTGGCTTGAAACGGAGTCGCGGGAAAGAAAAGGGATACCGTGGCCCCAGGCAACATACAGGAAACTGAAAGAACACGGGTGGGTTTAGTCAGTAAGAGTCTGATACAAATTCTCGCTCCACCCAGAGCGGGAGAAGTTATTTGATAATATCCCAAATAAAAAAGGGGTAGTTATGCGATGCAAACTTCGACTCGCCGTTTACTAATTGCAGCACGTTCTGTTCTCCACCATCCGATTGGCAACCACTGTTCGTGCGCCGGGCCGCGATATGTCATGGTTTCTCATACTTGAAGCACACGCTGCTTGTCTTGATACCTACTGAAGACGTCGTAGCTCTTCATCTGCTGTCAATCGGCTTGGCTGTCGCGCACCATGATCGCGCATCCGTGTGTGCCTTGCCTGGGTCGAACTTCGCGGCATGCCAACGGTCACTTTCAGCGTTTTCATTTTGCACCTGGACCAACACGAATCTCAATTCTGATGACGGAGGTATGTGTCTCTTTCACTGTGTTTTCTTTTTTGGTACTTAGATATGTGTTTCTTATTTTTCTTTTTTGTTTTTGTTCGTTATTATATTTTGACTACTGGGGTAGTGTTGGTAATTGCACAATAGAAATACCGTTTACAGTATAGATAAAATTATAATTTACTATTAAATTAAACACACTAGCAATTCACACAATGTACGTACACGACACAACTATTCAGATTGCACGACAGTTTCTAAACGTGTTCACTGCTTGACCGCCACCGATGAACTCCTCCTTAGCTCTTTTTTTTTTTTTTTTTAACTATGGCATCTCGCAGGTATACCACTAAGGTATTTACTGCTCAACCGAACAATCCTGTGGCTACCTTAAGCACTACACTCAAAGCCTCCAGCCAGGAGCAACTATTCTAAATTAAAATTAGGCGAACGCTCGCTAAGGGCACCCCCTGTGGGGTACGAACCTCGGCTTAGGGCGTCGCTGAGGGGAGGACAGCAAGATGGGACAGGCTGGATCAAGGATAAATTATTATTATACGGGGAATTTAAAGCTACGCGCTCAGCTGCGGCGCGGGCTGGCGCTTCATCGGACAAGAACCTCCTTAGCTCCGGTCCGAGCGTCATTTTGTAGACACTTTCGACCACCGCTAGGCAGCGCTGGCGTTTCGATTAGTCAACTTAGTAACGTATTTTCGACAATACGAGAACGCTTTAAAATTTTCGTCCACATAACGTTATAACGTGCACGTATTAGGTTGGGGAAAAAGTCTTTTCGCATTATAGTATGTATGAACTTGTAATAAAATCTCTTTGGCTATACTATTTGTATCTGGCTGGTTTTATTATTATTTATTTATTTCAATCAACTTTGGATCATAGGTACAATTAAACAGAATTAAAAATTATAAAAACATCAACACAAATAAAATCGGCATGACAATTAAAATTAAATAGTAGTAATTAATTAGTTTTGGCATCATTGAAAGTTTAAATTTTAAAGAACATAATTACAAATTCAAATTAGGAAAATGTGTGATTTTCATTTGTTTTTCGTACCGTCAAGATGAGTGAATCTAATGAAGAAATTCGATACATTTTAAAACTGTACTACAAAAAAGGTAAAAATGCAAAGCAAGCCGCGAAAAAAAATTGCGATGTTTATGGACCTAGTGCAGTGTCTGGGAGAGTAGCAAAAATTTGGTTTAAGCGTTTTCAATCCGGAAATTTTGATGTCAAAGATGCACGTCGCTCTGGTCGCCCTATTACGGATAAAATGGATGCCATTTTTGAAAAATTGGAGCAAGATCGGCATATCAGTAGTTACGACGTAGCTGAAGAACTGGAAATTGACCACAAAATAGTTTTGTCGCATTTGAAAAAAACTGGGTACACAAAAAAGCTCGATATTTGGGTACCTCACGAGCTCACTGAAAGAAACCTAATGAACCGTGTACTCATTTGTGATTCTTTATTACGACGTAATGAAACCGAACCATTTTTGAAGAAGCTGATAACTGGTGATGAAAAGTGGATCACGTACGATAAGAACGTGCGAAAAAGGTCGTGGTCAAAGGCCGGTCAGGCTTCACAGACTGTGGTGAAACCCAGGTTAACTCGCAACAAGGTGATGCTGTGTGTGTGGTGGTATTGGAAGGGCATTATTCATTATGAGCTCTTACCACCAGGCAGGACCATCAATTCTGAACTCTACTGCGAACAACTGATGAGATTAAAGCAAGAAGTTATAATAGATAACGCTAGACCTCACACATATTTAGCCACTCAGCAAAAATTAAGAGAGTTTGGCTGGGAGGTGTTAATCCATCCGCCGTATAGTCCTGACCTTGCACCTTCAGATTTCCACCTGTTTCGGTCTCTTCAGAATTCCTTAGGCAGTGTCAGGTTAGCATCACGAGAGGACTGCCAAAACCACTTGTCGCGGTATTTTGATCAAAAGTCCCAAAATTTCTATAGCAATGGGATCAGTCCCTACCTACAAGATGGCAAAAAGTTATCGAACAAAATGGTACCTACATACTTTAGTTCAATGTAAATAAACTATACTAAAAAATGTTTTGAATTTTTTTTAAAAATGCGAAGCAACTTTCCCAACCTACATTTTATGGACGAGGTAGTCTACGATAATATCGTCACGATATGTTATAAAAGCATATGTACAATTTAAAGGAGTTACAAGACTCATCTCCAGTTACCCAAGGTGTTATTTTTTTTTATCCCACAACTCTAGTGTATGAATGTGACCATAATAATATCAAAGAATCAACTGACAAATGTTTTTTTTTTTTTTCATTCAATATTGTCGACAAAGTCAAGATTATGTAGGTAAGAAACCCTTAAGTGAAACATAAAAAATAAAAAATAATTTAATTCAGGCTATTTATACTTAGCTTTAAATAAGAATGATTGGTTTGAATGAAAATACTCATACTTATCAATGAAACTTAGACATAGAGCCTAGGGTAAGATATCAAAAAAAAAAAAAAAAATTTATATGCTAGTTGATTCTTTGACATGCTCACATTAATACCCTAAAGTTATGGAATATCAAATGAACACATTGTATAGCCGTAACGTAAGTAAAACCACAGATTAATACCTACAGATGGTTCACTTCGCAGTTTAGGTATGAAACAACAAGTACGCGGCCCGTCTTGCTGGGCCAATGCAGTGAGTGTAACGTAGTCAGAAGATCTAACGAGTCACGCGATAGAAAGAGAGGCAACTTCTAGGTGAATACAACTGAAGGTGATTAGCGCTGTGCGACCTGAATTGCACTTTATTATGTCGTAGCAAGAGTCGCGTTTTTTTAAATGATTGTGCAGAGTATCCTATCTGTATTAATCTGTGGTAAAACGAAAAAAGAAACTTCTTAAAACCAGTCTTTTTTTCTAGCGAGCTTTTGCTGATTTAACTGTTGTCGTCCTAAATTAAATGTCTCCTATTGTACAATTTTCTCATTACACACTTTAAAGGCTCGTGCAGAACAGCGCGACGCGACTCGAGCAATACTATTTCTAAGAAAATTTCACGGTATTACTATAGCCGGTGTCGCGTCGCGCTGTCGCGTCGCACTAGTCTGCACGAAGGTTTACTACTCTACTTGTATGTTTACACATAACTGGCGAAATGTGGGTGTACCTACTACAGGTACACCTCTGCCCAACCCTTCGGGGAAACAAGGCGTGATGTTATGTTTGTTTATGTTGTATGTTTACCTAAATAAAGAGGAATATTTTACTTATTAGAAAAGAGCTTAGAAAATCTTCGGTTCTGAGTGTTTCAAAGTAACATCTCGTAATAAAGAAAAAATATCATTATACATACCTACCTAACGGGAACATGTCTGGAGTAGGACCTACCTACTTTCACTTGGCTGGTACATTAAAGAACTTTGCAATGGGAACTTTATTAATGTAGTTGTATTCCTTATTACTTTCTATTGATATAAGAACCGCCAACGCGAAATGTTTCGAAAGACCACTCATAAATCAGAATACAGAGGACATCCCAGCTCAATGCGGCGACAAAAATATCTTGATTAAGCTGGCAACATAATCATCTAACATTTACGAAAACCCAGGACTTAGTTAAATTGTGAAACCTTAAATCATTTTAGTACAAGAGTATTGAATCAAGAGCCATTCATCAAGCAAATGTCTCTGGCAAGTGATGCGCCCGAGTAGGTACCTAATATGATTGATAGCGTTAATTACTTCACACTACGTCACAGTCATAATTTAATTCAAAAAGCAATTCAATCTGACACGAGGAATTTCACTAATTAACACAGCGACACAAAATAGTAAATATTTTGTGGGCATAACCAGGACTTTCACCCAAACGTGCTTGGAAATCATTCTCCTGAGATACGAAATAGTGTTAAAGTTTTGGTTCTATCAGTAATCTATCATGTTGAGGGACAAACGGCGTACCTAGTCAAAACACGGATTGATATTCACTTATCTCGCACATGTAAATATTAGGTAGGTTTTAGTACCTACTAGGTTTAATATTCAATACACAATTTGGAACTATGCGATATACAATAGGTGCTCCAACATACATAACATATTATAGAAATGGAGAGTAGAGACGTAAGTTCTCGAGTCTACTCGAGCCAGTTGTTAAGGACGGTCCGCACGATTCTTAACAAGGCTTGTATTCTGTCGACAAGACTCGACCTTACTACGTCTTGTTTTGTTTAGCTACATTTAATTTAAGATATAAATTAGAACAAGAATTGTTTGCAGACATTTTATTATTTATTTACTACACAACAATATTACCATACAATGGAAACATCGAAGATTATACATATGTTTATAGATTTCTAGTTAGAACAATATTCTATTTAATTCCTAACAATTTCTTGAAAGCTTTTCTAAATTCAATATTGAAAATGGTATAGATTAAAGGGTTGACAGTAGAGTTAGCATATCCTAGCCATGTAATTACATTGATTAGCCTCATACTAGGACAACACGTGGCGCAAAAGGGTAGTATAAGATACATAAGAAAAAATGGTAGCCAGCAGATAACAAACACACCCATTATGATACCCAGTGTCCTCGCAGCGCGGCGCTCCTTAGACAGGGAGATCTTTTGCTTCTGTTCAATGAACTGGTTAACTACGTCACCGCTTTTATTCAAATTTGCCAACAACGGTTTCTTCTGCTTTTTATTTTTGTGACTCATTTTCTTCAAGGACCCAATCACGTTCGTTTTATAACTTCCGCAGCTACCTGGCGATACATCTGCTTGTATTTGGTTCATATTAGATTCGATGGTTTGGCGAGATACTGGATCGTTTAACAATAGAAACGGCACGAAGAAGTTTTTCTTTATATCTATGAATGCCTTCCTCTGACAGCGTTTAATGCTTCCTCCGCTGTCAGATTCGTTATCTGTATCTTCTCTATTTTCTTGACTCTCATCCTGACTTTGTATCACCAATACTGGATTTTTATTATGAATGCGCGATACTAACACTCGTTTTCTTAGTCTTTGTCTCGCAGCTATGTAGATTTTAATATACACTATGGTCATTATTACAAGAGGAATAAAAAATGAGCCAAGTGATGAATACACAACATAGCCGGGTTCTGAAGTGAGCTGGCAAGGTGTATCCGCTGTGAACTCATCCGGCCAATCATTCCAACCTAATATTGGTGGCGAACTGATTACCAAAGAGACAATCCACACTCCAATGATTTGATAAACAACTCTTTTCAATGTTCTTTTATTGGCGTAGTTTATAGGATCTGTTATTGCCCAATATCTGTCGAGTGCAATAGCGCACAAGTTCAGGATCGATGAAGTGCAGGACATTATATCACAAGTTAGCCACATCTTGCACAGTTGTTTGCCCCACAGCCACCGTCCCAAAGTCATGTACGCAACATTTAGAGGCATCACCAACACAGCTACTGCCAGATCGGCGGCTGCTAAAGACACAATAAAAAAGTTTTGCACGATCCTCAAAGGTTGATAAGTGAATACTCCCAGAATAACGAGAACGTTTCCAAAAATTGTTCCCGCTATAACTATGAATAGCGTAACAACAGTTGTCAGCGCTTCCCATTCTGGGACTGCTATTTCGATTCCAAAACTTGAGTTGTACAGGAAATTGTTTGAGTAGCAAATATCGTCCAACGAAGAATTGTGTAATGAATCATTATTGTGATTTATAGAAATATTAAACACGTAATAATAGTCCACATTAATCAAATTGTCGTTCATGGCGCTGCAATGATATTCCACCAAAATATTACAAAAGTATATTTAATTAATTTTCCTTTCTTGTCACTCGGGAACCAAAACATTGTAGACCCACATTTTTCTTAAATAACACAAAAGTTAATGGTTCTTCCTTGTCCTTCATTAATCAGGGAATTCAATTTCCAAAATGATTTTCTCACTTTCGATGAATGTGTTACTTACTCGTACAATGTTTGCGAAATCAAAATATTCTTTTCTACCAAACGGTTCGTAGCAGACTGCTGGCCCAGGGGAGACATTTTAAAGCCGACCCACATAGCGGAGATACTTGTAAGTAAACCATAGGCATAGTTAACCGTGTATAACGTATGTTCTGACGACAAAGATACACAAAGATCTTTGTGTGTAGTCATGTCAGCGTCGCGGCTGCCTGGGGCAGTGTGAGAGCTTTCCAGCTATTTTTATACAACTACCTACGAACACCTTGCTAGTTGCGATAGACATCGTTTTGTACTGAAACATACTTACTGCCAGTTTTCAGAATTCCATATAGGTACCAACCAACGAATGTATGTCTATTGTATGAGTACCGGTAAGCCGGGGTTACTTTGATTCGCGGGGTGACTTTAATAGAAACTTAAATTTCATATAGAATCGTGAATTACGTAAAACGAAACTCAATTAGGTAGTTTTTTTAAAGTAAGTTATGAACACTGAACAACTGTTTAATCCTTGTT
This sequence comes from Xanthia togata, assembly GCA_963853775.1. Lineage (NCBI taxonomy): Eukaryota > Metazoa > Arthropoda > Insecta > Lepidoptera > Noctuidae > Xanthia > Xanthia togata. The sequence continues at coordinate 14,187,128 of OY970803.1, forward strand.
GAATCCACCAATCATTTTAATTGAAAACGGTTAATATAATGTCATTCAAACAACCAAATCAATTGTTAGATCAAAGTTACCTCATGCGACAATATTTATTTTTCTCGTTGATAGATTTTTATTTTTTAAATTGTAATGGCATTATAATTGGTTAGTTATATTTAAATTGTATTGGCATTATAATTGGGTTTATTTTATTGCATAATTACTTTGCAATTATGCAATAATTACTTTGTAATTACGCAATATAATAAGGGGTATCAAAGTAACCCTACGTATAACTTTGATCAGGCAGTTTAATTTTTTTTTCACCTCAGCACCTCAAACAAGCAGGTTTTGCTGTCAAAAAACAGTGAGCAAAATTCGATTTTGCTGCGAGCGTGAGACAAAGTAACTTTTTTTTTTTTTTTTTTAAATAATTGAACAGTGTTGGGTCTACTCACAAAATTCTAAAGATTTGAACTTCAATTAGTTTTGTCACTTTCACTTCGATACGAAAAAAAGCGAGAGATATAAACAAGTCGATTCGAAATTCGATTTCAAAATTCCATAACTTATAGTAGGCCCAAAAATGAAACAAACAATAAAACGTTCGGATTCACATAAAACCTTAAAATTGCAAATCATCTGTTAAGGTTTTATTGAAATTCTGTTTTTTTTTTTTGGAACGAAGATCTTTAGGCGGCTTGCGGTACGAGTGCACTGGCAGAAATCGTCACGGGAAAAGGCGCATGCGACTGTCTTCTTCTAATTCAAAGAGAAAGAAAGACGGAGTGAGATAGTAAGTGTGAATTTGGTCAAAATGCAAATCCAAGATGGCGGATGCGAAAATTTTCACATTTTTCATAATGGGTGTCGTTTTCATAGTTTTCAAGGGTGCTAAAGCCGATCGTGAGTTGAAAATGTAAATCCAAGATGGCGGCTGCGAAAATTTTCAAATTTTTCTTCATGGGTATCGTTTCTATGGTTATCAGGGTTGCTTAAGCCGATAGTGAAGTCAAAATAAAAATCCAAGATGGCGGCTGAGAAAATTTTCACATTTTCGTCATGGGTGTCGTTTTCATAGTTTTCGATGGTACTAAAGCCGATAGTGAGGTCAAAATATAAATCCAAGATGGTGGCTGCAAAATACGAGGTGATGAAGATTATGTAAAAAAAAACCTTGTCCGATCCGAAAAGGGCATATATGGTACTGCAGTAACATTACAAAAGAGTAATTTTCTTATTATCATTATCGTTTATTTATTTTTCTAACATATAAAATACAATTTTTTTTTTTTTTTTTTTTTAAGGGTATAAAAAAACATTTAAAAATATAAAAAATAGTGTTCCACCGGTGTCGGGAGCAGGGCCCAAGCTACCGGTGGTTAGGGCTGCAGAGATAGGAACCTCCTCACAATACGAGCCGTATCGAGAAGTACTGCCTTCTGAATCAGGCCCTTGATCCAACCGCCTAACGAGAGCCTCGAGAGATGTTGGTCGAAGCTTTCGGCCATCAGGCCATTGGCCGTTACGACAATCGGCACAATGATAGCCGAGCTCACATTCCACATGTCGACAACCTCGTGTGCTAAGTCGAGATATTTTATTTGTTTCTCTTTCTCAGCTTTCACGAGGTTCTCGTCATGTGGAATGGTAACATCAATAATTTTCTTATTATTATTAATAGTAAAAAAGTTTTTATTATTTAAAATTGACATTTTTATTTCTAAAATCACCCCAAATCCATAAAAAATTTGCAAAACTCATACTACGACGGCCGCCGCCCGCACCAAACGTAAAATTCGGTAAAATTCACCATTGAAAAAAAATGTGGGGATTCCTTTTTCCTGAAAATTTCCACATAAATATGCTTACAGTACGATACCTAACAACACCCTCACGGAACGGACAGGTTTTTTTTTACATGTTGTATGTTCTCGCTGCTGAGGTGAAAAGTTGTATGTGTTACACGAGAGCAAAGTTATTTGTATCTCGTGTCTTTGAATCCCTCGCAGCGCTCAGGATTCTAACCTAGAATCACGATACGCTCGTGATTCAATTATAGAATCCTTCGCTTACTCGGGATTCAAAATCAACACTCGCAGCAAAAAACAACTTTGCTCTCTTGTTGCACAAATAACTATTTCATCCCACCATCTCGGAAAGAGTATTTTTAATCTTCAGTATCTTAGTGGAAAAGCCGTTTTTATTCTCTAGAGGATAAAGTAAATTGAATTTAGAACATCGTGTGCACTAAGTTTGTGAATTAAAAAAAACATTAAACCTATTTACTGCTACCTCTATGGTGCCGAATATATCATACAACTTTTTTTTAATTTGTTAAAAACTCAGACTCGGAACCTTCTTGGTGTTCTTTTTTCAATTTGCTTTGTACGCGGTTCTTTACGCGGCATTTTTTCACGTCATTGTTAAACCTTAGGTATATTAAAAACAAGAAACTTGAAAACAAGTGAAAAAACTAAAATGAGTGATTCTAGCGACGAGGAAGTTTGCTTGACGCCAACAGAATTGACTGAAACTGTTAATAATGCGCAAATGAGCTTTCTCCCTCAACAATCACGCGAGAAGTATTTAAAACAGTACGATATGTTCAACACGTGGCGACTAGCAAAAGGAGCCAAAACTTTCTCAGAAAACGTTTTGCTGGCATATTTTATAGAATTATCCGAGAACAAGAAAGCAAGCACTCTATGGAGTACGTATTCGATGCTAAAAGCAACAATAAAGATGAAAAAAGACAAACATATCGATACCTATCCTAAATTAGTGGCATTTTTAAAAAGAGCCTCATCTGGTCATCAACCAAAAAAATCGAAGGTTTTCACAGTATCTGATATTGAAAAGTTTCTTAACGAAGCACCCGATTCCGTATATTTGGCGGCAAAAGTAAGTCAGTTGCACATTCAGTATCTACTTAAGTATATTAATCTCAATTAAATAGTATACTTAGTAGATGTTGATAGGCATAATTATGCGTTCATATCAATTTTATTCATTTATCTACTACAATACTCTTTACGTTACAGGTTGTTCTTATTATTGGAATAAACGGAGCATGTCGAACTAATGAACTAACACAACTTAATGTCAAAAACATTGAGAAACATTCAGATGACTTACTATTAATTAATTTACCTAATACAAAGACAAAAAGAGACCGCAACTTCGTCATTCGCAAGGAATACGTAACGATTGTTGAGAAATATCAAGCCTTACGCCCGCCTAACACTCCAATCAATCGATTTTTTCTACAGTATCGCAATGGAAAGTGTGTTAGACAGCCTATGGGTACTAATAAAATTGGCAGTATCCCACGAGAAATAGCAACATTTCTTGAACTTCCAGAACCCCTGTTGTACACGGGTCATTGTTTCCGACGAACTTCAGCCACACTTTTGGCTGATTCCGGAGCTGATCTGCTGTCCCTTAAGCGCCACGGAGGCTGGAAGTCCAATGCAGTTGTAGAGGGATACATAGAGGATTCCATCCAAAATAAGTCTAAAATATGTGAAGGCATCGTAGGAGCCATTACACTGAAAGAGCCTCAATCGGATCCTTGTACTGGCCCTTCTACATCAAAAATAAGCCGTTATGAAACACCTAACCATCTCCCTCTCTCTCCAACATTCACGCCAAGGGAATCCGATGAATCGGTACAACTATTAAGTATGACAGATAGTTTACCGAAAAACAGTACACAAGTGACTAACACCAATATTACAGTACCAAACAAAAATATTACACTCAATTTAAATAACTGTAGCAACGTTACTTTAAAATTTTCTTAATTATACCTTAGTATTATTTTGTTATAATTTAAAGATTATTCTGTAATACTTACCTGTCATAATGTAGTAATTAATACCTAAACTGAAATAAAAGTGTACCTATCTTGTGATTGTAAACGTTTTTTTTTTTGCATTTAGTCATTTCCTCGCTGAGGTGGAATGAAAAGTTACGTGTTGCACTCGAGTGCAAAGATTTTTCACCTCGTGCTCTTTTGATTCCCTCGCTAACGCTCAGGATTCTAATTTTGAATCACGAGCGCAGCGAGTGATTCAATTTTAGAATCCTTCGCTTGCTCGGTCATCAAAATTGAACACGCGGTTAAAAAGCAACTTTGCACTCTTGTATAACAAATAACTATTTCACCTCAGCACCTCAAACAAGCAGGTTTTGCTGTCAAAAAATAGTGAGCAAAATTCGATTTTGCTGCGAGCGTGAGACAAAGTAACTTTTTAATTATTTTTTTTAAATGCCGTGAACAGTGTTGGGTCTAACAAAATTCTAAAGATTTGAACTTCAAATAGTTTTGTCACTTTCACTTCTATACGAAAAAAGCGAGAGATAGAAACAAGTCGATTCGAAGTTCGATTTCAAAATTCCATAACTAGTAGGCCCAAAACTGAAACAAACAATAAAACGTTCGGATTCACATACAACCTTAAAATTGCAATCATATGTTTTATGGTTTTATTTAAAATTCTGTTTTTTTTTTTTTTTGGATCGAAGTTCTTTAAGCAGCTTGCGGTAAGAGTGCACTGGCAGAAATCGTCACGGGAAAAGGCGCTTGCGACTGTCTTCTTCTAATTCAAAGAGAAAGAAAGACGGAGTGAGATAGTAAGTGTGAATTTGGTCAAAATGCAAATCCAATATGGCGGATGCGAAAGTTTTCACATTTTTCATAATGGGTGTCGTTTTCATAGTTTTCAAGGGTGCTAAAGCCGATCGTGAGGTGAAAATGTAAATCCAAGATGGCGGCTGCAAAAAATTTAAAATTTTTCTTCATGGGTATCGTTTCTATGGTTTTCAAGGTCGCTAAAGCCAATAGTGAAGTCAAAATGTAAATCCAAGATGGCGGCTGCGAAAATTTTCAACTTTTTCTTCATGGGTATCGTTTCTATGGTTTTCAGGGTTGCCTTAGCCGATAGTGAAGTCAAAATAAAAATCCAAGATGGCGAAAAGCGAAAATTTTCACATTTTCGTCATGGGTGTCGTTTTCATCGTTTTCGAGGGTACTAAAGCCGATAGTGAGGCCAAAATATAAATCCAAGATGGTGGCTGCGAAAATATTCAAGTTTTTATCATGTGTATCTTTTTCATCGTCTTGAGAGTGCTTTAGTCGATAGTGTGGTCAAAATGTAAATCCAAGATGGTGGCTGCAAAATACGAGGTGATGAAGATTATGTAAAAAAAAACCTTGTGCGATCCGAAAAGGGCATGTGGTACTGCAGTAACATTACAAAAGAGTATTGTTATTTAAAATTCACATTTTTAGTTCCAAAATTACCCCAAATCCATAAAAAATTTGCAAAACTCATATTACGACGGCCGCCGCCCGCACCAAACGTAAAATTCGGTAAAATTCACCATTGAAAAAAAAATGTGGGGATTCCTTTTTCCTGAAAATTTCCACATAAATATGCTCACTGCTCACAGTACGATACCTAACAACACCCTCACGGATCGGACAGGTTTTTTTTTACATGTTGTATGTTCTCGCTGCTGAGGTGAAAAGTTGTATGTGTTACACGAGAGCAAAGTTATTTGCATCTCGTGTCTTTGAATCCCTCGCAGCGCTCAGGATTCTAACCTAGAATCACTCGCTACGCTCGTGATTCAATTATAGAATCCTTCGCTTACTCGGGATTCAAAATCAACACTCGCAGCAAAAAACAACTTTGCTCTCTTGTTGCACAAATAACTATTTCTCAAAATCAAGCCATTTTTTTCACTTATTATTACAGGAATCGAGAGTAATAAAAAAACCGACTACTAGATTTTTTTAGTATTTTTTTACACCCACAAATTTAAAAGATATGAACCTTCAAAGTTCAATATTGTTCGTATAAAACGCACACTATTAGGCAGGCATATTATAAGTTAGGGGATTACATCACTGATAAAAATGCTTGGCTCATTGCTGGTCCTGCTCCACAACCACAACTAATCTATACTCTAAATATTATATTTATTATATATTATATTATATATTATTTATATTATTTATTATTTTATTATTATTTATTATTTATTATTATATTATAAAGCTGAAGAGTTTGTTTGTTTGTTTGTTTGTTTGAACGCGCTAATCTCGGGAACTACTGGTTGCAATTGAAAAATTCTTTTTGTGTTAGATATTCCATTTATCGAGGAAGGTTATAAGCTATATAACATCACGCTACGACCAATAGGAGCGGAGCATAAATGAAAAATGTTACAAAAACGGGAAAAAATATTACTTTTTGAGAGCTTCCGTTGCGTGCGCTGCGTAAACGGTTTAAGTTACGCAAATATCATGTATGACGGAATTGTTCCTCTTTAAAACTTCTAAAAAAAAGTCCGCGACGGTATATGTCTATCTTTTAAGATTGACTCACTATAACCATTTTTATCGTAATCAAATTTGTTCGAAATTAATGCATTAACATTAGGGGAGGGACGCTGGCCGGCGGGTGAGGGGAAGGGGCGCTGGCCTGCCGCCGCCCGGTAGTTCTGCGAGTTGCATTAGTTTTGACTGGTCCAGCAGTTGGTCAAACAGTGCTAATACCTCGCATCCCAATGATTCCCAATGATTTACCTTTTAATTTTTAAAAGAATTCAATTTCCCGTTAAGGTATCTTTTGTCGTAACAATTAATAAAGCACAGGGGCAAACATTTAAACACGTAGGAATCGATTTACGTTAAGACTGCTTTTCACATGGACAAACTATATGTCGCGTTATCAAGATCAGGTTGCGGAGAAAATCAGTATGTTCTTCTACCACAAGAAAATAAAACTAAAAAATATCATTTACTCTGAAGTACTTTAAAATACCTTAAAAAAATACTACTAATTATATAATCGTTAATTTATTTACCCACATTTTTATAAGACCCCCAGTACTTTTTTTACCCAACGTATTTATTATTCCTGTTCCCGTGCCATTTTTTACTATAGTTCCATTTTTTTTTGGATTTTTCATCAAAACGCTGGTACAGCTATGTCATAACAGTTTTTGAAGTAACTCTGTCTGTCTGTCTCTCTGTAACGTTTTCACGGCTAAACTACTGAACCGATTTTGACGAAGATCGAAGGACATAGTAATATTATTTATCCAACCACGATAATGATATTTACGCGGACGAAGTCGTGGGCAACGCTATGACTATTATGATGATATAGGAGCGGCACATCAATGAAAAATGTTGCGAAAAAACTGGGAAAATTCATTACTTAAACCACTCTGTGACGCAGACGAAGTTGCGCGGGTCAGCTAGTTGATTAATATTTTGAAAATACTGTTGGAGCTGCTGCTGAAGACCATCTTTTTATTGTATAAACTCAATCTCCTTTGTATTACATAATTGCATAGCACAGGTGTGAGTACTATGTACTAAAGAGCTACCATTTACCGGGTAATATGTATTTCATTGACTTGAATGTGCACTTTTTTTTTTTTGGTTGGGAAATCATCAAATGACGTCTCCCGCTCTGGGTGGAGCGGGAGGGCTTGTCAGACTCTTACTGACTAAAACCCACCCGTGTTGCTTCTGTTGCCTGTGCAGTGCCAGGGGGCCACGGTATCCCTTTTCGAGTTTCCCGCAACCCCAGCAGGCAATGGTCTCATCGGACCCCTTCACTCGCTGACACTCTTTGAGGCGCGCGTGGAACACAACGCGTCGTCGACCCCGGCTTGGTCCTTACCGGACGGCGAGCTACCCATTACTCACCGTCCGCAAGCCCGCGCCTACGGTGGCCGGGAATCAGCAAGTGATTCCCGACGCCCAGGGCGTCTCCTCCTGCGGCGGCTAGGGGCGTGAGGGCGCGAAATTTGCCTCTCCTTCACGCGTTCCGCCTCCTCCTTTGCGAGCATTACTGCTTCGCAGAAGGAGGTGACGGCCTCCCATGCCCTCTCGCTCCGTACCATGGCCTGGACCAGGGCCGGACGCGAGAGATCCCCGCCACCGATCGCCTCCACGAGAACACGGTGGTGCTCTGCCCAAGCCGGGCATACCTACACCGTATGCTCCACCTTGTCCTCCGGGCGATCCACGCAGTGATTACACCCGGGCGTTTCCTCCCGCCTTATCCGAAACAGGTACCTCCCGAAACAGCCGTATCCGGTGCGGACTTATCGCCGCAATAGTGGCGTGCCCAGCACTAGGTTGTGACAATCGCACTCTCCATGACGCCATGAGATCCCGTCGGAGATCTGTCGGCTGTGCCGCGATTTCTCGCGGCATCGGAGTCAAGCCGGCATTTCGCCTCCCCGCGCCACTCCCAAATATGCGCGAGGACTTTTGCCTCCATTCATTGTTCTCACATGCATAATTTCAAAATGAATGATGTATGTAACCAATATTTTGTTTTTTAATTTTTTTTATTTAAAAGAGTGTCCGTGGAGTTTCTTGCCCGTTCTTTTCCATTGGTAAGTACCTACTACGCTTTGGAATGGGCAACTAGCTTCATATTTCTGACTGACTGACTGAATTCTTGACAGTTCAAAAGTGCCTGTAAATGGTTTAATTGAAATAAATGCTTTGAGTTTGAGTTTATAGAATAATATACCTATCTACGCCTTAGTATTAATAAATATATATTTTATAGGTACTTTTGGTACCTCCCACTTATCAACTTCTACTTATACTATCACTTATCTTATTCGTCAGAATCTCTTTAAATTAATGATGTAAAAGTATTAAGGTAGCTTGGTTGGTAAGGTTAGGTACCTACTAACTTTATTGCACAGATAGTGAGATAAAAGATGAAATAATAAATTACTTAACAAAAACAATCACAATCAATAAATGCTAAACGCCGCCATATTCTAATACTATAAATTCTTCCTCTTCTGCCGATATTTGGATATTTCTTGGAACCTCCTAATTCAATTGACTTCTACGATCTCAACCGTCATTTCTCCATTGTTTCTACCATGGATCGTATAACCAAACAACTAACTGTCCCTCATTTCTGGTGTAACGCGTCCTATGTTTATACTTTCAGTTTCGCCCCAGTTGAACCGGAAGAGATAAAAAAAAATCATCATATCCATTAAATCAAAAGCATCATCATCTCCATTCACATGTGAAAATATCACCCGTGGTATGATCATTACTGTTCTGGATCATCACATACCCGCGATTACCCACATTGTAAATTTTTCCCTATACACCGGCGGCGTATTCCCTTCCCTGTGGCGTAAAGACTACGTTCGTCCACTATCTAAGGTTTCCAATCCCTCTCTTCCTACCCATTTCCGCTCCATTTCTATTCTTCCCTTCCTATCCAAAGTGCTCGAGGCCTGCGTCCCCAAACAATTCTCAAATTATGTTCATTGTAACTCACTCATTAGCCCTCTTCAATCTCCCGGTTCCGGGCCGGGTTCCGGCCTGGGCAAAGCACTGTTTCCGCCCTCCTTAAAGTGACTGGCGATATAAGGGCAGGACCGGAAGACACCAAAGTTACTGCACTAGTGCTGGTCGATTTTTTGAATGCCTTAAATACCGTCAGTCACGATATCCTGTTAGCCGTTCCGTCCCATGTTATGGTCTCTCCCAAGGCACTGGAAATAGTGTTGCCCAAATGCAAGACCAAGACGAGACTTAGACCAGGCTTGGGCTTGGTCTTGTGTCAATACACCTGGTGTTGATCTTAGTTATGGCCTTGCGCTCTCAGTCTTGGTCTTGGTCTTGCAGCAAGAGTCTTGCAAGTCTTGCAATTATGTATAGCCTATTGCTATTTATTATACACGTTAGTTAAGATCTTAGAACAACGTAACAGAGTAGGTACATTTTGAGCTTAATTTGACATAAGCATAGTGAACCACCAAATTAATTAAATTAAATAGCCAATATTAAAAAAAAAAAAATACGCAATTTAACACAAGCGTAATTACTAACTTTAGATTCGCAATTTAACACAAGCGTAATTACTAACTTTAGATTCGCAATTCAACAAATGCGATAAGTACCTACTTAGTTATATTTTTTTATCATTAACAAGTTTTGTAAAAGATAATATATATAATTATCATCTCGCTGGACAGCTTTAAACGCTGTAGAGTTCGAGTTCGAGCCAGTGTGAAAATTTATGTATACAAGAAACTCAGAGCATTCAATTTATACCTACCTACTACAGAGACATCTGGTCGTTCAAATGTATCCTCCAGTGCCAACCCTCCTCCGATTCTTACGCCGATGACACCGCTGTTGTCTTTTAATTTTGCTGAATAGAAAAATAATATAAACTTTGAAACATAAGTACCATCGAAGAAGTTTATATCTATACACCGCAAGGACTATTTCTGCTTGCAGAGCTCGGCCGCTATAGAACCAGGGCGGTAACAGATGTGGTCACCGTGTTCACGGGATTTTGTTTTCAAACTGTTTCGATATGAAGTTCTTCGATAGTACCTACATAATGTTATATAATATGTTATATTGTATAATTTCATTGCTTACAATTTTAAGCACATACTACCCTACTGACGTTAGATCTGCACATAAGACTTATACAAGCATTTATTATTATAGGTAGTCTGCAAGCTTTGCTAGAAAGATATCTATTTTATTTTATGCTAGGTATATTTTTATCACATGGGAACATAATATATTTGTGTATAACACGCGACTTATTAAATAGTCTAAATATAATAATCAATACAATGCCTTTTAGTGTTATAACGATACGGTTTTGATACTAGGGAACGTCTATCAAAATCGGTATTGAAACCAAATGCCTACATAATAACGCCCAAATCTCAGTTTGACTTAACTGCGACACGCAAGAGTCTTGCAGGCTTAGTCTTGTTCTTGCCCAAATCTTGCAGGGGTCAGTCTTGCTATAATAAGTCGGTATTGGTCTTGGTCTTGCATTTTCGCAAGGCCAAGACCAAGACTGCAAGACCAAGACTGATTTTGGGCAACACTCTGGAATTGTTCTCCTCTTACCTTCAGGAACGTCATCAGTTCGTTCATGTTGGAGATTTACATCATACTGTACTGGTGGGATTTGGAAACTAGCGTTCCACAAGTCTGTATTATTTCTCCTCTTCTGTTTTCTATATTTATCAATCTTATAACTTCCGAGCTTCAGTGTGCATATCATCTGTATGCAGATGACTTGCAGTTGTACTGTGAAGAGAGGGTTGAAGAAATTTCTGACGCTATCGACAAATTTAACAGGGACAAAAAGGGGGGTTTGATAGCCATGAAAACCTGGTCTGATAGATTTGGTAGCAGTAAACCCAAATAAGTGTCAGGCGATCATCATCGGAAGTTCTCGGAGTACAAGTAAGGTGGATGGTACAACCTCGCAAGTTCTCTTCAATGGCACGTGTGTGCACAAAACTGGTGAAAGCTAAATGGAACCATATCGCATGGTGCCTGTAGATCTTCAACATTTAATTTTTCTCGCTAAAAGGAACCATGATATTTGGTTCTAAGCATATTTAAAAAAAAATAGCTTATAAAATTATCAAGATGCTTAGTTCCATAAAGATAATTACATTTTGTAAAATCGTAATAAAAACAGAATCTATCTGCGAGCAGATTGTAACGACGCAAATTTTTTGAGATCTGACATGACTTTTTCTACAATTTATGAGTTATACAGCGATGAAGCGAAATCGTGGCAACAGAAAGTTCTCTCTCTTGCAAAAGTTAAACGAGTGTTTCTAACAAAGTCCTTAATCTTCGCACCGAGCCTTTAAAAAAGGACACATTTGTTGCAAACATGAAGCCTTGTTTCTTTTTACTAGAATAGTTCTAGTAAAAAGAAACAAGGTTTAGAAAGAAAGACCTTGGTGGAAGATGCTCACAGAAAGCACGCAATTAGCTCGAGAAGATCCATCCACAGAAACCATCACATTCGATCTGCAAAAAACTATATCCCTAACTAACTATATATAGACAGCTATGGGATTACAACTTAGGAATCCACTCAGGAAGCAACGACCAGCCCATTGCAAAGTTTAGGTGGAAGGAGAAGTGGGTAGAGGATCTCAGGAAGTAGGCTCCTGCCTTTTTAAGCATTTAATGGAGAGAATTGGCAACGACGGCGTTAAGAACCTTATATTTTGGAGTGACTCTTGCGGCGGTCAAAACCGAAACATAAGGCTAACGTTGATGCTGAAAACTTTATGATACGACCAAAACTCCAAACAATCAGGCTTCGCTTCTTGGAATCCGTCCACAGTTTCCTGCCTAACGATATAAATTTTCGCTCCAAAATTGCAGCAAAGAATACACAAGCCAGAAGGCTCACACATGCGAATAATTCAGACATACAAAAAAAAAAAAACAATGCTAGTTCATAGAATGAGAAAAGAGGACTTTTTGTCAAGTGCTAACCTGGAAAAGAAAACAACAAACAGAAAGAAAGCCACTGATGGATCAGAAGTATCTTGGCTTTAAAACAAAAGAGATAATGGTTAGAAAAAAATATGAGATTTCCATTTTTATGCTGTCTGACCTGGACTGTACTATGTAGAAGTAAATTTAAAGAAAAAATTACGAGGAAATACAGGCTCACTAACCAAAGAACCAATGGATCCGCTTTGGCCTAATGGAAAACCCATCCCCGAAGCGAAGGTAAATAAATGACATAAAAAGCTTGCCAGAAGATGGCCATGATGACTTTTACAAAAAAATTGCAGGAGATGAAAGTTTTGAAGATGACATAGATGGGTTTTCTGGTGAAGTAGATTTGAGGTAGAAGTGAACGATGGCGATTAGGTGATAAAGGATGATTATGAATAACACTGCTTTGCTCTCAGACCAAATAGAAAACCAAGACAGAGCGCTGCCAACAGTGAAGTTACTAAGTTACATTGTAGTTACTTAAATTAATTTACCAACTTGTAAAACCTAAACATATTGTAATAAAGAACCAATCCACAAAACAGTAATTTTGCATTAAGGAACCATCAGGTTTTTTTTATCTAAAACAGATACTAGATCTAACAAAAATCCAAATAATCTAGTTGTCCTATATCGTCATCAACACTAACCTTAACGTTGTAAAGTTGTTTATCTCAAATAACTTACCTATTTATTTCTCACACTTTTCAAACAAAAATCTAATTATCTCAAAAGCTACTTTTTGTGGGTTGGTTCTAGTTTGCATAACTACGTTCAATGGTACGGTCGTCCCATTTAGTACTGATGTCAGATGTGAAGGACCTTGACTTGCACATTGATATTGAACTGGCATCCTCAAGTCGCGAGGGTCAGCCAGAAGGTAACTGGAACGCTGCGGGCTCTGTACCGACTGAAAAATTTACTTGCAACAAGTACGAAGACCATGCTTGTGCAGTCCTAAATTTTCCCTTCTATCGATTATGGTGATGTGTACTACTATGACCTGAATGCAGATCTCCTCGGCAAATTTGACCGTCCTCAATAACTGCATTCGATTCGTTTTCAATCTGCGTAAATATGATATGTTTCTGCGCATCGGTCACTTCTTAAGTGGTTGCTCATACGCCAGCGCAGAGAGCAAAGGGCGCCAACCACCTTGTTTTCATTTCTTGACTCTCCCACTTCCCCTCGTTATCTCGCCCCCCACATTCAGTACATTTGTTACAACCACAGTAAAAATCTACGGCCATCAAATTATTGCGTTCTTCAATGTCCCACTCACCGCACTGACTTCATAGACTCATGAATTACTTAGAGCACCACCAATTATTAGCGGACACACAATTTGGTTTTAGGTCCGGGAAAAGCACCGCAGACGCAGTCAATCAACTCGTTGATTACGTGACTGGAAATGTTGACTCAAAGCTAAAATGTCTGGGTGTTTTTCTGGACCTAGCCAAGGCGTTTGACACTGTCTGTATTCCAACCCTTGTGACCAAGTTAGAACATGCTGGAATCCGGGGAGGGGCTCTTAGCATATTTACAGACTTTCTCAATGACCGGACACAAAAAGTGAAGATTGGTGAGGTAATTAGCAGTGAAGACAGAGTTGATTATGGTGTGCCTCAGGGTAGCTGCCTATCCCCGAGTCTTTTCCTGCTCTACGTGAATGACCTTTGCCAGCAGTCTCTTACTAACGGTAAAATATTTAGCTATGCAGACGACACCGTACTAATATTTCATGGAGAGAGTTGGGAAGCGGCACGGCAATCTGCAGAGGCAGGGTTACGTAAAATAATCCACTGGCTGGAAGTTAACTTACTAACACTTAATATCTCGAAAACCTCATTTATGCAATTTACTTTCGCCAAAACTAAACCTACCGTAATAAGCCTTAAAGCACATTCCTGTGATGACCCCAGCAAAAGTCTTCCATGCTCATGTCTTCCAATCACACAAAAAAAGACAATGAAATACCTGGGTGTGATTCTGGATGAGGGACTTAGCTGGCGTCCACACATTGAACATACCACCTCCCGTGTTAGGAAACTTATATGGGCGTTCAAGAGACTGAGGCAAGTGGCCGACTTTAAACTTCTCCGTGCGGTGTATCTAGCTCTAGCACAGTCAGTCATAGGATACTGTGTCACGGCATGGGGAGGTGCTTGTAAGACCTATATGATTCACCTTGAGAGAGCTCAAAGATCTCTGTTAAAAGTCATGACCTTCAAACCGTACCAGTTCCCTACAAAAACCCTGTATGAGAGTTGTCAGGTACTTACAGTGAGACAATTATACCTTCTCAATCTCTTAATAACACAGCATGTAATTACACCGGTAAATCACACAATCCAACACAAGAGAACTATCACCAATGTATGTCGCGCAGTCAAATGTAGGACCGCATCTGCTCGACGGCAACGCCTATACCTAGCTACTTATATTTATAATAAAGTAAACAAATATCTCAACATCAACCCACTAACAAAAAATAAAACTAAGATAAAACTAAACACATGGCTTCAAACACTGGAATACCAACAGACAGAAAACATACTTAAAGAACAATACTCGTGATAATTAGTAAAGTAGGCAAACAAATCCTCACATATAACCCAAAGTCAAGCCACCAAGAAAATCGCTCACACTCTCTCACACGCACGTATACATACATACACACACCACACACACACACACACACGACATAAACACACACACATACTTGACAAACACATACGCACACAAACCACTCAAGTGCTTGCATGCACAAATTTTGGTTTCCTGCATGTTATTTTATTTTTAATTTTATTGCATAAATTGTTAATGTTCGAAATACGGGTGAAGACACTGACTCCTGTAACACAGGTTCCACCTAGCTTAAGAGTCAGGGCTTCAAATTAAAATGTTACAACTTTTTTATGTCAATAAAACATTTATTTATTTATTCATTCATTCTTCCTTCTTCGTTCAGTCTATCTGTCTATGGAATGCGCTCCCCCAGGAAATCAGGATAGCAACCAACTGATTATCCTTTAAAGTTAAAGTTCGCGAGCACATTCGTAAGAAGCTGTCAGTATCATCATAACGTTAATGTTTTCCCATTATTTGTCTTATTTGTTTTAGTAGGTATATTCGGTATTTATGTTTATTTATTTGTGCTCATATTTATACATATATAATTAGGCATAAGTATATATTATATTTATAGCTTGAAATAGGTATATGTGTATCTTTATATTTACTTTTTTTAAAAATGGCGTCTAAATCAATGTTGCCAATAGGAAAATAAGGCTGTGATAAGTAGAATTTTTGAACTTTCAGAATATACCCATTTTCTGAATTACCCCAGTGCACCTTATATATTATATTTATAGCTTGAAATAGGTATATGTGTATCTTTATATTTACTTTTTAAAAAAACCTCAATTTCTCGTAATTGCACCTACCATTGTTTGACTCTGATCACCCGAAGGTTGACTGGTAGAAAATGCCTATGGCATTAAGTCCGCCTCTGTACATTTCTGTATATATAATAAATAAATAATAATCATAAAATAAGATAATAGTCATAGAATGAAAATGTAGCATACCTACCTACCTACTATTTTTTTTTAACCAGTTTTTTCTTTTTTTTGTACGTTGCCCTACACTAGGAATTTCTCCTGTAAGTATTGCGGGTGCGTTTACAAACATTGAAACTCACATACACAAACTGCTATACATATACAAGCTGTTGTGCTGAAAAGGGAGACATGGTTTATATGAGAAATCTTAGAACTTGAAATTTGGTGCGACTACTTAAACTACTTATTTATCTACATAAATGATAAAGATTGTAATTATTAATTCTCGAAACTACCCTTTTATGGGGGAGGGGCTGTTAACGATCGCTATATCTAAGTATGTCGAGACTGCCCCCTGCTTGCCCAAGTAGCACTGTCATGTATTTTGAAATTCTAAGTAGGTACCTAAACTTAAAACAGAGCAGCCCTGAAGACCGTATTTGAAAAACTATTTTAAATTCTAGGACGACTTGAATTTATAAATACTTACTTACTCTCTTTAGGAAAAAAAATCTTGGCCAAATCAAATTTGAGATATTTTTTAGACAAACTTAGGTACATAAATAGGTACCTAGTACCTACGTACTAACAGAACAGTAAACAGAATGATCTTGATTAAATCTAGGTAAGTACCTACGTACTTACCTAGATTTAATCAAGATCTGTTTGGCTGCTGTCCTCGGGCAGTGTTAATGGGTTTTTTCATCAGGTAGGTATTTCATAGTAGCAATCCTGTCTCCGGGGACAGGATTTATGAATTATACCCGAGTATAGCAATAAACTCGCCTTCGGCCTAGGGCTACCAACCATTCTGTTAAAAACAGTAACTGTGTTTTTTCACTCTAAAATACTTACTGTTTACTGTTCAACAAAAATAAGGAATTTATGAATATACTTACCTACTGTTTTTCAAAGTAGGTAAGTTTCATCTATTATAACCTCAGACCAAATAAAAAACCAAGACAGAGCGCTGCGAACAATAGGTAGGTAAGTACAGTAAAGCATGCCAAAACTACACCGCCGCTCTGCGCATACCTACACGCTCACGAGCACACATTTACAACCTTTTACAATGACACTACAATCAAACCACTAAAAAGTGCACAAATATTTACGAAACCGGTTTCACTTCACTGTTGACAGGGCTCGGTCTTGGTTTTTTATTTGGTTTGAGCATAGAACATCATGCATAAACAGCATGCACCTGGGCATGGGCGATAAATAGCCTTAGTTTCAGAATTAAACTGTGTCTCGAATATTCGGGACAGTAAATAGAATAGATAATTGGGAACAGAATTATAGTTAGTTCTGCCAGCTTATTATTCACAGAATGAGTGTTTTCAGTGATGAATGCTAAGGAATGAAGGAGGGTGGTGGAATCCGAAAAATAGCTTCATTTTTTTTTTTTTATTATCGACAATTTGCTTCAAAATTGCTAAACTCCAAATTTGTTACGCGAGTAGCACTAATGAATTATGTATTTATTTAAAACATAATAAACACCCTTATAATACTTTTTCCGAGACTGCTTGCATCGTTGATCGTACTAGCATCTACCGGTCATTAAACTACAGAGTTACACGAGTTGCCGAATTGCCTCGCCGACGATGAGTTGTTATCATTTGGAATCGCTAGATGTCATGGTGAAAGAATAAACCAAACAGACCATCATTTTTTTTAAACCAAAAAATATAACCTATTGCATTTCAACAAGATTTCAACAAATAAAAATAAAATAATATTGTTTTTTAGCCAGTGATTATAATAATCTGCGTCACAGAGAACTTTTTTATATGATTTGCGTAGAACAGAACGAACATTCTAAATGTCAAACGGTTTAGCAACAAGTGGCGCTGGTGTGCTATGCTTATTTACGCAAGAGTGAACGAGAAGTCCGATTATTTTGATTCTCATGTGACAACATTATTTTTCTGTATTCTGTCTGTTTGCTGTTCTCGTCTCGCACCTTTTGCGCTAGCTGTCAAAATATTTAGCTGAGACGAAACGCGAACACAGTTTTGTAAATTATCGCATGTAAATCGCGCTTGTTAAACATTATAATCAGCAATAATAATAAACAAGCGTGCCTCCTGTTTACCTAGGCGTCTTGTTCAAATGATAAGTGCAACATAATGGGGTGTTTATCGTGGATCCGAGGTATGACGTTCAACCTTGCTGTCTATTTTACTTAGTTTTAGATATTTTCAATGTTTTAATTAGCTAAACGATGTCATTAATTGCATTTTACCGAAGTCTGAACGTGTGTTTTTCATAACAACGTTTCGCCTGTTATCTGCTATGGCACATCGTGCGTATGACCTTTTCCTTGAGTTAATGTTATTAAAAGGCTGCGTACGTATTTGCATTACGACATGGTATCAGTTACATAGTCCACATATTCGGCGAGAAATAACATTAAGTCCTTAAGTTAATAGAGTAGCTAGTCGACCTCCCTCGAAGTTACGCCTCCCCTGAGGTGTGGAACTATTTATAGCCTCATGACTGAGTTATACTCTTCGAAACATCAATTTTTCACATATTTTATCACCAGGTTTATTGCTTTACTATTGGTAATATTAACTTGCAAAGTTACTTGCAGTTCATAAGTTTTAGCTTTAGGTAATAGGTACTGTTGCTATCTGAAACTTTACCCAATAGTTAATGATTATAACAGGTAAAATGTATGTTTTCCTTGTGTAGCATTAATTGTACAAAATACACTAATAGTGTATTTCTTCAATAATTATTTTTTGCTGAAGTTTTACTACACTACTCCTTAGATGAGTTTAAATCTGTTAAGTTGTGCATGTATATCTCAAATAAATAAAGTAATTAATTAATTGGAATAACATGATTACAACTTATAATTTCAGGTTTAAAAATGCCGTTTCCTTTCAAAGATAAGGAGCTGAACAAAATAGCTGCACTGTTCAATGTGTCCACATTTCTCCTGACATGTGCTGCATTAGTTCAGCCCAGCTGGTTCAGGATCAAAGGCCTGCACTGTACACAGAGCCTCTCTTTAGCACAATTCTTTTCCTTTGATAATGACGATGATGACCAAGAACAGTTTTCAATACGCCAGAGTAATGAATATGATCCTATCCATAGGACTGACTACAATGGTAAGTTTTACTAATTTAAAAGAAAATTCAAACCTAATGCTAAAGAAATAAGTAATTATTCCAAAGGTTGTGATCAAAAATGCATTTAGCTATTTGAATATTTGTTACCATAGACAATATTTTGCAGGTTTACCTCCATGCACAACACCAGAGACTATCACACTGATGAGGGTACTAATATTACTATGCTTTATGGTGCTACTCTGCTCTTGTATCGGCACACTGATAAATCTTACAAGCCTGAACAGCAGAGCTATCAAGATTTTGAGAAGGAATGCCATACCAAGTATAATGTGTGTATTCTGGGTCATAGCTATTGTTGGAGTATGTTACTATACAACTGTTGTGCTTGGAAATGCAAACAACAGTGACCCAAATACCATACAGGTGGATTATGAGTATGGATTCTATACTATTACAGGAGCAGGTTAGTTGACAGATTTATACCTTAGAATAATAATAAGTGTTCTAGTTATTAATTTAATGTAATGGGGAAAACATATTAACAGAAAAAAAAATACTGCAGTTGGACTTAATGCCAGTATCTTCTCTTTGATTCCAGTATGACTTGCTAGATAGCTTATTAAGTGTACCTAGTCCAACGTTTTTGAAAGGATAGGCCCACAATTGCATTAGACCGGGAATAGAGGAGGGAGGACTTTACCCTGCATTGGGACAACATAGGCTTAATAAATAATAATGAAATAAATATATGTATGAATGTGAAGTACCATTTTGTATGTATAAACTTGACTTACAAAGTTACAACAAAAAACTGATAAGGTCAGGGGTTTCCAATATTCCGAAGCCAGTTAATGAGCTTTCCTGTTAGAAAATTCTCAACAATCTGTTCTCTCTACCCTTATGATAACACATACATGATGTAAATCATTAGATAATATACAGGTCCTATGTTTACTGTTTAGATTTAGATTGAAGGTACTACAAAGGTTTTGTGTTTATGTTTTATCCAGTTTTAGGTATTTAATGACTCAGCAAAGTCTCATGGGATGTAAACAATCAATTTACATAGTAGCCATAATTATTATGCTGCAGTATAATTTGCTATACTTAGTACTTTTAAAAATATTTAAATAATGATAAAATCCGCGAAATTTCTGGTTAAGGTTATTGTGCAGTTAATTATAAATACATAATTATTATTTAACATTTCAGGTGCACTGGCCTTGCTAGCATCTGCTGCAAACTTATGGGGAGCTCCATTGTCAAGCGATGAGGACGTTCAAAGACGGAATTTAATGGAAGACTGGGATGGATACGAGGCCCATAGTGTGGGCCCCACGCCAGCCGTGCCCACTCTGCCACCATACACGCCGAGCGCCGACTACATGCCCTCAATACACCCGTCCTACGCGCCGCCAGTGCTCGGCACACAGCAATACTTCCCTTTCGACGACCTGTCGGTACTTCCACCGCCGCCTCCCTATTCACCTTGAGTTTGTGAAACTCATCCAGTTTTCGAATCACCCAAATATTGATGTATTTTTAGTTGTAATCTATAGTATTTATTATTTTAATTATAACAGCTTTATAAGTCCAATGCTGAAGGCTAGTTAAGGCTTGTGAGTAGTGAGATGTCTGAAAACTTTACTCAAGAAGGTACTAACGAAAAGGAAGTAATCTCAAGTGTTCTGTGCTAAAGTAACAATGTTTTCATGGATTTCCGTGGCTTACAAAATCGAAAGTTGGTATTAATACTTTTTTATTTTTATTATTTCACATGTGATGAATGTTTTATTAGGGCTGAGTTAAATTAACGCATAGGTAACCTTAATTAAAACTAATTGTACTCTTAAAACGCCTAAAACCTAAATGGAGTTATTGGTTTATGTATGTATATATTGTGGTTGTGAGTTAATTAATGACTACTGTTCACTTCAACATGTGATTTGCCATTTTAGTGCCTATTCATGTTGTATTTCTCGAAATGCTTTAAGATAAAATAATCGAAGTTCTGTTTATTATTTATAGCCTAACTAGGTGGTTAATTTGTAGGCTAAGTGCAGAGTAACAATATTTTTTATTTAACAGTTATATTTAAACAAAATATAATTATCAGTCTTCACACAACTGATACTGATACAAATAAATCATTCTACGCGTAAATTCGCTCCTTACAGAAATCTTCTTCTAGAATGACTGAAATGCCAAATGTAATTAAATCTCCAATGTATTTATACATATTTACCACATTATGCTCTTATCATTTAATGCTTTAACAAATACATAGATAATAATCTTAAAAAAAAACACTATTGGCACATGCTTTAATTTTTATCATTTCGATAATGGGACACTATCAAACCCCATTTTGTGATTCATTAAATCAATTTCTTATCTATTGCTCTCTTAATGATTGTGCTATAGTGGAATTGTAACATTTTTCGAAAGTGGCTGACTTTGTTACTAAATGTGTACATGTCTTCTAATCTACTTAATTAATATGAGTTAAAAGACCCTTCCCAATATGAAAGGAAAGCAATCCATTACTAAATGCCTTTAATGTTATAGAATGGTAATGATGCCATTGTAATTTAGTAAAATATTGTTAAATTAGATGGTAAATAGATACTATAATTATTTTTGCATTATAAATAATATGTTGCAAAGTAAAACTACAGTAGAGCCAAAACAGCTGTGTATTGTAAGGGCATGAGTCCATCATAATAATAAATTGTATAAAATGTTGAGAGATCTGTTTCATCATGAAGAAACAATAAAATGAGCTTTTTAGATTTTAGTAATAACAATTTGTGGTCCTGGCTATATCACAAAAATTAGTTAAAATGTACCTAAATTTAAAATCGATGTATGAATAATAATAGTTAATAGTACTGGTAGCATACCCTGTATAATATTCATGTTACCAAAAATATAAGCATGTTATTAGTTTTATTGTTTGTTAATGTATAGATTCCATAGAGGGGTAAGAATAGTTATTCCCGGTATATCAACTGGGAAGTTTATTTTTACATTAAAAAAACAAGAGTAAAATTTTATTTTTGTGTAAGACCAATATGCAATACATATCTATAAACGAAATTGACTTCTTTTTTTTGTAATATTCGTTGTTCTAGCCCAGACAGATAAATTCTATTACTTTATACTTTAAAAAAAAAATGTGAAAAAACTGTCATAAAATTATATTTTGATGAGATAAGTTTCATGTCATGGTTCTTTATTTATGGCAATAAATACATAAAAGTATATCTCAGCATGGCAGTATTAACAAAGTACAAACATTTGTTAAATCTACAGACACTGAACACTAAAATTACAATATGTGGTATTATTTTCAAATAGTTTCTAAATGAGCAAAAATAATATATTTATACAATAGCAAAGCACTATCTGAACTCTGTCTAGCATTGTCCATGTGCATTTTCACAAAACCAATATCCATGGGGTTTACATAGTTTTTAATTACAGATCCTTCAGTGCACTTAAGTCAAAATGAGGTTGAAGGACAGCTCTATCTACTATATTAATAGGCCTTCCCTGCTGTGGTTCTTTTGCAATTGGCATCTTCTGAATAAAGTCATTTGACAAGCCTTCATTTAATATACTTATATTTGAAAAATTTCTTTCCAATAAATCATTCTGAGAAGATGGAAGATTCAAATACTTGACTCGTTCTTTTTCTAAGTACTTAACTCTTTCTTTTAAGGTCGTGTTTTCATCTTTAAGTACTTCAGCTTGCAGTACTAACTGCTCCACCAATGAATGTAAGTTCTGATTCAATATCTGCAACTCTTCTATAACAATCTCCTGTCCTTTTTCTGCCTTCTTGCCATCCACTACGTCTGCTTTAATAACTGCGTCTTTCACTTGGCCTTGTTCAGTGTTTCTATTCAGTAATGTGTATAACAAAGAATCTGTTTCATTTATTGTTCTATAAATAGCAACTTGGACTTTTGAACTATCCTTAGTTTGTAGATTATAGGAGGGATCTTTCCCCAAACCTTTGATATTGTCCATAGCTTTTATAACTCTTTCGTATTGTTCTTTCTTGCTTTTGATAAGATCTTTTTGTTTGAGATGATAGCTGTGTTGCAACGTGATGGACTCAAGTGCGACTGATGATGACGTAGATTTCATAGCGTCCAGTAATAATTCTGCAGCATTGTGATGGCACTGCATCGCCTCGTCGTACCTATTGTTGATGAGGTGTGCTTCAGCACGACGGTGTTGTTGATGTGCCTGTTAACAATTTATTCACACTTTAATGCCACTCGGAAATGTCTGTATGATAAAACATTAGAAGAGATCTTTCATTACCAAATTGAGTGGATGTGATTCCATTCTATTGTCTTTAACTATTTTACTATAATATAATACTCAATTACTATTTACTATTTTATCTACTGGCACCAGTCAAGTGTCAAAAAAACTGTCGATGTCCGTCGAACCGTCAGTTACGTCAAATTTTGACAGCTTTATGTAATAATTGCCATCTTCATACACCCATGATTCCTCATTTTATTCAAAAGTTTATATCGATATTTTTTTCATGAGTATTCAGAAAAATACTGGTGGTCACATGACCATGGGTGACATTGTATTGTTATTTTTTATTAATTAATTAGGTATATGTTGTAAGTACAGACGCCAGCACATCAACCTACCCGAAACTGTCAAATTTTCTAAATCAACATTGAACCTTACTGTGCGTTTGCACAATTCAATGGTTTGCACACTGGCGAAACATTCACGACAAAACATGTTGAAATCTTTAGTCTCTGTCATAGTTCCATACAATATGAGACAGGAACTGAAGATTTCAACATGTTTTGTTGTGATGTTTCGCCATTGCAAACGCACAGTTATGCTTTAGCGATAGTTGAAAATCTTTAAAGTTTGACTGATTGTAGTAGGTGGATTGTGCTGGCGTCTGTGAATTTCATTTTAATGGGGTTATAAACTGAAAGCTCGTCATAGGTGGCAGCACTGTTGCCCATCCACAAACCGCCATTGTTGCGTTTAATTATTGTGTTCACTGTTCTGTGATCTGTCACTGTATCACAAATAAAACGAAAACTAGATAAAAATGTATGCGACTTGGAGTGTAGCACAGTTAAAAGACGAGCTAAGAAAAAGCGAAGCGTGCGTCAGACTACTGCACTTGTAAAAAAACAGCTTTTGTGGAAAGGTGTACATTCTAAACGTTTTTATTTAATCGCCTACTCTCGTGAAAAGAAAGAAAGAAAGAAAATAAATTTATTTGACTCAGGACTCGTGCACTTTAACGAACAAAATATAATGGTCAATAATCTACTAGTACTTATTAACCATTATATTTTACTATTTGACCACGGACTACGCAATATGTATTTGAATACTGTTACTCATTATCACTTTTAAGTTATGTGAAACACAAAATACCTCCAAGTAGGTACCTAAAGCTTACGATATTTTTGGGATAAACTTTCCATGGGCCGTCGAGTTGGAAGTTCTTTTTTTTTTGTAGATAGCACTCGTAAACAGAAAGCTTTTTCATACTCACGGTTTACGAGATATCATTTTTTAAATTTTCCTTAAAATTTGAAAAATAACACGCAATTTAGATAGATATTGTCATGGTAGATGTCAAATTTGACGTTTTACGTTCCGTTGACGGTGGAGGTGTTTTTCATTTAATTTTATCATACTATGTCTAAATATAATTATATTTTCACATAGTAAATTAAAATTATATATAAAAAAAAAATGTAAATGTCCTTGTGCCTACGGTAAAACTTTCCAAACATTTGCTAAAAATTAGGTTTTAGTGTCAGAAACGAATCGCTGTAAATCCGACTCCACGCAGTCTTGTCTGCTCTACCCCTAGAGTGTAATTTAAAATCGCGTAAGTGCGGAGGGGCGAGGCGGCCCGTGAGTTGAGGAGCAGGTGGTTGTAAAACTCGCCGCTGCAGCTGAGGCTGGCCGGCGACTGCTCGACGAGGTGGGCAAGCTCTTTGAAAGAGTCATAGCAGACCGCCTCGTCGGGCGGCTGGTGCGGGTGGGCCCGGATTTGGCGGAGAGCCAGTTTGGTTTCCGCAGGGGGTGCTCCACGGTGGACGCCATCATGCACGTGCAAGCCCTCACGACGGGGGATGCGGTGGTTCGGGGTGGGGTCGTCTTGGCGGTGTCTGTAGACATCGCCAACGCCTTCAATACCCTGCCCTGGAGTTGCATCAGGGAGGCACTCCGGTATAACAGGATGCCGACCTACCTCTGTCGTGTGGTCGAGGCCTATCTGATGGACAGGGCTGTCATCTACCCCGGTCACCAGGGAGAATGGAACCGGCAAGAGATGTCGTGCGGTGTCCCACAGGGATCGGTCCAGGAGCCGCATCTGTGGGACATCGGATACGACTGGGTGCTGTGCGCCGACCTCCCCAGTGGTGTCAGCGTCGTTTGTTACGCTGACGACACGTTGGTCCTGGTGCAGGGGAGGTCGCACCAGGTGGCGTCCGAACTAGCGACACACGGGGTTGTGACAATCATGGCCAGAATCTGGCAGTTGGGACTCGAGGTGGCCCTGCACAAGTCCGAGGACATGTGTTTTCATGGTATACGGAACGCGCCACCGTCGGGTTCCCAAATAACGGTAGGAGGGGTTCACATCGACTTCGAGTCGACGATGAAGTACCTAGGACTCGTCCTCGACAGTCGGTGGAACTTCGTGGAGCACTACCGACGTTTGACTCCCAGACTGGAGCGGGCCGGGACTGCCTTGAAGCGGCTCCTGCCCAATCTAGGGGGTCCAAACGCCTCCTACCGGAGGCTATACGCGGGGGTCGTGCGGTCTATGGCCCTTAACGGGGCACCGGGTGTAGGCGCGTTCTTTGAGGCGGCGGCCAGCCCGCCGGTTGAACGCGTCCCAGAGGGTCATGGCCACCCGGCTGGTTCGGGGATACCGCACGGTCTCCGGTGAGGCGGCGAGCCTCCTTGCCGGATTGCCGCCATGGGATCTGGAGGCAAAAGTCCTCGCGCATATTTGGGAGTGGCGCGAGGAGGCGAAACGCCGGGGCTTGACTCCAATGCCGCGAGAAATAGCGGCACAGCGGACAGAGCTCCGACGGGATCTCATGGCGTCATGGAGAGTGCGATTGTCGCAACCCAGTGCTGAGCACGCCACTATTGCGGCGATAAGTCCCCTCTTTGAAGAGTGGCTAGAGAGGCGCTACGGCGTCCTCACATTCCGCCTGACGGAGGTTTTCTTACAGATCGTGATATTTGCGTTATCTATGTCTATCTATATCTGTGGTCACAATACTCACAATACAGCAAATGTGTCAAGAAATGGAAATTGTCAAGAGCATTTTGATCACAGAACATATATACTCAAAGTTTGATTTCCTCAATGCCCATGTTCGGAAAATACATTTTTAGCCATTTTTTTGCATAATGTTTAGCATACCCACAGGGCATGCCGATCTACCTATTCTATATTGATAGAACATTACAATGCAAAACGACCCTCACAATTTATCCAATATCTGGAAAACAAAAACTAAAGAAATACTAAAAAGCTCGCATTTGTCAGTGGCGGAGAAAATTCTCGCGTATAAAATATTTTTGAGACCAATGTTGATTTTCGAGTGGTTCGAAGGACGCAAAAATTATATGAAAAATCTAGAAATTCAGGCCTTAAAATGTATCTTTGTTACAAATAATGTGCGCAGGCTGTACAACCGCTACACGGACATAGATGTGACTAGATACATGAAGTTACAGGAGATACGATGGCGGCGCGCAACTGGATCTGATTTCGGAAATCTTCGGAGAATGCTTCAAGAACTGTCCAAAATGGGTGATCATTCAGGGTATTTCACCAGAGCTGGGCGTGATAATAAAAATCACTGTCGATTTCGATGTTGTCGATGTCGACATTGTCCTTGTAACTCACATCATCGTCATACTCACAGTATATCAATCTGTACGGATTATGGCTCCTCAACTGGGCACACCAGAAGAAGCACACGTTTAGCTAACACAACTCGAACTCAGTATAGCAGACGATAATAGAAGCATCAATTTACATAATTTCATTATGTTCTAATACGTATTTAATTTGAAGATCCTACATACGCCTTTTCTCATGTGGGTTAAAGAAACTACAAAACGTCACCTGGGCTACGATCCTTAATCCATTGGCGGACAGCCTGTCGGGGGCCCCCGCCCAGTCATGACCGTCTAAATATTTATCACACCTGTCTCGAAAAGACTTATCCAATAAAATATGTTATTTAAATTGGGCATATAATTTAGATTAAATGATATTAATAAATATGCCTTGACATAATGCCATTGAAATGAATAGTTTAAAAGATATCAGATTCAAAATTACGCGTAACAAAAAATAATTATGGTTGACGGCAATGCGGGTGCAGCGGTATCTAGGAGTCAATGACCATTTCCTTGGTTATTAGGTACTAGCTTTTGCCCGCACTTCGCCCGCGTAAATTTCGGAAAATATCCCACAGGGACGTACTTACTACCGGAATTCAGTCTCCTATGTCCTAACACAGCTCATGGCCTATCCTTATGCCATCCAACTAAATCCGTTCAGCCGTTGCGGCATGAAAAGGTAACAGTCAGATTTTAGGGGGGCGTACCTCAAAATGAAAAATTTAAACCCTTAAAGGATGACTTCGTTGTCTGTCAAGACCCTTTTTCTCCTGAACGCGCGGAGGCATCAAGTTGAAATAGATATTACAAATAACTTAGATCTACGGTCCCTTTAATCTTGTAACGAAAATCAAACTACCAAGTCAACGAAAAAAAAAAGGCTATTTAAGTCGCATATTTTGACACTCGCAAATAAACCAAAGCCTATTTTACTGTCGGCCCAGCAGCATGAAATTTGGCGAGAAGAAAGGTCAAGTAAAGAGAAAAATCCATAAATTGGTAATTTATAGTTATTATTATGAACTGCAAATTGAAGTTTTTTCTTCAATCTGGGATCAAAAATTCATAGGCCGTGTCTTGAAATAACATTTATCTAGTCTGTATTTCATTCAAATCGGTACTCTCCAATCTATTAAAAAATATTTTTTAGTTGAAAATTTAATTTTTTCCTTCAATCCGGCTTTAGGAACTCTACCGGCTTAATGAAATAAAGACTGAATATTAATTCAAGATACGGACTATAACTATAATTCCAATCCCATAAATCTCTTGAAAAGAAGACACAATAAAAAAACAATATTACATGTGTATTTTAAAATCAACCCCTATTTTACCCCTTTGGGTGGATGATTTTACAAAAACGCTGATACGCATTATTCTTTCATTCTTACCAAAAGCATAAATTTTAATTTTCTTATCCCTAACTTAAGAAATGCTTGGTTTCTCATACAAACTTTCAACCCATATATTCACCCCCTTCAGGGTTATTTTCGAGACGAAAAATACCCTATGTAACTCCAGGACGCCATGTAACTCCTTGCCAAATTTTATCAAAATCCGTTTAGTGGTTTAGCCGTGAAAAGGTAACAGACAGACAGAGTTACTTTCGAATTTATAATATTAGTATGGATGTAATCTCTTTAGTAAGTTCCCGTAGGATATTTTCCGACATCCAAGCGGGCGAAGCCGCGGGCAAAAACTAATTTTATGTCCACTTAATAGCAACACAGTAGGTAGGTATGTATATTATCTCAGTTTTAATGTTTCCATAATATACATCTACCTGATGATACCTAATTTCGATGCTAGACATGTTATGAATGATGGAAAAGTATTACGACGGAAGTAAATAACAAAATATATATCGTTAAATTGGCTTAGCTCCTGAACCGGCCGACGAATATCGTCAGTTTTTATACTGTTCAAATAGGTTTTGTGGATACCTACTTTAATACTGTTGGGGATAACTCGAGGCTTTTGAAGAAAATAATAACACGAAGTAGGATATTTTTCTGGAGGTAAACGGCGGCGAGGAATGGCGAGCTTCTTATTGTTTCTTCTGACTTGTTCACTTGTCGAGCGCTGGGATCGGAGTGTGTCGACGAACAAAATGGCCCGTGTTTTATACTATTTCTCGCTTCCTCACCCCCGCCACTTTCCTTAGTCTTTATTTTAATAAATATACATTTTACAGGGTTTCTACTTATTTTATATGTAACCTAGTGACTTATGTTAACTAATAACATATAGCTTGGCTCTCTACGACGTCCCGTTTGGCCGTGGCGTGAGGATACGTGCAGCGTTTCCTCTCCCCCCGCCTCAGTACTATAAAAGAGCGCGGCACCGCGCCCCACCACTTTATTTCTATTGCGGACGGCGTAGAGGCAAGACAAATGAAAAACAAGGAGTTTTAATGCTTTAATACGCTTCAACATATCTTACTTTACAGCTTTCTATTATAAATGTAACATGGGTTAATATTTATTTACCTTAAAAATGGTCAACAACTTAATTTCTAATTTTTCACATTTTTATACAGTTTAGCTTAGTAAAACGCTCTAAATTCTTATTAGAACATTATATGTACCTATTAGAATCTATTTACTCTTATTTACGTCTAATTAGGTTGACAAACTTACAAGATAATTACACTGTTAATTCACATATTTTCATTTGCTTATATTTTTCTAATGCATGGACCAATTTTCGTAATTCCAACGCTAAAAATGGTTTTAGGGATATACCTAATCATTACAACAAACAGAATTAAAATATCTTCAAAGATAAAAAAGTACTTTTTCAAGTTACGTAATATTTTCTTACACAAAAATTCTCTAAATTTCTCTTTAAAATGACTTTAACGTTACATGACAAGGCTAATCTTTATAATCTAATAGGACTCTTATGAGATCTTTATAATATCACATAAATCACACTATAATCTTACATAATTAAGTAAATACTCACAGTTTTTATGTATTTTTCCTAACGTTTAGCACTATGAACACTGATTTCACTACACTACGTACTGGGTGGCGCCGCTACTTGCGCCTACGTACGAGTTGACCTTAGGGCATCGTGCACATTCTCCCGCCGTCGCTAGGCAGCGACTCCGTTGGTAGCACGATGATCTTCTTTGTAGGTCTTCGCAGGACATGGCCGCTGCTGATGGTGACGTCCACAACTCGAACTTCCCCGTCGGCGCCTGGATACAGCTGGCTGATGCGACCTCGTGGCCAGGTGTTGCGAGGTAGGTTGCCGTCGCAGATGATGACGAGATCACCGACCTTGGGCTGGACTCCGGTGCTGGTAGGCTCCCGCCGGTGTTGTAGTAGGGGCATGTACTCTCTAACCCACCTTCTCCAGAAGATGTCCGCCAGAGCTTGCGCTCTCTTCCATTGCTGGCGGGCTGTTACATCGCTGTCTTCGAAGTGGCCTGGTACTGGTACATGCGAGTTGGGTCCAATGAGTATATGGTTCGGTGTCAGCGCCTCTGGTTCGTGCGGGTCCACCGAGACATGGGTGAGAGGTCGCGAGTTTACGGTGTTCTCGACCTCTGTTAGCAGTGTCACCAACGTCTCGTCGCTAGGGTATCTTTCGCTTAGCGTGACCTTTAGTGCTTCTTTTACAGAACGTACCATACGTTCCCACGTTCCTCCCATGAATGGGCTTGCTGGAGGGATATATCTCCAGGTGATGTGACGACATGTGGTTTCATGTTCCAGGGCTTCGAGTGCCGCCGCGCCGAGCTCCTTATCAGCTGCTTTGAAACACGTAGCGTTGTCGCTCCACAGCTCCTTCGGGCAGCCTCTTCTGGCCATGAATCTTCTCAGGGCCGATACTGCTGAGTCAGCACTTAATGAGTGCGCGACTTCGATGTGTATTGCTCTTGAAGTCATACACGTAAAGAGGGCTCCGTACCTCTTTTCATGGTGGCGTCCGACTGTCACTTCTATGGGGCCGAAGTAGTCGAGGCCCGTAAAGGTGAATGGACGCGCGTGGTGTGCAAGGCGTGCCGGCGGTAAGTCTCCTGTGAGAGGGTTCGCTGGCTTCATTTTTCTTATGCGGCATGGCAAACAGCTTTTCACTATTTTTCTTACTGCGGGGCGTATTTTCGAGATCCACAGTCGCTGTCTTAGCTCGTTTACGACCATTTCAACGCCGCCATGATGTAGACTCTCGTGTACATGTAATATGTACAGCTGTGTGTAGCTCTGTTTTCCGTCCAATATTGGAGGGTTGGACGTGTCTTCTGCTATTTCTTGTGCTGCGGTGACTCTTCCTCGCAGGCGCACTATGTCTGCAGTGTCGAGGTACGTACTGAGATGACTCAGGCGGTCGCTGTTGCTGGGCTCGCCGTTTTTCTTCATACGTTCTATCTCAGTCTTGTAACTTTCTTGCTGACTGGCGCGGACCCACAGCTGTTCAGCTCTTAGTAGGTATTCAGTAGGTATTTCTAGGTAGTTACGGGTTTCACTGGGCACTACCCTTTTCACCGACTTAGGCGTCGCCTTTTTTGAATTACGCCAACATGGATCACTTGTTTCTATTTTCTTGTTTCTTTTCCTGGTGGCTGCGACTGTATTTTTTCTTATTCTGCACAGGTCTATGAATTGTAAGACTCGTGCTGTCGACCTTATTAGTCGAAGCCACTTCGAGAATCTCTCGATTCTAGGCAGGTGATCTCTGTTGTTTTCTGTTTGCTGACACGAATGACATTTTTCCCTTTCTTCTCCCGTGTCGTATTTTACCACGTTCTCATCTTGTGGCCAGTGAGATTCTGGTAGCTTCAGGAAGGAGGGTCCATGGTACCATCTATGGGTGGCGGTGAAGTTGTCTGGCGTATCTCTTGTGGCGTCGTCGGCCGCGTTATCTCTGGAGGGAAGCCACCTCCACTCATTTTTCTTCGTGGTTTCTTCTATTTCTGCCAGACGATGGGCCACAAATGACTTGTAGACGCGTGGTTCTGACCTTATCCACACCAGTGCTGTGCGTGAATCACTCCAGTAGGTTTTGCTCTCTGGTTTGTAGTCGTGCTCTTCTAGCACCGTCTGTGCGAGTCGTGCGCCTAATAATGCTGCTTGTAGTTCAAGCCTGGGCATAGATATGGGCTTGAGGGGGGTGACACGACTTTTAGCGGCTGCTAGGGACACGTGCACGCTGCCATCTTCGCGTATCGTTCGCCAGTATACTGCAGCGGCGTAAGCTTCTTCGCTCGCGTCGACAAAGGTGTGTAGCTGAGTCGATACGCTCTCCTTGTAGTCGTAGCATCGCGGTATCCTCAGCTGTTTGACGGTGATGAGCGACGTGATCCATTTCTGCCATCTCTCCTGTAGCTCAGCTGGTATAGGGTCATCCCAGTCGGTCTTGTAGCGCCAGGTGTCTTGGAATATTCTCTTCGCTGGCGTAGTGATTGGTGAAATTAATCCCAGTGGGTCGAAGAGTGCCATTATGATGCTTAATGCTTCTCTTTTTGATGGAGCTCGCTGTTTTTCTTCTAACTCTTTAGGTATTTTCATAGAGTTTGTGTTGAACCCTATGCAGTCTTCTTTCACGTGCCATAGCAGGCCCAGTGTCTTCTCTGTGTCTTTTCCTCCTAGGCTTACTGTAGCTGAGTTACTTTCTTCTGGTGGGTCAAACGCTTCTATTGTTCTCATGTCGTTTGATGTCCATCCACTCAGCACGAAGCCCGCTTTCTTATGTATAGAGTCGACTGCTTGCGTTGTTTCACGTGCCTCTTGAATAGTAGCGAAGCTCTGGACGTAATCGTCCATATAATGATTTCTGTGTATCGCTGCGGCCGCTTCTGGGTACTCGCTCGCGAACTCACTTGCGTTCTTATTCTTGATGAATAGCGCTGTACATGGAGACGAAGTTGCTCCAAAAATGACCGAAGTCATTCTGTATTCTTCCGGTTTGCCCTCCCGCCGTTTGCCTCTCCATAGAAATCGCAACGCATCTCTGTCTTCTTCTCTTATTTTCACCTGCATAAACATTTCTTTTATGTCTCCGTTGACAGCGTATGCATGTTGACGGAACCTCATGATGACCCCGGGCAGAGATTGCAGCAGGTCAGGTCCCGAATATAGCATGTCATTGAGGCAGGTGCCGGCTGCTTGAGCTGATGCGTCGTGAACCAGTCTTGGGGGTTTGTGTGGCTTCGCTGGGTTGATGACCGGAAAGTGTGGTAGGTACCACGTTTTCCCTGGCGGTGCTGGAGTAGGCGCTCGCTCTGCATATCCCGACTGGAATAGGTTTTCCATCCTCTCTTCGTATTTTTCTTTGAGGTCTTCTTCTTTATCCAGTCTCTTTTCCAAGGAGTGCAGGCGCCGCTCAGCTGTTTTATAGTTGTTTGGTATCTGACGGTCTTTTTCTTTCCACAACAGGCCGGTTTCAAATCTCCCTTCAGGCAGTCTTCTGCTGGTTCTTTCTAGTATTTGGAGAGCCTTTTGTTCGGGATCTTCTCTAGGTCTTCGTGGCTCGATGCATAGTGACTCGAGTTTGAAGTGATTCTTGATCAGCTCTTCCATCGTTGGCTCTTCTTCTTTTTGTTGCAGCCTACCACAGAACGCTACCTTTGCTGTGAGCGAGCTGTGACAGCCGTGAAGAACCCAGCCTAGCTGTGTGAGTGAAGCTACTGGCTGGTTACGACGACCGGTGCGGAGTTTTCTTGATACAATAAGGTGCCAGTTGTCTTGACCAATTAACAACTTCGGTGATGCGTGTTGATAGCTGATCTTATCTTTGATGTCGATCAGATGCTCACATTCTTCTATGTGTTCGGCGTATACTGTCTCTGGTGTGAAGCTTAATCTGTCGACAGTACGCGCGGCTTCTATTGGGTATTCTTCTTCTGCATATTTTCCTTTTATGCTGAGGCTGACGATCTTGCTATTGTCGTGCCTCATCTCGTTGCCGATTCCTTGAATCCACATTGTATTTTCTGGCCCGTCTGCCCCAATGACCTCGGCTATCGATGCGTCAAGTAAGGTGACGGTACTCCCTTCATCTAATAGTGCGTATGTTTCAACGCTGGAATACGGCCCCTTCAGGATTACGGGCGCTATCTTCAAATAGGCACGTCGGTTGTTGCCTGGTTGCGCTGCGGTTGTGACTTCTACTGTGGGCGCTGCTGTTTCTTTCTTCTCTGGTTCACTCATGCTGCTTTGTTCTTTATCATGATGCAGCAGTCTGTGATGTTTCATGATGCACCCATGTTTCCCACACGATGGTGCTTTGCATAGAAGTCGACGATGCTTGCTTCGGAGACAGCGGTAGCAGATGTGGTTCTTCTTGGCGACCTCCCACCTTGCATTGACGTCGAGGGCGGAGTATCGTTTGCAGTCTGGTAGCTTGTGTTCTTGCTTGCAGAGAGGACATTGATCGTCTGAGAATGTCTTCCTCTCGGTGGTGAATGTGCGCTCTGCTCGTCTGAACTTGCGTTCTCTTCCCCCGACCTCGTCGCTCGCAGCTTCTGGTAGGGCATAGGCGCCACATTTGTCAGCTTCTTCGTTCAAGAAGGTGGATATCTTCTTTAATTCAGGAGTATCTTCTTTCTTCATTGATGCGAAGTCGTACCACTTGTTCTTCAATATAGGCGTAAGTTTTTCTATAATAATTCGCGCCATCTCAGGATTGTGTAGGTAATGCGGCTTCTTCAATGCTTCAACGGTGCCCACTATGTTTGCGATGCGCCCAGCGAATATGCATAGATCGCGAGGGTTGTCGCTGACTCGATTGAGTGACTTGAGCTTCTCTAGTTCGACGTGAATGAGTGCTTCTGGTCTTCCGAATCTTCTTTCGAGTGCTTCAATGACGACTCTTGGATCTGGTTGGCTTACTAAGAGACAGCCAACAGCTTCCTTTGCAGTGCCGCGCAGGCTCCGACGTATTCGTGCTATGTTTTCATTCTGCGTGAAGTACTTTAGTGTTTCTTCGTACGCTGTTTTGAAAGCGAGCCAATCTGTGCTGCTTCCATTAAAGAGTGGCAACTCTTGAATATACTTCGGTGGTTCCCTTGTGCTTCGTACCGCTTGTGAGAGCGCGGCGGCTAGGGTAGCCACGTCGATCAACGGCTGGCTAGTTTTCGTGCTATCTTCTTGCGTCTTCTTGCCCTCTTCTTGAGATGATTTTTTATTCTCCGGCTGCGGTCGGTCTGCCCCGGTGTCTTCCAACCAGGTGTTGATGCGGACTGAGGCCAGATCATCTTCAAGGTCTTCATCTTCTGAGGTTTCTGCTTCTGCTTGAAGACGTTGTACTTGTAGCTGTTGTTTTTCTGTTTCTGCCTGGATCTGTGCCTGTTTCAGCTTCAGGTCGGCTAGTCGTTCTTTGGCCTCCAACTCCGCGAGGAGCTTCTTGCGGGAGGTTACGGAGCGGTGTGACCGTGCATTGGCGGGCTTCAATGTTCGTTGAGAGGTCCGTTGCTCATGCGACGCGTCACTAGTTTCTTCTGTCTCTGTAGAGGTGCTTGCTTCTGTAGCAGTCGTAGTACTGGTACCGCTACTAGTACCCGTTTTCGTGGTAGCGGTTCCCGACGTGCCCTGCGCAGGCGGTTCTACCGGCGGAGACTCTTGACAGGGTCCGGTCGCGCTGAGCTCTTCCTGTGGACGTTTTGTTCGTTCTCCATCCTTGCTTCTTGTTAAAACCATCTTCTTTTCTTCTAGGCGCAAGTTTTCTTATCCGACGACGAAGGACCAATAATGTTGGGGATAACTCGAGGCTTTTGAAGAAAATAATAACACGAAGTAGGATATTTTTCTGGAGGTAAACGGCGGCGAGGAATGGCGAGCTTCTTATTGTTTCTTCTGACTTGTTCACTTGTCGAGCGCTGGGATCGGAGTGTGTCGACGAACAAAATGGCCCGTGTTTTATACTATTTCTCGCTTCCTCACCCCCGCCACTTTCCTTAGTCTTTATTTTAATAAATATACATTTTACAGGGTTTCTACTTATTTTATATGTAACCTAGTGACTTATGTTAACTAATAACATATAGCTTGGCTCTCTACGACGTCCCGTTTGGCCGTGGCGTGAGGATACGTGCAGCGTTTCCTCTCCCCCCGCCTCAGTACTATAAAAGAGCGCAGCACCGCGCCCCACCACTTTATTTCTATTGCGGACGGCGTAGAGGCAAGACAAATGAAAAACAAGGAGTTTTAATGCTTTAATACGCTTCAACATATCTTACTTTACAGCTTTCTATTATAAATGTAACATGGGTTAATATTTATTTACCTTAAAAATGGTCAACAACTTAATTTCTAATTTTTCACATTTTTATACAGTTTAGCTTAGTAAAACGCTCTAAATTCTTATTAGAACATTATATGTACCTATTAGAATCTATTTACTCTTATTTACGTCTAATTAGGTTGACAAACTTACAAGATAATTACACTGTTAATTCACATATTTTCATTTGCTTATATTTTTCTAATGCATGGACCAATTTTCGTAATTCCAACGCTAAAAATGGTTTTAGGGATATACCTAATCATTACAACAAACAGAATTAAAATATCTTCAAAGATAAAAAAGTACTTTTTCAAGTTACGTAATATTTTCTTACACAAAAATTCTCTAAATTTCTCTTTAAAATGACTTTAACGTTACATGACAAGGCTAATCTTTATAATCTAATAGGACTCTTATGAGATCTTTATAATATCACATAAATCACACTATAATCTTACATAATTAAGTAAATACTCACAGTTTTTATGTATTTTTCCTAACGTTTAGCACTATGAACACTGATTTCACTACACTACGTACTGGGCGGCGCCGCTACTTGCGCCTACGTACGAGTTGACCTTAGGGCATCGTGCACAAATACTATAGGTATCTACAAGTATCAGCCTTCCTAGTGATCGTTCATTTTTTGTAACCTTAACAGCCGGTCTATTCTGTAATAAACTCACGGTGAAAACTTAGGTGAAGTGAGCTTGAAGTGAGCTGTCATTCCACCTGCTGCTAGGGACTGACAGCTCACGTTCACTTCACCTAAGTTTTCACCGTGATATTATTACAGAATAGACCGGCAGGTCTTTTAGCGGTCATATGTAATGAACCGGCCGACTAATATTTTCAGTTTTTATACTGTTCACATAGGTAATAAATAACATAATATTATAACATAACGCCTTGTTTCCCCGAAGGTTTGGGCAGAGGTGTACCCATAGATATAATAAAGAAGGAGATATGGCGTGGAGTTCAAAATGTATAGAAAACCGATGAAGCCACAATTGCCCCTCCATAACGCTAATATTGCACACACAGTTCTGTCAAAACAATACTACGAACAAGTGCACACACGCGCCATCGATAACTCAGTCATGTAAATATAAACCTTATTATTTAAAACACCTTACTTTTTCCGTATAATTACTCAGTCTAAAACAATTATCATTGTGTGTTGTCGGGACTCGGGGGCGGATACGACATACTGCTTGACTAAATCGAAGAGTTATCGATAAATTTACTATAAAGGTTTTGTAAATAAAGTAAACAAAAACGATATGAAACCAACAAAACATTATTTAATTAAATATTTTAAAAACAATTACAAATCAAGCGACACGTAGTTATATATGATTATGATGCCATAAAATGTTCAAAAAAGAGATTCTCGTTTTTGTAGAGAACCAGTTAGCTGACCTTCCTATGGCATCAATCCATTGATTTTTTACTTGCTTCTTTTGGGAAACTGAAACGGTACAATTACAATTTGTTAGTGACTTACTGAATTACGAGTATTTAGGTATACGAAGCTAATCATAAACTTGTAAGTTTGCAGGCTCTTAAAGAAACCCGTATTTTTAAGAAATTAAATTCTTCTTTCTCTAGTAACTAGGGGTTTTGGTGACAATAACACACACGCATGCATAAGAAATAAATAGCATGAATGTTGACCCATTGCCAAATCTTTAATAATATCCTTATTAAAAGTAATTTTCATATTATAATTGTTTATTTTAGAGCATGCATGACGTCACAATATGGCTTCAAAACCTCTTTAGAAATTCTGCGGCATAATACATAATATTATGACTATTATATGATGCTGATTATTAGAGTCTGGCTAACGAAAGTTGGCCCCAGAATATTGGCGGCAAATTTAAAAAATACATACATGACAACACTAAAATTATACTATGAAAATTGGAATAACCTACTTTGATACTTGGTAATTCATTATTAAAAATATCATATAATATAGTTTTTCAATAAGGACGCTCGAACTTTAGCAGCGCATAGCGGCCATTTCGGTAATGCGATTGCTACCAAATTTGGCATGAATATATATTTTGTCGTGACATTTCACCATGGAACGCTACACGCTTCAACAACGCGTAGAAATTGTGTAAAATTTATTATCAAAACCAGTTGTCTATTCGCCTACGTTCTGTGCGTTGTGTTCAATTTATGGCGTTCATCGTGTGAGTTAACACCGCTGGATTACTTTCTGTGGGGTTACATGAAATCTTTAGTGTACGCAGATAAACCACAGTCAATTGTTGCCCTAAAGGCCAACATAACTCGCGTTCTTCGTGAAATTGACCATTTATGCGAAGACGTCCTCCAAGTTTAGGCCACCAGAATACGCCATCTACAGCGGAGTCGCAGTGGCCATTTGGCTGATATTATTTTCCACACATAATGTCATTGAATATTCTTTAAAATGTTATAAAAATTGTAGTAATAAATCACTTAAACAGGTTGTTTTATTTCATTTCAAAGTTCGAGCGCTCTTAATGAAAAACCCTATATATAGACAGTATAAGAACATTATGTTAGGGAAATAAAGAAACAGAATTTATCTACACATGTATTAATTTTTGATATGTATCAGGTTTGTAACGGGATTTTAAGGATTTATTGATCTGGTATAGGTGTTAGTATATGAGGTAAATATGAGCGGAATCCGAAAATAAATAGACAAATAAAATACGATAATATTCCATACATAATAACTTAGTTTTAATCATCGTAATCAAAATCAGATTCTAACACTTCAATGCCAAAAGATTCATCACTGTCACTAGTATCGCTGTCTCCAACATTTATAATAAAACTTTCTAAATTTTCTTCTGTTATTTTATCACGTTCTTTATATTTATTTTCAACATGTATTACATGATCAGTAATTTTCTTCCAATCCTGTGAACTTACGTTTTCAAATGAATCTTTAATTATTTCTTCTAATGCAGCTGTAGTAACTGCAATATTTTTGCTAGCCACTTTACGTTTTGCCAAACTCCACACAAGCTCGATCGCATTTAAATCACAATGGTAGGGTGGAAGTCTCAACACCTCATGACCACATTGATTTAAAATTTCATCAGCTTCATATATTGGATTAGGCGTATTTCGTTTTACAATACACAACAGCTCTGCTTTCGTGTGGTAGTCCTCATATTGAATTCCATTATCACGAAGCCACTCTCTTATATTACTTTTACGTGTTTGTGTGTTCGGAACCTTATTTATAATTACCGAATGGTAACTAGCATTATCCATTATGATTACACTTGGTTCTTCCAAATTTGGTATAAGTTTTTCTTTAAGCCATTTATTAAAATTTTCAGCATTCATGTCATGGTGATAATCAGCATTTTTTGATTTAGTACTAAACACTAACAAAGAGTTTGGTACGGGGCCTTTCTCTGATCCAGCATGAACTATAATGTACCTTTTCCCGGTCGAAACATTTTCAATTGCACCACTAGTTGAAGGACCTTGCCATGACTTCTTAGGCTTGTAGTTTCTATGGACATAAGTCTCATCTAAATAAATGATTGGCTTGCCTTCTGCACGTTTTCCAGCTATAGTTCTTAAAAATCTATGTCTCCAAGCAGATATGTCATAGCGTTCTATTAATACAGAACGCTCATTTTTATTATTTTTAAATTCATAGCCATTGGCTAATAACAAGCGGCGCAGAGTTTCTCTGCATCCGTTAAAATCAATACTTTCTTTTAACTCACCAACAGTGTCCTCAGTGTAGGAACTTGTTTTTTAACAATATAAAATTCGTTTATCTTGTTACGCATAGGTTAGACACAGTAGGTTTCCGTGGGCGTTTCTTTCCCGGGGTACTCCAGACACCTTCATTTACTGCACCTTCCCTTTTTACTCTCTTTAGTGTTCTGACATTCACTTCTGCAAAGAAGATATACAAAATATGTAATTAATTCTTGGTTTACGTAAATGCAAAGGTTTTTTTCGGCATAATTTCAAAACACCAGTGTATAGTAAAAACTTACCAGTCATTGAAGTTATTTCTTCTAAGTACTGATTCTGGGTTATTATCCTATCTTTCTGCTCTAATTCAGTGAGATTTTCAATAGTTCTTACTATTTCATCAACTCCTTCGACATCTTGCAGATTCTCTGTTAAAGAAAGTTAATCGTTTTAAAATTACCATTGTATGTATTTTAATTGTTTTTTTTTCCTCTGTTATATATCGTTTTGTATGTACAATAAAGCATATAATAAATAACAAATTACCAACAAAAATACAGCAAAAATTAATTATGAGTATATACGTAAAACATAGGTGATGTTATTAAAATGAATACGTTGACTGATGCGATGTACGAATGAATATAATTAGTTTTATTCAATACGAAAAAGCGAAAGTAACTTATTTGTAAGGATACGTAAATTATAAATCAAAATTGTATTAAGACGACTGGATAGGTAGGTGTTCAAAGTATCAAAATAATATTGTCTACTAACCTATGAAATTCAACACCACACGTAGACAATCTTATTTTTGTTTAAACGCGGCAACACGCTGTTGTTGTTTTTCGTTGAACTTGCCAATCATGCAAAACAACATCTTTCGTACACCACTTTTGAATTTTTGATAGATTTGTTCATTTTAAACCGTAATTAGAATCACAATTTACACAAACGCATACAATTTGACACCAGAGATACCGAACGACAACCTTGTCAAATTGACGTTGACGTTCATACAGAGTTGCTATATAAAAAGTTCGCAAATAATTCCAAGGCCTACTTTCGTTAGCCAGACTTTATAATGCATACGAAGCTAATGGTGCATTTATGAAGACTTCAGTAAAATACCATAACCATAACAAATGACGAAGTAACTTGAGGTTAAGGCATTACATCTAATAATTCAAACCCAAGGACATTCCATAGATTACTAAACTAAACATTATTGAACTTACTTCACGATATTTGGTTACGCATTTCTCTATTACGCTGTAAAATAATAAAAATGGGTAAAAATGCATAGAACCACATCGGCCTTCCAACCGGATTACAAGAGTTAACAAATTGAAGAAAAATCAATTAAATGAAATTGTAATATAACAATTCGCAGTCGACTTTCTTGTCGATAGACTTTGTCAGACCTCCACGAGCACATCACTAGCTCGCGCTCAAATATGGCGGACCGGAACAGCGGACGCACCATGCGACATTACGGCTTATTGAGGTTTCGTTATGTCAGATTTACATTGCTTGTTCAGTCACTCAGTGACAGACTGAGGTGGTTGTAAGAGAGCAATGTATTTAATGCAAAAATAATACTGTCGGGATAATATAGGAAAACAAAAATAAAGTAGTACAACTCAGATATATTTTACGACTTGTTGTTTTTCGTGATTTTTAAGACAAATATTGTAAAATACTTGTATTTACCTGTGATAACTGATGCCATGACTTCGAAAAATTTTGTTTTGGCTTCTATTTTTGCACGAACCCACTTAACAAGACGGCATAATCGTTTTTTTTACGATCGCGGTTGACAACACACTAACTCGCGGTGACGGCTATTTTTTCAATACCTGAGCGAAAAGCTCAACTCCACGTGGTCGGCGACACGCCCCCTTGCCACTTCTCCTGTTTTTAATATTTCTGTGGGTGTACCTATAGTAGATACCCACATTTCGCCAGTTATGTTTAAGTCCCATGTATCTAGGGACGAGCCTATTGCCATCAACCTCATAGGTACAGACGCCAGCACATCAACCTACCCGAAACTGTCAAATGTTCCCAATCAACTTTGAACCTTATGCTTTAGTGATAAAGTTAAAAATCTATAAAAGAAATTTGACAGATTGTAGTAGGTTGATGAGCTGGCGTCTGTACTACTCATATGATTATGCCGTACTAGTATCACCCTTCCTAGTTATTGTTCATTTTTTTGAGTAACAATAACTCGTCTTTGAGCGGCCATAGATAGTCACTTGGCCCGCCGCATGCGTGCAGACGAACACCATTCTCACGGCTCACCAGAGGGGGCCCTACACCCACCAAAAACTGAATCAGCCTTCCTAGCGATAGTTACCAAAAGTACGGCTATCTCTTGGAATATTATAAAGAATTAAGAATTACTTTGTTAACTGTAGCGGTTACACCGCCACATGTATACGACATCAAAGACAGACGTCACAGAAATCCTGCATCGCGCAATTAGTTTTTTTTTTTTTTTTTTTTGTTATGGCATCTCGCCCCCAGTCCCCGTCAGCCAGGGGCATAACTATTCTAGGTTAATTAAGCGAACGCTCGCTAAGGGCACCCCCTGTGGGGTACGAACCTCGGCTTAGGGCGTCGCTGGCGGGAGGGCAGCAAGATGGGACAGGCTGGATCAAACTGTTATTAATAGATATTATTATTAATTGGGGAATTTAAAGCTACATTTCTCAGCATTACGCAGGCTGGCGCTTCTGCGAGCAAGGGTCGGGGGGGAGTATTACTTAATCGGGAGGGTCGCCTCGGCGGCGAGGTCGGAATGC
This sequence comes from Xanthia togata, assembly GCA_963853775.1. Taxonomy (NCBI): domain Eukaryota; kingdom Metazoa; phylum Arthropoda; class Insecta; order Lepidoptera; family Noctuidae; genus Xanthia; species Xanthia togata. The sequence continues at coordinate 14,229,852 of OY970803.1, forward strand.
GGGTCTTTTTTTATTGTGGTGTATTGTGCTGGTGTCCCTATTGCTTTCCTGAAGGAGGGTAATAGGGTCATCTGGGTCGGTGAGAACATGCCTCGGACGGCGGATCTTACTGATTCTAGAGGGGACATAACTCGCCGCTTTAACAATCAGAGGGTTGCGGTGAAGGGCGGCTTTATCAAAGAAACGCTTTGAATTGCGTTTTAGAAATTGGGCTATGGTGGGGATTTTTAGGTCGAGATGGAGGATCTCGTTCCTAACATAACAGGGGACTCCCGTTGCCATTCGTAGGAAACGGTTTTGACAATTAGAGTTTACCGCGCGAACGACATAAGTATATAAGACTATCCGACATCAACAGTTGGGCAGTCGGCCCGCCAGACACAACAACCATTTTGGTTGGAGGATCCTCCCTTTTCTATGGTGGATGAGTGAACTTTACACCCTGTTCCTCATGCCCCTAAATTAACCTATAGGAACATAAAAGTTAGAAAATGTAGGATGCAAGAGCGAGCGAAGCGAGCTCGAAAACTTTAGCAGCCCACCCTGGATAAGTAAGGTTTTCTTTTTACGCAAAGAAGTCGGAAAAAAAGAGAATGTAGGTTGAAAATGTTAGCACCCTACGTTTATATTAATTAAGCATGCATAGGGAGCCCCCTTAATACTAAGTAATATTAAGTACGCCAGTGCCGATTCTCTTGTCACAAATGCGTCTAAACTAGACTAAAAATCACCAATACTTAGTTTACTCCTGTCAAACGATGATTTCCCATTCTGAAATAGACTAAAGTGGCACAACCTAACTATATTTTAGTTTGACAGCACTAAGATTGTACTGAGATTTAAATTTAGTGAAAATGACAATTTTGCTATTCTGAATTTGACGTTTTTCACCAAAAAATTTAATTGTCTAACTAATTCTGACTATTTTTAATCGCCACTGAAAATGGTGTGGAATACTATTAGTTGTCATGAACTAAAATTCACACGAACATCTCGACTTCGGGTGGGTGGATCCGCCGTTTTGATTCTCTCTTATTTATTTTGTTTTTTTTTTTATTTACTTGTCGGTAATGCGTGCTAAACACAGAAAAACAAAAGTTGTTTTAATAAACATTACAAACCTGCTGAAGGCACTGAAATCCAACAAGAGAATCGGAAGTTATCGATTTTCAGTTATTTAACTGAAATGGTAATGACACCTATAGCCTGGTAATGACTTTTCTTTAATGGTAATGACGATAAGTTAATTCTTCGGAGTTTTACATCAGCTTGAGGAGATTGATTTAATTTTAAAGGATCTTCATACTTTGCCTCTTTTTCATGGCTGTCTTTAATAGTTGCATCACTAAGCACAGTTACCTCAGGAACCTCTGCCTTTTTTTGTTGTCTGTATTTTTTAGCAGCTTCGCGCCATTTTCACGCTTTTAATTTTCTTTTGATCCTTTTTGTTCTGATATCTTCTTTTTTATTTTTCCTTTTCCAACTCGTACAGAACTGAATCTCCCTTGATTTCAGCGTATTTTATTTTTCTAGCAATCTTTTGCTTCTCTAACCGCTTATTTTCCTTCGATTTCTTTTTTCTGTCCATGATTTATCTAAAAGAATAAATATAATTTACCTACTGCTTTATCAAAACAGAATCACATACTTATAATAACATTAAGCTTAGTGCTCATTTTTCATTGCAGTTGTATCCCTGTCTAAGACCTAGATAATAAACTAACAATTTGAAATGTTTTGAAAGCAAACATCACATATAATAGGAATATAATATGACATACACAGACAGTATATCATTACCATTCACATATTGTCATTACCATTAACACAGAATAAATGGTAATGATGATGATGGTTATGACGTATAAGACTTATTATGATTTTTTTGAACTAAATACCACGCTGCAAAGAGCACAACCAGCCATTTTTATGGTAAAGTACATAAAACACACAAATTTGCTTATTTAAAAAAGATCTAGTATTGGTACTTACCTGAGATTATTTGAATATTTCACAAACTGTCTACAAGCTAGTATAAATTGAAAAATTTGAGATTCCTGCGTGGCTAAAATTGACGTGAGCTCCGCTCTACTTCGTAAGAGAGACTGAGGAAAGAAGGCGTGACTTCTCGACCGTGGTGGGTAGTTAGAACATTCGCGAAATACAACTTTGACGGTGCCGGAACGGTGTTGACGAAATTCCGTGACAAAGTATATTAATTTTTATTTTTTTATTTTATGTTTGTCGTTATCAAATCAGTTCATGATTTATTATGTTATTTTAGATAATGTGTACTTTTGAAATATGAAAAAAAAACGGAAAGTGCATTGTCATTTTTTGGAAAATAATTAGGGAAGTTTAATACTCGACTTTTTTTCGCGAATGGTCATGACGTTTGGTGCGTGTTCACAGAAATAATAAATTAATTAAAGGTCGTATACTATTTTAGATAGCGGCACCTTACGTAAAAACATGTCAGAAATGTCATGTAAATTAAAAAAAGATTGCAGTTATGATATTTAATTTATTATTTGCATATATTCGCCATTAATGGATTTCCGCGGATTGACCCGGGTGCAAAAATAGTACTGTACTGGATTTTTTTCTTTTCTTTTGCTTATATTATCTCGAAAATGGTGCGTCATAACGCAAAAATAATGAAAATTTCGACCTCCTTTATAAAACCCTTATACCCCTACTAGGTACTCAACACGTAGGTCTTATACCCCTAATACTCAACATGTAGGTACCTAATTTTTTTTTTTTTTTTTCATACAAACAGTGAAAAATTTCGTATAAAACACGTCGAGGCTGCCCCCATTGCGCGCTTCCGGCTCTAAAAAAAATCACGGGGTACTAGGGCAAACAAGTTGGTATGTACCACGTGGAGTCGCAATTGTCAAATTCGATTTAGTTGTCATTTTTTTTTTTTTTTTTTAGACTTTTTACTACAGAATAACTTTAAGATTCTCATAGCCAAAAGTAAGGAATTTTAGTTATAGTTTAGTTTGTTTAGTTCGGTGTACAAGAACATACCGAATAAACGACTTACTATCATTGATATACTAAAAAACCCAATATCAATGCTTACTATCCAATTTTAAGATACCTAATAAACTACTTACTATCCAAAATTACGCGCAGGTCGTGCAGTTTGCTAGCAATGAATCGCAAATGTTCTCTCAATAAGTAACTAGGTACTCTTGCTGTTGCTAATGGTAATAGGTAGGTTCACACTAACGCAGTGACTTGCGGTAATAATAACAGAAAAAATACCACATCATGTCGTCTTTATTACATAATTTGTTATGTCACATTACATAATAAGTAGTAGGTTATTTAATCAACTTTCGATCCGATCGCTAGAGGTGCATTGGATTTGATTGTGATTCTTTATAGTTAATTTTCCATCGCCATCGTCTCTGACAATAGATGTAGGTAATACTGTTACAGTGAGTAGTTCACCCATGGCGTCATTCGTAGATACTCCAAGTTTGTGGGAACGGGGAAACGCTGATTCACCATTTCTTGAATTGGCTAGGAGAAGTGTACACAGGGACGCCGACAAAGTCTTCTTAGAGCTCCCTCTTCTTTTTTTAACAACATTGACCAACGTAGACGTTCGTTCTTTACGTGTTCTACAACGTTGGTTGTTCCGAATTTAGTATAAACGGTCCTGATATTAGGCTTAAGTCTGTTATGATGGCATTTTGGATATTTTGATTTATAAATTTCTAATAAGAGGAATATTTCAAAGCGTTGTAGTTTATTAGAGTTACATTTATCTAAGTCCCAAAGCTCACAACCGTATGTAAGGATAGGTCTCACGAAGAACTTGTATAGTTGAAACTTAGACCGACAGCGTAGGTCAGGATTGCACAACACCTTCCAGAAACGTTGGCACCACAGTTTCGCGCACCTCAGTCGTTCTATTATTTCAAGACTCATCCGTTTTCTGGTTAACTGCGGTATACCTAATCTGTTATCATTAGGATTTTTCATTGCAGATAATGTGTAAAGCTGCTCCTACCTAGGAATCATAGTTTTTTGTTACAAAAATACGTTAGCTACTTTATTACCAAAACAGAAAACCAAAACAGACAATATTAATGTCAGACAATAATTGCAAACTGTCAGCTGCCATAGCACATAAAGCCAATAAACAGATACAAAACAAGGAAGCGGCGGAACTATAATAATAATGTCCCTAAAAGTTTTTATGCTTAGTCTCACCTATTTTTAGGAAGGCTGACGCTAAGGCCTGGCGCGCACTAGTGGCTATTAGCGAGATAGTCGATGGGGCCGCTCGCTGGCCGCCGTGCTCCATGGCGATTGCTACGCCCTAAAGCTACGGTTTCCTAGAAAAGCGTTGGACGCAATTGACGGCCGCAGTGACGGCTGTCATGAAAATGATGACAGCGGCAAAGATTTAAATCGTTAGATCCGCCCTACCGCGTCAAAAGATAGTCGGATTTCTGTTTCGTCTTGACACACAATGACGCAGTGACTACACTTGTTTGTCATGGAATCGCTACTTAATAATGTGTGAGCTCACTTATCTCAGTATGGAAACTTTTTCTTGGGACTGAGTATAGGTACAGTGAGGGCAAATCTAACTATTTAAATCTTTGGGGGGCGGGGTTTGCTTTACGGTGTCAACAACTCTGTCTAGGAAAACACACCAACTTACTTTCATAATCAACGTTTCAGTGACGTCATTCGCCGGTAAATTGCGGACGCTACGTAAGCGCTCATCTAGGAAAACGTAGACTCGTCTAGGAATCGTTTAGCTTAGCTTAGCTTAAAAAAACCGTATCTACATATACAGTCACAAAATGATTACTGATAATATAACATCTGAGTCCGTTGTTTTCGTAATACACATAACAGCAATGTTATCGGGGCCATTGTTAGAGAATTCACAGTTTTGTTTAAAAACAAACTGCACACAAGTGCAACATCTAATCGCAGCTTATAAGCTGTCAACAGTTACAAATTCAGTTACTCTGGGCTGTTCAAATCGACTAGACTTAAAATGATCAACAAATGTCTGGCCTTTGCTATAATTTGGAGGGTGGTATATGGCGGGACTTCTCAGTGCACGGTGACTGAAGTAAAGACTCTTCTCGAAGGGTGTGACCGGCTTGTGGGGTTGAATGTGACCAGCGTCGGGGGCACCATGGTTAACGACCACAACTGCGATGTTCTTCTTCCGAAACAAGTCTTCATTGAAGAACCGTTGTTCCAGTACCCTTTGGCGGATTCAGTAATCTCTTTTTTACTTTATTGGACTTAAGAATTTAGATGTTGGGCGCAAACTCCACGATGTTTAAGTAGGGCAGTCAGTCACGCCATCAGCTGGCTACTTTCTGTCGTATACCATGGCAAGAGAAGAAAGTTCAGCTGCAAAAAGAACAAGATTGTTTAAGCGACAGGACACTTTTGTTCGGCTTGTGGAAAGGGATAACAAAAACAACACACTCCAAAGCTGAATGTTTCATGTAGAAAAAAACAAAACAAAACTCACTAAGTGGATTTTTCCACTAACTTTAGATTTCCTTGTTTTAGAAAAAATTCTACACGTTAATCATGGTGGATCCAGATGCTCCGCCACAGTTCGAGGGAGAATTTTATCTTCACATGGTCAAATCTAATATACCAGTAAGTAATGACGATGTTTTATGATTGTAGATAGTAAATTTGGTGTTGATGCAATAATCGAGGTATAGGTTGGTACCTATTGTAAGTACTTGTGAGCTGAACAACAGGATGCATGGAGAATTTAGGGTTAGATAGAAATACCAATAATAGAAGATTAATAAAAATATTGTTCCTTTAAAACATGAAGTGGAAAGAAATTGAAATTCAAGACGACGCGGACGGCGACGACTGAATAGGCGATAGAGATGGATGGGGAAAAATATGGTGACGACTGGGTAAATTGGAATTTAAGGGTCTGGTGAAGATAATGCCAAAAATGTTAAACCCAAAGCAGCATTTAGCACCACGATTTGATCTAAAAGTACACACGGCTACACATCAAGCTATACATTTCCAGTATAAGCTGACCTCGCATTGTACGGAAATCCTATACAATGCGAGATCAGCATAAACTGGAAATGTATAGCTTGATGTGTAGCCGTGTGTGCATACGTATTATCAAATTATTAGTGGTTTCGATAAAACGTGTTTTATTTTTCAGGGACTGGCTTTGAAAGCGAAAGAGAGCAGTAAAACTGTTGGAATAGATTACAGAGGTAAGTTCTATTATGAAAAATAATAATATTTCCTGCTTTAGTTTCTCAATTTAAATGAACGAACCTCTCTCTAGGTTACAAGCCACCAGCGCCACCTCGCGCCTCAGGTCCGCATCGCTACGTCATCCTGCTCTATGAACAAGCCGACGGCAACAATTTCCTGCCCACTGTGCCTTCCACACGACACCGGTTCTCGCTCGCCAAGTGGCTCGTCGGTAAAAACCTCTGTGGACCAATCGCGGGAATTGAATTCAAGACTGAATACTAGATGGCGTTAGTAGTTTCAAATGTGATTCCACTTGAAATGGAATGGAATTTTCTCTGAACTTTAATAGGTAGTAGGTAAAGCCATAAGTTTTGTCTTTTAAAAATAATTAAGTACGTTTAACACTACTTAACTACGTAGTAGGTACACACGGCTACACATCAAGCTATATATTTCCAGTATAAGCTGACCTCGCATTGTACGGAAATCCTATACAATGCGAGATCAGTATAAACTGGAAATGTGTAGCTTGATGTGTAGCCGTGAGTACGTAGTTAAGTAGTGTTATAAGTATTTCGACATAAATCTAAACAGTGATACCTAGTTTATTATTAAAAATATTGTTTCAAATATGATACCTACTTGATTATAATTTTACACAAAAATGTTCAGTAATTTCAAATAAATAAAAGTAAGTACCTACTTATAAACTTTACGATCTTCTTAACTTCATGCAGGAGACACTGTTGAAATAGAACGAAATAATAAATGCGTCTTTACACACGCTGAGGTAGATGTTAGAAATGAGATTCATTATTTTTTAAAGTTTGAATTTGACAATAAATTCTTAAACCAAACTGAAGCATTATGGGGTAATGAGAATTTAAAATACGAATAAATAACACATTCATTAATTCTTATTACACTCACAGATGGTGGATAAACCTGTTGGACTTTAAAAATAAAGATATTTAAACAATTTTTGAAGAAGTCATAAAAACACTAAAACCGCTTTGAGATTACTTTTATTCTTACAATAAGTAAATATCATAAAACCTTTAAAGGTGATGGTTTAATACTTTCCATTAAATAACACTCAAACTGCTCAGTTTAACGAAGCTAGTAAAATAACAAAAAAATTAAAAAAAAATATGTTCAGCTGTATTTACAATTGAATACAAATACTAAGGGTTAATTAAAACAACGCCTATACTCTTCGTGCTAAAACACATTTCTTTTGTTTCATTTCAACGGACAAGTTGAAAAATAATGGCGGCACGAGCTGAGCGTAGGCTGCGCGCGCGCACGCGACACTTCCCTCTCACCTCGCGGCCCACGCGCCACCACCGTGCACCGCGCCTAATTTATATCAACAAATTATTTTCTCATCTCTAACTACTGGTTTTATCCAAAGTGATTTATTGTTGATGACCTAATGATATACAATTTTATACATTTACTTTTCGTTGGCGAATGTTGTTACGGGTCACCAAAATAATGCGAATGTCACGTGGTGTGACAGTTCTCGGAATAAACACCATGGTCCATGACCCGGGTGGTCCCTTACAGTTTTATAGTGGTACTTAATATGTCAATGTATTATAGCCGCTGTTGTTTTCGGACACTTTTATAAAGTATCACAAGGTTTAATTGTGTTTAAAAAAGTTCATTCAATTTCAGTTGAGTGTCGTTTTTAACTTTACGTTCAAAAATGTCTTCGTCTTCGAACATTTATTACGAGTTTGTTTTATATTTTTTGGGAATTCTATAGGAAGTTGTATGATTTAGGAATTGTTACCTTTTGAGCACAACCCAATCAATCCTGTAACACCAGGAGCCTACAGTTTTTGCCACAGATTAAGGGTTATAGCGTAATAAAACTTATTTCTGCGAGGCTTTTATGGCACTTTTGAAAGCAACTTAAAATATTATCTTGATGCCTCACCTAGAAACGTATAGTTTTACACAAGATATTTTTCTTGACTTATCAGATTTTTCAATGGATTTCGAAAGAATTTTTCACTTTAGGTAATCTGAATGTTGGATGACTAAGTAATTGCACTTTAGAATGCTCTATTAAGAATCTAAGTACCTACATAATACTTTAGTACTAAGCGCGCTTTAGTTTTGTAGCGTTGCCTTGGTCTAGTGGTCGCAATGTGCTACTGCTGAGCATGAGGTCCTGGGCTCGATTCCTAGCTCAGGCAAAGTGGTATTGGCTTTTTCTATCTGGAATTTCTCAGAAGCTGCCCGGAGTCTGGATTTGTGCCCAGTTGATGGCAATAAGGTCGCTCCCTAATACATGAGACTTAAACATAACAAGCGAAATGTAGGTGTACTTAGGTACACCTCTGCCCAACCCTTCGGGTAAACAAGGCGTGATGCTATGTAATGTGATTCCAGAAAACAGAAAAAGTGATCTTAACAGAAATACATTTCCCGAATTTACGTTCTTATCAGGAGTTCCACAGGGCTCGATACTTGGCCCGTTTCATTTTCCATTTTAACAAATAGGTAAAATAAGCACAATACAGCAGCAGATGATACTTGCTTTCCTCATGCATGTAAAGTGGTTTTATTTGTATATTTTGTGAAATTAGGAATACCTTTAATATAACTTCGAGGCGCTACGCTGCCGCGCCGGTGGCGGCGCCGCGCCATCGTAGTCTAGGTCTAACTAAAAGTAGAAAAGATTCCAAGAGTAGGTATACCTATAGGTTCAAAATAAACCTTGAAATACAAAAAAACAAACGCTACTATTGAATGAGTCTATTTATGTTAGAAGTACTTACTTAAAATCATAAAATTTGAACTTATTTTTGAGTAATCCCCTATAAGAGCAATTAGAGTTAGGAAAATGTAAGAATATTTCGTCTAAAAAACATCGGTTTATTAGAAACAATAAACTTTCAGAGAACGTCATGTCTGGCAAATGTTTACGAAATAATGTCTTAAATAAGCAGAGGACAAAAAAATAAGTCTATCCATCTAGAAAATGTCAGTGGTTTATGAACACGAACGAATTTAATATTTACAAGATCAGCCACTTATTTTAAAACAAGCCTTGAAATTGATTTTTTTACTGGTTACTTTGTTTATTTTTAAATAATACAACGTAGGTAGGTACTTTTATTATTGAATATTAACGTTTCTTATCAAAACCAATATTTCGTTTTCACTTGCCACAAAATAATTTTGGATTAATAAATTGTAAGTATTAAACCTACTAGTTTAAAAATAAAATAAACTCAAAGCATTTATTTCAATTAAGTAAACCATTTACAGGCACTTTTGAATTGTCAAAGAGCTAACTCTTTGACAATTCAAAAGTGCCTGTCAGTTAGTCAGAAAGTTGAAGCTAGTTGCCCATTCCAAAACGTAGATCTCTATGGAGAAGAACGGGCAAGAAACTCCAAGCACACTCTTTTAAATATAGAAATTACAAAATCCTGGGTACATTACTCTTGTTGATTCTACATATATGTGAGAACAATGTAAAAAAAAAACGATATAAGATAAGATATAAGATTAAAAATAAGCCCTGGCAGATAAGAGATGACCAGTCTCAACCGACGGAGCCCGTTCACGAACATGACGCGTGGATCAGAACCATCCAGCTCAACCATTTTGTAGGGAACCGAATGATCCAACACACTCGCCACCATCAACGAGACAATAATTACTTATCCAATGCTAAAAAGCACTAAAATAAATTGTGATGCGAATAAATTTTATTTTGTTTGTAATAAACAAACATAAGTTCCTAGAAGTGTCCCGTAATCATACAAATGTTGAATGAATGATTAATTCCGGTTAACCACAGAATGACACAGGGAGTGATCAGTGCTCTTATTAATTCTAGGAACAAATATTATTTGTTACAACTTTGTTTTTTATTCCTTTAGTGGTGGTATTAAGCTGAAGGTCTTTGCTTGGTTTTGTTTTGTTACTGTCGAAACTGTTAGGTACTGGTGACGTAATACACCACATGAATATTCTCTCTAGCTTATCCATTGAATAATATTACAGGTAGGTACCTGGTAATAGTGTTAGTCGCTGTGGTAGAGACAAAATACAACAAACAAACCGATAATGATGGGAAAATAATATCTGGCATATGTTTAAGCATGGATAATTGTTCTCTCTTTGATCAAAAGTCAGGTAGACTACCTACATGAGAATAAAGCATTAACTGAATTGTAACAATACTGGCAGATGAATAAAATGATACCTACTCAATTATTCAAATACATATAATCCACTCTTTAGATTACTAAACGCATTAGAATCCATTTACAGATGACATCACCAGTCAAGTGCAGGTTCCATCAAGCCATCCTCCTAATTAACAATTATGTTGAAAGGTAAAAAAGAAACAAAACTCTGATAGATATCTAATGGTTGAGTTGTCATATCACGGAGTTGAATGTCGCATCTTTTTTGACAGGAAGCTCGTCTATCGTAAATTAATCGACATGGCTCTCCAGAAACACCAAATTACTGAACCGGTTTGGCGTGTGCGCGGGCGCTGACCCGCCGGAAATACTTGCGACGCAACACCCATAGAGAAACTCGCCACGTTTTTCTTAATATTCAAATGGAGGACATTACGGTGCATGATTTCGAACCCTCGATGTCATCAATATTCTACATGATATTGAAATATTTAACTTGCAGGAACTTAACTTTATTTTTTGTCTGGGACAGTTAAATATTGTAGAGCAGTGTTGTGCTTTTTGTATATTCGTACTCGTACCTAATTTCTTTATCACCCTACTTGAATGTCACTGCAGAGTTGCACGTCAAAAAACTACAGTGACAGTTAGATAAATTCAACCATATGGAAGTTTTCATTTAGTTACCTACTAAGAATTTTTGCCAAAACGTAAGTAAGTACTATACGGTCGACAATACAAACCGATAATAACTACATTATGCCTATTTATGATATATAATGTGGTGGCATCTACATCACCACATACTCGTACGAACTACACATCAAAGACCTGACGTCACACAAAAATCCTGACGTCACACAAATCCTTTTATTCGCGCGAACACCATGTATATAACTTCCTCGAAATCAATCGTTGGGCAGTTGCCCGCCAGACACGACACTCGTCTTGTCGAAGGATCCTCCCTTTCTTATAGAGGATGAGTAAACTTTACACCCTGTTAATCATACCTCTAAATTGGAGACCCCGACGTGATGAACGTCAATGCAGCCTTCGTGCAACTACTTCAGCGTGACGTCAACATCATCATTACTCCCGCAAGCTTTCGTGAGGCTTGTCACACAGCTAGCCAGCAGCTTCAACGGGTAGCCTGACCACCAGCATGCAGCGAACGCGCATTCCTGGTCATCACCCTCAGCATCATCAGCAACCTTGGCATAGCACCACCTGCACTTTCGGCCGGTCTCACAAACAGAGCTCATTCTACCCTCTCCTGGTCGACGCCAGCAGTCAGCCACAACCCGGTGCTGTACCACATCTGAGTCACTGGATCATGACGCAGTGCCACCCCGACTCACCGGCGAATCATCGCAATCACCACAATTACCGCAATCACCACAGACAGTTCCGACTCACCGCGAACTATACGACTCACTGGAACCTCAGCTGTGAAGCATCGCAAGATACAAGACTCGGCCCATTGACCTCCGGTCTCTGGAAGGGAGTGATGTGGTGACATCTACATTGCTACATGCGAACTACGCATCAAAGACCTGGCATCACACAAAAATCCTGACATCACACAAATTCTGCATCGCGCGATTAGAATTTACCGAGCGAACACCATATAGGTATTATATAACTTCCCCGACATCAATCGTTGGGCAGTTGCCCGCCAGACACGTATAGAGTAGTCAGATAGGAAACGCCGAACTCATCGAGCTAATTTTATTTTTTTTATTTTTAAAAGATGACGTGTAAAAGTGATTCCAATATTTATCCTATTTACAGAATAAACAATTTCATTTCATTTCACGACACCCGGTCGTGTCTCGACCTCGGTCGGATGATCCTCCCTTTTCTGAGGATGAGTGAACTTTACAACTTGTTCCTCATAGGTACCTCTAAAAGAATATTTGTGCACAAGAGCTTTTGAAAATGAATGATAAGTATATCAAATTTTTTAATAGGTACCTACCAAAAGATACAGCTAGAGCAATTAAAACGTATAACACACATTCGTTAAGTGGATGGATACGTATGTCGTGGTAATTAGTAAAAAAAAATATATTCAGCTTGTATATACATTTAGTTAAATCTATATTTTTAGAAATATCGACTGAATAAATTATAATTGGTTTCTTTATTTATTCAGAGCAATGAACAGTTACTACAACACAATGAACAGCCTCACCAGAATATTATTAAAGATAATATGTTTATTTCGAGAGTTGTCTAGATCGTGAAAATATATTCGAGCACTTATGTACTTACCTAAAGTGAAGGGAAATTAATTGTTTTGCAAATTGACTACAAACTTAAATTGTCCGTATTTTCAAATCGCAGCTGCCATTCTTTGACAGTTGTGTGAGATGGCTATACCACGTCAAAATGACGCAATGTATCAATTTGCTTAACATTTAATTTCCCTGGGTGTACCTACTTCAATTTATTTTCGTATAAAACCATTTTAGAATTTATTTACGTATTTTCACTGAGCCCACTATTCTCGTAAGCAAAATAATAGTTAGGTAAAATTAGTCGAGTGGGTATCTAGTGTAGGTATCCACTCAACTTGTATTATAAATACATTTGAATGAGCTTAGGTATAGACGACGCAAAAAATGAACACAATATGTTATGATACAATAAGGAACAGAAAAAACATCGACCGATTAACACTGGCCAAGCAAGTGACGCTGCGGGCGGTATCTAATGTCGAACAAGTTAAGCCATGGCTTTGCCCGCTATTTTCCTTATTACCTATGATTACATTCTATGGTCAAAACGTTCGGTTATTGAATTACATACATTTGATAAACATGTAATTGACTTAATAAAATCATTATACATACTTAAAGAAGTTTGTCTTGGGGACATGACCACAACATTATACGAATTATCAAGATGTATATGTATTATATACATTTATGTTAAATTATGTTATTAGAAATTGAATTTGAGTGATTTCAGATTTATGTAACTGTATTTTTGATGGGGCAAAACTAATTTGACCAAAATAGTTTTCGCAAAATCCTAGATCTTGTGGTTTGAGAAGGGATTCCGAATGTACGAGGAACTTTTACGATGAAAGTGTCATCACTTTCATCGTAAAAGTTCCTCATTCATTCGTTCCAGACATCATCATTGATGTCTGGAGTTCTGCACCTGTTAAGTTTCTACAGGCTATGAGTACAGAAATGGAAATATTTTATACTTACATGTGTATGACGTTTTCTATTGGTTTGGTACTCTGTATATGCCAAATACATAGATGCTATGCTTCTCCCAACATTCCAAAAAATGTCACGAGAATCAATCTGCTTGCGAACTTCCAATGGCTATAAGTGATAATTGGTACTTATTTTTGTGCCATGTTTTTGACTTTAATGGCTGAAAAAATACTCGTAATAGATGCCATCAAACGCTCTTAAAACTGTCCCAGCACTGAATGATTTATTCAGCAATATCACTCACGTGTCGCAATTGCAGTTATATGTGAAAAGCCAAAAGCTACGGCTTCCTTCCGGTCGCCCACTCTCGGCCCACGCCTGGCCATCCCACGCCACGGTATAATATCAATCAATTCGGCTAAATCCACTTCTATAATAATGCAATAGTTTCAAGTTTATATTGCAACATGGAGTTTAGAACTTCGACACAAACTTGTTTGTTTTTTTTTTCTATCGCTGAATTTTATCCCCTAACTCTACTAACGTGTAGGTACCTATTTACTTGCATTTTGCATTAACACTGATGTACGTCTATCAGGCCTATGGATTTTTTAAATGCCCTTAATTAGTTATTTTATTAAAATTATTTATTTTGTGCATTTATAAGGTTAGTTTAATATATGAGATAGGTATCTAATTAATACGAGAAAAGTAATAATGGTGCGTAAATTGTAATTATAATTTGTATATTAATAACCAAAAGTTTAAAAGATCAAGTGTTCAAAAATAGCCTCTCCTTCAACGACCTTTAAACGTATTTATCAGTCTAATTTGACCTCAGATCTGATAAAAAATAAAAATTGATACAGTGATCTTACAATTATGAAAAGAAAATGCCTGCACTTTATAAAAAAAGTGTTTTATACTTTTTATATTAACACTGATATGACATCTCGCAGACGTTATGAAATCATATTTACCAGTTAAAAGCGCACTGCATATAGGTACTCTGCCCTCTGCTGCGCGTGCTTTACTGGATCCTAGAAAGGTACACGGGAAAAGTTCGTATCCGAACGACAATTAAAGTTTTAAGTGTGTTCCTACGTCCCTCAGACGTACGTACGTCAATGGTTAAGGGTGCTGTTCATGGACTTTATGATTTGAAACATTGTATTATTTGTTTCAAGTCGCAGTTGTACTGGTATGAGATTTTGTTTTAGCAATTAAAATGCTATGTGGCTGATGTAAGTAGCTAATTTTAAGGTCACCCTTTTGTTCTAGTAGATAGGTAGGTGTATAGGCAGATGAGATATTGCAAAGAATGTGTCATCATCTTCATCATCATCATCATTTCAGCCGAAAGACATCCACTGCTGGACATAGGCCTCCCCCAATCACCGCTACATAGATCTGTGGTTTCTGTTCGGTTCTGTGCTTTTCGTATCCAGCGGAATCCTGCGTCAGTGTCATCGGTCCACCTTGTGGGGCCATCCAACGCTACGTCTTCTGGTCCAGAACCATTCGGTTCCATCTCCAAAGCAATTCTTTGGTCTGTGTCGGTTAACAAACAACATCGCAAGTGCCGTCCAAAGCTCCATTGGCTCTTTCTTCAAAAGGCCGTTCTAGACATCTGAATAATACAGGTTATGTTTAGTTAAAAGAGATCATCTCCTCTGAGTTTGTTTCGGCTTTCCTACTCAGGGATCAGTCAGCTAGGAAATTCCGGCGCCATCTAATTTTAAAATTTTGACTCTTGTAAAAGTGTCATAGCAGATCTACTTAGAGAAATACAATGATATTAGAAGTAAAAAGACGTAGATAGGTTACCTACCTAACATTCTACCTTCAAAAACGGCACTATGTCACACTATTATATGACACGTGGAAGTAGGACGGCATGTCGTAATTATCGGGAGCGAAAAAGAGACAAAACGAAGAAAATGTGGCTAATTAGCCAACTTTTGACGTGCCACTTGCGGAACGTTTATAATCTATCTACCTCTTTTTACATATAATATCATTGGAGAAATAAACATTTCATTTCAAGCTAAACATTCACTATCCTCAATCATTTACCTTAGATGAATGAATATGATGATGTATTTTTTCCCTTACTTCGTCTGACAACTGCTTAGAGGACCTAAGCCATAGGGTCTTCACAAACCATGTTTAGCGCTGATCGTCTTCTGGTTAAGCAAAGTAATAGAATCTAGAACATAAAGTTCAAGATATGTACTTACACAATAAAACAAATTGTGGTTGTTTTATAAATGAGTGGCAAGTCTACGAGAATTTTAATGGTTGAGCATTCAAAAGATAGGTTATATTTGTACCAAATTTGAGGCAGAACACAGTTAGCCTATGACATCACATCGTGAGTGCAGGCGCATGCACGTGACCCTCTATTCTTCACTATGCATATGTGTCGAAATTCCAATTCGTATAGCATAATAACGTGTTTAGCTAGAACCGTGGTTTTAGTGCCATTGTCAAGAATTGACAAAGCACTACCCAGAACCTACAGAGAACCAACAGAAATATTGGTAAATTATTTTGCAGTCAACTTCAAATGCATTTTTATGCATTTGAAGTTGACTGCAAAATAATTTCAGATGTCGTCTCGTATCGGCCGTAAATCTGAATGGAAAAATATCACATACAGTAAAAGGCTACTTCATAAGGAATGCAATGCGCCTGATAAGTTCAGTGTTGAGTAAATACAATGGATACGGCAATATCAGAAACCGTAAGATTTTTTCACAAAAGTTTATAACATTAAACAAAAAAATCGCGCATATTTACAGTTCGGTTATACTTTACTCGATACGGCAGGTTAGGTTAAAACAGAAAAAAATACGAGCTGAGCGAGCGAAGCGAGCCCACTCTTGACACGAATGAGCAGAGCGCGCTTAGTTAAACGGTAAGCAAGCTGTTGAGACCAGCAACCGAAATGAGTCCATATTCGACACGAGTGAGCCGAGCAAATAACGACAGAGCTATTTAAAGAGGGCGCTCCAGTCCTGAGAAAGCTAGCAAGTCTTATTACTCCGTCATCCAAGAAGGTACAACGCCCGAGGCGTGGAGCAGAGGTGCGATCGTTCTGATCTTCAAAAAAGGTGACAAAACCTTGCTGAAAAACGATAGACCCATCTCACTTCTTAGCCACGTATACAATTTTTTCTCGAGGGTCATCACCAACCATCTCACAGGAGACTTGACGAGTTCCAGCCACCAGAAAAAGCCGATTTTCAAAAAGTCTTTAGTACCGTAGACCATACTGTTCAGCAGATTGTGCCGAAGACCGAAGAGTACAAGCAGCCGCTGTGTATGGCATTTGTGAACTATGAGAAAGCCTTCGAATAAATCGAAATATTGGCAGTTCTGGCCTCTCTGCAACGTTGTCGAATTAACTGGCGCTACAACAAAGTGTTGAGGTGTTTGATGTTTATATGACGCTGCAACGATGACTGTCCAGATCCAGGATAAGGAAACCAGCTCCATCCAACTGCTCAGGGGGTGAGATAGGGGGAGCCTCAATGGAGCCTCTTGGCGGGTTGGCCTCGGCATGAATTTGCACAAGACGAAAGTCATGTACAATTTACATGTTGTGCCGAGTCCAAACCGCGTCAAGGAGTAGCTTCCCGAAGTTGTGAAGGAGTACGTCTACGTAGGGTAAGTCATCCAGCTTGGTAGACACAATTTTCAGAAAGAAGCCGACAGAAGGATCCTGTTAGGTTGGGAAGCGTTTGGAAAACTTCATCAAGTCTTCTCGTCGTTAATCTGGCAGTGTTTGAAGACTAAAGTCTGCAACCAGTGCATCCTGCCCGTTATGACATACGGTGCTGACACACGGTGCTGACACACGGCTAGTCCATAAATTCAAGATCGCTCAGCGCGCTATGGAGCGGGCTATATTCAGAGGTTTTTTTTGAGGGATAAGATCAGAAATGAAGTTATCTGGAAAATAACCAGAGGTAACGACATAGCCTGTAGAGTAAGCAAGCTGAAAAGGCAGTGGCAGGGGGCTAGCCATATTTGTCGAAAGACCGATGGCCGGTGGAGCAGACGAGTCCTAAAGTGGAGACCACGTATCGGAAAGCGTAGTGAGGGACGCCCCCAAGCTAGATGGACGGACGACCTAATAAAGTTGGCGGGGACAGACTGGATGAGGAAAGCGGAGTGTTGTGGCGCAGGCTGGGAGAGGCCTATGTCCAGCAGTGGACTGCGATAGGCTGAGTTGATTGAGCCGAGCGCGCTTACACATGACAAGAGCGGGCGAAACGAGCTCTATCACAAGAAAATCGCGAGCACAGTTTTGAGCCTGCGAAGCGAGCCCAATGACGCCACGGCTCAGCAAAGCCCGCATATTCAAGCATTGAGTGAGAATCCCAGTTTTATCGTCGAATGTAGTCCAAACCTAATAATTGTTTGTACTAGAGATTTAACAACTATGAAACGGTCCCGATAATACATAGTTATTATTCGTATTTTGTGGCATAAAACATAAAAAATAGCTACAGTATGACGAGTTTAGAGGTACCTTTTAAGGGAACTTATAAGAATGTCCCAATAATCGTCACAATATTTCTTAAAATTACGAGTTTTGGGTCAAGTATGAATTTTTTGGTACCAATAAATTTCACATTCGATAAAAATACTTTTATGTTAAAAGGGTTCTAAATTTAAAGTTATATCATTAGTTAATTAACTAATTCATCAAACAATCAGACAAGACTTACCGTAGACCCCACTGTAAATCACAAAACTACGTTCTGAGTTTCACAATTAGCCGCTTTAATTGCAAAAAATAAGAAAATTGTGGGACATACTTTATAAGTCAAATATTTCAGGCGCCATTATAGTTTAAACTCTTTGCTGTTATTTTAATTATGCAATATGTTACCAAAAATATGTTGCCATAAAAATCGGCTTGTTTAATATTTAGTAGAAAAAGATATTGATGTTTTTAGATAATTTGACGACCTTCACCTTAGCTGCTTTTGATCCCACGCACTCCAGCGAGGGAAAAGTGTTACAAATTACAATTACATTTCCACAAGATTTACTTAATTTAAATACCTAATGTTATTATATATAGATACCAATGTTTGGTACAACGGGATCCGTGCCAAACATGGATTCAAGATTCCAAAGTAACTATGGTGGCGTGGTCCATTCGAAACTGTCTTGATACAACATGGACTACAAGCAAATTTTATATAGATTGTAAGTTTACCATAAATAGGAAAACTTAACAAGTTCCATGCCCAAAGTATATTGTCCATTACTATTATTCCACCTTACGGCTTTACATACAACTATGGGTACCGCTCCCGATTACAAACAAAACAATATCTAATAATTCGAAAATAATCAGGTAAACATTATTAACGCGTGCTTTATTGTTAAATAAATAAGGCCAAGTGCGTTAGATAAAGTTATTTAAGAGAGTTTCTAATGCAGTCATCGCCAAATACAGCGCAGCGCAAGCGCGGCCCGTTGCTCAATGGCCGAGATTACTGCGCGAGCGACGTCATGGTTAAATCTGAACGAAGGCTAACTGGAGGCGTTAGCGGTGCCGAAGCAATTAAATTAATTAATTATTTCCTTTCAAATTCGCTTGAATACATCAATAAATAAATACCTACATTTTTAAAGGGAACGCGCCGTATCGCGAGACGAGCTGGATAAATTTGATTAAATTATTAATTATATCAGTAATCGATTACACGATGTTATGCGTAATAGTGAAGTCGTAATCAATTAATGTCGATTAATTGTAGAACTGTAATAAGTTTGAAAAAATATGTAATTTATTAAATAAACTTTTGATTCTTACTGGAAACCTGTCGTTTGACCAAAGACTATGTAGGTATCTACAATATTACAAGGAGCTAAAATTTTATTGCTGACATTTAGCAGTAGCCATTGTAACAAATAGGTACGATATTCAGAAATGTACGTAGGTGTATGTTACTCGCTTTGATTGACCAGCAGACGCTTCGCAACAGCGCTACTGCGGAATCCTGTGCCATCTTAATGAAAGGTTGGGAAGTGAAGTAACGCAACAGTATGTGAGCGTGTGTGGACATTCTCCATTAGCAAGGTTGGATGTGCCGGCGCCGGCGGTGCGGTGCGGCGCGATGCGGCGGCCGTGACACGCGCCATGCCGTCGTGCGTACGCCACAAATTCGCCGTTCATTGATAAAAACCGACGCCCACTCGCGTCGCGGAGACTCCATTCACCGGCGCCGCTGGTTGCACAACGCGCATGCGTGGCCCTCCACCGCCCGCCGCGCCCCGCACTCCCGCCGAAACCTTCATTCGAAACACTAACAGCCTTCCGCAACGCTTGTCACTATTTCACCAGAAGACGCGAATTCTAACGTCAAAGCGAGTAATGTTAAGTACTTTTAATATTGTATGTCACATGATCAGAGCATCCGATCTAACCTATATGGAAATAGGTAACGCTGTTTAGTGTTTAGCATTATCCATTTCAAATTCTACGAAACCAGTCCTAGCTAGACTAACCTGCCTTATCAATATTGATTTCGTTCATGTCTGATCAATCTAGACTAGCCTTACTACTTATATATGACTAGCTGAGTCCCGCGGTTTCACCCGCATTCTCGGTCCCGTGGGAATATCGGGATAAAAGGTATCCCTATGTCCTTCTCCAGGTCATGGTCTACCCATCAGCCAAATCCGTTTTGCCGTTTTTGCGTGAAAGCATAACAAACAAATAAACAAACCAACAAATAAACTCTCTTTCGCATTTATATTATATACACTGGCCTGCAAAAATTAGTATCACACTTTTAAAATTGCAATAACTTTTTAAGTACACAAGATACACTTTCGAAACAAAAAGGACTCGAAAAAGAGTCTAATTTTGTTCATAAAAACTTCATAGTCGGTAACCTTCTTTTAAGAAATGACTGAAAAAAACGTTAAAATCAAAAATAATCCTTTTAGAATTACAATTTTTCAAATTTTCTTGATCGATCGAGTCTTGTTACAAAAGCTAAGTTAGACAACAGCACATAAACTTATTTATCATGACTCTTCCACCTGATGGATGTGCTAGGATCATGACTTTTCTGGAACTAGGCATCAGTATGCGTCGTACTGCAACAATGGTGGGTGTGACGTTACGAACGGTCCAGAAGTTGAAGCGAAGGTACGAAGAGACTGAAAGACATTTGAGGAGACCTGGTAATGGCAGACCCAGGTGTACTAGTGCCCGAGAAGACCGTTATATTGTTTCCAATGCGTTGAGAAATTGCCACATACATGCAGTTGAAGTCCAGCAACAGCTTCTTCAGACCCGAAGGGACTACATTAGTGACAGTACAGTGAGAAGAAGACTGGCTGAAGCAAACCTGAAACCCCGAAGACCAGCGAGTGGCCCCAAACTTGAGAGAGAGCATCGAGTAGCGAGACTGCGATACGCCCGTGAACACATACAGTGGGATCAAGAAGAATTGTCAAGAATTTTGTTTACAGATGAGTCTCGATTCTCAATTTACACTTCTGATGGAAGGCGAAGTGTCTACAGGCGACCTGGTGAGCGATCCCTTCAAGCCTGCTTCCCAGTACGGTGGAGGCAGTGTTCATATATGGGCTGGCATATCTTCAGAAGGTCGCACAGAGTTAGTGGCCATAGAAAATGGCACTCTGACTGGGGGAAAGATATGCCCAGGAGATTGTCAATGTGTATGCAGGGCCGTATTTTGTAAATATTGGTGAAGCATCGATACTGATGCATGATAATGCCCGGCCAAACATGGCTCGGGTCGTGAAAATATATCTTGGCCATCAAGAAGTCCTAATCTCAACCCGATTGAGCACGCCTGGGATGAGCTAGGAAGGCTAGTTAGAAGCCGCAGACTACCACCTACCAACCTTTTTTTTTGTGTCGGAAATCATCAAATGACTTCACCCGCTCTGGGTGGAGCGGGCGGGCGTGTCAGACTCTTACTGACTAAAACATACCCGTGTTCCTTCTGTTGCCTGTGCAATGCCTGGGGGCCACGGTATCCCTTTCGGACTTTCCCGCAACACCGGCAGGCAATAGTCTCATCGGACCCCTTCACTTGCTGACATCTCTTTGAGGCGCGCGTGGAACACAACGCGCCGTCGACCCAGGCTTGGTCCTTACCGGACGGCGAGCTACCAATTGCTCACCGTCCGCAAGCCCGCGCCTACGGTGGCCGGGAATCGGCAATGGATTCCCAACGCCCGGGGCGTCTCCTCCTGCGGCGGCTAGGGGCGTGAGGGCGCGAATTTTACCTCTCCCTCACGCGTTCCGCCTCCTCCTTCGCGAGCATTACTGCTTCGCAGAAGGAGGTGACGGCCTCCCATCCCCTCTCACTCCGTACCATGGCCTGGACCAGGGCCGGATGCGAGACATCCCCGCCACAGATCGCCACCACGAGGACACGGTGGTGCTCCGCCCAAGCCGGGCAGACCTCCACCGTATGCTCCAACGTGTCCTCCGGGCGATCCACGCAGTGATGACACCCAGGCGTTTCCACCCGCCTGATACCGAACAAGAACCTCCCGAAACAGCCGTGTCCGGTAAGGACCTGCGTCGGAGCCTCCTCGCGCCACTCCCAAATATGCGCGAGGACTTTTGCCTCCAGATCACATGGTGGCAATCCGGCAAGGTGGCTCGCCGCCTCACCGGAGATCTTGTGGTATCCCCGGACCGTCCGGGTGGCCATGACCCTCTGGGACAAAACACTAAAATGAGCTAAATCCTTTATGACTTACATTATAAAGTAATAAAATAATACAAAAATAATTGTCTTAAATAAACAATAGTGAATTACAAAGTAAATCATTCTAAAATTAAAGTTACATGTCATCAATTGTTTTGAACAAAACCATTGGTTACAATTATCGAAATAAGTTGCCAAAAATCAATTAATGCGTACACTAAGTACTTAATAAATTATGTTCCGATTTATTTGACAATAATTGATGGTAAAAATCACTTAAATTAATAATAAGAAAAACAAATCACAACAAACTGTTGACTACCCACAATTGTAATTGACAACCAACTCCGACATATACAGGGTGTTTGGCGCATGGACCGACACAATTTTTTCAGGGATTTGGGAGGTCATTAGCTAGGTTCTAGCTAAGTTCAAAATAGCTTTTAGTTTTTTTATAATTAATTTAGAAGTTGTAAAATTTCATTCATTAAATACAAAAATTAACTTTGGAAGCTTGTAAGGAATTTTCTTGAAACCAGTTGTATAAAACAAAGATGTTTTTAGATTTAAAGGACTTTGGAGAGTTATTTCAAATTAAAGGACACATTTTGGGAATTTTTTTCATTTTAAAAAAATAATCATATGTAACCAACCGTGACATTTGGGACAAAGGGTGTATGGGTAGAACCTAGCTAATGACCTCCCAAATCCCTGAAAAAATTGTGTCGGTCCATGCGCCAAACACCCTGTATATAGTTAGAATAAGTTAGGATCTACACCGAGGTATTCTTGTGACTCGATATGAAATTCTGCATGAACGGAAGACCATGGTATTGTTATTTTGCGAGCCACATTTCTCGAGCAAATGGAGGATCATTAAAGGCAACCGCAGGAAAGCGCCACACGACGATGCAACGCGATTGTGGTAAAACAATCTTCATGAAGTTTTCATTGAAATTGTCCTACTAGAGTCGCATCGCGCCTGTCTGCGGGATCCTTAAATGATACATAATATACGATTTAACGCTTCCCATCTCTAATCGCCTCTTCTAACAAACGTAACATTTGAAGTTTTCATAAGTAGCCGTAAACTTCATAAGCCATTGCCATAAATATCTAGTAGCTTAGTTGAATATCAAAAGGTATCGAGTATAATATAAGCTCGATTTTAACGACAATTTTACATCGCGAACATTAAGTAGAGCCATAAAAGGGTGAAGGTAATCTGAATTGAGATTATCGGTTTACATATCGTAATATAATATCAGAGGTACTCGTACACAAGTAGAAGTCAGTTCGCCATCACCTTAACGTCTTCGAGAGTTATGCAGGGAATATTAATTGATGTCGAAAATATGCGGATTTATACGCACTTTTAATAAATAATCCCGAGCGCGACTTGCCAGGTGATCGCGAACTCGGAATATGTCATAAGATGGTCCTGCATCCTGTTATATCGTCTCAGAAAAGTCGAATAGATATTAAATAAATATAACAAATAGTAACACAATATTTCATTAATTTTATAACAATAACAGTTAGATACGAGATATAAAATATATGTATGGTTAATGAAAAACATACGGCTCCGGAATGGATAATGTCAAAGAAGTTTTTAAGTGTCCAACATACGATGTTGATAGGTCTGCTATTTCAACATCAGCAGGTGGTAGACCGTAAAAGTCTACAAATGAATACAGAACATGGACTTTTAAATCAATTTATCACAGTCCACTGGACATTAGCTACTCCCAAATTGCCCCACAATACCCAATTATCCATGAGACATTGGAAGAAAAAAATATACCATCTAGAAAAACAAAGAAGAAAAAACAACATAATTCTAAACGGAATAAAGGAAAGTGAAAAATCACTCGCTAATCTTATGCAAATAGTGGAAAAGAAGACCAAAGAAGAATTAAATATTACAGTTGAAGAAAGAGACATAAATATAATATACAGAAATGGCGAGAACGTCACGAGAAATGAAAAGAGAAGGCCCATACTCGTATCGTTCGGTAATAACTGGATGAAACCATGATGACTAATCCAAACTTTAGATTATGCTCAAACTGAGATGCTTAAAAGTAAAACTTGAAATTTTAGTCGATGTAAAGGTACATGTTTTTTTGTTTTTGTTTGTAGTTTTAGATAATGTATTATTTATTTATCAATGTATGTGTATCGATATTAATATTTTTGAGCAATTTATTTACTGCTAAGTGACTTCCAGTCAATTCCTAGGCTACACGGTTGTGTCAAAAGTAAAAAGACAACAACATAGTAAAAACCCTGAAAGTGTGCACTTATAATGTAAGATCACTATCATCTACAGAAAAGTCCCTCGAACTGAACCACGCTCTGCAAAACATTAAATGTGATGTTTTAGGACTCAAAGTTAAAAAAATGGGCTGTGAAACTGAAGAGCGGATTAGATTTTTTTCTATATTGGACAAACTAAAGGTCTACACGGAGTGGGCTTTCTAATTAAGAAAAAGTATTAGAATAACATAATTAACTTTAGATAAATCTCTGAAAGAGTCGCACATCTACAATTAAAATTCTAATGTTTTTCTATATCAATCATTCAAGCTTATGCACCTGCGGAGAGATCACTCGAAGACGAAGTAGGACAGTTTTACAAAGATATTGAAACGGGACATGCACTAACTGAAGCAAAAGTTATAGTGATGGGAGACATCAATGTCTTTAGGAAGTCCTAAAACAAATCATTATCCAGTCTTAGGTCAATATGGTTTTGGAGTCAATAACAAAACAACCGTCTAATAAATTATGCTTTCCAATACAAATTGTCGATTATGAACGCATTTTTTAAGAAAAAAGAGAATCTCAGATGGAAGTGGACATCACCTGATGAAAAAACGAAAAACTAAATTGACTTTATAATGACAAACAACCCCAAACAAAATAACAAATACTGAAGTACTAAGCACACAGTTTCCTTCTGATTACAGGCTACTAAGACAGTACAACTTTCAACTCTGAAGTATATGAACACATAAAACAGTTGAAAGCTGAAAAGAGTCCTGGTCCAGATCGGCTATGTAAGGAAGTTCTTAAAATAGGAGTACCTATCTTAACTCAACATCTATCACAGCTATTTAACATGGTATTGGATACAAAGACCATTCCAAGCCAATGGTGCAATTCGGTTAGATAACTACAGGCACATAAGCGTACTAGCAAGTACATATAAACTGTTTTCATCAATACTCTTAAAAAGAATAACACATGACATTGATAAACTTCAGCCAAACGAGCAAGCAGGCTTCCGATCAGGATTCAGCACAATGGACCACTTACAGACTATGGAGCAAATCATAGAACAATATCGAGACTATAATAGACCTCTGTATGTGGCCTTCATAGACTATACGAAAGCCTTCGATAGCATCAGCCACTGTTCGATCTGGAACGCACTGCAACATTCAGAAAACAACATTAAAAAAAGTGGATCAAAAATATATTATCATCCTGAAATATATTTACACAAACAGTTCGAGCAAGGTTAAACTAGAAGTCGTAGGAAGTGTAATAAACATCGAAAGAGGAGTCAGGCAAGGAGACCTTTTGTCACTAAAGCTCTTCGTTGCAGCGCTTGAAAATATATTTCGAAAATTAGATTGGTCTAAGAAAGGAGTCCAAATTAGTGGACGTTACCTAAACAAGCTGATATTCGCTGACGACATAGTCATAATAGCCGAAACTTCTGGTCTGGGATCTTCTGAAGGAAATGATGAGGTCGCTGGATCATGAAAGCTCAGAAATTGGTTTAGAAATGAACGCGAGTAAAACGAAGATAATGACCAACAACCAAAAAAGTCCTATTGTGATAAAAGGAAATAGTATACTCGTAGAATATGTCAACAGTTATATATATTTGGGAAAGTAGTTATCGTTCAATAAGCCTAGTAATGAAGAAGAAGTAATACGAAGAATAAGCATAACGTGGATAAAATTCTGGTCACTGAAATAAATTTTAAAAGAAAATTACAGTTTGCATTTTTAAAAGACTGTATTTTTTTATTAATATGGACTCTTACCATGCTTACTGTACGGCTGCAGGACGTGGGATGATACCAATGAAGTTGAACAAAAATTAAATGTACTCAAACGACTATGGAAAGTAACAACACAACAAAAATAAGTGATGCTTCCACACATGCTCTCAGACTAAAATGGAGATGGGCCGGACACATCACACGTTATACGGATACAAACCAACCGTAACCATATGGTTATGAACCATAGAAATCACACGATGGAAAGGACCACAGGGAAAGAACGCTGGTAGACCTATAAGACGGTGGGCTAATGACATTTTCCAGGTGTCAGGAAACGACTGGACTAATCTGTATTAGTCCAGTCGACTTCTAATCCCTATCCTTGCCTGTGAAAGGACAGGGATTTGTGGAAAAACCTGGAGGAGGCTTTTACCCAAAAAGGGGTCCATATTTCAAGAAAGAAGACTAACTATACTAACAATATACAATAAGTAAATTTACTAATACACTACTACTAAAACAACATTTGAACAAATGGCTTTTTAATTTTTGCATTCCAATACGCGGTCTCCATGCCAGCACTCATCTGCTCCAACGGCTTTCGGACCTTCGACAGACATGGCCGGCTCACTGCCACATCAGAAATACCCAGCATAGCTCGCTCCTTAGCGCGCTCAGCAACTTGAATTCGACGTCTGCACCGTATGAAAGGAAGTCTCAATAATAACAATAAATTTTATGACCCATGTTTCAAGTTGTATGCGAAAAGCAGTTTGATATCTATCTCAGATTTTAATAGATTGATCATTACTGTAGGAGAACAGAATGGGAAAAACCCATCTTTTATTAATGACACGCTTTAAATCTACCCATATAATGGTTTTATAATATCAATATGGATTAATATATTAGTTGAAAGGAGCTAGCATATCCGTTGTCAGTCGCAGGTGTAAAGCTTTTTAAGTTAAATAGGTTTTCTGTTATTATTAGGTAAATGTATTCTGAACTTGAAGTCGTTTGAAATGGCTATATAGACAATATTTTTAGGAGCATTCTCCTTAGCCTGACGTCACACAAATCCTGCATCGCACAATTACAGTTTACCGTGCAAACGACATATAAGACCATCCGACATCAATCGTTGGGCAGACGGGCCCGCCTGACGGGACACCCGTCTGATCGGAGGATCCTCCCTTTTCTGTAGAGGATGAGTGAATATTACACCCTGTTTCTCATACCTCTAAACTGGTGATCACAAGTATGAACGTCAGCGCAGCCTTCATGCAACTATTTCAGCGTGACGTCATCATCATCATTCCCGCAAGCTTTCGTGAGGCGAGTCACACAGCCAGCCAGCACCCACGGCTTCAACGGGTAGGTATACTGATCACCAGCATGCAGCGAACGCGCATTCCTGGTCATCACCCTCAGCCTGATCAGCAATCTTGGCACAGCACCTGCACTTTCAGCCGGTCTTACAAGCAGAGCCCATTCTACCCTCTCCTGGTGGATTCAGCAGTCAGCCACAACCTGGCGCTGTACCACATTTGACTCACTGGATCATAACGCAGCGCCACCCCGACTCACTGGGGAATCACCGTAATCACCACAGTCAGTTCCGACTCAGCGCAAACTATGCGACCCGTTTTTGACTCACTGGAACCACAGCTGGCACTGTGAAGCATCGCAAGATACAAGAATCAGCCCACTATCGACCTCCGGTTTCCTGAAGGGAGTGATGTGGCAGCATCTACATCGCCACATGCGAACTACGTATCAAAGACCTGATACCACACAAAAATCTTAACATCACACAAATCCTGCATCGCGCAATTCGAGTTTACCGCGCGAACGACATAGGTATATAAGACTATCCGACATCAATCGTTGGGCAGTTGCCCGCCAGAGACGAAACCCGTCTGGTCGGAGGATCCTCCCTTTTCTAATGAGGATGAGTGAACTTTACACCCTGTTCCTCATGCCCCTTTTTTTTTGGGTGGGAAATCATCAAATGACTTTCTCCGCTCTGGGTGGAGCGGGAGGGCGTGTCAGGCTCTTACTGACTAAAACCCACCCGTGTTCCTTCTGTTGCCTGTGCAATGCCAGGGGGCCACGGTATCCCTTTCGGACTTTCTCGCAACCCCGGGTTCCTCATGCCCCTAAAATACTAAATTAGTTTTTCTTACAGGATAGGTATATTATAACATATACCACCAGCACATTATACTCGTAATATGGTGTACAAAATATTCAAATGTCATTCTTAACGAAGATTTTTGATTTACAATACTTAAGTCCAATAAGAATAAATATTGTTATAATTAGGTAATCGTTACTTTAAAATCTATAGACAATGTACAAATAATTCCAGTGCGTATCATTGAAACGAGGTTAGTTTCTAAGTTTCTAAATAATTGAACGAATGCAAAGTCGTTTTGGAAAACGTTACGTAGAGTGCGCGACAAATACGATATAGGTGTGTACCCCAAATGCAGGTTAACGCACCTGAACCAGTTTGTAATTAAGAATATATTTAAATTCATTAAAAAGCATTAAAACTTTCCTCGGCCGATACACATTCAATAAACGACACGCTAAGTGGCCCCACCAGTACCTAAGGAGCCGAACCTAGTTATGTTGTGAGATGTCCATGCTGTCGGTACCACAGATCTTAATAAGGTGGAACTAAACATATAGTTTATAGCGCAATATAATCAATATCATATTATGCAGACCAGATATTTTTATAACCCTTTAGCACTTGATATTATTTCAATTATCTAGAAAAGCTTACATTCTCAATTTATAAGATAGTATACATATTTTAGGTAGGTACAAAGATCGTTTTATTGCAGTGTTGAAACGAAAACAATTATAAAATTATTGTTTTTTATACATTATGTAAATGGTTACGGATCAACACCATAAATTATGATTACATACCATAATTACCATTAATTATATAAATCCGACTTTCAAGTACCTCGGACAAATATTTTGGTATTTTCTCTTTAGGGTATCTAAGTATAAGTATAATACTTATAAACCACCACCGCCGCCACCGCCACCGTGCCTAATCAGGAATTAGATTCCATTTAAGTCGAACCATTAATTTTTATGTCGAATTTGCATTGAATTATTTAAATTAGCTCATATAAAAGTATTTCAGCGTTAATTCTAGGTTATTATGTTGAAGAGAATGGCAAATGACCCGACGTATAATTAAGTATGCTCATTTACTAAAAGATGTTAGCAAAAGCTATATATTTTTTATGAACTCGGGATAATGGATAGTGTTTCCTTCTGTGTTGCGACGTTCTCAAATTGTCGATTAAAATATGCTGCTATAAAGCTCTAAGTCGCGTCAAGGGTCACGACTTCACTCACAAGTTCGCCCGAAGTCACCACGACGAAGAGGTCAAGGCACCATTTTGTTGATATAATGTTTCAATATAAAGTGATTGTTGTCGAGGCCTCAAGTCAGGGTTATACACAAAGTAAACTAAACAAGCCATACGGTAAGAGGCGATCATTAACCGAACTTTAACGTCTCATTTCAAATTTCACGATTCAAGATTCAAACGGGAAATCGACATTTAATGCAATAGTCTCATATACTCGTAGAATTAAAAGGTATTAAAACTCGGTATCTGGATAAGACAGTAATGATAGTGAAGTACGAGCATATAATGAGCGTTATCGCTGGCAGGAAATGAGAGGTTGATGGTGCAAATGAAAGACAATACGGCTGTATTGGCAAATAATGCGTTTGTTTAGATAGGCGCGTGCGGCGCGCGGGGGCGGCGCGGCATGAATGGACGCGCGTGATTCACTGCGGCCCATTCATAACCGACGCGCGCGCATCACACGCCACGAAAATCAATTCAATGCCACTTTATGCCGTGCCACAATCCGTTTGCGAATTAACGAATCTATTCTAAACTAAGTGCCTCGTCACGGCGGAGTGTCGCTCTCAATATCATTAGACGTCAACTGAATTTTCATAAAGGGAATCTGAATTATACACGACATAACGATTAAAGTTTGACTTTATTAACGTTTTTACTGAAAAAACGATGGAAGTCAAAACCAGTATCTGCATGTAGATACTGGTTTTGACTTCTATCGTTTTTCTTTTTATTCTAACCTTTCTAATTATTTTAAGTTATACTTTATGTAAGGTAATTTACTGAAAACAATGAAAAGTTGAACTTCTCAGCCTGTTTACTCAGGTACTTATACGACATCAAATTATGTGCCAGCACATAATCCTTCTGGACTGATGTCAAATTTTTGTTGTCCGATTTGAAATTCCCAATAATTAAGTTTAAGTAATTACTTAACTATCAATCGAATTGCACCACATTCCATATAAAGCATCTTTAACATTTTTTGAGGAAATAATTTTGCGCTAAGTGTAAACGCGCTCTTCGTTCGGTCTGCCGTAGGCTCATGTAATATATAAGTACGTTACTACAGTTGGTTTGACTCGAAGGCAAAAGGTTATGAGATTTCAACCCATAGATTTGCTGATAGCATTTAACTGGACGGGTAATTGTTTGGTGAACGGGCTATTAATTTTATATAATGGCTTCAAGTCCACATTTAAGTTACCTAATGAAAATTATGGCTTCGGACCTCATGAGACGCTATTGAAAAACTTTAGCTGGCCACAAAGAGGCTGGGTGAGTTATAGTAAGTCTTGCGCACGTATTGTTATAGTATATTTTATTATTATATTCGTTTTCCTGTTCTAATGTTATCTTGTATTTTATCTTAGACTTCCTGCCTGAGTCTGTTGTGATGGATACGTTGTTGTTTTCTCTTCATAATAAATTGACTAAGTTCTAACTGAACAGACAGCTGTGCTGCTGGGGAGTTTGTTGCGCCACTTCTTCTTCCCAGCAAAAGCACTAGGAAGTGGTGAAGGGTGGGCGTTTTGTGGGACTGTCTTATGTAACTTTGACGTTCGAAAAGTGCTGATTCTCAGCATAGTTAAAATAAAATTTGAGCTGAAATATACCTAAGGGGACATCTTCATGGTCATCCTGACATGCAGGTACTCGTAAACGTCAATATTTTGATAGGTTATGCTTTCATGATGCCGCTTTGTATGATGATAACATCGCATTAGTGGCCTTGATGAAGCTGTATACAGTCTCACACACTACCACCACCACATCATCACACACAACACCACACCATCACACCATCCACACACACACCATCACCATCCACATACCATCCATACACCATCTCAAGAGCTTAATATCAAACTAAAATTGTTGTATCTGAACTGTTCAATAAATCTACTTAAATAGCAGAGAGCCAGTCCGTATTTTAATATTAGCACATGTCTGATTCGAAATCATTCTAAAATCTCAGCACACAAAGACACAAATCGATTGAACAATCGATTCATGATTTTAATACTTCATTGTTCTGTAACGTCAATGAATAAGACCTGTTTAGGTTGTAATGGTAGCGACATACAAGTAAAATATTATATTACACAATAAACCACTGGTGACTCCATAAAAGTTCATAAGTGTGACGATAAATGGAAATAGTATCAGATAAGTGACCATACGCCGATATATTTACAACTTACAATTTGCATGGAAAACAATCACACACGGCACAAATGGGAAATGTTCTACAGAAATGAACCTAACAAGGGCATGTATAGCATTTAGTTAGGAATAGGTAAACAATAAATACTAGAACAAGGCGTTACAATGTGTTTACTGTTTAAGTGGTCGGCAGATAAGGGCTGCATACACTTGAAGTCGTTCACAATGTAAACAAGATCGGATTAGAGCAGTCCGTGAATTATCTGGCTTTATTTATTATCACCTGTTTGACTTACACAATATCCGAACAAATTATAGGAACTTGGGAAGGAAATAATTACAGCACATTTGCATCGAACTTGTGTTTCCACTTCAATGGAATTGATTTAAATATGGAAAATAGACGACTCAATAACCTAATTACCAACTTCGGTACATAGATGATGATGATAATAGAGATTTTGTACTGGTGACGTCATTGTAGGGAAGATGACTAAATTTTTGTGTCCGTCTGGTAGATTATTAAAAAATATTGGACTCGGGGTATTTTTTTCTTTTTTTACGTAATTAAAAGATTACGGCGATACATTTGAGTTATCTTAGAATGTGGCATGAAGTTTTTTTTTTTTTTTTTTTTTTTGTCTAGGGCATCTCGTAGCTCACCTCTGAGGTGATGACTACTTAACCGGTCAATCCTGCGGCTGCCTTAAGCTACTAACTTAAAGCCTCCAGCCAGGGGCAAAACTATTCTAAATTAAAACTAGGCGAACGCTCGCTAAGGGCACCCCCTGTGGGGTACGGACCTCGGCTTAGGGCGTCGCTGGGGGGAGGACAGCAAGTTGGGACAGGCTGGATCAAAGATGATTCATTATTATTAATCGGGGAATTTAAGACTACATTTCTCAGCAAAACGCGGGCTGGCGCTTCTGCGAGCAAGGGTCGGTGGGGAGTATTATTTACTCGGGCGGGTCGCGATCGCGGAGGACCTCGGCGGCGAGGTCGGAATGCGGGTCGGTGTCTGTGTTTCTTGTGCACTGTACTTGTGGCCCTATTGCTCTCCTGGAGGAGGGTTATGGGGTCGTCTGGGTCGGTAAGGATTTGCCTTGGGCGGCGGGTCTGACTGATTCTACTCGTGACATAATTGGCGGCCTCGACAACCAGAGGGTTGCGATGTTTGGCGGCGGACTCAAAGAAACGCTTGGAATTGCGTTTGAGAAATTGGTGGATTGTGGGGATCTTTAGGTCGAGATGGAGGATCTCGTTCCTAACGTACCAGGGGGCACCGGTGATTTTCCGGAGAAATCTATTTTGGAGCGTTTGCATCCTATGAATATGACGGGGTTTTGCGTGTGCAAATACGGCTCCCGCATAGGTCATGATGGGACGAACGCACGCCGTGTACGTACGCAATTTGCACTTAAGTGACATTTTGCTACGTGCATTCAGAACAGAGTGGAGTCTACCGAGGACGAAAGCGGCTCGCGAGCGGACCTGCTTTATGTGCTCACTGAAGGTGAGATGCTGATCTAGGACGACACCTAGGTATTTGGCTCGCTTCTCCCAAGGGATTGGCTTGCCGAACATGGTGATGGGTCGGGGGGGTTTGAACCTTTTGCGCGGTTTCCTAAAGAGAATCGCTTGGCTTTTATCCGGGTTAACTTCGATCCTCCACTTTCTAAACCAGGTGCCGAGCATGTCGACTGAGGTCTGGAGAGTGTGGGCTATCGAGTCAGTGCTGGTTCCCTTGTAGTAAATGGCCGTATCGTCTGCGAACAGAGCCAACTGCGCCCTTTTACTCTTTGGGATATCGCTGGTGAAAAGCGTGAAGATTAGGGGGGAGAGCACAGAGCCTTGAGGGACTCCTGCGCGGATAGGACGAGGGGAGGATATCGCTCCTTCGATACGGTAGCGGAAGGTGCGGTTTGACAAAAAGTCCCGTAAGATGAGCACGAGACGGTCCGGCACACCGAGTTTGTAGAGCTTATATAATAAGCCGTTGTGCCAGACTTTGTCGAACGCTTTCGCTATATCAAAGAATATTGCACCGGTTATCAAGCCGCGCTGGAAGCCAGCGCATATGCTTTCAATAATCCGGTGGGCCTGATGCACGCTAGAGTGCTGGGTTCGGAATCCAAACTGTTCGTTGGGGATGAGGCCCTTGGTTTCGGCAAAATCTCTGAGGCGCTTATAAATAAGCCTCTCATAGACTTTGCCGAGTACCTTGAGCAAACTGATGGGGCGGTAACTAGACGGCTCGGTCTTGGGCTTGCCGGGCTTCGGTATGCCGATGACCGTGGCTTCTTTCCATGCTTGGGGAAAGATGTTATTGCTTAGGGCACCATTGAAGATGGTGGCCAATAGCATTATCAGGTGGGCAGGGAATAGCTGGATCACCCTATTGGTGATTCCATCTGAGCCGGGGGCTTTGCGGGTTTTCAGACCTTTGATGATGTCATGCACTTCGTCTGGAGTGACGGGAGGCAGAGGACTATCAGGGTCTTCAACGGGAGGGAGAGAGGATCTACGTTCGACCTCGGCGTCGACCTCTAGGAGGTGAGCTTGGTCTACCGGTTGGGAGCTAGGGGAGCATTGAGCTTCTAGACTGTCTGCTAGGCATTCAGCCTTTTCTAAGTCCTCGAACGCGATGGTCTTGTCGGGACGGGTCAGGGGGGGCATGGAGGCCACTTGCTGGGACTTGAGTTTCCTCTGAAGTTCCCAGAATGCCAGGTGGGTGGGCTCTAGTTCGCTGAGCATCTTGTCCCAGCCCGTGTCACGCAGCTCCTGTATGCGTGTCTTTACAGTTCTCTGTAAATAGCGCATATGGGCTTTGTTAGCGGAGCAGGGAAAATTGCTGTAGGCACGAACGGCCGCGTTCTTCTCAGTCAGCAGCGCGCGTACATCGTCCGGCAGGCTCCAGCGAGGGTCGCCCGACGCTGAAACCTCCCTAGAGCATTCTTAAGGAGGAGAGGGAGACGTTCTTAAGGAGCGCCACGTCTATGACGTCGGGGTTATGATGGGTAACGTGGGGAAAGTGAGTTGGGGTCATCGGGGCGATGACGTCAAAATTGAGAGAATTAGAGAGGTCGAACAGGTGTCGCCCTCTGGTACAGGTTCTGGAACTATTCCAGGCGGGATGCTTGGCATTGAAATCGCCCGCTAAGATAGCAGAGTCATTCATGCCGAGTAGGATAGAGAGGTCGTCTGAGAGGAGTTGGAAGTTCTCCGAAGTATTGAGGGGTGGGATGTAGACCGATACTAGTGAGATCGGCTGATGGCCGGTCATGCCTAAGCGGCAGATTGAGACTTCTAATCGTGAGAGGGGAGGAGGGTCTATTGGGATGCAATATAGATCCTTTTTATAGTAAATAAGGGTGCCGCCCAAGTGACATCGCGTCCTGTCATTGCGAACTATGCGATAGTTGGCAATTGACGGGTCGCGGTTGCATGGCTTGAGAAAAGACTCTTGGATAAGGAGGATGTCAATTTGATGGTCGCGAAGGAAAGTCGCGATCTCATCCCGTTGGCCTCTAATGCCATTGGCGTTGAAAAAACCTAACTTGAGGGATCGGGGTTTGAACCTAGTATTGATGGTGTTATACATTATGGGTTCTAGTAGGGGTGCTGAGGGAGGTCAGGGCTTGCGTGATCTCGGGATACGCATTGTAGATGGCCTGCAACCTGAAGAGGTCGCCAGCGGCCTGAGCGGCCAGGATTTCCTGGGCCATTTGGATAGCGCGAGGGGAGAGGAAGGCTATAAAAGTCGAACTTATAATGTTATAGGCCATGCTAGGGCCGACTGTGGGGGGGGCTGAGGTTGGGGGACGCGATGCTACTGGAGCAGGTGCGGGTTTGACGAGGGGCGCGGTGATGCGAATGCGGGGGTCCATGAGACGGGGGATGGTGGTGGTTTGGAGGGGGGTAGGGGCAATGGGTTGGGAGGGGGGTATGGGTTGAGAGGGGGGTATGGGTTGAGACGAGGGTATGGATTGAGAGGGGCCTATGGGTTGAGAGGGGGCCAGGGCTGAGAAAGCTTGCTGGTGGTGGAGGTAATTCCACGGACTTGGCCTCTGAGGGCTTAGTCGCTGGGGCATCTGAGCTGAGGGTACTTTAAACCCTGAAGGAGCTTCCCTTTGCTGACGAGCGTCGAAACGTTTGGTCAGTTTGGGGGATGTGGATTTGGGGGCTTTTGGGCAGCCGCGGTAATTAGCCG
The DNA here is from genome assembly GCA_963853775.1 of Xanthia togata. Classification (NCBI taxonomy): domain Eukaryota; kingdom Metazoa; phylum Arthropoda; class Insecta; order Lepidoptera; family Noctuidae; genus Xanthia; species Xanthia togata. The sequence continues at coordinate 14,265,977 of OY970803.1, forward strand.
GGTGGCCTACTTGCCCGCAGAGGACACAGCTGGGTGGGTCGGGACATAGGGAGTGGTCCTTTGGCCGGGTGCACTCGGGAGTGCCGTGCTCGCCCAGGCACTTGACGCACCTGGGTTTTGCGTGGCAGTTCCGTTGCGAGTGGCCGTAAAGCTGGCACTGGTGGCATTGGCCAATAGCACCGCTTTTCCAGGGCTTCTCAATAGAGAAACCCACGAGGGAACATAACGATTTCAATTGAAATATAGGGTGGTGACCCTCTACCGGGGAGCAAACAACGAGGATCATGTCGTATGCCTCACCGCGTTTGCCGCGGTGCATACGGTGGACCTCATCGACGGGGATCTTCTGCGACTGAAGGTCGGCTAGGATATCCGAAGGGGGGATTTCCTTCGGGATCCTTTTGATGACGACGCGGATCTGACGTTCTTCTGGGAGGGAGAACGAGTGGTATGACACTCGTCTCTCTCTCAGTAGCGTTGTAAAAGCCCTATAGTCACGGGACGTAGGGACTGTAACTTTAATACCCTGCTGGGTGTTCCTGGCGCTAGTGTATGCGATCTTTTGATCGCAACACCATTTGGAGATATCCGTCCATTTCCCCTTGTCCTGTACGAACACGGGTGGTGGCGGAGGGACCTTTTTTGGCCCAGAAGTAGGTGGGGTGGGGGCAACCTGCGCGGAGGTTGACGCTATCGGGCGGGGGGCGGGGGAGGGGGAAGCTACGGGGGCACAAGTAGCGGGTAGGGCTAGGGAAGGGAGGAGCGACTCAGAGTCCTCTACCGCAACGACCTTGTTGGCCTGGGTGGAGCTCTGCTTCTTGTTCTTCCTTTTCATCCCTTTTCCTTGGACGGGGATGAAACCGTCGTCGTCGGAATGGGAGGAAGAGGAAGAAGAGAATTTAGCCTCTTCATCTGACGGGTAAGGGGAAACGGGGCGCTTTGAAGCGGTGGGGATGGGCTCGTCTGTGTCCATGGACACTGACGGGATGAGCGGGCTATCCCGCGCGACGGCAGGGATGTCTAAAGCGTCACTGAACGTAGTGATGTTTCGGTCAGAGGGACCAGGGAGGGTTCGCTGTAAAGCAGCGAAATGCCCACCCCATTTGGTTTTGAGCCGAGGCTCATCATCGAGGACTCTCTGAAAGAGTTTGATGAACGCTGTCAGAGCGTCCTCCATATCTAACAGGGGATTTTAAATTTGGGAATAAATAACTCCTATCTTTCCCTATACCTAACTCCCCGGGCGGACTACCGGGGATGTGTAAAACCCTCCCTGCCGGGTATAGGCAGGGAGGTTGTGTGCCTAAGGGTGAGCCCTAAGCTTGATTTTTGCCCGCTGCCTATCTTAATGTGCAACAGGGTCCTACAAGTCTAGTGCGAAGGGTGTAGACACACCCAACCGACACTAGGTGTGTAGCTGTTGAAGGAAAACTGTCACCAATGCCGACTAGGAGACCCCCCAAGGCCGAACACTGGGACCCGTCCAACTGACTGCCTAGCCCTGAAGGGGTTCGGCGGGTGTGATTGGGTCAACACCCCCTCGGCTTTGTTGGCACCGTATGGTATCCACCGAGGACCACGAAACTGTGGTTTTACCCAGAAGGGGCCAATGACGCGCTACGTTTTGACTTATCTCTGTTAACAGAAAAACTTTATTAATTGTGTCTTGAAAAAGACAGACAATTAATAGCGGTCGGTAGTCCTTGACTACGTAGTTCGTCGCTCTGCACGACGATATCAGGATTCCACAGCAGGAACCACAAACAGGAACTCAGGAACACACAGCAGCGCACGTCCGTCCGCGACCGGTGCCGAGCGTAGAATGGAGGCATGAAGTCACTAGTATGGAGATTTTATACTTATTTGTGACGTAGCGAGCCCCCACTCCCCAACTTTAATGCGTTTTATCTAAGTACAGTCACGAGCTTTAATTTGGGACCCACCTAAGGTTGAATATCGTGTAGCAAACTTTCGCCATTTAGAGCTATTATGTTAACGCTGTCACTTCACAAACAATAAACGTCATAATGTTTACCATCGACAACTTTACGTTTCTAGGGGCTAACGTCAACTGGAGCGAGGGCAAACGATCATTACCGATTTCCGAGTAATAATTACTTTTTGGTCCTGTGGTCCCATAAGAAAAAAGAAACAAATAAAAAAGAACAAAATTATATTGTCAATATATGATAGCTAGTCAACTAACCCGCTTATTCTTCAAACCTATATTAGTTAAAAAGTTTTGTCTCTTTCTCAAACATAAATATCAAAGTGACGGACCAAAACAACATATTTAAAATAAAATAGGTTTAAAGGCCGTTTATGATTATGGGGGCTTAGAAGATTTCAGCTAAAATATTGATTAATAAAATCTTTAGAAAAACAAAGTTATTTATTCTTTATATTTATTAAGACATTTATGACACAAACCTCAATCTTAACACAATTATATACACACATCAACACGGTCTAGGGATATTTTTAAAAAAAGCGAATTACTATCAATGTGTTAATTATTTATATGACATGTATATATTTAAAAGATACGTTATTTAATATTCTACCATTTTTTAATAATGGTTAAGGTACTTAGATTAAAATTTCAGGATTTTATGGAAAAAAAATGAAGCATAGACGGAAACCGTATATGAATTAACTTTTAATTTGTGAGTAAAAACTGAAAAAAATAGAAAAATCATTTAATTTGTGTTTATAAACTTGAATTTAGTAGTCTGAGAAAGCGCCCATGATGTTCATAACACATCGGCAACGATTCGGCATGCTCAGAACAAGGTTGTCAATGTCTTGCTGCGGAATATTGTCCCATGTCCTTCTGAGGTGCGCAAAAAGTTGATCTTCTGTAGCCAGATTTTCAGGAACTTCCTTCAGAGCTCTTCTTTGCAGCATATCCCACGCATGCTCAATGGGATTTAGATCTGGCGATTGAGCAGGCCAGTCTAAGGCCCTAACATTATGTGTATGTAACCAAGCTGCTACCGTTCTCGCCGTGTGTGCCCGGGCATTGTCGAGCATGAGCAGGAAATCTTGCCCCATTTGTGTTCTGTGGCAAGATTACGGGCCCCAGCACCTGTTGGAAGTATCGTTCTGCCGTCATATTGCGCCGCACCCAAACGAGATCCGTCCGTCCTCCAAGACGAATTCCTGCCCAAACCATAATTGTTCCTCCTTGGTATGGGTGAACTTCCTGAGGGTTCTGGAGACGGCTCCATCGTCCAGGAACTCGCCAAACACGCGTCCTTCGTGAATCTGGATGGAAGCCGAACCTGGATTCATCCGTGAACAGCACATTGGACCATTGCTCACGGCCCCAGTCCACGTGGTTCCGAACCCATTCTAATCGTCGTCCACGATTGCCTCTCCGTAAAGGTGGGACCCGGAGTGGTCTACGAGAGCGTAGATTGCTTTCATGCAGTCGCCTTTTTACAGTTTGGTCACTCACAAGCACTTGGTGTTCCACTCGCAGCCTTTGGACCAATTGAGTCGCCGTTGCATTTGGTTGAGCTCGCGCAGTAATTTGCAAAAATCGGTCTTGTCTGGGGGTAGTGATGCGATTTGGCCCCCGGTGCCTCTCCGCTACTTCACCTGTGGCACGATAGCGTGTCCACAATCTTGAAATTACATTTTGATGGGTCCCTATGGCCTCAGCAACATTACGCTGAACAGATCCAGCTTCCAGCATTCCCACAGCTCGTAACATCTCCGCCCTCGTCAAATGTCGGCGTTGCATGGCTACAATACCTCAATTTTAACTTTATCTTTCGTTTAAAAATGAAAAAAAACTGTAACTAAACGTAATTCGTATTGTTTTCTAAATTTCGCACAAATGAAAATTCCCTCTCCTATACATCAAGACATTTTTATGCCACCGAAACAAAAGAATTTTCAAAAATTTTAATTTGGAATTAGTCTGAGATAAATTACAAACAAATCGGTGTATAAAAGATTCCAATGCGGCCAGTACTTTTCGAGTTATTTAATTGAGTATGAAATATCCCTAGACCGTGTTGATGTGTGTAGAAAGCATGGTTAGCGGTGCACAAAATAAACACTTATCACCGAAGGCTACGACTAAATTAATTTAAATCTCTCCAGTAATTTTTTTATCATAAATATTCAAAACCGCGTATATCCACCTTCATTGTCAATCACAGCCTGGAGCCGGTTACGCATGGATACAATCAATTTGTCACATATGTCAGTACCCCTTAAACTTTCCCAGACTGTGAGGCAGTGATCCATAAGTGCTTCTCTAGTTCTTTCGTTTCTATTTGACCATTTTTGAACCATTAAGCCCCATAAAGGAGATGGGAAACGGTGGGCCTAAATGTAATAAGTTAAGATATGATCTAAAAAATCAGTCATATTTTTCTATCTTAGAATATGAAAAATCACCTCAATTCTCAATCTGGAAGCGGAGAAATATGGAAAAGATAGTTTTCGTGAGATTACCGATTGAGTAATCGATTACACAGTTACGAAAATAAAACCTTTGCACTAAATAATTAACTTAAAGTAATTAAATGCACTTTATACACTTATGTGCAATATAGTGCATATAATTACAGTCATATTAATAAATAAAATATCAATTAATTACTGAAAAAACAATATTAATGATTATCGATTTCATATCGATTAAAATTAGTTTTCTATTTTTAGTCTATGTCACTGGCATGACAGCTGACTGACTCGGACACTAGACAGTTGCCAACGTAGTATCCCTATGTAGTCTGTGGTTGCCAACTGCTCTAATAATCTCGTTTGCTTACTCGTTTCGTGTTTTCCGATGCGTTTTGAGTGCTTTCCCAATTGTTCTTAATTTTTCACGACCTTTGCTTTGTATTTTACGGATTCCGACCCTGTCTACCTCGTACGACCCTTGCTTTCACACTGGACACCGAAGATGGCTCACACGTTTGACTTGAAATTGTTATTTTGGTTTTTACCGCCGGATTGTGTATTGGGTATTGTTGAAACCACGGAATAGAAAAAACAGTGAAACTATGGATCGCTGTGTGAATTGTGGGTCAACAACTGATCACTGCAATACACTGGGTCGACGACCCTTACCCGATGAAACAATTCTGTCAGTGATTCGGCAATGGCTCTCGTACAGGAAGGGAGGTTATAGTAATGCATTACTGTAAATTATTGTATTGTAGGGAGACGAACTGTAGGCTACTGCGCTCATATAATCTGCATTATATGGTATCTTAGCTGGGCTAGGTACCTACCACGATCATATAGCACCACATGCACAATTCCTAGACGACATTTCAATTATAATTGAAGACGAATAAAACACTATACTTAATTTTTTATTTTTATTTTAGACATCCTTTCCGTAGCTCCGTACCTGTTACCTACATAGGTAGGTAGGACTGAAGTCATTGACGTTCATTCATATGATTTATCAAATATGTCCTATTAAATATAATAACTATTAGTGCAAAAGCACATATTTTGCACTTCAGGAATCGCTGTTAGTTAAAGATTGTAACATAACCTCACTTTTACATAATCTCTTTTATCTCTGTTCTCAGATTGACAAAATCTGCAGAATTTTCAGTGAAAGGCTGATAATATATAAGCTATTAATTGACACCACTTTCATCTTTTTACAACCAGGCCCAAGATTGTATGTAATCGTTTCAGTCTCCTTTTCTATAGGATTTAAATCGGCACACTTTGCAGGCCACGGAATACGATTTAAATTTGCTCTATTATTGTCGAACCAAGTTCTAACGATTCTTGCCGTATGAATTGTTGCGTTATCTTGAACAAAGTTTATTGGAGCAACATCTTCTTGTGGATAATATAGTTGCAATGTTGGAAGGACACTCTCGTCTAATAAATCGACATAATCTTGAGCAGTGGCCCTGGGTGGTAAATTTATTAGTAGTCTTTTCATCGATGAAAGCCGTCGTCGTCCAATCAAAATTTAGATACTGACGTGCGAAAATAAGTCGAGCAGCTTTATGGGCATCCGTCAACGCAATTTTTTTTGCAGGCCGCCTGTGATGCATTCCCATAGCTTTAAGATGCCTTCTAACTGTTGAAGGGTGGACTTCAAACGCTTCCGCAAAATGCCTCGTTGGCGTAAATCCATTCATCAGGTATTGCCTTTGCATCAAGCGGCTCTGCTCTTGTGTTATAACTTGCGGGTGATGGTTGTTCCCGTGGCGTCGAACCCAGCGGCGAACTGTGTTTCTTGTCACATTTATTCGTCGCGATATCTCGTGAATGCCTACTCCTTGTTCGTGCAAATCAATAATTTGGAGCCTTATTTGGTCACGATTAGCCGCAAGCATTTTATTAATTGGTAAATTATATTTTGTGAAAATATCACATTAAACTATTTTCTTAAATGACACTGACACGACACATGTTCGTAATTAGAAAATCGTAATGATAGCTTTTTGCAACGAGGTTATCATTTCATAGGTCGATTAGATAAGACATTTTATGTCTTAACTTGACATTCAACATTTCAACCTTAAAGCAAAGTTTCAAAGTTTCGACCTTATTGCATTATGATTGTTCTAACAACATTTAACGGAAATGGGTCCCAAATTAAAGCTCGTGACTGTACCTATTTTCTAATTAATATGTGGAAGCAAAAATTTTTTTTTTTTTTTTTTTACCCAGGCATCATCCATATTCAATACAATATGTTGTTGGATACTAATAGATGATTTTCAACATGATTACTCTAAGTAAAAAATAAAAACGGTTAATTCCCTCGTATCTGCAATTAACTTTACCGAACACCTATTAACAAGCGACGTGATGGCAGTTTCACATATGAGTGTAACCTCTGGCTCTGATGGCCAAGTTCATATCTGTTTTCGGTCACGATCGCAACGAAGGCTAGCCACGCAATAAAGATCCATAATTTACATAGCATTATTGCTCACGGCTCTACGCAGTTCCTTGTGAAATTACCAACTAGGCTAAATTGGTTTAATGCCTATCTTACATCTTGTGTTTAAAGTAAGGAGCCGTAAAGAACTTGCTTCTAGTCAGCGATGCTATCAGCTAACTAGCTGTCGCTATATCGCGAGGTATCGCGTTAAACTAACATTTAATAGAATTTCTACTTAATTATGTTTTTTTTCAATATTGTAGCATTTCTATGTTACCTGAAGTTTTTCTTATAAATGATGATTATGAAGTTTTCTTTCCAATAAAAATAGTTTGTCAATGAATTCATACTCGAAGGCTGCATCAAGATAGCTTTTTTTATTTTTTAGTGAACAGGAAGTATGCAAGCATATTTTAAAAAAATGTATAAAGTCCAAGCCGCAGTAATTCCAATACTTACGTATACGTTTGTAGTCACAGCTCAGCAAGTCAATGCCAGCGGTGCGCCGAACGATTGCATGTATGTAGTGTTTACATATTTGCTTGTGCGTGACTGCGTGTATGGCGCTCAAATATTTGCTATTTTTGAAATGCTGACGACATTAGGCAACAGTCGCGAAACATTCCAAGTCCATTTGAATGAAAAGTGTGTCAGTGGTTGTTGCATGAATTGTTATAAAACGGGTGTTGCGTACGCCCACCGTCGTACCGTTGGGTTTGTGAATGGATCGTCGGTCGGCAGCAGCCCGAACTGAGCTGCTCTGCAGGGCTTGCAACAGCACTCGCCTACGTGCGTTTCGAGGTCGCCAACTTTCATTCATAGGCACGACGGTCACATTTGCAACGTGAAAAATCTGCAATCTAATCGCAACTGAAGTAATAATGTTGCGCAACATTTTCCTTGTCTGATGTAATGTTGTTGGAAGGTATAGTAGTCGGTGGTCGAGCTTTATGACTTCCTGTAGCCTTAAGATCGAAAGTTATACTTTGTCGGAAAAATTAACTGCAAATGCAGGTAGATATACTTAAAATGACTGTTTATTTAGCATGAGATGTAGTGTAGAGCTTGTGGATTATGATTCTTTACTCTTGACAAAAGTTTCTAATTTCTCCAAGTTGCTTGAAGACAATATTTATAAGTAGTTTGTAAGTATTTATAATTAACATATTCAATAGCCACTTATTATACTTGGGTGAGTATTTTAACACCTTTGTCACTACGGTACACTTTGGTTAAGTAAAATGAAACAGTACAAAAATGTAGGTAAACGTCCTAATATGAATGGTCAAACAATTAAGTACCTACCTATACCTATTTTACACCTGGAAGCACACTGATAATCTGATCGAAGTAACAGTTATTTTAATTATACAGCGATTTTTACATACTAAATGCTAAAGTAAGAGATCTTAATAATATTGAATTAATATACAGCTTTTATGAGTATCTACCAATATAATTCGAATATGACAGCAACAAAATATGTATGATTGGCTGTCGCCAGAAATCGTTATAATATAAATTGATATAAACCTACTATTCAAACGAGCGTCTATCAAACGACTTAAATCATGTAACCCGACAACTCCGAGTCTTCTATGGCGTCTAAAATATTCCCGTCGTTCATTGACACGTGCCAAACCAGTTTTCGGGCAAGTTTTTCTGAATGGTCGCTTCCTTTGTGAGAGTAAACATATTCAAATGTTGCGATTAATTCATAGTTAGATAGTGCCATGGTTTTATGAATGGAAGCCAATGCAAATGTGTGGGTGTGAGGCCGTGTAGCCTGCGCGTGCACACATACAAGTGCGGATTTGCATACTGGCTTAGCGAGCCACGTGTTCCTCTCAAGCACAGTTACCTCTTCAATATTCGAGAAGTTAATTTTAAATGTAAATGATATTTGAAAGTCAACAGTTTATAATGCACCCAGGAAATGAGATCTTTCAATGTTTGCAAACCGATCTCGTTCCGGGTGCGTGTTAGCAGAACCAACGGTTGCAGGGAACCGTTCCTGAGCTCGTGCGCCGACAATTCGTAACTAACAAAATGTTGTATTTATCTAGTAAGTAGCTACTTGTGTATGTACTGTACTGAGTACCTTTATACAATAAGACGTAATGTGTGAGCTTGATGCGACGAAATTTGATTTGTTTCACAGTTATTGTAGTGTTGAAGCATTTTTGTATGTGTAATTGTCTATATCTGTTTTAGAACAAGGCTCTATCTAGAAAAATACGATTTTCGTAATCGTATCGTAAGTAATGTATCTTTCAATTATCACACAATAGGTACATTGTGTTTGTGTGGTATTAATATGTGCAAATGAACTTGATTATAGAACCTACATTGTGTATTATATGAGAAAAGGTGTGAATGTGTAGTCAAACATGGTAATGTGTCTTACAAAGCAAAACTGCAAATAAAAGTACCTACTTTATGTGAACCGGTCAAGTGCGAGTGAAGTCTTCAGGTGAGGGTTCCGTTTAGTAACAAAGTGACTTACCACAGGAGAATTTCGGCCTTAAATATACACAATAGGTACTGTGATTTGGCACAGTTTACCAGACCAATCACCCAAGTCCCACGGGCAAGAAATCTATGCTTTATGCCCAGCAGTAGAATGCTGCTATATGCTGATGCCTGCTGATGCTGATAATGATTGAACTGACAAACTGACTAACATATGACAGAATTGAAACCAATAAGGTTTCCTTCAGAACCATTTTGGTACAAAAATCCTAGAAAGAACTAAGCAAATAGTATTGGAAAATGCAAATCGGATATAAATTGAATTGTACCTTCTACCATGTATCAGGGCCTTAAGAAGGCTTCTTTAATAGTTCGTTAGGCACAGTCATTAGGAGCGATATCGCGAGGCACGCATTGTATTCATCCTCCACAAAGGATGAGCGTTGGTACCACAAGCGCCTAGTTAGCATGATTTATAGCGAATGCGGTATCTGCCAGCTTCAATACTCGATTCCATATATGTTTGGTCCTACTTGTACTATTGTTAGTGATAGATCGTCTTTTTTTAGGTTTTTTGGTTATGTTGGTTAAATCCAGTGTTTTTTTCCACCAAGTATAGATAGTGCGATTCCACGACGACGCGCCCCACTCCGCTCCGCTCCGTACTAAAGTACAGCAGTACAGTAATCGCAGAGTGGGGCGCGTCGTCGTGGATTGCACTATCTGTAAGCGAATGCTTAATTATTTCAGCCTGAATTTTTTGTTGGCAAAATACATCGGATTACCTATTTGGCTTTTACATGTGGGTTGTTTGATGGAAAACAAATCAATTGACTTGTGGGTACAAAATAAGAATTAAGTTAGTATAATACCTACGTAGTAACTTCATAATACACTGAATAAAGTCAACATTTCATTAACTTACGTGAAAACTTTTTGAAAGAACATAACACGATACATATTTCCAATAACACAGTAAATAAGACAGCCAATTAATATACCTTTCAATATACAGCGAAGACAATAGAAACACGCAGATAGTTAAAGCTCAATAGACGATCGCGTGCTCGAGTCAAGGGCCTTCGATGAGCAAGGCACGAGTCATTTCCGGCGCTAAAGCTCGTGTCGCCGGCGCGGGCGCAACGTCGCCGATGTTGCAACGAAGAAGAATCGCTGCTAATAAATAATCGTCACTTTCATAAGCACTGAGTCATGTACAAAACAAGGTTGCCAGTTGCTTCTTCGTGTTGGTGGGCTGAAGTTCGTAAATTCTCTTGTGAAATCTTCGGCCTCATCCCTGATCACCGATATGTGGGTGATAATTATTTTTTATCGCCTACGCTTAGCTTTGTCTAAGCAAGTGTTAATATAGTGAGCTGACAATAGCAACTTTCAGTTGATTTAGCTCGAGGATTTAGAAATCTATCGCTTTGCTGTAATTAATCGAGTTAACGTACTTACTGCGCTACTTGGTAATCCAGTACATGGTCAATCCAATCTGTTAGTAATAGGGGTTAAAGTATGAAATTGCCGTTTTTATTGTACCTATTAGGTTCTTAGAATTGACATAGAACCTTCATGGTTTGAGATTTTTGAGTGAAACTTTTTTCACATGGTAGGTACTTATGAAATTCTTCTTCTAAAAAATGTGCAACATTCGATTATCGACTTTCAGTTGTTTTTTTTATTCACCTTAGACAAAAAAGATGGATACTTCGAAAATTCGAGTTTTTTTTAATACGAGTTCCGACGCGGAACTAACGCGGCAGAAACAGCTCGCAATATCAATATTGCGTTTGGAGAGGGGACTGCTAATGAACGCACCGTGCGATTTTAGTTTAAACGCTTTCGTGATGGAAACTTTGATTTGAAGAGCGAACCACGTGGAAGACCGCCCACACAGGTGAATAACAATGAATTATTATTGAAAGAGATGGTGGAAGCCGATCCGAGCCAAACTACCCAGGAGTTAGCAGCATGGTTTAACGTTACCTTACCAACAGTATTGACTCATTTACGTCAAATCAATAAAATAAAGAAATGGGTGCCTCATGATTTGACTGATCTGAAGAAAGAAACGCGTTGAAACAGAAATGTAGAAATATTGGATCGAATGGTGACATGTGATGAAAAGTGGATTCTTTACGATAACCGAAAGCGAAAAATTCAATGGCTGACCCCAGCTCAAATGCCGCAACAGTGTCCTAAAGCAAAGCTTACCAATAAAAAGGTAATGGTAACTGTTTGGTGGTTTCAGCATGGTGTAGGTAATTCACTAGGTATAGCTTTCTCCGATCTGGTCAAACAATAACGGCAGATGTCTACTGTGCCGAACTCCGAACAATGATAGCAAAACTAGCAGTGAAACAGCCCCGACTCATGAATCGATTATCACCATTATTGCTCCATGATAAAGCGAAACCTCATACAGCACGATTAGAAACCATTCGTCACCCTCCGTATTCGCCAGAACTTGCTCCAACGGACTACCATTTTTTTCGTGATAAAAAGCATTCTTCTCAGGAGGCAGTACAAAATGCTTTCACACAGTTTGTCGAATCTAGATCACGAGAGTTCTATCGCAAAGGCATAAATTACCTCCCTATTAGATGGCAGAAATGTATAGATAATGGTAATTATTTTGATTAAATAAATATGTCAAATTAAAAAAAAACGAATTTAAATTTTTCAGTACATATCGGTAATTTCATACATTAACGCCTAATATTTAGTGTAAGACGTGTGTGTGTTAGAAGTATGTAGCTGGTGATCTCAGCTAAAATACCTTGTAAGTATAATTTTGAAGAGCAAGGGTACCTGTTGCTTCTGTGCCTATGGCTATCAGTAAAAATTTGTAGTTGTAATTGAAATAAAATCTTGTTGACGAATGATTTTATGTGTCTTTTCGAAACTGGGGACGATTATCTGAAGAAGTGAAAACTATGACGATAAGTTATGTAGAATTGAACCAGCGATTTCATATTTCTGCAAAAAGATCAATGTACTTATCGGGCTGAAAAAGTCCCTTGGCACAGTAAACGTATAAACAGTTACGCATATTTACTTAGCAAACAGACAAACATATTATTAAAATAATAAGCGGCCAAATTCCAAAAAAAAATCTTAATATAAAGTGTTAGCAAGAAATGCATCGCAACATGGACATATCTAATTATGTAAATGTGTGGAGGTATTGTGTCGCCTGTCACTATGTATTGGTGGCTACAAGATATGCGTGTGGTGGCCACTCGAGCGGTCACCGGGCGCGCCGGCGCCAACATCGAAAGCTAGAAACCATCCCAATTTTTCCGTCCATCATTAGTAGGTTAAATTCGATATAAAATTTATTTATACCCGTTTTATTATGTATTTATGCAAACTATACTGACAGTATACTGGACTTAATCACAGCGTCCAATCGTAATTGATTTCGTTATCGAAATATGCGTTCGACCGATGCATGTTCCCAATAAGCTAGAAGACATTACTGGTTTATTTGAATGTATGTACACATTGATTCACACTCTCCTTATGGGGCTACTAGATGTTTGAGTTCTTTTACCAGTACCTACCTTCTTGATCATCAGTGAGGTCAGAAGAAGACATAGACTATTCATTGTAATCCCGGGTTGTACGTGGATTTTCCAGCACCTGTTGCTTTTTATTAGGTACGCCTTCATGAACTGCCCCTCCATTACTTTAATACATCTTAGAAAATGAATTGACCAATTAAAGCTGGCGCCGCTCGCCGTCACAACACAGGTTCCAAGCAGCCAAACTTCTACAAGTTTCCATCAAACTTCTACAAGTTTCCATCAAACCCGCCATTCACAGCTTCTTTTGACAGCAGCTTTTAATATTACTAAAACAAACAAGTAATTTGTATAGCAGATTTGAAGGGTCGAGTAGTTCGACGAAGCTCATCGCGCCTCGTGGGCGGTTAACGGGACCGCGAGGCGCCAGTCGTTCGGCGTGTGGTGCTATACTGTGCCGAGCAGTCGCGGTACCTCGGTACGTCGGGACGTCGGGGCTTCGGATTTGTAGAACCTATAGCCGGCACAGCTGATATTGAACGCAGCAGGATGCGTCCAGAGAACAATCAGTAAATATCTCTAGGTATAATAGCATCAGCTAATGGTCTTAAACCGGATCAGAACTTTAAAGCCCATGTGGTTTTGTTGGTAATCTTCATTCATCATGATAGTTAATGTAAACGGTTTTTGTGGTTGAAGTTTTAGACTTTATACCTACCTATTAAAAATATGCTAATTTTGCATACCTACTTACGGTGCTATCGCAAATCTAAGCTACGGCTAGGAGCTTTTTGGAAGGTTTTGGCACAACGAAAAACGAATGCCAGACGGGAGTGATTTCATTGGGGTTTTTCTATTTTCCCTAGTCACTGAAGAGTCTAAGCTTGGAGTCTTCTTCTCTCCTTTGGCTTATAATGTAATCTACGTAATTGTCATTATATCGACTCGAAACTTGTATTTCTCTGAACATGGTTCTTGAAGAATGCACATGTCACTGCATTTTTATCACCAAACGTTTTATTATTTCCCAGTTGTTCGACGTATATTGCGCAACCGCAGCTTCACAATAAAGTGCTACTGTGTTCCGTTCCGTGTATCGTATGACGCAACAACATGAAATCAATCCGTGTGACGGTTGTGTTGTTGATATATGGCCGGCGCCCACACTGGCTCCGCCGCAGATGAACCCATCAACCGTGCATTGTGCACGGTAATGGCCGATTATGAATATAGGTTATACTAACTCAGGCTTGAGGCAGTACCCTTGGATATCCATACAAGGATATCTACTGCTTAACTGCTTTGTGAAACAGGCAAACCATGGTCCTCTCTCTCCTTTTTTGTACTTATTGTAGTCTTCCAAAGTAGATAAATCTATTTTTCATAAATATATTGGAATGATGTGGCACAGGCTACACGTAGATTTTTTTAAACAAAAATTGGATTATGTACTCAGCGACCGCTGGTAAATGATAGACACCAATTAAAATTCTGACAAAAAGAAGTGGAAATTGGCGTCTGACATGACATGTAATCGAATTACAGTTCGTGTAATAAGCGGGGGCGTTACGTAAACAAAGAGTTGGGCGGACCTGCCACCGGGCGCCACCTCCCCGCCCCTCCCCCACCCTCGCACCTGCGCATGGGCACATTTTCGCAATCAACACCAAATTGAACAGCGCGAGGCGACGTGACACGCCGACCAAGCGCCTGGCGCCACAAAACATAAAGATTGGGTGATGCGACGTAATTAATTTGTATACTAACTTTCGAAGTCGGTATTCTACGCGTTACAAAACTGCATCTTTGCTACCTACATGTTTTATAATTATGAAATGATATAACATATGAGCATTGACTGACTCCAACAGTCGTGGGTTTTATGAATGAAACGACTCGACATAATTATCTCTTGTGAGATCAGCATCAAGGAGTTAACATGTATGTAGTAAGTACCCATTTCTTAATTTTCGAAAGTCACTAGACTTTTACATCAGGTAAGCATAAAGATTCAATATTATTGAATCTTTATAATACCTTAAAGGTATTAGGTACCATACCTGTAACAATACACATATATCAGTAAACCATGAATCTTTTTCAAGACTGCAGAACTTGATCGTGACAAGAAGGGAACTTTGGCCCAATCCATACAGACTAGTGGTCTGTAAAGAATATTATTATGATGAGCAAGTGCGAGCTATAGGAAGACGTGGCTCGTCTTCAACGGTAGGATTTAAAGAACTATGGCAAAAAGGAAAATTGGTCAGAATATTTATGAAAATACCACAAATCATTAAATCTGGCTAATGTGCCACCAAAATACATAAAACTATCAATACAATACTTAGGTATGGATGTTATTCACTTCCTTGTTTATTTTGGAACATCCAATCCAGTTTTCGGGAACTCGGCTTATCTGGCCGAGCGACTAAACCGAACTTCCTACCATAAAAGGCTACCATAGGAAATAGATGGCGCAAACATTAATGATTTTCCTTCATTTACATTTTATATTAACAAAAATATTCTTTAAAAGTCGACGCTAACTACGACCACATATGGCGTCGATTCGCCGCCACCTACTAATTGAGAGCGACACTAGACAAATATATCGCCTTTTATGGTCGCGGCGGGTATTAACTACACTGATTGGTAAATAAACAGAATAAAGGATCGTAAGGCCGAGATGAATCAGCTCTCGATCGAGCCGTGATTAGAGGCGATTAGCATGCGCCCGCGCACCGCGTTCGCAGCGCGTCTAGCGGCGCGCGGCGTACCACGTGGGAGGTGGGACGGCCCTGCGCAGCCATTGTCTTACAACGCGTTATAGCATTATAATAGCACTGCTATTGCACACTATTTATGTAAATCTATTTGAGAATTCAATTTGTCTATTGTAATGTATTCATGAACGGATATTAGTAACTGTGAGACAAAGTGATTCTCGTCAACAACCTGTCAACTAGCGAAGGACTGTTCACTCGATATGATTTTGTTTCAGAATTGGGTAAAGGTGAGCAACCATAACTGAACTAGATTTGTTCAAGAGCATCCTAAATACATACTCACAATGTTTGATTTATATCAAACATTATGCATGTGAAACTATCATAGATAGCAGAGAATACGTCATACTACATTGTCTATTGTGATATATCCCATCTCATCCCACTTCAACGATAAGCTGCCATCAATCTCGTAAATATCTTTTGCAACTGTAACTACATACTAAAGTACCTTCTAATTTTAAGTCGTAATGAACTGTCACACCTGTAATGGCTGGGCAGTTGGCATTTTCATAAATGGAAGAGAGCTTGCTGGTATTCTTCCTTAGGTATAAATCTAGGGCCAAAAGTGCGATTATGATTTTGATTCTAGGACCTGTGCATGGATCTTTTAAAAATGTATATAAAATACATAATAGCATCATATATCATTTATCAGTTAGATCAGAAGTTAACAGGAAACAGAAACAAGTAATACGGAATACATGGAAATAAAACGTACGGACACAATTCAAAGGCACCGGTGAAATGACGAGTTTAGGTCAGAGATCGACTCGCCTTCCATTTGTCTGCACGTACTCTGCGAGCATCGGCGCTAACAGGTAACCAGCTTTATTGTTGTCCTGTCACTATAATGTATGATCCTCGCAGAGCGATATCATCTCGATGCATTTCTTGCACTGATATCAGCATTAAAAACGATAGCCGCATCTGAGTGGCCTGAGAATCTGTGTGAATTATCGCGCGCAAAACGCCATTTGCCAGCCGCGCGTGCGCACCACACTGCCGCAAGTTTTATTGGTGTCGGCGCCATCAACAACTTTCTCGTCTCGCAGACAATAACGCTCAAATTGGAAACCAAAATGATTTTTATATCCCGCGTCTACGCATCTATAGACATTAGCTTGAACTCGATCGCCTGTTACCTACACGTGAAATGTCGTAAATTCCGACAGCGTAGGGCCACTTAACGCAGGAGCGATACTCGGAGTTATTCCGACTGTTTGCTCGTTACGGTGGAGTAGGTACTTCTAACGAAGGCACCCAAAAATGTTCCCACAGTCGTCGATCACCGCGGTAAAAAACTGTGTCTACGAATTAACACGTCCGCGCGTTGTGTGTGTATGAAAACACTCGGTGGCCTCGCGAAGAGCCCTCGTGGTGACGGAGAGCTGTCGGCGTCGCCGAGCCCTGCCTGACTCCTGACGCGACGCCACTACAGCACGGCGCGTAACATTGCTATGCCCATGTCTTAAATTTACTTTAATTTGAAATGTTCAAGATTACAAGCGCACAGTTTCAAGGGTTCTCGGTAATGATGGCTAGTCAGTGACGCATGCCAGTTGTTGTTTATGCTTGTTAATCTTGAACGTTTACAACAAAAAGCCTCTACTTGAACGAAATACTTTGTATCCGTATGCGAGGTACTTATTTATTTGGACATACGGTGGAGTGCGTGAGGTAGACTTCATTACCGTGTTGGCGTGTTGTCGTCATCCGCGACAGTTACGCCGGGCCACTAATGCCCTATACAAACATGAGCAGTGCGTGTGTGAAAACTCAGCCCTGTTCAGATCGGACACACTCGTTAATGCACAAAGTAAACTACACTTAATCTTTCACTTTGTGCCGCTTAGAGAGAAATTAACAAAGAAATGTTACTCAAACACGGGCTATGCTCAACGTATTAGCGCGTTCCTTCGCTGATTGCGGGAATTTACCAATGCGATAGAGACGGTTATTAATTGGTGTTAGTGTGCCGTGTGACTACAGTCTTCACTGACCGAAGTCTCCAACACTTGAACTTTGTCGACCGACACATGAACACGTCGTGGTGCGGTAGTCGCTCTTGACCCTGACACTACTTAAAAGTTGGGGTTGGGCAAGTTCACTTGTACAGACTAATAAAGTAAATATACCTACACACATATATGAAAATGTCAGAGGTGAAACAAATATTAGTTTCCAACTGAAAATCTACTGACCATGCGCACCTCTGTTGAAGGAACGGGAATATAGTCTCGTGAATCTAGTGTAATATAAATGTATTTGCTCAACAATTTAGCATAATATAATGGATTTGCCTCCACTAGTATTACGATAATAATATTAGTTATTACATCTCCCCAACGGCAATACCTCTACACAGATCATGCGGCAATGCGAAAATAAATAGCCACGTACATGTAAGTAACAGTTACGTTTGTAGTTTATTTTCTATTGCAATCAGCAATAGGTAGGTAATAATAAGTCGCGCGACAGGGACGCGAGCGTGGCCAGAAGGGGCGAATAAATCAGCATTTGCCGGTAGATGAACTGTTTAATTATTGATTTATTGTGCAGTGTTCGGAGCGAGGCGCCAACTAATTGGTGCTGGCGAACGTTCGCGTGACACCGGCCCTACGCTGGAATTATTGAGACAAAATCGTCCAATATTGAAGAAAACACGACCGTGCATGACTTCGTTACCCTTATCTGTTGCGAGACCAGAATATATTATGCTTTGGAATTATATTTATTATTTTTATCCTGATTACTGGTCCCTTGAAGTTTGTTCTGTAAGAATTATACCCGTAGAGCGACTGCTTATGGATTTACTTCGATCCCTTGTTGCGTAAACAAAGTTATTGAAAGTTCCCATACTTCCCTGTACGGGTACCAGGAAGTCGGTCATTTGTTTAAGACGGTGGCTGTGTAAACATACGTTATGTAGTCTAATTAGTTATTCGAAGGTATACCTACCATAGGAACAGATGTTATACGGTCTAATTGGATCTTATACGGTTAAATTTAATATCACTTCATAAACTAAACAAAGGTAACTAGGTATGGCTATGTCGATGATGATACTTCTTACCGATGCAACCCTGATTGATTGATACATATGGCAGTAAATAGACAAACTATATTTTTTTACGTCCGTGAAACTCCGACTGACTAGTAAAAACTCTGGGAATGCGTCGTTGTTCACCAAATGGCTAACTTCCGAAGTGTTGTTCAACTGAAAGGCACTAACCAAACAGAAACTGGTTGGAAGGCTGGTGATTTCGCAGTAAGCAATGATCATGTAGTGAACTTTACCGGACACTGCGCGCCAGTGAACCGTACCATCCGTTGTCGCGCGAACAAACAAACGCGTGAGACTCTCCGATATAGGAACGCGCACACAAAACGGCGTAGCTGGTACCAAGATATCATAACTACCGAATACATACGTCTACGTCAAAGCGTAGCTATGCACAGATTGGCTACAAGCAGCGTAGCCGTAGCGTCGCTCGCCGCGCATCGTAGCGAGTCCTACGGTAACAGTGAGCTGGCGAATATTTTTTTTTTCATTACGGAATTACGGCGTAACATGTGGAAATATTGTAGTAGGTACATATTTTCTGGATAATCGTAATACTTCAGTCATGAAGTCTCTTAGATAAAAATATATATTAATTTAGATATTTTATTGTCCTCATCGACATTATTTCTCTTTATTCATCTTCATAAGCACCGCTATAGTTATGACACATATCTTTAGCTACGACACCAGCCTATCATTGACAAGCACTGTCACAGAGGCGAGCACGCACTCGGTGCTCGTTTCAATATTTTAGTAGCGACACAACTCAAACAGAACTCCTTTGTTGGAGGTCAGACGTGTGTGAAGAGAGTTTCCGTGTCACTCTCCGCGTCTCGGCCTTAGTTACACATTAGCAGACTCGGACAAATATTTTTTGTTCCCCTATGATCACCTTATATTGTTGGTTCGAGTTCCTTGTTTGTTGTTGTGACATTCCGAGGCTGCTCAAGTTTCAAGCAGGTTCTTTGATTGACAATTTGACAATGAGGATAACGCCTCCACTTTTTTTGAACACTTGCACTTATTTATAGTTAATGAGTTCAAAGCTTGACAACTTGACAACTCAACTGGTATGTTCATAGTTTTTTTTCGGGAATATAACATATAAGTATTTCTAAACTATGTCTAACACACGGAAAATGGATAAAATGTTCGCCATTACAGCCCTCATTATCTATTAAACGCCCATACTGAACTGGACAACACGATAACAATCTTCCAAAAATCATTTGCATAAACATAAAACGCCGCAACCTGACGCATACCGGAACTCCACAAAGACATTTACAAAAGGCTATAAAATGGCGAAAACTATCCAAGCTATGCTTCAGAGATAAGCTATCGACCGACACGCGAACATTATGAGCTGCGATAACCATCGCGATCGCTCTTCTCGCTGATAAACAAATATTTTGATTAGTCTACTCGTTACAAATTACCAACGATACCATCTACTGAGGCGTCCGCAATCCCCGACAAATATCTACACCTAAATTAATAGAACCTTTTATGTTCCCGGACGATATCGAGGATCATGCGGAAAACGTCCTCAAATGTCACCATATCGCATTAATACCAGATTGCGGGGTCTTAGGTTTGTACCAGTTTTATGTCCCCGAGATAACACTGTATCTATAGGTAAGTTATAATGTTGATAATAGACACCGCCGCTATAAAGAAACTTGAGCGTAAACAGCCAATAAATAAACACGAAATTATGCTTCGACCAAGTTATTATCATGTTTTGTGTTTTACAAGGCCATCAAGATAAAAGTCACGCAACTTGCTCGCGTTAAGGCTTAAGAAAGAAAATTCCTAAGATCGTATTACCTATACCTTTAATACAATGTCAATAATTGTAGTATCTTAACAAATCTTATTAAAATTGTAATAGCGCTAATTCTGCTAATAAAATTCAGTATACGATATTTGCAATAAGAATTAATAAAATGCCGCCATGCCGGAATCAACCTATCTATCTACATCGAATAAAACTTTATTTGACTAACTGACGACATTTTGATTATATTATATCTAATAATATCTACCTACTTTGTAGAGTCTTGTAGCTCGTTCATAATATTAACAATTCTGCATAGACAAGCCAAAGGATAAGTTCTTCTCGAAAAGCTGTTTCTATCTCAACACCATAAATAATTGATATTTTAATGTCACAAATGATCTGTATGTAACTATGAAATACTGCAATCGGCAAAAAGCCTTAATTAAAATAAATCTTTCGGACTAAATTGCGGCTTATTTTCAGTGAGATTGAAACCAAATTGGCGTACTTGTAGCACGCTTCTTACGTTGTTATGGAGGTGTTCAATCGGAGCAACGTGTTTTTCAAGCGAGTGCCGTGCCTAGCCCATAAGTTATCGTATGTAATAAAATTAAATGTAACACATTTCTCTTTTTCATGTAATCTTCATAATTTATACACATTTTTAGTTTGCGACGTGTATCGGCGCCTGCGGCCGCGTCCGGGCGCGGGACGTGCGCCTGTTGCTCACTTTGTGCGCGCGAGTACCAACTTGTACTGTGTATCGCTTTCGGAATATCATTACATGAACATAAATTTATTTTCGACGTCCACAGTAACTTATGCTTGTTTGCGTTCAGTATTGACTAACTTACGTTGATTACGATTGGAATCGTTTACGAAACGAAGAGATTAACCGTTTACCTGTTCATATTATGATTATTTATCCATTAAGCTTTTATGAATCGTTAGATTTTGATAAATTCATTATAGAAACTAGTTAACAGTTTATTTATTTTAAGAGGAGGGCTGAACGGATTGCGTTGGCTAAGGTCTTTAAATAAAGTCGTCATAAAACCATAATCTCTAATTACAAGAAATGTACCAACGTTAAATAGAACGACCACAAATAAGATCCATTCAATCAACTTGCATAATAAAATAATTACTATTCACATAAACATAATTGATCGCTGCCGTGCTCCGGCGCAGTCCAATTACTCGTCTTGTCCTCTAATATCTGCCTACACGAGAATATATCGCGGCACTCATCGTTGCGCAACTGAATATCGCTTAATATAATTAGGTTGCCAGCACTAAATGTCACTGAGTCAAGATTTGCTTCTGTACGCTTCGTTGATCTATAATCGCGAGTTTTTCTCCTAACCTACTCATCAAATCCAATACTTCAACTATCTGCAGTACTTATTATAAAACAAAAAACCCTTTTCCATTCGAATATATCGAAGACAATGAAAGAGGCAGGGAGGCAATTTGTACAGATATCAACGCTGAGCATTGAATGGGCGAAATCCATCAACAGTTAATGCTGTTATGTCCGCCGTGATTTATGTGGTGAGGGGCGCGTTCCGCACGCTTGTTCCCGGGAGGGATGCCGCGGCGTCGAGCCTCGGTCACATCGATGAGGATGCAGCGGAGGCGACAGCGACTTGACTCATGGGCGGCAGAGGTATCGTCTACGCAAATGCTGGTCATCATAAAAACAAAAAAACAAAAAAACTCAAAGCATTTATTTCAATTAAACCATTTACAGGCACTTTTGAACTGTCAAGGGGTCGGTCAGTCAAAAATATGAAGCTAGTGGCCCATTCCAAAGCGTAGTAGGTACCTATCATCTTAAGACTCCATCACAACCGATGTGATACCTGCAGCCGTAATTTACAGCTAAGCTATTGAAAAGCATGTCTTTAAAACGCAGATAGGTACTTGGACGCAGTTGATGCTACAGTAAGTAGTTTCAACAGCAGTCTTCAATTACTAGACTGCAGCTTTAATTGTGGCAACATCTCTTGATCTCTACCTATGCTTATCAGCCTTCACTGCTGCTGCTCTGAACACTAGTCTATCATTGCTCATAAGTTTTACTTTTAAGAAGTATTGCCATTTCCCGCTCCCGCTGACACATCGCTGAGGAGTGGTCAGGCCGATCCTTGGAAGGCAATAGAGCGCCTCCCGCGGCGGCGGCTACTCGCCGTCTCCGTCAGGTGGCGGGCACAAATAACGCAATAAATACACGCTTATCGCAAATCAGCTCGTCTCACCGAGGGGCGATTTATTCATGAGCTCCGCGCATATGCTTAACCCCGCTTACATTTATCATCGGTACGTAGCTCAGTCAATTAAATTAAACCGAACCATCGATGACAGCCTCCGCACTAGATACGACCGATTTTGATGCATATGTGTTATTTATTATTGTGTTATGAATTAATGAATTAAGGTTTGTATTTGCTGGGTACCTGTTACATTACGGCCGTACGGTACTTATTCAAAACAAATCGATAAAAGAATTAAATTATTTAAGTACTTAGTTATAATCTTGCTGCAGGGCATATAAACTTTATAAATCTTGTAGGTATCTACCTACTCACATTCACATCTTACAACAATATAAAATGTGATCCTATAATTTGACAGATCTAAGATGAAGAATAGTAGGGGTCTTACATCATTACCTTGCGGTACCTACATCAAAATTGTTAATTTTGGAACATCCACACACCACACTATTATAATTTTTTAAATCTGACTGATTTTTTTAATATGTGACTTCTTAGTGAGATTTCTTTCTAAAAGCAATCATACCATTTATTATAGTCTATTAATAAATGTTAACACTAAATGTTAACATGAGTCAAAGGCCTTCGCCAAGTCGATAAATACATTTGTCAACTTACGGACTCAGAATTTTAATGCATTGAAGATCTCGTTTTTATTTTTAACCACAAACCATCTCCCGGAATCCTCAACCACTGAGGAACTGGCGGCTATTTTACCTCTAACTGCCGAAACACAACAATGCTGTTAACATTGTTGCTATGGCGACAGACTTAGATAAGTTGGTGATAGCTAGTCAGGCGGACTTAGAACACCAACCAAAGCGAGCAGAAAATTTTGCCCCCAGTGGGAATTGAACCCGGGACTTTTGGGTCTGAGACAGGTGGTCTAACCACTAGACCACAGAGGCGGTTAGATTTAGAAAATAATCTCTCAAGGAGTCTATGCACAGTCTTCATTAAAAAGTATATTAAATGTACAACATAACAATCCATTTCCCGCGGTTTGGGCTTCTTCAGTTACCTAACGGCGTAGTGTCAACATAATGTAAAGTACCTACGTGTTTTTCTTCAATTTTCAAGTTACAATGGAGACGGTATCATTCACTGGTTGGTTACCGTTTTTTTTTTATTAAATCTTGTAAGATTTTTATTTATTTTCTAAATTTATGTACTATTGAAAATTAAAAACATAGTACACAGATGTAAAAAAATCATTATACTTTAATTAAACTATATTTTTGTAGTTCAATTTCAAAATACATTCAATGAGCAGGATGATCTTAGATATACTTATGAACATACGTAGCTTTTCATTATGGCCTTCAATCTGTGATTGTAAACATCGATCAAGTGTCACTGTAGCGGTTCCTATATCTGATCAATTCTCTCATTATGCGAGTCACGTCGCATCTCAATAATAGTACAAATGTTTCATCTGAACATAACGTCAGCAAACAAATATGAATCGATATAATCGATGCCATCGAGTAAATGCATAAAACATAAATAAATCAGTAAATATGAAGTAAAATTTTCAACTTAACCCTAATGTTTATCGAATAGGCAAGCGCATATGTCCTCGTTGGTACTTTGTTATTGCCGCCGACAAGGCTCCGCTTTTAACGCGCTAAACGTTTTATACGTTCATCACAGCATTATCCTTTCGACACGGTAGCACTAATTGGATAAAACATCTAAACAAAAAACGTCTAAGAAACAAACACTTTAATAACATGGACGTTCGTAATTTTGAGGCGCAAAGGGAATTCCATTTAACATGTGAATTGGATGTGTCGGGTCGGCGCGAGGGCTGTCATTAGAGGGCGTTGAAGAGCGGCGGGCAGCGGTCAGCGGCGCAGGCGCACGACGCGACACCCGAAGGCACCGCGTCAACAGCCGCTGATTGATGGGCGGCCGAGCCACGGAGCCAATGATTGTTAGTGTTTAACTAACAGTTACGATTCAACAGAGCTTGATTGATGGACTAATGATATAAAGTAAACACGCGGTCGCGTCGTTAGGTGTGTAGCATCCGTCGCCTCCAGCTGACTTATTCCCATCACTCAAGATTTGTTGCGGACAGAACGGTTTTAATCAAAACTGGGTTTCAATCTAACGAAACATCAATATATTTACTGTTTTATTACACTCTATGTTAGATTGTTATGTGTCGAACTTACAACTACACGATGAACGCCTCCAGCAGAATGTTCGATAATTCGTGTTAGAACTTCGAAAACCGACATCAAAAGAGAGCAGTACCATAAACAATATTAAAACAATACTCGGACACCCTATTTATGCTAAGGAATATCGAATTATGTGTAAGCAATTTGAGCCGCCACCATTCTGGGATAATTCATCGCATTATGATCAAAAATTTTACACTTAACGATTATTTCCGGCCGCATTGACCCGTGAGCCCATAGCCTCACTTCGCTCTGGTCCATCACGTACATTTAATATTATAAGCTATTAGGCGCCTCGCCAGCCTTCCATTACTGTGTCCATATCATAATACGGAATTGTCTGTTGAACGTTTAGATTTTATACTTTTTACTTTCATTGAGTGTAAAACAAAAAGGCGGGACCGTCGGCGCCGGCCATTGTTCTCCGCGGCCATTCGTCGCACTTCATGCTATTCACATTCAAATTAAATGCCTTGTGTACAAAATTAATTTGTCTTTTGTCTTAGCTGAGGGCTGGACGACCGCTGACATGTCACTGCGCAGCAGGGCGCGTCTGCTTGTCGACTCCACGAGTGCAGTCTGTACACATACATATAGATTACTATGACATTTGAACTTCATTGTTTTATAGACCACTAGCGACCCGCTCCAGCTTCGCACGGTTTTTACGACTTGACAAAACATCGGGATTTCTTAGATAAAAGTAACTTTAATATTAATTATTATACACATAAACCTTCCGGAATAAATTCTCTAAACGATGGTGAAAACCTCATCAAAATCTGATGCGTGGTTTAGAAGAACAACTCGGACATACAGACAAACGCGAAAAGCTACTTTGTTTTGTAATATGTGCAGATAAATGCTTGAACTATTCTTCGGAGAGGTGACAATGTACCTACCCAATGTTGCATTCAGCCCGTTGCATAATCCCAGTACCCATTTGTGGCCAATCTTTTGTGTAAATTCATTTTGTATTCGATAAGACAGGAAGTGTTTTTTCCAAAAAAGAGGAAAGTTTCTTCTTTCACAGAAGAAAAGTGACTAAAGCGAAGAAATATGACAAGTCAATTTAGTTGCGACGCCGACGTAAGTACTTAGCTGTTCCAGACCAAGTAGGTTATGAATATGTTACACGTATCAGAATTATAATAAAAGATTGATGAGCCTTCGTATTGTCATCAGTTAATTTTATATTTCTTCGTGGTTCAGATAAATGTTTGTTGTTTTATTGTGCTTTCATATCTGTAAATTGTAATGCATTGTTAATCAATGCCCATGTCTGAGGAAAATATTATTCAAAACTATAGGTACATTATAATGTTTTTTTCCGAATATTATGTTTGGTACTTATTTAAGTTGCATCATATCGATTCGTATTGTGAGTGCATTTCAACAGCGTAAACACCATCGTTAATACGCCTGTCTAAAATGAACAAGAGCGCACGCGTCACATTCGTTGAGAGATAGCCGTGACGAAAACATTGCACCCCGCCTCTCTAATAACACATCTTTAGTTACGTATAATTAAAAACTCAAACATCGACAACTAACAAATCACGGCCGACCACGCCGTCACAATGAACCATCGACCATCAATTAAGCTATTATTAAAGATAAAGAACAGATAGATATTAAAAAAATCACAATACTATCTTCTACGAATTTAGAGTCACTAGTGAATCACAGCCACACCCGTGACGACTCATTTGTTCTATCTCGATATCTCGCCTCGAAGCTCGAAGGTGGCAAAACAAGTATGACTATCAAAACTCATAAATAACATAATGCAAGTGAAGCCAGCATAATACTGAACAATGTTAGTGATAAATATGTACCTACGAGACGACACAGCGAGCCAGATCGAGATGATATCCCGAGTGTTCTCAGTTGTTAATTAATATTCGATGACTTGGCATCACTGGGATGATTGGTAATAAATGAACGAAGAATGTTTCATCAGTGACCACTAATTCGCGTTGATTGTTCATAATTACTTACACAGGCCTACTAACCACAAAGCATATTCCAGGAACGACAACGTTTATCTGCTGCTTGCCCTTGTCCTATCAAAATTGTGAAATCTTGATTGAAAATAACTTCAGAAATTAGTAACAATTCTGCCAGCCCTAGATATATACACCTATATCATTATCTACGTAACTGAATACAATTAAGTATTACTCATAGGTATTCAAAAACAAAAAAAAACTAGTCCAACTAATCATAATAATGAATTAGAACTACAAAAGCTTCAACAAACAACCGGAATGCCAATCAATAATGATTGACACTCGGACGCACGGTCCGTCATCGGCGCGTTAATGTGTGCGGATGTTGTGAAGTCTCACCTAATCGATACGAATCTCGACGATATAGCGCGTGAGTGAGTGGCGAATTCGCGGGTAATTAAATTTTGACGCATGCGCGCTGCCGCCGCCGGCGCAAGAGCATCCGATACCATCAGCGCGTGTAATTGTAAACCGACGACAGGCCCGATACCCACTCCATTAATATTCGACACACGGCACACGTTTTGGGTACAAAATTATAGCCTTTACCGCAAATTATATAAGGAATATCAAGTTTTCCTATCACCGCATCTTTACAAGGTTCCGTAACTACAGGTAAGACAAACCGCTGCCTTACATTCTAATTTGTTTAAAAACGGCATCAAATACTTATTTTGTATTCCATTAGACTTGACCTGCAGCTGGATATACCTACATTTTGTAATATAATTGAATACGCTAGCAATAAAATAATAAAATAAAGCGTGAGAGTCAGAAACATAAGCAAAGCCATGTGATTGTTGTTGGTTAAATGTGAAGAGTTAGGTAAGGACATTTCTCGGAACGCTGGGCGAGACACTAAAGGACTCGGCGACGCGACGTTACCTGGCCATCGAACGGCACTTGAAACCTGTCTCGATCAATCCACCTCTTGTTGCTCGTGTTAAATAAAAACCTCTTTTAAAATACCAACCGAATGAGCCCGTTGACACTTGTCATTCCGGTCCTCAATCCTTTATATTTGTCTTTGAAATGTGATGACAGTGGTACAAATTACGAGTACAAATCTGTGCGTCGTTCATAACGCGCTATCTGACGCGTGTGATGGATGCGCGTGCGACGTCGCTCCGCTCGGATCACTGCGCTGTAATTAATACGAGCGGTACGGCCTATGGGAATCGCTGTCACTTTATGTCGTTTTCCACTCCGTAAGGTAATACTGTACACTGTCAAGGGCTGGTTATTTATTGCTTTCGAATAAGGTACAGAAACAATTATCTGACAGTAAACTTATGTGTATAGAATGCTAGTGCCAAGTGCCAACTGTATCATCCAGACCTAGGTTTATAATTTTGTTCTAAACCAGTAAACATAACTTAAAGATAACGAGTGAATCGTAAAACTATTGTAGTAATAGGGTCTCGTAGCGGCGCAGGCGCATGCCGCGGACGCGTGCTATTGTTGCGCGCAATTTACCGCCGCTTCAATCGCTGAAATATTTCGTGCAACGGGCATGTCCAATTGCTAACGAGCCGACTGCGACGCACAAATGAATAAGCACCTCATACATAGAGCAAGTGATTGTACTCGAACGTTACTGGCCACTCGAGAGATTTACAGTAAAACAACTGCCACGAATGATTAAATCAGCCAGGTGGCTTTGTTAAAATGAATAAAATATCAATTTCTTTGCCATGGCGGCGTAACACAACGACGAATTAATTGGATGTGGTTTAACTCGTCGCGCGCGCAATTAGCAGACACAATAGAATTTTATTGTTATTTGCACACATGGGGAGCAATCGACATTTTAAGAGTTAAAAACTTGATGCACAAAATAGAAGCTTGATTTGTATTTTCTGTAAGTAACTGCCACTTATCTACATTCCCTGAAAAAAAACAACTACAAGCTAAAATCAAATTTTCATTAAAAAGTTAATTGAAAGAACCGGCACAGTTTATGCCTATTTGTACACCCTGCGATGTATATTCTAACGCGTGAACGCAGCCTTCAAGAGTGGGAATTAGCCGCACTTATCCCGTGTAATGGATCGCTGCACGTGTGTGCAAGCCATTGTGTTGCCCCATATCATCTGAGGGCTGGCCCTCGACCACGACACATGCCTTTTTTTAGGGCTCAAGCACGTAATGGTGATTTACCTGTGATGAAGCTTTTCGTGCATTTTTATTTCATTTTTAATTATGATCTCCAAATTTTTTTACGTTAGTCGGAAATATCACCCCAATTTTATTCGTGTGTGCTTTTAGATGCAATTTCTGTTGATTTTCAATTTTCTTAGTAATATTTGTGTTTAATATAATATTAAGGAGCATCAGTGCAGACCTTAGGTAAAGCATTTAAAGCACATGTCCGAAGGTTTTCCCATACGAGTTGCTATTGCCCCTCGCCCGAGGCGCAAGACCCGCGCCCGTCATTCATATAACATACGCACTTTGTTTAGCCAACATTAACTCAAGACAATTATCTTCACCAGCAATCTACGTCTATGATCGTATAAATCCTATCATTCGAAATTACTATCAGTCGACCTAACCGAATTCTAATTCAATTTCAAACATGACTGGATGTAGTCATGTTGATTGAAATTGAATTATCATATTTAGAAAAGGCGCCTGATTGTTACCTCTGAACGAGCATGACATTTAAGGAAACAAAATGTCTTAAAACTAGGTCTTCAACAAAGTGAATGGGTTGCTATTTGAATTTTTTATGAAAACCTTAAATCCTCATGACAATATTAGCTTCGGCTCCGAAAACACTTCTGTCGTAGTGCATTCAATAAATCTGAATTGTAAAGAGCCGCAGAATAAGTTTTCGCAACATCTTGTTATTTCATTTCCTTATGTGCACACCATTCTTTACTACAGTCGGTCGTTCAGTCCAGAGTCCCTTTCACAATGAGTCCTAACGGAATGCCCTCCGACCCGTCTCATAGGCCGGCTGGCACGTGAGATCCCATTACACTTGTCTGCTTTATTGTCTATAAAGCCTTAAGTGTCGATGATCTCTCAGCGACATCGCCCGATTCTTATTACATAATACTTTAGTGTACAAAGAGTAACATTACCAAATTTTACACCGATTCCATCTTAAATGACTATTTCAAACATAGTGCTACAATAAATTTAAACCCGAAACTTACCACAAAAGAATGGGTCATTTACGACATCGCGCTCCATTCACGAGCTAATAGTAAAATAATACAGCTGCTCGCCGACAGACATACGAGTATATATGTAACAAAGACGTGTAAAATTTCTCAAACGTCAGATTTATACGGCAATCTCCGTCAGTATTTCAGTCGCTGTGACTATTTAGTTGCGTTTAGAACACGTGTGTGTAACCGAATCGCTTACAAAAGATTAAAAGGTGGTAATTTGACGTTGATTTAGGAAGAGCGAGCCTGCTTTCATCGCTCGGATTGTCTTACCCCAGATCGAGCGAGCCGTTTTGTCTATGGCAGACGTGCGTTCAGTCCCTTTATAATGTTTTAATTTATTATTAGTGACGTTAATAAATTTTAAGGAAGTAACTGATTAGTTTTCATTTACTTTGAGAGAATGACAGTGATCCTACTCGTACGTTCGTAATACGGTAATGTTCTTATTCTCTTTTGCGAAACATCGATCTATAAAGCCAGGAATACACATGCCAGTAACTTGCACAAAAGTGTGCAAGTAGCTTGCATGCCGTTCCCACATACGAGTAGGTACACCAATCAGAAGTGGTTATGGTACAATGGCATGCAAGCTTCTTGCATACATACTTTTGTGCCAGTTACGCCCATGTGTATTCCTGGCTTAAAAGTACTGATCTTACTGGGTTGATTCATTATGGACAAGCCACGAAATTATAGAACCATACGTTACGAGTTTAAATCATAAACTCTTTTACTGTTACCGCTAGTTTTATTGCACACTTCCTGTGTCAAAAGGGGAGTGGCACTACACGACGAAATACTTGGAAACAAAAAACAAGATACTTAAAAAAGTTATTAAGAATTCCATTATACCCATTACCATTTCCGTAATACAATTATTATTAACAACTTTAGTGAGAATATGCTTATATTTTTATAAGATGGTGATTGCGTGCGCGTGCGCGAGTGCAGCTGCGCGGTAGCGGGCGCGGCGCGGCGCTCGCGCTGATGTCATCGGCTCAACTTAAATGTTATTTTCCGTCGCTCGCCGTCGCGTGGGTGCGGCAAACACTATCGGCTGTGGTCATACCAAACCCACAAAACCTTATTTTGCACATTATCTTTTTATTACGCCTTTTTAAAACGATTTTTATTTCTCATCACTCCCATTCACCAGGCACTTGCTCTTGAATAAAAATATGTGTGTCTGAATGTGAAATTGTTTGTCCAAAACCATCCATGAAAAATACCTACAGGGGTACAAAACGAGTTTATTGAAATACCTTATTATTATTTTTATTTTATTAAATAAACACAAAACAACCATTAATATAAATTACATCACCTCACATTGTCTACAAAAAGTATTCGTACGTATAAATGAGCAGTAATTAATTAGCAGTATTGTTTTGAGCTCGGTGTAAACACGGCACGCGCTAAAGTTATGAATGAAATAACGTTTTGCAAGAGCGGATGTTGCGAGGCTGCTTGTGTCGAATTAGGTTTAGAGCCTTATGAAGGCTTGATGAATGAACTGCCGCTCCCCGGCCCCCGCACCTCACACCCGCAACTGTACTTATGTTGTTATTGAGATCAAGTGATAATGGTGCATTGCACTTCATTCTAGGTTTTACGTTTACCTGCATGAATGGATTGGTTCATGAGCAAATACATTTTTAATCAGCATACGAGTTTACTGCATTGTTGTTGCATCGATCTCATGAAGACTCGCTATAATTACAATAAATCCTGCGAAAGTTCATCAAATCTAGGTACAAGGTAAGATAACTAATTATTATAACACTATTAATCTTTTAGTTCATCTCATGAACAGTTATTTGTTCCAATTGTATTGTTATAAGTAGAAAACGCGTTCTGCAAAACAAAAAAATTCAAGCGGCTCAACCACGTAGTCTAGTTCAAGCATACCTACAAAAACTAAGATACTCTAGATATGTACACAATTCCCTTTCACAAGCCTTCGCAACTTGTTTTAAATCCCATTCCATTCATTCATTCAACCGCGTAGACACATTTGAAATTCAGGAAAATTCCGGGAACTAAGCATCTGATTGAGGTGAGAACCGGACAAATTATGCAGTGAAATATTAATTCGTGCGATAGGAGGTGGACAGACAAATAATTTAGTTTCTGGCATTGCCTAAGCTACTGATCGGTTTTCCATAAATGAGGTAGGTGCAGCTAGATTTTTAACAGTCCATGATGTTTCAGGACACATGACGTCACAAGAAAATCAAGACGCACGATGGACAGTTAATATCTACTATTACGAAAGCAAGTTGTCATTTCAACATTGAAATTAAACACTCACAAAAGTTTATGACTTGTGTCTGAAATTACCGTGTTCACAGTGATAAATACTGAGATAATAACATCGGATATAATTGCACGGCGTTTAAATTACGATTGAGTCGATTAATTTGTTTAATATTCACAATAATATCAATTAGTGGAGGATTGATTTCGTCATTCAGTTAAGTGGAGGGTGTGTACTTGCTTTACGAGCTGAGGTCGCGGTGTACCCCGCGGTGGTTTAACAGGTTAGCTGCGGTTATAATATGGTGGTTTTAAAAGAGATTTAGTATCATACATAAGGCATCAGTTTTTTAAATGTCAATTTCCACTTTCCTTGCATTACTTGTATATTATAAAGAGTGCGCCACAAATAAGGAAAATCTAAATCACGAAAATATTTTATTTTATTTTACATAAACCTACATGGGCACTTATAAAACGTCAGAAGCTAGGTGCACGGTTCCAATTGGTCGTTTCCTATAAGAAAGAGCCGGAAAGAAACACCCCGGTTACTCTTTTAAAAATAAATGGCTTTTGCTATGGCTTTGGCTATGTTTTCAAATTACATTGATAATAGGTATGGGAGGACAGTGTGGGCCTGTCAACAAGTATCAGGTACTTAACAAAATAGAAAAGGTCTTTAAATCTACAGTCTATTAAGTCTAAAACGTTCTCACATGCACAAAATATAAAGCAAAAAGATAAATAAAATAGTAAAAATAAAAAGGCAGTGTATAGAGTGCCGCTAGCGGCGCTCTATCCCTATCAGATAAAGTGCCGCTAGCGGCATAATAGTGACGCTGCCTCGACCCGGCTAAAATGCCGTAAGCATTGCATTGTCATTGTCACTATCACTGAGTCTCTGTCACTTGTTATTTTGTAAGATTGTTGAGGTTAGTTCGTTGTAAAACACCACATTCCCAAAACATTACAATCTCTTCCTTTGTACAGTATTTTTTAACTGTGCATAAAGTTTTAATAAATAAATACCGCCGGCCGCTGCCGCGGCACCGCTCGCTTAGCCCGCTCGGCTCGTGCGTTGTATGGTCACATCTAACCTAACCTTTTTTTTTTTTTTTTTTTTTTGGTCTCGGGGTGGAAAATCCTCATGGATGTCCTCAACTACAACTCAACTAGCTTCATATTTTTGACTGACCGACCCCTTGACAATTCAAAAGTGCCTGTAAATGGTTTAATTGAAATAAATGCTTTGAGTTTGAGTTTACTACTATAACAAATCTGTACATCTAATTACATAATTGAAATTAACATCGTAATTTGGGAGTTATGAACAGGTTTGATGTGGGATTTGAACTTTCCATCGCTAAGTTCTTTTGCTGACTTTGGCAACTTGTTATAAAAGCTACTTTAACCTACTGTTTATCGAACTAGCAAGTCATTCATATAAGAAATGACTTGCTAAATTCAGTTAATCTATGTAAAGGGTATCAGCATTTTATGTTTCGTGTATTTATATATAAGGAAATCACTTCTTATTTTGAAAAGTCCTAAGCTTTGCGAACATGCAAAATACTTTTTAAGATAATATAAAGAGAAGGCAGAGTTAGTATCAATTTCTTTGAATTTATTCCTAAGGGACTCACGAGGACACATTTTATAGATTTCGAAATTCGAGAGAGACTTCAAGTTTTTGAAGTAGTTGCTTAATACCAGCATGCAGCAGTTTGAACGACGCACGGTGTCTACTGTCTACATCTCTTTTTATCTACTTTCCTTCGTATGCTGGAAAAGATATCTTTAGAAATACGTATCACCTTTGTACATATTTTTCTGACCCTTTCTTCTTATCTCTTTATATGTGTATACATAAGTGGTCAAATAAATAAATAAGGTGTAATTAATTTTGCAAGGATCAAATGGTATTCTCTGTCATTAGTGAGTTAGCAACAACAGTCGATTAACACTGTTACTTTTGCATAACATCTAAATTGATACAAAACGATTCGATACTTCGCTTTTCAGTATTTCATGTAAAAAAAAAAGTTTAAAAATCAGAGCTTTAAAATATGGGTCAGATTTTTTATGATTTTCAACACCTACCCTCAGCCTCCATGCACGCCCTGCACAGAGGACTGTCCGTTAGGCCTATTGTGTGGAAGTGTTTGTTTAGCGAGCAGTGTCCCGTGATGGTCCCTGTCACCAGATTTAAAAAACTGAAGTGTTAATTGACTTTTGTTGCTGACCGTGTCTATATCAGAGAGTTGTTACAACACAGATCTAAGGACGGATTCGATCGGTTGAAATAATACAGAATTCTCTATAAAAATGGTTTACACATTATAGGTACTGACGGTATGCAACTCCCATACCTATTGCATATTATCATCTCCATCATCTTCCTGCCCTTGTCCCATAATACTTGTGGTCGGCGCAACACGTTTTCTATTTCCACTCTCCGTTTTCTGTTTTCTGTGTCAACCGTCACGCTATCATTTACTCCCTTTTCTTTCATATCATTCCTCCTACAATCCATCCAACTTTTCTTTGGCCTTCCTCTTCCACCTATTACATATATATTTACCTGATGCACATATATTTTATGAAATTCTTAAGCACTCAATCAATATAATGGTATTTTAGATAAGATTACAAAATGTGGCTTAGTTTAAAATATCACACGGATAAGTATTACGAATAACCACTTATTTATCTATTAATATTGCAGGTCGTGGGTGGTAAAATTAATAGCTAGGAGAAATTAACTATCCTGCATAGTAATTTTATGCTTTCCTAAAAAGCTTGTAATGTTGAAACAAAATAGCTACCTAGTCGTGTCACAACATAATTCAGTTTAACATATCTGAGTGCAGTACTGTGCCTGATACGTCAATATGTCCTTGCGCATTAATTACGCTCTATCTAAATGTGTGGTGCGCGCGAGTGTCAAAGTCAAGATTGACGCGCGTCAGTGGCGAGTGAAATGTCGCAAACGCATGCGCAGAGCACTCCGTCCCTCCGCCGTCCCTCGCCTCACCCCTCACAGGCTTAACATAAAACTTCAATTTGCATAATGCATACAGAATATGTAAACTTATCTCCGACACGCCCTTGCGAGTGACACGGCTGAGGTGTGCCGGGATAACATTATTCTCGTTGCGACGATATCCAAGTCTAAATAGATCGCATTTGCAAAGCCACATGTTGTGTGAATTTTATTAGCACCACAGATGCGACGCACAGATATTATTTTTTATGCGTCGGGAACAATTCGAATAGTCGTTTCAGTATTTATAGAGCCATTTTCGCTTCGAAAAAACATCGATACTTAATCTATTTGTAGCCATTTTATTGAGGCGATATTACGAAAATGAACACTAACTTTTCTTTTATTTCTTGTTTCAGCTGAGTAATAATATCACGTATCTACCAGCCAGCCTGCCAGTAATTGTACGAGGTAGGTAGGTGAGCAGCCGGTGACCACACTCAGGCCATGTCTTTTTTGGTAACAGCTTATGACGCTCAGAGCAATAAAACGTGATTTCATTTGCCACACGACGGCGAATATTATCGACGTAAGGGATCGTTAAAGAGCGGCCATCCGTTCCTTATTAGCCTAACACGCGCCACGAGCCCTATTTCGAATGCAAATAAAATTACAAGGCTACCATAAAAAGTGTTTATTAAGACTTTATTCGCGTTTAAAAATTCGTAAAGTCTTATTCAGCTCGGGGTCTGGCCCACTCGCTCGAGTTCCGAAGTTTTAAAATTATAAAATTACTGTCGACTCGAGCTCAGAAATGAGACGTAAATGGGAATTGTCTGCAAAAAGCGGATACAGCGCGACATATCTTCTTTCACGACAGAATCCGATCATTGTTGCATAAAGTATGGGATTAAGGGGTGCATACCCTAGAAGGCGCGGCGAGGGCACCCACCGCAGCGTGCGCCCGCGCCGGTTCTACCGCAGCTGGTAATCGATTCATCTTTTATTGCCGTTTGATGGCAGCAATATAGCGCATATTAGTGTCTTCGGTATGCATCCGGTCCACGAATATAAACTATATCTGACAATGGAAATTGTGACCTGCGAAGCTTTGTCCTGTATCAGCACTGCAAATTTTATTATGTAATCTTGATTGCATTCATTCGATGTGGTAAAACTTGTTACATTTATTAGGAACACTAACCTGAGTACCTAAATCCAATAATGAAATACAATAGAAATTCCATTCACGAATTAATTTTATAATTTAATAAAACATTCATAATCTGCTTCAATATATCTTGTTATTAATGAAAAGAGGATTACTCTAAAATTCGATAGTTCGTCGATATAACGGAATCAATTCCAAATAGTTCGTTTTCATCAGTCGGAAGATATTAGAAGAAACAAGACAAACTTAACATCCAACGATATCAATTACAACAGGTTGAATTACTTCGCCATGTTGAGAACAAGATATAAAGAACATAAGTTTATTTGACTTTTCTATATTACAGATAAAATCGTGTAATAGCTGTCGTCGACTATAATTTGTGGCGACTCAATTGAAAGGTCAGTCTCGGCTAATACACATATTCATATCTGTTATCCGAGCGTCCTCTCTCCGAGACTTTCCAATTAAGCAATTTAGATACGAGGCTCGGTTGTGACATGACGTTACACGAATGTAAAACAACGCCTATCGGAATGATAATTCAGTGATGTAAATAACAATAAAGTTATCAGGGAAGGCAGCGATGCTATGGGTTTTGACAATAAAAAGCGTCGTGGAGAGCGCGACCCGCCGCGCGGCCGCGCCGGTCGGTATTAGGACGAATTTACGACCACCCTCGACATTGTCTCCGACAACGCGGTGCATCATGCTCACAACACTGATATTGTGTCTAAGTGCCTGCCAGATGCTTTTTCTCGTTTTCGATCCATATTTACGACATTTTGTATCGGACACAAGAAAATTCAATGAATTAAAAAATATATATCCAACATTTTTTTTTTTAACTTCAAATAAAATCCCGACTTTAAACTGTAAATACTTAAAACTTATCAGCATAGGTTCGATAAACCACAAACCTGCACTTACATCAAATGTTTTATTACGATAATTACATTTGAAAAATCAAAAACAAAAGCGTTGAAGTCTTTTGTTAGGGCGAACGATCTGCGAGTACAAAAGATTATAATCAAGACTAACAACAGCGTGTGCTGAATAAGAGCTGGTACTAATAAATCAATATTGACAAAATTAACATACAGTGTTAATTATGTTCAATTGTTTATTAAGGTTTGGATTGCTGGGTGTAATCTATCGCCATTTAAATAACAGATGGAACAATAATAGCGCAACAAGAAAGCATAGTGGACCGGTCCTAGTGAGGCTGCATTATTCGGAACCTGTTTGCGTTGCTCTAATTAACAATACACAAATCGTAGCTTGTATGCAAATGAGGGGAGTGAGCGCGCCGCGCCGAGGACACGGAGCATACACTTGAGTTTCATCCGCGATAACAAAGAAAGGTCTATTTTTATTGGGATCAGGTCATTTTAACTGTCATACGAATGTGTTTTTCGATTTAAAGTTCATGTAGTCTTGAGACTTGTTCCTACATATGGATGGATGCAAATTATATCGAGATTGATATATTTTTCAACAGTTTGAAAACTTTATTCACTTACATTTAAAAATTACCATAGGGAAAAATTTCTTATGGAATACTGGTATCTGTTGAGATACATTATCCATTTTTTTTAATGGTCTCTGCGTTACTATTGGATTAAATAGTGGTAAATTTAACTTTAAGTAGGTAAATGCCTCATTTACTTTTATTAGCCTACAAGTTGTCATTCCGAAAGCAATCGACCAAGACGCACTGGTCGAAGTGTACGCGAGTTTATCGTAAAATTGAATTAAAAAAGAGAGATAATAAAAGGCGATCGCGTCGTAATTCTGGCTCGCGACAACGCAGCACTTTTATTTGGAGGCGCGCGTGTGGCGGGCTCGGGGCTAGGGGGGTGCGCCTAATCGTGCGAGCTTGAGCGGTAGTCTCCACTTTGGTCCGGGATATATCACCGAAATTTGTGCACAGTGTGGACCGGACCGTTGTATTTGGATGAAAATTGAGATTCATCATAATAATTTAGTACAAATAAATAAATACTACAAGAAGTGGTACATTTTGAAGTTTGTCAAAAGAAGTAGCTCTAGATACGTGTTTTGTAGTTCAACATAAATTGAAACACAAAACACAGCTTTCGTCATGGATTTTAATCTATTTTACGTAACTATTGTGCTCTTTTTCTCTTCTACATATTCCGTGTCATTCGTAGATTTTTGACAGTCGTTAAAAGTCTGACAACCAGTCTTACCAAGGGGTATCGTATTATCCAGTTACTGAGGCGGAGGCCAGATATGCAGTCGCTCCGTATAAAATACTGGTATCCAACTGCATCTGGTTAGACTGAAAGTTGACCACAACCAAGTCAAAATCAAATACTTTATTTCAATTAGGCAAATAAAAGGCACTTTTGAACGTCAAAATTTACAAAAAAATAGAATTGATTCTAGTCGCCCGCCCCTTCCAAAAGGTATAGTTTTCGTATGGAGAAGAATGGGCAAGACACTCACCGTTACTCTTTTAAAATGTTTTACAATAATTATATACATTAATTATACAATTATAAGTGAAGACGATGCACCTGGGATAAGATTGCTATACCACAATAGGTAAAAAGAATTTAAAATGAAGCCATGACAGATAAATTAATTATATAATAGATACATGGTGCTCACATATTTACAAACATTGTAAAAGTATACGATGTTCCCAAAAAAATACAAGTAAAACTAATAAGTCAGAGTGTGTTCAAGTAATCACAGAATGTAAGTGCAATGTTCAACATAGTCAGGAAAAGCCTAGTTAATGATGACGCCTTTATAATTTCTAACGTGACGATATTATCGTGGACGTCCACCAGATGTTTAGAAATACGTGCACGTTGTAACGTTATCGTGGACGGTAAAAACGTCTTCATATATTTCATACATTTTACTTCCCTGTGTTATCGTGTGTACGTGGACGTCCATGATACTATCGTCACGTTAGAAATTATAAAATCGCACATTGACTAGGACGTAGCTAGTGACACAATTTGAAGGGGTCTTATAAATAATGAGCGATGGAAAGATAAGAGATTTGGATGTTGATAATTAATGATGATATACCTAAATGAAATAAAAATAATTCTCAAATTCACTTCGCCCCCATCAAATAAATGCAGACCTGTTTTTCCTTCCACAGACTTTTGATAATTGTTTCTTTGAACAATTAACGGCATAATGTATTTATAAGTAAATTATTGGTATCAGTACTAAAAACTAAATGAAAAAGAGGCACTATACCTCGGTGCACAGCAGAGCCCGCTGCACATTATGGCCCGCGGTCCTCGGAGACAATCTTCTTTTATTTATATCCGCCGTGTAACATCTCGCACCTCTCTCGAGCCACTCGCGACTCACTCGAATCCTTGCCAGCTTCAACCAAGTATCTTCACCCTCGTAACGTCAAGGAGTGGACAGAGGAACCTGACTTTCAAATTCCATTCGTAGAAGAGTACCTACTCGATTAAGACAGTAGGGATCTTGTAAAAAAATGGCTGAGTAATCCAGGGTTTCCATTTAAATATTTTGTAAAGAAAATAATTAAAATAACAAGAATTAACAAAACTTCTGTTTAAAACTGAAAACCGTTTTCAGTTTTCAATCGACTCGGCAGAGGCTCCGTCTAAACAGAGTCAGCTTGCTCGCGAGAAGTTCAAGACTTTGCAAATACACTGAACTTTGCTTTGCAGCAGTGCAGACCACGCTAGGTTAGGCACATACAAATTAATCTGGAAGTGATCTTGTTATTTTAATAATTTTAGCAAAGAGAGTCTCAAACAATGTTGAGAAAATGTAAGCAGCAGTGACTTGCAAATCTTGGATGAAGATGGCAGCACTTAATATAAGCAGCAATTTTTCAATTGATATAGATGTGACTTATTTACAAAAGAAACATAATAGGATTGTGACCGTGCAATAATTCAAACAATGAACTGTTCTTAAAATCGATTTTGATGACACACACGACAATAATGTCGCTCTATCAATGTAAATTGATAGATACTTTTGTAAAACTGAAAAACAATAACAATTATTAATACAGAATACCTAAGAATTTTAATGATAAGCACTTTTTTTCACAATCACTTGTGATTTTACTATCGAAATTACTATAAAAAGCGTGAACTTTTATTTATATTATTATGACATAAATGTGAAACATAATCAGACCACAAAAGTTACAATATTTACTTTATTTTTACTTCGTTTTACGATCACTGGCAAAATATTTGACCAGCATTGCGACGTGGTGTCGCAAATCTTAACTTTATTTGAATTGTTTACTTTTATTTTCCTTGAGACTTGTTTATTTGAAGCAAAATATTAAATTTTTTCAATCGCCTGTGGAGGCTTTTGATGTGACTTATCCCATTTGGCTTAGTTATGTTGGCACAACATCAGTATGATTATATCTGTAAGTGTATAGGTACTGTTGATGACATTAAAGTTATGGCCCTATGGTAATTTCGACTAAGTTCTTCTGTATACCAGTCATTACTTGTACATGTACACACAGTGACGATCTAAATGAATTTATAGACATTACTATAAACTCATTTAAATCTTCGATACATTTTTGTATAGTGTATACAAAAATGTATCGTTACATGTGTCGTATACATTTTTGTATAGTGTATACAAAAATGTATCGTTGCTATAAAATACACAGTAGTTCACACGGCACATCGAGCTGGCGAGCACCTGGTGCCAGTGCCACACATCGCGTGGACGATATTTTTATTTTCATCGAGCGTAACATTGGAAGCACATTTTTCCGGGTACAGCGCGTCGCGAGCTGAGGGCCGTCCGAGCTGACTTGTAATTTCAAGTGTTTACCCTGCGCGCGCGCAGCAGGGCGTCTCACAACAATGCCCATATCCTTTTCACATAAAATATATGAAAAGTCCGGCTACCAGCGAGCCACGGATCGAGCGTCCGATACAGCGTCTGCATTATACTCGCTAGCTGCCTACCGAGAACTTTTTATGAGGGATCAAATTGATTGGTTCGGTGATAATATCAGAGTTGCGCGTATTGTGCGGGACGCCCAACGTGCGCCTGCTCAGCCTTTAACACGTCGCGCCTCGGCTTCCGTTACCATCAATTACGTATGCAGCTACACTTCTCACACCTTTTAAGAGATGTAATTTAGAGATGCTGAGAGATTGTTGCTTGTAATAGATATGCACATTTTAATGCGCCGCCGCCGGTGAGAGGTTGTAAGCCCCGGCCCTCAAATAGAGTCGATCACAATAAACATTGCCGCGTACCACAATGTACTCACAAAAGTAATACGAAGTAAAGTCACATGTTGTGGTGCACGTAATGTCTTTTTCATGGTACCAACCGTTAGGTATCACCGTCGGAATTGAATCGAGTTTAAGATACACTTTAAATTTATTGAACGCTCGCAACGAATCATCTGCGGGCAGGTCGGGGCAGGACGTGCCCCGCGAGCGAGAAACACAAAACCACACAGATAAAAATATATTACAAAATGAGGCCCACTTTGTGTTTTGAAATTACAATCAAATAAATTACTTTTTATTGCTCAATCTTGTTGGGTTTTATTAAGGTATCGGCGCTGAATGCGAGAGAATAAAACATGGCGGGTTTACGCGAGAGACAAGATGTTTCCGTGTGCCTTGTAGCCGCCAGATAAACGAAGGTGCTTTACATGGCCCTCGAGTTTTTGGAGATAAGCCATCACGACGTGTTCATGTCGACATGTGGACAATGAAGTAACACAGGCACTTTCTCCGACACTCTTTACTTCGGTCACGTCGGAAACGTTGTTAATAATGCACGCAGTTCACTTAATAACTTTTATTACTCGAGAAAGTGAGGATTAACCTTCCTATGGCAGGATGATAAAAAATATTCAATTAAACATATGGAACTAACTTCTCGCAAGCTGCAACATATTTGGACAATTGAACTTTTTAACACAAACATAATTTGTTGTCTGCATTTGGTCTTCAAGCTTGCAAACAAAGCAAGGTAGCGTTCAACTTCAACTCAACGTTTTGAACAAAAAAACCACTAACGCAAAAACTTTGCTTACTGGTATCTAAAAGCTTGCCTAGGACTACTACATTACTAGTAAACCTCCAAACAGAACTTAATTGCGCACAAAGATCTCTGCCTCAAGTGCTTGTTGTGTCTACAATTCGCATTTACGGCGAGATAATTCTGAAATGTTCAGTCTTTTAGGAAATTTACTGCTATAGGCATATTTTATTATACACCTATCTATTACCAATCAACAATGTGTCAAATTCATTACGTTTATCTTTAACGTTGCCACAACCGGGTAAAAATAAACCATAAAATAATAATCATAACTTCTCGTTGAGTGCCATACTTTACAAGCCTTAACTACTTAACTGGTCCACTCAATAGATCTGTAGTCGTAAAGCGAAACTGGAAGTTAGTCTCAACTCTCAAGCTTGATGACAAACCGTAGGGCCAGTTTGAAAACATACAAATCAATAGGGGACTGCGGAGACAAGAGAGCATATCGTGTTGATTAATGCTGATTGCTAAAGTGCGTCGACGCATGTATAAGTAATGTTACAGCCCACCGCGGCGTTTCCGCCTCAACCGGTCCTAGAACAATGTGCCCAAACATTTACTTACTCACTATTCAACATATGGAATCGCCCCCATGACTTAGTGGACATTAACAACGACGCACGGTTTAACCACCTATCGCTGGTGCAAATTATACTTAATACAATTACGAATCATTCATCATTGTATCGCTTTCGGAGATAATTGGCAATGATAAACTGAGCGCAGTTGAGACAATACTGAACCGCTCGACCATTGAAGAGGACCCTTAACACTTGAGTCTAAATTCACACAGTTATTACCCATTTAGTGAAGCATGTGCAAAGCTAAAGGTCCGGTTATGTTGGTGTTGTGGAAGCGTGGAAATGTGCGCGAGAGCACAATGCGCTGCGTGTGTCCCTTGCCCAAGGAAACACATTTATCATCGTCACCTAGCGACCCGCGACTTGTAATTGTGCGCCATATTGTTGCAAGAGTTATGGGCCCAGTGCGAGAATATGGTCTCTTCCGCTTAACCTGTGCATAAACATTTATCGAGACAGGTTAATTTAATTTAAAAGATAATCTGTTTGATAGTGCCGGTTGGAAGAGACGTAAAACTACGAAGAATGGTAGAGACTGGAGTCCTGGCGGATAAAGCGAAAGTGCTGTGACAAATGCTATTCATTTATTCCACCAATTAATTCATATCTATTGTACACTTGAACATTTTTATTACATTTCTCGGTAACAACACCAATGTATTTTATTGTAAGAGTACCCCCCACGCAGCGCCACTAGACAAAAATCGCATCGGCTTCCCATATATTTCCCTTGTCACTGTTCGAGGGACAATACGGTAAAGGATTGAGCGAAAAGTGAGCATAAAACACGGCGCACGCGCATCGGGTAGCGTCGATCGAGCGGAACATCAGCATTGTGACGGGAGCGCGGTGCGGGCGCGGCGCGGGCGCGCGATCGAGCCGCGATTTGTCGTTATTTGCGCACGCGGCGGCTGCGACGCGCCGACTTATGACGGCTCTTATCCGCCATCGCAAGAGGCTCTCCTCGCCTCCTGACATCCCTCTCCAGATCGTCGCCGTCGCCTACCTGCTGCTAGTATTTCTCACAGAAACAATGAGCTTTAAAGGTTTATTATGACAACAGAATTGCACAAT
Organism: Xanthia togata; assembly: GCA_963853775.1. Taxonomy (NCBI): domain Eukaryota; kingdom Metazoa; phylum Arthropoda; class Insecta; order Lepidoptera; family Noctuidae; genus Xanthia; species Xanthia togata. Next base: position 14,310,315 of record OY970803.1, read on the forward strand.
GCGTTTTAATGGTATTTCTCTTAAAGCTTTCAGGTATAATTGATATCTATAATTTTAACTGAGACTTACTCCGTTATTCCTACTACTCGTACATTGGTTTTATTGCCCGCCACCGATCTGGACTACATAATTTTATATCTAACAAGTTACCAATGGGTGGATCTGGCAGAAGTTTCAGTTTCAGGTCAATCCCTTGATTACTGGAGGTCGACGGATTCTTCTTATTTAACTTTTAGAGGCATGAGGAACAGGGTGTAAAGTTCACTCATCCACCATAGAAAAGGGAGGATCCTCCAACCAGACGGGTGTTGTGTCTGGCGTGCCGACTGCCCCACTGTTGATTTCGGATAGTCTTATCTATGTCGTTCGCGCGGTAAACTCTAATTGCGCGATGCAGGATTTGTGTGACGTCATGTCTTTGATGCGTAGTTCGTATGTGGCGGTGTAACCGCTACAAACTTGAACCCATTTTCAGTCCTTGTCGACCCATCTCTTCAAGAGATGAAATGATATATGATTCTTAATTTTTTAGAAAAGCTCAATAAATATTCCATATCGATTGACACGAGACACACATTCAGTATCAGTGCCGGTATCATATAGTGCGCGATGGTGCGCAGTCGGTGCGCGGAGCCCCAAGCGGTCCCAACCTATAATAATGTAAGATACGACGACGCTATCACACCGACGATCACAGCCGAAATCAATTTTAAACAAACTCTAGCCACCACCTACAATTATCATTGTACTGAACAATGCGTGCCACTAAATATCAGGCCAGTGTGAGAGGTCAGTGGGGCCCAATGGCCCATCGTCTATCGATAATGGACGGTTCTTTTCGGATCGCACGAGATACCATCGCGATGATTTGTTGATCCTACGCTAGCTTAAATATTGAAATTAACATTCATTTACGATTTTTATCTATCATACAAAGAGTATGTGAATGAGATATTATAAGACAAAGCGATGATAGTATTTGTTTATTTATTGTTTTAAAATAAATATCTCTGTGTGACCTCAGGAAGGTAAATAAGAACAGTAATATAAATAGAAACAGTTTTATCAAAATATAAAATAAAGAAAATGCGTAAGTGAATCAGGTGAATAGTTTTTGTCCAATTATGTGATGACAAACAAGTGGTTATCATCACAATCATAATTGATCATGTCCACATCACCCCTATCAATTAAGTTTTCTCACTATTGGGAAAAAGTATTTGGCAGGTGTATCATGAAGGCTGGCAGACCTGCCAAATAATTCACATACCTAATAATTTAAAAAAAAAATGGTTACAAAACCATTCTCATCATCCTCATTATTAACAAAACCATTGAATAAATTACTAAATTCTGTGCTCATTATCTCGGAAATCTGACCATCAATCAGATATCAGAGACAATTTTATTTTGGGATCCCTTCTTTTCGCATAATGTTCTTTGTCCTAATATACTTCGGCATAACGATTTTGGCACAATATGTTTTGGCATAATAATACTTCGGCATAATTTTTTTAGGCATACATTTTATGTTGGCATAATCATCTTAAAGACTAATTTGTTTTGGCATAAATTTGATTCGCATAACGTTAGTAGGCCTAATGACTATTAGCATAATAATAATATATATATATATTTTCCTTTTCTAGTAGATACGTACTCCAGACTTTGGGTGGAAATGGTGGTGGTGAACTTGTAGTGCACCATACATAATTCTGAACAAACCAATTTGCTATAGTTTCTGTAACTATTAAATAATATTGTTGGTTAAAAATTTAATATGCCGTGCAACAAAAGTTAGTGACAGAACCGAATTGCTGCAAAACCGACTCCACGTAGTCTTGTTTGTCCTACCCCTAGAGTGTAATTTAAAATCGCGTAGGCGCGTAGGGGCGAGGTGGCCCGCGGCTGAGGAGCAGGCGGCTGCGAGCGAGCCGCCGCGGCTGAGGCTGGCCGGCGAAGCCGGCCAACAAGCCGAAGCTCCGGTGGTGAGCGAAAGCCGTCTGCGACGATTAGCACGCGTGGGGCCGCCGGAGGCCCGCAGCGCCGGAGCCGTGACAGAAACCCTGCCTGCTGCATGTTGCATGCTCGCTTGAATGCAGCATGCTGCATGCTTGCTTGCATGCTGCATGCTTGCTTGTTTGCTGCATGCTTGCTTGCATGATTGCTTGCATGCTGTATGCTTGCTTGCATGCTGTATGCTTGCTTGCATGCTGTATGCTTGCTTGCTTCATGCTTCCTACAGCGAAAAAAAAACCCACATAATTGTTCAATAAAAATATGTTTTAATATCATTATGCGTAAATAAATGTATGCTTTAGGATATTATGCTTAAAAAAGTTATGCATTAGAACTTTATGCTTAATAAATTTATGCTTTAGAATATTATGCTTAATCATTATTATGGTTAGAGAAATTATGCTTAAAAAAATTATGCGTAAGCTGTTATGCGTAATTATATTATGCGAAAATATAATTATGCCAAACAAAATTATGCTAAGTTATATTAGGTCTTAAATTTTTATGCAAATGGATAGGGAACCTTTTATTTTCATACATGATAACATAAACTTTTGGATATGTCTTTATTTGACTGTATTTAAACACCAGCTACAAATATTTTATTTGTAGGTACATTATTAAAAAAAGCTGTTGACTCGAGGCGTTCAAAAAGCTTTACTATTTTCATTGGAACATTGAATTATGGTCTTGTTAATTATTATAAGTTTAACTAGTATTCTAGACATAGGAAACATATAGAGGTGTCGGGAACTGGGTGGTCTGGCGCCTGCGCCTGGGCAAGGCTCGTGCATCCCCAATGAGAACGCGTTAGTTAACTCTATGCAAATAGAAAAGGTCACACTCGCGGCCGGCCAACAAAAAGTTGTTCATTAACGAACTGCTATGCAATCAATTTGCATTGAATATCGATTCTTAGCTGATATCGAGATAAAATTCGGATTTCTCATCGATTTTAGAAAAAACTTTCCTATGATAAAAAAAGGTTAATCACTTTGTTAACCTACATTTCCAGTCAGGAAATGTAGGTGTAGGTGCCGAGTATGGATCTTTTCTATGTTTAAATAAGTTTAATTACGCATTATGAAAACACTTATAAAATACAAAAGGCAAACATAATTGATATATCGACGGGCGGCGCGGCTGCCGGGGGCCGTCCGTCCGCTACAGTAAAATTAAAATTGATGATCATGTAAACTTTATTAGTGGCAGCATAAAAATGTTGGAGTAAATCAAAGACTGCGCTAGTATATTGCATGACGCGGCGTGATCTAGTATCGGGACACCGTTAACACTTTATTGCCGTTCATACTTCTTACACCATTCCGAGGAAGTAAATTACTCGTAGCGATCGTAAAATTAATGCCACCACATACGGTACTTCAGCATGTCGTGCTGTCAATTTTTATGATGCACTCACTTGATATCGCAAACAGCTGGATTGGAGCCTAGCGCAAAGTGGCGATATTTTTTCCTTGACATCGGTGCAGTAAAACTTCTATGGTAAATAAAAAAGCCAGTGAAATACATCTTCAGAAATAACTTTAAAATATTGAAGGTTCTACGAACCGTCATAGTTCGAAGCCCTGATTGGATGCTGAATATTTTAAGCAAAAATGTAAATAAGAAAAAAGAAAGTAGTGAGTGAAATGTGAGTACTCGTTGGAAATACGTATGTATTATTAAATTAAATTGCATTTCAACAAAATATTTACGAGAGTAGTAATTTTTCATGGCGGACAGGCCCCGCAGCGAGCCGCTCGGCCTACCCGGCTCGCCTTTGGACACAAACCACTAGCCTCGTGGCAGCCTGCGCTAATAACTAACTTGTATTTCTAACAATTATGCGCTGATATCAAGAGTGATAATGGAGCATTTCATGCAACATTGTTAATATAAGATCTGGGCCAGTATTGGAACCTGTTGATCATCGTGAAGTAGGTAAACGCGGTTTATCAATTCATTGCGATGCGCACTCAGTCACAAAGATTATCTATCTACTAGTCACTATGGAAACTTAAGTTCGTGTTCAGAAAGAAGGGCATTGCAAATATTAAGAGATTTGTATTTTTTTATATGATCCTACGTCACTATAGTATGGTTTCTATGTAAGAGATAAATGTGTTTAGGTGTTACAATACACCTTTTCAATATACATCTTAATATGCATGTAGTTAGAACTAATAATATTAAGTTATAATTGATTAACCAGCTTAAAGCGAACGGGAAACACTACAAAATAATTCAAAATGCAGTCTCACTTACCAGGACAGCATAAAATAAACGGCAAGCGCATTTAGTACATTGCTCAGCCGCGCGGAGATTACTTCATGAAAGCTCACGAGGCGATCATTACCGACCCCCGGCCGCAATCAATCCGACTTGCATAATTAAGACACTAAAACACAAAGTTTATTCTTTAGATAACTCTTATCTTGAAATATGTTTTTAATCACTCGAGATATTCAACTTTTTTTAACCATCAATTCAACTTTTTTTTAAATCGTTATGAATGGAATAATTTTAAAATAAGGACACTAGATCAAATTAAGGATTCTTCATAATTACGAAATATGAAGAATTCTTAAATTATAATTTAAATAAACCTCAAGATACTTCTGACCTAATTTATAACATCGTTTTCTGACAGATTAATGCAAATGTTAAACTTGATTTATGAATAAGAGTTACAGGCGATATTTCAATTAGCTATTTAAGAGTCATCATAATATCGATACGGTGTATCAGTATTGTAAATATGCAGTACAAGTAGCCTTTGATAAATGTCTCCGGCACGGCGAACAGTACAGCCGGGGGCTCGTGCAAAATAATTAAAACTACTTAACATTCAAACAGAAAGTACCAGTAGCCAGTTTGCGGCTCATTTAGCGAGAGGAGGCCGGTCGGCTGGCACTGACGACCATTACTCTCCCACCCGATTGATATATTCTTGGTGGACATGCGATCGCGACACGTCATTCCGCTTCCACTGTTCACCGGCTCGACCTGCTACCGCTCGCTACCAGCTCTATATAAATAAACAAACCTTACAAAGTAATAAATATAAAGTCCGTCTCTAACAACGTACGTCACTATAAATCGGACACTTCTTTTATTGCTGCACATCTAGACCAATTAAAATTAAACTCGTGATTGTCGATAACCGTCAATAAAATTGCTGTACGTCGATCTTAGTCAATATTAATCTCTGCTCGGCCAAAACGAATTATTGATTCATTATTTTACGAGAATTTTTAATTAAACGTGTAAATCAATTTTGATTATATTTTAACTTTACAATGTGAAATCTCCTTATACAACGTGAGTTCATGAGCACAAATTATTACAACTCGGCCTTAATCGAGTCCAGTAAACGATCGAACGAATAAGTCGACGTCAGATTAAACACAAATATTTACATGTGTACAAAAGGAGAGAGATAAAAATTTACCTTTTACAAGCAATTTGAGGTTATTTATTATGTGGAGTGGCGTGCAGGCGCTCCGCCGGCTGCGTTTTGGTGCAGCTTCTTTTTACAGAAGCCCATTATAAGTATCAGTTTCAGATCATAGATCATAAACGCATTTATTATCCGGAGGTCGGGACCGGGGGGTCCTGTCACGTGAGCCACTGCGCTCATTGTTGGCTTTTTACTGTCGTGCGTATGTCACAATTTTCGTGGACCTCACCAGAGATGGAGGCATAAATATCTAACACAAGAATGTTCCGTTTCGGATCTATGAGTATTTATGTGAAGAGCTGGAATGTATTTAAATCAAACTTGTACGTCGAACTAGCCTAATCTTTACTTTATGATTATCGTAAATTACAATTTGATTTTAATAACTTATTTAGTTCTTGTGTGTTACGTAGGTATATTTAGAAATTAATCTTGATGATCTTATCAAAGCATAAAGAAATAATTTTCTGGTTTCAAAATATTTCTTCGCTGTGACTTTAATTTAGTAATGAGGTATTTACAGACCTACAGAAAGTTGCTCATTTTATTGTCATTTAGATCAAACTGATATACTAAATAGCGTTCTCCTCGTAATTTTGTGGAAGGCTTACAAAATTGCTATCCGCCGTTAAGTAAATGTTTAGAACTTTAGTTTATTTATCTCTATTGCACTAAGTATTCACAGCATACTTTACTAATGAAAACATCAAAATACACTGCATTACACTTTTGGAATACCTACATAAAATAATTCAAGAGTACTAACAAAAGAAGAAGCGACCTCTCATCTAATGCACAAGAGTAGTACAGGAGCTACACAACTTTCCTTGTCAAAATAAATTACCTTCGAGAAAAAGACTTGCACCCAAGATTGAGTCGCGATGTAGTACTGTAGTCTTTAAGTGATGCAGACGATTACCGAGAACTACGTATGACCTACAGCAACTAATGGGTCAGCAAATGTCGCGGCTGTTTTGAAAGGACCACTTTACCAGTACCTACGGTAAAGTATGCAGAATATACCGAGTAGGTAGATAGTATAGTTAGAAGACCAAGCCGGAGCCAACAATATGGCGCATTATAATAAAATCATCCTAGCTTACATAGTATAAAACAAAACCCCCGCCGCGTCTGTCTGTCTGTCTGAACGCGATAAACTCAAAAACGACTGAATGGATTTTCAAATGGTTTTCACCAATAGACGGAATGATTCATGAGGAAGATTTTAGTGTATAATTCAATAAGTTTTTGTGTAAATGGGCTGAAATATGACGATTATTGTTGAAGATGACGGAAAAAAACTGGGAGGTTTACTGGCGTGCGCCGCGTAAACCGTGAGTGAGGATGTTCTACAGGATTGTATATCTCAAAAAGTTCAACAAAACGTCTACGATGGCATATGTCTATCATCTAAGGATGACCCACAATAGCCAATTTTATCTTTCTGAATTTGATAAAAAATTCATTGTTATATCCGAAGCTATTTTGACTAGGTATTTTTGACTGGTATTATATTAATCCTTATCCAATAAAATGTTATTTAAATTGAGCATTTAATTTGGTTAAATTATGCCGTGACATCATACCATTTAAATTTAGAAGATATCACAGATTCAAAATTAACGCGTAACAAACTAATTATGGTTGACAGCAACGCGGGTGCAGCGGTAGGAGTCAATGACCTTTTCCTCGGCTATTAGGTATGAAATCCCGGTAGTACGTTCCCGTGGGATATCTTCCGACCTCCACGGGGGCAAAGCCGCGAGCAAAAGCTAGTCTCACATAAAGTTAATGAACCGATTGAGTATTTCAATAACTGCATTGCATTACTCATGTTGATACCTATTGCAAGAATGGTTTTGGAACAGCAAAAACTTAGTACCAAAATGTCTAAATCAGAAAGTTATTAAAACCTAATACCTTCCTTGTGAAATCAGTGTAGCAATGAAAATTGTCCGCGGTAAAAATAAGTATTCATATAATGTCAAAGCCAAGCATTCCAAACAAGAAAAGATGTATTCAAGGCTAAAAATAAAACGACAAAAATAGAAAACTGCACTTAAAAGTTTATCTATAGAACTTTTCTTTTGTTATTCATCCAGTTCAATGATTTCGCTGGACACGTCCGCTCGACGCCAATCTAACTACTTACGAAACTCGCTCAATCGAGTAATAAAATGTTAATAAAGTGCGTAAATCAAGATAACGTCAATAGTTAAGAGAGTTCGACACAACGAAATAGTCTCAGGCGAGGTGAAGAAATTACCTCACCTATGCAGAGGACATAACTCTCCACAACTTTCCACCTCATCATTGCCACACCATTTTAAACCCTAACCTGCTTTCAGATTACGACATATTTTTCCCTACACTTCCCAACAGTCAAAATTTAAACAAACACATCAATTTTAGAGTGTAGATGTTTTTAATTTCCTATCACAAACCTATATTATCGTAGTTTCGTTAATTGCTCAAATCAAGCCAATAAAGTTAAGGCGACGCGACGGCCAGCACGTGCTTCGTAAACTTTAAACATTCCGATTAGAGAACATAACTGTATTCGTAGGTAAATATAAAAACTTGTGCATAACATTTCGTACAAAAGGTGAGTCAGTTAATTTATAAGGAGTTCGTTTGTTTCATGGGAATTCAAAAAAAACTGCAATGCTTTTTTACAGACGACACGCGACGTATCCAAAATGTGTTATTCTAACTAGCCAAAATCAATCATTCCTATACCTGTTCTGTGGCATATGACTCAGTGACAGTTTAATCAATTTAAATGTAGAGTTAGTCATGATAATAAATTACTTACAAGCCAATAATTATGACCATTACCTGTAATAATGGCCATAATTAGCGGTATCTCCTTTGTAATTTTCAGATTTGACCAACAAATAAACATGCGCAAGATAATAACGTTGTCCAACTAAAGGATGCCACACACGAATGGGTCGAGTCAACTCGAGCCCAATAGTTATAGTTATGGCAAACGCTGCCTTAGAGTATGAATGAGACAAGCAGATGACCGGATGGCCCATCGTAACATATTGTTAGATGCGGTACGTTTTCTTCAAAACTTAAACAATAAAAACTGGTGATGGCTGGTAGGTGGTTTTGAGGCTCTTACTAGCTTTATTTAAAAATATTAAGCAAGTGACAAGACAATTTTTGAGTCACAGCTTTAGTCGGACCGTGTGTGGTCATGCTGTAAATAGTAATTATAATCTGAGGAGCGATCATGTACGATAAGGCTAGTGGATTGGCAGAAATATTGCAGCTAATGTGATGTCAATTAGTTTACTACTGTTAATTACTGTAATATTTACACTGGCAGCCCGGAGTCTGTATTTGCACCCGATTGATGGCAACAGGTTCGCCCCCTATTACACGGGACCTAAACATAACTGGCGAAATGTTGGTGTGCTATAAGTACACCTGTGCCTTATCCTTCGGGGAACACAGGCGTAATGTTATATTATTTACACAGTTTTAATATAGTACATCACCTCTACTTTTGTATATTCTTACTTCTGTGCTACATATTTCCATTTTTTTTTTTGTTTTATCTTTAAAAAAAAACAATCTGCCTAGCCTTTTCCCAACTATATTGGGGGGAATTTAGTATCCAGTGGCAGACTTTAGTATTATGGTTAAAATAGGTCGAATCTGTCTCAAAATCGAATCGGGGTACCCCGACTCCACCTAGTCCTTTTGGCTGCACCCTAGAGTGTATTTAAAAATCCGGAGGCGCGGAGGGTGGGCGTAAGGGCGAAGGGGCTGCACTTCCCGCAGCGCCGGAGACGTGCAGAAGCAACTTAGTTTTTTTTTCAAAAATGGTGCGTCCTCCTCGTACCAGGGGGGAGGGAGGGAACCCCTCCCCCCTCCCCCTTACCCTCGTTTTCGTGCCACCGGATACTAAATTTTAACCTCTGATCTCCACAGCCCTTACATACTTTCCGAGGCACGGAGGGGTCATACATAGCTTAGTCTTCGATCGACCCGTGCGGCTGTTATAATTTAACCACGAGCCCTCTATTTCTATTTTATCTTTTAAAATTGAGAATTATGTCGCGTTTTTCGTCAGTAAATACCCCTCTAATTTAACCTACTTTATTTTATTTTGTAACACACATCTGGAGCTCGTATTATGAATACTGTAAGTGTAGGGCATTAAAAACAGCGAGATGGGCTACGAGCATGGCGCCTATCGACTCTCCAGCGAGTGCGTCTAATGCAATTCGATGCGGAACTTTACTATCGAATATTATCCAATATTATAAACCACACCTTAGACTTAAGCAGATATAATAACCGTTACGTATTTTAGGATAACGTTAGTGTACAATAAACTTAACTTTTACCTTGAATAATACCAACAGATATTATTATTACTAGACATTTTCATCTGTGAATAAGTAAAAAGGTAAACAGTAAGTTTGATGTCAGAGTAAAAGGAGAAGCTATCATTATTGAAGACGAGAATTTGTAACACGATTTTTTACATGAATAGTTATGACACCATAAATAAAGAAGACGTTAATTGTCGTAATAGAAATAAGCTCTTATACACAGGGGCGTACTGTACAAATACATTAAAAACTCATTTCATACAGTCCACTCATTTAGCTAATACGTTTTATATTTCTATAGTTGTAGCAATTGTCATGTGCTCTGACAGCTGCCGTTGAATTGATCTCTTTAAATATATCTATTAGTAAAGACGTAAAACAGTTTTTTATTCACCAAACGAATAAAAATAGACCCTAAAGCCAGGAAGTGGCACAAAAGTATGCAAGAAGCTTGCATGCCCCACTTCTGATTGGTGTACCTACTCGTATATGGGAACGGCATGCAAGCTACTTGCATACTTTTGTGCAAGTTACTGGCATGTGTATTCCTGGCTTTATTGCCCTCAACATTAATTTTACTCTCAGTACAGCCAGGACCAAAAGTGTTGAAAAGGTTTCAATTGGATGAATGAAATAATTTACACATTGAGGTCATTTGTAAATATATTATGCCCATTTAACAACATGCTGTCATGTGATTGATGTATTTATTTGAACGTCTCAGCGTTTGCGCGACACCTCATAACGCGAACATGAATAAATACAAAGCACTTTGTGTATAACTTGCATTACAAAGTATAATAACTTTTGTTTACGACCGTACTTGTATTTTTGTTATGATTTATTTACGTTTGTAGTTTCATGAGTAGGTCCTTATGAAATACTAGCAGCGCCCTGCAGTTTCACTCGCGGGCGCAGATCCCATGAAAATAAAAAGTATCCTGTGTTAATTCAGGTTATAACCCATCTGTGTGCGAAATTTCATCCAAATCCGTTCAGTAGTTTTTGCGTGAACGAGTAACAAACATCCATGCTCACAACCTTTGCGTTTACAATATTAGTAGGATCATGAACATTTTCACGAAAAGAGAAAAATTAACAGATAAGTTGTGTAAGAGCTACGAAGGACATTACTTAGTTTTAAATGCAAATTCATGATAATATAACTTAGTAGGTATAATAATAAGCATGTAATTTATGGCAATAGGTACCTACCTAAATATATTCTTCACATTTCTTTAGAAATTAAAACATCTAGAATTAAGAATTCAACCTCATTCTGACTAGAATAAAACGGTTTTTTAAAGTTATACTCCTCGTCTTATTTTAATTCTATTTCAAACTAGCTACTGGTGGCTTCGCGCGCGTGGACCCTACTATAGTAAAAGTAGCCTTAGTTACTCCTTATATCATCAGCTATCAGAAATTCCCGTCAAAATCCAGCCGTTTCCTAGATTAGCCGGAACACACGGGCAGACAAAAATTTATAAACAAGATTTTTTGTTACAAGTACCGTATATACTTTCATATGCATTTTGTAAAAAGCTGTTATTTTGACATTACAAACAGACACTTCAATTTTATTTATTTTTATATTAGATATTTAAGAAATTGTTATCTTAATATTATCTATTGATTGATTTGATTGTAAAAATATTTTTATATCTTTCATATGTAACGTAAACTTTGTCGTATAAAAGTCGGATCACAATCAAATTCCGAGCATCAATAAAAATTTGATCTTCGATATAATTTCAGAGGTCATATGTTATATTTAAATCTCTCTTATCTTAGTTAGGCACATATATCGATATACGTATTAAATCACTCATGAATTTAAAACATTTTATTGTCATTTCGAAGTGAAAACAATATAAATGTGTTTTATGCCACGCTTGATTTATATTTTATAGGTGAGATGTGATTTAGTGTCGGTCGATTTAATATAATCTTGAATCAAGTCTTGCGCCCGCGCCGCCCCCCTCCCCCCCTTCTCCCCGCCCGCCGCGGTCTGTCATTATGAGTGTCGTCCTTACTATCAGGCTTTATCGAAATACCCCTTACATTCGTTCTTGAAAGTTATGAGAACGTTCTACACTAGCATTTATTCCTTGGTGTCGTTATTACAATCTTTGCAAACCTAGATCGCAACTTATCTTCTACACAGGATAGGTATTATGTTCACAGTTATTTCTTTGGTTAAAACGACTAAATATGTTCCTGGTTGCATAAAACGGTATTTAATAGATGTTAGTGCAATTAAACTAACATTTAGTAAGTTACATGAAAATCAAGAAACACGAGGTACCTATTTATAATGTTGCAGTTTACAGCGACGTAATGTGATGTAATTACTAATTTATGAGTGCCTACTTGACGTTACTCATGAAAAATTATGCATATGGTGTTGTAAATTATTTTTTGTTGGGCTTTGTTGTTATTAAATAACTTGATATAGACGAACTTACCGCCATCATGCAGCTGTCAGTCAGAAAAAGTTTGAGTAATTAGGTAAATATATATGCCTACCTACATATCAGTTATTATTTAAATTGTTACAAAAATTTGGAAATACTCGTTAAATTACGACACAATGTAACATAAATAACGATAAGATCATTTTATTTTAGAACCAAAACAGTATGTTGAGGTAATACAAACAAAAATAAATTGGTGAATAAATCCTATTTATAAATAAAATACACATCTCAAGTACCTGTACAATAAGATAAATTCTATTAGATACGAGATATTTGTATTTACATTTACTACTTCCAGTCATCCCGTGCCACACGACTTAAATCCGAATAATACGAGAACTACGAATATTCACGTGTCGTAAAATGCGTCACTGTTTTTCAAGTAATATCACATAAAAGAGATTATTTGTATTGAAGACGTGACGCCGACATTCCAGTCTCCTAAGCTTGTGTCCGGCGGCACAGATGGCGTTTCAATTATTTGACGTATATGCGAATTAGTCGTTATCAGATGTAATAAAATGCAAGCATGTCCGGGCGCGGGGCTAGCGCGATGGCTCGATACCGCGCCGGCCGCTGGGTGGCCGCTACTTGTCTTACGATAAACTTATCTTTACAATCGATCCCTTCGATAAAAATAAAAAACACCGATGCCTTCGGATGTCGAATGCTTGACGCGCTGCGAAGCCATAACGTTTGGAGTTTTATCGGAGTAGCTATCCACATTTGCATCTCTATAGGACCCAATACATTTTGTTACCATATTATTAGCATTCCAGCGCCACTTGTGTATTCAGGTAATATAAAAATATACACTCAACCACAGAGAGGTGTGAGATGTGGAGTCTACACTTTAGTTATAGATTTTACGTAGAAGTGAACTTTGTAGTTCGTAGAGCGGGTAAACTAGTAAGAGCAAGTACTGGTCCGACCAACAAGACCGAATATATTAAAATAATGAACTATTCTAATAATGAATCTTACACAAAGGTTCACCGATTTCGAAGTAAGTTCCCGTTTTAAAATATATATATGCTATAGTGGTGAACACGTAGCAAAACCGTAGCACAAACGTAGCAACCACGTAGCAACAGTTATCACCGTCATAGTAGCAAGAATTTTGCTAAAATTCATATTTCGAAAGTAATTGAAAATGTATTGTAAAGGCATTGTGAACATAACACTTGGAAAGCTATCTGTGACGCCGACAATACAACATAACATCATGGTGATTGAAAATCAAGCTTAGAGTTCATTGTCCCTAATCTCAGTGAGCACTCGATGTCATAGAGCCGATGTAAAATGTCGTGATTCAGTCGTAAACACACAGATGTAATGGTGTATTGTATGAATGGACACTAATGCTCGCTGTAGCGGACGATATGTCCCACATGTTAGCCCAAGTGAGTGCTACGGGTCAATGGTTGGCCGGCGCACGCGCATCGCAAATGTCAAGGCTCGATTGTCGCGAGAAATCAGTTAAGCGAGTTAGGTCGCAGCTAGAATACCACCGCAGTACTTATTACCTTATGCAGCTCGACCGAAATATCACAACTGCCGTCTACTGAACACACTCGTTGTGAAACCTAAACAAGTCGTAATTTGTCAATTGTAAAAAACTACTACATCGTGTGTGGGAAACTATAATTTACGTATAGTAAAAATAATTGAAAAGTTGTGTACCTAATTAAGTGACCACGAAACCAAACTAATTATAAGATAACGCTAGCTCGTAGTGATTATAGTTTGTATTTTATCCAGAGCAACCAACAAGCTTTTAATGCATGCACTGCTCTACGCGCCCGTTTAAGTCTTTCATATCCACCGGCAACTGGAACGAATGGGAATACATTTAATATTTAACTCGCATAGATTTTTTATGAGATTTTATCTAGGCCTTAAGACGGCTGTTGTTGGTATAAGAAAATTAAATGTCAATAGCGAATAGCCGAAGCAGATAGTTTATTCTCAGACACGTAGCATTGTTCGCAATTTGCGCTGCGTCGCTTGTAGCCGAGTTACTCAATGGGCACGACGAGAATGAATGAAGCAATCTTAACAGCAGTAAACGTAATTTATACCGTTTCTCTTCCATAAACGACGTGGCTTTTGAAGCACTCGTTAAGGGGCAGGCGCAGCTTCTGTTCGACAATTAGGCAAGGCCCGCACAAAGCACGAAAAAGGCACGTTCTTATCGGCGCTCGGTAGTCGACAATCGCGCCACAATCTCACGAAAACGCCATTCTGAGCTGCACCTGTCATAAACGTAAGTTCAACGGCCTGCGCGACTTTCAATTAGGCACATAATAGAACATTTTAACAAACGTTAGATAAGTAAACAAACGTGGTCCGCAGGCTATTTGGTTATGGCGGGCTCTCATCAATAATGCTTCGGAGGCGATAATATCACGGACGCGTGTCTCGCGTAGAGGAACCTCCAACACCGTTATTAACCTGGCGATAGTCATCGCGACCGAGAGATCATTTAGTGATACGCTTTATATTAAATTACTCGGTCGTGCGTTGATAAAATATTCCCGGTATTCTATTACCGAAAACAAGATAACCGCGCCCGCCATCAACGGGCACATACCTACCATTACTTGGATAATCTCTACAAAGAAATAAGATGCCAAAAACGTATAAAAACAATTTATACAAATGTCAGTAAGTGTTTACGATGAGAATGTTTATGTTAATGGATGCATTAAGACGGACGCCATGCGTCAAGTTGCGTGTCGATATGGGATCGAGCGTGGCGTGGCGTGTCGCGTGGTGGTGCGCGCTGCGCCTGCGACGATGCCTCCACCACTTGTGCCAGTTAATCCTCCTCACTATATTCACTTTTTACCACAGACGTGTTTACGCGCCGTCACCTGTTATTTACCGCCACATTCAGTTTTAGCACCTACATCTATATATCTTCATCACGTCTCGATTGGATGTGGAGTGATAACTGATATTTATCGACTGTCCAAATAATTTTATTCAAAATAATTTATCACATTATCGTTTTAATGTGTACAGCTAATCGTAAATTCTGTCAATATCTATAACTAGTTTCTTTAGCTTTAAATCAAACGCCCGTAACAAACTGGGTGCCCTACACTCAAACAAAGGGTTTTCAAAAATCGTGAAGACCATGTAGGTGCTGACACTCAGTAAGCTAATTGCTTAACATTTAGACAGCTACTAGTGTGTATAGAATAGGATTATCTATATTCGTCTCTACATTCAAAGCGCAGGGTAAACACAGAGTCAGTCGTAAAAAATGGCGTGAGATTTGTAAGAAAAGTGTGTTTGCGTAATAGACGTGGGGCAGTTGAACGAGAACTGGCGGTACCCTGATAGTACCTCAGTAATTTCTCGTTTCATTTCGCATACCGACGATGTTTGTTATACTAACTGGGTTTATTTTTCACGCAAATGAACTGTTTATCGGCTAATACGAGCATTAAAGCCGCAGAATGCGGTCGGGGCCGGCTGCCGGCAACCAGCTCACGCCATTTAGTAATTTAACAGTGTAATGAGCGTCTTTCACTGCTACTCTGGTACTGCACTCGGAAAATCATCATTGAAATCTCGGAAGACCTTCTAATGATACATTAATGTAACCACTCCACCCGCTCCCAGAACTAGTTAAAAACTCTATTAATTTATTATTTACGCTGACACTAACTGAGATACATTGTAAATGTTACACAGTACGTATACCATGAATAATGGACACCTATACAAAGTCAATTTGTAGCGGCATCTTCAATATATGTAGATGGACCATTAAATCAAATACAGTTAACTGACATTTATTGCTTTTGCGCATTAAAATTCATGTAATCACTATCGAGACATAAAAATTAAACGGCATTAAAATTACTTCCATTAAGGTCTCATTAATTTCCTAATCAACGCTGTGGGGCATGCACCTCGGAGCCGTCGCAGCCGAGTGTCGAACATCAGATACGTGCATGATTTACCGGGAGCCGCTGGATAAAGAGGGCACAGGGACGAACGGCTCCACAAAAGCCTCGTCGAGCATAATTTACTTCTCCCCACAATACATCTAATTAAGATCATTCGTGAGTCCAATGAAGCCAAGGACTATGTACTCACTACACAAACTGGACGTTATAAATAACTCAAATCGTAACTCACGCCTTTTCCGAGACACTCTAAATGAAGAAAAAGCTCGTATAAGCTTTTAAACTTTGGACTCTGTTGTTATAGCGCTAAGAGTCAAAATATATGCTTTGTAAAAGCTCATATGATTCGAATAACGAAATGCGAGTTGAGTTCACGCCAGGGTATTGTTGCACAAACTAAATAAACTAAAACACAAGGCACTTATTTGTTCCTCGGAGGTAGGCAGACTCAACTAAATCTTCTAGTAAAAGGCATTCAGAACGTTAACTTATTATCTGGCTTTGTTTAAAGGCGCCTCGCTTTGACGAGACGAGTAAGCTTCAAAAGCTCAAATCATTCACAATTGTTTAATTATTGTTTATTTAAGAATAATCATAAATAATCAATAATTTTTCATTTCGGTTTTTAATTCTCTCTTCTGATCCAATATATTGATGGATCTTATTCGTGTTTAGGAAAAGTATAACACTTTAAGAATCCTATGGAGATACCGAAATATGACTAACAGTACCTACCTACATTACGACATACTATGCGGCAAGAAACCTAGTTAGATTTATAGCTCTATCATTACACTGATTTAAATTTTATTCAAGAGCGAACCATACCTGTGTATTTACGTTGACAGTATTACCCCTCAAAGAAAAATTGCTGCAAATTGCTGAAGACAAGTTAATCTGTGAGTGATATAAGTTTATTCCACGTCCGGCAATACCGTATGGGTTCAGCTTATAACGGTGCTGTAAATGGCGACAGGTTGCTGGTTCATTCCCGACAAACACCACAATAATGCATTTTCTGATAGCACCTGGGACGTGCTTGAGAAATTATAATGGCACACTTCACTTTTCCTGGGTTGGGTTCTAATATTACTGCAATAAGTATTCTGAATGATTTCATTATTTTATCTTGGTGTCACATCATCATCAACTGGTCTATCCATTGCATAATCATCATCTAGTTTTAAAATATTCACCAAAAAATGAACGAGTAAAATTGTCTTAATAGATCTACTAACAGAAAAAGACGTCATTTCATTTCCTCAACCAGTATATTTTTGAAATTACTCTTCTTCACATCATAAAGAGCAAGACCTCAACATTACAGTTAATAGGTGTCGGACCCGCAGTTCAGTATTTTTGTTCTTTAATGAATCCACCAGTGGATTTTGGTAAAAATCAATCATCGATAAGTAAACATAGAATTAGCAATTTCTCAGTGGCAGCCCGGTGTCTGGTTTTGTGCCCGGATGATGGCATTAGGCTCGCCTCCAATTACATGGGACTGAAACATAGCTGGCGAAGTGAGGGTTTTCTATAGGTACTCTTCTGGCTAACCCATCGGCGATTACAGGCGCGATTTTTTGTTAAACATAGTGTTAAAAATTAATTTCGTCGTCTTCCACGCGCAGGATGGAAAGAACCTAAATAGGTAGATGAAAAGTAGCTCATCCACTTACCTCATGATTTCCAATCCTAGAAAGATATTAATAGAATAGCCACTGTTTTACTTACTAATGAAATATAATGCTTTCTGGATCACACTCAAGAACTATGCTATTGGAATACTTACCATTTACGGTAAAAGAATTTCCCTTCGTTCAATTTATGGAAAGGCAATACAAACCTCGCATATTTTCCGAATAATATTGCTTTTAAGATGGTATTTAGTTCAATGTGTAAGCAATTAACAGTACTATCTAGCCTGATTACTAAACTTGCCTGCTCGCTAAACACTTGTCATGTAAACCTTGCAATGTTCACAGGCTACCGTAGCGGCGCGACGCAGAAAGATTTTCAAACAAGTTTTATATTTCATGGCGCTTTTACTACAGGACGTCACCAACATGTCAGGTAAGAATACGCGATGTATAACAAAGTGGAGTTAAAAACCTGGCTGCTTTGTGCTTTCGTGGTATACTTTATGGAGCAAACATAAGGTGGCTTTATTATGACTAGAGTTACCATTCTGGTGTACGCTGTCACTCCTTAGCGGGCACTTGTTGTAATGATGTCATTTGAATGAGGGTAGTTGTAAATTAGATTTCAATGCGCTGGTATGCAACAGAATAACAAAAATAGCCGTGTTACTTGAGGCAAGGTTTATTTTATATCTCCTTAAATGTTGAAATAATTAAATCTCTGAAATGCAGAAACTTTAACGTAAACTATTAGGTGCTATTTGTTCAAATCGCCTATATCTGACATTTGAGACAAAAAACATTAATTGAGAGCCAATCGCACGATTAGTCTGGCGCCGGTCAATGTATTTGACCTATTGTCGTACGTACTCGAACTTGTGCAATCTCTGATACGTATCGATGCAGTGAGAGGGAACTGGAATAGAGGAAACACATCCGTCGATTAGATTGGTTTAAGACCTTTGCCATAAAGGGGCTTTAAGATTTTGATCTTACGATTTTTGCAAATTTTTTTCTGCACTGGGTGACCCATTTTCAGTTATTCAGAATTTAAAATTTTACCTATTTTCTTTTGCCAACATAGCAAAAGCAAACCCATTTTAATATACAAAATATACAAATGAATACATTCCGCCATATTTTAATGAGCAACAATGACAGAATAAATAAACTAGTTGTAGCAGGACGTGCGCCTGCGTCTCTTCGACTGTCAACAGAATCAATAGAGTACAATAAAATTGCTCCTTTCAATGCAACGTAGTTAGGTCTAAATGAGGTTTGAGTAATGCTGTGAGTACACGCAGGGCTCGCGTGGCAACACGCATTACAATCCCCCGCGCCAAGCACTAAGCTTCTACTGATTTGACTGCAATCATGTTCATAAACTACTGCCCGCTCTAACAAAGATAAAATTTCCGTAACACAATACTAGATACAAAGTTTTCGCCTGTCCTTATCGCTGTTGGCGTTTACTGGTTATTTATTTATCAGACCTACCTGTGTTTGGCTGTAAATCATAAAGTATTGTCAGTTTCCTGCAAGTAAATGATGTTTTTAAGTGTTGTACGGTATTTACTTATTTGGATACAGGCGTTCGTAGTTTGTATCATGGACCCTGGAAGGCACCTCATAAATAAAACAATTGCATAAATATCTTACGAGACAGACTCCAAATAAATCTGTGCATGTCCTCACATTATCTTATTAAATGTCAAAAAGAAATATCTATCAAAAAACAAAAACAGTCAATAATACTAGGGACACATAATATCGAAATCTTGTTTTATAAAACTCTAAAGCGGTAGACTAATTATAGACACCAAGATTAAATTTGTAATCATTATTTTTGAAGAATAAATTCTGTAGTCATCCGTTACGACGGGACGCCGACAAAGGCCCGTGCAACGACCGCTACGTCAATTTATAATGCGATTAACAGAAAGAATGGCGATCCGACTGATTGCACGGATCCTTATGCTCTGCTCTTCACCAAAATCCTCGCTCGGAATAATGACGGTCGCTTCCTTAATCGTTAAAGCATAAACCGCTGTGCCTGGACGTTATTTATCGATGCTCATTTGTTTCGCCGTATCGATATCTTGACAGTAGTTCGAAATGTCTCAATTAATATTTAGCCTAAAGATAGTGTGTAATGAGCCGTTTAATCTAGGAGCGCGTAAGCCGAGTGAGCCTGGTGAAGGTTATTAATATGATGAAGTGGTGCCATCCATCGGCGGAGCGCTGCCGGTCGGACCACCGCGGCGCCCGGCGAGCTGCCTGGACCGACCCGAGTATATATCAATAATAACATTAATTGCTCCGCGTCTTTTCATGAGATTTCACGTGAGAAGGGATTAACGCTTGCTTGTTTGGTTAATCCGAGCCGGTGCAGGCGTTGCGTCGGTGGGAACTTCCACGATGATCAAGCACTGGCGCCCTCCCATGAGAACCATTGACGTTTGTTAATCTTATTAATGCGTCAATCGATACCTATAATTAGTTGTCACACTGCCTTGTTTTGATAAAAGCAATGACAGTAAATTAAATACATTTTATTTTGTTTGTTGTAGGGGAAATGTAAATTTTGGATTTTATTGATACACTGGCCTAATATATTCACTTTTTACACGCAGGTGTTATTACCTATCCTTCGAGATACAGTACGCATGACCAAAGCTACATATTCGTATCTTGTGTGAACATACTTATGTCAATGAAGATGAAGACGTAATAATGATAACAAAACATGAAAAAGTAAGCCTATTTGGAGTCGACAAAATCGTATAAGCATTGACAAAATTAGGATCTAATAACATACAGCCAAGTTTCCCTTTACGGCTACGGGACTGAGTAAACATACAATAAGTGATGGGAGTCAGAGTCAAAAAAGATATTATCGACACGATTTACCGCCGATCGAATACGGTTACGAGCGTTAGCTTTTCTCACTTCACTAATTTAGACGTTACCAAAGTAGCTCAGCGTTAAATGGAGGTGAGCGGTTACACGGTAAATACGGTCAGTTTATATGGCCTGTAAACAGCGCGACGTGAACTGTACACAAGGTGATTTTTTATTTGTATAGTGGCTGGTTCTGGCTCAAATACCCGTGAGAAGAGCACGCCTCTCAGCGCGGGCGGTGCTGGACGGCGGGACCGACCGCGCCGTGACACCGTGCCACCATAATCTTGATTGACACCACACAGTAATCACACCAATCAGCACATTGCTTATAGATTGACTAATTAATGTTCCGTGTAAGATAATCCGTATTGTGACTACTTCTGAGACGCTTCGTAACTTACCGCTATCGCTGGTATTAATAGCTAAGTCATACAAATATTGCACCAGACAAACGGACAAGAATACATTTGGCTTCGATGGATAATAAACATCGTATTTAATATACACGCATTTGTCCCATTAAATTTATAACCATAATCTTTGTTTACATAGCACGATTGCGAGGTCAAAGGTCATCCAATTACAATACAGGTGACCATGCTTATCTATGGGGTTTTGACGTATGCCCAGTCGTTGACACCATCAATTTAAGATTACGTGAAAATCCGACGAGTGAGAAATATCCTAAGACCGTAAGCGAATGTCATTTGAATATAAATTGTATCGGGCAGGGCCCGGGCGCGGGCGCGTCGAGGGCCCGTGTACCTCTCATTGTTCGTATAACAAGATCAGTATCGACTTAATGACAATATATTGGTAATAAAATTAGATAGTCCATGCCGTCATCTGGGCGAACATCACCGGCCGCGCCTCGGACTCTCCGACTCTCATATTTATTGCAAACTAACTAGAAACATTATCGAATGACGGCCGCAATCTGCTCTGAATAACCGGGGACATCTCGAGCATTAACAGTTCACCAAATTAAACCTTATTCCTGAAGGCCACGACTCATATTGTTACTGCATTTGTATTTCTAGAAAGCGCGCTTAACTTTACGACGGTGGTTCATAAGAAAGGTAAGTTATGGTTTAAATATTATGACACTTTTATCTGTTAGTGAGGTTGAAAAGTAAATACGGTCGGTGTAGGGCGGCGGCGTGACAGCGCTGTTCGCAAGCGTAACGTTGCGGTTATATCGGCGCACGCGCACCCCTGGGAAATATTGCCATTTGATTGCGGATTATTTTCTCGAAATACTATAAAATCTCCAAGTAATTTAGTACGTCGCGTTAGTTTAACAACAAACGGATTGTGTTGCAGTTGTTATGGTTATTGAATTTCATTGGCCATGTTTTCGTATGTTCGCAATAAAACTACGACACTTTCAACATGAGTAACACACGTGTAAAACAACGGCTAATAATTATAATCAGACTAAAACATAGGTATAACTGCTTTTGTGCGAGCAACTCATCCCAGAAACTGTGTCATTTGGCCGTCACATCAAAGATATCCGATTATCCTCTTAAAAAACACGGAAGAATAAAATGCTGTCGAAAATAATATCCTATCTACATATTCAGCAAATGAGTGAAATGGTAAAAAAAGCTTTTCAAATAATAAATATTCATATTATTTTCTGTAGTCGGAGAGTATTAAAATAAATCATTTTCGTATTGGCGTTGAAAAAGCTTTTACACGAATAATGCATTAACGTGTTGTATCACGTATGTGTAAGATATGACATTTTAAAGAAGTCATATTGTGTAACGAGGCAGACGATCATTATTTAGTCTGTGGCGGGCGCTGCGCGGGCGCAGTGTTTGCACTGTACCGAGCCGGGGTGAGGGCCAACACGCGATCATCTCCGATAGCAATCTATAAGATTAACGGCCTAACTTGTGACACCGCCTTAATTACTCACACAATAATCCTTATCGATCGATTTTATGGTGGATTTGAAATGTCTGACGCTACTCAAATGTGGAACATTCTTATGACATTCTTCCACGAGACACAGCGGTAATAAAACGTCTTGTAATCTCGTAAGAATTCTTAAGTCAAGCTTGTTGGTACTTTCTCGTATTGTGTGGTAACATAAAACAAAAGTTTGAGCAATCGAGTCGCCCTAAATTAAATAAATTGAACATCTGTAAAATCAATTAACAATTCCCGTCGCTGTGTGAAAAGTTGTTTTTCAATTGAAACAATTAAGGTTAGCCGAACAGTCATCGTCAAGAGAGCTCCTCACACAATCGACACAAACGTAGAAGTTATTTCAAGACTGTTGATGTAAAATAATTGTAACATTTAATTTTATTACATTCTTTTCATAAACCTTCATATAAAAACATTGTCTAAAAGTTAAGCTTGTAAGATTGATCACAGATTCAGATTAATCTGCTCTACATGTCTTTAAATCACATGACTAAGAATAAAACTGCTTTACAAGCGACATTAACGAGCTTCTCGTCTTTATAAATTCAGATCTTTAATTAAAAAAGCTGTAAACAAATGAATACTAATGTAAAGGTATGTCGCAGCATAAATAAGGACGTTGGCACACAGGCAGTGTGGCAGTGGCGACGACGACGCCTCGCGAGCATACCGATCTGTTAACGAGACGAGCACGCATTAACCACCCGTCATCTTGCTTAACGTAGATTCCACATGGAGCGATCAATTTCAGCCGAAGGTTTTCAACCATTTATTCTAATTATGGTGGCCGTATCGTCCGTATCAACGAACCGATCGAGCGTTATCATTAACATTCATAAAAGCGTCGAATCCGTTTAATTTATCAATTATTGTCCCTGAGATGTATACAGTTCTCTCGGCTGCCGTTAAAGAAGCAGACATCTGTAGTCGTATTTAAGGTTTATCTGCTTCATTAATCTGGTAGCGAGCGCGTGCTGATGTAGATTAATGGGGTGGCGCGGGCGCCGGCGATACCATCGTAGGATAGCATTTATTCCGGGACTGATGTGGATCTCTTGCCGAGGTGCCTCCGACGGACGCACCGCTGCACGCGACCTGCGCTAGCGCAAGCAAAAGTATTGCGTTTCACTGCAACAAACAGGCTATATTGCCAACCATTAAAAAATTATGCCGGCACTAAAAGAGTAAGTAATTAACCGTGTCAAATTACACTGGCTGTTTCAAGATTAGGAAACTGTCTTTATAGATAATATATGTTGACTAATAAAGATAATACGCACGATACGGGACGTATAAAAGCTTGACAGTGATTAAAGCTCTATAACAAACACATTGCCCGTCGCTGACACTGGCGAGGCTAGACATTTATTGCGACATCTCGCATCGCTATAAAAGTTACCTCGGCCACCGTAGGAAGTGTTATTATGCAAACAGTCTTTCAGGGGGACAGTGAAATGAGAGCAGGTGCGATTCATAGGTCTATATCGTACTGAAGCTGGTGTGATTTTGTACTTACATACTGCCCACTTAGTTCCTTTTTAGTGGCAGTCTTCACCACTTCACAGTGTTCTGGGGAGTTTGTTGCGCCACTTCTTCTTCCCAACAAAAGCACTAGGAAGTGGTGAAGGGTGGGCGTTTTGGGGGACTGTCTTATGTAATTTTGACGTTCGAAAAGTGCTGATTCTCAGCCTAGTTTGAATAAATGACTTTTGAATTTGAATTTTTTGAATTTGAATAATTCTCGTCGTCTTCAATACCAACGACAACAACAACCGACTAGACCATCTTGGCAATAATTCCTTCTGCACATGTGGCTTCCCTGGTACCTCATTAACGCCATAACTATGTAAATGCCTATAAACTGCTCCCAAATTACGACGCTTTTTTATATTTAGTTTTTACATTCTTCCTTTACATAATCTTCTCATTAATTGACATTATATACCTACAATTCTAACTTTCACTATTTATCAGTGGCTTTTGTGGACAAGATAATAATTCAGTTTTGTTGCAGTTGTTACGGAAATCATGTCTTTTGGTTAAATTAGGTTTATATTTTTACTATTGCACGACTCACTATGCGAAGCATTTGAGTGTTTTTTATCTTTTTTATACATGTACATGTAGATTCTTTTATATTTTGTGAATGTGAGAATGTTGTAGGTCTTGTAGACTGTAGATTCGTTGACCATTTTCTACTTTGTTAAGTACCTGGTACTTGTTGACAGACCTACACTGTCCTCCCATACCTATTAACACTGTAATTTGAAAACCTTGTCAAAGCCAATTATTTTTAAAAGAGTATTCGTGGAGTTTCTTGCCGTCTCTTCTCCATAGGAAACGGCCAATTGGAACCGTGCACCTAGCTTCAGACGTTTCATAAGTGCCCATGTAGGTTTATGTGAAATAATATATTTCGATTTTTGATTGAGAAACTCGGATTATTGGATAACTTAAATGGAGTGGCCCATTTTAAGTTAGCCAATAATCCGCAATGGAATTTAAAATAACTTTGTTTTATAAAAAAACGCAACACATAACTTAACTAAACACAACATAACTTAACACATAACTAACACTAACGCGCATAACTTATTACTAAAGGTGCACATAGATGCGTGCATACGTTGGTAAAATGTAGTACTGTTAGAAATCACATGGTAATGATTCAAAATTGCCTTCTAGCCGTCAAATGAGCACAACATATATCGAGGCCGGCGACACAATGCTCCCCTAAGGCGCAAGTTCATCTAAACCAGTGCCACGGGAACAAGAATCCAACATATTTATGAAACTACCATTAATTATCCAAATAATCGATCGCAGTCGTTAGGTGATTTATCTAGCGTCGATAAGATTTTAATGAAGTACTTTGATTGGGCGCACATGGACAGCGCAGACGCGGTTATCGGCTCACCGATAGCATGCGCACCGTTGCCTCCTTATACCTATCGACGTATTAAGTTATTAAATTAAAAATAAATGTCACACATCGCTCAAACAATATTAGACCTTAAATCGCGACACGTTAGATGCTTTTCCCAACGCAGAAACTAATTAACAAGGTGGATCATTCTGATTAGAAATTGGTAGATATCGGCACGTCGTTCATTGTGGAAACTACTCACGATACTACCGTGCGATAAGATAAATTGAGTTGAAACTTTTTATTGATAATGTCGAGAAGGCGGGTGGCGTGCGCGCGACCAACTACAAAAATGAACATCGTTAACGGGGGAAAGGGCTAATCTAGTGACATAGACACGCTAGTCAATATGCGTGACAAACTTTAAGATAATCGTACAAGAGGAAGATAGGTGAATGATTCTGTCACCAATAAAATAAAGCTCTCTACAGTTTTGTATGGCCGCATACTTGTTGTAACACTTCAGTTTTTTAATTATACCAGCAGTGCTATTCTGTAACCATCTCACGGTGAAAAATTAGGTGAAGTGAACGTGAAGTGAGCTTTCATTCCACCTGCTGCTATAGGGACTGACAGCTCACTCCGAGCTCACTTCACCTAAGTTTTCACGGTGAGAAGGTTACAGAATAGCACTGCTGATTCCCAACAATGTTTCAGAACTTTATTTGTATGCTGGTACAAAAAGAAAACAGTCTAAAACAATTTCCTTACAATCGCACAAATTAAGAAAACACTGCTTGTACAAAACACGTATATAAACGCTATTATAACGTTAAACCTACCACCTTCCACTCGCAGATCTATAAAATGCTAGAATGTATTAACGTGGAGCTCGCTTGTGACCCTCCTGATTATTTTCACAAGTACACTGCATTTTGTCCGATGTCTTTAGTTGCGTGTGAATAATAATCAAGTACCGGGCCCGTAGCGTTAGATCTCGGGATTAATTAACGAAAAGTAACGTTAGTAGAACGTGTACAGACTAATGATCGAGAATAGGTTCATTTGCATTAAACAGACGAGGCTGGTCTTAATTACTGGGAAAATTACAAATTAAACAAAAATTAATGGGACACCAGATCGTTGGCGCTCGGGGAACAGTTACACAATTGTGATGAAGACCTTATGGATGCGTTAAATATTTGTACGTTATCTATTGATCAATCTATTAAGAGGCTCATGAATATTATTAGCTATTAATGAATCGTTAAGTAGAGTAAAAGCAATCATGACGAGGAATGGGGAGTTAAGTGAAAATAAATAAAACGTTGATTGGTCAGTAATTTGATGGAGGAACACACGAAGCTGGTCTTTCCGTCATTAATTGTGTTCATTAGGAAAATGTTAAGAAGCTTTATCCGTAAAAACAGAAAAATATGGGAAAACTATTTTCGAAGAGCAGGATAACGTTTTAATTTTTTTTGTGAATTAGATATTGCCAGTACCTACAGACGATTCTTTTCTTTTGAATGCGCTTTTGCGAGCACAGAATTTATTGCTAGATAAGTAAACAATGACCGTAAAAATGCTTGAACAAAGCCAGCAAATCCGCCTCTAAGGATCAATTACCTTAGCGGTAAACGAAACCTGATTCGAGACAGATGAGCTTTTCGTAGAGATGTAGAAACCTAAGATTTTATTTTATTCAAAGATTTTTGTTCCACAGTCATCATATAAAAAAAAAATACAGAAAGGATCCACTAAACAAACCATCGACCCATACAACCTCATTTTCTTCGTCGTGACTTAACTTAATAAGGTAACAAAATTGTACTCACCGTATAAAGCACAAAGCTTGGTAGTCAAAACATTTCGTACGGGAAGTATATTGTCTATTTACAATAATGTAGTTAGAACTAAAAACACATAAAACATCGGTCACCCACTGGTGCAGGGCCAGGGCCCGACGACCTCTTAAGGACCGATGCAAATACCTTATAACACTAAAGTATTCAAACTACTTTAGTTTACTTAAATCTAAACTGGTAGTTTATAAATAGAGCACCAGTAAAACTGACATTGTAATAAATATACTGCTTTACGATACTCGATCGGTGCAATTTTTTATTTAATTTATAAGTATATATTTTAGAAGACTTGTAGAGTTCCCAAGCTCAGCTCGATTAAACGATAAATATCTTTAACTACAATAATATACGTGCATGTTCATAATAGTCTAAAAATATAGATACATCCACGCAGAATTGATCCTTCGAGATGACAATTGTATAAATCATCTTATCTTCACATTTAATCGGATTTATGTTCAAGAATATTGGTTCGAAGCTATAAATTAATCATGTAGGCTGTCGCTAAAATATCGCTTTCCTAAGGTGAGGGCAGTGGCGGCGCGCGCGCATCGTATCGGCGATAGAACACGGGCGCGAGGCGCGCGCAACAATAAAACCACATCAAGCGGTCGCCGCGCTCGCCGTCATTTCCTGGCGACAAAATCTACCGATACCATCAAAGTCTCATGTCCTTCTCTACCCTCCGATATAAATCAAGCGTAAAGTATGCTTTATTCAATACTAACCCTTTAAAGTTTATTTAAATAAGCTATCAACACCACGCCCGCACTTAATGAACACGAAACTCCAATAAAGCACAAGAAAATAATAATAGCACACAACTAAAACCACTTACGGACACATCTCATTTGAATAAAGTAAATTACTTACCTCCGTTTCACTTCTAAAAAGTTACCTGCAATTAATTAAACGAGCATTTCTTAATTATCTATTAAAATAATAGTACAGTTTAATTGGAAACTTTTATACGGACACGCAAAATAATTAAGTGATCAATTAACCCTACAAGACGATGTATATCCAGCAGCCCTGTTATCAGCTGCATCTACAACATTGTCTGGACATAGATCACGCAACATTGTGCGGCACTAGCTCCGTAATCTACCTACGTGGGATCATTTGCTTCATGGAGACGTTCGACTACGCCTTTCAACATAGTTATCGAAAGAGAGTTCACTCATAACAAGCTTTTCGTATTAACTTTTCTTGGTAAAATTTCAAAATAGCAAGGATAATCATGACGTCATTTAGGCATCAAATTGAATGAGATATAAGTTCATGTCTCACCGTAATATTCTTTGGAGCTTTGTACAGCAATGGTGGTTGCGTGTCCACCGAATGTTAACTTAAAATGATTGACGACTCTTTCCACCTCTGCTGCCCACAAATTTCCTCATAAACTATGCCTTCAACTAGCACTTAAACAAATATCTGTTAAGTCTCTCTTAATTAGTAACTTTCATTTATATGACTATAAATGATACACACTCAATCAAGACACTTATCCGCAATGGTGATCACCAAATAAAATATTTGACAGTCTATAATAAGCAGTCTATAAAAAATCAATGGGAAGTCTAAACATTATTAATAAAAATCGCTGAAATTATAAGGTAAGGGACACACGTCGTGAGTTATTACCGTGATTAGTTTAATAGCTGTGCTTTGGAGCCAGCTGCCTGGCGGCTGCGCTAAGACTCTTGATAACCATGCTTGTAGCCATTTGGGCATATCGCTTTCGTTTGTCGTCAGTTATATATCGTCCGTGTGCACCGCCATAGGTCAAGCGCTTCATTTTAAACATTGAACTTCAAAAGTATAAATGTATTAGGTAAAAAAAGAAGTGCAGTCTCCTGAAAAACAACATTGTAAATCTTGCTAGACCAATACCGTAGAATACAAACTTGTTTTTATACTTTTATTCCCACGCATCATGATATAAAACACAGTTATCAAAGTTATTGCATTTTACAAATAATCATAATCACAAGTGAAGCAACGCCGGCTGTTTGAACAGGCTACTTAATAATAAACTGTGGGCAACAGCTATACACAAAAATAACATCTTGCTAACAAATATAATATTACAAAATTATAACAGACATTAATGTTAGTTTTTAACATTTAATGACTGAAAGAATACTCGTTCGTCTGTAAACTAATTACGTCAATAATAGAGTTGTTTATCGCTCCGCCCGATTGCCGCATCACTCATAATTGCTATGAAATATTTTCTCATGTAGCCGCCCTAAAGCTAAAAATTAATGTTTATGTTAAACTATACTTATTCGTTGTTGATTTAAAATTACTTGCCAGCTTTATTGCTGCACGTTAGACATAATATGAACGGCATTTGAATGGATACGTTAATTTGGGAACGGGAAAAACATGGAGCAATTTCCTTCTAATTAATAGTATTGCGTTCAACACCGTTCAGTAACAGCAATACTGAACAAATACAATATTGCATAAGGTGGTGTTAATAAATCATTTTGAGTGGTAGCCCTTTAGATGTCAAGTTCATTGTTGCGAAGGATCAAAAGTAATTCAATTAAATAGTATCTGGGTGGGTTCGTTAGCGGCGCTCGCGCAGGCAGTGTGCGCGCGGCTGCTGCGCATGCGCGAGCTGAGCACTGCAGTCGCGCGCCGCCTGTCTCTGCCCGACACTAAATGCATATAAACGTTGTATCGACTGAACATCGATGCCGATTTGATTTTGCGGCCTTCATTAGGGATCCGGTTCTTCATTTCAATAAGCTCTGGAGCCTTAATGATTCCGCGGTAACAACGCTCTTAATACAGCATAATGCCGTATTTAGGAAGCGGCCCTTTTGAACTCGCCTCGATGTTAGTCGTTTAGGTTGTACGAGTTTTATTCTGTTTCATTTTGTTGGTGTCATTAATAATGCATAATTAAATTTTATGCGCTGTTTATAAAGCGACAGTATTTACGACTTTGTAACTGTCTTTTTAACATGGAATCGTTTTAAGTAGTTGGTGCAAAAATACAAACATATGTCGCTGACGTTCAAGTATTCTAAAGGCCCGCTGTTGTATTTTGAAATGGCTTAAAGAGCGCGAATGGCGTGCGCGGTTGCCCGTAGCAGAGAGATAGCGCCTATCCAGCCAATTAATATGCCTAATGCTAACATCATTATTACTAGGCACGGCGCACTTAACATACTATATCCATTTACATTTTGATTTGTGTAGAGCTGGGCTGCGATTAATCGGCGAGCAGCGTGCGCCGGCGCCGCTGATTTATAGGAACGCGCTGCGGCTGCGCGCACGCCACGCGAGCTTACCGTAGTCAACACATACACACCAGCACCATGTCAATAAACCAGCAATATAAAGTTATGTACCACACTGTTGTAAAACTTAGGTATTATAAATAATTCCTACTTATTCTATGACCGTGAGGAAAGAGAGAGTGCACCTGTGTCTGCGCACACACTGGTGCATTATAATATCTCCCGCGCCAAAGGCTGGTCTCCGCTGACATTGATCACCATGGCCGAACACCGGTCTGGATTACTATTATTACTTATTCTGTAAATAAACAAAACATCCTCTATTTTCAGTAAGAAATCAGCATCACTGGAATGGAAATCTAGGAGTGATCATTCTGTGACGTCGGTATCTACAACATTGAAAATATGAGTGTTATTACTTAATGAAGAAGATTTTGACATGAGGGTCTACTGTTCTTGTTCCTCTTCGTGTCGCTGGCACGACAGTTATTTGAAAGAAAGAAAAGAAAAATAAGTTCATTTGTCACAGAAACACGTGCATAAAAAAGATAATAAGTAAACTCGAGTAGAACAATAAAAAAACACAATAAGGTTTAAATATATACGAGATTAAAACAGAAATAGTCGGCAGCTGCTGGCACGACACGACTGTGGCAAGAAGGCTTCTACTCAGCATGATGCTGTGCTATGGGGACCTACAACACAGCGCTGATTTTCAGTGGTCACCTGATTAAATTTATATTTAAATTTTGCTAGCCCAAAACCTCGCCACTTCCACGGCGTTATCGGTGGCAGCGCAGAGGTCACTTTGGCTGCATGTTTTGGGACACAGAGGGCAAGATACGAGGTGGAGCAGAGCTTGTGAGACAGCTCCACATCCACACCCTGATGCCGATTCTAGGGTTCTGTTAATTCTTTCCGAAGCTATTAATAGATCAAGTAATTTAAGTTAATTTTATTTTTTTGTTTTTGTGTGCCATGCCTGTGTCAAATTTCAAATTCCATTTTTTTCTTGTTCTTTTTTTCAATTTTAATTTACTACGGTGTAGGTACGCGATAAAAACACTATTAATGTTTTTAACGTCCAGAAATCATTAAAAGGCTGTTATGGGTAGTAAAACATGCGGCTACATCCAAGCAAAGTGCTAAATCTTGCTTATTAAGTTATCTGTAAGTAAATATCCCTAATAATCTGTACGTAGATTGAGTTGTTCACTTACCGCTAATTTTATACACAGAAACGACCAATTTGTGCGCCACGACATGTAATTTTAGTTTTTATTAACAAAATGCGACTTTAGCGCGGGAAGCACGCTTTACTAGTAATGACAGCGATTACATTAAATTGATCATTGTATGAACAACGTCGTTCACGAGGCTTTGCCTGCGTATTCTCATCAACTTCTAACTCATGTTACATTTTAATATCTAAATAAAAAAGATAAGGCTTAATTTATGTATAATGTTACAACACAGAGCAAAGTCATATAGATATTTACTTCGTTTTGATACGGAACCCAATAGATGCCATTTCCCCATTTCCCCACGGAACTTTTAATTGAATCCAATGAGTTCTTAATCAACTAAAGTATACCTATCTTATCTCCCCATTCAAATCAGTGAAAAAGCTTACCATAAAGCTTGTGCATATTGAGAGAAAAAAATGTCCTATTTTTTTTTTAAATCCCTCAGAATTTGTTGTTAATAAAAAAATACTATGTAAGGTGGTAGAACTCACCATTGAGCTTTTTTATAATGATATCACATTGAAAATGGCTTTAATTTGATTTTTGTAGTAATTAATTACAGAAAATATTCATGAATACCTATAGGGTGGAGTGTGAAGTAAGGCAGAGGGGATTAACCTCACCTACTCTATTTAATTTATATGTAAATGGAATGTGTCGGTTGCTCAGTGGATGGTGTCTTTACGAATAATATTAGCAATGCTGATGATATGGTGCTTTTGGGGCCCTCAATCCTATTATACAAGTTCAAGCTTAGCTTGGGAATCAGTAGCAGTACCTTTTGTGCAATACATTAATACGATGCATATGTTAGATTACTCTAAGATAAGATGAGTGTATTAACTGGCGACAATAAAACAAATTTATTTTATTTTATTTATCAGTTCCGTGGGGTCACTATTGACCATGTGTGAATGGTATGCAATGGCTCATGGGCTCAGGTACAATGTTTAAAAGCCTCAGTTCAGAATCTACCCTGTTCCTCCGATCACATTAAATGAAAAGGTCCTACAGCTAAGTCCAAATTTAAGTAAGAACTTGGGTCACTGGGTCACTGATAAACTAAGTGATGATATGAACATGGATAAGAAGCGCAGGGCATTATCCCGCAACCCAGTGCTGGGCACGCCACTATTGCGGCGATTAGTCCCCTCTTTGAGGAGTGGCTGGAGAGGCGCCACGGCGTCCTCACCTTCCGCCTGACGGTCCTCACCGGACACGGCTGTTTCGGAAGGTACCTGTTTCGGATAAGGCGGGAGGAAACGCCCGGGTGTCATCACTGCGTGGATCGCCCGGAGGACACGGTGGAGCATACGGTGGAGGTATGCCCGGCTTGGGCAGAGCACCGCCGTGTCCTCGTGGATTCGATCGGTGGCGGGGATCTCTCGCGTCCGGCCCTGGTCCAGGCCATGGTACGGAGCGAGAGGGCATGGGAGGCCGTCACCTCCTTCTGCGAAGCAGTAATGCTCGCGAAGGAGGAGGCGAAGCGCGTGAGGTAGAGGCAAATTTCGCGCCCTCACGCCCCTGGCCGCCGCAGGAGGAGACGCCCTGGGCGTCGGGAATCGATCGCGGATTCCCGGCCACCGTAGGCGCGGGCTTGCGGACGGTGAGCAATGGGTAGCTCGCCGTCCGGTAAGGACCAGGCCCGGGTCGACAGCGCGTTGTGTTCCACGCGCCCCTGAAAGAGATGTCAGCGAGTGAAGGGGTCCGATGAGACCATTGCCTGCCGGGGTTGCGGGAAAGTCCGAAAGGGATACCGTGGCCCCCTGGCATTGCACAGGCAAGAGAAGGAACACGGGTGGGTTTTAGTCAGTAAGAGTCTGACACGCCCTCCTGCTCCACCCAGAGCGGGAGGAGTCATTTGATAATTTCCCACCCAAAAAAAAAAAAAGGGCATTATCCGTAAGGGGCAATAATCTTTTTCGCAGGTTGGCGCGATGCTCACGTGACTTTAAAGTCACACTATTCAAAAGCTATTGCCAAACGTTATATTAACACGTGCAACCTGTGGATTAATTACACTAAAAAAGCCTGCAATACTCAGCCCGACCAGTATTACAACGCGTTCAGGGGTCTGTTAGAGTCCCCATGGCGGTGCAGTGCCTCCGGCATGTTCGCCGACCGCAGCACGGACGGCTTCCAGGCGGTGCTCCGCAAAAGAATGGCCTCCCTGTGGTCTCGGGTAAAGGGTAGCACCAATACGCTTCTGAGCGTGGTGTCGAACAGAGTGGACAAGCAAATCTTGAGGCATTGTTCGCTCATGCATATCCAAAATAATAATTCTTTTAAATTTTACCTACATAGTTATAAGTAACTTCTAACATATTATTTATGGACTTGTATCAATTACTGTTTGCTTGGTCGGAAATACACCACACACAATATTAATGCAATCGAAAGAAATTATTATTCCCATATGGAAGCATTTACTTACACTCACAGTAAAACTTTTTGAATCATACAAGGTTCTTTATGATTAAAAAAGGTGTTTACAACAAAAAAAAACACTCAAAAACAACATGTTGATGTTATTGAGTGTTAGAATTGTAACTAGTTACATGCGCGTGAATTCTGGAATTGGAATTCTTTTATAATTGTTTAACAAAACAATTATAAAAGAATCGTGAGCCCCCGAGAGCAGTTTATACCCAAGTTTGTTTGTTTAGTTCAGCCGGTACATGTCTTGAACAAAGATACCTAAAAACGTGTCCTTAGGGTATATTTTTCAAAAAAACTAAATCAAGTGCCAGATTTTCGCAGTTATTCGAGTACCATGTGCTACTTCCAGCACAAGGTTTTCAGGGTTGCAAACTCGGTTATAAACTACTCTCAGGAGACCTAACAACATATTAAAGAATCATAGTTACATGCGCGTTTGCGACGTTTGCATTTTTGTTTGTCGATATTGACTGGGCTAAAACAACTTTAAATCGTCTTCCGAAAAAAACGCTACTAAGTGAAAAGTCAATTTAATTTCGGAAGTCGGTGTCTTTGGTTCTGTATTTTTGTTTTTTGCCACCGACTTCTGAAATCAAAGTTATTTTTACGTTTTTGGTAAAAATGGAGAATTTATTTAAATATTTTTTGAGACGCTTACGCTGTGATTTTGATCTAAATAATAAACGTGTTATTTATGTCCGACGAGACTTCTGGTTTACTGGCAGTATTTCAGTTTTAGTGGCATGACAGAAATATGCATAACGA
This sequence comes from Xanthia togata, assembly GCA_963853775.1. NCBI lineage: Eukaryota > Metazoa > Arthropoda > Insecta > Lepidoptera > Noctuidae > Xanthia > Xanthia togata. Next base: position 14,345,476 of record OY970803.1, read on the forward strand.
TGTCCAATCACCACATTGGCATTAAACTCTCTCTCTCGCCTAACAGTGGCTGTTAAACAGTTTATAGTCCAACTAATTGAGGGTAGCCTCTTCTCTCTTATTCGTACTAAAAACATTACTACCTCCCGCAATCTTGCTTGTAATTATAAGATTGTACTCTATGCGTGTGCCTATGTTATTGCGTCTTTTATGGGCAAAGAAATCGTATTTCCTTCATACGTCCATTCCGAAATCCCTCAGATTTTAAGTAAGTAATTTCAGTAACTATGAATGTCTGATAGCAAAAAGACTATTAAGTTTAACAGCTAATCGAATCTTTAATTTTATTATTATGTTCGCCGTATTAATGGAAAAAATAGGAACATCACATTCGTTTGTCGACTTAATGCTAGGTAAAATATCCGTTGAGCGCTCTCAACAACTTTTAGAGTCCATAAATAAAATTCTCTTTAATTTCTAAAGGGGAACACGATAGACGAGGGAATGTGGTCTGCGGAACATTTATGATATCTACTTAAGTTCATGCTGTGTAGTGCTGGAAGCAACATTAAATCAAATATCAGATGATCAGAGGCAGGTAAACGGTAGCAGTTATTTAGCGGGAACAGTGGCGGGAGTCGGCGCGCGCGCAGCCGCCCACTCGCGTGATTTATCCGCCGGCCTGTCGTTGCCTCGTGCGGATTTACTGTCCTGTTGAAATATCAGCAGATCCGTGACGAAATGTGCCTCGATTCTGTCTCGTAATCTGCTATATACGACGGCAAGTCCCGCCTTGTCAGATGTCGACAACGCTGACTCTAAGGCAAACGTCACTATTTGATGTAATTTGAATAGTCGGTATACCAAGCACTTGGATTTCATGCTCAATAAAGAGTGAACTGTCTGAGCATTACCAAATCAGTGGCAAAAAGACATTATGCAGGCATTCAAAATGCCATGCAAGGTGAAGTTTCCACCTCTAATGATATGGATTTGATAATCAATAAGTATTTGAAATATAATTTTAAAATAATGCTGATTTAATATAGAACTTATCATTAAGACCGTACTTCCTGAAAAACAGTTGAGTCAAAAATCATTTGTAAATGTAAAATGAGCTGTAAAATCTGTAATAAACACCTACATCCCAGTAAGTGTGTTCAGCGAGCCAGTTTCAGCCAGGTCGTATCCGCTGTCAGTACAAGTCGGGCACATAACATAGTGAGTGGATACAGTGCCTCTATATTACCATACCCGTCGGTTTATGAGCCCTTGTAGTGTTTAGGCGCCCACTCGAGTAGCTAACCATTTGAATTTATCATTCGCGTGGATTATTGCTTATTGGAACAACAACTGTCTCAGATATGCAAAGATAACACCAGATGGAATTGTGTTAGCTTGCCCAAGAAAGGTAAAAAAACAGTAGACATGACTTGAAATATGGCATATCGGCTTTGTTTGCAAGTGGGCTAGGCCGCGGAGTGACAGGCGAACTTATTGGCTTTATATTGAAATATCAATAGACTTGTTTAGAACAGTGACTGGTGTGTGCAACTTACTTAAACTTAGGTTTAGGTACATAGTTTTACTTCCAAAAAAAAGTGAGGTTAGGTTAAAAGGTTGGTAGGTACACCTAGTGACTCTAGTTTTCATAAATCCATTCAATCTATTTGCTTCGTTGATGGCCAATTTAGATACTTTCTAATATTCTTTACTGTCCTGTCGATTTACCATGTTAGAGCCATTAACTAGTCTATTAAATCAACGTCTCAGCACTTTTAATAAGCAAAACCAACCATTAAAATATCATATAAACAATATTACCGCAACAAATGGCCGCACACAATCTTGGATCTCGAATAAGCCACATAACATCTTAAGCCATTATCTTTCAATAGTGTTGCACGAGTACTCGACTTATCTGGCAATTAAATCGACATTCAGAAGCACATCGCCTTTAATTCTGTGCATGCCACCGACAAACACTCCACAATGACTCGGATGCATGACAAATAACGTTTTGATTGGACACTCACCTACCAAATGTCGAGAATGTGCATCTCCATTATACTAATTTTAGGAGAGGCTACGAAGCCTTTGATACAATTAAAGCTTTGTTCAAAAGCTAAGAAAAGTTTCATGTGTAAAAATACCTACGGCTGTTTATTATCAGCATGTTCTTATACATATAAATAACCACCCATCCACTTTTCCAGTCACCTTTAGGGACACCCACGGGAAGGAAGAGTGACGGCCATTTATTTTTTTGCCGTGAACTACACCGCTCACAATCCGAAACATACAAGAATATCAAAACAGTAATATCTCTGAACTCATTAACTTCCAACTAATTACAAAAAGTATTTGTCACGTTCCTGTATAGCTCCACATTCCCACGCTAAGACGATATTTTTCTATGAATAATTTCATTCCAGTTTCGAGCGATCCTAAGAAGGTAATCTCGTATGATAATGGAGAACCGTTTAAGAGATTGATATAGTCATCTACGTCGTTATTACGTACCATAATGAACATGGTGTGATGAACTTTCATATCGGATCACTATAGTCCCTGACATTTTGAATGGTTTGAGGTTATCCATCGATTATAACGACATTAATGCTACAATTCGGTTAGGAAAATACTTTTGAACGAACTTACGATGTGGGTGAAGTGTAGACTTAATAGTTTAGGATTAGTGTACAAACAAATACTGATTTCGGCATTGTATGAGTGTCAATCACAATAACATTAGTTATTTTTCAAACGTGTGGTCTCCTTGTGAGTTTATTACCGTACCAATTTTAATCTATAGGTACCTACTTAATATCTCCACTAGTGCTTGTCATAAGTGCCTATTATAAATGACGTCAAATTTTCCATAAAGTTATTTTTGTCAAAGAAACAAAATAATCCAAGAGTATCAAAGAGCCTAAAACGGAAAATGTTTAATATAGAAAACAATAAAGGTTAGCTGGTATCAACATACTTTCACCTTTTCTAAGGATTTATTGGATGGATACGTAGACCGAAGATCCAGTGTGTGAAATAACGAAGAGGTCGACCTTTAGCAAGATTAAGTTATTATGCGTAAATAGATTTGTTTAGTCCAGCTCCCTCGATGGATGTTTTTTTTTCTTTCGTATGATCGTATTTCTCGACATATCTTCGCGGTCATATGCTATTAGGAATTCAGAACAGGGATGCTCCACCATAGAGCTGTGTTACTAGGCAAGAGTGGTAAATATTCATAGAGACAAAACGCTTTTGGTCGTCGACACGGCCACCCGACGCGCGAGTTATGGCACACTCTTCCCAACACGACGCGCCTCCATACATCGCTCCTCTTCCCAATCACGGCCGCTCCGTCGCGCGTCGCCTCTGTCCCGCTGACCGGTGACTCGGTGCACCAACCTTTTAATCGCACTCATTGCACAAGAAACCATTATACAGCCAATTTTTACGGCTTTATTCCGGGACAGCTAATTTTCGTTCAATCTTTCGCGTAATAACTTAAAGAGTCGTGCTGGGCGAATCATGATTATTATGCGAATGGTCGCTGTCCCCTCGAACAATATTCATGTGTTTAGTTAAGTCGTAGACCGGTACCACTTTTATAGCCACTTATAAAGTTGCTTATGGTTGTATTTCGTTATTGTTTTACCTTTAAATTCATCACCCGACATCGTAAAGTTTTAAACTGTTTTGTATCACATAAATTATTTAATACTTTAGTGGACATGTTTATTATTATTTTCATCGATATCTATAAAAGAGCTTGCTTTTTATGATATTTTGTAACACAATACATCTTTTGTCCGATTTTTATTGGAAATATTCATGGAAATACAATACAAGTCGAACAAACGGTTTGACAAAGTGGAGCGCGCCGTTCGCGGCTGCGTTTCCACGCCTCGGGGATCCAATTTCGCCGTTCCCACAACAAATCGTAGAGTCAAAGTTCACCGCCTAATTGTACGGCGTTATCGACAGATCCGACCGCTTCGGGAGAGAATATTTATCAATAACATGTAATTAAAATTATTTAGTCTTGGCCGGGCGCGGCGCGTCCCCGAGGCGAATTATTACACATACGCCGCAAGAGGTCCGTGGCCGTCATTAGCCGGGACATTTTTATTCCTTTCTCTTTAATTTCCGTCAGTAGACATAAATGATGACGCTAGTACCGCTGCAGCGCCGCAGGGACACAATAACATTGAACAAACGCGGCGCTCGACCAGTCGCCATGTTAATGAAATTCGTCAGTAGGTACATGAGAGTACAAGTTGAAATTATTTCATTTGCAGCCCAAAAGCCTTGTTTTACACTACAATGATTCAAGTAAACACTAACGGCAATTTATTGTAACTTGATTTTAATTTGTTCATTAGAATGGGTTGGTACCTACTTTGAATACCTATTGCAGCAGAAAATTAAGGGTTTCGTTAATTTTGAAGATTTAAAGGTTTAATATTTTGGTCACCAACTCATTTGAATAGTTTTTTTTAAGATAAAGGAACATTAATAAAATCGTGCGTCCAGTTAGCGACCACATCTACAGGGCGGCCGTCATAATACTCCCCGTATCGACATGAACAGATAAACGTTCTCAAAAGCCTCACACAATAGCGGAGTACATTTACAGTTCCATTGTGACCTACCACGTACAGATAGCGAGCCTATCTGATAACGCACCACTAAGTGGCCCAGCGATCACGACGCACGTCCACTTGATGAATTATACAAACACCAATCAGTTAATTATTTTATTCACGTCGCTCAGCCGCCTATCTAGCTTTATGTTCTACATAATTGATATGTTAAGTCGATGGAACAATCGGGCCGTCATTCAGTCGATAGGGTTGACTGCGGTTGACGAGACGATGCGACGCGGACCCCTCGCTCGCCCTACAAACACAAAGCCTGAACCGCTGTCTGTCCGACAATCGAACTACCTTGCGCCCGCGCCGCGGCCGACAAAGAACCATTTTACCATAATACGACTGAGCCTATTCTTTTCCTATCTATTATGGCATAAACCAAATTATTGTCTTGTAAGCTCGTTGATAACGAGACTACAGTCTGCAGCGTTAATCGCATGTAACTTGAATAAATCATGTTCATTGTATTTATTCAGTACAAACAAACATCATGGGTATTGTTCGGTCGAGGCTGGAGTCTGTTCATTAAAAATTTCGCTTGGCAAATAAAAACTTAAAGGCAATACAAATGGTACAGTTGAGCAGAACTAATAACATGCGCACGCGCTGACGCCGGCGCACATACCGCCACGGATTTATTCGTCTCCATAAGAAGCGGCAATTAAGTCGTTCCCTTTTAAAATGCCAAAGCCGACCGACTTAGCTTATCTGAAATGCATAGGATTGAATTATTAGTAGCAATTAAAGACTTCTCAAAATATGTGTTATCAATATTTTTAATACGGTAGCAGGTAACTACTTATATATTTAAATTTTATGTACGCGTGACTGAGTTCATTATAGAAATATTCTGGATGAGATAATGAAGAAATTTTGGTTCGATCGCCCTGTTGAAGAAAGTTTGAGCTTTCGACACTTCTTTGGTTCAACAAAATTGGTTTCCACTAATATCGAGTATATAAGTTAAACGAGCTTACCTGTTAAGCGAAGTCTTGATTCTAATTTTATGAATGGCGATCTGAAATATAATTACCCACCCGCCACTAGCTAACAGCCCCAAAGCTGCAATAATTAGTCTACCTAATTCACTTATCCTTTCAGGAAAACCTAGTGAATGTAAGTATGCGGAACTACTCTGTACAGAAAACAGAGCCTGTTCCTTATCTTAAAAGGATCTCTAAAATAAGTGACATTTCATGTGTTGCCATCGACGGGGATAATTCTATTTAAAAAAATATCTGCAATATTTTATCTCTAAAAAAACGCGATGTTAGACGGTGTGTATTAGGAATACTACTTTGTGTAAATGCACATAAATATTTCGCACGTTAGCACTCCTTAGAATCAAGGGCCATCTTAACCATATTGGGCGCCGGGGTGCGAAAATCAGCCTGCGCCCACCTTACCAACGAAAAAAAAAACAATATTTTTGTGTTCTAACTGTCTTTTAAGAATTAAGATAGAGGATGATGACGAGAGTAGGATGCTCGAGCGAGCGAAGCAAGCTCAAATAATGTAGGAGTTCAGTTCTTTGTCGACTAATTTACAGAAGCTTTAGAATTGAGAGGAAAATTTTAGGATCTCGGGTCGAATAGATTAGGTTCTCTATTAGGCGATTTCGGATATTTTTATTGTTCTAAATGTTTTAACACCTGTATTTTATTTTTCACCACTCCCGCACGAAAGAAGTGTCTTTCCTCTACGAAAACAGTGAGGAAAGTTGGTTTTTCCTCACTGTTTGAACAGTGAGGAAAGTAATGATCCCGTTCAGAAACTAACCTTGCCTGATTTTTTTATGTTAAGTTTTAAAGATATTTAAAAAAATAAATAATTTGATGCTTAGAATAGAAATATTTATAAGTTAAGATTAATGTTTTTTATTTATTTACCTATGATGACTGAATACTTTCTTGCTGGTCGTGGTGAAAAGTTTTGTATGCAACATGTGAGCAAGTTCATTTGCTATTCGTTTTGTTGAGTCTTGAGCGACGAATTTATAATCACTCGCTGCGCTCGTGATTCTATTTTTCAATCCTGAGTGAGCGAAAAAATCAATACTCATAGGAAAAACGAACTTTCCTCACATGTTGGATAAATATCTATTGAAGCTAGTGAGGTGCGAGTGCACCCTCTTGCACCCAGCCCCGGCGCCCATGGTTGGTAACCAGAATCAGATACTAGATACTCGCTTCAGGCTCGTGCAGACTAGCGCGACAAGTCGCACTAGACTACTACTACTACTGTTTGTATGAGGCTCAATTTAATTTGTTTAATTTATTTCAAATAATCAATCAGATAACAGAGATCCGTAGTGTTATTAAAGTACCTTATACCTAGTCTTAACAAATATTCAGTAGACCTATAAAAATGTAGGTACCAATATTGTTTACAAAAAATACGCCTCAAACCTCGTGCAGACTGGCGCGACGCGACTCTAACAAAAAAAACTAAGAAAACTTCACGGTAACACATTTATCGGTGTCGCGTCGCGCCAGTATGCACGAGGTTTGAGGCGTATTTTTTTGTAAACAATATTTGTACCTAAATTTTTATAGGTATACTGAATATTTGTTGAGTAATTCTTAAAAGTTGGACAGACGACCTAATAAAGGTCGCAGGAAGCCGCTGGATGCAGTTCACTTCCAACCGGCCAATTTGGAAATCATTGGGGGAGGCCTATGTTCAGCAGTGGACGTCCTATGGCTGAAATGATGATGATGATGATGATAAGGCGATCGGCTTGCGCCCCCTAAGACCCTGCGCCCGGGTGCTAATACGCACCCCTTGCACCCCCGGGTAAAGACGGCCCTGCTCAGAATCCACCGAGATGAGCTCAAACCAAAGCATGCTAAAACATGAAAACTGGAATACTGGTAGATAAAGTAATTCAGAACATGAGCATAATAAAAACACTTGTCTGTAATCACGTATAATAAAGCGTCGTTAAACGTATAATGATGAAGGCAGAGAAGTGAGTGTTGCCACAAATGGAGTGTCGAGGGCACTCTATTTTCTAATCTTCACAAAGCCTTCAGAGTGACGGCATCGATATCAGAATAATGCGCGTGTGCCCAATGTCGGCCCCACGGCCTATCGAGGAGGAATGCGCTGTACAACCATGAGGGATCAGTGTTGGATTAATAATTTGTAAATATTAAATATTCATGAGCCCCGAGCACGGGTCAAACATTCATTTTTATAAGAGCCCGAGAACTGTACCCGCAATCATATTTATTAAGGAGATGCAGGTAATTATCATAACTGACTTAACGGAACAACTTTCGACCTAATGGACGCGGCACAGGAATGACGTGGAGATTGAATTTATTGTTATTAGTGAAAAACTCCAAAGCAATTGGATCATATTTACACTTTTTAACCAATCAAAGTAATCTGATCGCTATGATCTATTAATTTAATTTATTATAATTGAACTGTGTTATATGGAATGATCACAAAATGCAGTTCGAAAGAATTGAAATGCAGAGTTATTTCAAATGAAACTTAATCCTTTTAAGTGATCGTTATTCTGTACGTGAGCTTTTAAAGCTCTTTTTAATTTTAGTAAACTTGTAATGAGTTAAGTTAACGAGTTAAGCTTGGTTTCTCTAACTGTTTAATTGTTACTTTATTGCATTAACTGGTTCATTAAATCAATCAAGTTTATAACACGTAACAAAAATATTGTGCTTTTATCATGAAATTGATCTAAATAGTTCTGCAAACCTCGTCACCGTTCTCTGCCGAGTTATATTTTTAAACCATTCCAAAATAAAGTTGCTTTAAATATTATTTATAACTAAATGTTTATTTAGTGTTAATAAACAAGAATAATTCAAACAACGCAACGCCACTCCGCCGTCCACTTGGCGCACAACATGATCGCGATTGTCATTTCGTAATCATTTAAATAAATGCAATTACGATCGCAAATTAAACGTCCAACAGTTTTTAAATAAAACAAAAAAAATCCCTTTCATTTGAGTTTTACAAAATCGAAAACAAGATGATATTTCAGAGATTTTAAGTAACGCTATTAAGTAGAGAGCTGTTAAAGATAAATTTGTTGGATTTCACCACATAATAAAGTTTGGAATTACATGCTTCAAGTGCCTTTCAAATATTTAAACCTTTATTATCGCGCTCATTAAAACGCTGTTAAATATGTAGCAGTATTTAATGAAAAAAAATCAGAGGTTCAAAAGTTGATAAATAAGGAAAATTTTCGTTGATGAAGCTAAAAATAATATATTTAGCTGTCTTATCACGGAATATGTGTAGGTTATTTCAATATAAGGTTTAATAGTTTTAAGATGTTTACCGAAATCTAGCACAACCAGTTTACAGGTTGTGATACGATCTTTATTGAACGAATAAAATAGAATAGAAGAAATTATAATAAGTCGGTAATTAAAAGTATTTTAAAAGTAAAACTATGTACCTATTTGTTCAAATTTATTGAATGGAATTTTTATTACAGATAATTTAGACAATTAATTAAGCAAACACAGACAATGTTTTAATAATATAGACAAAATACATTTAGTCTAATTTAGGAAACAAAACACAATTAATGAATTGATCAAAATACACACCTTACCTACCATCAAGAGCTGGCTAACAATACTGAATAAGTAATACCAATTGCTTTTATCTCCTACGTCATAATACATAAGTCCAGTGCCCATGTGGCAAAAATACCACGGGTGTGTTTAAGTATTTTATTTATTTCAGCAACGAAGAACGCTCGACTTAAATGCATACTTAATTTTCAATGCAATATTTTCCCCAAAAATGTACCTACAAAAAACTCCATAATATGTTTGGCCACGAGAATAAATTGAATATTCTACGGTATTTAATTATCAGCGAACCGTCCATGCATTGCACTTAACGCACATAATTATGGAAAATAAACTACAGCATTTGACAGGATATTATGCGAACATCATGGATTTTCATTTGCAGTGTCAATATGTGTTGTTTTGGAGAATATATTGAATTGGTATGAGTGTGTAAGGTTGTGCCATACGAAACGTGGGCGGCGGCGCGTGCCGGGCGAAGACGGCCGGCGAGGGCGCGCCGCCAGTAGCCGCCGCCGGTAGCGCCGCCATTTACACCACAAATTAACAACCTGAATAAACATATCATTACAAAACATCTAAAAGGACAACATTTATAAGCACCTCTCTCATTTAACACTCAAATAAAAATCACACGATGACGACGGCACGCCACTTAAACACATTATGGAAAGTAATGATCCGTTAAAATAATATTTTCATAGTTATGACAGTTAAATTATGTGTAGACGGAATATAAGACAGTAAGAAAGCACCATAAAAATCCGAAGTCCGGCTGTGTGGACATGTCGCTAGACGATGCCCATGCCGCGGCCGGCCGGAACGTTTCCGTGGATGATATACCGAAGACGAGCGCGACAGGCGCGCGCACATCGCGCCCGGCGCCAGCCTGCGCCTGCGCGGCGTTTCGTTGACTTATGACTCTTGTAATGTATCGCAATGCCTCTATCACTCATGAATATTTATTGAAAAAAATATATAGATTACAATTTATAATGTCGTCTCGAGTCTCGACACAGAATATGAACGTGTTTAAGGTTATAAATATATCACTGAGAATGTTACATGTTAACTTTACACGCGTAATTATTTAAGACGAGTAAATAAAATGAAACAGACGGTCTAATAAGTCCATTAGTGATGCTGTTAACGGCAATGAGAATACTTTTAATGAGATACTTCTGGAGATCATCTGCACCCCGAGGGATTGGATTTTAATTTAGTTTCTCCGGATAATCTGAAGACACATGAGCCAATAAATCGTACCTGTACTCTACAGCTATTCCATGATTACCTATATATAAGTATTAAAAAAAATTGTTACCTCATGGTGTACATAATATACGCTCCAAAAAATAGGGAACAAGGCTATCGACATCCATTTAGCAGCATTCCATAGCCTAGCATTTTTCGAAGAAAAATGAGAGAATACAGATTTGAAAGCAAACCTAACCTCCGAAACAGAGCAACAAAAAGTTTTCACTATAAATGAAAACCAATACAATAGATAACTTATTAGAAACATAATGTTACGAGCGGCTACGGCAATAAAATTTATGAAAAATAACATGGAATGTTAACGTACTCTAAATTATGCTAAAACTCCCTAAACTAATCTCCATTAGGCGCTTTAATTTAAGATGTTACAAGACACATATATTCCTGACTCATAAACTGCGTCTTGTTTGCGTTCAATTAATTTAAATCTAAAATAAAAATGCTAGAGGCAATAAAAGAAAACGTATGTGTAATTTTTGTAATCTGTATCAGGTAGAGGCGAACTCGAACTAGCGGCTCTCCGGCTTCCCGTGGTTCATAAAATACATTCAGGGTAGTCATTAAAAGTATATTTTATCGCGTTTTAAATATTTAGATATTCATCTGGTGAAAGTTATCTTAAATTTAGTTCATTACTACGTAGATGTAAGTCGTGAAACTAAATCCGCTCGCGGACAAGTCGGTACGTAGCTCTAATGTTACTGATAAGGGAAGCCGTCGCATTAACTGCCTTCTAATGATACATTTTATCTACTTATAACATATAAACACATTGTTGGTGATATTCAGCGTGATCAACTGAAATCAAAGGTCTGATTAATCACATCAATTTGCCAAAATGAATAAAAAGAAACCTTTTCTTTCTACATTACTATATTGTTAGGTAAAAGACATCAATTATTTATTAACAAGTTAGTCTTGAAATAGACCACTTTATAATTGGCAATCTGATTATTTTGAATGGTTTTATAAACTTGCAATCGTTAGGTGGGTCAGGCACGCGTCGCATTCAACCTCTACTGGGGATTATACAAGCCTTCACGTATTAAGCTTCGTGCAGACAAGCGCGACGCAACAGCGCGACGCAACAGCGCGACGCGACACCTGTTATTGTTATATCGTGAATTTTTCTTATAAACTGTATTGTTCGTGTCGCGTCGCGCCGCGCCGTCGCGCCACGCTAGTCTGCACGAGGCTTAAACATCAAAAGAATAGATGGCCCGGTTTAAGCTAAAAGTACTCTGAAATAAAAAAATAACTAACAATCATCCAAATATCAGATTTAATAACTTAAAAATGTAATTATTTTTAAAACATTACGAACCGACTGTTTTCGAACGTGAACGTCGACCTCTATTTCTGTTTTATAGATCGATAATCATAAATTATAGAAAATATCACAAAGCTCTTATGAAATTGGATACACCTTCATATTTATAACAAATACATTATATCAAATAGATAAAATTAATTAGATGCGGATTGCGCAAACATCTAATTATTTAAAATTCAACGGTAACCCAAGCCGTTTTCAAAACATGAGCATCGTGAAGTGAAATAAAAAGTTTAAACTGTCGAATCTCGATTAAGAAACCGTGTGTTGCCTCTTAATGAGGTCGATACGTCTTCCCGTAAGTACATTATGAGATCAAACGCAGGGTCAGACGCAACCGCTGAATTATTAATTTACAAGTATACTCAATTAAATACAATTAGGACCTTTCGCTCCTGTCTGATTACGGGATGCTTCCATTTTGGACGCACTTATGTGAGCTTTAACTAAGCCCTAAATTAACCTAAATCAGCTTTCTAATTACGCAACATATTTTCGTAAACGATAAAGACAAATCTGTTTCATTTTGACAGTTCAACAACATTCATTGCGTTATTTACGTTGCTCTGCAGTTATTTTTTCGAACTTACGAAGCAATGGATTAGCAATCTGTTTCAAAACGATTCAGATTCGGATTGATTGTGCATTACGTAATTAGGGTAGGTGGTTGACATAAAAGCGATAGCTCTTATAGACAATAAATTGGATACGATTGCAAAAATGTTATACCAGGCAAAAGTAAGCAAACCTTTTTGTAAATGAAAATAGGAACATGAAGGGATAATATTTTGACTAGGCTTAACATTTCAAAGGAATTCGTGTTTAAATCAAGTTTTTATATTGGAAAAGAAACTCAAGTTGAGCTCATGTATATTTCTTTTAAACGAACCTCCGGTTTTTAAAACACTAGTCGGTAGTCGATAGCATCATATATCAAGTTGTCGACTCATCTATCAGCGGACACGTGCATTGTTTGTAAACTACAAGACAACTAGTTTGGTTGCTGGCGGTACTAATTGCGGATCAAACTGTGTTCACATAAATATAATCCGCCGTGAGCGGCTTCGCTCATTTGTACAGCGGCGGACGGTTGTCATGTACCCGTATTAATATCGATGAATAAGAAATCCGTTATGGATGGGCTACAAGGCTGGCCATTACGGCGCGATCTGCCGCTGACTGCGCGTGTTGGATGGCTACCATTCTATCCTGTCGTTACCCGTTTTTATCTACCTCTATTTATGTTGTGCCTTGTTCAGTAATTATTCATTTCGTTTCATCGGGTGCTCGTAGTGAATGTACTACGCACGTTGCTCTGACTGCTGATTTATTGAAATACATATTTTGAATACGTATATTCCTGGTGTGTTTGATATTCACGACTTACCTTAAGAAAATGTTTAATAAATATAATGTATTGCCTTCCCTATCAACGCCGATGTTAGCTTGTGTGTTTAACATCCTTCATATGAGTTACATTGGGAGAGGTTGTCTTAGCTCTATACATCACGAGGAGGCCTGGGACTGCGAGACAAGCTTCATAAATAATGTTTTAATAAGGACACTTGTTGCGCAGTAGAACTTATCAACTTAAATACTTATGTAGTACTTCTATTTCTTATACTCTCTGTATCATGTTGCGAGGTAATGACTTTTTTCATGGCTGCGCGAATTAGCTGCTGATTATAATGTACTACAAAACAAATAGTAATTATGTACTTAAAATTGTGTAAGTACTGTATTGAACATTTTAATAGAAATGGTAACCTTTATTGGAATGTCGCACTAGCCCTTCACCTAGCATAGGCGTAGACCCTGACAGACTCTCTCTCAGTTCGTAGATCTGCGTAGCTTAGCGTAGGTACCTCTGCGGAGCTCTGTATAGGTCTACTTAGGCCTATCTTGCTCTGCGTAACTCTGCGTAGCTCTGTGTAGCTCTCCGTATCACATCGTAGCACGGCGTAGCATGGCGTAGGACGGCCTAGAAAGACGTAGCACGGCGTATTCCGCCAAGCACGATGGCGTAGCTCCACGAAGCATGGCGTAACTTTGCACAGCAGAGGATAATTAAAAAGCAAAGGGCAAAATCTGCTGCAGCTGTTTTAAACTTACAAATAAATACATAAACTCACGCCTTCTTCCCATGGGGTAGGCAGAAACCTGCGTCGATCCTTACATACTCCTTTGGTCTTGCTTACGTTCATAAATCTTGCTACTACACTCCCTTCTTCTACTGTTTTAAAGTTTTGCATATTTTAGTAATGATTTCAATCGTCTTGGGTTTTGGGTTCGATTCCCGGGTCGGACAAAGTTTTATTGGGTTTTTCTATCTCGAATTTCTCAGTAGCAGCCCGGAGTCTGGATTTGTGCCCGGTTGATTGTTGTTGGTACCCGACTTAAACATAACTGGCGAAATGTGGGTGTAGGTACCTACCTACTACAGGTAGGTACACCTCTGCCCAACCCTTCGGGGAAACAAGGCGTGATGTTATGATTTCAATCGTTCTAACCACTTGCTTAAGAAGCTAATACATACTCATAAACCTGGTGATCCTAACCATAAATGACAATTTTGAAAGGTGCTTTAATCAGAAAATGTTCTAAGCCTCTAAGACATAAGTATCTTTAGTAAATTATCAAGTAATAAAGGGTACAGTGAGAGGGAGCAGTGTACATCGGCAAGCCTGCACGGCGATCGTCAGTAGATCGTGTGCGCGAGCGCGGGGGGTCTGCGCCGGCGATCCATCACGAACCGCCGAAACACCGAACTATACGACTATTATATTCAATAATCGATGAGCATTAAGTGAAATTAATTTTATTGGGTAATGGCGCGGGTCGTGCCGGCGCGCGCGCAAACGAGCCGTATTAGTAGCGGGCACGCAGCGCCAGCGCAGACCCGCCGCTGTCGTGACCACCGCACATTGCTGCGAAGTAATAATGCACCAGTAATAGGGCGATTATTGTTCATTAAATTATAAATGTAATATAGCGATATGTGCCCTTCATATCAGTTCTTGTTCTTACGCCATGACTTTTGTGCTTACACTTCAAGATAACTGCGTTCCCTACGTTAAAATGAATTACAACAAAGCTTCCTTATCGTAACAGGGTGGAGTGGGGAATACAGTATGATCACCCTCTACCAGGGATAGAATACTGTCAGCATAATAGTAAACCATTACATCATTATTCCCCGAAGGGGCGAAAGGGTCACATGTTAGGGGTACGCCTGTTGCGGACAACCGGACTCAAATCCAGACACCGGGCTGCTCCTGAGAATACTGTCATCGGCAAACTGATGTATTACAAAAGTACATCTCTGCCTACTTTTTTGGAGAGTGCAGATGTGATGATAAGTAGGTGAAACTAATGCAACATTTTACCTTTAGCTGGTAAACTAGGAAATTTTATTTAACCGTTTGGCGACCATGGATTGGTACTACTGAACTTTAACAAAAATACCGAACAATGGTTTTATAAAATGTCTTTCGATACCTATTCGTGACAATAAATATAGATCATTACCTGAATGTCGGTAATGTATTTTCCCACTGTTCGAGTGTCCAATAAGGTAAGGTCGGTGGCAGACGCAATTTGATTCTCAGAGCTTACACCATTCTATAACAGAGCCTATTACACAGATAATAGTGTTTCCATATTAGTCAGCAATTGCCCCAGTATGCCATGGGCTAGGCGGGCACGAAATAATTTTTGACCATAGAACCCAATCGTTAATCTCTACATATTATTAAACGCAATATCTGTCTGTAGGTTAGCACGTTTAATCTCGAGAACCACTGATCCAATTATATGGTTTTGTTTGTAATCATAGGGGAACGTTGTCTGCTATGGTTTTAAGTCTATAATTAGTTACAGTAAGCAAAATAGTGAAGCTGCAGAATGTCATGTGGCACACTACAAAACAAGGTGATACTTTCTCCATTACAAAAATCTTAAAGTAAATAATGGAGTTGTGTTCATAGAAAACAATCGAATCTTTTAACTAAGTGGAGGTGTTCGTAGTGCGTTATAAATGATGTGTTCCGGTTCAAACATTTGGAACTGAAGTAGGCAGCTCTTATCATACAGAACAAATAACATAGAGAACAATGAAGCGCTATAGGTACACTCGTTGTGTTCAGCAGATCCATGTTGAAGCTTCTTTATAGTGTACGATCGCTTTTGGACTAATAAAAATACCTCACAAGACGCTGCAGATATTCTTTGTAACAGAGAGGGCCAAATCATTGGTCTCACTTTAAATAACACATCATAAAGTTTTTTTTTTAAATATGTTTTGTGTTCCTGCTAGGTACAGTCATTGCAGCCACTTTTACATACCTCAACTTAAAACAACTTTAACAGAAATCCAATCACCACCTTTATAAGAACCTTTTAAGGCAAATCTCATTGTAAATGTGTTCAAAAGTCGTGCATTGTAAAGGGGTCCGGCGCGCGGCGCCGATGACGCGCGCCGACGAGTGGCTCGCGTGTGGCCACCGTTACTGTCCCACAACAATACCCGCTGATATAAAGAAAATATTATTTATTTAAATTCCATAAAACCCAGCTGTCGTTATGTACCGCCATATTGTTATGTAGGCCACGTTACAAAAGGCGACATACAACTTTTATCTACAGTTATTGTTATTTATAACACTTGAAGCCTTTTACGAATCGTATAAATGGAAAGTTCATCAACAATGTTGTAAGACTTGTAAGGTTTTTACATCGGGTTATTTAGTGATCAACTTCCTAGTGTCCTCAGTTAATGCTCATGTCGTGTTCCTGTACGGATCAATATGAGCAAAGCCAGTCCGCCGATAATAAATATATCAACCGACTGATTGTTAGCATAAACTATTAAGAATAATATTAGGAACACCTTGATTGGCGTAACATATGAACTCGGGATTAAATAGCTTTAGTGATTTTTATTATCAGTTCTATATAATTTTATCTTGTTTATGGGACCAGTTTTGTTAAACTTTGTATATCAGGTTAGGCTTTCGTTGAATCTTGAATTCTAGACTAGCTATTTATAACATGATAAATGATGTCTCAACGCTATTACAAAAATAAACCAACCGCAATACTCAGAACCGAGCACAGTATCAACAAACAATAATTAAAAATTATTAATGACGCGAGTCTAGTGTATCTCGAACAGTTTGTAACGATATAAATCAGAGCGATGTACCGCCACACTCAGTAGTGTACACAATTAATTAGATACTTCAATAGAAAGCCCGATCACGAACAACTATTACCTAAAGTAATAACAAATATATCGGATTGTGATTGTCACAATTCACAAAGATTTTATTTCACCACCTGTGAGATTTGTAAAGGGCAAGCCTCTCAAAAAATACCTAGGTACATTTATTTTCTTTTAGCAAAGGCACCTTTGAAACCCTTATCTATTGGTTGTAAGATGTAGACAGACATTTAAATATAGACGTTCTATTTTAGACAAAATATATTCCCACTTGTAACTTTTCCATTTTATTGGTAGACAGAAATAACACAGACCTACAAATTATTATAAGGGTTTTAAGATCTCCTAAACACGAATTTGAAATCGATTTTTTTTCTGTCAATTCAGTTTTAAACAACACATTTTTTTATAAAAAATACGTAAAATACTATTACTTTTTTTTTTACTCCGGTAAAAAAAAACTTATATAAAAAAATGTGTAGTTTTTTTTTTTATTTGATTGTTCTGTGGAGCTGGAGATTAACAGTTTAAAATACTACAGAGACTCGTGGAACGTTTTCTTTTTTTCTGAGAAGCTTTTGTTGAGTGATTTTCTCTTGTAAGTCCAGTTAGGATCATCATGCTTCATCAAGCAACAGTAATAAATAAGCTATCATGCTAATATTCTAGTTTTCTTGGTACCCATGCTCCATTTCCTTTATATCCTGATGAAATCTTTTTTCTTGTTTCTCACTTATCACTTCAATGCTCCTAAGTTATCAGGAAAGTATCTCCGCGATGCGAATGAAGGTAATGAAGTTTCACTCGTATGGCCTAATTTTTTTTAAATCTAAATTTTAGAGCATGTTATCTACATCTACAGTAATATTATAAAGAGAAAAGATTTGTATTTTTGTTTGTAATTAATAAACTTAAAAACTACTTGACCGATTTAAAAAAATCTTTCAACAGTAGAATGCTATATTGCTGCATTGTCACTAAGTAATATAGGCTATACCTAATTTAAAAAGATATCACGCGGGCGAAGCCGCTGGCGGAATTTAGTTTGTATTTTGGGGCTTTTGTGATTTTCCAAGAAGTTTTTAATAACATCTTTTCCCATGACCTTTTCCAAAAGATAGTCGTTTACCTACATCTGTAGGTAGGTAGACATCTGAAAACATAATATGTAGGTGGACGCCATATGAGTCAGACAGAATATGATTCGACTTGGAATATTAATTCAATGCCATATAGAAATTAAATTAATTAAGTATAAGACTTGAAAAGTATGGAATTTGCCGTGGAACGAAATTGGATTGATGGTATGATATTAATTTTGAGCAGACAGATTTGCGTGTGGTTCTAGAAAGACAAAATTATATTGATTTTAATTCTAAAAGCTTTGGATATTACTAGTCTTGCCATAAATATTGTCACGAAGAATTTTTATTTTATTTTATTGCAAATATTATTTATTACTTTTACAGTGTGTTAGTTTAATACATAAATATTAAACAATTTAAAATATAAAAAGCTTATTAGAAGTGGTCTCCATTGGCTGCAATACAGTCCTTTAAACGTTGAGGCCAGTTATCAATAAAAGCACGCACTCTTTCCATGGGAAAATTCTTCACTGCCAATCGTATGGATTGTTTTAGGGACTCCAAATTATCATGGCGTTTAGAGCAAGCCGTACTCTCTAAAACTGACCATAAATCTTAATCCAGCGGATTAAGATCGGGACTAGACGACGACCAGTCTTCAGCTCTGATGAAGTCCGAAACGTTCACTTCCAACCAAGACTGCGTGGACCGAGCTTTATGACCCGGCGCCGAGACTTGTTGGAAGGACCATACTTGGTTATTTAAAATGGTGTTGTTAAGGGGCTTAACTACCTTCTCAAGAATGTTATGTTGATACACGATGTGCCGATGTTTTGATACCTTTTTCACAAAAATATGGCTCTGTCACTCCTTCATAGCTAACACCCCACCAAACCATCACTGAAGTCGGATAATTCCCACGTTGCACTCTGTCGACTAATTGGGAAGCTGCCTTAGAGCTTTGAGCATAAAAACGGTCATTTTTTTTGTTAAAATGTTGCTCGATTGTAAAGATTTTCTCATCCATAAACAAAAAAAATCTCTGACCTCCTTTTGCGTACCGCTTCAGTAGTTGTTTCGATTTTAATACCCTATTCTTTTTTACATTATCAGTTAAAAAATGACCAGTGCGTCTCTTATAGGCTGCAAGTCCTAAGTTATCTTTTAAAATACGCGACATGGTTCTGGGTGCTATCTTCATCTCCCGTGATAAAACCTTTTGCTTTCGGAAAGGATTTCGTCGAATTCTTTCCCTTACTGCTTTGACCACCTTTTTCGTACGAACACTACGTGGATGGTCAGATCTTTTTCTGTCACAAACAGAGGAGGTCTCATTGTACCTATTAATAGCCCGGTACACAAACACTTGACTAATACGAAGCGTATGGAGAGTTTTAAAAATTGCATTTGGCTCCATACCAACTTTGTGTAATGCAATCACAGCGATTCGGTACTCTTTATCACCCCACTCCATTTTAATATCGCAAAATATTGTACAATGTATTGGCGCCAAAATTAGAAAACCCAATGAACAATCGTATAAAAATGTTAGATTCCAAATTCAAATGTAAAATATCTTTCTTATTTTTAATTGTAACAGTATTTATGGCCTGACTAAGTAGGTATGGCCTGCAGGCTCTAAAACATTATTGGTTCTTGTTGTGAATGTCCAGCATATTTGTCCAAATCACTGTAATAGTTTAAACCGAGCATGATACCTGACACCGGATACCTGCCACTTGGAACTGCTTTTGGTACATTAGACAACTAA
The DNA here is from genome assembly GCA_963853775.1 of Xanthia togata. Classification (NCBI taxonomy): domain Eukaryota; kingdom Metazoa; phylum Arthropoda; class Insecta; order Lepidoptera; family Noctuidae; genus Xanthia; species Xanthia togata. The sequence continues at coordinate 14,365,387 of OY970803.1, forward strand.
CAATTATTAAGTTACTATCGAGCAGATCTTCTCACGATATGAACCCCTTTAATTATATTATTTGAAAGTTAATACAAATTCGCATAATTATTAGAATTTGTAGAGCATCGTATCACAATTTACATTATTCTACGTATATATTATCGTTTTCCCACGTTAACAGCTGATCATTGCTAAATGTATGCCTATACAGGTATGTTCATCACTGAAATAAACTTTTTTCACCAGAGAATAATTGTATGGAAATTGCTCGAAAAAGAGCCTTTATTTTTTCTTTTTGGATTATTTTTGGTAGGTTCCTACTTCTTGCTAACCAAAAGATCTACCCTCTGATGATTTTATTACATTTATCATAACAATAATAGAACTAACTTTATTTGAGAACAAGACATTTGACAGCCTTTTACCTCCACTGGTTCCATTAATTCCTAAACAGTAAATTGTTTAATCAGCCCAGAAGATCTTTAGCAATTTGGAGCAAGCTCGACATTATAACTCTAAACCTCAAGCTTAGTTACAATCATACTGTGTGGGCTACGGTTTGCAAAATGAAATCGAAATCAATATGATCAACATTCCAAAAGTAATTAGCCCGATAATGTACTGCTAATTGGAAACAAATACGTACATGTATGAAACGGATGCCTTATATTAGTTATCGATAGTTGAGACCAAGACTACGCTATGTGTAATTAGATAAGTAATTATTAACTGCCTCATTTGTATAGCGCAGCTGCCTAATATGAAGGAATATTAGGTTTTCAATCCATGCAACTACTTAAGGGTAAGAGTACCTGATAAATAACATAGAGACTGAACACCTTTATCAATCAATAACTGGGGCCTTATTATGAAGTATTAATGCCATCATTATTCCACTGCAAAAAAAAGATGGTGCTAGCGGCCTCATATAGCTCCGTCTCTCACTCACTCTGGAATAATGGTGGCATTAATATGTCATAATACGACTCCTGTAGGTTATCAACAAAACTTTTGTCAGGTGCGAATTATTAGCACATTTAGTAAGTTCAGTGAGCTACCATTTATCAGACGTAATAAAAACTCGTCTCGGTTGCTCTGATTAACGCATGTTTGTTCTATGGACAGTTGTCGTCCACATCATTAGCATATACGTGCCTACCTACCACGCCACTCCATTTGTCACTACCGTGGACGCTGCAACCGGAGTGACTTCGCAATCGTATCATCCTTTTTTAAGTTTATTAGAAGTTGATTTACATATCAGTGACCGGTTTAGCGCGTAATGTAGTATCACTGATCAATCAGCTTTTGACGTGTCGTATAATTATCATCTCTCAGTTTCTTCATAAACGGAGGACTTGTACTGCCGGCGACACAATATTCTGTTAGCTATTACCACGATAACTTTTGAGCTGCGAAGGTCTACTTTAACTTTAACCGCACTTCTTTTGATTCATTTGAATGGTCCCTAACTTTAAGCTCGATGAAGATTTCTACCTAGATTTAATCTTAAAACTTGGGACACTAAACGCTCATAGTTGTTATAACCAAAAAACTTATATTGTGTCCTTAAATGCATTGATGAGCTGACCTTTGGTTCAAATACTCTGAGTTACGATAATAAATCAGCAAGATTCCTAGGAATCTTTCAGCGATTAATCGAAATGGTTTGCGTAGAACGAAACAGCGATAAGAATGCATGAATCTGATATAGGCACTTGGTCTATGCGCAATCACATCATAAGTAAAGCACCTGTAACTGCATCCGACTGTACAAATGTTTAAATTAAACGCAAAACATGTAATAACAACGTCGCACAGCGGGCACATGCAATCAAACGCTTGTCGCGGTTGTATTAATAGTGTCGCAGGACGCTATCTAAGAGTTGCGACAGACGGAGTCGCCGACCACTTCTCCGAGACCCGTGCACCGTATAATTACTGGTACAAAACTTTCATAACTCCCCGAGTCCCGCCAAGCCCGGCCGTCAAATAAGAATGAGAGATATTTCAGGCGTTTGTGTGCTGTCGCTTAATTACACGGTGCTGTTGTCGCTTTAATAGAATTTAATTGTAGTCCCCGGTCTTAACTCTTAGCGCTCGGAACTTGTTTCAAGTAAAATTAAACTATTATCAATTCCCTGGGAAGAACGATATTAATCGCCGTGACTGTATCAGGTGTAACGTTTCTGTTTGTTGCGAAACTAAACGTAGAGCCCAAACGAACTGTGGAACAAACTGTCCAATGTCACAAGTGACCTTTTCGATATGCTAACGTGGGCGTTGTTTGTGGAAATTCGTCAAAGCACTATATTCTTTTTTTTTTTTTAAGAATGGAATCGCGTCTTTCAGTACTTGTATTGCCCTTTTCAGACCTTATCTTCAGAGAAAAGGATTAAGTATACATTTGTCCTCTACTTAGAAATCAATGATCAACAAATAAAAATGTGAAGACTCAATTCATTCGCAAGATACATCCTTTGATAACGCAACAAAAAAGTATCAATCAATACATTAACTTGCCTGGCACACAATCAGGCGCACGATATCCTAGGACCAACCGCGCGGTGCATGTGTACTGGCATTACAAAGAGGTAGCCAATTGCTCCGGTCTGATTAAATATCGGTATCGCGTGTATCAAAGCTACTGCACTTACCTACAGATCAAAAACTGCTGAGTTAGAACATCCATCAATGTGAATAAGTGGAAATAATAAAAGGTATATTTAAGACCGTTGTCACACCAAAAGCTAAAAATAAGAACATAACTCGAGAGTGGAAGAGTTTTAGAATGAAGTACCTAAGTAGGTAACTAAATAAAGGTAATCTGATACTTCCAACACGTTTCTTGATAAACAACAACCAGAGATTAATTATTGAGCAAAACTCCACACTAGCTATGAAATAAGAAAATTATCATTATGAAAAACAAGCTTTAATTGATCAAGGACTAAGAAACTTTTCCATAGATTTTACTACCGTCTCTTTCAGTTCGAAGAATTCCTTACACCTTTAGTGATTATTTGTTACTTTGCGTGTCCGAAGTGAGAGTTTTAAATTTAGAGCCTGACGCTAACTTTCGTAAGTTGCGTAGCTTTCAGTGCAGTAGCAGCACTCCGGCGCAGTAAGTCCGCGCTCGTCCCGTTGGTGCAGCACACGAGCCGAGCTTGTTACGAGCATTGTGCGGCGGTGGCGGCGCGGCCGATGATACATTATTTTTATAACAATAAATCCTTGTAAGTAAAGCACCGTTGTCTGCTGGGTGGTCTCCGTGCCTCAGTGTCTCTGCGGTCTGCCCGGCTGCCCCTAGTCGCCGCACGCTCGCTCATCATGCCTTGCGACTCTGACTTAAGACTACTCTACACATTTTACAACACGATACCAACCATTAATCTCTTTACGAACATCTGTCCATCCGTTTAATTATTTTTTCATTAAAATCATTGAGAAATATCAACAGATTTTACGACTGGGAACGAAAACTCTTTAATTTTTTTTTACAACACCCTATCATTACCAGATAACAGATGAAAAAAGGCGATGGCTTTTCAATAGTTAATTTATTAGTTAACGAACGACCAGATACAATCTATTCGTTGCATACATAAAGATAAATGCTATGAGACACGTTATAAGACTGTGGCCACTGCACTGGCCGAAGCTGTGATAGCGATCGTAAAAATTAATAGTCCTTGACACGCGGCGTTCAATTTGCTTTTTAATTAGTAGCGCGGCAGTGATATCGTACGTTACCGGAGATAGTGGAGATAACCGCTATGGGGAATCAATAACGATCTCCACGGATACCTACTGTGTGTCACTACTACCTGAATTTTAAATAACGCGATTAACTTTACATTTACATTTTTAAGTTAAGTGTTAAAATTATACCAATGAATATTTATATTGCTCTATGCATCTGACCTCAGCTGTTTCTTATTTTATTGAAATTGGTACTCGCATTAAGCAAAAAAAAAAAAAAAAAACAGACAAAAAAGACCATAGGCAAGGCAAAGGTGACTAGGTTAGGTTATTGTACTTCAGCTACAAGTTGCACCTTTCGCTTTTGGGAGAGATCCAAAATAAAGAAAACCAAAAGCTCAATATTACAGTTTTCTTCGGTATGTACATAATTCAAAAGATAACTTAAGATAAGAGACTGCCAACATTGTAATATTCAATGATTAATAAATTCTGTTTTTCTTAATTGAATTTACGACACATAAAACAATAAATATCTACGATAAAATACTGATTAATACCGTGCCAAGTTGTTCAAAGGATTTCAAGGAGGCTTGAAAATACAAACAGAAGGTTGTTGCTGTAAACAAATTGGTTTAATAGTATCTATTTAGTTATGCGCATATTAACTGTGGGGAGGATTGAATTGCGTTAGTTAATAGCTCACGACATGGGACCGACGTGTGCCATATATATAGTTTTGTATTAATATCTAAATTCATTTAAATTGGCTTATTACTAAACCTTTCTTCTCACGCCTCCATGTTAGGTGTTAGTTAATAATTTACTATTTATGTAGTTGAATATGATTACTATTCCCATGAATTGTATAATGTAATGTAATAAGTTTTCAATTTACCAAGTCGGCTTTGTCATTCGCCTTACGTCCATCGTTTTGTCATATATTATGTCCATGTCGTATGGAATGAAAGAATGATTGCAGCACATTTCCGTGCTAGGATGTAATCGCAACCGTAATATTACGTAAATGCTATGAAACTTCAGTTGAAAGCAAGTAATTAATTATAATTTATGTTTACAGCTCTTAAGAATAAGATGGTACCAGAAAGGTTTAAATATAGATACAAGTTTTTAACAATATTAATATTTAGCTAGTGATTCCAACTCCACAATTCGGATTGACATCATCGTTCTACAATATTTCAGTGCCCATTTAAAAGTGAAAAGACAATTTTTCTTGTATCTAAGTTGTTCATTTTCGTACGTTCCCTTTAGCCGCTTACCATAGAGATTGTTTTCAAATGACCATAGTCAAATCAATCAAATCTGCCTCGCCTTTTTCCAACTATTTTGGGGTCCGCTTCCAGTCTAAGTGGATGCAGCTGAATACCAGTATTCATGGAGCGACTGACTCCATAACCCAGTTACTGGCTAACACGATAAACCTTGGCAAGACTAGTTGTCAGATTTTTGCCTTCTGACCAAATTACATACCACACCATATCATAGTCTAATATGACAAGACAATTATAGCACCTTAATTGCCAATATACTAAAATAAGAACATACGTTAAAAGATCAAAAGAACAAATTAATTACAAAAAAGAAGAGGTCGACATTCAATTTAGTACAGAACACCAAAACAAACATATGATTACGAAAAATGATCAGAACTGCCGTTACGTTCTCTTAATCAAACGTCAGATTTAGTCAATTTAGCTTTAATGATAGTGTTATGCGCGTTAAGCTCGTTTGATTAATTCTATAGGACTCTAATTTTAAGGAATATGATTCATGTATGTGTGTATTTCATGATTGTATGCTTGTGGGTGTGTGAAACCTCGTTTTCATGGCAAACAAAAGTTGAGCAACTGTTGCTAAACATTGTGTCCCGTAACATCAATCATCAATATTGCTTGAAATAATGTTTACTTAAATTTCTAGACCATACGGCGAATCTGTTAAGAATTAGCGCGTCGAAAATCGTAGTATCACACTTATTAAAATATTTATCAACATCTTTTAACACCCGTAGTTTTGTCAACATCTTTAGAAACACGGCAACAATTTTTGCTAAACAGATTCGCCACCCGGCAACACGAACACGGTCATGTTGCCAGCACAATGCAAGCAACGCAAAATAAAACATGTAGCTGCAGAAATATTGCGCAACTTTTATTCCCCATGAACGCAAGGCTAGAAGGAAAAATGAGTGAGGTGTGTGAGTGTATGTTTATGTGTGCGTGTGTATTGAGTAGCGCACGCGCCCACCGCACGGAAGCGCTATCGGTCGACCATCGACGCGTGATTTACGACACGCCATCTCACTACACACTTTTACGTTTCCATAAAATAAGAAAAGAAATTCGAATATCACTGCCTACTGCGTTTTGAGAGGCTATTGCCGATTTGGTGTAGCGATACTTAGTTGATCAATAGCTAACTAATATTATAAATACAAAAGTGAATTTGTTTGTTTGTGTGTTACGCTTTCACGCTAAAATAGCTGCACGGATTTGGATGAACTTTGGCACGTGAGTAGGCCATGACCTGAGTTAGGACTTAGGATACTTTTTATCCCGATATTCCGATGGGACTTATGCGGGTGAAACCACGGGGCGCGGCTAGTTATTACTATTTATTTTAGTAGATGATTTCATGCAAACCCTACATGAAAAGCTACGCTGCCTATCACCGGCAAAAGTCAGCTCCGTTCTGTAAGCTATTCCAAAATAACAAAAACGTTTAACGTTTCACGAAACGGTTACACCGAAGACCGACCCCAAGATGTTGTGAAAAGCCTAGGCAGATTGATTGATAGGTTTTACGAAACCGGAAGGTCATTTTCAACATGAAAAACATTTCTTCAATAGACAAAACGTCGTACTGACACTACGCGCTACGCGTACGACGTGCGCCATCTGTTATGTTTCGTATGATTGCCCAGATACTCAAAATAATAATTATCACAGAAGTTGAATACTTCTTTCTGCAAAGTTGTATGACGATTATTTCTTTATCTAAGTTTAAAAAGATGACATATTTAGTATTAATGTGATTTGTTTATTTGAGTTACATGTGCTTACGCATTTCTCTTCGCCTGTTTTATATTTTTAACAACCGCGTTTCACAACAATAAGCGATTACAATCCTTCCACAAATGTACGGCGAATCACGAGTAAACAATGTTTATTCTTGTTCCTCTTTTCTATTTTCATACAATTTTACAGTGTATGAGCTAACGTCAAACCATCTATTGAGATTCTTCCGTCTATTGAGATTCTTGGTAAAGGTACAAGGCAAACTATGGCACCTATCTAAGTGCTACACAGTCAACATCAGAGAAAACTTTATTATTTATCTATAGGACGTCCTGCCACTCGCTACCATCGAATAATGATATATCCGAGCGCAATAAACTAGATTTCGCTATCTATGTTAATGGTAGAGAATCAATTTGTCATTGTTTATCATTATCCACCAAGGTAATGATATCCGCTCTGATTTCGCTGTTATAAATCACAATAAGATTAGCTCCGGTTAAACTCGAAAATCACCCAGGAAGCATTTTAAAGTAAAATCATAATTCATTAGTCGGTCATTGAGTGTGCGTACGAGCAGACGAGGAGACGGAGCGGCAGCCATTATACGGGATGACGGCGCGCGTGCCGAACCACGCCGCCGCCGCCAGGCCTGCCCTGCCCCCCGCGCCACTCCTGTGCTACGATCCAAAGGGGTCCCTACCCAAACTCCACGGGTCAAACTTAAGTGGTAACGCCAAGCCAGCCGTCGCCTTTAAATAGGAAACGACACGTTTATCCAATTAGAAATTCACCATATCTTTGTGATAGTTGAAGAGGAAATTTGAGCAATCAACTTGCAGAGCGCCTCGACGCGGCGTTCCTATCACAGTTTATTCAATTGAGCTCGTAATGAAGTTATGTGAGCTATGAACAGTATGAAAAACATAAGCGCTCCGCGTCTACACTGACCGAATATTTGTCTGATGATTCGAAAAAAAGTTAATAAGATAAAAACATTATTAAAATTCATATGACTGTTACAACTTATTTAGTCACGAACAGAAACGCCCTAACCTCAGGGAAACATGCCAATTAAACTAGAATACACGAAAATGTTTAATCGAAGTAAAACGCTTGTATCGATGTCAATTCTTGCATTTATGGAGTCAATTCTCAATTTAACTCTAACCTTTAAGATTAAAAGATATGCAAAAGTAGTGCTGCTGTCCAAAGACTTATAGTCCGGTAATAAGATAAGTATGACCTCAATACGGATTCCAGAACAAACTGGCCAGTGTGAAATATAGCTAGCATTCTAAATAACGTATAATATATAACCAAGCGGAGTGCACAAAAGCGTGAACTGGGAACAAGTTGTTATTACAAGGTGTTGAACCTGGTTTTCTGATTTATTGTTGAATGGTATTAGCAATGATCAATGTTGTTTTGAGGTGTCTCTTTGCTGCAAGCGTTTTATCTACGGTAATTACGAAACATTCTGAGATAAATCTCATTCAGTCAGGAACTAAACGTGACATGGAATCCATTTATTTAGTCTTTTGACCAAAATTAATGCCAGTAAATTGACTCGGCACATATCTTAAACGTGGAGTGACCCCAAATGAAAATACAATACAAGTGGCGTCGTTAATTCCATTAATGTTAACGTTCTGCCGGTGCTGTGCCAATGTTTATATAATTTCGCTCTTCGAAGTCGTATCTGAATAGACCTCATTGATGTTGTGTCTGATGCGTTAGCACATACACACATAAATGAGGAAGTGTTGGAGTGTATCTCGGCCGTTGTTTAAGTGGTGTTAGAAGGCAGAGCAGGCGCGTGTCGTGTGCCGCGCGCGTGGCCCGAGCGCCCGCGTCGCGCTCGCCCCAGCGACGCCGATTGATACACCGAGTTAGCCGACCTCACTCACCGGCAACCGCACTGACCTCATTCATAAATCGTCATTTAAACTTATATTCAAAGAGCAAGGGTCCCCGTCCACTATAGATTCTGCCATATCTTGAATTACGGTGTCTCCTGATGATTTGTACGGTTTAAAATGATGGCTGATTTATGGGGGAGCAGAGAAAATATTTTAGAGATAAAGTTATAAAAGATTGTAGTCATTTGTATGATATTTTATATAAATAGGGTTTAATAACACCGAATATGTCTTGTGAAATGTTTAACCTATGCTAGATGTTGCCTTACGCGGTTAGTATGATGAACGAAAGAAATCTAGAAGAACAAATCATCATAAGATATGATAAGTACCATGAAGCACATTAACAGAAGTAGACAATTGTCTGAAGGAATGTGGTTACATAATGAGGAAATCTAAGTGGACAATAAAAGTGGTGTGTGACGCGTAGTGACAATCGTGTGGCTTAGTGGTGTGCTCCGTCATGCAGCAGCCACTCCAAATTAATATATCCTGGCTCGCGCCGTGATTCCTAATATTATATTTAGACGTGACACGCGCTCGTTTGTATCAATTGCTCCCGTCTGCTTTACTGATATACGGCCGACGCTACTTTAGAACAATGATGGCATAAATTGCGCTATTACGCGCTTTAGCACTGCCCCGCGACCCTGCGCGACTTCTGACTCTCTAATTGACAAATTAGCCAGCACTGATACGCTTGCATGCACAATCGACGATACAATCACTGACAGCCACGTTACTCGTTACCTACGAACAACAAATTGTGCCTGCCTACGCTTAATCACCGCAAAGCCGAACTAATTTAATATAACCACAAGTTGTCAAACTGAATGGGGAGGCAACTCGATAAATGAGCACACAAACGATTCCCATGTCGGGGACAAGCGATTACAATGCTCATTAATAACTTCTTGTGCGGCGCCGCTAACTTCACCAATACAAATCAGTCTAATGAGTGGATCCCATGAAAGCCTTTTAATTTCCCATTTGGTGCGGCCACCTCTGATATCGCCTGACTGTTATTAATATAGGGCCAGAGCCGGTCGCCGGTGGCGGCCATGGCGGGCACGGCGGCGCTCCCGACAACCTCGATTACGTGCAGCCGTACGGAGGTATCGCAGACGCTCTCTGCGACTTATCTCTCCCTATTAATTACGCTCAGATATTCACCGGACAAGTTTTAATGCAACTGCTTCATTTGTTGCATTAGGAGTGCCATATCGGGGACGTTATAGGTGCGATAACTTTGTAGAGCTGCGCCCGTCGAGCGCGGGGCGCGACGTCGCGAGTCGACAAGTAATTTATAACCTATCAAGTTATTCGTGTAGATGACTGATAGCTCCGGAGCTGGCGTAAAATGCGGTCTTTACACTTAACACAGATAGTCATCTAGGTTTAAATCAGTTATTTTGTAAGAGCTGGTGCACAGTGGCGGCTCCGCGGTACCCGGCTGATGCAATTACTGTTTCTATTCATAAAAGAATTGGAATCAGATCAGGCGCAGCCGCGGGCTCTACCAGCAAGTGGTTAATAACACCCCACTAAGAATATTGACTGCTGTTGCAAATTGAACTAAACTAGTATCGTGCTCTGTTTAAATCGCTATTTATTTCATATTATTTATCGTTGTCCGATAGATACGTACACTTAATGTAAGGCTTTCAATACCGTGATGTAGAGCGTCGTAAAAATATTATAATTTACAAAGATGGGCCTAGTGTTTTATTTTGCTGGAAGATAGACATGCTGACCGTTATGTCTGCCATCATAATTCACGTAAATCATATTCAGCCGGTAAGCCAGTCCGGTAAAAAGAAAACATCTGTTTGAGACGGCGCCCGATACTTAACTGCCACTATACAGGCAGGTTAACTTATATCGTACCATAGTTATTTCTACATTTATAGACTACGCTTATCAAAACAAGAAAAATATGAACTCTCGCTGTCAGTTAATAAAAAGATCGTTATTATTTTAATAAAAGATAACAAATAGCAAGATTTCTTACGTGAAACAACAACTACGGTCGGAAACTCTATCTTAGCTATGATTTATTGTTTAACATCAAGATAATATTTTAAGCCGGCAATAAACAAAACATGAAACCGGCTAAAGTAGGTGACTTAATTATTCCGTCATTCAGGAGAATTAAAATCAAATTGAATCGAATTTATTGACAGTTAAGATATGTATTATTATTCCATTGCTTTGTTTTGTACTCGAAATTATCGTCGACCTGGAATTTGAGAACCGAAACTATTAATGGTTTAAATCAAAATCGCATTACTCAAATCGAAAGCCAGGTTGATCGATACTCCATGAACTCAACATTCAGAGTACTTATAATATACGATCGAGTTGGGAGCTCGTAAGTACAACTGAGGAATTTCATGAAGGACTCGATGACAAAGTATAAACATTGGTTTAAACTGGTGGACATTAGTTATTCCGTCACACAGATGATATCTCAGCATTAAGTGCGGATGATCAGCAGTGGCCAGGTGTCACTTATCTGTGCAGTGACGGACGCACTGTTGAAACTAGAGAAGAAATGAGGAATCTCTCCGACGCGCGTCCGTTGCCATAACTCAGCAAGATAACTCGCTGTCCGGTAAAACTGTTAACGACAAATAACGCAGATAACGTAACGGGCGCCTAAACGACCCTATCTACCGTTTTGATAATATTTAATAATTATTTACATACATTTATCAGATGGATAGAACGCGTGCGACGGCCAGCGACATCTCGTCGCCGCGGCCCGCGATACTTCTCAAAGTGATTTATTTTGGCGTTCGGTTACGACAACTACAAAATTGATATGGAAATTATGAAATATGCTAATAAAATACATATCGTAGTGGTGAAATACAAGAACTATAAACCAATCAAAAACCTAATGAATTTGGTTTGTTTGCATAGATAATTGATATGGCTAGGGGAAACTGTTGATTTTTAACAACTGGTTCTTAGTAAATTGGCGATAGGTAGATACGTAATGGCCAGAAGAAAGCGATTATTTATAGAATATCACTTTTTATATATGCTGAAGAATACACAAAATCATTTAAACTAGAGCAGACCATACTGTGGAAGTTTTTTTGCTAGATATGAAAATACATTTGTCTAAAAATAATATTGCTTATTTTTTTTTGTTTTGTTGTATTTTTAATGGAGCATCCGTGGGCTGGTCTCCGCAACCAGAACATAACAGAATTCCCGGTGTTTCAGCTACATACTTGACAACTGATAATCCCTAAATCTTGTCTTTCAATTGATCAATTCTAATATATTTGTATACAACGAAGGTGAAGTAATTCTTTTGCCAAATGGAAATAAAAGGAAAAACTTTTTTAAAACAAGCTTTTAACTAACTAAAAAGTATTTAATAAAAGCTTAAGGCTTAACTTACAGTGTACGACGTTCACGCCTTAAGCTTTAATTATATTTTTATTGTACTTTTTAGCATTAGAGTTTGTTTAACTGTTCTATCACCATCACTTGAATTGAAAGGTACTTGTAAAAAAAAAAACCAAGGAACCCAAACACTCCTTTACACAATTCATGAAGTCATCATGACATGATGATGATCATAACCATGTTGTGGCTTCAGCCAACCGAGTTGCACTATCCAAGTCATGCCATACTATAGAACAGGCTATCATAATTGAATGCCTATACAAAATATCATACCTGTGCTGGTGACCGCTGAGAAGATCACTCGTATGAAGTCAATCCTAGGTCAGGAGACAGGTCATATGTAGATAAAGTTTGTGTCTGTGCTTTTGACCGTTTAGGAGTTCCTTCGTCTGGAGTCCTCCCTTGTGCAGCACCTAGGTCATGGTGGACTTTAGAACGGGTTATCATAATTAAATGTGTATAAAAACAATGTGCGTCTGCTGTTGACCGCTGATGAGTTCCCTTGTCTGGAGCCAATCCCGGTTGCAGCAGCCAGGTCCTGGTGGACTTTCGAACGGACTATCATAATTCCCTCGACTGGAGACAATCTTGGGTGTAGAATTAAGTCATGGCATCATAAAAATTGTCTTCCAAACAGAATCAACATGCAAAATTTCTACTCTGGCTTTCTCTAGCTGAATAAAACAAGAAAGGAGGAAGTGGTTTTATTCAGCTAGCAAGATTGACCAATACGTACATTACTGTCACGGCCTGCAAAAAGGGCATTGATGGACGATCGTGAAAATGTGGGCTGAGGCGAAACCGAGGCACGCATACGTGAGTCCATCAATGCCTGGTTGCGGCCAAGGCTTTTATATTTTTCTCAAATAATGCGCGGAAATTCAAAACTAAGTAAATTAACTATCAATTCTAGAATCAATGTCCAACAACAATACGACGCACCATTATGTTCATTTGTATCTTCTTTACTTTAAACAGCTCCATTTGCAAACCAAATCGAAATTTAAATAATAATTTTGATAAATTACCTCCTTGGTTGCAATGTGTTGAAATAAAGAGTTCGTTCCATTTTTAAATAACACGACAGATATGAGTTCATGAAAACTCATATCTGTCGTGTTATTTATTTGGCCGCTAAACACCTAAATGGATTTTCATACAAAGATTGCGGCCGGGCGCTCGCATGTATTCGGCCAGTACAGCAATTTCAATTTATCTCAGAAGGTTGTCAAAATAATGCTCGAATTTCCAAGTATGTTTGAGAAAACTAACTAACAAGGCAAGTTAAAGAGTCTTATATATGTAAGTTGATATTTATGTTCGTTGTCAAATCAATAAATATTTTGGGCAGATGAGCAAAAGCAACTTTCGTAGCTACTACGTAGATCGTAGCTCGTAGCAATTCAAGGGAACGTTTTCCTTCAAAGTTTTGGCCCGATAGCAAAACTTTGGAAAACTGTAGTACTTTTTCACCATCGTACCTACCTACAGTCATCATTCTCTTGCCCCTATCGCAATTTATTTGGGGTCAGTGCAACATGTCTTTTTCTTCCGTTCTATTTCGTCACCTCGGTAGTCACCCCCGTTCTGGCCAAATCATCTTTCACACACTCCCTCCATCGTTTCATCAATACCTACAGCGAAGTTCTTATCCTTAAGTACCTATAAGTTTTGTAGTACTGCTGTTGCAACGGATTGATTAGTTTTTTAAGGTGTCCAACCTGGTGTACTGATAATTAGATAACGTTGTATATAAAACAGAGAAACATCCGGCTTTGCCTGCGACAAGGCGGTATCTTGTTTCATTAGTGACGTACCAATACTTAACTTAATAAGTATCAAACATTAATGATTAAGGCGAACACGCCTCAAAGGCGACGTTGTAATTTCTCAGCGCATAATAATATTGTACTTTGAAACTCAAGCCAATTAATAAAATAATATCAGTATGAATAAAGGAAGAGTCCACTAGTTCTTTATTATTTTAATCTCTGGAAACGTGTTTGACTGGCGTTGGTTAATGTTGGAGTTAGTTGGTTGATGTTTGATAAATACATATATTGTAACGTAATCAAAAAGATATTAAAAAAAGTGTCCGTTCATACAACTTGATATCTTTCATATTTTACTTTATTACTATTTCTTAATTACTTGATGACTCTTTCATATCTCGTCAATAAATGCTGATAAAATCCACAGCGTGACACAAGCTTCTCAAAGTAGGTTTAAGATATTATTTTCGAACGTAGCAAAAAAATATGTTTATTACCAATAAAAATCCTAATAATATAGGATTACAATTACAACGTACGACTATAATAATTTTGATCGCCTGATCTGAGTTTCCCAAAGAACTGGCCCTTAATAACTATAATGGCTGTCACAAAAAATAGGCAATATGAAACTCAATACTCCGTTTATGATTGACCTTATCAAGACGCGACGTCCCTGTTCCTCTACCTTATTACATCTGGCCACTTAATAGCTGTGCTTTCTAATTCGTAATAATATATTTTATAATTTATTGAGCACGACATTTTTGATCCGACATAAAGTTTAGGAATGTATCGTAATATTTATTGGTGTCGATACTTGTAATGACACTTATGGTGTTATGCATTAATATATTAGACCATTGCCTGTAAGTTACGACCTTTTTCTGATTGGCAGGTCAAAGTTGAAACCAATAACTATTTACTAATATATTAATCGTTACACCGATTGATGGAACGGATAAAATTAGCTAACCCCGAAATAAGTAAATCAATGGTTATACGTATGTCCAGGGTGTAACAAGACCTATCACATAGCCGTTACCTACGCAATCACATCTAACTAAGTAACATTGAGCCAAAAATTCTTGCTGGGAAACGTTACATTTGCTGTGAAATATCGCTTTTACGGCAGCGCGTAATGTAACGCACGCAACACATTGTGCTGAATTTCTGCTGGGCGCATGCAATTGTACAAGAGTTGTGTTAACTTTAAATACCCCATTTAAAGTCAAGTTATGATATTTAAAACTTGCGTCCGTGGAAACTGGTAACAAAAAAGTTGGAACCTTCAATATCACCATACCCAGAAGGTATGGTCCAGTACAAAAAAAAAACACAATGATGATGTTTATAAATAAATGACGCTCGGCTCCGTCTTATTACACCCGTTATAATCTGTTAATTGTGTGGTGGTAGTAACCATCACACAATTAACGAGTGTTAACAATTGTACGATACTTCGTACACTTAAAAAAATACTTTATTAATGGGGTAATACGATATGTCTAAGACTTACAATCGATCGCAGCAATGGTTCTTTTCATGTTGGACAGCGAAGGCCCGCGGAATGCCGTCACCTCTTTCTGGAAGAAAAAGGAAAAAGGTAGTACCGACACAAGAAAAGGGTAATTAGAGGGACGCCGTATGTTATGTCTACAAGATTCAGATTCTGATAAACCCCTTTCATCAACCCAAAGCGATAGGAATCCAAAGGTCAAAAATAATCGAACAAAAAAAATCTAGATAAATAATACATTAAGTAGTGTGTTTAAATCAATAACTCATCGTTTAGATATAAGCGTGATATAATCTTTTTTTAATTTTTCCACACTACTCAGGTCCGGGAGGTACCTCATTCATCTACATTCTACATTAATCACGGCAATTTTCTTAGTAAACCCATTTATATAGATAAGTTATTCCCACAATTTCATCCGTGTCTAGTAATAGTAGTAATCATACAATTATTCACTGTATCATATGTGTCTCAATTACGAATAAAATGTATCCAGAATATCAGCTATTTATATGACAACTATAGAAATAATGGTGAAAAAAATATTTCAATTTCAATGATGAACATTGTGAATGAATATTACTACTATTATAAAAAAGTTTATTACCAAAAAAAACTTCTTAAAAAAAACAAGTCTTCCAAAAAAAAAAGACTAAAGTGAAAAATAACTTTAATTTCGGAAGTCGGTGGCGTCTTTGGTTCTGTATATTCGTTTTTTGCCACTGACTTCCGAAAATAAAGTTATTTTCATCCCACCATCTCGGAAAGAGTATTTTTAATCTTCAGTATCTGAGTGGAAAAGCCGTTTTTATTCTCTAGAGGATAAAGTAAATTGAATTTAGAACATCGTGTGCACTAAGTTTGTGAATTAAAAAAAACATTAAACCTATTTACTGCTACCTCTATGGTGCCGAATATATCATACAACTTTTTTTTAATTTGTTAAAAACTCAGACTCGGAACCTTCTTGGTGTTCTTTTTTCAATTTGCTTTGTACGCGGTTCTTTACGCGGCATTTTTTCACGTCATTGTTAAACCTTAGGTATATTAAAAACAAGAAACTTGAAAACAAGTGAAAAAACTAAAATGAGTGATTCTAGCGACGAGGAAGTTTGCTTGACGCCAACAGAATTGACTGAAACTGTTAATAATGCGCAAATGAGCTTTCTCCCTCAACAATCACGCGAGAAGTATTTAAAACAGTACGATATGTTCAACACGTGGCGACTAGCAAAAGGAGCCAAAACTTTCTCAGAAAACGTTTTGCTGGCATATTTTATAGAATTATCCGAGAACAAGAAAGCAAGCACTCTATGGAGTACGTATTCGATGCTAAAAGCAACAATAAAGATGAAAAAAGACAAACATATCGATACCTATCCTAAATTAGTGGCATTTTTAAAAAGAGCCTCATCTGTTCATCAACCAAAAAAATCGAAGGTTTTCACAGTATCTGATATTGAAAAGTTTCTTAACGAAGCACCCGATTCCGTATATTTGGCGGCAAAAGTAAGTCAGTTGCACATTCAGTATCTACTTAAGTATATTAATCTCAATTAAATAGTATACTTAGTAGATGTTGATAGGCATAATTATGCGTTCATATCAATTTTATTCATTTATCTACTACAATACTCTTTACGTTACAGGTTGTTCTTATTATTGGAATAAACGGAGCATGTCGAACTAATGAACTAACACAACTTAATGTCAAAAACATTGAGAAACATTCAGATGACTTACTATTAATTAATTTACCTAATACAAAGACAAAAAGAGACCGCAACTTCGTCATTCGCAAGGAATACGTAACGATTGTTGAGAAATATCAAGCCTTACGCCCGCCTAACACTCCAATCAATCGATTTTTTCTACAGTATCGCAATGGAAAGTGTGTTAGACAGCCTATGGGTACTAATAAAATTGGCAGTATCCCACGAGAAATAGCAACATTTCTTGAACTTCCAGAACCCCTGTTGTACACGGGTCATTGTTTCCGACGAACTTCAGCCACACTTTTGGCTGATTCCGGAGCTGATCTGCTGTCCCTTAAGCGCCACGGAGGCTGGAAGTCCAATGCAGTTGTAGAGGGATACATAGAGGATTCCATCCAAAATAAGTCTAAAATAAGTCTAAAATATGTGAAGGCATCGTAGGAGCCATTACACTGAAAGAGCCTCAATCGGATCCTTGTACTGGCCCTTCTACATCAAAAATAAGCCGTTATGAAACACCTAACCATCTCCCTCTCTCTCCAACATTCACGCCAAGGGAATCCGATGAATCGGTACAACTATTAAGTATGACAGATAGTTTACCGAAAAACAGTACACAAGTGACTAACACCAATATTACAGTACCAAACAAAAATATTACACTCAATTTAAATAACTGTAGCAACGTTACTTTAAAATTTTCTTAATTATACCTTAGTATTATTTTGTTATAATTTAAAGATTATTCTGTAATACTTACCTGTCATAATGTAGTAATTAATACCTAAACTGAAATAAAAGTGTACCTATCTTGTGATTTTAAACGTTTTTTTTTTTGCATTTAGTCATTTCCTCGCTGAGGTGGAATGAAAAGTTACGTGTTGCACTCGAGTGCAAAGATTTTTCACCTCGTGCTCTTTTGATTCCCTCGCTAACGCTCAGGATTCTAATTTTGAATCACGAGCGCAGCGAGTGATTCAATTTTAGAATCCTTCGCTTGCTCGGTCATCAAAATTGAACACGCGGTTAAAAAGCAACTTTGCACTCTTGTATAACAAATAACTATTTTCACTTTAGTAGTTTTTTTGGAAGTTGGTTGTTTTTAGTTATGTTAAGTATAATTATTATTATAGATACCTCACACCAATTCGTATCTACACCATAACTTGATATGTAAAAAACAGTGACAAAAAGTATTATAACATCATCGACCAAGTGTATTAAATATACAGTACTATTGAAACTAACTGAAAAACTACCCAAGCAAAGTTAACGGACCATCAAAAATTTAACGGACCATCGCGCGAGCTTCTACTACGAAATGAGAATTTTCAAAATCATTATTCGCGGATCAACATTCCAAGATTCAAAAACCATGAAACACTTCAATGTATCTACATACGAGGGTGTTTTGGGGGACTGTATTACGTAAAATTGATGTTCAAAAAGAACGTGTGCATACAGCCGAGATGTTATGTTAGGAATCTTGTCAACGATACATAGACATACGATAGCAGCAATCGCGGGAGATTTGCCGTCGTTTATTGAAGACTTCCATCGTCTATCTCCAAAGATCTTCACCAAATGTAACCCCGAATAAATCTGGAGAATACCTACACTTCCAAACAAAAAAAGAATCATCCTAATCCGTAAAAAATTTGCGAAATTCTCCCTGAACATACATACAAAAAAACTGCCAAATTGAGAACCTCCTCCTTTTTAAAGTCGGTTAAAAATGATACACGAAACATCAAACAACATCGACATAGATAATTGGCTGACACCCAATCATAATAAACCAGCGTTACAACATTTATCACCTGTTCAATCTGGTCTTAATGCACGCACAGAGAGTCCAATAGATAAAATGCGTAGCAGTAAGTAGCATTCAAGATCTAGTAGCAATTATAATTAAAGAAGTAAATTATATCACAGTATGATCACGTCACCTCATTAGCTACAAAACCAGCACAAAATAAATAAAAACGTCGCTGCAATTCCAAAGGAAACGTCACAGATATCGAGTGCTTATTAGTCCAAGATCGGCGTTCACGTCTCAATCAAGGCTCGTTAAAGGAGGACACTACAAATTACATTCCGCTTGGCAATTAATTTATGTTTCATAGAGTGACGGTATCGAGACATGGCATGCGATCTGACGGTGGCTGTATCGATATCAATCGCTTGACGATTGTATTACCGTTTATGACAGCGGGCTACACACGCCTGGCTGGCGCAGGCGCAGCTCTACGCGCAGGCGCCGCGGTTTGAATGAAATGAGGCAGCATGCGTACAAGTTTGTAATTATTTTAGTTTTTATTTGTTGAAGTTTTCGTGGTTTTCCCAACGAAACAATGTATCTCTAGTGCTTGTTTTTTACTTTATATTTTTACTTTAAATAATCAAAAACGGAACTAAATGAAGAGCGCACTTCGCGGCAGTCGTTCTTCTTCATTAACTTTGATAAAGTGATATAATTATGACTTATGGACTAGACTTTTCTCATAATCTTGTGAATATGTGTACCTACTGCAGTTATTGATAAGTTAATTATCGTCCTGGAATTTTCTTAATCTTGAGTAGTTTTTCGGTAATCAAACTCCTCTTCATGTCATGTCCCTTATTTTATTAAAATAATTGGCTTCGGCCCCTACTACTCCGTAAAAGTATAAAAAGAGAATGATAATAATCGTTTATTTATTTATATAAAAGGGTCACATTTACAATTTAAAATAGAGCACAGTTGCTTATTTGCCTAAACTAGGTTGAACCTGTGCTTTAGGCTAGAAAGTTTTTCATCATTCAGTCATTTTAAATGTGTATTACTTTAATTGTCTTTATGTATAGGTCCAACGCAAAAAGGTGATATAACCTACCACTTTGAAAGTTGTAGAGTCACTTTTTGACTTGACCCTTTGAAAGTTTCACTTCTATGACCATAACTCACAATTGTTGTGGCAAACAAGTAACAAGCCAGCAAGTGTATTGTAATCCTACAAATATAGGCAAATCGGAAACACTAAAAACGATCAAAATACATTTATACAAATGCGAATAGCAGTAAAAGTTGTTTAGTGATATTTACCTTTAATCTCATCATAAGTATTGAATGTTCTTACGGATACCTGATGTTATTTGTTATTAGGGTGTTCTCATATTACTCCGTATTTTCCGGACAACAACACATGGACTACATGTCAATGATCCCGACGAATCAACCAACATATACCACATAAGTTGGTACCACCATTGATTCGATACCCTTATACATTGCAAATTCTACCGCCAGAAATACCTTAACTTTTCATAATGAATTAATAGCATTAACATTATTCATTACTATAATTTGTAAATTAGTTAGGATTGCAAGGTTTTCACATTATTGTTTTTGTTGCAAGCTTAGAGAAATACTCGTAGTGTCAATTTCATAATTCATCATTACTAAAAAAAATACCAAGAGTTATTGAATGCATTACACCCTAGCTACCCTACATACGTATATTTTATTTTCTGTATAAATTGGCCGACGTGTCTACATAGTCACCCAGGTAACATTAAAAAAAAGATTAGACATTTAATTTCAGTGTAATGCTATATCAATGACGCGAATCGTACATTGTGCGACAACTATCGTAGCAGAACGCTTGCAAGTTATCTGCGCAAACGCAAAACCCGTCTGACAGCGATACTACGAATGCTCAGTCTCACAAGAGTTTCACTTTCCAACACTCAATCCTCATTTCACTAGAAAAGCTAAATGCATCAAGAATTATTCAAGTGAGAACGAGGTGAATGGCGTGCCAATGGTAGCGCCCCCGACGACGGCCCTAGCGGTCACCACTCAGCCCGCTCTCACTTAATGTCATAAATAACTTTGTCAATCTGCTAACTTAATAGCATAATTTATCCGTCGCAGGACAACATAACGAGCAATGCCGATAATAAACCAGAAAAGCCATGAGGTGATAATAGCTGTCCGTAAATAATGATTCCTGATTGCCGGTCCACACCTCATCGGGCAGGTCGCCGGTCGGGACTTAATACCGTTGTGTATGTATCGGTAGTTACGCGAATTCGATAATGTTACACGGCTGAAATATTGCGATATCTCCGTATTATCTGTAGAACAAGAAGTGACCTCTAAAACTAGCATGTGTTCGGCTCACTAGAATGCAATCGGAGTCTAATTAACGCAGGCACTCGGACACGGCCAGCATCGAGGATGTACCGATTAGACCGGCTCGCCCATTAAGGAGAAACAATCACATCTCAAACAAGGAATAAGCAAGATTAGTTCTCTACATACAACTACCGCTGACTCACATGACGCATTATTATCGTCGACCCTTATTTAGTTCTAAATTGGATCGACGCGAATCGATCTGAATTGGATTGTTTTAATGCGTAAAATACTTCTGAGATTGAACATGTCAGCGACACAGTCAACAAGTACCTATCAGAAATCCATATGTGAGTACGAACTATGTAGTCAGTAGGAGAGCAAGAAGTAAACAAGCTCCGGAATCCGTTATTCAGGTGTATTGGCGTGTCAGATTGAATGCAGGTGTGTGTCGCAGGCGCAGCGGCGGTAGCGACCACGCGGCGACGGCGGCCTCCCTACAGGCTGCTGTGTCGATGTGTTGCGCGATAGCCCCCGCTCCAAGCACCGGACCATTTATTCATGGTGCAATAAATTCAAATTACCGGATTAACAATAGTACGGATACCATCTCCCGATCCGATATTTGCCTACCGATACTAAAGACATACGCTACCTTTTGCTCCCGGTGTTATAAACTTCTATGCACTTCTGCAATTAGTTATAATTGGAAAATAAGCAAAATTCAACGATAATGTACATGCACAATATAAAATGGTGGAAATTCTTTAGTTTAACAGCGGGCAGTTAAATTCTAACGACGCGGATGGAGTAATAATCTAGATACCGCTTATAATAGAGTTGTAAATTAAACACACGCTCGTATAAAACGAGAAATGTGACGGGGGTCTAATTTTAATAAACACGATTTACACAAAAACATTGCTATCAATAAACGTCGCGGCGGTAAGAGGTTGTCGTAAGCACATGAGTCTTGCAGCGCTCGAGGTGGATATAGCGCAATGAAATCCTACACCGCGACGAATCGAACGCTGTCCTGTCGCGTTTGAAATTTCTGCAATATTTCGCCCTTTTCACGCAGATATACTCGGCCCGTATCTAAACCGCCGGACATGAAACACAATATCGCCGAGTGAACTCCATAATTTATACGCACAGCACAGCTCCAACTCTGTGCAGATTATTACAATATGTGTTACATTTAATTTTCCCGATACTATCAATAATTACTGCATTATGTGGATAGGACTAGCATCAATTACATTGAGAATGGAGATACCATTTTGGTAATGCATTGTTCCGAGGGCGAATTCCTTGGGATCGTCGAGTCACAGCTGTTTACCTAAATAGATTTTAAATTAATGCATGCGATTAGCGCGCTCCGCTCACTGCGCCGGTGCATCTACGTACATCAGGAGCACCAGAAAGCTGGAGCAGGTTTGATGTGGTGCTACGTTTTAATTGGAGTCGCTCGACAGCGAGTGACGTGACACCCATAAACAGCGCGTTCTAAACTAGAACACTCGAGCTCTCAAACAGAGCACCTGCCATCTAATCTCTTCACCACCCTTGGTTGACTGGTAGAGAATGCCTAAGGCATTAAGTCCGCCTTTGTACTTTTTATTAGTGTGAAAAGTTTAAATAAATAAACACAACTACTATGTAAAGTTATTTTACGTATTTTAGTGTGGTGCCAAGCATGTTGCAGCGTTTACAGTACATTGGTTACATTGTTAAAAGGAAAGCTAACATTTAGATTGGTGATCGGTTTACAAATCGTAGCATATTTACATTACGATGACATATTTACTAAGATACTTTGGCAATTCAATTTTACATAATAACCACGTCTCAAGTAACACCGTTGATTGTAGGCAAGCGTTATAAATAAATTTACGAGTATTATTGATGAAACACTTACCAGAAATTTTGAGAACACGCTGAGTTAATAGTCACGTAGCGTTTAAACGCCGCGTTGTAAGCGTTTGTCTGCACGGGCCGCGGCCGGGATACAGGGCTGATCAATCTAGCGGACATGGTCACATTGTGTTGCGACAGGCGGGCGACACTCCTGCCCGCTGCAGCCATCCATCAACTAACGTCCGTTGCACGCGATACAGACCTACACACAAACACTAAGAGATTCACCTCGCTACATTCCTATAAAATCTAACCAGATTTATTACTATATTTAAACGCGAAATAAACGATACTGGCCTCTTCATTTTGTATAATTTATTACAAAATATGGGGAAATAATACATCTCAATTTTATGGACACCGTTACTTGTGAGAAATGTATATTTTGTTGATCAGAACAAATTAAAGTATCATATTTTATTGCTGCCAACACTGCTATTATAACAGCTCATTAATAACAAGTAGACGAGAAAATAATAAAGTAGTTTTCTCCAAAGATATTTTAGATTACCCATATAGCATAGACAAAATAACATTAAATACATGTTGTGGATACAAAACAATTTAGTGAGCATATCCAATGCTGAAACATTGTTGCAATCAAAATTACGAGGTGATTATTACCTAAAAATACTCAAACGTCCACAACACTTGGCTCTTTTCCAACACAAGTAGTAGTTCTGCCTACAACGTGATTGTCTTCACGTGTTTCACCGAGTCACTCGTCTGATATTTTCCCACTTGTTTATTAGGTACAAATGTACAAATAATTTGTCCAGTGCGACATAGTAAACACATTTTTGAAACTAATGCCAATGCCAATTCGTGAAATGAAAAATAAACACGCATAGGATTCCAGAATGTCAAGTGCAATAGGTACAATTTTCAATCTTCATAACCAACCATAAATAATATTATCGAACGACCCGAGGATTAATTTAGACCTCAGCGATAATCAGGAATGACGTGCTATAAATTTTGTCCAATTCGAAATCCAATTTTCTATTAACGACTGTGTCATAAAACACTAATTTTAATCAAAACTATTTATTGTTTCTATAATTTATTCAACAAAAGGTTTTTTTTTTCTCTCCATACTAAATGGGACGCCTGTTAGCGTATTCTAATAACCGAATTAAATACCAAATGTCACCGCCCACTTACCTATTACTTAAAAAGGTCAAAGAAGGAACATTTCTCATAATGGCAGACATTAGACTTTCATGAAATTTTCATGTACCACCTACATTTCTTGGATGAAATAAATTATCACGGCGGGTGAGACTATACACAAATATTTTCTAGCTAAATATTTTCTGGTTATGATTTTCTTGGTAAGATGGGAAAATTGCCTCGCGTTCTATCGATACTGATAAGTCATAACACATTGGACCAACAAATATTTGGTACTTAGTGTTCGCCTTTTTTATTTTTAGCTTCAAGTATTTAATTTAACGAACCTTCCACCCTTGCAGAGCCAAGGCTAAAGGACGGTGCTGACGCAGCATGTCGTGACAGGACATAGGTCACGAATCCTTTGTAAATAGCGACGCATGTCACTTTAGTGCGTCTCAGACTCGCATAAATTATTATGTATCCTGCTAATGATTTTTTTTTTTGACGAAGCTAAACCGGGGGGGAGTGTTAAAATGTAAGATAACTGCCCAGTGCCCGGTGTGTTCACATAAACATTTACTATTTTTGTTAATTATTAGGTACTTCCATTTACTCGGGATATATAAGTGATGGGTGTATCTGTTTATCTTTGGCCATTCTATTTTGCGACTTGCTTGAAACTGTCGACGTCACGATTTAATAATACACATAATTAGGAAACTTTCCAAAATTATCCTTGTTTGATTTGTGGGTTCTTATTTTGGAAATCGGATTTTGTAGACCAGTGTAATTAGAAAACATGCATAGCTACTGAAAATCTTTCTTTTGTATTATTAAGACTATTAACTAGCGTTCATTCGTTATAAGCATCAACAATATCTTATCGAATGTGAAAGGGAAATAATTAAAATTACTGAGGAAAAGCCCCCCAGATCTTTATTTTTCAGTTTGTTGTCATGGAAAAATCTTCATGTAGTTCAATCTAACTCAGACCACCATCATCACCTCTGTCTACAACGAGTTCGTTTACCATGCCAAATTCAATAAAGAAATAATTAACTACAACCATAAAATTAGCTGATTTTTCTTTGATAACTTCTACGAATATTCTCAATATAAGTAACTGTAGTTCGCATGCTGCACGCGTGTTTTACTTGACGTTGGGATATCCAGTGGTGGTCGATGCTGCGAGCGATTTATGCACCGGCCACGATAATGGCCGTATTAATGGAAATTGACACCGTGCCGGCTCTCGTGGACTCGTGGGAGACCGCACCATCGCCGCTTAAGGAAATATAATACTAACGCACCAATCATGATGTAATAATCTCGTCCTCACACGTTGAAACGACCTGTCTTTGCGCCCATCACTACCTTAAGTGACAATAATTAATTCGTCGTCGGCGTCGGCTTTCGATTACCCCTTTTATAATTTCAAAGATGGGTCCATCAGCATTTTTACTGCTGTCATAAATAATAATAAATATTAAAAAAATATTCAGGTAAAAAGGTAAAACACTAAATACAAATTTGCTTAAATCTACGAAAAATTCAAGTGTGTTAAGTGCCTGAACTAGGTCATCCTGTGTTTCAGGCGAGGCAAGGTATAATATTTCTAAATAATCACATTAATTATAAAAATCTAGTCATCTAATAGGTACGTAAAAAGGTGTAAGTAAATAGAACAATAAAAAAAATAAAAAACCTACTTGCTAAAATCTTAGTACCTATCCTATCTAAACTTAATTAGTACAAATTCAATTTTTATTTAAGTACAACTAATAATTTCTCTGTATATTCATAGGACATAGGTACTTTGAAGAGCTTCCTTGACGGTTCTTTTGCAATTATTATAATTTTGAGAATAAATTTTGTCTCTCTCATTTAGTCAGTTATAAAGTAATGGATGCTATAAAAATGTATGCTGGGGTTCTATTACAGAATTATAAATAAGAAAATACGACATAAAGGAAAATAATTTTAAAAGTTTTTAAAATAGCTGTACCTTATATCGAGACTACAAAATATGAAACTTAGAACCTACAAAGATAGATACGTCATTAGGATACATTGAAAAAAGCTCACAGGGAAAGGTAAGTGTTATGTGAGACGGATTGGCCGATGGATATGATATTTATATTGGAAATTGGTGCTTATGAATCTGGTAACGGTAGTACTTATGCCGCAGCAGAATAAATAGAAAATCGATATTGTGAAAGAATATTTGATCTGTTCTTACTCTTATTTTATGTTTGGTTCAAGTGATCTCGTTTCGTTGGTAACACATAACTTACTACCTATGCTGGCCCTGTCTGTTGTTATTTCTATTATGGGGATCATTACAGCGGTATGAATTACGACACCGTCTACGGACGAATAACCCGACTGTCTCCCTT
Source organism: Xanthia togata (assembly GCA_963853775.1). Taxonomy (NCBI): domain Eukaryota; kingdom Metazoa; phylum Arthropoda; class Insecta; order Lepidoptera; family Noctuidae; genus Xanthia; species Xanthia togata. Next base: position 14,392,015 of record OY970803.1, read on the forward strand.
GCATTATTTATTGGCATATAATGGCTTCTAATGGGAGGCTATTGAATCTGCCACCTGCATGTGTTTTATTTTTCGCGGCCGGGGCAGGGCGGACCTCGGGCCTCGTCTCGACTCAACGCATGTGAATATTCATAACGCAGGGAACGTTTCGTTGGTGATTTAATTGATACCCGGCCTGCATCGCACACAACTGCACCGATGGACAGAACGTAATTGCTCGTTAAGCCTCGATTCTCGATTGTTCCTTGATTATAAAAATAAAAATAATCGTGAACGCTCGGTATGGATTAAAATTTAAAAGATACCTGAATAGCGATTCGTACTCGCAGTTTATTTTCTTTCTTTCATATTAAACTTATAGGATCGAATAAACAATGTAACATTCACTGTAGGTAGGTATATCAAACAAGGCTGATGATGATATCGTCAGACGTAAGCAACAAATAAGTACATATTCGAATTTATTTAGACCTTTCGTCGATAACACGCAGTATTCAGGTGCTTTTATTTTCAAAACACGACAGACGCAAGTGCAATTTATTGATACGGTGTTCGATAACCAGTAGGTGCGTCCCACGCGGCGGCGCAGGCGCAGCGGCCGCAGAACACAATGATCGCGAGCGCGCTCGACTACATTTACAAGTATTGCGCCCTTCGGAAGGAAATAGTGAAGCGGGTCCATGCTAAATACACTCCATAAATATGGACGGTTATGGTGTCGTAAAAACAAAGTCAAGCTGCGCGAACAGCCTCCGAGGCTATAAAGAACAAGCGTCATCGCACCTCAACACACTTAAACGAATTCATTTATTACGTATGAATATTCTTGGCCAGTTCCACACTGCATTAACTATAATTATTTTATAAGACTTTATGATAAAAATTTGAATATAATTATGTATAACATTAACTACAACTCATGTAAAAACGACTTCCAAAACTGTGCCAGTGAGTCCAACTGTGATTTAAAATTTTAAATCGTGGTATTTCGCATTAATGCCTAATATATTTTTTTAATGTAAGTTTTGGTCTATGTAAGTATAAACCGCTACATCCAATAAAGCACGCAAAGTTTTAATATCATCGTTATTTTAACATAAATAAATATAATATTAAAGTTAATCGGTAGATCAAAAGGATATTTATTGATTTCTTCTAATAGCACAAATACTTAATCGTTCCCTAACACATGAAAGTACTCGCTTTTAATCATAATAAATATAATTAATAGAAATCCAAATCAATAAGTACGTATCAGTCTATCATTGATACCTATACCTATTTAAATAATACAAGATCTTTACCAATTTAAATACTATATTTTACCAAAACAAACAGCTATAAGCTATCAATAATCATTTTACATATTATTAGTTTAGAAAAGTAATCAAACTGTGGGAAAATTTATATTTAAAAGTTTATAGAGTTAGAGACGAAAGAATATATTCATTTCATGACCATCATAAAATTATAAGTTATCATATATGTAAGTTTTTATTTAATTCTCTTTATTAAAACTGAATAAATTGTACTTGTATTAGTTTTAAAACTATCAGTTTTGAATTGGTAATAGGGAAAAAATGCATGGGCCCCATAATGTCAGCCTGGGAATGTTTATAAGTGCCATCACCTACGGAGAGGCGACACATTCTGTGACACCTCAAAACAACATTAACATTTTAGTTTACAGTGCTGAGCCACAAAATGATACCAGTGGAAGAACTGGCCCTGAGGAGATAATTAGAAAAAACTTGTAAAAGTAGAAAGAAATATGATATTATATACAGGTGGACAAGTTTTTCATAGAGATCTTACAGTGGACCGCTTGGGACCCAAATCATAGCGGATGATTGTTTTAAAAAATTGTTGGTAACAAATTATTAACACCAGAAAATCGGTCGTGTTTCCGCCGACGAGAATAGATAGATATTAATATTTGAAACAACATGGGCAAGCTAACAGCACTCACTTTCACCGTACGACTAAGATTTTCACACGGTTTGTGTACCTAATACAAGCGACGCGATTCTGATAGAACAATTTCCATGAAGTTTTCATAGAAATTGTTCGCGTCGCGCTTGTCTGCAGGAGCCTTTCGAAAACCTCGATATTCAGGTGAACTAATTGTGATTTTTAAGCATTATATACCTATTGCCAAAATAGATAGATAGAATACTCTTTATTGTACACCATAAAAATTACAGACATAAATTTTGAAATTTTACATAGGGTGACACAATGGGCGGTCTTATCGCTTAAAGCGATGTTTTACAGACAACCTTTAAAATATTTGGCAAAACAGCTAAACCGAACAAACCACGCATGTCAGCGTAGGTCAATTGCATAAATTATACTTTCACGATTTCTTTCAGGCTGTTTGCATACGGAATCCAGCTAAAACCCACATAGACACACTTCCGAATCCATTGATCATTTACTTCCAATTATTTTACATCGATACTACAACAGCTTAAAGCAATAACATAGATTATTTTCAGGTTGTATGGCCAACCCTGTAGTAAGTAATGGTCAGTGGTGAGAGCGGCACTGGGTCTCCTCCGGCGCAATTATAACGCGCCCGCGGGCGAGCGTTTGTTACGCGAGGAGTCGCGGACGGCGCCAACGCGCCGTACCAACTGACCTATGACTTCTACGTACTGTAGTATAGTACTGCGAATCTTATGATTATAACTGCCATAAAAACAGAAACTGTTCGTGTTATTTTTTCAAGATAGTGCACCAATAAATCCGCGAGGGGTTCACTACCGTATGGAGAACCGCAGCAGTAGCGAACGTTGTTTTTTCATAATTTTGATCCAACTTCTCAATGGATTTGGGATTTGTGTCCCTCACATCTATTTCTATTGAAATAGATGATTTAGGGAACAACAAATTAATATTCTATAAAAACTGATCAAATCACGATAAAGCCTATCATATTTTAATCGCATTTTAAAATCATTCTTACATCGAGCATTGTCCATTAATATTATTAAAGTGTAAGTCGCTTAATGCTCTACCATCTACAGTAGGAAGCGACTTTTAATTATAATTTATCGTTTGAGAGGCTTTCTGTTTATAAAACTCGATGTGACCATTATAAAATATTATTACATAACGTTAAATTATTTCCATCAAAGTGATGTCCACAAATTCCTATTTGAAAATAATTTAAAAACGTGTATTAGTTAAATTAAATCTTGTCGATAAATGAAAGAAGCGTTCCGTTGATGGGTTGTTAACCAGACGTCGTTATTACATCATAAAGTCCAATTTCGGACTAATTGAAAAAGGAAAAGCGGAACCCAGTCACAAATTACCGACACTATATCAAGTGTTAAACGGCACTTATCGACGCCGAAACGGCGAGAGATCATTGACGATGAAAAATACACAATTTGAGGCAATAAATCAATGTCAACAACTCACGCGTTCAGTAGCGCTCCTTTCAATGTTTTATTTTTGATTTATTATTCGTAACGTAATTTCTGTAAGAGGAAGCGTTTAATTACACGCCGATTACCCGGTTAAACGCGGCTTGGATATCTGCCTAACTAATTTCAGTGAATTGCCCCACAAAATCTCAAACTGATGGAGCACCTCGAGTCACAAATTAGAAAGTTTGAATAAATATTTGAAGATACTGCTACTTGAAATAGTTTAATTATAACGTCCGAACACATATATTGCAGTGTTGGTCCACGTGGAGCTGAGTGCGGCTGGTCGTCGCACGCGTCGCCGCTATTTGTATTCAATACGAATACTCTAATACGGTGTGCGATCTATTGACAGCGGGCAATTTATCTTGCCCAAGAATCGAACCCCAACCTTGCATTGCAACTGCCGCACCGTATTTCCTGTTGCCTTGCATGACACCAAATTGCTTCTACAAACGGTAGGGAATGTAGATTGTTCTATTATTGTTTTGTTCCAAGGATTTGCACTGGATGTGTTTGTACCGAGTATGGATGAACTGAGTGCAGCATACTCTTTAATAGGTGTAAATAGAAGTTATTAACAACACTAATCTCTGCTCAGATTTCACTTGGCCTTTATTACGAAAAGTCTGTCTGTGTTCTAAATAATCAATGTTCATTTTTAATAGCAACATTTTAATGCGTCCTGCATTTTTGATCTTTCAAATGACTAACCTCTTCTGAAATTGGAAACTTGATTCTATTAAACGAGGTTGCACCGAAACAGACAAGTTGAGTCGACCAATTTCGTGATCTCCATAAATAAAGTTAGGAAAACAATTTTAAAAGGAGGTGCTTGAAGATGACCTATACAACCTATTTTATGGGTAGGAATAGATTGAATGGGTCATCCTGGTTAATAGGTTGGAAATGAGATACAGGAATGTTTAGAGTAATAAAATTGCTCTGTGAGGTCAGGTCGGGCCAAAAGATAGCGACAGTTTGCAATGTTTATCAATTTAAGTACTCTACCACCTACACAATTATGTATTTAGGATCTGGTAGACACATAAAATACACGCCTTTACGCGCGCGTTATTATTGAAAACAAATTGTTATATAGGTACTAATATTATATCAAATGAATTTCAATGTAAAAAAAAATAGTTATAATGAATTTAGTAGCTGCCACGTTCTTACACAAACAGAGATGAACGCAACATGTTTTGCAAAGTTACAAAAAGTAATAAGTTTAAAGTATTAGGGGGTTCCGCAACAATGCCAAAGTTTATAACACGAGCCCAATATGCTTCATCTAAGTTTAAATATTAGGTACTTAAATATTTTATGCGGTAACTTGTACACGAAACGGAGTAAATCCTTAGGTTTCACGATAGACTTTCCAACCCTGATTAAAAATTCCTAAGTGGGATACGGAATAAACTCAACACGGTCCTAGAAAACCTTATAAATCACAGTTACTACTTGCTGTATAAAACTTGAAGCACAACATAAGAAAGCACAAAACGCGGTCATCGCGTTGAGTTGGCAGTGCGCATGGGCATGTAGCCGTCACAGTAATTGATAGTTGGATTTGCGGGTACCCGCGTGAATAATCATAACCGCTGCGGTGGTTAATTACCACGGCTGGAGTACACGTAATTAAACAACCGCATTATTCTGGCTATGTCAAGTATGCGAGCTAGAGCTTTGTGGCCACACGAACTACTAACTTGGGATACATCCTTATCTAGAGTACCGACGATATTGTCTTGTTTTTCGTGTCGTTTCGACACTCAGTTTACATTTTCAGAAACAAATATAGACAATGTCACCCTTTCACATCCTGCTAAGCAAAACCAGGAGCAAATTAACATCTCAATTTATTCTCTTGCCACTAACCACCAATATCTCCATCGTAAAGTTAGTTTGACGGTACAAGTCCTTCTTAAGCCGACAAGAGGTAGCAATTTTATGTTGATTATGATGTTGTTTAGTCAAGCTTAATAGTACTTTATGACGAATTTACATAATATTGTAAATTATACCAGAATTTACCACTGATTTTAATTTATAATATTTCTTTGTCTAGCCTGTATACGTTGCGTTTCGTTCTCTGTTTATTTGTCCTACTAAACCGATGTAATGGTGGGTACCCCATCGACTTAGATGATGTTCCAGTCGGAATTAACGTTATTAATCTACTTTGTAAACTGCGCACCGAAGGTTTTTATGTGATATCTATGTTTAATGAGTATCATAAAGACGACATTGAACGAGCACAACCGTATTCAAATAATTTAAATTTAAGAGTATTGAATGTAATTCGGTGTTCAAGAAAGTTTCATCATGTAGGCGTTTTGAAGATTTAGGTACTACCTACTTATGTAACATTTTGATAACCTTTCCGAATTATTGTCTTAACCATAAATGCCGCTACTGTTACATTATAATTTAAAATATGTTTATTTAAGAATTAATGATTAAAGTACTATTAGACAATATAATATAGGCTTGCTTTATGTAGGTATAGGAAGCAATTCCGTCGAAATTATTCTCATTTCCAAATCGTGGTGGGTGTGTAGGCGGCACACAGAACTCAATAATATGACCTTAAAAGTACATGCGAACAAGACTATCGGTCCAGAGCCTAAACAACAAGCGATGGTCGGTTAATCGAGCGGTGACGCTAACTTGCGCGAGCGCCGCTTCCATATAAGTCAATCTTCCTATTCGCCCCCGCACTAACTGCTCGCAACTGACGGAACCACTAAATGACGCTGCCCGATTTTCCGACGATTGCCTTTTCGTTATGTTAATGACAAAAAAATCATTACGGAGAGCGAAAAACGATCGGTATAATGAGCTGTTATGTTTTATGTCACACTTTTTTTTATCTGTTTATATTTAGGCAGTCGTAGCAATAACAAATGATATCATATGTCTAATTAGTCAATTCAAGTAACTATAATTTAAAGAAAATGTATATTATGGGTTAATATTGTGAGTGACCGTCTACCCCCGCAAACTGTTATACAAACACCGACAAAGTCACTCTCATAAGGTCAAAATGAATAATATTGCCGTGCATATTATAACCCAAAATAAAAATCTGCATCAAGTAAATGAGTTACTTGTTGTTATTGAGTTAATTTATAGTTACTTAGTTGTTTAAGTTATATTTAATTTACTTATTAGCTAGCTTGGCTAGATTTTATTGTGAATAAAGTTTCATCAGCTATGATACTTTATAAAAGGAAAAAAAATAGTAAATGAGAAAAACTTAAAAAAATAAAGGTTAATGGTCGGTGTGTTCGTATTTGTTGAGGTAAAGCTTGTTATGTCTTTCTTGCACTTAAAGAAAAGCCCCAACCTTTTAAGAAAATATGTATTAAAGTTTTATGTTTACAATTTCATCATTTTAAAGCTTGTTTTTAAGAATATTTTTACTTACATTTTTTTTTTTTAAATCGGCCCACTCAGGCAAAAATTATAACAATTTAAAGTCATAAAATGAATTGGCGTACAAACGAACGAACGAAAAGTGCAGCGTACAACAATAGCGTGACCGGCATAATTTTAACTTTCGATTACTATATCGAAAAATAAATTATTGTAGCAAGTAGAGTGACTCTTTGCCCAGAGTAGATTACGATAGCATAGTTCGTTTATACAGTTTTCAGAATAAGCCCTTCTCACGTGAGGATCGCGTACGCTTCCCCCCACATGTAAGTGTTTCTTTACTCTCATCTAAAAGGACCTAAATATCGCAGCAAAACGATATATGCAAACTAAAAATGTCGATAACCCACGAGACCGCGGTAAATTAAGTAGGATGTATCCCGCCGAAGACAAGCTAATCTCTAAGCGAAATCTGTAGTTTCGGCCAAAGTTACGGGCGCTTCGTACTCCGTCTCGCTTATGGTATGTCCGTAAGTGAGACGAAGAACGCATCGTTCGGCGACGCAACTTCGACTGAAACTACAGATTTCGCTTAATTCAAATTCAAATAATTTATTTCAGACATGCGTCCATAGTGATAGTATACAAGAGAGTAGTAGTGTCTTAGGGAGTATACCCTCACATATACCACGGTTATCTATTCGTCATGGCCAGGAACTATTGATGAAAAAAAGGGCCCTTATATTCCTCAAGATACTATCAGGAAACAATTAGTGGAAGTCGGCCTCAAATATTCTACTACCTTTCCGAAACACTTTAAAAACACGAAAAAGAAACTGGCTGGGAAATCATCGAGGTACTTATGTACACACATCAAAAAGAGTTTGCGATTAGTATAAAAAATCGAAATCTTTTTTGTTACGGGAGATTTTATTATAATTTCTTTTTCTTTTTAGATTCTTTACTTGAAAGTATAGAATTAGAATATAAAACATTTTTTTTTCGTATAAAAAGAAATCTGACTTAGTCAATTTTAACGGATTTATAATATTTTTCCGAGAAAAGTTGTTATTTGCCAAGAGGATTATCAGAAGTTTTACGAGCAAGAATTGTAACTATGAGGGAAGAAGGATATTTCACGAGAGAAATAGCACGCAGAGTTGCTGTACCGTGTCTCGTGGCCACGTTGCAGAGGTACCACTGCATGGATTATTTAGCTGATGGTCGCCCAACTGTTATGACTGCTGCTCAGAAGCGCTATATCAGATTGCTGACAGCCCGTGACCTAATAATCAACGCCATTACAATAAGAGCATAAGTGCGGGCCGCCTCTGGACTTGAAGTTAGCACTCAGACTATTCGGAATTGTTTACACCAGGCTGGATTACGAGCACAGAGGTCTTGGCGAGCATCTCTGAATTCACGGCAACGTCAGCGATGGAGATTGCAGTGGGCTAGGCTCCGGCAAAATTAAGAAGATGACGAGGAAAACATTTGGCAAAACTGTTTCTTTGTTGCGACGTCGTTGACGTGTCCGTGTCTGGAGAGGACCTGAAGAGCCACTGGAACCGTTCAGCAAGGCGGGAAATCGGTGTCCTTTTGGGGTTAGATAAGACAAGATAGTAATTTATTTGCTCAAACATGAGTACAATACATACAACACAAATTGTCAGCATGCAAGAGATGTTAAAAGTTGAGATAAAAACAGATCATCACGTTTGCCTGCAAATAATCCGTGATAGTGAATTTATTGATGGACGATATGTTGTCTTTAAGTGTGACCGCGACCGTGTCGCGACGATTAAAAAAGATGGAGGTGGTGATCTAATTGCTGTGCTTCGTGAATTGCGGGCGACAATATTGACAACTCAATTGTTTAACTCTGAAATTGAACAAGTATTAGTACAGTTGCCTGCCACGCAGTTGCACACACATCATATTATTGGTGTCGTGTATATAAGTATACCTACAGCGTCTCGTGCAGAGGTATATGAGCAATACTTAGACATGCTGCAAGGCTTAGCTAATGGTCCCAATTGCAATTCATATCATTTCTATGGTGACTATAACTTGCCTGAGATTGACTGGGTGCAGCAAGGCAACTATGCCATTGCGCGTCATACGGCCTCTACGGGACGTATATTACTTCATTCTATAAATATAATAGATGGGCTACAATTTAGTTACACAAAAAATAGTTCAGGTCGTGTGCTAGACTTGATAATCTCTAACGCGGACCCTCAACCGATTCCCTGCAATATCCTGGTCAATCCCGATGGCCTCCACCCCCCCTTTTTTTATATTAACTCACCTAGATGTGAGTTTTAAACGAATGAAATGCCATCCAGTTCGCAGGTATAACTTTTATAAAGCAAACTATGATTGCATTAAACACGACTTAGGCAATATGGATTGGAAAGAGTCACTCTCTCAGCGTTCTTCTGAGATGGCTTTTGTTTTTTTTTATGAAACTCAAACTCAAAAATAAACTCGTTCTTAGCCTTCCCAAATGTTACATAATTTCTTTTACTATAAATAAAATTCGAATCAAATTTAATTATTCAATAAACAAAATAGGACTTAATGAGGTTCAATCTGTCCATGTTTAGGGTGTAAAGCTTGACTCTAGTCTGCATTTTGATAATATTGTAAAAAAAACAGCCTTTCAGATGTGATGCCTTTTTTTTTTGGGTGGGAAATCATCAAATGACGCCTCCCGCTCTGGGTGGAGCGGGAGGGCGTGTCAGACTCTTACTGACTAAAACCCACCCATGTTCCTTCTGTTGCCTGTGCAATGCCAGGGCGCCACGGTATCCCTTTCGGACTTTCCCGCAACCCCGGCAGGCAATGGTCTCATCGGACCCCTTCACTCGCTGACACTCTTTGAGGCGCGCGTGGAACACAACGCGCCGTCGACCCGGGCTTGGTCCTTACCGGACGGCGAGCTACCCATTGCTCACCGTCCGCAAACCCGTGCCTACGGTGGCCGGGAATCGGCAATAGATTCCCGACGCCCAGAGCGTGTCCTCCTGCGGCGGCTAGGGGCGTGAGGGCGCAAAATTTGCCTCTCCCTCACGCGCTCCGCCTCCTCCTTCGCGAGCATTACTGCTTCGCAGAAGGAGGTGACGGCCTCCCATGCCCTCTCGCTCCGTACCATGGCCTGGACCAGGGCCGGACGCGAGAGATCCCCGCCACCGATCGCCTCCACGAGGACACGGTGGTGCTCTGCCCAAGCCGGGCTTACCTCCACCGTATACTCCACAGTGTCCTCCAGGCGATCCACGCAGTGATGACACCCGGGCGTTTCCTCCCGCCTTATCCGAAACAGGTACCTACCGAAACAGCCGTGTCCGGTGAGAACCTGCGTCAGGCGGAAGGTGAGGACGCCATGGCGCCTCTCCAGCCACTCCTCAAAGAGGGGACTTATCGCCGCAATAGTGGCGTGCCCAGCACTGGGTTGCGACAATCGCACTCTCCATGACGCCATGAGATCCCGTCGGAGCTCTGTCCGCTGTGCCGCGATTTCTCGCGGCATCGGAGTCAAGCCCCGGCGTTTCGCCTCCCCGCCCCACTCCCAATATACGCGAGGACTTTTGCCTCCAGATCCCATGGCGGCAATCCGGCAAGGAGGCTCGCCGCCTCACAGATGTGATGCCTGATGATGAGATTTTCAAGTAGCTTTGTACGACCCTCTACATTCCTAATATTATATAAAACCTTGATTTGGTCGCAGTTGGAATACGCCGTCCAAATTTGGGATCCTTTATATGATATGTACAAGGATAGGCTCGAAATTGTGCAGAAAAAGTATTTACGTACTATGAATTATAAATGTTTTCATCCTAAAGTCTCCTTTGAACAATTACTGAAACGTTGTAATGTTCTTAGTTTGGAATCTAGACGACTGCTTCTGGGTGTAATGATGCTACATGGTATAGGTATGCATTATGACTGCATTCCCTTGTCAAATACATTACATTATATAGTACCTAGAGCTGTCATGCTTCGTGGGGTACGCGTGCCTCGACTATTTCACACAAATTCATGCATGACTAATGCTGGGGTGCGCGTGCCTCTTCGTCGCCTCGTTGATGCGTACAACGCTCACTATAAAGAGCTTGACATATTTGCTCTATCCTAAGATCGATTTAAGGCAAGATATATATATATTTCCCCTTTCTTCTTACTACTTCCCTTACTTCTTCTTGTGGGTTACATGTGTAGTAACATAAATATGGAATAGATTGTATAAATGTATTTCTTACTATTGTGCTAATTTAATAGTCTCTAGTTAAGCTTGGCATGTAACTGTTTTTGTCCCTAACAAATAAAATAAAATAAAAATAATAGGGGTTAAAGTATGAAAGTGCCGTTTTATTGTAATAGGTACTTCGAATTGACATAGAACCGTCATGGTTTGAGATTTTTGAGTAAAACTTTTTCACATGGTACCTATGAAGTTCTTCTTTTAAAAAATGTGCAATATTCGATTATCGACTTTCAGTTGTTTTTTTTATTCAGCTTAGACAAGAAAGTTGGATGCTTCGATAATTCGAGTTATTTTTGAATACGAGTTCCGACGCGAAACTAACGCGGCAGAAACAGCTCGCAATATCAATGTTGCGTTTGGAGAAGGGACTGCTAATGAACGCACCGTGCGATTTTGTTTTAAACGCTTTCGTGATGAAAACTTTGATTTGAAGAACGAACCACGTGGAAGACCGCCCGCACAGGTGAATTAAAAGAGATGGTGGAAGCCGATCCGAGCCAAACTACCCAGGAACTAGCGGCATGGTTTAATGTTACCTTACCAACAATATTGACTCATTTGCGTCAAATCAATAAAATAAAAAAATATGAGAAATAAGTGCCTCGTAATTTGACTGATTTGCAGAAAGAAACGCGTGTTCAAACTTGTGTTGCCTTGTTGAATCGATACAGAAATGAAGAAATATTGGATCGAATTGTGACATGTGATGAAAAGTGGATTCTTTACGATAGCCGTAAGCGAAAAATGCAATGGCTGACCCCAGGTCAATCGCCGCAACAGTGTCCTAAAGCAAAGCTTACCAATAAAAAGGTAATAGTAACTGTTTGGTGGTCTCAGCATTCACTATAGCTTTCTCCGATCGGGTCAAGCAATAACGGCAGATGTCTACTGTGCTGAACTCCGATCAATGATACCAAAACTAGCAGTAAAACAGCCCCGACTCCATGAATCGATCTTCACCATTATTGCTCCATGATAACGCGAGACCTAATACAGCACTAGAAACCGTTTTAACTCTACAGGAACTGCAGTTTGAAACCATTCATCACCCTACATATTCGCCAGACCTTGCTCCAACGGACTAACATTTTTTTCGTGAATTAGACAATTTTCTACGTGATAAAAAGTTTTCTTCTCAGGAGGCAGTACAAAATGCTTTCACACACTTTGTCGAATCTAGATCACGAGAGTTCTATAGCAAAGGCATACATGACCTTCCTATTAGATGGCAGCAGGTAATTATTTTGATTAAATAAATATGTTAAATAAATAAAAAAACAATTTTTCAGTACAAATCGGCAATTTCATACTTTTCCCCTAATATTAACAAAATAAAGTATGTCAAATGAAAACTGTATCATTATGGTATGAGGGACAGGGCTCTAGACCTTCTGACTTCTTATCTGAACAACAGAGAGATTCAGAGGGTCGATGTTAGTGGCAAGAGATCTGCATGATCTGCGGTCACCATGGGCGTTCCGCAGGGTTCAATTCTAGGTCCTTTCTTGTTTTTAATTTATTTAAATGACCTACCTTACCACATAAGGGATAATCACAAGATCGTATTATTCGCAGATGACACTTCCCTTATTTTTTAAATCAAACGTCATTTAGTCAACTTTGAATAAGTGAACGATGCGCTCTCTAAAGTTTTGCCTTGGTTTAATGTAAATAATCTTCTCTTGAATGAAAAAAAAAACTAAATTCATTAAATTGTCAACGCCAAATAACAGACAGCTAACTACCAATGTTAAAGTCAATGGAATAGAGCTGGACCAAGCCAATAGTAAGTCCTAAAAATTTTGTTGTATCAACTTCGTCAATGTTATTATTATTTATTTACTATGGATGACTTACAACTAAAATAAACAGAATAAAAAATAGTATGTGAGACTGACCGCCGATTAAGTCTTCAAAACAGACTGGAAACAAAGAGTGTGAACAGCACAACACAGCTACCAAAATAAAATAGAGAAAAAAAAAACAGTATAACATTCAAGCTTAAACCAAATTCACATTTACAAGAATAAAAACCTAAACATACAAATCTTAATTTAAAAAGCTAAGGCTCAGGCACTTTCTGGCCGAGGACACACCTGTTATGAAAGGATCAAAATCATGCTCCTTGCACATGCTATTGAAGTTGCTTAGTAGATTATTATATATTAAAAATCTAGACATAAAGTCTAGATTTTTAATCAATGTCAAGGAACGTTGATTGAAGTGCATGATTTTAGTCTTATTTAAATTGTTATTATTTAACAATGGGCACCAATTCGTACTGTTCGACGATAATGCGCCCGCACATCGAGCTCAATGAGTCAATGCTGCTCTCTGAAAATACGACATCACAAGGTTAGACTGGCCTGCCGGCTCATCTGACTTAAACCCAATAGAGCACGCGTGGGATGTTCTTAAGCGAGCTGTTTGGAATCGTCAGCCACCTCTCCAGATAGTGCCAGAGATCAGGGAAGCCGCTATTCAAGAATGGGACAGGTTACCGCAATAAATGCTGGATAACTTGATCCTCCGCATGCCCATGAGGATATCCGCATGTGTGCAAGCCAGGGGAGGAGTTATATTGTATTAAATAAAAACCTTCTATTAATAAATTGTTGAATAAGTTTGGTTAAACGATCTTTTTCTTTCTATAAAATTTCTGTTACAATTACATTGGGATTGAATTACTCAATTTTTGTTTTTGTAAATTAAAATAAAAGGTTAAATTTTTAATTTTAAACAGTTTATTTCAATATTATTAAAGATATAACGTAAACACGTTTTCTTGACAAAGTTAAATTTTAAAAATATATCAGCTTTTGCTAGTGATCACAAACTTTTTTTGATGTGTGTATAACTCACTAACTGTTTAACTTATAAAAAAAGATTATTGGAAAATACATAGTAAACCGTGTAAGCAGAGCGGAGAGTTTCAGTTTACTAGTGTCTTCGACACATGGCGTTGTAGGAATGACGCGACTTTCTGCCCGCGGCGTTATTGTTCCTGATTTCCATGCATGGGGCATCAAATTTAGGTAGACACAAGTTTAGGAATAGTTTATGTTTACATATGGATAAGAACACTTCATTATCATCATCATCAGCCTATAAAATTCCCACTGCAGGGACACGGCCTTCTCCAGTGGGCTATAATCTACCACGCGTGCCCAGTGCGGATTGGTAGGTGTCACATGTCTTCGAATTTTTGGTTCTAGGACGTGCCGGTTTCCTCACGATGTTTTCCTTCGCCGTTTTGAGAGCAGTGGTGATGATATAAATTACACAAAGTAATGCGCCTGTCTGGGTTCGAACCCACGACTTACTGTTCTTAAGTCGGGGCCGCCACCACAGGGCCACCGCTGCTCTACTCTAAGAACACTTACGCATTGGTTATAAAAAGTCAAACTAAGTAAGCGATAACCGTCCAAATTATTTTTAAGGTCATGTAAACTGTAGTCTTTTTACGTAGGCGGTGGTGTTGGCCCTGTACGTCAACACACCCTCAAAGCCAAAGTGTATGCTGACATTAACGAGAATTATGAAAATGTCACCCGTTTATATCTGTAGCGTATCAAACGTTTCCCGATATTTGTAACAGGCTTTAATATCTAAATGGGATGTTATGAAACGGACGGACGTCATCGTGTAAGAGAATGTATTGACAAGTGCGTCATCACGCCTCCGAAATGATGCCTGTGACATCTACATTGAACACTTATCAAACGTTATTATATAAGGATACGTTTTACAGTGTACAAATAATTCTTAGCTAATCGTGCGTGCGTATTTCACCGGCTAATATTGAAAATGTTACGTGTAACATACGGTTGTGTAAAGTTAACTTGCCAACGAACTCGTGTTCAAGCGAATACATGCAAAGTACATACTTCATACGCTTTATAGTCACTTAACATTCGTAGTATTCGTCCCCCATTCATAACGTGAACATGTAAAATTATTATAGCATGATAAAACTTTTGTTGTAAGGTAGGTAAAAGCATTCATTGAGTAGAACATCTTTATAATTTATTGTTAACAAGGTGTGCTTAGAGCAACTTTGTAGAAGTCTTAGTCCAGTATTGAACTGCTAGTTGATGACAAGTACTTACTTACGTTATGAGGCTTACCATGTCGGGATTACTCATTTTTTTTAACACAGACACACTTGCTGAAAAAGTGGATAACAGCCACTTTACACACGCCTTTATTTTACAGGAATGCTGTTTACTTTGCATTCCCTCACTCGTGTCGGAAAATACGCCACTGATAACTATTTACCTGTTAGAGATGTGCGATTATATTTTAATCCCAGCAAAGAGTCTTCCTTTTTTCCCTCGGGAGCATGTTCGGGTCAATCACCGAACAATAATAAACATGTCAGCGTAATTGCGACACCGCGCTTTATGCCTTGAATATTTTATGTATTACCTAAGTAAAACAGTCAGTACGTTTTCGGATAGCATATCGGGCGCGACTCAATCTCACCTCATTCACCTCATTAGTTTTAATCTTTATCCCATTTGTATTACTGAAATATACCTATCTTTATAATCTTTAATCTTGGTTTATCTTGATCTCACCCCAACCCCGAACACTTCTTTATGCCTAATAGTTTTGATTGTATAATAATGTGTAAATTATTAACAATATGATAAATAAACATTATATTTCATCTAATTATTTACTTTTGTCAACAGATTCACATTAAATTAGAGTTCAAGAAATAAAAATATTCAGTTTTTGTTTTTTAATTCCTGATAGGTTGGTATTCTCGACGGGCTGACTGAGCAAACATATGGATAATATCAAACCGTCGAATATTCGTCGTCGAGAAACAATACGAGAAACCCGGTAATTTTGAATATAACGGTTTTCATAAGCTTTTTAGGCTATTTGATACTCGTAGTCTGGGGAACGAAAAAAATACGCGACCCTTTTTTCACAAATATTTGTTATAAAATATTTTGTTTTTGAAATTTTATTCCTATTCTTTTGTAAGTGTGTTGAAACCAAGTTGTTAGTTGCTCTAGTGTTGGTTGATTTGTCGAATGACTTTAATACCGTTAGTATCGATATCTTCTGTCCCTCCCGAATAACTGGAATGGTTCTCCTCTTACCTTCAGGAACGCCAGCAGTCTATTCATGTTGAGGATTCTTCTTCATGCTGGTGTGATTTGGAAACTGGCGTTCCTCTGGGTATACTTTCTCCTCTTCTGTTTTCGATGTTTATTAATCTTATAACTTCAGTGTTCGTAGCGTCTGTATGCAGATGACTTGCATTTGTACTGTATGGGACGAGTTGAAGAATTACCTGACGCTATCGACAAATTAAACAGAGACTTGATAGCCATAAAGACCTGGGCTGATAGATTTGGTGTCATTGGCAGTCCTCGCTGTATTAGCAAAGTGAATGATACAACCTTTCCACCAGTTCTCTTCAATGGTACGATCGTTTCTTTTAGCACTGACGTGAAGGACATTGATAGTACCCTGAACTGGCCCTACTCAAGTCACTAGGGTAAGCCAGAAGGTTACTCGAACGCTCCTGGCTCTGTACCGATTGAAAAATGTATTACCATCGAGTACGCAGACGATGCTTGTGCAGTCCTTAATGATCCCTATCAACGAGTAGATACGGTAATGTGTGCTACTATGACCTGAATGCAGATCTCCTAGACAAACTTAACAGTCTTCTCAATAGGTAACTGCATTCGATTCGCTTTCAATCTGCTTAAATATGATCATGTCTGCGCATCGGTCGCTTCCAAAGTAGTTGCCCATACGCTAGCGCTGAGAGCAACGGGCGCTGACCATCTTGTTTTCATTTCTTGACTCTCCCTCTTCCCCTAGCCATTATAGCTAGCCACTTTCAATACATTTGCGTCAACCATCAATTCATCTCACAATCGTCTTCTTCAATGTCCCACTCACCTCACAGACATCAATCACTCTTCCTTCTTCATTCAGTCTATCTCTCTGTGGAATGCGCTCCCCCAGGAAATCAGGATGGCGACCAACCAATTATCTTTTAAAGTTAAAGTTCGCGAACACATTCGCAAGACGCTGGCAGTATCACACAATGGTAATGTTTTCACATTGTTTGTTTTAGTATATTTATGTGTATTTATTTGTGCTTATATATAATTCTTTATATTTAAATAAATATTTATTCCTCAGGTCTCGCTATTACACCTACCACTGTTCGTCTCTGCATCACCCAAAGGTTGACTGATAGAAAATGCCTATGACATTAAGTCCGCCTTTGTAGCTGTTTTGCCCCCGCAGCATTTGTAATTGCACACTTGCATCGAAATGTACATAATTATGTACATCTCCTTCAGCCCGTAAACTTAATTAAATATGTGTAAAATGTGAACGACGGCGTTAATGTAGGCGTCGAGTATGTAAAAGTTATGCAAGACATATGAATTATCTGTGAATTCAGATATGACGTCAAGTGATGACGATGTAGCGGTTACACCGCGACATATGAACTACGCTTCAAAGACATGACGTCACACAAATCCTGCATCGCGCAATTAGAGTTTACCGCGCGAACGACATATATAAGACTATCCGACATCAACAGTTGGGCAGTCGGCCCGCCAGACACAACACCCGTCTGGTTGGAGGATCCTCCCTTTTCTATGGTGGATGAGTGAACTTTACACCCTGTTCCTCATGCCCCTAAATTGGTGACCCCGAGTATGAACGTCAACGCAGCCTTCGTGCAACTACTTCAGCGTGACGTCATCATCATCATCATCACTCCCGCAAGCTTTCGTGAGGCGAGTCACACATACAGCCAGCACCCTCGGCTTCAACGGGTATCCTGACCACCAGCATGCAGCGAACGCGCATTCCTGGTCATCACCCTCAGCCTCATCAGCAACCTTGGCACAGCACCTGCATCTTCGGCCGGTCTCACAAGCAGAGCCCATTCTACCCTCTCCTGGTCGACGCTAGCAGTCAGCCACAACCCGGTGCTATACCACATCCGACTCACTGGATCGTGACGCAGCGCCACCCCGACTCACTGGGGAATCACCGCAGACAGTTCCGAATCACCGCGAACTATGCGGCACCCGGTTCCGACTCACTGGAACCTCCACTGGTACTGTGAAGCATCGCAAGATACAAGGCTCAGCCCACTATCGACCTCCGGTCTCCGGAGGGGAGTAATGTAGCGGTTACACCGCGACATATGAACTACGCTTCAAAGACATGACGTCACACAAATCCTGCATCGCGCAATTAGAGTTTACCGCGCGAACGACATATATAAGACTATCCGACATCAACAGTTGGGCAGTCGGCCCGCCAGACACAACACCCGTCTGGTTGGAGGATCCTCCCTTTTCTATGGTGGATGAGTGAACTTTACACCCTGTTCCTCATGCCCCTAAAACGACATTCCCATGCACACGCAGGTAAACTTATGCAAACAAAAACACGCACCAACCTAGTCAATCACACTGTCTTTATCAGTTCAAATATTATGTTACCGATGGTCTTAGACTTAGCATCCCCTTTCGTCGAACGAATACGAGTAGAACGTCTGAAGAATGTATTGCCATTACTGTTCTGCCGAGACCATAATAACGTCTGCGTGATGCTGTTACAACATTCGACCGAATCCTCGAAAAACACCCATCTCAAATTGTTGTTACAATAGGCTAGTCGACAATAAGAAAAATGCCTACTTTGTGAATTTTGTATTCTATTGTACGATTGAAATCATATTAAAATTTTAAAAAACCCCGACAAAAATATTTCCTCATTTCTATATTTCCTACTCCATCACCAGACCCTGTTCGTCATCTATCTATAACCTATACATTGAGACCATACCAATGAGCCCAAACACGATACCTGTGCTGTAAGTTTGTAAGGGAGTTGGGTATTATGCAAATTTCAGGTGATGCTGCAGCATCAGCTCAACGTTACTATGTTCTTTTAATATCATTGAAGTCAAACAAATCGATCAGACCTGATGTGGAAGATACTTACATCCATTCATCAACTAGAAAAGAGCTGATAATCTCCATCGGCTGAACCGATTATGGTAATACATGTCTAAGAACCATCGCTAAAAAACCTGCTATCAAATAAAAAACCGCATTCAAATCGGTTCACCCGTGATCAAACTTATAACACCAATCTTTTTGCATCGGGGGTTAAAAATGATTTATTTATATTTTTTAAGAATTTATTGCGTAAAAATAATGCCACTGATCACGTAACATTGAACGCAAATCAGAAAGCAACACGTCACTTGTAAGCTTTGACATGTCGCTCTCTGATTCGCGACAACTGTTTCAAATTGTAAATAGAAACAAACTTTACATCATAAAGTTTCTTTTGCAATCATTGGACGTACTTACGACAGGAATGGTCTTGATAGGAACCGCAATGACTGGTACAGTGTCTAACTCGCACAATGTCGCATTGTTCATTATTAAATCTACCTAATAAAGGAGATAGTTTTGCCCCCTGTATTGCAGTATTAGTAGTAGTATTCAGTCATATTTAGTTTATGAACATCAAAAATTAATCAATGGAAATCGTCTACATACGACTGTCACAATAAACATTAACACAAATAATTATTTTTCTGTTTTGAATATGATTTTTTAACACATAAAAACGTTAATTGAGACTACCGAATATTATAATATTACGACAGAAGTAATAAGTGTGTGCACACAAAACATAGTGTTCGTAATAATTATTGCTATTTTGAGGGAAATAGACCACAAGGAACATTATAATAATCGGTTTAAAAAAACGGTCAACTAATCTATGGAGCATCTTCTAAAATCAGGCATCTAGAGAACTGTAACTACGATGTACATTCGTTCGTTAAAGTTCAGGGGACAGTCTGTCTGTACCTGTACATATATTTTTTTTTTTTAACATCTAAGTTTGTATAGCAAAAAAAAGAAAGGCTTGGACATAGGGATAGTTTGCGGGCTCAGTTCAATTCCAGCAGGGGACAAATTTAATAAAGCTTAACTCATTAGGTTTTTAATTTATTTAATCCGGATAAAGGATTTCCTACTTCGATCTATTAGGTTAGGGAAAAAGTCTTTTCGCATTATAGTATGTATGAACTTGTAATAAAATCTCTTTGGCTATACTATTTTTATCTGGCTGGTTTTAGTATCATTGAAAGTTTAAATTTTAAAGAACATAATTCGAAATTTAAATTAGGAAAATGTGTGTTTTTCATTTGTTTTTCGTACCGTCAAGATGAGTGAATCTAATGAAGAAATTCGATACATTTTAAAATTTTACTACAAAAAAGGTAAAATTGCAACGCAAGCCGCGAAAAAAATTTACGATGTTTATGGACCTAGTGCAGC
The DNA here is from genome assembly GCA_963853775.1 of Xanthia togata. NCBI lineage: Eukaryota > Metazoa > Arthropoda > Insecta > Lepidoptera > Noctuidae > Xanthia > Xanthia togata. The sequence goes on from OY970803.1 coordinate 14,412,468, forward strand.
GTCTGTGAGAGTAGCACAAATTTGATTTAAGCGTTTTCAATCCTGAAATTTTGATGTCAAAGATGCACGTCGCTCTGGTCGCCCTATTACGGATAAAATGGATGCCATTTTTGAAAAAGTGGAGCAAGATCGGCATATCAGTAGTTACGACGTAGCTGAAGAACTGGGAATTGACCACAAAACAGTTTTGTCGCATTAGAAAAAAACTGGGTACACAAAAAAGCTCGATATTTGGGTACCTCACGTGCTCGCTGAAAGAAACCTAATGAACCGTGTACTCATTTGTGATTCTTTATATCGACGTAATGAAACCGAACCATTTTTGAAGAAGCTGATAACTGGTGATGAAAAGTGGATCACGTACGATAAGAACGTGCGAAAAAGGTCGTGGTCAAAAGCCGGTCAGGCTTCACAGACTGTGGCGAAACCCAGGTTAACTCGCAACAAGGTGATGCTGTGTTTGTGGTGGGATTGGAAGGGCATTATTCACTATGAGCTGTTACCACCAGGCAGGACCATCGATTCTGAACTCTACTGCGAACAACTGATGAGATTAAAGCAAGAAGTTGAGAGAAAGCGGCCGGAATTAATCAACAGAAGGGGTGTGGTTTTTCATCATGATAACGCTAGACCTCACACATCTTTAGCCACTCAGAAAAAATTAAGAGAGTTTGGCTGGGAGGTGTTAATGCATCCGCCGTATAGTCCTGACCTTGCACCTTCAGATTTCCACCGGTTTCGGTCTCTTCAGAATTCCTTAGGCAGTGTCAGGTTAACATCACGAGAGGACTGCCAAAACCACTTGTCGTGGTATTTTGATCAAAAGTCCCAAATTTTTTATAGCAATGGGATCATGTCCCTACCTACAAGATGGCAAAAAGTTATCGAACAAAATGGTACCTACATACTTTAGTTAAATGTAAAATAAACTATATTAAAAAATGTTTTGAATTTTCTTAAAAAATGTGAAGCAACTTTTTCCCCAACCTATCAAAAGTGCTTTTAGAGAAGCTGTGACAGCAGTCCATAATTCTCCTAAATCAATCCCTTAATTAAGCCACGAAAATGTGTGTGTATTTGGCAACTTTTCTACTGAATATAGTTCAAATGTGAACTTTGTCCTTTCCATGACCTTACCTTTTCCCGAAAAATCTTTTGTTCTCGGACTATTTTCATTTTAGTTTTTTCAGAGAAACTGTAGTTTGTCGAAAAAACTCAAGTTAACTATTTAATTTAATTAAAAAGCAAACCCGTACATTATGACAGTTGGTATTGTTTATAATAGCAGCGTTAAAGCTATTGTTGCTCAATGAGCTGCAGGTCGTAGCTACGAGTACGAAATAGTTGCCTAACGCAGGACGTGGGCGCCGGATGTGCGAAGGCTGCTCTAAGGCCCTATGGCTCTACATTTGCGTCATTTACAGACGCCTCAGCACAGCTGATAAGGGCTCGGTATTTCAACGCCTTAGTATAATAGTCGCTACATTTTACTAGTGAGGAGAGAGATCTGAAGTTTGGTAGGAAAGGGTAGGCGTATTTTGTAATCTTATTGTTCAAAACTATACTATACAAGATTTCAGCCTAACTTCAAAATTAGTTTTGATATAATTTTTTCCGCAAAGATTCCATATCAAAAAGCTATAAAAGTTCAAAGGGCAAAACAAAACTCAGATGAAGCAGGATCGAAGTTAATCGAATATCGCATAAATTATAAATTCATAACAGGAACCCCCAACAAATAACGATTTGTCCACCCACGCACCGAGTGGGCGTGTGCACCTCCACAGACTTACAGGTTTGATGACGGTCGATTAGATAAATGTCATCACAAGAAGCATGTAACTCTCAGAGGGGCTGGTTGCTAAGTTCTGGCAGCTGTCAGAAGCAAGAAATGGAGGGCGCGGCGCGGCCCACGCAGGCCCACTGTGCACCCTGACATTTACCCGAAACGTAGAGAATCAACAGGAGGTTGCCATGGCAACGCGCAGACGTTCCATGACCTTTCCTTATATTTAGGGATTCATATATCCCCAGTATCAAAACATGTGGGTTATGTTATGAATCACTGGCTTTTGCCTGCGGCTTCTCTCGTGTGGATGTTGGAGAATATCCCACGGGAACGCACTACCGGGATTAGAAGTACCCTATGTGTTAATCCAGGCTTCGTTAATATTTTCACTCTTTTCTGAACCGACTCGCACGCCAACTATTGTAAAATCCGGTAACTGACGGTAAAATTACTTACATTCTTATTCACACGGGTACAATATTATTATTTTTTTGAGTTTAAAGTACCTCTTTATATATTATATGACAGGTTCTGCCTTCAGTGCTTACTTAACCAGGCTGAGATGAGCTCACTCTCGAGCAGGCCACGTAAAACTGGCCGTAGGAGTAGCAGTCCTCTCTATGACTAATTCCAGCTGTTTTCAGTGACTGACCCTGAGACTTATTGATCATCATTGCGATCAATGATGATCAATAAGTATATTGCTGATATAGTATGATTGCTGGAGTGGTGGAATAGTAACGGAACGGAAAATTACCTACTTGCATGCCAAATTTGAAAGCAACTTTGAAGTCAAAATATAAATCTTCTTATATAACCACCGTGGGAGTTTCGAAAAAAAAAGTACCGAAATAAGGAAAATTTAAATATTATTCCTTTTTGTGATCCACGATCTTTTATACACGTGATTTTAATTATTTACCAGAATGTTAAAAATACTACAAAAGTTAACATTTTCGATACAAACTTTCATCCCCTTAGGGGTTGAACTTCGAAAAACCCTTCCTTATTCCTTGTCTACATTGTAAGGGAAACCTCTGTAAAAAAAAACAGGTTTCTAGGTCAAGTCAGTCAGTCAGGACTTTAATTTTTATTTATTGTATAGGTTATCGCACCCGCACATTAATAAATACCGACACAATTTAATTAATTCTACAATTTCCTAAGCTTGCCGTGTCGAATTACATCCTTGAAGTTGTTGTATATTCTGGATCGCTAAAACGTTACATTGAGGTAAACTTTTCATTAATTTTGTGGGTAAAATAACATATTTGTACAGCGACTGTCTCGTTGGTCTAGTGGTCGCAAGTGCTACTGCTGAGCATGAGGTCCTGGGTTCGATTTCCGGGTCGAGCAAAGTGTAATTGGGTAATGAAGTATTCCATCTGAAATTTCTCAGTAGCAACTCGGAGCCTTGATTTGTGCCCGGTTGATGGCAATAGGTTCGCCCCCTATTGGGGCACTTGGGACTTAAACATAACTGGCGAAATGTGAGTGTACTATACACCTCCGCCTAGCCCTTCGGGGAATACGAGTACAGGCGTGATGATGTTATACGTCGACATAACTCAGCCCCTTCACGATTCAAGCTGAAGCCTATGTGATCTACGCGGTTTTAGTTGTTTTGCAGGCCAAATTAGAATTGTTTAACATCTGGGAAATGTAACCAAATGCCATGATGAATACCATGTTGCCTTAGGCATCTCATTAACACATTTTCTAGTAAGTACACCTGTCTATTTTTGAAAGTCCTACGTGCTCAGTATATATACGTCAAATAGCAAAAAAACAGAAATAGCATATGAAGTAACGCTTTAGTTATCATTACGTAGCTACGGCTATGACCAGTTACGTATTTTTGGAATAAGCCAATTATTTATCCGAACTACGTAACGTCCGAACTATTCGAGCCGGTCTGTCGACGTCACGGGAGCGCGCGTGCCACCCGGCTAATTGTAGCATGTCCAAAACGGTCTCCGGGATCCGTCACCCGGCGGCAGCGCAGCGCGTAGCGTCCGAAAGTGGATCGTGAGTCAACGCGCAGAGAAAGTGGCGAGTGGCAGGAGTGCGCCACGGCATCAGGGTAGCCGGCTGGCCGCGTGACGCGACCGCCGAGCCTCCGCGCCCACGCCGGACGCCCGCGCTCGCGCCGCCCGCCGTCGCTTCGCCATCACTACACTTGTGCGCCCCGCGCTTTTCGCGCGCCTCCCTTCGCCGTCGCGACGCCGCGCCATTTTCTTGCGCACGTGGGCGACAACGGCGGCCGAGCGAGGCCGCCCGGCTCGAACGCCATTAACGCGACCGTCGTGAATGAACGCCGACCTCGACCGGGTGGCTGGCGTCCATTGATAGGGCGCGCGGCGGACGACGACCGCGGCGCTCACGGGGGCGGCGTATGCACGCCCTCGCCGCTCCGCCTGTGCCTCAGTCGAGGATGTGGCGTTCTCGGCGCGACGACATAGTCCGCGTGCGAAATCTGTGTTCATTTATCAGTAGATGCTCGTGACCCCTCAGTGTGATTAACGTGCCGTGTATATGTAGTTTCCTAACCGTAATGTGCTGTGATGACGTCAATTTTGATAGGACATTAAGTTAGTTTAATTAAGTTTAGTGGCGTACGCGCCGGTGCAGCGTCATTTACAAGGGGGTTGAATGTGAGTGCAGTTACGGTGTTACGCACGAGGTGGTGTGGATTGTGCAGTGCGGGAATGCGCTCGTGCGATGCTCTCGGTGTTCGCGATGCGTCGGCCGGAGGAAGAGGAGCTGGTAGGCCGCGGCGACGGCGACGAGTTCGTGGACATCTCACAGATGCAGCTGTTGGTGGAGGCGGGCCCGAGCGGGCTGCACTACGGCGGCCCGCCGCCGCCGCACGCGCAGCCGCAGCCCTATGCGCAGCCGCCCGCGCACCCCGCCACCACCACCGCGTCCGTCGACGACCTGTTCGCACTCTACTTCACACCCACTTCACATGGTGAGCACAAACCTTCTCGTCTCCTTATCGCTCCTCTTACTATAGTTCCTCCTATGAGAAAGCCACAATTGCTATGCAGAACCGGTTTAAGTCGGATTTACATAAATCGTCGTCATTCTTGAACTTGTTTTATAATTTCGATAAAGTGTTATGATGCTTACTACAACTTTGCAAAAACGCGACCATAGAGTGTGCTAAACATAAGTGTCGAGTTTACTCGTACCGAAAATTCTTTTACAGGTTTTTATCATATTAAAAGCTTAAAAAGTTTATTTGTAAGGGTTTTCCGCTTACCCATTGTCAACTGTACAAACACCTGTTACACACATTTTTGTTCCCGTTACCTTTTTACTGTTTTTACGAAGTTTTTTTTTCTGATAACCCGTTGTTCTATTGTTGCATAACAGTAATCAGCTGACTGAGTGTAATTTTTTTTCTACAGAATCTTTTGAGGGTTCGGTACAAGTTACAGGAGTTAGCCATATATTGGGTTTTGTTCTTTTCTTGAGTAACTGTCAAATGATCCCACCTAAGGCTAAAATGGCATTTGAATACTAAACACCAGCTGAATAGTAAACAATCAAATCAATACTAAATATAATAATATAATATAATAATATAATATAATCTTTATTTATACAAAAAAGATTGTAGTACATGTAACAGTTTTCACAAAGTGGGTAGTCTAGAATTTCTGGCAATCAAGGTGGGTGACGTGCTGATCTCCTTGCTAGGCTATGAAATAGCCTGTATTAAGGAGTAACAGTGCCGATCCCCTCTAATTGTATTACTACAATTTTATATTTTAATAAGTTTTAATAAGTTAACATTTTTACATTTTTTTTTTTTTAAACAAAAATTTGTGCGCGAGCGCATTTGTGTGTGTGTGTGTATGTGGATGTGTGTTGTGTGTGTGTACGTGTGTATGTGCGTATGTGCTGTGTGTGTGTATGTACATAAGAGTGCGGCTTTGTAAGCGTGCGTAACTAAGGTGATTGGATTAGTGTAGGTCTATGTTTTGGGTGAGTGGTACAATATACAAACTTGTCATAAACAATCATATTTATGTTATACTGATTCTAACAATGCGTCATCGCCGTATTTAGTTCCAAATCTACAATACAATAATTATATCTATTCGGAGTTGAAATAATGAATGAATGCTCGATTCACCACACTATGACGTCGTTTGTGAACACGCATCTCTGTTTGACATATCTAGTATATCGACACTCATACAATTCAATATTTAATACCAACCAAGTAACCAAAAATACATAACTGGTAAAGCACCATTTGAAGTTTTTATTCATAAAAAACTTCCCTAGGCGAACAAGCAATACTGATTTAGACTATGTTTGTCGAAGATTAGCTGCTGGTAACATCCAATTGACCCCGGCCTGACCCCACCGACCGTGTTGCTCGTCTAAATACTTCAGTGAGGTATGTTTCAAATGAGATAATTATCTATTGTCAGATACTTTGTTCCTGGATACAATAATTCACTTTTTAGCTATGTAAACCAGTAAATCTGAATAATATTTGGACGTCTAAAATAAAACCTGAATAATAAAAACAACAATACACGGTGTTATTGCTACAGTACAGTGATCACCGCGAACGTGAACCATTATGGTACAAACTAAAAAAAAACTTTTTTCTCTTTTTCAACTGCCCGGGGGTCAGTTTTAGATGTGTACACGTCTAAAATTCACCCCCAAACAATTCCTTTCTTTTTTCTGTCACTATATGTAAAAATAGACATAAGAATAATAAGCCCCAAAAGCAATGCAATAAACATAATTATATGCATCTAAGTATCGGCTTCTAACATATTTTATGGTGTCACAATTTATGCAAATTCAGCTAAGCTATATGATAACAGTATCAATACTATAATCTTACAGTCAGTTAAGAATGTCCACGAACATTGTATGGAGTTATTTCGTAAACGTCAGCTTCACGGGCTCGTAATAATTCGGATCAGCGTTCCGGCACACTGTTATCTGGACCGGACGGCGCTAATCGGCAGCGTCTGCGCAACCAACGCTATCATGTTCACCCAACTAACCATAAACATACGGTCAGATATAGGTACTGGTACTATGTAGCGTTCGGTTGACCTTTGGAAAGACTTGACTTACAAACACCACACACTTGACCTGAGTGGTAAAGTGGTCCCACCGAGCAGAAATTTTCTTGGAGACCGATGTCAAGTGCAGCACTATACCAGAGGCACTGTTCTTCGTTCCATTATAAACTAGAACATTGTTTGAAATGTAGTTAAAAAAAACATCAGGATTCGCTTTGCTGTGATTTGGAAGCTATCATAGACGCAGACCACAAGCAACATTATAACCCATATCCATCCAGAAACAAAGAAGGAAGTTTAAATACGTATTCAAAATAAATAATCATCTTCATCGTCTGACTGTGTGACAAACTTTCTTAACTCAACAATGAGACGACTTTAAAGTTTGCAACAGCATTCAAATTGTGGGCTGATATTGCCCCGCGTACGACAAACCAGTTTCCATCTGAACTCTTAACTGTTTGAGCAGACATAACTGATATGCTATATCTGTATTACTTTATTTCGGAAATACGTCATGGATGCACTATATTTTGTTGTATTTTGTCTTACGTTCAGCATATTACATATCACTATCGTCATCATATTACATCGATGACGTAGGTATGGCTTTGAGTAAATACTTTACGACATTCTGAATAAAAAACGGTCCAACATCACTTCGTTGGATAAAATCGGTTCCGTAGTTCATTAACACTTCACTGACACCAGGATTAATTAGTGCGGTATTAATCTCTAATTTAAACTTACCCAATTATATTTTACCATAGACACTATAAAAAAAACACCAGATCTATTCATACAGATAGGTTTACATCAAAACTTTCTACAAATCTGAAAATCTCATGACACATTCAAGGCTAACTAGTTATTTGATAATTTCCCAACCAAAAAAAAAAAGGCTAGCACTTAAAAGTTGAACTTCTTTCCTGCGCGTAGGCATAAGGCATAATGTATGTAAAAATGTAACATTACAAGTATGTAAAATTGTAAAGTATCATCTTCATATAAGAATGTCATATGAGACAATAAAATTAAATATGTTATAAATAAATAATGCATTATGCTGATTGTTTTTATTGCCTAATTCAAGCTCTAAATATCTTAATACTTTAATATTGATTTACATAAACATGTCAGTTTATGGAGTTGTCGATGACCAGTTCTACTTACATACCTACTGAATTATATCTGATACACATAAATATGCGTAAGTTACCTATCTGCTTTACATAACATACAAACATTTTATTATACATAGTTAATTTTTAAACCTTATCTGAATTAAGCCTCGTGCAGACTAGCGCGACGCGACGACGGCGCGACGCGACACGAACAATACAGTTTCTAAGAAAACTTCACGGTATAATAATAACCGGTGTCGCGTCGCGCTAGTCTGCACGAAGCTTTAATGTTATTTACTTATTAAATCAATTTATGATACCAAAGTTCAGTAACATAGCCTAGTTTTCAGGCTTTTCTTATCACGCTCATACTTTCCGTATTCTAACTTTACCTACCGTTTCTGAAATCTTGATAATGCCACTTGAGCACAAAAAACTATAGACTATTTCAACATCTAACATCATCTACAGGTACATATAATAAAGTCGTAGCGGAGTCAAAACTGCTGAATATATATTTTAAGTAAGTAATGCGAAAATATCAGAAAACGATATTTTCGGCATGAGAATTGTTCCCTGACCTCGTACAGGGAACAATTCTCATGCCGAAAATATCGGTTTCTGATATTTTTTTTCTGTTTATGTTTGTCTGAATGTATGTTCCAGTAGATATCACGCAAATACTACCGGATAGATTTTGTTCAAATTTTGCACAGATATTTCCCATAAGTCTGGTGAGTCTGGCTTTAAATGACGTCAGACGACTGCCTTCGTCACGTGGACGAAGTCACGGGCAGAGCCTAGTTAGCAATATAACCGGTGACTCTTCTGTTTCGGTTATTCTTCTCAAACTACCTGGACGGATAGGAGACACCGAACCCATCTAGTTATTAAAATATTATTGAGGTGTTAAAGTGTTTGCTTAAACCTAGTGACAGTCAATTTAAATTTTATTTTAATTTAGTGCTGACATAATCTACTCATTACAATGTTTTTTTTATGAGTTGTATTGCAATATGTGGTTAGCTAGCGACCTCGACAATTATTTATTTTACCTCGATGGTCCTAGTTTATCAATTGTAACTTCTAGTTACAGCTTTAAGTAAGCGGGCACGCCCTTTATGCCTGGAGGCTTTTTTTTTTTTTTTTTAGATATTGTTTACTTTTAGTTATTTTTATTTCTGCTTGAGTATAGTTCTCGATGCTTTTGGTTGGTATATTGGCGTGTGCTAGCTGTCATATGGCTATTAATTATAGCTATTTAATTTAAATTATTTTTTGCATATTGTAAATTGTCTTGCATACTGTTGTATAGAATCATTTTTTTTTTTTTTTCTCACTGAACAGACAGCTGTGCTGCTGGGGAGTTTGTTGCGCCACTTCTTCTTCCCAGCAAAAGCACTAGGAAGTGGTGAAGGGTGGGCGTTTTGGGGGACTGTCTTATGTAATTTTGACGTTCGAAAAGTGCTGATTCTCAGCCTAGTTTGAATAAATGACTTTTGAATTTTGAATTTTGAGTAATAATCTTTATTTATCATTTAATACCTATCTTCATTTAAGTCGGTTAACACTCAACTCAGCGCTGAAGGTAGAACATTAAACTCAAACTCAATCAATTAAACCATTTACAGGCACTTTTGAATTGTCAAGGAGTCATTCAGTCAGAAATATGAAGCTAGTTGCCCATTCCAAAGCGTAGGTTCCCATGGAGAAGAACGGGCAAGAAACTCCACGGACACTCTTTAAAAAAAATTATATTCTTACAAAATATTGTTTACATCATTCATGTTGAAATTATACATGTGAGAACAATGTAGAAAGACGTGTACGTAAAAAGCGTCCGTAATAAAAAATAAAATAAAAACAATTCAAAAATTAAAATAAGCCGTGGCAGATAAGAGATGACCAGTCCCTACTGATGGCGCCCGTTCACGAACATGACGCATGGATCAGCACCGTTTAGCTCAACCATTTTGAAGGGAACTCAACGATCCAACACACACGCCACCACCAGCGAGACATTTGAGTGAGCATGACATACTCTTAGCCGCCAGGGCATATCAAGTCAATGAAAGACGTACCCAGTAAATGGTAGCTTTATAGAAGGTACATGGTCACAGTGCTCACACATGTGCTATGCAATTACACAATAAAAAAGAGATTGAAGTTATACAATTCAAAGATAGTTTTTGCAATCTTCAGCAGTTCCAACAATATTTTTGAATGCTAATCAATTAGTTTATGCGCCCTTGTGGAGCTGGACCAGCGTTAAGCCAACTATTTTTGTCAGTGATATAATCCCCAAGCTTATAATATGCTTGGCAGCATAGTGTGCGTTTTATACAAGATTTAAATTTCGTTTCATTTAGTTGTTTTATTGTAACCTTTTAAACAGTACCCCATGAAAGATGAGTCTACTTTAGCCAGTCTGAAACCCGGTTGAACTAATTGGTCCCTATTTCTAGTACTATAATTGTGTCTTTCACATCTTTTACTGAAAAGATTAAGATTTTTCCTAAATAACACCTAAGCTCCTATTGCGTTTCTGTATTTCTCTATTTCCAATACCACGAATCACTTGTACAAAGTCATGGCGGAATTGACAAAACTATATCTAAAGAATAAAATTAACTTAAAGATAAAAAAAAATGGCAGATTATCTGGAAATATAATGTTGCTTCTGACTCAAAATAGTTTTCGGGGGGATATCTTCAGTTGTCTCGTATTGTTTCTTGGATTGTTGTTGTTTTCGTTGGTCGGAATGTTGGGCTACAAAAGGAATGTATGAAAAGTGCATCAATGCATGCAGGTGAGATGGCAATGTTAAGAATTTACTAGTGGTGTGAAAAGACATGAGTATGTAAGAGGTTGTTAAAAATAAAAGACTGTGATTAAAACCTGGGGACTAGCGGACTGTACCTACCTACTGCCAGACATCTCCTGCGGAGGAATACCGAACACGTAACAAGAAAGGTGTGAGTATGAACTAGGATGGTCATCACCTACGGGTGTGCTAAGTGGAATACTTTAGGTGTGCTTTGTCTGGGTGTGCTTCGTTTGGGTGTGCTTTATGGAATACCTCATAAAAAGGGGCAAACCAAAGAAAATATCTCTAAATGGATTGTTTGAAAGAGTACTAGATACTAGTACTCCAAAAATTATATTTTTGTGAGAAGATTAAGAACCGTATTTAGTCCAATGATTTTAGTCAATGTTGCCGATTCTCTTGTCACAAATGCCTAGCTAAACTAAACTAGACTAAAAATCACCAAAATTTAGTTTATTCCTGTCTAACGACGATTTCCCATTCTGAAATATACTAAAGTGACACAACTTAACTATATTTTAGTTTGACAGCACTAAGATGGTACTGCGATATTACTCGTAATTGAGTGAAAATGGCAATTTTTCTAATCAGAATTTGACGTTTTCCACCTAAAATTTTGATTGTCTAACTAAATCTGACTATTTTTAATCGCGATAAAAAATGGTGTGGTATACAATTAGTTGTCATTACCTACGAGTACAATTCACACTAACACCTCGACTTCAGGTGCAAAAACAGTACTGTATCTTTTTTTCTTTTCTTTTGCTTATATCTCGAAAATAGTGTGTCCTATCGCAAAAATAATAAAATTTCAACCCCCTTTAGAAACCACATAAACGCCAAAAGCTCAACAGTAGGAAATAATTTTTCACCACTCCCGCACGAAAGAAGTGTCTTTCCTCTACGAAAACAGTGAGGAAAGTTGGTTTTTCCTCACTGCTTGAACAGTGAGGAAAGTTGGTTTTTCCTCACTGTTTGAACAGTGAGGAAAGTAATGCTCCCGTTCAGGAACTAATCTTGCCTGTTTTTTTATGTTAAATTTTAAAGATATTTTAAAATATAAAGAATTATTTTGATTTGCTTTGTGTCTATTTAATTTATTTACCTATGATGACTGAATACTTTCTTGCTGGGAGTGGTGAAAAGTTTTGTATGCAACTTGTGAGCAAGTTCATTTGCTATTCGTTTTGTTGAGTCTTTCGCTTACTCAGGATTGAAATTTATAATCACTCGCTGCGCTCGTGATTCTATTTTTCAATCCTTCGTTCGCTCAAGACTCAAAATCAAAACTCATAGGAAAAACGAACTTTCCTCACATGTTGGATAAATAACGATTTCATGTTTTCCATACAAAAAGTGAAAAATTCCATTAAAAACACGTCGAGGCGAGGCTGACCCCGCTGCACGCCTCAGTCTCTAAAAAAAATCACGGGGTAGGGCAAACTAGTACCACGTGGAGTCGCGATTGTCAAATTAGATTTTCTGGGTCAAAATTATTTAAAAAACATTTTTTTTTTTTTGCTGAATAGCTTTACGATTCTCATAGCCAAAAGTAAGGAATTTTAGTGATAGTTTAGTTAGTTTAGTTCGGTGTACAAGAGAATCAGCACCAGCCTACTAGAGACATACATCTTTAATAATTAGGGACAATGGCAATGGTTTACAAAAAGGAATCATCAGAGTGCAAAAATGTAACTAATTAGAGATCGGCAAGGGTATATCGATGTCAAAGGAATGGAAATATTTTTCTCTACCCCTGAATGTTAAACTACCCACGAATGCCCACGGCACCGCCCCTATTCCTATAGAACATTCCCCCCAAAAAGAGGCGTCGCCGATGGCAGTTCATGATCTCTGATTGGCCAAAGCCCAGGCGATATAGCATATAATATTATATGTACTTCGTAAAAAATAAATACCTATGTAGGTACCTAACTGTAAGCTGAGGACATCTCAAGCCTCTTCATATTTCTATATATAAGTATATATATCCTACAAAAATAGAAGCTCTACTTTTCGAGTTCTGAGAAAGGCGAACCTTTGTAGGTTGGACTGCAAGTAGGTACCTATCGTCAAATTATCTGAACGAACTGCCACAAGGACTCGTCTCCAAAGGAGCTGGTTATAATACATCACCAGTTCATTATTAAATTTGCTTAACATTTACTATTTTTTAAGTGACATTTCGGAAAACCTACTTATTCATAATCTACTAATAGCATTGGGGTGGTTTGCTTTTCCGATGTAAGTATTTTGGGAAAGACTTAAAGGCTTTCTATTGCAGAAGAAATAGTTAGTAGGGATATACTAAGAAAGAATTAATGATTTCAATACAGTTTTATAGAATTTATTGTGAATACATAAAAAGAGACGTATGTAAATTAATACCCTTTCATTGGAAACAAAAAATATGCAATTATTAACAGAATTAAAGCATTGGTTGAGTACAAAAGCTGGAAGACCTAAAAGAGTACCTACATCTTGTTGACGTGGAATAACTATCTATAGTAAGACTCATTATCTATAACATGTTGTCACAAAGATTCTACAACCTTTCGATACGATGAGGTAATCTTATCATACCAAATCAAACAGCTTACACTGTTTAGTACCTAACGTCGGAGTTATTATATTTAAGTAAGTAGGTACATAGGTACGTAACATACCCTACATTAAAACAGAGAAAAAATATGGAATTAATAACAAACATGTTATTGTACGAGTAAATAATACTTAAGATATTTTATTTATAAAAAACATGTTATTCTATAAGATACTTAAGGTATCGTATTTCTATAAATACTGTTTCGTGTTAAAATCATTTTTTCAACATGTGTTTATTACACATAACAAACATACATAACATCACGCCTGTAATCCCCGAAGTGTTAGGCAGAGGTGTACCTACATAGGAGCACGTTAACATAACTAGCGAAACGTGAGTGTACCCTATAGTACACCCGTCCCATGTAAAAGGAGACGAGCCTATTGCCATGAACCGTCTACGTCAGGATGGCTGGACCAAGAGAGATTTTGGAAGTTTGAGCAATACCAAGTTATAGTACCTATTTGGTACTATTTAGTACCAGACATCAAATAATTAGTACCTCGCTTAAGAGGGAAGACTATTACGAGGAAAGTGGCCAGCCATTCTGACTTCAGAATGGCTGGAACAATCCGGTTTCACCTAGTTGTAGGCGTTATAACTAGTTCATCTTTTCATTATAATTTAGTACCTCATTGGTACCTAAACATATATTTTTCTTACATTTTTTCGATAAGCCAAAATAAAGTTACACCTAGAAGAAATTTTGCATGTAATATAATCTGGAGCACGTTGATTTCACCTAGTTGTAGGCGACTAGGTGAAATCAACGTGCTCCAGATTACATGCAAAATTTCTTCTAGGTGTAACTTATTTTTGGCTAATCGAAAAAATTTAAGAAAAACATATGCTTAGGTACCAATGAGGTACTAAATTATAACGAAAAGATGAACTAGTTATAACGCCTACAACTAGGTGAAACCGGATTGTTCCAGCCATTCTGAAGTCAGAATGGCTGGCCACTTTCCTCGTAATAGTTTTCCCTCTTAAGCGAGGTACTAATTATTTGATGTATGGTACTAAATAGTACCAAATAGGTACTATAACTTGGTATTGCTCAAACTTCCAAAATCTCTCTTGGTCCAGTCATCCTGACGCAGACCCATGAACCGGGCACAAATCCAGACTCTGGGCTTCTACTGTCAAATTCCTGATGGAAAACCCCAATAACACAGCACTATGCCCGACCTGGGATTCGAACCTAGGACCTCATTCTCAGCAGTAGCTATTGCGACCACGAGACCAACGAGACAGTCAAGCAGTTGCTATTTCTGTTGGTTGTTAAAAACACTTTTACACGTCAAAAGAAATAATACCCAGTATTTTAAAACTCCTAGATGAGATCCGTGTTTTCAAACCGACTTAACTATGAGAAGAAACACCGCAACAAACTCAAAAGTCGCTGTCTCTTAGTCATCTCAGTCAGATCATGTAATTCTTATCTCTGTCTTGTATACTGTTTCTACCTAAGTGGTTGCAATTTCGAATGTCGGATCTCCACAAAGTAACGAACCATTCAATGTATCTACTGAAGTCGTAAGTCAATTAAAAATATTTTTTAACTATATAGTACCTAGTCATTTGGTAATTTATCTGGAGTAATTTTGAAAATTAGTATTTTTATGTTTATTGAAAACCTCTTTTATGATTTTCACTTTGTCACCTCGTATATTTGCCTCGTATAAAGGATATAATTATACGAGTAAAACAAAACTGTTTTCAGTTTTGTTTTATATATCCTTTCAGACTAATTTCACTATGAAAAAATGATTTAAATTATTGTTTTTGAAAAGACCTGCAAACTTATGAGCACCTGAAAACTTATTAAAATACCTAGAAATTTTGGAATCTCCTGGAAAACTTATCAGGGGGGCAATTCCCATATTTTCAAGAAAGTCCGCATGCTAGTATCAGTCTCAATCTGTCTAAAAACTCTTGTCTAAACAAAACAAGGTAAACATGTCGCTGAGATTATGCCTTGAATATGAACGATTTAGAAGTTTAAGATTAGGCCTTGCTAGACCAACCTACTGAACATCATTACAATTATTATAAGATTTCATTGATGAGTAAAAAATAACGAGATATCTAAATGTCTTAAAATTCTTCCAGTCAAACCACCAGAAATCTCGTAGGTACGTAGAAAGTCAAACGTCGCGCACCCAAACGTGGCGCCTATTACGATGTTATCACTCGACATAAGAGCTCCTTGTAATCCGTGCCGATACTGTCAAAAAAGCACATCCCACGCCGAGCGCGTCACATCGGAAGCGGCGGCTTGTCAGAGGTGCCCACATGAGGGCATTACACCTCTCTGGACGTTCCCAGATGTGCGATAGCCGGTGCACTCGCTTTGAGCGGCCCGCGGTGCCACGGGGGCACGCACGTGCTTTTGAGGCGACTCGCGCCGTCTCACGTCACCACACATAAATTGACAATCTAGCCTTTACTAGACGAATGTGAGCTTCTATCCGCGCCTCTAAATGATCTGCTTTACGACGCCGAAATGCCGACGACTGCGCGAGCGGCGGCAAGCCCAATCATAATGATTCATGATGATAACAACATCACAGAATTATATAAAATAATCATGCCGAATTTATTCCAAATGTTTCAAGTGTGGCACGGATTTCATTGTTAAATAAATCATAAAGCCACTGTGGTAATTGGTCCAAAATTACTTCGATTGCGTTCAACGGAATTTATAGGGATGCTATTGTGTTTTTCTAAGAAAATCTTGAAAAACTCTTGAACAGATAATAAACATAACATCAACAACATTTTCCAGTTACCCAGGTGAAAAATGTTCCTATGACTATTAACGTTTTCTACCCGAAGTAAGTCTGTTTGTATTGGAAATATATACAGAATTTGCTTAGATCTAAGATTAAATTATTTACTATATCGATCTATTTGTATCAAATAAGTTAGCGCAATTCATTAATTACTAGCTAGTTCATGGATAGAAAGTGGATAGGTGACATAAAGCTTTTCACAATCTAGTTCAGTCTGTCTGAGTTGTAAAACGTTTTACAAGTAAATCGTTGATTGCATTCGTAAGTGACGAGTGTAGAGCGGCCTGCAGGTTTCCCTCGAGCTGCTACAGTCAGTGCACGCGCACCTGTGCCCAATGATGGAGAACAATTGCTATCATTAGGGCCCATCGCCGTGCGCCAAGCCCACACGATACATATTCAAACGGTGCCACGACAATGCAAGTTTATTTTAAAGACAATAAATTATCGCTAATGCCCAATTTGCGTCGACCGGTTAACAATGCCCGTTCCCGCAATTACTTAAACTCGTGTAACTGCGTAGTTGCATACGATACGATCTGTGTCCGACCGTCCAATGTCATTGTCTCACTCGATACATGCTCCGCAATTACACTGTATCGATTACAGCTGACTCAGTTGACTTCGATTCGAACGATTGACTGCGACTATAAAACATTGTTTTTAGTACACGTAATTAGTGTTCCGATAAACCGATATCTGCCTTCTTTGTCGACAATCTGCCTCTCTGAATCTCAAACATGTACTTTTAAACGTGAGTAAGTAGGTTTAATGGTTTGAAAAAATGTCAGGTAAAGCACTGAGTCACACACTTGTTCGTATGAAATTCATATCACGTGTAGCCAAACAGCTTCTGGAAATTCACAAACGATGTAAAATATACATGTCGGTTCGCAATCTGCCTTATCTCAGGCCGGAAGTTGACAATGGCTGTATTTCTGTTCTAAGTCAGTCATATAAATCTAGTCCGAGGTATATTCTAAAACAGAATGCCTCATGAATATGGAAATATAGCATTAAAATGAAGATTCTGAAAGATTCTAGATGAAACTGAGGAGGAATAACAAATTCTTGATAGTAGCGTGTTCGTGGATAGATGTTAAGAATTTCGGTTATACTAAACTAAACTACTTATTTAGTAGGCAAATGCTGGGTAACCTGATATAGCTGTCGACACGATGAACAATACAACAAAGATAAACCCGGTTTCCTGTATGTATTTAAAAAATATCATACAATTAATTTTGTTTAAAACCGGAATTAACCAACAATTTGGCGACGCTTCAGAATGTGATTCCTGAGTTGTTGCGAAATCCAACAGAATATGCTTCTAGCCTGAAGCTTGGCATTTAAACAGTAGATACTGCCGAATTCTTCTAATGTTTGCAGAATATCTCAAGACGAATAACAACATACGCACCGTCGACTTGATTATAATCTTGTATGAAATTCCTGTGAGCGCGAGAATTGCGTCCCGGTTACGTGCCGTAATAAAATAAACTAGCCAGTGATTATTATTTGACGAAAACAGGAGGAACGTTTGAAACTAGATAGCTTACATTATTTTCAATTTGTAGTCTTATAAAATATCGTGTTGTTAAACAACGATATAGGTACCTACTTAATAGACTCAAGCAGGTACCTACACAAATCATATAGGTTTCTAGGCTAAATAATTGTAAAAAAAAAACTTGGGCTTCTTAGCTCAGAGTTCGATAAGTCCAAACAATGACCGTCAAACACGTGCATACACAGTCATAACAAACTACTCACACTCAAAAGCTTATTCAAATGAAAGAATTGTATTAAAATTAGGACACCATATTTTATATCTGTGCTATTGATATCACAATGCTCTATAAATAGAACCTACCTAGATACCACCCATTGTTATAATTGTTAATAATACCTTAAAGTTATTTGCCTTTACATTCATCTTCAACTCCCATTTTTTTAATGAAACTAGAGGACGACAGTTTAATAGTATCGGTGTTGTAAAACTGGATGTGAGCCAATGTTTGTCTAGTTTTAAGTTTTGTGCAATCGCCCTATTTTTCTAAACTAAAACAGTTGCACGCGACACGCTTGAAGAGTATCGGAGCCGTTTTCAATCATATTTTGCGCTTCAAACATTTACCTATGACAGTGTGTCGTGGAGACTTCAAAATATTACCTACAACATCCATGAAATAAACCGTCTATTGTAAAGTAGTTTACGTGTGTCGTGTAGTAGAGGTGGGTTTTAATTAGTAGGTAGGCATTTTTACTATGCGAATACATTTACACATACAACTTTTCTCCCAATAGGTAGATATGTCTTTAATACAATTAAACAAATCAAAAGCTTTGCCAAAACTATTGATGAACTAAAATTCTGTGGTCGCTGTCACTCATCCAATAATTAAGCCTGTCATAAACACGAACACGAACCAACGACTAATCATTCTTGGCCTCCCTGTGATTCGCTTAATGCACTAAAAAAAACAAATTGTCATGATGTCGGACGCGTGCCCTCGGACTTGACTCATCGCCTCACTTCCCAAAGGAAGACTAATGTAATAAACGGCTTAACAGAAAAAAAATGCGGATACTCTAATTAATGGACGCAAGACCCTGACCGTTGATATACACTGAACAAATGAACTGGCACGATGCTGCAACGCCACTACTCTTAACGTCGTGACCTTGTCACGAACAAATTATTGTAACGCAGAGTGCTGTTTGCTTCCGCGAAATGACATGTCATCAGTCTTAGAAACTCATTAAGAGCGCCGTAGAATGCTTTTGCAGACTTCCGTGTATTACAAAACAGCAATCGTGAATAACAAGAATTTAAGCTCAAAAGCTGAATCCTGTTTATTACAGATGATTATTTATCTAATATACTTAGTAGGTGTTAGTTCTGCGGTTTAGGTCATTAAGATAACTTATCTAATTTATCGCAAGAGGCTGGTAATGTCATGAATTTTAGAGTGATACAAGAAAGAGCAATCAGAAATGCCTGTTTGACTGATAAAATATTTAAGAATAGATAGAAAATCCAAAATAAATATATATTTTACACGTGGTGATAAAATCAAAAACCTCAAGAACCGAAGTTCATCGGCAACTCTTTGTTTACTGGGTAATATGTTTTACACGGTTGCAATTATTGTATTAAAAGAAAACTAGAGATGCAAAAAAATATTTAGCATGAAAACAAATGATCTTACGGATATGCAAACAAGTAGTACGGGCAGATTAAACAGCTGAATACGGAAAAGTTGGCATACTGAATCTGAAACTATGTAGAATATGCCAAGGGTTGGTGGTCAAGCACTTGTTCCAATAATTATTATTTTGTCTCATACTTGTGTTGTTTCATCAAAATTAAATGTGTATGATTAGCATATGAGTGAGTCATTATTTAATTATAGAATAGGTATTAGATAATAACACTAAATAAGCAACATTTTTATTCGTTACTGAGTAATTAACATCGTAAGTATTTTGATACATTTAAATAGAAAGTAAATAGTTTGCAGATAATCAGATATCGTACCTATTCTAATCTCATAGACTGAACTGATTGTATACGCACTAGTACTTGTACTTGTATACGAACTAGCTGCGCCTACCGGTTTCTCCCGCAAATGTCTCGATCCCGTTTGAATGGCGGGATCAAAACTATCCTTTGTCCTAAACCAGTATCCTAATTGCGTAATACACGATCAATGAATCGTTTTGATACAGATTGCCAATCCATTGCTTCATAAGTTCAACAAAAATGTCTGCTCAACAGCGTAAATAACGCAATGAATGTTGTTGAACTGTCAAAATGAAACAGATCAGTCGTAATCGTATACGAAAATGTGTTCATGTGCCAAATTTTATCTAAATCCGTTCGGCCGTCTTAGCGTGAAAGCATAAAAAACAAACCTACAAACTAACAAACATATTAAAAATCAAATATTTCTCTTTTTTATAATACATATAATATATTTATATTACTTTAGAAGTTTAGATCACAATATAATGTGGTCAAAATTGTACAATAGGTAAAAATGCGTGAGTTTATTTATGTACGTACCAGTAACTATAATTCCGAAACATTTGGAGCTTCTTCTCCTTCTTCTTCTTCTTTTCGAGTCGATGGCGAATTATTATAAATGAGTTGGGCCCAGTAGGTGACTACGCCAATCGCGGCATCAGTGGCGTTTTTTAGGTATGGACACTATGGACATGCCAACATTTGGGGCATAGTTTGGTCGCGACCACCGTATTTCCACGACACCCAGTCCAAATACGATTGCGTCAAAAATCCCCCAATTCACTAGATTGTGCTTGCAGCGGCCTACTTGAGGCCGCAGTCGATTGACTGCTTTCCATATAGGCCATTGCAGGTCACATCCGAGTGGCAGTTGCTCCTGGGGCTGAAAGAAGTCTGGTGGTGGTGGGTGCTGCTTTTCCCACAGGTCTCTTCTCACCTTAAGCGGTTCGTCTTGGATAGCCTGTGTACAACGGAGGAAGCTCTTCCGGCTCTTAAGTCTACCCTGGGCTATTGTGCGTTCGTAGAGGTGATGACGGGAATCGGCTTCTTGCTTATATTTCGTACGACAGGTGGAGCGATACCAGCCAACGGGTAGAGCTTATTGAGCGGAGTTGGTTTGAGGCATCCCGATATATTTTAACGTCTCGTTCAGGACAATGTCAAATTGCTTTGCGCGCACGGATCGGTGCCACACAGGGCACGCGAAATCGCCAGCGAAAAAGCATAAAGACATGCCATTGGTGCGAAGAACATCGGGTGCTGCACCCCAGTTGGTGGAAATAAGGTAGTGAAGCAGGTTGTTTCTGTTTTATTTGGAGCGAGAAACACTAATCAGATATCATCTTTAATTAGGTTATAAATAAAATATTTACCTAAATATAAGTTATAATTATATTAGCTTGCTTCGTACGTATGTTTCCAGTTACTCCAATTGTCATCCATTTTTCAACCACTTCCTGGCATCCCATTGAGCTGAAACTTAGCATACTTACATAACTACGGAGACCTTTTAAAAATATGATACCATGGAGCTTGTCTGATGATGGAGCCCGAAGATGGCTATAGGAACTCCTCAACTAAATAAGATAGCGTCGTTGAGTTTGAACTCGTTGGTTTTGACTAGACAAGAACTATAGCCGAAGATGGTGTCCAGGGTCTGATGATGGAACAGGTAAGTGGCCATCGGAACTCCTCAATAAAAGAAGATAGCACCATCGTGTTTGGAGTATGTATTTACAAGTGATTTGACACTAGGTGGTGTTCAGGGTCTGATGATGGAGCTGGAAGGTAGCTATGTGAAAACCTCAATATTATTTGATTGAGGTTTTCAGCAACATTGTGTTTGACCTCCTTTTGGTTACGTATTGACAAGTTCTATTACACTAGGTGGTGTACAGAGTCTGATGATGGAGCTGGAAGTTGGCTATAGGAACTCCTCAATCAAATAAGATAGCACAATCGTGATTGGATTCATTGGATATGTATCAACACGTGCTATTACACTAGGTGATGTCCAGGGTCTGATGATGGAGCCACAAGGTGGTCACGGGTACTCCTCAACCAAACAAGATAGCCCTGTTTTGTTTCGGCCATTAGGATTTGTTTAAACTAGTAGGAACGTTATCCCAAAGTGTAGTCCAGGATCTGATGATGGAGCTGGAAGCACGCTGTAGGTTTTTCACAACTAAACAAGATAGCCGCCTTGTGTTTGGGTTCGTTTGTTTTGTCTTGACAAAAACTATAGCTTAAGATGTCGTCCAAGGACTGATTACAGAGGCGAAGGTGGCTACAGGAACTCCTCGACTTTACAAGATAGCGCTGTAGTGTTGGGCTCGCTGGATTTGCGAAGGTGATAGAACAGATATTTAAACAAATTCTAATGCTCAAAAGTACAAAATAATAAATTACAAAACTGTAATATTTAAAATTAATGTAACTGTATTGACCTCGAACTTGACGAATTATAATCCCATTTTATTAAACTTGACATTCTGTATTGTATTGCCTATTTCAAATTATTTACTGAAATTCATCTTGACATGGTAAACTTGTATTGATTTGATTGAATGTGTTAATAATATTTATATTGAGCGAGTCTTTATTATTTTAGCTAGTTAGCATGTAGTTAGTATGAGGAACATTTTAAACTTAACATCTGTAACTTGTACCTACTTTCTGTGCAAATATAGAACTATTCTGTTCGATAGGCGGAGTATTTCGGACGCTATCGTGACCACACACAGGATCCATACGTACAAACACACGGACGTCCATAGCTTTTTTTAAATAAGTAGTCTTTATATAATGCGCAATACTCATATTAATGTGTTATTATAATTGTATTAAAAGGATAGTTTTTCTACATATCAGTGTGCTCATACATAATAGGTAT
This sequence comes from Xanthia togata, assembly GCA_963853775.1. Taxonomy (NCBI): domain Eukaryota; kingdom Metazoa; phylum Arthropoda; class Insecta; order Lepidoptera; family Noctuidae; genus Xanthia; species Xanthia togata. The sequence goes on from OY970803.1 coordinate 14,435,093, forward strand.
AATATAAGTGCGATTTGCGTATATAAGAGGCAGTCAAAGTTCTAGACAGCATTTGTTTTTGGCAAGTTGAGAGTAATTCACTACTTGAGGTAGAGACGCTTCGCGTTATGATGTTATTTAAAAAAACCTGCCAAGTGCGAGTCGGACTCGCGCACGAAGGGTTCCGTACCATTATCTATAAAAACGGCAAAAAAAATCATGTCTGTTGTATCGAAGCCTCCCATAATATATTTATTTTCTTCTGTTTTTAGTATTTGTTGTTATAACAACAAACAACAACAACAACAGAAATACATTATCTGTGAAAATTTCAACTTTCTAACTATCACGGTTCATGAGATACAGCCTGGTGACAGACGGACAGACAGACAGACAGACGGACAGCGGAGTCTTAGTAATAGTCCCGTTTCACCCTGTGGGTACAGAACCCTAACAAGATTTTAATGAACTAAAAAGTACTAAATAAAACTTACTGAACATAGAACTTTAATATTTTCTTAAAAGCTTGAGGCGTACCTAAATGTCCTTCTTATACTTAAAGATAAGCTTTTAAGAAAATACTAAAGATCTATGTTTACGTAAGTTTTATTAGAATAGAGGTACCATACCTAAATAGGTAATTAGAAAACCATACACAAAATCATACAGTAGCAACAGTAGTAGTATCACGGTTCTTCACGATACTTACAAAAAATACTAATCATAAAGCTAGCCATCAAAAAAATCATAGACAGTCACGTTAGCTGGTGGTAAATTATTTTAGATTGAAACAACCACATTCCATTAAAATAGCTTTTACTTGTGATAGAGCAATAACTATAACTGTTAAGAAGAGACTTGGGAGCGGTCAATGTAACAATGCATCAACAACAAGAAGGTAGCAGATAACTAAAATGCTGAACTGTTGAAGTCCTTACGACACATGCTCAATCACAAACAGGAAAACAAGCTCTATAAGAAGCGAAGAACGCTTATTGGAGACTTCACAGGACAAAAATATGAGTTAGGTACGAAGAAGCATTTATAACACATATTTTTACAAAATATGATTCTGAGACTGCAACTACCACAGTACGCAGAGACCTAGCTGTCCAGTGGATAACTGTAATTGGTGACCGACATAAGTGAGTCAGACACAAGTGGCGTCCTATATCGTTGATTATTTACGGGTTGCAGCGCAACTCGTAATTGCGGTCGGGACCCCGCCACACGGCTCGTTTATCTAATTAGCGTCCCGGTGCGAGAGTCTGCGGGCACGTCTGCCACGGCCGCAACTCGCAACCGCGCAACGCCCGACTGGCGCGTGCGCAACCTCCATTTACATTAACTAACACCGCCATGATTAAATGAGCCATAACTGATACTAACATTAATTAGTTATGAAAACGTCGCGTTTGAAACAAACAAATATTATACGTCGTGTCAATACGCATTACTGTGTTGTTGATCAAGCAGGCAGGTTGATGTATGGAAGTTTTACGGCTATTTGACTGATACATCCTTCCAAGTAATTTATCATTGTTACACAGATTTACATAGTGAAATATCGTGTATGACTACATTCAAGTCATTAGATAGTAGTACATAAAATAGTTGGATAGTTTAGACTTAGGTACCAACGTAGGTACATTGTTTGATTTGAAATATCAACCTCGAAGTTTTTTTTATATTTCAACTACACTTCTCACAGCAAAAATACACTTCGCAGTAAATCTTAAAAAATAAAAGATTTTTTGTCAATTTAATCTTTTGTATTTCCTCCACGAGCCCGTATCACTTCATTAAGACGATGTGGCATGCTGTAAACCAAATTTTTTATCGATTTTGGTCTATGTTTGCCCATTCTTCCACTAGCGCCTTCCTTAACATGTGTAAGGTAGCAGGAGAGCGTTGTCTCACGCATCTCCCGAGCTCATCCCATGCATGTTCTATGGGATTTAACTGTCTGGGCTGCGAGCTGGCCACTCCTTGCAGGTAATACCGACGTCTTGAAAATACTTAATGACCAAACGAGCAGTATGTGGTCGCGCATTAACGTGCATAAAAATGGAATTTGCACCCATATTCACTAAGAAAGGACCAGCATGCTCATTTAAAACCTCTTCTACATATCTGACAGCAGTCAGAGAACCGTATTCTATGATCACTAACTCCGTGCGATCCTCTGAAGACATCCCAGCCCAAACCATTATAGATCCTCCATCGAATGACACCTTTTCTTCAAAACACGCTTGATGATACCGTTCTCCTGGTCGTCTCCCGTCGTGCGTAAATAAACAAAATCTGGACTCATCGGAAAACATAACCTTGGACCAATCTTCATCTGTCCATCGAATGTGTTCTCGAGCAAACCATAACCTGGCAACTCGATGTTCTCTGAGCAGTTTGGAGCCGTTTGCTGGTCTATAAGGCTTTATATCAGCTTCACGAAGACGTCGCAGAATCGTTTCAGAGCTGACATTGTTGTAGTGAATTTCTTGAAGACTGTTTCGGACCTGAACAGCCGTGAGATGTCGATTTCTTAACATAGTGCTCACGATGAATCGGTCTTCTCGTGTAGTTGTGCACCTTGGTCATTCCAAAAATTCATATCATAAATATTATTCTCCTAAATTTTAATTTTAAAAATTATCAAACAGCAGTTTTTTTTTTAATCTGTTACTTGTACAAATGAAACCTCTATAGAGATTTAGAACAAGCATTAGTAACCTGCTTACTACATATTATTTATTCTAGCGATCTAGATAAGTAATTTATGGTAATAATATATCACGGTTTTTATAAGCGACCCGGAATTTTTGCGATCCAGTGTACTTGCTATTCTTGAATGTTTATTTCCTATTATGTCGAAAAACCTAACAGGAAAATCAATAAAACAGTGATAAGTATATTGTAACTTTGATTGTAACAAATGATCGTATTCATGGATTGTTCTTGGTTCTTAATTACAATTCCAAAAGCGAGCACCGACTCAGGTCAAGACCGGTCACTATTAGGTACTGCCTTATGTTCAGTTTTAATTGCTTTGCCCGATATAGCTCACCATTAATAAAATTTACATCATGACAAACTTTAGTCATAGTTCTAGGTAAGTAATGACGATTTAAAATAAAACCGTTCCTGTGGTTTAATTTGAGATTTACCTATTTATTTATATTGACGGAAGTTTTTAGGTAGGTATATGGGAATGTTTATAAGGCACAAAAATAATTAATTTTGTATAGATGTATGAAACAACTTTCATGAATAAATACATAAAATACTGTAATCTATAAGGCATTACCTTCTAGACTATAGACTAAAGTGAGCCATAAAAAGTGCCGGAGCAAGAAAATAAGAATACTTTATGGATAATATCGACATTTAAGTCGTATTCTTAGTTCACAGAACAAACCTAAAGATTTGATTTTATGCAAGCTCGTTCACGCTTAAGCAGCTTACGTCCATGATCATCAATTATTATAATATGACTGCACATTTGCTTCGGTATTAGTTAATACGAACCACGTGATCTTGTTAGACACATAGGTCAATAGCTTCTGTATTTTCAAAATGTTATCATGAAAATTACCTATATTAGGTATTAATCTTCTAATCAACTTAGGTACTCAACCGCACCCAAACCAAGTGTGAGTACGGCGTTCCCGAACATGGCAAATCTGCTGTAATGCATTGCTATAGGACTTCACCTAGGTCCCTAATAGGGCAATTAGCGTGGCCACTTTCTGGACTTACCACAGAAATAATAACAAGAAGAATAATAATATTGCCACGGAAAAAACATTAATGCTTTTCAACGATTCGCGATCATGGACGACTAAACATTTTGGCTAAGAATAAAAATGACTGTGCAAGATTCGAATCGCGCTATGTCAAGCAATGGAATAGTCTGACATCTTATGAAAAAAAAAACAAGAAAGCCCTCGAAGTTATAGCAGTTTTTTTTTTTAAGGATGAAAATGTGTGTCCCTATATTTCTTTGGATATTTTACTAATCATTACTAGCGTTGGGACAGACAAATCTCTTTTGGTTATCAAGGAACTGTTTAGCTATGAGAACAGACAGGGCAGACTAAGGTAAAGCCCAAACTAACTGAAATCATGAAAATGATTAGGACTTTGCTTAGATAATAGATTTAGGGCCAGTTTAGAATTTTCTTGTTTTTGTTCCATGACGTAAGTATAGGTACACAGTTCTTACTACTTCTTACTTTATCTTAGCAGCTTATCCTTAGCACAATGGAAAAATCTTCTCGTCATTTGCTCAATGGATTGGTTCATAGTACCGTATGTTATAAGCACTAAGCACACATGTTAGACAGCAAGCAAAGAAATAAGCAAATATGTGTGTAGATTTGCATTCAAGTAGGTAAGTATGTGAGCTGTTAATCAAGCAAGCATATTCATTAATAAAAATAAGCAGCCATACAAACAATGAAGCATAAGTGCAAACAGGTGAACACAATAATAATATAAGCTTATCCTTAGCACAATGGAAAAATCTTCTCGTCATTTGCTCAATGGATTGGTTCATAGTACCGTATGTTATAAGCACTAAGCACACATGTTAGACAGCAAGCAAAGAAATAAGCAAATATGTGTGTAGATTTGCATTCAAGTAGGTAAGTATGTGAGCTGTTAATCAAGCAAGCATATTCATTAATAAAAATAAGCAGCCATACAAACAATGAAGCATAAGTGCAAACAGGTGAACACAATAATAATCAAGAGTAAATATGGAAACAGTCAAGCAAACGGGCCAGAAAGCATGCATGTATTTCCGCAATAAGACCAGCTATCTACCTAATTACGCAACACATTTTCGTAAATGATTACGACTAATCTGTTTCATTTTGACGGTTCAACAACTTTCATTGCGTTATTTACGTTGTTGAGCACATTTTTTTTCGAAAACTTATGTTGCAATGGATTAGCAATCTGTTTCAAAACGATTCAGATTCTGATTGATGTTTCTGATCTTCACTCCTCTCGCAAATTCGAATAAATTCGAAGTAATGAATTGAATAATATACACTCCTTTGCAAAAAAAAACGGGCGGTTTTGATTTTTCTACATTATTGATAATAATTTAGTTCTAAAAAGTTTCGTTTTTTTTTTTTTTTTTTGTTAAAAATTTAGAAAAATTTCAAATCTAGAATTAACTTTTTTTCATACTCTGGATATGTGAGGAGGAGGCTTTTAGCGGCTGATATACGCAGTCGACGACCAGAGCGGAACCTCAAGTTACTCCATGAGCACCGGATTGCTCGATTAAGGTTCGCTAGAAATTGCTTATCTTGGACACTAGGTAACTGGATTACCGTACTCTTCTCCGATGAGGCTTGAATTTGTCTAAATAGTGAGTACTGACGTCGGCGAGTGTTACGAAGACCAGGGGAACGCTATGCCGACGTGTGTGTTGAAGAACTCTCCCCTTATGGTGGAGGGTCTGTTATGTTTTGGGCGGGCGTACCTAACTTCCAGCTATCGTACCGAGATAGTATTCATTGAAAATGGCTCTCTAAATGCGCAAAGGTACAAAACAGAAATCCTTTGTCAACATGTACAACCCGCACTGACTGTACTTGGTGAAGACGCCATTTACTTGGACGATAATTCTCGGGCCCACCGTTCTGGCGACGATAGATGCTCATATGCAAGAGGTCGGTATTCGTCGATTGGATTGACCAGCGCGGAGCCCCGATCTTAACCGAATTGAGCACGTCTGGGACCTCCTAAAAAGGCGAGTACGACCTGTCCAACCACTTCCACAAAACATCAGGGAGCTTAAACGTGTGATCTCGGCTGAGTGGGAACATATTCCACAGGACACTATCAAAAGCTTGGTGGAAAGCATGCCAAGACGATTATATGCCGTAATCGCTGCAAGGGGAGGTCATACTCGTTATTATTTTTTATTTTTTAATGTCTTTTTTTATTAAAATACCATACAAATACTCGTAGTCTTAATTTCATTTTTCATTTTAACACGGCTCTCTGTTTACATTGACTAAAACACCGATTCCAGGATTCAGTTGTTAAAAACTATATTATTCTCATTGATAATAAGAAATTACTAGTCATTTATGCTAATGACATACCAACAATATTAATATTTTCCATAGAAAAGCCACTGACTGTAAGGTGCCCGTTGAAAAAAAACTGAAATAATGAAGCCAAGAAAACCTTTAACACTTTCGACTCCACCCACTTTTCATAGAACTCATACGCCATGACGCCATACATATTGGAAGTACCCTCCGAGAGGGTTTCCGTTACCTACAGTACTACGTCTGCGCTAAAGTTAACCATCGCGGACGGTCAACGGCATTAGGTTTAAAACCGAGTTATAAAACGAAGTAAAATAGTGTTTAAAGGGGGTCTTGTAGTTTCCAACTTTTTAACTTAACTTTTTTTTTTTTTTTTTTTTGTGTATATTTTTAACCCTGAACAATAAAAAAAACAAAATTGCTTGGATTTTAAAACCAACGCATATACTAATAAATATTGTTAAAATATACATCAGATTTTATTTTCACGGTTCTTATTGCTGTATTCGCTAACAAAAACCTAAATTTAAACGAGGTCTCCCGGCATCCCATATGCGACTAGGTGAACCCTAGGAGGGCTCCCGGCAGTGAACGTGTTATGAGAGGTTTTTTTTTTTATATGATACGTTATGATTTTATGAGAAAATTATGAGATGTTTTAATGTAAATCATACTAAACTTCCTAAACTGGCTCAGCATTATAACCTAGGAAATGATAACGGTTCTCTGAATTTGTCAATTTACACTTATTGAACAAAAAATAAAGAACTTTTAAACCTTTCGCTTTATTTATTTGGGACTGTTAAAATATCTACCTACATGTTATAATGATTATTTCTATTTATATTCGCATGTAAAACAACCAGAAACCATGACAACAAAACAAGAGATTCGATTTGATTGGATTCGTGCTTTGTCAAACTTTCGCATAAAACTAAAGCGTTTGCACTTACTAACAGACTCTAAAACGGAAACACGCACCGTGTAGGCGGCATCGCCAAAATCGAATCTTAACAAGTCAATTTTGTTCAAAATGCCGCTATGTCCACAAAAAAATATGAATGCCTCGGAATGGGTCAAAGATGTTCCTAAGACGCCGACGGCAATGACTCTGTTAGTGTGTTGGCGGGAACAATGCTTCTAATCCGCGCCAGTTTCAAACTTGCAGACCTTACCTTGACTCCTACGCCAGAACTCCTTTTACTGAACAAAACCTTGTTCATAAGTCGCCTAGACCACTTCCACCTGAACTACGTCACTTTTGCTTTTCAACTTTCAGAATTCACCTAAACCCCTACCCAAATTTTATTAATTTAAATCGCCTTTTATCAAACACACTTTCAGTAGCGGCGTGACAGGGAATTTGTAGGAGTATATGATAGTTGACTAGTTATCTAGGTGTAAAAACTAAATAAAGTACACTTTTCCCGTCACTTTAGAATCCATAGCATACCGATTAGCAAACGCACTTAGGAAAACAAAAGCAATTGACGTATTTCCAATGACAACAATGCTCTGCAACGTCACCTATCTCAAATCTTAAAAATCTTGTGTGAATGCATGCAAATCTAATGAAGTAAACAATGTTGCAACACACAACAAAGTGAACACTATTGACAGATTTTGTTATGGTATTATTCATGAGGAATGGCCTCCGAGCTAATGAATGAATGGACCACGCTCGCCGTGTGCCGCCCACGGCTACTTCATTCATACGTAGCCCTGCGTGGTCGCGGACTTGTTCTCAATGTCGCCTTGCAACCGACCCATACACGACTGACACCTATGCTTACACGTTGCCATATTGTTTACTCGCAGGAGTCGCATTACGTTAACTGCAACAACATATGGACTATGAAACATTCACGAAAATCCGCATGCTCTACGATCTGCTACACATTTACTACAAACGTCAAAGGTTTCCCCAAAGGCCTATTGAAATTTAGTAGTAGGCTGGACATCTGCGTTATCTCCTAAGACAATAAACTCCACTCAACAGGTTGCCTTAAAAAGGTCACAATCGATAAGAAATTGCAGAGTTGAGGATGAAATAGGCGGGCCACCAGCTGTAAGGCATCGCCGCAAGAGTCGAGATGAATGGCGAAGGGGTGCTAGAGGTAGGGGTTAGGGAGGCTCGACACGTGTTTCGTGGCCATGGTCACGGGATGACGTCTGACATTTAACAGCGCATGCGCGTTACTAGGAAGCAGGTTCAAGGACGTGAATCGATCGCGCTTAATGCCACGCTGGCCCCAGTCACGGTCGGACGCTGCTTTTCAGCAGTAGGAAATCGATGCCGTTGCCATTGCCACGGCTACACTGGAGGCCGCCACCCCGCTACACAATACGGAACTACTATTATTGTGTTCCTATTCATATTTTTTTTATTCATAATATGTTTAATTACTCCATATATAATGTGTGCAATGATATTTTTGTGCAAAAATAAACAATTTGAAGTTCGTTTGTTTTTTTTTCGACAAAGAAAAAACCCGAGGACGATAAGAAATAATTATGACTGCATTATGTAGTAATTGAATTTATAGCTCTGCCAGAAATTTAGAAAAATAATGAGCAGTAGATATAAGTCCACACTAGCGTTCATGTAGAAAATCGCTTACCAACAAGAAACAAACGTACGAGAGTCCGTATCCTGTAATAAGAACCTGGACAGCAAAAAAATAAATAAATAAAAACATTATTATTCTGTACGAAAACAAAAAGTATTAAATGATACATTGTACTTTACGACAGGAGACAGGCAGTCAGTTATTTCGGTAAGTCCGTATTCTTTCGGTACGCGCGAGTTGATTGCGCGCGTAATCCGCCGTAAATAAGGGACGCGTGCGCAGCACTGATTACATTACGGCTGAACACGCACATCGAGATCATATGGAGTCGCGTGAGAATAAAAATTAAATTATACTTAATTATAATGTATAATTTGACGGTTTACAAATTGCTTAACACGTTTACCTTTTTATAACACTGCTATTTACCGTGGTTAAAGATGAGATATTATGGTGTTAAAATACACTCTCAATAAATGTTCCCAAATCAAAAAATCTAATATTATGATTGTTTCAAACTAAAAAGAATACTAACCACTCGTTCATTTACCTAATTCTGAATTAGGTATTCAGTGTAGAGAACGGAATACCTGTGGCTCTATGTAGTAGAGTAAGGGACGACTAAAACTGGGACACCACTTCAAACGAAAAACCGATAAGTACTCTCATAGGTATTAATATACACAAAACTATGCCACAGACGGAATCTCCACAGCACTGTCTGTGCAAGTGCACTGATTGCGAATGCAAGTGTCGCACGCGCGTGTCAAATCGTGGGAGCACCCACGCTTCGCATACACATCCCGACAACAGCCACTATCTCGCACAATACTATGTCGATATACCTACACCAGAAAACCGCATTGCATGATCGAACTTCTCCTCGAGCAATCAAACCTCCTGAAACATTGTTTATGCGGCAATTTGCTCCTACAAAACTCAATATTTACCTTATCGCTATAATAACTAACAGGTAGCCACTATTATTGTCACATTTATACAATACAGACGCCATTTCACTCTTTAAACATCGTGACATCGACCACAAATTACAGAATTTATATGTGTGCGCGCCATTCATGAAGCTGCAACGATTTCACTGGAAGTCTTAGTGTGGGGAAGGTGGGGAAATAGGGCAGTGGGGTGAGGAGCCTCCCTGTTTATGAATGAGGCCGTACGTCATTGATATTGATCGCGGCTCAGCGTTGCGCGGCCCCGGCAGAGGTTACCACACAAGGGCAGTGTTGGCGGTCGATCAACAGGTGGCCGGCTGACGCACGCAATACAGCCTTCCGCTAATTTTTGTCACTTTAAGTAATGACGTCTGACTTTTCGAGTTTTCGTTTTTAGTCCACTGCCTTATCTTGACATCACTTGGTCACTAAGTTCTTCATGGATCAGAAGTTTCACGTCTGAAGAGATGTTTTAGGGAAATCTATTTTCGTGGCTATAAAACCGTAAAACGCCTTAGCTGCGCGACGACGCACGGTGGTGCCGCCGCTCTACCATTCGCATGTGCGAGAGGCGCGCCCATTGCCCATTGCCATACGCTAAAATAACCCGCCAAATTATTATTTTTTACGTTTTTTACAATTTGCAGGTTAGTGTCAGGTTGTGTGTTGATTCAAATATGATTCACGACCGTAACAAATATGGCTTTTTAGAATTATAATTATTAGAATCAGCTATACCACTCCATAAGTTAGAATTGGCCTCAAATGTCATGATTTCATGAAATAGAAGTATTGTTTTCTCCCTTTATATTACTTTTGTAGTATTTCCAGCTATCGACTACAGATATGAATCCATCTTAGGTAATCATTCCACACGTAATTAATTTGAAATTCTAACAATCAGTATCTAATTAAAACCAAAATTTGTATGTCTGAATCTTTCTCAAATTGCGGTGATGATCTCTGCCTTTAATTAAAGTAATATTGATATAACGTAATGAAAGAAAGAAAGCTTTAACTAAGCTAAGCTTAACTAAACTTTTACTTTTTAAGCTTTCATTAATAGATTTCTTAAACAACGAGTAAAAGCCTTCCAAGGTTTTACTCGTTGTTTCTTTAACTGGATGGCTTTTACTCGTTGTTTCTTTAACTGGAAGGCTTTTACTCGTTGTTTCTTTAACTTGAAGGCTTTTACTCGGTGTTTCATTAACTGGAAGGTTTTACTCGTTGTTTCTTTAACTGGAAGGCTTTTACTCGTTGTTTTTTTTTCACCATTTCACCGAAACCGAACCGGTGACGTTTAATATCATAACTTAAAACGAGAAATGTTACACACAGAGGGCGCATGGCCCTCATATAAAACTATTGCCTTCGCAACAACAGCCCTATTTGTGTCAACATTCCGATATGACGTCCATCGTACGAAATATCTAACATGACATGCGTAATATTTGGTTTAGGTCTGATAGCTGATCTACACTCGAGTTATTTATCGGAAAATAAAAGTGTGGCATAAGTGTCGTGCGTCACGCGAATAATTCCTACCACCCGTGGGGGGCGCGGGGCTCGTGACGTCAGCGCCACCACCACCCCCCAAGTTTCCCGCTACTCACTACTCTATTCATAATTTACTTTATATTCACGTCATGAAAGGGAATGAGACTACCTGACAGAACTAGGTACCTATCTATTAAACAGCTACCTATCTAAGTTATAAATTATATCCGCCCAAATTCATCAATGAAAGATCAACAACCAGGGGAATATTAGCTTTCGCAAAGCAACTTTGAAATAATAAGTAGGTAGTAGTAATAAATATTTCGGCTTTGTGATTGTACAGCTTTGTATCCATATTGAAGAATCGCTCTTATTTTCAATTGCAGTCAGATATGTTGAGCACGAAGTCAAAGTTAAAGAATGTTATCGCGTCGATAACATTCTATTTGAACACCCCCTGTTACATCATACGGCCATAATCAATCACCCTATATACGTGGTGGTGACTACGTACCTACATGCGTACTAATTACGTTCAAACAACGATTACACAGTTCTATAAATGTATCGTGATAAACATTTAGCTCTTTAGGGTGTCTGCGTACGTCACCAAGCTAGTGATAAATCTGCACTAGATTAGAATTCTCGAGTGTTGATCGATGAAAGCGTAATTATAAGCATGAGTGCGACGTGACGCGGTAAACCAGCTCATCTTGACGTGATGAGTGCCAACATTACCTTCGCGTCACTTCACGCTATTTCAGCGCGCGTTATCGGTCAGCGGGTGGAAAGTGCTAACCTATATAGGCGCTTTGGATCTCGACACTCGCAGGTACTCGAGTGTGTACTGTTATTTCCCATGTCTCTATTTTGCAAGGCTTTTGAGCTGCACCAGCCGTGTTTATAAGATCAATCATGAAACTGTAATTGTTTTCATTTAACCTTGGATTTAAACCAAACGAACACAGAACCAGATCAAGAGCAAGACCAATTTGCTAGTGTGGCCATAATTACAGTTTTATTATTTATCATAACATATTCTGTACATCGTAGTTTTTGTGAACTCACTCAGAGAACAAGTAAAAATATCTATGCTGTCTGCTACGTCATTAAGTACATGCAAAGTACGCGTTAGAGGGGCTTTACCCAGTAGATTAGTAGTATGGATATACCAACAAAAGAATGCTCTATCCCTGTTAACACAAAATGAATTCGGTAGACTGGGGATAGAATGTGCATTCGCTCGTTTGGTCTAAACCGACCTTAAGAAAAGCCATTAAACAGGCATTTGCAACACTACTAATGATAAAACCGAAACCCAAGTACAGCCTAGTCAGTAGGCTAGGCTGCACTTTGCAATGGCTCAACGAAATCTAGTATTTATATACTTACTTATAAAGACTAGATTTCGTAGAGCCATTTTGAGAAGGTTATTATTGTAATTATCATAAATGATCTACAACATACCAAAAGCAGACTCAGACACCAGACAACAAATGAAAATAGTTGCCAAGAAAAAGACTCACATTGATTAGTCATTTTTGTCACATAAACATTTGCGTACTAAACAAGATTTTATGCACCTGCTTACATAAGAGTAGCAGTAAATATTAATTAGAAAGCAAACATACTTTGGCATGGTTCAGAAGATCATGATTCATCAATAGGACTAATGAAAGATAACGTAACAGTTTATATTAATAGTCGCCGGCGGCGTGGCATCGTCACCTAGAATTGCATTTGCAACACAAGCGGGTATTATTAGCCCGAGTTCACACATACTCGCCAAACGGCAGCAGTAGGTCGACTCATTGTCGAACCACTTTCTAATACTACCTACTGCTCACAGAAGTGTTTACTTGATGTCGCTGCGACAATGATACGTTTACGGGGGCGTTAATGCTACTAGACCGTCGGAGACGGCCACCTATCCGTCTCTTAAGTTGTTCCTTTAGAAGTCTCGAGTCTGAGATCACTTCTGTAAGTGCACGGATAATATGTCTCAAACTTTGTACTAACAAAAGAAATAATTTCGATAGCATTGATTGAAAATCCAATACAGATTTCCATTTTCATCAATTCGTGGTAATTATGTTAAATCTCAAAGCTGCTGTAACAATATTGTAATTCGAAAACTTGTATAAAAGAGAACATAATCAGTAACAGCATTCAAAAGACTGTCAATGCATCTATCAGAGGCGTAGCGCGCTCCATTCCTACCGGCTTCCCTTCGGACGATCGGAAGAGCAACTTCACCTACCACCATTGAAAAATAGCACATTCGGTAGTGTCTACCTACGATTGCTAAATAATATAGTACTACAGGTATTTATTACACCTACAATTATTAAAAAAAACATTATTTTTCTTAGAACAATTAGGCTAGAATAGGCGTTTTTATTTTTTGAATACTTATTATATTTAAACAATAAAAACGCCTATTCTTAGCTTTAAATTCAGCAACAACAACAAATTATTCTAAGTTTTTTTCTGCTTAAATCAATTAATTTTGTAATAAATTAATTCCAAATTAATTTTAATCTTTAAAACTGAACAATATCTTCTTCGGATTCCCTCCTACGAAATGTCAAGCATCAGATCGCCACTGGCATCTGTACTATAGGTACCTATAGTACAGTACTATAGGTACCTATAGTACAGTACCTATATGCCTAGCGAGATTCTTTGCATTTCATAGTTCTAGAGAAGGTAAAACACTGTGTTGCTAATCACAAAACACAAAAAAAACAGTACGACACAGGTAAAAATGAGCATTCCAAAATTACAATATCTGTCCACCTACTCACTACTCACTGGTCATACTAACGGCGACTGCAAGAAGTCACTTGATTGTTTCAACATACTTAATTGTAGTTATTCTCACGGCAGATATACATCCAACTACGATACTTACTACGACATGTTATGTCACTTCAAATAATCCAAGCATTTGATATAGTGAGACAGAAAACAAGCACTCTACAACAAAGTGAAAATTGTATTGAGTAGATCTGAATACATTCTTAAGAATATTTTGACACGACATACAAAGTTGAGCATGTTTCAGTGGAACTTAACGGAAATAAATCCCATGACTCAAAAAGTATCTACATAACCGTGACATTTGTTAGTCTGGAAGAAGCTCTTAGCAAATATCTTGACTATTTCTGTGAAATAAAGTAGAAACAAAACATGTAGCATCGTTAACTACCAAGTCATATGACTGATACTTCGCACAAACACGAAAGCGTGAATAATAATCTAGAAGAAACAAATAGTAGCGCGATAGAAATAGACAGCGGTATTGAAGCAACGGTCCGAAATAGAACCCCGCCTCCGAAGTCCAAACCAAAAGCAGTCAAGTTAATTATAGAAAGATCCCCGCAGGGACGTTTTCATCTCGTGATTCACCTGCTGAAAACTCGATTGTTCGCATTTTACGTCAATCGGTTGCGTGGTGTTTACGAGCGTGCGCGGCGCGACGACGGCGCAGGAGCGTCAGCTGACGGCCAGGAATAGCCCTGACATCGCGGCCACGCTATGCCGCTTGCGCCCGCGCACCCACAAATAGCGCGCTATAATTAGACGTCGGTGAAATCGTGGGTTTGTTATTTTTCTTTATCGTCTCCGTTACGCGATAATTGGGTTAGCGTGAACGACTGCATGTGGGCCCAATCGGGCGTCGGCGTGTCTCGAGCACTGCCGGCAGCCCGGCAACGCGGCACCACGCACACAGCTGCGGCCATTGTCCTGCCATGTGCCACCGCAACACAGGGCACTGCTACGCACGCCGCAATCACTTCTACTCGCATACTTGACATACTTATTCTAGATTTGAAAAGTGTCTCGTTATTGCACATTTTACGAGGAATTTTACGACTTATTTTTATATTATGTGCGAAGGCAATGATGAATATCTACCTACATAATTGATGAAAAAGTAATGATCTGACCCGACTTCTTGTGGATATAATTTCTGGCAAATGACGATCAAAAGTTTAACAAAGAAAAGCGACAAAGAAAAACATTTCCTTTTATTAAAGCAAAACTGTTGTATTTCAAGAACTTGCAATTTATTCAGATCTAAGAAAAGATTTCCTCTGAATTATAATTAAAATATGCAGACGTCAGAACTAATTAGGTGGCGAATGACGACTGAGTATCTGAACATTATCCCTACCTCACGCCAATACCTTCGGCGTGTTTATGAAAACACATTTTCATGTTTCAACGTATCCCGCAGAAATAGATTCTTTAGTCTATGTGTTTTTCTTTTATTTATGCTACTGTGGGGCTACATCGCGTTCATTACTAATGATCACTAATGTTATGACTACCTATCTTATTTTTACCTAAAAATAAACTGTTTCAAAAGTTTTTCATTGTTAAATTGTATTGTGTGTGTCATGTCAAAACAAAAATATTATAATGCTTGTCACGTACCTCTGGATGTATGGGTATAAGAACGTACATAATGTAATTAGTAAAGTTGATTTGAATAATATAATAGCCCTATAGATACATGAATGACTTATTTATGCGATGTATATGAGAGGTTAAGACCAAAGAAACAATGGATGATATGGCTAGGAAGGACTTGAATACTAACATGACGGCTAATATAGATACACGGAAAAAGAAGAAATTCCTACAACGCCAAACTCAAATAGATATGTGGATGGGAACGAGGAGGGAGATAATGAAGCGTTGTTTAAATGCCTTGAAACAAATGATTCTTATCGTGGAAATAACTTAGGTTCAACTTCTAAGCAGATTCGAAAATTCAATAGTTAGATGAGCTGGACTTTAAAAGAAACTGTGACCTCTTAGTTTGTTTCTCGTAGTGTCTTTCTAGTCAAAGTAGTCAGATACGAAACCCTAAACTCATCTTACTTTAAAACATAGGTACTTACCTAAGTAATTTTTGAATTGTAAGTGTTTTTTTTAACAAATTTACAGAAAAAAAAACATTATTATTATAGCTTTTGCTCATCGAGGTAATTTACACTCCCATAATGAAACGAGTACTACGATTTATGTATACACCTATGTTTTCCACCTATTTCTACTTAACTGACACCTAAGGAAAAGTAGCTTCATTAATCATCATCTGGAAGTGACTTCTAGAAATAAAAATCGTTCATACTGAAAAAACAAGGCATTATTTATTTTAATCACGATGAATAATTTTTTACGCGCCCATTACTCAACTGACTATATTTATTTTTACTAAGCCATTCATGTCTCAATTTATAATATCTAAACAAAGTTCTGAGACTGGCTGAGAGTCTGAGACAAACTGTTTAAACTGCGACGGAAGTTTTTTTTTATTTATCATGTATATCATGTTGTCTATGGGGCTAAGTATATTGTAATATCTCGCGTTATATTTCCTTGATCTTGAGTGGTTAGGTCACCGCCCACCAGCTAAACCTACACCTAACGACTCGTAATTACTGTTAACCACACGTTTATACAATCTACCAATCTATTATCTGATCGTTTATACAGCGTATTATAACGTACGTAAATTTTTGTTTGTTTTTAATTTTGGAGCAAGGAAGTTGCGAATAATGTATTTGTTTAAAAGTAAAGTAAGTATTAAAATTAAAATATATACAACTTTATTACAAATTTTATAGTAAAGGAGGAATCTAAACTAAACTAGTAACTAACTAATCTAGATCATGTCACATTTGCCCATTATACGGACTAACAGAAAAAATAAGATTTACCTAAGTATTAAAAACGAGACCAGTGTTGTTTTTTACAACGGGATGCATAAATCTTAATATTTATTCTGTTATACATATATCTATATAAAATAAAAAATATATGATCATATATATATATTATAATATAAATTAACGTAGACGAAAAAACCTACAATAAAATGTTAAGCAGTAGGTAAGTACGGATTGAATTTTGAAATTAATATTTATTAGCTGTCGTATTATAACATCACTAATTTGTGTTTAGTCATTTAGAGTAGTAAAAATATATGTATCATCTGCAAAGAATGTAGATCACAAAAACATAAAATTCAACTTATCTACGAGATCAAAATTTAAACATCAACTGTGTAATAAATAACATTTATTATTCTTGCGACAAAAACGCTATTTGCATAGGTGGTAGTATAAAATGTTATGTGCTAAAACAGTCTGAGTATATTATTAGTTTATTAGGTGAATGTATATTATGGATGTTAAATATCAAAGAATTGTTAAAATATTCCAGCTCCCTGCGCTACGCATTTAATAAGTACCTACTTATATTTAATTTTGGAAAATTCTTTGTATTTTTCTGCTTCCATAATATCATAAATCAGAGGCAAATTGGTAAAAAAAACATAACAGGCAGTCACTTCCATGAGCACCTATAACAATATTCGTTCATCCGGGACCGCCGAAGTCCCGCAGTCACCAGCCGTGCCTTTTCTCCACAACCTTTTCTCGAACTAAATAGACTATTTGCAGAGCCAGAAAAAATATAGTTTAACTCTTTCCCCGGTTTTTACTATAGTCGATTTTTTACTGTTTGTTTTACCGGACATTACTAATATTTTAACGGAATTACCAAAAAAAAACAACCAACCCTTAAAACTACCATGCCGTACCAATTTCAAAAGAAATTGACCTAAACTAACCGTTAATAAAAAAAATACCTAAGTTACTAGTCTCTATTTTAAATTAAATAAACTAAAAATATGTTTTTAGCATTGTGACATACTTCCTCAAATATCACTAAGTATTCAAAAATATTTTACATGATTCTGTTACAGGGTTGTTACTTTAATAGTAACATATTGTAGTCCTATATTACAAAAAACTATCATACAGAAAAAGGTCATAGTTTGCTCATTAGAAATGTCCTAACTAGGACTATCTGAAGCTACGTACGTAGGTAGTAGTCAGGAGGCTCGCGCGCCAAGTCACAGGGGGCAGGAGGAAATCGGAGGTTTCGTGGTGAAGAAGGCGGCGGGCGGCTGCGGGCCGGGGGGGCGGCGGGGGGGCGGCGCGGGCGGTAGGCGGCGTCGGGCGGTGACGTCAGCCAGGGGGGGCAGCGCGCCGCGCGATTGGCGGAGCTGCGCGCGCCGCTACCGAATATGGGACCGCGGCTCCATTGATAAAACTGCGACGCGGGGTCGCGCGGCGCCAGTCCCCTTCGCACAGGCCACGCGAGAGGCCGTCTTCACGCTGGCGTTGTTCGTAATTCCGCTGGGCCCTTGGGCCGAGGAGCAGGTGGTGCCGGACGGGATGGGCACCGACGCGGATCACCCGAACGGCCCGCACCTGCTCTCCCTGGCTGATGTCGGCGCGCTCGGGTTCGACTGCGCGCTGAAGCCGGTGTTAGCGCCGACGCCTGGATCCGGCACGCCGACCGACCTCAACACGCCCGTCACCACTTCGGACCTGCCCGCCTTCTTCCCGACGCTGCTCGAACCTCCGTCGATCTCAGGTGCGAATCCATGCCGCTGCCCCACTGCTGCTCCCTGCACTAACGCGCTCTGACGGGACTCGTAGGCGGCCTCGCCCCCGCCGGCCACCGGCTGCCGACCGATAACGTTGTAAATAAACAATCCGGTCTCCTTCGCCATCGGGATGTCCTTCGATGCCCTTCACGACTTACAGTGCTCTAGCTTCCGTAAAAGCACTTCGGTTTCGCGACAACTTTGAATTATCGCGATACGATAGATATAAAAGTTTCCTGGCGCGCGGTTCAAGTTACAGTGTTTAGTGAAATGGAAAGTTCAGCGGCCCGTGTCATATGTTCGGATCGATACATGAAGCTGAATGGAGTCCCTTGTGCACCTAGTTGCCTGCACTATACAGGGTTACCGTCAGCGTATCTAGTCGTGACCTGTCATGCGTTCTAAGTGCGTTATTATTTAAAGACAAGATTTTGGAGATATCAATTGGGGTAAATATACTTAGGAAATCTTTACTTAACATTTAGAATTTTCAATAGAGTCAATTCTGATGATAATTTTTGAAAAAAAGTTTTTATTATCACAATTGGAAAACGATATTAAAAATGATACTTATTAGTG
The DNA here is from genome assembly GCA_963853775.1 of Xanthia togata. NCBI lineage: Eukaryota > Metazoa > Arthropoda > Insecta > Lepidoptera > Noctuidae > Xanthia > Xanthia togata. Next base: position 14,454,216 of record OY970803.1, read on the forward strand.
TTGTAAAGTTGGAACGGGCTAACATTTTTAAAATTAAATTATACATATCATATTAGCAGCTCTACCAGCCTAAAAATATTATTCAATTGTTGATACTTAATAAAAATAAACTTATATTCGTTTTGTTTTTATTCATAAATATGGTGATGAGTTTATGTTAGGAGGGGTTGTCACTCATGACATTAAAGAGACATTAACTTAATCCAATGTCTCTTTTATTTTTCTTTAAACTTTATTACTGTTACCTACTTATATGAATAACACATTTACTTTTATAAATTAAGTGTCAATCGCCTATTATTCCTATAAATATATTACTAAGTTTTGTTAAAAGCTTAGGGGGCAGTTCAGATAGGTATTATTTACACTACAACTTTATATATTAGGTATACCTTGCAATTTAAAATATTTTATTAAATAACTACTGCATCACCTTTGTACGTATTTTTCTGTTCATTTTTTGTCTTGTCTTTTTATATGTGTGTACATAAACTGTTAAATAAAATAAATAAAAACACTGATAATTTTTTCATCAAAAATTTTGGTGTGATGGAAAAAAATATCAGTAGTTATTATTTAAAAACTACTCTAATCTCTAACTGGCAATAGATTTATAAAAGGTCTTAATAATTTTCATCACACGGATACTCCGAAATGAACGAACGCACTCTTCAACTGTTACTGCACGCAGTCCATTGCTGAACCTTGCTCTTAAAAGATACCTACGTTTGCAAAAACATAATATTCCCAGTAGGTGATGGTCAACGGTCAGAATGATCGGTCGGTACATGTCCGGATAGTTTAGTGATACGCACTTATCGACTTCCTACGTTATCGAGCGCCGCGTAGCATTGCGCCATCCGCTGGCCGTGCTGCAACTACACAACATGCAAAAATACTACCGATAAAAAAACACATTCCGCAAATTTTATTATTTAGGTAGGTACGTAAATATAAACTTTAAATTAAACGTAGCCGATTAATAAGAAGTTAACTCGCACTGTAATACTTCAGTGTCTCGACGTCACCGAAGCGGTACACACATACAAACAATTGTTTTAGCAGTAAAATACTCGTAATGTACCTCATGACTTATTTTTTTTTTTACGTCGCTTCTTATCAATATACCGCGGTTTGCTAGCACAAGCACTTCAGTATATCAACACTACGTAAGCTGAACTTTTGTGCTTTCCACGTGTGCTACAACGTAGTAGTAGGTAGTCAAATTTCAGCACAATATGCCAATATTAATGGAATGTTATTTTTGTTACAGGTACACTAACAGGCGATGAGCTATCGCTAGGATGCTCACCTCGACGGCACAAGCATGAAGCATCATTGTCCCCTGGGGCCCGCGCCGAGGATGCCAGCAATGCATCCAGTGCAAGTGCGTCCCTGTACGGGCCCCCGGGCAGCGGGGTTGGCAAGCGCGCGCCCTCGCCACCGCTGCAGTGGCTGCTGCCGCCCGGGACCGGCCCCGGCAGCGTCGATAAGTACTTCCAGCAAGAGTACGAGGAGCGCGTGGAGCTGCTGCCCCCTGAATGCCAGTCGTACTGCACGCCCGCGCCCTGCCCGCAGCCGCAGCACTGCGAGTACCGCCCGCCGCCGCAGCCGCAACAGCAGCACACGTGGGACACGCAGGAGTACGCCAGTGCACCTCAGCCCACCCCGGGGCCCTCCGGCCTTCCCAAGCGCGAGCCGTACCCGAGCCCGGCCGGCCCCAGCGACAGACCTGTGCAGCTAGCCGAATACAACCCGTCCACCAGCAAAGGGCACGAGATCCTCTCTCAAGTGTACCAACAAAGTGCGCAACCGCTACGGCTCGTCGCGGTCAAACCTCGCAAGTACCCCAACAGGCCGAGCAAAACCCCCGTCCACGAGCGGCCATACGCATGCCCAGTGGAAGGCTGCGACCGCAGGTTTTCGCGGTCGGACGAGCTGACGCGGCACATCCGCATACACACGGGCCAGAAACCGTTCCAGTGTCGAATCTGCATGCGCTCGTTCAGCAGATCGGATCACCTGACGACACACGTGCGCACGCACACGGGCGAGAAGCCGTTCGCGTGCGACGTGTGTGGACGCAAGTTCGCGCGCTCGGATGAGAAGAAGCGGCACGCGAAGGTACACCTGAAGCAGCGGCTGAAGCGCGAGCGAGGCAGCGGCGGCCACCACGAGCACGGCCACGCGCCGCTCTAGCACGCGCCCGCCGCCGCCGCCGCCGACCACTCCGACGACGACAGTGGCGGCAGTCTTAGCTCCTAAGCGGACAACTGAACTTTTTTATACTTTCACGTTGAAATTATCGAATGATTTCAGCGCTTAGGTGTAAATGAATTGTCTTTAACAAAGCTTTATTAACTCTACATGTGTAAATTCACTGAAATTTATATATATATCTTTTTATACATATTTGTAATTACTATGGTAGGATTCGATTTGCTCGATGTATTTATTTAATTAGATAGGTTAATTGAAAATCGACTGGGAACAAACGTAGATACGAAGCGATGTGGCCTAATGTGTCCAGTGTGCGTGTCGTTACGTTTCTATGCAAAGAGAACTTTGTCGCATCGTGTGGTGACGTTTAAGTCACTGTCGTCCTCGGCATTATGTGAACACATATCTTTCTGTCTGACGATGGCAGGCGAACGGGTAGGCTTAAGTGTGTCTCGAATAGATATTCTCTTGTTAAGCTATCGATTAGTTATACGTTGTTGTATTATTAGACAAGTGACCATTATGAAGATGAACTGTACTTGTAACTTGACTGAAACCGTCTTCTTGACATCGACAGCGAGAACTAATTGATACCTAAGTATGTGACAAATTCTGGAGGTAAACCTATTCTGCCTAGGACTACCTACTTAAGTATTGTAGGTATATTTAATATTCTTATATTTGACAAAACTAACGTGAAACTGTGCCATTAATTTAACTTTATAACGTGCCACTGCAATTTTTTTTTACATAATTATGTAATTAAATAAGTATAACACGACTGCTGAATAAGTGATAACTATAATTATTTCGTTATACTATATTTCTAGTCGAAGATAAAGTATAAACGCGAGAATATCGACTATTATGTTTGTTTTTTAGATATAATTAATGTCTGCCATTACTAACATTATATATTGACCTTTCGACAGCTGCTGTCATGATCTTCTCTTGCTCAAACATTTAATTTAACTAAATTTGCTCAAGTCTGCTTCTGGTACATATTCGTGTGATATGGTTACTTTACATTTCCACTAATATTCTTTGTTTCGCTCACACCATGTGTTGCTCTCTTCGTGCACTTGTTGTTCAGTAATTTCACTTTAACGTTTCCCAGTGGCATATATTTTTATAGTGTACGTATTATTACATAGACTAATCTAGTAAAAGTTTAGCATGTAGCGTTTAAATTATGATCTCTTAATCATTAATAATTATTTTCAATCGTAGCGAGGGCCCTTTATTTATAATACTCATAAGTTTCTGTATAGGTGTAACTACGTGTAAGATTCATTTTTGGATATCAGTAAGTGTGATGACGATGTCACACTTGCTTCTATAGCATGACTCGCGCGGTCACAGGCCGACCGTTAGGTAGCTAAATAATTACTGCATTACCTTTTAACTTCATGAGATTTATTGCATTATTTTAATAAACGGTTTAATAAGGTTTTAATAAACAGTAGAATTCCTATACATTCACATATATAATAACAAAAAAAAAAGTTGCGAGTTTTTAAGTAATGCGGTTTAAACACTGGGTTGGGATGGGTTTATTTATAAACGTTGCTTAAAGTTAAGTAATGATTAGCGACTGTTTAACCATACATTCTTGACGTTTGAACGTCACTTAAGTTTAAGCAACGTTTACAAATAAACACCTGTGCGTTTAATCTTCTTGTTTTTCTCATATCTGAGTACAAAATTTAGCACAAAATAGTCGTAACTTTGTCATTTAAATAATTCAAATGAAAATATATTTTTATGGAACTGCCTTCGCAACTATGATACTTTTGTACTAGTTCCATGAAAAAAATATTTGGGTTGGGTACATACTACCTAGACACATAATGACTTTAGAGAGTAGGATTAAATGAACAAATAGTGCAGTCGTAACAATCCGGATCTAGATCAGACTGCTAGTGTCACCGAACAAACAGTGATAGAACTACAGGGTGGGCCTTTCAGTAACGTCGGTCATTATGAATTTAAGAAATCTGACAATAATATTACTAACTCTTGCGCCTGCAATGCAACCCACTAACTGCGAATGGGAGCGGTTCAACCTATTCAACCGTGTACAAGTTATCACTTAGTCTAACGTGAATATTTTGTCTTCAAATATAAAGCACTTGTCCAGAAATGTCAGCACGTCACTGTATTAGATCGCCGCGGCGCCGTTCCCAGGTTATGAAGTCGCTTCGAAGCCTCAGTAGGATGAAGTGGCGGAAGCGCGCTCGTGCGCCGCCTCTGCACGCATACGCGCACGACCCTGCTCCCGCGCATCATGAGAATGTGGTGTACGAGTTTATAATGTTTTTTAAAGTTTTAGAAGAGACGAAGTCTCCGATAGACAAGGCTAGAGTAGATAGGTATTATAAATCGTATTCATGTTAAACAAACGAGTGTAAATTATTGAAACGGAAAAGACTAAATTCTTACACATTTTACATAATGTTGCATCGCGTTCGCGTTAACGTTATTGATATACGGTGTTTGTATTAGGTTACGAGTTACGACTTGCCCATTGTTTGCTTCCCGCCGGCGAGCCTCGCGGGGCGGGATGGTGGAGCGATCTCGCATTGTTACATTATGTTTTACATTCATACAGCCCCGTGCTTCACATGAACATTTCACGTTAATATACCTAGCTCTTAAAGAACTATTCAGCAAATACGATATCCAACTTTTATGGTGTTCACCTAATAGTGAATGAGAAGGAATTCTTTATGAAATTGTGTATGGTACATTGTTTAAGCTATCTCATGTATTTCACCCGAGTGAAAGATGTTGTTGATGTTCTATAAATATACTTAGTCATAAGTAGGTATTGTTAAATCTCACTAATTTTTACTAAATTCTATTTAATTATAATATTTGTAAATACACTGACTAAATTTGAATTTAATGTGTATATAAGAGAAATGAAATTTTTATTTAATGAATCCACCTAAGGTGATGAAATACAAATTGTTGAAAATTTGAAATATGGAGTTTGTCTTTACTTTGCCTTCCACATCAAAACTTCTTACAGAACCCTAAAACGCATGTTTATACAAAACAGAAAAATTGGTAAGTATATATATATATATATAATTATCTAACTCTACAAAATGGATTAATGAATTCTTAAAGAATAAATTAAATAGATTGTACAATTGGGTATTGTAAAGCTATACTATATTCTATTTAAATTCAAGTTCACTATTTTGATTCAAATTGTGTAGGTATTTAAGTTTCACATCAAATCAAAGATATAATTTGAATAGTTCTGCAATGGAAACAGACCAGTAAGACTGGGAATAACATAAAAACTTCGGTCAAATATACCAAAAGTTCATAGTGGCGCCATCTACACGAGAATGGGTCAAACATCACCACGGTTAGCGTCTTGCATATCTACGAGTGACGCAATCTAGAAACAGGCAGCAATGTCACATCGTGGAAACACTGGTCACCGCTAGATGACGCTTTTGAACTTGTTCGAGAGATAAACACAAGGTTAGCTCGCATTTAGGAAGATGGCGTTACTATTCTGCTGTATAGCAATAAAATTGCTTAGCGTCCAGAGAAGCGTTGGAAATAATAAAATACATAAAATGTTATTCGTGAATGTGCAACAAGCATTTGACATCATAGATTGCTATTTCAAAGCGGAGATTTAACCATTGGATAATGTTTAACTTAACGTTTTGGAAGTTTTATACAGATAAAATAATTTATGGGTATTAATCAAGGACTCGAAGCTCGAACTCGAAATTCTTTGACATGGAAGTTGGAGTACCACATGGTTTATTCCTGCGACTAGCTCTGTTTGAATAAAAAAGGACAGAATTTTTTTAATCAAAAATACCTAAAATCTCACATTTTTAGATATCCTTTAAACACTTGCGATTGCTTTTAGAAGACTTTACAAGCTGACAGGGATTTATTTGTAAGAAAATAGATCAATGAGACTTCGATTGTGTAATTTAATCGCTACCAGTTTTGTTATCGTGCCATTTACCATTTCTGTAGTCAATTATCTCTACATAACTTAGATTCATAGTTTACAGAGTTAAATCATCTTATGTATGGTCTGTTCCAAAAGTATCTGATGAAAATGTAAACAAATGAATCAGAAAATGTACCTCTTGAAGCATTCCGCTGCCAGATAAGCCTCTTTACACGTGAAAAAGACCAAATATCACTTAAAAATATCACATAAAAAGTTAGCACGTTTGACAAGAATTCAACATACTTGTCATAGAAATAGAAGTCCATAAGTCCGAAGTATTTTGAATTCCCGTAGCCTTATGTCGTTAGTAGTAGAAGATTGTTGAATTCAAGCATTTTGTTTTGGTTATTCTTTATGTTAGTATTCCAGTTATCTATCACTCAGCCCCCCTACATAATTTTGCATTTCTTACGGGTCTAAAATGTTTTTAATTCGGTTCCAAACAGAAAAGGCCGGTGCGGCCCCACCTACCGTCTAAGCCGCCTCCAACGCCAGGGTTCTGCGCATTGCCAGATCCTGCACTATCGCCGTCTGCGCGGAATCAGGTGCCACGTTCTGGAGCGGGCGCCTCTGTAGCTAGGCGGGCGGTTCTGCAGACGGTTCTGCTAATGAGATCGAGTCAGCCACGACAGCGAGCTCCTCCCATCGTTTTCCAGCGGCGCTTCGTCTTGCCGTCTGGGCCAGGCTACACTCAGGCTATTCCAAAATCGATTCCTTTTTATCCTGTATTTTTATTTCACTTTTGTTTTTTTTTGCCGCCAATATTTTTTGTCTGTATCACTAGCCAAGCTTCTTATGGTCGCAGGTTCATCGCGTCGTTTTTTTTTTTAACTAACGGTAATTCGCTCGAGCTAAACTCCGAGGTAAATCACATATGCCGATGGGCTTAGCACTTTTCTAAAAAAAAAATACACAAATTACATTTCAAAAAATCTCACTCGCTTACTCTGACAATTGTTTTTTTTTTTATCCATCACGCTGACGACTGTATTATTTTTTTAAACCAACCATATATTACTTGTTTCTTTTTTTTTAATTATATTAAGTATATGTTGTGTTATTTACCTGGATTCTGCGTTTCATTGTTCTATCTATATCGTATTTTAAACGTAGCTAGTTTTTTTTTTTGCTTCTTGTCAATTTGTAGTGCCACTTAAAAATGGAGTGCTTTGATTTTATTTCAAAGAATAAAATCAAAGCACTCCATTTTTAAGTATACTTTTGTTGGAAAAAGTGGTGACGTATAAAGTTGAAACCTTCTAAATAGACAGAATGTTTAGTGAGTGTTTGCGTAAGAATTTAACCTGAAGAGTTTGTTAACACTTTCATCAAATACTTTCGGAAGACATTAGGTGTTGCTATTTCAATAATGTATAGTTACTACACACTTCCACGTACAGTCTGTTGTCAACATTATCTGACCCACCCTAAAAACAAACGAATGTGGACCCTGTGCTTGTAACATTAAGGTTTATTCAATTTATATGAGCATATCAGACTAGTTAGTCGATGAACAAATAAAATAATAATACAGACACGCAAATTTGATCTTTAACACGTAACGTTAAGGTAAACCCACCCAACATTGTCGGAGCCACCGGCATTATGTATCATTTTGTTATGCTATTTTAATCATTATCTCGTTGACATTAAAGTTGAAAAGCTTTTAAGTCACACTACATAATTACAACCCAATCTTTAATTTCGCACGTTTCTAACAAGTGCTTGTGGCTTAGCGGTTTGATGCTGGATTGGCGACGAACAACATGTCGGTTCAAAAACACAGTCCACCTATTATCAGTTCCTTTTTTTAATAAATAATAACACACATGATAATAAAAAAACTACATAAAACAGAAAATAAAAAATTCTAAAGAGACGTTGTTTTTGCAATATAGTAAGACAAGGTAAAATATGTTTGCGCGTAGTCACTGCATACCCTTAGGTTTTGTAATGAATACGAATATTTATTTTTCAACTACCCACTTATTACAAATTATGCGAAAATATTACCATTTTAGAAAGTTTATATTTGAAGGTTATCCGTCTATAGTTCTTTACAATAAACAAGAAATGGTTTTGTAATAAATTCTAAATTAAAAGCAAAACAATTATTTTGTCGCAGGATTTGATCTCGCAACTTGTTTTTCCCAGTCTTATATTCAGACCACGAGACCAGAATTACTTGAAGATAGTTATTAAAATAAGTTATTACACTAATTATATTATAACAAGTAGTTATAACATATAACCTAACGCTAACGTTTTAAAGATCAAATTTGCGTGTCTGTATTATTATTGTATTTGTTCATCAAGCCGTCGCGTCGCTTGTCTGTTAAGCTCATTTAAATTGAATAAACCTTATTGTTAATGTCAGAGGGTCCAAATTCGTTTGTTTTTAGGGTGGGTCAGATAATATTGACAACAGACTGTACGTTAGAACTTAAAAAAAAACCTCTTGTTGATTTGTTGCTACCACTACATTTTTAGATTAATTATTATGTGTAATGTACAATGTATTGTGTGCCTGATATTATTCAACGCTAGTGAAGATAGTGACCCAATATAATAAAAAAATACAGTTAAAGGTATTGAAGACAAAACAAACTATATTAATAAACGAGTTGTGATATAATTTATATAAAAATCACGAACATATTTTAATAGACACAATTCGTCAGAAAACTCCATGCAGATATGGATTTGTATCTACTCTATTAAATTTGTTATTTTATGGTAAAATAAAAATATCCATAATCCTCCATCTTCGTCAGTAATAAATAACATAGCTTTGGACAACAAAATCTGACAATTATATCAAATAAGTAATGGAACAAAGACAAAAACCGAGTGCATATAAAATATAATTATGAATGTTTAACCACAGTAAAAAAAAAAGATTTTATATATTATTGCCAAAATGATTGTATCTCAAAAAAAATAATGATGTTTTAAATATCGTGTGTGGTTAAGAGCTCAACTTGTGTGAAGTTATATACATTATAATATAGATATGTTATTATTATGATTGTAGTACAGCGTTGTACCGATTGCTGTAAAATAATTCAGCGCCGAACACTTTTCACATTTTGGTGAAAAAAAAAAAAAACATTTCCTCAATTTTGAATTATTACATTCAGTCTTGTTATCCCTACTTGCTTATAGAAATCGTAAATAACATGGCGTGTGAACTTTATGGAATAACATACCAATACAAGCACATGTGCCGCCGTGTTCACCAATATGACAAATTACTTTAATTCTCATCTCAACTCGCTATTATATTAGATTATTATAATTTATTACAAATTTAGTACCATTGGAATGATAAACAGTAAAACTTTGAACTATCGAACGCCTACGGATATAAAACTTTTACAATCAAACAAATAAATAAATTATAATCATAGCTATAGAAACTGAATATACACAATAGCACCTAATTCATATCAGTCTTAGATTTTAAGCTATAACGTCCGTTTACCTATCCGAATGAACGATTACGGTAATCTAGACTACGCCTAAGACATATTACAAAAATAGTATTCATTTATAAGGAGCCAATTCTAAGCGGTCGTTTGTCATCATTTTCATCTATCTCACTAGCTAAATGTGTAAAAACTGTAACTTCCTTTCTACCATGTATGAAATAAAAGAAACATGCATTTCAACACAAATAATGTTTAATTTTCTTATTTAATATTAACAATGTAACGCCACGATGTCATTCACCAGATAGAAAGCAAGGTACTTGAGTACAAGTTTAGCTGAATATCTGCCTTTGCTCACATGTACTAAATTGTTCACCAGGTAAGAACTAGGACTCAGTCCATCAGCGGTTCCTGAGGCGTCCGGACACACATATCAAAATATCAGTGTTCTTTCCCGATCACAGAAACAATACTAGACACGAAATATCTAAATATATTTAATATAAAACCCAGTCAATCTATTACAAAACTGTACATACATCTGAAAAAAACAAAACTACTTTCACTCGCGCTTCTATTCTTATTTATATCTTCTTATGAACAATCAAAGTTAAGTAAAATATTATAGACAATTTTTATTTGATTTTATTTTAAAGAAAGAACCTGTCACTTGACCAAAGACTAGACCGCGTAATATTACAGTTGGATGTTTACCAAGCAGCACAGGGCGTGCTATGTGGTCTCCTCGTAGTGCTCGTCGGCCTTCGCGAGGTTGGGCTCGGACTCCGAGCGGCGCTTGAGCCCGTCCGCGTCGGGCGACAGCGGCCGCTCCGCCTCTTCGACTTCCGCGCACACGCTGGCCGCCTTGATGTCGGGCGCACTTCTGCTCACATCCACCTGTCCAACAAAACAGTTTATTTATTGATACACTTCAACGACTTACTCACTAAAACAAACGCAAACAAAAATCATATTCAACTTTAGGTGTATTTGTCACTCACAGAAGTGTACAGCACTAGCAGAAGACTTAGGTAATGATTAGAGGTATAAGATACCGTAAGTTCTATTACATAAGTTACAAAATAAAACGAAAATGACCTAATCATTATCATAAAAATGAATAAAATCATTATTAAGATAATGATTTTATTCCTGTGAGTTTGTATGTATAAACACATTCACACGTCAAAAATAAACTACGTTTAGGCGGCTCGTGTCGCACACAGGTCTTTAAGTTATTGAAATAAGGTCTAAACTGCAATGTGTGATCTGATCAGAGACGATGTCACTATTTATGCTTAAGGCTCGTTTAGTAACATTATGATATCGATCGAGAACTGGTAGAATGACAAAAACTAGTTTCTTAAAACAATTATATTTCCATTTTTTTTATTTTTTTCCTTTGATTCTGGTAAAATAAAGTAGAATTGGAAAAGTAGAACTGCTAGTAAGGACTTAATCTTCTTTTCGAATCAATAATAGTAATCTTTTCTAAATTGCCAAAGCCCAATAGGTGGCCTTTTATGTCCTATTATGACACTTTAGCCGCTCTAACAAATGGGACATAGTCTGGGCAGGAGCACGCCACTCGCACTGGGTGGCAAAGGGTATAGATCTCTTTCATCCACCATTTTGCTATAAAGTATATTTACAGCGGCCTATTTGGGTGCGTAGTCTAGTAAGGCAATGTCCTACTGCAGGACAAAGGTCTCTCATACAGAGCATTCTTCACCATGCTAGCTCAAGATGGGTTGGCAATTTCAGACTTATATTATTAACTAATCCAAGTTTCCTCACGATGGTTTTCTTCACAGATTTCAGTAATCTCCAAGATAAACTAAGTACATATATTATGTATTAAATAAGTCTAAGTAATATGAATTAAGCGAAATATTAGAAAATACATGTAAGTATGTTTAGTCAATCGCATGTCAACAAAAGTTAATTACTTACCATTTCTGTTTCAAGGAAGTCACCAGCTTCCTGTTTCACTTGTGCATTCATTTTGTCATTCAAATAACACACGCCATTGAGGTCAATCGCGCTGTTGGAGAATATCGCCGCAGCACCAACCGACGCGTCCACTAACGGCTCGCTCTGATGAAAACATATCAAAGATAAGATTATATTGAGCTTTAATTATTTTTGTATACAATACATAATTATAAAACATAATTTATTTGAGTACACTTAGAAATATATACATAAAAAAGGTCTGGGAAGAGGGTGCGTGAGTCCTCTGTGGAAGGGAGGAGGGGATAGCCTATAGGTATGCCAAAATAATATTTCATTATCATCAGCCTATCTAAAAGTGATCGCTACATATAACTATTAAGTCACTTTTTGTTTGTTAAACCGGAACGCGTGGTCGCGCCGACAGAGGACGCTTTCCGGTTTTCCGAACAAAAAGTGACATTTAATTTGAACTTGACGATCACTTATTCACGCGTTCATCGCTTTTGGTTAGGACGCGGGGGAGTCTCCAGTCACACGTGATTTAACTCGATCCATGCGTACTCTTGACGGTAAATCTCACTATTGACGGTAAATTACAATGGGGCCCACACATGGAAAAATTGTCAGTAAAGCAAACTTCGGCCGTCTATGCTGTTAAAAAAATTAGACAGATAACTGACGTAGACACAGCCAGAATTGTTTATTTCGTTATTTTCATAGTCTTATTTCATATGGAATTCTTCTCTGGGGAACCTGTTCGGACATTAATACTATCTTTTTTCTACAGAAAAGGGCTGTTCGAGCCATTTACAACCTAGGTCCGAGGGATTCCCTTCGAGAAAAAATCAAAGAAATTACTTATCCATTAAACGATTTAAAAGCTGTATTAAGACCAAACTTTGTAAAAAAGGATACTATAAAATTTCGGATTATTTAGAAGATAAAAAAGCTTGGGATTGAGCTTTATGTGACAAAATCAAAAAAAATAACATTATGCCTAATTATTCAGTAAACTCATCAAAATATACCAGTAATATTTATATACTACTGGTATCAATGTTTATACATTGACATTGTTGAATAGGTGATTACTTTGTAAAGTATTATATTATTTTATTTTTTGTGAATGTGAGGACTATGTGGTTTTTATTTCTCTTTCTTTCTCAATTAGTTTTAATGATGGTCTGGCAGTTTGAGTAGTTTATGCGGCCTACCCTAATGTCCTTTATTTGGTATTGTTCGTAGAGTTGAGCTCCTTAAGTTCTGAGTTGAGCTCCCTGATTACTGACAAATGCTTGCACTGACTGGACAGGTCCACTCAAATCTGTGTGGTTCTTTTCTCAAAAGACCAGTTCAGACTAATCTACATGGTCCCCATATAGCCTGACCAAGATTATGTCTGGACTTTAAAAGAGACTGTAACCTCTGAGTTTGTTTCGGCCTTTCTTCTCAGAGTAGTTAAGATAGGAACCGCCGAACTCATCTAGCTAATTTTTAATTATTTTTTTAAGATGAAGTGTAAAAGTGATTCCAATATCCTAATAACAGAATAAACAATTTCATTTCATTTCTTAATTAGCTTCCGGTTTTCCGAACAAAAAGTGACATTTGATTTGAACTTGACGATCGCTTATTCACGCGTTCATCGCTTTTGGTTAGGACGCGGGGTACTGCTGCACACAGGAGTCTCCAGTCACAAGTGATTTAACTCGATCCATGCGTACTCTTAAATAGCTACTACCAGCCAGCCTTCAAAGATCGTCCGTCGCCCCACCTAGTCTGAGGTCGTCATTGCCCTACGCTTCCCGGTCACCATTCAGGAACACTTAACGGTCGTCACTGTTGTGTATGGCTAGCGTGTGTATATTATAATGGCTGGCATTGCCACTTCTACTTACTTGTTCAGACAACAATATTTTTTTTATACAAATGCGGTAAATCGTTAACTTACCAGTATAACATTCTCAGGAACTGTAAACTTTAATTGCGTTGGCTTTTTTGGGGGTGGCATCTCAGTGTCTGGTGCTTTGTGAGCATAGAAATGGTCTTTAGGGGTCAAATCTTTTTGTTCTCTGAAAAAACAAAACCTTTTTATAGAGTTACCTTCTAAACCATAGGTTTTCAACGTGGGCGATATCGTCCCCTCGTGGGCTTTTGATACTTTCAGGGGGGCAGTAGAAGGTCCAGAGAAATTTAGGGGGCGTTCAGATGGCACAGAGGGGCGTGGGCGGGTTTAAATATTAAGTCTAAATAAACCGGTCGAGCGAAAGTCGGACTCGCACACGAAGGGTTCCGTCAGTAGCGTGCACTCCATACATGCAAATAAGCTGCATACCATGTAGTCTTATACATACATGTCCCCCGAAATGATAAATAACTATAACTCAGAAGAAAACATGGTTTCAAATTAATCTAACTTATTCGCCATCTAAAAATAGTGCAATCCACGAGCGACGACGCGCCCCACTCCGCGATTACTATTTTTTTTTTTTACTAGGGCATCTCGTAGCTTACCTCTGTGGTCCTGACTACTTAACCGGACATTCCTGTGGCTGAATTAAGCTACTACACTCAAGGCCTCCAGCCAGGGGAAAAAACTATTATATTTAAAACTAGGCGAGCGCTCGCTAAGGGCACCCCCTGTGGGGTACGGACCTCGGCTTAGGGCGACGCTGGGGGGAGGGTACAGCAAGTTGGGACAAGCTGGATCAAGGATGGTTCATGATTATTAACTGGGGATTTAAAGCTACTGGCTCAGCATCGACGCGGGCTGGCGTATCAACGTGCAAGGGAGGGGGTACGCGATCGCGGAGGACCTCGGCGGCGAGGTCGGAATGCGGGTCGGTGTCTGTGTTTGTGGACTGTACTCGTGGCCCTATTGCTCTCCTGGAGGAGGGTTATGGGGTCATCTGGGTCGGTAAGGATTTGTCTAGGGCGGCGGATCTCACTGATTCTACTAGGGACATAATTGGCGGCCTCGAAACCAGAGGGTGGCGATGTTTGGCGGCAGACTCAAAGAAACGCTTGGAATTGCGTTTAGGAAATTGGTGGATTGTGGGGATCTTTAGGTCGAGATGGAGGATCTCGTTTCTAACATTCCAGGGAGCACCGGTGATTTTACGGAGGAATCTATTTTGGAGCGTTTGCATCCTATGGATATGGCGGGGCTTTGCTTGTGCGAATACGGCTCCCGCATAGGTCATAATGGGACGAACGCACGTGTACGTACACAATTTGCACCTTAGTGACATTTTGCTACGTGCATTCAGGAAAGAGTGGAGTCTACCAAGAACGACATAAAGCGGCTCGCGAGCGAGCCTGCTTTATGTGATCGCTGAAGGAGAGATGCTGGTCGAGGACAACGTTATTTGGCTCGCTTCTCCCAGGGGATAGGCTTGCCGAACATGTTGATTGGTCGGGGGAGGGGGGGTTTGAACCTTTTACGCGGTTTCGAAAAGAGAACCGCTTAGCTTTTATCTGGGTTGACTTCGATCCTCCACTTTCTAAACCAGGCGCCGAGCTTGTCGACTGAGGTCTGGAGAGTGCGGGCTATCGAGTCAGAGCCGGAACCCTTGTAGTAGATGGCCGTATCGTCTGGGAACAGAGCCTACTGCGCCCTTCTACTCTTTGGGATATTGCTGGGGAATAGCGTGAAGATTAGGGAGGAGAGCACAGAGCCTTGAGGGACTCCTGCGCGGATAGGACGGGGATAGGATATCGCTCCTTCGATACGGTAGCGGAAGGTGCGGTTTGAATGCGGTTTGAATCGGTGCGGCAATGTTCCCATAGATGTCGCCGGATATCACTTTCACACTGCCTTATGCACTACATTTGTTTATGCCGCTGTGGTGCTTAGTAGCTAATATTATTTGAATAGTTTTCTTACTTTTTAGGCGTAGCGTGGTAGCTGTCACTTTTTTCCGTCTGATGTTGTGTTATCAAATCACAAGCCTTTCCAAGTATCACAATAGAAACAAGTACTCTTACTGATATCAGGCACAAATATGCTATGGATATTAAAAAGATTGCTGCGAATCTGAAAATAAAATGGAATACGTACTTGAATATTCTATAACTTAGTACATTGTAATAACCAACTTTTACTATCCATGCTTATTTTGTGTAGTTCAGATAAATTGAACTGTCCATTCTTTCAGACCGACATAACAAGAAATAGCATAAGGCTTCTGCATACAGGAGCGACGCGGCACTGGTAGAACAATTACTGTGAAGTTTTCATAGATTTTAGCATTAAGGAGAATCATTTAAAGGAGAGCAAAATCTGACTACAAAGGAAAATAACCATTATATCATTATTGTAACAGAGGTACTTACCCATCCACTTTCACAGCATGGACCAACACTCTAGTAATAACGACACCTAGAGGCAATGGTATAAAGCCCATTCTGCGTGCCACTAAATCTGAGTGGTCACTAAAGGCATGCTTCTGCCTTGTTTGCGCCACGTCATATGCCAAACTCACTGTGTATTCTCTATATACTCCATAGGGAATCTCATTGAATCTGATCAAAATAGGAAGAAAGCGTATAGGTATGGTTTATCTGCTACATCACTTTTTGAGTTATTATAATTGTAAGTATTCTAAGGACCAAAGAGCCAGACTATTAAAATAATCATGAAATTAAAAGTTACCTGGTAATGAAAGCATGCTTGACCCAATCAATGATGACCTCAAAAGTGAGGACAAGCACGCAATCAGGTGCAAGTATCCAGAACCGTTCCTCTTTCCACATGTACTCCTTCATAGTTTGCAGCACGACTATAAATAGCAGCACAGATAGATGGAGGCGCTCCCTCACATCGCTACAGGACACTTGGAAGAGATTGTTCTTGTCAAACTTCTTGAAGACACTGCCCTTCAATTCTACGAACTAACAAAAATAACTTTTTTTTTTGGGAGCATCATGGAACAGGAGTAAAAATTGTGATAAATCAAAAGCTAAAAAGATTTTTTTTTATTTCATCTATAAAGCACTGCAATTGATGTAAATCGATTGTAAACTTTAAAGTGATATACTTACAACACATTACTGGTTTCAACATTTATGAGCTTTTCAAATTATATAGCCTGTATTATTCCAACATGATAAGCAATAAAAAAAATATCCTTCTAATAATAGGTACATTACATAAGTGACATTATATACCTACAATTTAATTTCAACTCCTTACTAGTTAGTGGCTTTTGTGGACATGATAATTATTCAGATTTGTTACAGCTGTAATAGCAATCACGTCATTTCGTTTAAAATATGTTTTTATTTTTAATCATTAATTTATCTTTTTAAAGATTCTTTTCTATTTTGTGAATGTGAGAACGCTGTAGGCTTAGTGGACTGTAGCTTTGTTGATCATCATTTACAACAACAATAACTGGTGTCGCGTCGCGTTGTCGCGTCGCGCTAGTCTGCACGAAGCTAAATGTGAAATAAAATATTTTGAATTTTGGTACTTACATTGTTAGACATCATTATGATAAGAAGACTTTTATTATTGGAGTTGAAGGCAACATTCAGTGTTGTTGCTTGAAACAGCACTAATAAGCTATGAAGAACTGAATGTTTTATTAAGGATCATTTATGAAAAACATCTAATAATAAAAACTGTAGCCTTCCAGCCAGATATACAGGGTGGCAGGGGTGGCATCGACGCGAAAACTGATACCATGGATTCAGTACATGATTCAGAAACCCCTGCTTTGAAATTTGCCTGCATTGTGTAAGTTTTTTATTTTTTTTCAAAAATTGAAAAATTCATCTCATTATTTTTTAATAAATCTGATGTTTCATAGAAAAGTACAATACCTATATAAAGATTAACTTTACTTTACGCAGGTCACAGTCTATGTCTGTGCCAAATTTCAATCAAAATCTGTTCAGCTGTTGAAACGTAAAGATGCAAACAGACAGTTAATTTCACATTTATAATAGTAGTAGGACATAGTATAAACAATTATAGTATGGACAACACAATTTACTGTTGGATATAGGCTTCCAATTTGTGTTAACACTTCAGTTGAAAATATTGAACAAGCACTACATGCATATTTGTAAAAATATTCAGGTTATTTTGGCAATAAAAAATAAAATTTATTGTTTTGAAATAGAGTATATTTTTTATTGACCAACTTTATGTTAATATTTGTTCAAATACCCTAGCCTAGCGCCTTCATTAGATATTAGTGATAGTTCAGAGATTTTTGGGATATTCAGTGTTATTGGGATTTCTGTAGTGCTATAGTTACTCCATTTACATAAGATTGCCCCAACTGCCTGTGTATTACTCATTGATTTTAAATATTATGTTTATATTGAAAAGTATAACATTACTACAATTTTTTTAAACCATTGAAAACACACACACAAAAATCACATAAAAATATTTTGGTTACTTATTGTTTGAAAACAGAAGAATCCTGACAATCCAGGCTTTGATTTTACAGATTTAACAAATTTTTTATGAGTTAAAAAGGATACAGACATAGATCATTGCAAACAACAGATGAGGTATAACTCCCAAATGCTCTCTCCTTCTATCTCGAGGTTCTGTTGCGGTCCAAAATAGAGCATCAATGGTATCCTGTCCAAAAGCTGAAAACAGTCTATCACCAACCTCCAACATATTGTAAAATATATACAATTTCATCACACTCTGACTCTTTACTAAATGATACATCATGTTTGTGTCTATATAGCACATTAAAATACTGCATATTAGTAATATGAAACCTTTAAGCATGTCACATGTTTCTGCTGGTTTTAATAGACTTTGACGAGAACTTGAATAAAACCTGTAACAAAGGAGATCGTTTTTAATAAGTACTTTGTTATACTTCAGTTATAAGTTTCATGAAATAGTGAAATTTCCAACCCAAAACATCTCCTGAAAAGTCTGCCAAAGAAGGTCCAAATGGCCATGATAAACCTCAATGGAAGGAATGTGTAAACAAATAGTAAAGAGTCTGCACATTGAAAGAATCCATAAGCCATAAACTTTTCCAATTCCTGAGGTATCTTAATAAAGGAATAAACTTTTTCTCTTCTTGCTGAAAACCGTTCTTCGTCATGTTCTAATAAATATCCTCGCGTTAGCTCTACGTGTAAAAATGCAAACAAGGAAGCTGCCTTCTCTCCATCTGTAATGTTAAATATCACAGCTATTACTATCCATAGTATCTTATTATTTAGTCAGTCCAAGCGGAATCAATCACTTACCTTTACATTTCACTTCCTTCACTCCTTTATCAAAACTTAGATCGCCGGACGAATTTTGAGTATTGGATAAAGACTTGAACCGTAACCTTTTAGTTTGTTCCTGCACATCCTCATTTTTCACTATCATGTTGTTCAGATTTGAAATACCAAATTGCAAATCACTATTACATTTGTATAGATTTTGTTAGAATTTATCTTAGAATGCGGTAACTGTAGCTCCAAAAATTTATTTATTGACAGATTCAAATGACACAACATTAAGGCCGCTTTCCGAATTAGAAAATAATCGCTCACAGCGCTGACATCGATATTTGGCGTTCCGAGTAAGATATCACGATAATGACAGCTGAAGGCTGTCAACAATTCGGAACGCTCGTAAATGCGCTCACAGTACTCGCTCAACGTCAAAACTTGCTTAACATATTTCTTTGTGTTTCTAACACAAATTTCTTCTTCTTCTTTGTTTAGGTAGCGAACGGTAGCCAGAAGCACAATTTCAAAAATGCCTCGTTAGTTTAAAGAGATGATGCGAGTCAAAACAAAACAGCACAACTGTCATTTTTGACAGCGCCCACGGTGATAATAGTAAAAGGGATGGTCGGCGTTAGCGTAAGATGGCGCACGTCATGACGTCATCTATGACGATTCAAGACGCAACGTTATCGCGTCCACGTTAATACGGTACGACTGTTAGCACGCTCAAATCGATAACATCGTAACTCGGAATGCAGGGTAGATGATGACGGCCGCTTTCCGAATTAAAACCATGTCAATGATTGACTTATATTTTTATGTCATTGTGATGATGACATTGTGACATTGACAGATGGACATTGTCTGAAGCATTGACTTATAAAACATAAAGTCAATGGTCTGAAGCAATGACCTAAGATTTATAAGTCAATGGCATTTAAGTCAATGGTCAATGGTCTGAGGACACCACAGATCTACGCCACAAATTGACACTGATCATCACGCAGAACACGTGGAGTGCGTAAGGCAACGCACTGTGCCGTCAAGATTTTATTGAACATAAGAAACAAGGAATTTTAATAAATTGCACACTATTAAAATTTATTGTCTAAGTTGGGAATAAGTGGGGACACCCATGAGAAAAGAAATCGTGAAAGCAAGTACGCGTACTTATGGCCCGGTGACCTTTGTCGTCCGTGTGTCACACTAAGTACGCGTACTTTAAAATCGCGGTGTAAGTTCGTCGGCGATCCAGCAGGTTTGAAATTTTGCTCGTAGGCCGCCTTGGTTCGTAGTTTCGTACGTCTGTCATTTATAAAAATCGCAATACAGTGTGAACAAGCTTCACTTGTGTCACCGACGCGGCGATGGCGAGGCCTAGTAAGTCCGCGAGCTTAAAAACCACGTACTTTAAAGTGGGAGGCCTTAATCACCCGTGTGACGTGTGTCATACTAAGCAAATTTTTAACCCCCTCCTCCCTCCTGCACGAGTGCACGCTTAGCAATTTAGCATGACCGACCACATTAAACAAAGTTGCCATCATGAAGCCGTGTCCCGTTGCAATCGTAAAATTCGTAGTGTGTACTATAAACTCACGAAACGGCACGGCCCTATTCGGACGCAGCTAGAAATTGTGTATGTTTGCATCCGCAGCTTCAATGATAAATCGACTAAAATCAACGCTCTCTGGTCAACTCACTATTTGGCATTGGCACGCTATCTCCGTTTCGTTCGTCAAGCAGAAATTCGTTCGTTGCCTGCCTACGTTAGCGGATTTTGCTACTTTTAGTTCTAATTTTATATCTAAATGCT
Source organism: Xanthia togata (assembly GCA_963853775.1). Taxonomy (NCBI): domain Eukaryota; kingdom Metazoa; phylum Arthropoda; class Insecta; order Lepidoptera; family Noctuidae; genus Xanthia; species Xanthia togata. The sequence goes on from OY970803.1 coordinate 14,474,842, forward strand.
GTAAAACGAAGTCGGACTGTGTAAGTCTGAACTCTGAAAAGATTATTGAAGCTACTAAGTGTACAATAACCATAAATTATGGCTTCGAGTGAAGGGCGAAGTGCTCAGTCAAACTTGCATCAGCAAGACCTAACCAAATTGGTAAGATAAATGTTCTAATTAACAGTTCTAGAGAAGATATTTTGGTCAAGTTCTGCTAACATCTGGCTTATGATTTTGAGTTATTTTTCGGTAATCATTAAAATTCACTTAACCCTCGTGTTTAATACACATGTACAAAAGGTTGTTAGACTTTCATTAGGTACCTATTGCAGTACCTACATAAAACCAGATTTATATTATATTGTTTACCCGACTGCGGCGGAGCCCAAAAGGAGGGTAACGTTTTTATTGATTCATACCACTGATAAGTTTACTCTGAAAACAATAAGGTAAGGTCAGTCAATTTGTACACAATAATTATTTATTTAGATTTTTTATTTTATTTCAGGATGTTACCAAATTGTCAGCCTTATCACCTGAAGTCATATCAAGGCAGGCCACAATAAATATTGGCACCATTGGTCATGTAGCTCATGGCAAGTCTACCGTAGTAAAGGCTATATCAGGAGTGCAGACTGTAAGATTCAAGAATGAATTGGAGAGGAATATTACTATCAAGTTAGGTATGTATATCACTATCAATTGTTGTTCAGCCTATAAGTAAAATGTCCCCATGTTTTGTGAATCCAGTCATTATGTGCAATCAGAAGCCTGAACCTGAGCATGAGAATGTGAAATCCACCAACCCGCACTGGGCTTGTGTGGTGGATTACTGCCTACTCTCTCTCTCGCAGAGAGGAGGCCTGGGTCCCAGCAGTGGGAACATTACAGGCTATGGGCAGTCAGAAGCGCATCAGTCTGACAACCATTCTTCCAAGAAGTATTGCATTGCCATGAAAAATACTGATATTCATTTGCATCCAGTTAGATGAAGCAACCTCAACATAGTTGGGAATTGGTCAAGATTCAGTCACTAATGCTATTTTGGGTCAACCATTAGAGTTTTTCAAATATTCCACTTGAATGTCTTTGAGGAATCAGTCATTGATTGTTTATGTAGAAAATTACATTTTAAATGATGATTAATTGTTGTTTTGTTTATTAGACTAAGATTACCATAAAATAAACTATGTCTTTTTAAAATATATTCAGAAACTTACTAGATACAGTAGACACAGATGCAGAAATTTAGAAAGACTCTTTTATCATTTGTTCAGATGCTTTGCAATATACCATGTGAAATGTATTGTGAACTCAAAGTACTTATGTAATCTTTTTTGATCTTGTAAGATTGATGTAAATTAATCCAAACACATGGTATGTTGCAGAGCGCCTGTCCAACTCGGTCATTAAAATGTATCGTGAAAGAGCTGATGAGAGGCATGAAAATGAGTTCTTTGAAAAGATGAAGAGGTCAAAAAAGAGGAACTTGTGTGTTGATTCTGAAGACGAATTAAATATGCCTGCACCAAAGAAACAAAAGAAAAATAGACAGGATTCCGAAGAATTCATTATTGAAAGGATTCTTGACTTCAAGCTTGAATCTGGAAAGGAGTACTTCTACATAAAATGGAAAGGATGGCCAGACAGTGAAAACACATGGGAACCAATTGAACATCTTGATAACTGCCCTAATATACTCAAACAGTTCCTTGTGGATGAAGAATTTAAATATTGCAATCAAATGGAAAAGTTGAAGGAAGAAATTTCATTTGGAAACCTGCTTAGTGAAGAAAACCTTTTAAAAAGGTTTGATGAAATAGAAGACAATGATATTGCGAAATTAAAAGAAATCTTAACATTGAAGTTGCTTGCAATGATCATTTTACCTGAAGAGAATGAAGACTCAGCCACAGGACTTGTGCAAGAAGCAAGAGATATTTTGCAACTCTATGTTGTAACCAGAAAACGATGTCAGCAGTTAATCAAGTTAAGAAAATGGGAGGAACATTTAAATCAGGTTGATAAATGCAAAAAGCTTATTGTAGAGAATAATTTTGACTTGGCTGGTCCCCCAGAAACTTTTACCTATATTAATCAATGTATACCTGGCAGTGGTGTCACAATCCCTGATGACCCACCCATTGGGTGTGAGTGTACAGCTTGCAACTGCCGCTCAAAAGCATGTTGTGGCATGCAAGCTGGTCTATTTGCTTATACTGCAAATAAAAGACTTCGCGTTGCGTCAGGTACCCCAATTTACGAATGTAACAAAGCCTGTAAATGTTCATCAGAATGCAGTAATCGTGTTGTTCAAGGTGGTAGAAATATTAAATTGAGTATTTTTCGAACTGCCAATGGATGTGGATGGGGAGTAAAAACAGAACAAAAGATAAGGCAAGGACAATTTCTTTGTCAATATGTTGGAGAAGTTATTACATTTGAAGAAGCTGAAAAACGAGGAAGAGAATATGATGCTAATGGTCTCACATATCTATTTGATTTGGACTTTAACTCTGTTGAAAATCCATACGTAGTGGATGCGGCAACTTTAGGAAATGTCTCACATTTTATTAATCATTCCTGTGATCCTAATCTTGGTGTGTGGGCGGTGTGGGCTGACTGTCTTGATCCTAACCTGCCAATGTTAGCCTTATTTGCTACACGTGATATTGAAATCGGTGAAGAACTCTGTTTTGATTATTTACAAAAAGCTTCAGACAGTGAGGATGTTGAGACAAACAGTTCTAGTGTTAGTAAAGATAGTTCTAATGATACTGATATACCAAGTGGGTCTGAAGCTACTTTGGGTATCACACAAGTATCACCAGTCAAGTCTAGATTTGAAATTCAACAACAAAATAGGGCTATGCTTAGAAACCTTACAGAATGCAAATGTGGTGCTTTAAAATGTCGCAAATATTTATTTTAAATACCAGACTTTCCTCTCAATACATAAAAAAACAGATGAATATAATTTGGGCTTGGAAGAATCCACATCTTTTTTTTAATTTGGAGAACTCAATCAAATATTGGGCAGATATAAATATATATATAGCCCTGAGTTTATCAGCAAATTATAGGAATCTCATTAAGCTGTATTCATTGTAGACTTTGATGCATGATAAACAAATATAAATAATCCTGTTTCCATGAACTATCTATAAATACGAAGTATAAAGGACTGTTTTTTTTTTTTATTGGACATATTACACAATTTTGACATACATTTTGAAATGGTGACTGTATCACAAATGTTTTGAATGTATTTTATAGAAATGTGTCTAATTATTAGACTCAATTTATTATAGGAATAATAATTGTGTTGATTTCACTGACTGCCTTGTGCAACATGTAGTGTAATGGATGTAATACATAATAAGAAAGCTTTCCCACACTACCTTTATTCCCAAGTTATATCCAATTGTTATTACAGTTCAAATAAAGGCTGGTCCACACTAAATGCATCTGCAGTACACATGCATTTTGTTCGTAAAGATGTCATACAATTAATGAATTATACAACATGTTGTAAAAGATAGTACTGTCCATTAAATTTACAAGAGATTATCTTTAAATATTTTATTATTTTGTCTTTAATTATTGTAACTGGTTCTAACCATTTTAACAATTCACTCACGAAAAAACCTTCTTTTATCAATTTCTTATCTAATTGTGAGAAAGCCTGAAATAATTAAAACAAATCTGTGTGACTATAAAAGTAGTTTTCGTGGCACAAAACCATTCATGTCAAGCAGAATTTATTCGTCTTTTATAACTTAACTAGCTGCGCCCCGCGGTTTCACCCGCATAAGTTTCGATCCCGTGGGAATATCGAGATAAAGAGTATCCTATGTGTTAACCCAGGTTATAAACTATATGTGTGCCAAATTTTATCCAAATCCGTTCAGTAGTATTAGCGTGAAGAAGAGACAAACATACACACTCACAAACTTTCGCCTTTATTAGTAGGATAGGATGAAGATATTGTATTTTCATGAATGAATGAATGATGAATGAAATGCAACGACCCCAGCGTGGTTTAACCAGACTCGATAAATCAAATGAACCCCGCGATTCGCATTAGCCCCTGGAGCCTCATGCCTCTGTATCCCCTTGAAGCATAAGGCTTGAATGCAATGGCATATCATAGAGTAGACCGGGGGGCGCGGTAATGGTAGGGAAGACGTGCCCTTAGGATAAGGAAGGATTTGCGAGCCGTACCGGATATGCATCCTTGAGTGGGAAATGGACTAGTGGAGAGACGGGTGATATTTATTTATGGATATCTTTTTACGACGGCGCAGCGCCGCTAGGTTTGTTCAGGTTTAGGTCCAGCTTCACTGGTGCATCTCTGCTGTTTCCAATGCCTTCGTCTAAGGTTCTCGCTGCTACCCGTTTCACGTTTCTTGTAAATCTCGATGAAATAAAATTATCATTCTGTTTCAAGGATAACTGAAGACTACTTAATGTGTTTCCTATTTTAAGTTTTGCTTTTTAATAGGAAATGTTAGTGGCGGCGCTAGGCGTCGGGACCGCCTGAGGGGCGCAATTTTTTTTGACAAGTTATTGAAAGTTAAGTTATTCGTATTTATTTCCCTCCCGGCCGTCTTGGGGGGCCGCCAAATCTCTTTAAGTATTTTTTTTTTTTATTAAATCCTAAAATTGGCTAAAATATGTTTCAGTAACAAGCAAGTTTGTCATGAGGAATGGGGAATATAAACCTAGCATGTTAAAATTTTCGAGTTCGCTTCGCTTGCTCTTCCATTGTACTTTTATGCATAGGTCGACAAATTAAATGTTCGAAAAAAAAAAAACCTATCTCTAAACTGGGTGCTATAATTTTTGAGATTGCTTCGCTCGCTCTAACATTATAATATTCTCCTCCTACTCGAAACCTTTCTGCATAAGTCAATAACGACAAAGTATCTCCTATTTCTGTATGTATGGCCAAAAGAAAACCTTACATTTTCGAGGCGGGGTGCTAAAAAAGAACTCGAATTTTGAAATCACATTTTTTTTTTTTCTCACAAACTGAACAAAAATTATCAAAATCAGTCGATTTCGTGCACGGCCCCATAATTAATGGAAATAAATAAATTTATGCACATTTACACGGGCTTATTAACTAGTACTTGGAGCTATCACTAATACATTGCGTTGTGTGTAAATATGCTGAATCAGCGCTTATTGTTAGTGAAAGTAAATAAAAAGTATTAGTGTTTCCACTGGCCGGTACCGACACGCCGCGGCGCCGGCGTCGACGGCCCCGGCTGAGATTAAGATAAAATTGGAAATAATAAAAAATCCTATTTACTTGGCGACAAGCCGACACGGGAAGCTACTAATGGAAAGTACATACTAAGCCTCGTCTAAATGATACATTATTCATTCAACTTTAAGGTGCTGAATTGCCTTATTAAATGTATTTATAACTACTATATTGAAAGTATTATAATAAAAATGGTTTATTTTTAAATCCATGTTACATTTTGCTAGTTTATCTAGGTTTGTGGTTATATTATAACTTGTAAAGTACAAGACGTATGTTATTGTACTGAACAATTTTAGACTACATTGCATTATTGATAGAATTATGATAGTTTTATATTTCTAGAAATTTAAATCTAATGCGAATTTTCTTAGTTTAGTTAAGAAAGTAATAAAAATGTTATTATACCAAAATATTTTTTATTTATTTGCGTGAATCACAACAAATCTTAGTAGTGTGCCTGGAGGGAGATGAAAATGCAAAACTAATGACAACCAACCAGCTGCAGGCGGTTGGTTGTCAATAGTTCGGATTTTCAAAAAGCTGATCATTGGATTCAGCGGAACTGTGATTAACTACATTCTACTGTACTGTACTTATACTGATCGAATCTGTGAAATATTATTTATTAAAGCGTGACCACTGCAGAGCCTATGTCTCCTTAGTCCTTACCCTCCGTCCACTCATTTTGCTGCCCTACCAATAATTTAAAATAAAACTAATTTCTGCCCTACCAATCCTTTAAAATAACCCAATACAATGTTCGCTACAGGTTACGCTAATGCGAAGATCTACAAATGTGACAATCCCAAATGTCCGCGTCCTACAAGCTTCATATCGGGCGGTTCGTCGAAGGACGATAGTTTCCCGTGCCTGCGACCTGCCTGCACAGGCCGCTTCCAGTTGGTGCGTCACGTGAGCTTCGTCGACTGCCCTGGGCACGACATCCTTATGGCCACCATGCTTAACGGTGCTGCGGTCATGGACGCCGCATTGCTTCTCATCGCAGGTGTGCAGCTTTTAATTTAAGTTCCTATTTTTATTTGTATTGGTATTATACTTTACCAATTCTGGGTGGCTGACGCACTAAACCGTTGATTGCTCGTCATAGATAATTCGCGCGCTGGCCGGCAAAATCAAGGCGTTTACCCATAACCAGAGCCAGCATCGTTACTCGGCATGTATATTCAGAAGAGCCGTCTTATGATTTCAGAGGAATCCCTTGCTATAAACCGAAATAATCAAACCTTTATTATGTCTAGGTAACGAGTCTTGTCCTCAGCCACAAACCAGTGAACACTTGGCAGCCATTGAGATTATGAAACTAAAACATATACTCATATTGCAAAACAAGATAGACCTGGTAAAGGAAGGTCAAGCCAAGGAGCAACACGAACAAATCGTGAAATTCGTGCAGGGCACTGTAGCTGAAGGTGCACCTATAATACCTATATCAGCTCAGCTGAAGTATAACATAGAGGTAAATAATTTGCACCAAACCAAAAGATCTTTTATTCATTAATACACAAACATCATTCGTCATTATGATAATTCATTACTATTATAGATAGTGCAATCCACGACGACGCGCCCCACTCCGCTCCGCTCCGTACTAAAGTACAGCCTACAGTACAGTAATCGCGGAGTGGGGCGCGTCGTCGTGGATTGCACTATCTGTACTACACAACATCTTTATTATATGTATAATTAAAAATCCACTCCTCAACTTACAACCTTGGCTTTCGCCTTTGCAATCAGTGGCGTATGTGCAAAGTGGTGCTTTAATCGACAGAGAATTTTAACACTGCGGTGTAGAATATTGCATTTTTAGGTCAGCGCTATCTCTTGACCTATAGTGGAACTAATGTAATTTAAAAAAAAAAAAAAAAAAGTTTAAGAATGTGCAAATAGCGCTCTTTCATATGATACCCCACATTCCCTAGTAGCCCCACTTCGAATTTTCAAGAACCCCGTTCAGTCCGTTACAAAAAAATATCATCTTTCTTATTTGCTTTAATAGTTGGGTAAATGTCATATAAAAATATTCTAAATTTCAAGTTGATAGCATTAGTAGTTCTTGAGATATCCAGCTGTGACAGACAGACTGATTCGACGTTACCATTTTGGTACGGAACCCTAAAAAGGCATTTGGAAAGTTTCCAAATACTTTTTTTACATCTTTATCTAAATATTCGGTGTAACTTATACTCGATATTAATTATTCCATTTCATAATCAATATTCTAGGTCGCTAGTTAGCCACATTCCTTAGACAGTAATATTGCCAAATTAATCAAAACAGCGAAATATTTGACATCAATTTGCGACGTTGCCCACTTTCAGAACAAGCACTCTTATTCTTAAGAGGGAACAGGGCCTGCGATTCTCCATACAAATGTCCCAATGTGTCAAATTCCCCTGTTTTCTTTTTTTTCAATCTTGGTCTGCTTTAGTCACGTCCCTGTTATTTCCTTTTTTTCAGCAACTTATTGGTAAAGAAAATATGAAAAAAATGCTCTATTTTTACCGCCGTGATTAGAGGACTACCAGACAAATTCGAAAAGTTTTTAACATAAAAGAAAATGATAGGAACCTAGACATACTCTTTCTTAATATTTTAATGTAAAAAATAATTGAATCGGCTCAGTTTTCGAGGAGAAAAAAGGGGAATACGAAACGTCGATCTCGTCAATTTTTTTTGTGATATAATCGGTCTGAGCTGCAGCTGTCCCTATCGCACTCTACGGAGGCAGTTTTGAGGAAAGACGACGGCAATAGTTTCTCCAAATACCTATTTTACAAATTCCTCGCAGCCCCTTAAGCTGTTTTGCATAAAGTGACAAAGTAACTGCTATTTGTTTAAGAATGGTTGAGAAAAAAATCTAACCTATCCGAGGCAGTGTGCTACAATTTTCGTACGGCATTAGGTTACCCGACTATCAATTGATTGATGATTTCATACAAAAGTTCCATTTAATTATTAATATTATCCAAAGAAAACAAAAAAGATTGACAAATAGTTTGATGAAAAAAAACACAGGAGGTCGGTGACAACCCAACTTCAAGTTTCCACCAGGGCCTCTGATCTGAAGTTACACCACTGTTTGCAATGCGTAGGCGCGGCAGAAGCCATATAAAACATGTATTAACTGGAAAATAATATTTAAAAAATATTTCTAGGTGTTATGTGAATACATCACAAAGAAGATCCCGGTACCTTTGAGAGACTTCACATCGCCGCCACGGATGATTGTCATCCGTTCTTTTGACGTCAACAAACCTGGTTGCGAGGTCGATGACCTTAGAGGAGGTGTCGCCGGTGGTTCTATTCTGCAGGGAGTACTTACCGTTGGAATGGAAATCGAGGTAGCTATAATACTTCTCCGAAAGGAAACATTAGTAGGATAAAACTTACAACAGACCCTAACTGGAGGAGAATTCAATGGAAACAGCTAGACGAGGCCTTTGCCAAGAGGCATGCTGAATTGAGAGATACTTTAACAACATACAACAGAGAAAAAAACAATTCAAAATAAAGCGGCTTATAAATAAATAAGCATATAAATTCAAACATTACGATTCATCTTAAAATGCCTTTACAGCAAAGGAGTTACCATGCCATTTGCCAGGAAGTTTAGTAAAAAGCAAATACGGCGCCCTTGCTAGTGCCACTTGCAGAGATGCAATTTGGCCGTCACGTCAACGTCGAGACGTGCTTTTCCCCCTTCTAGTCTACCACTTGTCGTGTTTTTCTAATTCATTTCGTTCAACAGGTCCGACCGGGGCTAGTCAGTAAGGATGCCGACGGCAAGTTGACGTGCCGTCCCATATTCTCCCGTATCGTATCGCTATTCGCGGAACAGAATGAGCTTCAATACGCTGTGCCCGGAGGTCTCATCGGCGTTGGAACCAAAATTGAGCCCACGCTTTGCCGTGCTGACAGACTTGTAGGACAGGTACGTAGGTTCAGCTTGTATGCTGATCCAAATGGTATCCTAAATTATTGCTTCAGATTGTAAACTTCTGCTCTCAAGTTCCCGCAAAGTAAAGTATCCTAAATTATTGCTTCAGATTGTAAACTTCAGATCTCAAGTTCCCGCAAAGTAAAGAATAAGCCACCTGTTTTTTTCCTAGGTACCTACTAAAAACGCAAGACACTAGTAAATTGTTGTATCAGAGGGATATATATATATAATAATAACACACTGTGATCATCAATCCTAATATAATCGGACAAAATTCCCTTGCATAGTAGTGAAAAATAAATAGTTTTGTAAATATCATACCACCACAGTGATCGTTGATATAATTATTTTGTATAAACATATTCCGCCTTTGTTCACGATGTCACTCACCTTTGCCCTTGTTAGTAGTGTCTCAGTCTCATGCGAAGACGAAATAAATAATACAATTTGCTTTTAGGTCCTTGGTGCTGTCGGTGCTCTGCCCGGAATATTTGTGAAGCTTGAAGTTTCGTACTACTTATTGAAACGTTTACTTGGCGTGCGCACTGAGGGTGACAAGAAAGCGGCCAAAGTACAAAAGCTGACTAAAAACGAAGTAAGGAATGCAAATCTTAGTCATTAACCGTACACACTTACACATAATTATGTATCTAATGCTTAACAGCAACTACATGAATCTGAAAATACACGAGTCGCTAAAACTGTCTCTAAACAGCACATAGTCCGAGAAAATCGTGTAACCACATATTATATCCAAATCAGCTAAGTATGTACGACCGGTAGGGCGTCATTAGGGCAGCCTTATATGTATACGAGTATGTCAAGAAATAGAAGATTGTACATTGTGCAGTTACATTAATTTGCTGTTGGAAACACCAGACACTGTTGTGTTAAATCTTAGGGAATAATAATGAATATCAGGATAACATTAATTTTTGTTGTAATTTTTAGGTATTGCTGGTAAACATTGGATCCTTGAGCACGGGAGGAAGGGTAATCGCTACCAAAGCTGACTTGGCCAAAATTGCTCTGACAAACCCTGTGTGCACCGAAATCGGAGAAAAAGTAGCCCTTAGCAGGAGAGTTGAAAATCATTGGAGGTGAGAATGTTTGATTCAAATTGGGTGTATTGCTCAATTTAGTCGGTAATGATTGCGATTTTTAAAACACGTTTTTTTAAGAAATTTTACTATCTTCTACTTAAATTAATAATTTTTGATTCCAGGTTGATTGGCTGGGGTCAAATTCAAGGTGGAGAGACAATCGAGCCAGCTAAGAATTAATGTTATGTATTTTATTTTTATACATTGAACTATTATATGTATTTAATAAAGGCAAATATAAATGTAAATAAAATTATTATTTAATTTCAATTAAACTTGACTACCTATAAATTAATTCGAAAGTGAGTTCATTTAGAGCAGGGGTTCCCAACCATTCATACGCGCCCCCCTAACTTCACTTCGCCCCTGAGTTATTTTGTCGACTTATGCAAAAAAGTTTATGGATGTAAGAGCGAGCGACAGCGAGCTCAATTTTTTTTTGCGCCGGCCGCCACGTAATAGTTTGATTTATTTTTAACCTAGTACCAAGAAAAAATAAATATATAGATTAGTTTGGAACCGCCGCCCACCCCCCCTTAATTCTCTCTGCGCGCCGCACTGATTGGGAACCCATGATTTAGAGAAACATTTCCGGGTAAACAATTTATTTGATTTTGTTCATTTACGCTTGCAAAAATGAAATTTAGGCCATGTATATAAATGTGTTGATATCTTCATCATCTCGTCGCATATATTTGTGTTCGATGAGCCATTCTAGTTGCTCCTTTATCATCTTCTTAGAGGGCAAGAACATGTTCTTCAAAATCTCTACCAGTTCACTCTGAAAAGATAAAATAATTTGTATGGTAAATGCTCAATTAATGTAAATTTCTATTGCCTTATCTCTTTTCTAAGTTAGGTATTCGAAAATAGACGTCTGCAGTTCCATCCTTGTTTCAATATAGCTCGTAGCATCCGGGCAGTAAATCGTCTTTGGTTATGCGAGTAGCGGAAAATGACGCGAGTCTATTGAATTATGGTAGCATACCTCCGCCGCGAAACCTCAGTAGTACTACTGAGGTTTCGCGGCGAAGGTATGCTACCGGCGAGTTTTGTATTATTTGTACCTATATTTTGTTTCCGCAAATTGCGACGCTTAGTACTGTGACATAAAAGTCGAAATTAAATTACGCGGCGGAAGTTCGGCGAACTGACGCCTGCAATGCTTTTTAAAATAACATCATAATTATGGAGTTTAATTCTAAACATGTGTCGAGTCGGGTGAACCTTCGGCCTTAAGCGGATTTAGATGATGAATCAAATGTTATAGGGTTTGTCATCGTCATCAGCAATCGAATACATCGAAGCGTACACATCCACGTTGAAATACGCGAGGTAATTTCCGGCAGGTGTGTCGAATACATATGGAAGGTAGTCAGCGTCATAAATACAGGGACGAAAAACTTCGAAATCTGAATAACTACGAACTATAATTACAGAATGAGCATGGAACAGGACAACAAACACTGTTAAGAAAATGCTTAGTTAGAATAGTTTAATGACTTTTCTTAGTTTAGTTTAATTTTATTTTTGTCACTGACTGTACATAACAAATGATTGCATTTATAGGAAATAGCTTTCAATAATTTTCTAAAAATATTATTTACCTGGAGTGCAGTATTTGTAATTCGTTTTCTCATCTTTAGTATTTTTATGATGGCTTCTTGAGTCCTTAATATTCGAAGCTGAACAATGGAATGATTATCTTCTATTTGAGATCTCTCAGTGCTCAATTGAAGTCTACCAATCAAATTAATTTTTCCTCGACGTTGAGGCTTCCCATTTTTTATTAAAGCAAATTCTTGATTTACCCAAAATGTTGTATTCTCTGTAAAATCTTTAGGATTCTGAACTACCGGTTCATAGGACAACAACTGCCTTTTGAGTTTTGGAAAAGCAACAAGGGACCATAATGTTCTTCTAAGTTCTGGATCAGGGAGTTCAGTTGCAAGTCTCAAGTTTTCATAACTTATCTTCTCCATTGGTCTTTGATTCCATGCAAACAAGACAGCCATTTGAAATGTGGTAACATCCAAGTCAAATCTACCAACAGAATTGGCAAATGTGATTGTACCATTGCTCATATGATGATACCACTGCAACTTACGCCCTGAATGTTTCTTCTTATAGAAGTCTTCAACTTCGGGTATGTAGTCCTCTAACTCTAATGGAAGGCTTACAGTAACTCTTTCAGATCCACGGGCCCATGCTCCAGCATTGAGTATTTTTATATTTATAGCATCATGTCTTGTGGTATCAGTTCTAAACTGAGTATTCAGATCTTCACTTACCTTAATATCTTGGAACATTCGAGCCAGTTTGTTAACATAGTCAGCAGGCATTCCCACCTCTCTGAGCCACTCTACCATGTCTTCTTCTTTTTCAGAATCTGCACTTGAATCTAATATTAACCTTCTAGTGAGATGTGCTTTGTGATATCTCATAAAAACATCCTTGTTTTCTATATACTTTAAAACCAACAATACATCTCTTAACCTTGATTCTATCTGCTCGCTTGTTAAACGTTTACTTAGTGGTGTCTTCCGCAGCAACATGTCACAGTAGTTAGCAAGGAGTTCGGGACACTTACTCTCAGGAGCTGTGCCTTTGCTGCCCCGGATTAGAGCTGATGATGGTAGTTCCAACTTAAAAACTGTTGTGTCATTTACAACACATTTGTAAGCTTTATCTCTGGCTGTTAAAAACCTTGGATCATCCAAAAAGGCATCTTTAGCCAATGAGCTGAAACTTTTAAACAGATCTAATAAACGTTCCACATACTTTTCTGAATCAGAAGTGATTATATCTGCAGAAGCTACCATATCTGCTAATCCAGCAGATACTATGTGTGCCTCTAGGTCTCTTAATATGGGTGTAACTCCTTCAGGCACTCTATCAAGAAGACGGAACATAAGTTGTAACTTCTCAGTTTGACCAGCTTTAATCAAAGGGGCACTCTCTGCAAGTAATGTGGGAAGGTGTTCTTCAATGAGTACTTTGTCACAACATTGTGTGAGTGCTGTAACACTGCCACTTCCTGGTTCAAGATATCTGTGAGCTCGAGCTTCTTCTTCTTTCAAACGTTGATCAGCATACTTCATATATGATTGAACTCCATTCACCAGTAATTGTTCACTGGCTTTTAGTTTGTAAAACTCCTCTGTAGCTTGCATATAAGCAGCCTCAAAGTTTTCCCTGTATATTTGGAGTTTATCCATAGAGTTCGAGCATAAATTAACTGTAAAGACATTATTGATTAATATTTAATTTGAATATCATATTATTAGGAAACATGTGAACAAAATCCCATGAAAACCAAACTTACCATATGATTCTCTTACACCAATAACCAGCTGTGAATCAAATGATTCACCATTACGTTCAGCCTGTACCAGCTTCATAGCAGAATCCTGTAATCTCTGCTTGATGTCCACGAAGATGCTTTGATTCCATGAATCTAACATCAATTTCCTTACCAAACTATCTTCTATGTTATTGTTGTTATTCTTCTTCTGAGTACTAGATGCGTTAGAACTTGCCACCTTGCTTACATTGTTGATAGAGTTTTCTAATTGTCGAAATGGAGTAGGTAAATAGTTGCACTGTGTAAAAAACTTGCCCCATTCGGCAATATATGCCTTTAGAAGGGCCTGGTCTTCCCGCTGAGCCAATACGCGATTCTGAGCCTGCTTTATATACATCATTATATCTTGCTGAAGAGCATCCCTTAGCTTATATGGTCCTCTCTCATCCCATAAGCACACAGAATGGACAGAACCAAAAAGATCTTGCCATTCTGTTTGCGTTACCGGTTCCTGCTTGAGTAACTTCAAAACTATAGGGCGCATAGCAGGCCATTTATCCTCAAAAGTGACTTGTCCTTTATCCTGTAAAGAAAATCCATGGAACGTTTTAACATCGCACTATAACATTAAAGATATATCATAATATGAAACAATATAAAGAAAAGGAACCTTTAACATGACTTTATAATCAAAATAATACACTATTCAAATGAATACACTTCTCATAATCAAATATATCTGGCGAATTTTAATTTACGATTTGCAATAGTATTCAGTAGCTTATTTCGACGTCAATAAACGTGAAAATAAATCAAGGTTCCAAAACTCGATTCGACTATTGTTTGAGAAATAATAGTCGAATAAAATAATGTCTTTTTTTTTTAATACATTTTATCAATAATGATATAATTTTTAGGTATCTCGGCTTCTGGTTTAATGGTGAGTGATTAACACAGAACATATATACTCAAAGGAGGTGATTATTATTAGTAGAACATGCGAAAAAAGCAGTCCTCTGAAGTCGAGGCTAAAGGGCCCCCGAGGTGGTCAAATAGTTTGATTCAAACCTCACGTGTTTGATGCCGGTTTGAAGGTTCATCAAACACGCAGTTTGATTCTGTACGCCACCGTAATCAGACTTGTGACGCAGATAAATTACGAAATGCCCTCAACTCAAACTAGGATTGCGTTTTCCTTGCGATGATTACATTAATCTCCTGCTTAAAATGTAAAAAGAAAGGAAAAAGAATTTGGTTTAAAGAATGGTACAAATTACGATATAGTTTCACACGAACATATACAGTGTTACAAACTATTGCACCAGATGATTTTAATAGTTTTCTTAGAATATAAAATTTCATCAAATATGCTCCAAACCCTGTTTTAAACATTCACTGTTTGACAAATTTTTCAAGGGAGCTGTGTAAACGATCAAAATGGTTTGAGTCAAATCAAAATATACGTGTTTGAATCAAACTTGAAAGAGGTCTTTCCAATATACTATCAGCCTTTTTTAAGGGACATAATGGAAGCTAAATACGCAGTTACTTTATATTACCGGTGCGGGCGGCGGCGGCGGCAGCTTTGAATTTTTGGAGATCTCAATATTTCACGTGAACTCACGTCTTCACGCTCATATTTTGAAATCGGCATTCAAAATCTGTGTGTAGACTTCAGATATTAATTAAAATGCGTTGTAACCACACGTTTTTAGGAATTTATGTTGTTGATCAGTGAAAAGAAAAAATCAATGACAGTCAATGGGAAAAATGCAATGAAAAACGGGTTGTCTATTGACTCATCTTATATTTATTAATTTCCTCTTTAGTATCTGTAGTCTGTGCTCTATTGCCTCTATGACAGATTGACTGACTTCTTTTTTGACAGCTTCATCAAAACACAAATCATTGTTGTTTGAAAATTAACTACAATTCTACATACATTCCTGTTACATTTCTTTTAAAAAAAACTGAAGAATGAGTACTTTTGGTGAAATAAATGAACCTTCAAGTCGAACTGCATGGGAAGACTGGGATGACGTTCTTTGTAGCGAAAATTATGTCGAGTGAGTTAGTCAAATATTAACATCTTCCAGTCGGCACACATCCACTACTGGTCATAAGCCTCCTCAAAGCATCGCTACGATGACCGCTTCTGTGTTTCCAGCATCCAGCGGATTTATGATTTTGTTTTTGTGCCAGTACTGTGCTAAGAGAGCCAATCTATGATTGAAATCTTTGCTGTGCTATTATTAGATGTCTAGGTTTCATGTGTTTTCTTTTTTTTACAGTTTACATCTGGAAAAGGATGTAGAAGTCCCTAAACAAATTGATACTTTCATTATATTAGAAGGGAGATACTTGTACGAGTGTATTAGAGCTCACCATAAACCTGAACTCGTCAATGCCTGTTCAGAGGTTAATTTACGCTTATACAGGACCAGGAAAATGAACAATTATGTTTGTATGATAAGGGATTATGATTTGATTCGGAGCAGTGAAATTGTTGAGTTGTTGAAAAAATACATCACTATAAGCACTGATGTTCTAGCAATATTGACAAAACCACTTGTAGAATACCAAGTATCTGAACTGGTCACTAAAGACTATGTAATAAGAAGTCTATCAACAAGTAAACAATCTTCAAATGGTCTGGATATCAGTTTTACAAATTTGGAGCAACCCAATATTATATCTGGTGTATCTGCCGGAGGTAATGCAATCTTCAAAATACTGATAATTTTTAAGTCTCTATTGTCTTTATCTCTATAATGACTATTTGTTTTGTTCTCATTTTAGTACTTTCCTGGAGAGAAATCACAGACATGCCTGCCGTAGCTGTTGTATGTTATATTGAGCACCCTGAAGAGCAACAAATACAAGAACTGTTTAATTTATTGGAAAAATTGAAGATAATTCCACACGTGGAGAAAACACATCATGACAATTTGTTAAACTCCAACTTGTACATTTGAATGATGAATTCTTGTTAAACCTATGTATGTATAACTGAGTATTGATGAACTGTGTAAAATAAAATTTATGTTTTCTTATGACATTAATTTAATCTCCTCCATGAACAACGTCGTTCCAGTGTGTACGTTACTGCAGCAGAAAAGTGGCTCCTAGAGTGATATGAGTGGAACGTATAATTAGTTTGTAATCTGTTGTAAATGTGCACCACATAAAAAATTTGTGTGCTTTGGTTGTTTTTGAGAAAAACGGAAAAAACTATTCCTGCTGGAGTAACATTCTTGCAGCAGGAAAATTCTAAACAAATGATCGGAGAGAGAGAAATATTGTACATGGGCAGAGAGCTTATATTTGTGCAAAAATGTGCGCCGAAAATATAATTTGAGCGTCTTCAGGTTTTCGAGATATTGCATTTCCTGCTGCAGTAACGTTTTGCAGAATCGTGTATCTCTAAAACCATTGTATGTGCGCCTGTAAAATAAACATACACGCGAAGCTCTATAATTGTGCGTATTTGTGACAGAATTAGATGTAAGAAAATATTTATAATTTTCAAGTAATCGCGCATTTTTGAAAACCCGAAAAAATATCGCAGCGCCTAAATACGTATAAGCTTCGCTGAAAAGGTACTCCCTTCCTTCTCCTAAATTTTTTTTCCGAAAATCATTATCGTTAACACGTTTGCTATAAACTTCAGTACCGTAGACCAGCTTTCTAATTACGCAACATATTTTCGTAAACGATAAAGACAAATCTGTTTCATTTTGACAGTTCAACAACATTCATTGCGTCATTTACGTTGCTCTGCAGTTTTTTTTTTCGAACTTACGGAGCAATGGATTAGCAATCGGTTTCAAAACGATTCAGATTCGGATTGATTTTGCATTACGTAATTAGGGTACGGGTTTACTTTGATCAATATTAAACTTTGAAGGTTCATATCTTTTAAATTTGTGGGTGTTAAAAAAATACTAAATAAATCTAGTGATCGGTTTTTTTATTACTCTCGATTCCTGTAATAATAAGTGAAAAAAATTAAACTGCCTGATCATAGTTATACGTAGCATGGGGTTACTTTGATACCCCTTATTTTATTGCGTAATTACAAAGTAATTATTGCGTAATTGCAAAGTAATTACGCAATTAAATAAACCCAATTACAATGCCAATACAATTTAAATATAATTACCCAATTATAATGCCAATACAATTTAAAAAATAAAAATCTATCAACTAGAAAAATAAATATTGTCGCATGGGGTAACTTTGATCTAACAATTGATTTGATTGTTTGAATGACAATATATTTACCTTTTTCAATTAAAATGATTAGTGGATTCCCAGCGTGTCCTCAGGAAAGGATTATACAGTTGTTCAGTGTTCATAACTCAGAAAAAAAAGTAATTGCATTTCGTTTTAAGTAATTCGCGATTTTATATGAAATGGAAGTTTCTATCAAAGTTACCCCGCGATTCAAAGTAACCCCGGTTTACCGGTAACCATAATGTTTTGTAACCGAAATTTTGTTTAACATTATCTTTAGTTCTAAAAGTATTCTGTCATAATATCGAGTACTATAATAATTTAATCTCATAATTTTACATGATCTAGTCATATGTCCTAATTATTGTGTTAAATAATGTGTAATAATGTTCATATAGAATATTTTTTTAGACCTAAAACATTTGCTAATAATTAGGTTTTAGTGACAGAAACGTATCGCTGTAAATCCGACTCCACGCAGTCTTGTCTGCTCTACCCCTAGATTGTAATTCGCGTATAGTTAAAGTAAGGCCATTTTTAACCGACTTAAAAAAAGGAGGAGGTTTCTCAATTCGACCGTATATATTTTTATTTTATATAGACCGTAACATTTGACAATTCATCAAAATTCAACAACGTAACCTTGGAACGCCGCCGGACATAAAATAATATATTTTTTCGTTTTATTAGAACTGCACAATTGCTCAACTTTTTTCAATTACGATTATATATTTATTGTAATAATGACCGTTTATTGTAATAATGAGTAAATTTTCGATTTACTTTCACTAAACTGACAGACGTCAAATGTTACCTATTAAAATGGCCTTACTTTAATTAATAGTAATTTTTAGTTCTCTCTAGTACTAAAAACTTTTGTTTGCCGGTAAGTACCGTGAAAAATGTAATTAGATTAGCGAGTAATGTAGGCTTAGGCTAGATACCAAAATAGTTTTTGAAAATGATTCACTTGAATTTTAGTCTATAAAAATATGGACCTTATTTTCTGCAGACAAGGTCCAAATTCCATTGTTCTACAAGCTGTAGCTATAATAATACTGATAATAGGTATCTGGGAAATTAATCAACAAAAGTTGTAGCATACCTTGCTAACATCAGGTTTGATGGCATCTGTACAATAAAATAATAACAGAAAATGAAGAGGAAAGTAGTAATTCCAAATAAATTGAAGGTTTTAAGGTGGAATAGTGATACAGTAAACAACAACTTTTTTCTAAAATTAATACTTAATTATCGTAAAATTTTATTCAACATTAATACATTAACATACATTTGACAATCGTTTAAAAATATTTAATAAAGTAAATAAAAGTAACATAAGAAAACTTATGAAATATACAAATAACCACAGCCTATTGGATCGCAGACCAGTTTGAGTTTGGTTTGTTATGTAACAAAAATATACTATGTATTATATGTAGGTACTTAGAAAATGTTTAATAACGAAACATGAAGTAAATCCACTCTGAACTAGCCCAACCATGACCACGAATAATGTTGATAAAAGCGACACTTTCTAATTGTTTAAAGGTTCATCGTGCAGCAGAGGTTTTTTCATTGCTTTAAAGTCCAACATTTATGCCTGTTTCACTAACACTGGCGACACCTAAATGTTACGCCTATTATTATTGTACTGTTGGATTTTCAACTCTCGGCGCCGAGCCGAACTTTGAGAATCTAACAGCTGGCTTTTATTTAGACATTACATTTAGTGCGAACGGGCATTAGATTGTTAAAGTAATAATAAGATATAAGACAGGCGACGAGGCGCAATAAGCTTCGCAAAAAATTGACTAGCCCCGAATAGCATGTTTTATTTCAATTGAACAATTCATAGTCATGTTAAGATAAACTATTTATGAGACTGTGTTCAGTACAGTTCCTGATTCAGTCAATGACCTTTAACAATAAACGGAAATTAACAAAAACATAATATATTTACAAATTAGTCTTAGACAGCAAACATAATATAACGACATTATAAAATTTAAATATACAATCACAAAATATTTAATTCAGAGTTACATATACCTACATAACTACAACACTGCGTAAGCATCATGATTGGAGCTTCCGAATGCTTCATTTTAAATTGATATAACATTAATTTTAAGATAAAAAGCTTAACCTGACCACTTTTTGAGGTATTTTTTTTTATCATTATACGAAGTGAATATACCTAACAGGTCTATGTTTTTGTGACCAAAAGTTTGGAGAAAAATCGAATGGAAAAGTTTCCTCAAATAATTTCGCCAAAGCCATGGTTAACAACCAACATTTCTTTGTTACTTAAAAGATATAGTGTAAATACAAAGTTAGGATTACCTTGGAAGAGAATGCATTTCCGATAAATAAATATTTGGAGTATGATGCGATATGAATTCTCTTAGAATCGAAGCAAAGTGAGCGTTTACATAAAAGCTTTGACATCTTTCTATCTTCATAATCTTTCTTGCTCTGCCTTCTTTCGCCAGATTAGTTGGTGTAAAACAGGATCAGTGCCGCTCTTTCTTTTTATACCTTTTAGAGTACTTACTCTAACACGTTTTAAGACCAGGAACCGTAAAGGAAAGTGTTATGTTGTAATTGTTCCGTTGCGAAAATGGGACGGAGCTTTCGTCCTGTATAGCTTCACCTCTTTGTCGCATTGAAACAACTTACACTTGAAACATTTTACTTTAACATTTTCCTATACAACCCCAGATAAGTTATACTTATCACCATTTGGGCCCCTGATACAAAGATACCGAATTGATACACGGCGACCTAAACTCTGGTATTTCGTGACTTTTAACTTATTAGTAAAATCTAAATGAACGAATAAATTCGAATATTTGTAATAGATTGATATGAAGTTTTTTTTTTTTTTCATTTAATTAATATTAAAAATAGTTTCGTTTATAAATATTTTTAATTTGTAACTTATATGTATACTTACTATACTTATATTGCAGATCGTTCTTATACAATATTAGGTAATATTAATAAATATTTTGTACAGCATAATAAAAACGCATTTTCATAACTGTATGTGATATATCAATCGGTCATGGATAAAATATGGTATTAAACTGGTTTTAGATAGTTAACTTCGACTGTTTATTAAGACAACAAGATGTAAGTAATGACTTTAATTTCGTGTGGTTTAAAAAAATCAATAAAAATTGTTGATAACTTTGAATAAATAAATTGACAACAAAACACTTCATGTGAGTCAAAATGACGTGTCACAACGTTGCATTACTTCTTTGAGCAGTGCTCAATGTAAAAAATGCTCGCAGCAGTTTTAATTAAAAAAATGGATAATTAACTTAATCACAACAAAAATAGAGTTGAAAATAGCGTGTAAGAAATAATTCCCTGCAGCGTGTGACACATCGCCTTCAGCGTCTCCTATTTTATACTCTAATTATGGTGATTTAGTTCTTTATCAATGCAAACTGCTCCAGAATTTTGCCGCCCAAAGTACGCTGAATCGGTCAGTGTCACATCATTTCATTTATGAAATGTTGTCCACTAGAACATGAATTCACTAGAGGTTCAAGAAGCGTTTTCGATCACGTAGAAAAATATATAAGATATTTTGACATTGCTGCCATTTTTTATTTATGGAGACAGCCAATACTCAACATCGTTATATTTTTGGTAAGAATAACAATAATCATTTTGTAAATATAAAATAGCTAAGCCATTCTTATCAATCTGTTTATTAAAATACATCTACGAATTTATGTTGTGCTGTCATATTTACTGACTACTTTTATATCCTATTGTACAAAGTAACGATTTTTATACGGATCCGTCGCCAACCAATCTAGTTAAAATTATTTTAAATCCAGTGATAAAATATGTTTTTGATAAATCTAGAGCTATATGAATTATGGAGAAGAATATTATTGTATAAAACTATATTTATGTTATACACATATAAATCACTACTTTCCCATATTTTATGAATTATTTATTTATTTATTTAAGTGTACATGTACAGCATTACAGATTAGAGAGACCCATAATGTGTATACGGTTGGCATACACAAAGAAATACATGTTTTGCTTTACTGAACATATTTCCAACTTGAACGTTCATAATATTGAGTAAGGAATGTAACACAGCATAGGTATAGAATTTTCTTTCTCGTTACCATTATATTTAGGAGTGCCTGACTAGTCACTTTAAAAGTTGACATCATTATTTTGTGATACAGTATAAATAATAAATAAATAAATTATTTATTTCACCAAAAGCCATCAGTTACTGTTATTTTTCGCTAATGGTACACATGTGATTTATTTGTGTATATTTATTCATTCAAATAAGCACTAGCAGCATTTAAATTACGAACTCAATGCAATAAACATGCTGTCCATGCTTACTACTAACATAGTGTAAGTTAGCCCTAAGGTTATATTATTATAAACTTTTAAAATATAGATGACACTGACACCTAACTTATGGCATAATAATATTAGACGAGGATTACATTAACATTCCCCCTAGTTGCCTGGTAAAGCTTCTAGTGACTAAATCTACTCTTCCTACCATACAAAAATAAAATTGTCTTAGACAATTAAGCTTTTATATGATAGACATAAACTCTCTTCTCTAAATAACTTTGGAGGTACATTGAACAGCCTTTCGTTTTTTACTCACATCTGAAGTGTTATGTATTTATATATCATTTAGCCCACCATTATTTTGTCCTGCTCTGACTTTGTCCAAAACTTTATTGACAAACTCTGAAGTTTTGCCTCCGATTTTTATCTCTGTAACAAATAAATATTATCATGTATTAAAATTATCATGACTACATAAAAATGCAACCGTCGATGATATTCCTATTATGTATGTCCAATAATGTCGTAGCATGTTTTCTTAGATAATAGGTGGCAAAAAACTATTTAAACTCTATCTTAATGACACAAGGGGGTTTTCAGAATAAACACAATACAACTATCATTCTAACAAGATTATCAAATTAATTATTCATTCATTCATTTTAATTTAGGGATGGTACAAGTACAACAACTGTAGGACCCCAAATAGTATGAAGATATAATTACCTGTAGCTGTATTAACTATGTTCGTGATGTGTGAGTTCCAGTCAACATTATTCTGGGAGTTCGTAACTCGGCTGCTCACTATTTGTTTCATTTGTGCTATCCCATTCAAGAGACGCCCTGAAGTGAGACAAAATTAATTATCTAACTAAGCCTAGGAGATTTAAAAATAATATTCTTAACACAATTCCCATTAATCCTAGTAAATAATCCCATCGATACCCATATTTATCAGTAGATTATGACAACCCAAAGCAAAACCCATTCATTCAGTTCTATTAACTAATAAAGGTGCGTTTAAACGGCCCGCAAATAGCGCGAGCCTACTTGTCCACACGGCGCGTGTCTGGTCCTTTCGTCCATCAACTATGCCGTCGGATAATTCCGTTTATCCGACGCCATGCTGCCCACAGCAGTAGTTGCTATTTTGCTCAATGGTGACTATTTAAATAAAAAGAAAAGACAAAGAAGGCGGTGGTGGCGCAAATGAACGACAAGATTCGTGTCAATAAACAGACAAGCGATGGCTTGTGCGAACTTTGTCGAGCTGCGCCGTACAGATTGTATCCTATGATATATAATTTATGCATAATATTGGCTATTAGGTGTCATTTCAAATACAAAACGACACTTTAAAATTTAAACTCCAATGTCGAAAAAGGCTGTCGAACCTTTTTCGATCCACAGTGTACTGCGCGCCTAGCCTAGCTCGGTTCGCGCTATCACGCGCCGTTTAAGCGCACCTTAAAGTAGGTAAATTGGCTGAAATTTGCAGTCTTTACCAGTTTTAAAATAAAGTAATTTGTAAAATAAACTTACTATGTTCTTGCTCCAATCCATGTAGTTTTAATTTATTGGCCTCATGTTGGGCTTTTTTCTTCAACCTGCAGGCCCGTGATGCAAGTTTATTTTTCTCTTTTCTCGTTTTAGGTCTTACATTGAATGGCAGTTCACTAACAGGTATCATGTCATTTATTACTTTTCCCAAATTATCTAGTTCTTTGCCAATCAAATATAATTTTCTCGGATTTGGTGTTAAATCATTCCCATCTCCTTTCCTGGCTTTTCCACTGCAAATCACATCAAGTAGTTGAAAACTTATATATAGTAAATAGGCTTCCTTTTAGGTTGAAGGCGAGCACTAAGAAGGGGTTTTTAGAAATTCGATCTTTAAGGTGGGTATTACACTATATCATATCTAGGGTCATAGATCTATGAGTCATATTTATATGATAATGTAATACAAACATATGAATCAAATCGTCTTTGATCAAAGATTTTTGACATTTGTTGTTAGATAGGATCATAGAAACAGGTTTTGCCTTAATGAATATTTTAAATTGAATTTTCACATTTATTTTCATAATTTCCTGATACAAAGTCAGTCCATAAAATTATGTGATTTTGTCTTTTCAGTTTTGCTACTGCCATATTCTAAATTGACGGTTTTATTGACGGATGAAAAGTACCTAAGTACAGCGAACGTGGCGAACGAGTGCGGCCGAGAGTTCATTGTTTTGGCTTCATTGGTGTTCTATAGAGTTCTATTCGTTATATTGTGTGCCGAAAAGCTTCAGTATTTTGTTTTAATAGAAGATTGCAACCACATGTGAAAAAAATAGGATCCTAGATATATGATAGTGTAATTAAGGAGTAAAAAGAGGGGATTTTGTTTGTATGAAAAATCTTATTCCTTTGGTTGGTAAACTTGAAACCTAGCACGAACATGTACTTGATTATGTAAGTAATAAAGTCTGTCATGATTAGTTTTTCAAAACTGCCCCTCAAACTGGGTTTAGGGGTTGTTAAAGTTTGTGGAAGCATTTTAACGCGCGGTCTAGTTAACTCGAAACTACCTACAACAATAAGTTTTTAGGTTTTTCGAAATTCGACCCCTATCGAGGCAAAAAGAGGTAATTACATCTTAAAGAGGAGGATTGCGTGGTTTGATTATAAAAGGGGATACAGTTTATAAGCAAAATCTTTTAGTTAATAAACCTGAAACGAGGCGGTGTCAAAGTTAGTAAGGAAAACAATTAACGCACTGTCGACTACACTGAAACACATACATTATTTTTTGTTTTAAGTATTAGCACGGAGATCCGAGGTAATTCGACAGCTTGGTAAAATATTTCTACAATCAATACAATAATTTATTTATACAATATTTTTGGGGTTTTGGTGGTTAGTACAAACTTTATTACTTATATACTACGCCTTCAACCAAACCCCCCCTCCCCCTTAAACCTATAAAGGTTAATTTTAATGATTTTATTATTTATCTAGATAGGCATTCTGGCCAAATTTCAAGTTTTTAGATCAAAGGCATACGATTTTTCACATAAACTGTATCCCCCTTTAAAAAAGTCGTCAAAGGGGATATTAAAAAAAAAGTGACTTTTCGTTACTAGACTTATAGGTTACCAGCCGCGCCCCGCGGTTTCACCCGCATAAGTCTCGATCCCGTGGGAATACCGAGATAAAAAATCCTATATCCTTACCCAGGTCATGGTCTGCCCATGAGTCAAATGTCATCCAAAACCGCTAAGCCGTTTTAGCGTGAAAGCGTAACAAACACAAACAAACAATCTCACTTTCGCATTAATTATATACAGGGTGGCAGGGACATCAACGCGAAAACTGATACCATGGATTCAGTACATGATTCTGAACACTGCATTGCGTTGAAACTTTTCATCGGTTATTTTAAAAAAATCAGGTGTTCCATAGATTTTGACCGCGTAGGTATTGAACTTTTGTATGAAACAGCTGATTTTCAACTTACTCAGAGCAATCCCTGCCACCCTGTATAGTTAGGATTTTACCAATATTCAAGTTAACAATACAATCCTACCCTATAAAATTGACTAATTGCCTCGTTAGGGGTAGATTTTCGAAAAAACTTCGGTCATAAGTATAAAAACTGACTTTCGAGTTAATCGGACCGCGCGTTAGAATTCTTCCATACAAACTTTGAAACCCCCAATCTCCCTTTGAAACCCCCCCTAGGGGGTAGTCTTCATCATTTACTTAGATAAGTAACTCAAGGAATAAGATTTTCATACAAACAAAATCCCCCCTTTTCACCCCCTCAAAGGTCGAATTTCCAGAAACCCTTTCTTAGTGCTCCCCTACATTATAAAAGGAACCTATGTGCAAAATTTCACATTCCTAGTCCCAATAGTTTCAGCTCTGTGTTGACGAATCAGTCAGCCAGTCAGGACAAGTAAAATAATTATATATTATTATATATCCTATATTAATAATCGAGCAATATTTGTATAATATATATATTTGAAATCACGTTCTCGAAAACGGCTCTAACGATTTCGATGAATGTTGCAATATAGGGGTTTACGGGAGGGAAAAATTCTCATATCTGGGAAAATTCATTTTCTCCGTATTTTCACCCGAGCAGAGCTTGGTCGCCCAAAGTTTAGAACAAGATGTCAGCATGGAATTAGTAAGTACCTACTATCAAGGAAGCATGGCATTAGTAAGTAGGTACCTAGTATTATGGCAGTATGGAATTAGTATGAGCTATCCTATACTATTATATGAACATTCTCTATTTTCACCAGAGCAGAGCTTGGTCACCCAAGTACTATTATTATTATGTAATCATTATAGTTTTTATCATTCTTACCTATGTTTAATACCCCTGACACTGCAACTGGGACTGAAAACCGGATCAGTGACTAAATTGAGAACATGTGGGTCTTCTGATTTGTTTTTCAAGATAAGCCTCTGGCCCTTTGGTCCTTTTGCTTGCACATTGTATTGCCAGAAAAATC
Source organism: Xanthia togata (assembly GCA_963853775.1). Lineage (NCBI taxonomy): Eukaryota > Metazoa > Arthropoda > Insecta > Lepidoptera > Noctuidae > Xanthia > Xanthia togata. The sequence goes on from OY970803.1 coordinate 14,501,579, forward strand.
TCTCCTTCTTAGAACTGTGACGAGGCTGTTTACCTTCTGTTTCATCATTTGATTCTGTAATTACATTTATTTCACAATATTATACAACAATTACTAGGTACTTTTTACTCACAATAATACAAAAGTAATGACGAGTGTTCACAAATTACCATCTGAAGAAAGGTCCTCATATCTGTCACTATCTTCATCTGTCTCAACATCACGGTCCTCTTCATCCTGTGAGAAGTCACCAGTGCCTGGACTGAGGAGCCCTCCAGACAGAGAAGATGCAGATCCTGCTTCAGCCAAAGAGCTAGTAGACAACAGATGCTTACGTGGTTCTCGTCGCTGCCAGATCTGGAAAAAAATATTAAAATGTTAAAAACCTAATTTTAAAAAATACTGTTAAGGGGTCATCTTTTAATCACATGACCTTGAAGGAACAGGGTGGGGATAAAAAAAAAAACGATTAATCACAATCACAATGGATAATCCATATGGGATAATGTGACAGTCACAAGTTTTTTTTTTGTGCAACGAAATATTGATTTGTCATGTGTGATTTGTATAATATTTTACCAATAATAAATTGAATTGAATTGTGTATCCAAGTAAAAACCCAGCGGCTCGATGAGGATGATGTCTATCTGATCTTCAGCAAAAAGAAGTTCCTATAGCTGAGCCGCGAGATGCCTGTCCACTTATGTTCCTTTTAAACATACACATTTCTAATTTGTTTGTTTTCCACAACAAAACACCAAATTCTACCTCAGTATCTTTCAGTTTGCAAACTTGCAACCATCATTTCAGCCTGAAAACCTTTTATATTAGAGTTTAAAGCTTCAAGTACAGTAAATACCAATGAAGTGGTATGATGGTTTTTCGGAATATTATTGTTTTTTTTATTAAAACAGATTCTAAAAAACCTCATGTGATTAAAAGATTGCCCCTAAGGGTTGACCTATGAATATTAAATATTCATAACAACCCACCTGTTCCATGGTGAGGTGTGTTGGTGCAGATGAAGAGAGTTGAGCTTGCTGAGGCTTTACACTAGTAGGGTATGGTGGCAACACAGTTGATGCTGGAACTGATTGCCCTAAAGCTATCTCACCACTGTACCCATCCATGCGCAGAAGCAGCTCTGGCAACTGGTTCATGGGCTGGGCAAAGCTAGATGATTCTGAACTATGTTGACTTGCTGGGGAAAATGCAAGCTGGGCACGGCTGTAAGGACTGCAAGGACTCTCTGAAGCCATTATATTGTGTGGATGTATAGTATTTGGGCCACCACGACGGGAACCACTCATTGCTCCTCCAATTTGCACACAATAACCACTCTCTTCAGGCAAAAGGAGATCATCAAAGTTCAAATCATCCAATAATGTATCCGGATTTGCATTCAACTCGGCAAGTGTAGGTCCAAGTATTAAATCAGCTTTATCTACTTGAAATATATCATCATCATCCATTTTAAAGCTTTCCATTTTAGATGTGTCAGTTTCGAATACAAGCTTATTGTAGCCCACATTGGGCATGTTAAAAGCCAAGTTGTCTTGCAGACACAGATCTAAATCTGTGTTGAAGTCCCCAAGATCAACACGGCGCTGCGGGATGGGCACGGAGGCAGACATCGTACCCATCTCTATCGACGACTCCTGTTTAATCTCTACACCTGGCTCGAGAAGAAAGTCATGTGTGTAAATAGAATCCGACATCGCACGTGTTTGTGACCAGTGACCTTGACGTATAATAGTCTTGTTGATAGAGATTGGCGCACGCTAGGGATGGGTCTAAAAATAATAAGCTGCTAAATTAACACTGCTAAATTTTTTTAGTGTCAACACCTGCTAAATAAGTTCTGGGATAGCTGTTAAATATAGCAGTCAGTGTCACAACTCACAACAAAGCAATAATGGTCCTGCAGATTCAGTCACAGTTAGATTGATAAGTTTGAGCAAGTTGATTTAATTAACTGCTAAGTGCTAACTGTTAAATCGAATTAACACTAATAAAAAAAAATTGTGTCAACACCTGTTAAATAAGTTCCGAGATAGATGTTAAATACGCCAACAGAAAAAGTTGACAGTCCTAAGCCTGTGAAAAGTATGAAGGAAATGAGAATTAATTACGTTAACAATCCGTCTGTGATTAAATTTAACAGTTGCTAAAAATAACTGCTAATTTTAACTGTTAAATATTGTTAGCATTATCATTTAGCAGTGTTATTATTTTTTAACGTTTAAGCCCATCTCTAGCGCACGCGTCTTACGTCTCTATCGATTTATTCACAGCGAAACCCACGTGTTGTGACTATTTCCCTAACTTTATTTGTTACCAGAACCTAATAGGAAGTTCGTGATAAATATAAACGTATCTTTTTATAATAAATACACTTAGATATCTCATCCTTCGGTTACATAACTGTAACAACACACAACCCTCTAAACAAAATTTGTAAGCACTTGTTATTCACAATGACTTTCGATATCGAAATTAGACAAACAATAGATTCATTCATAGAATGCTTCACGTTTATTTGTGTAAATTCCACTTGATATTTTGATTACACGTCATAACAGTAATGAAATTATGTGGGATTTCAATAAATTCAATTGATAGAATAGCCACAATAACAAAAACACTGCTGAGTACGAAGTAAACAAAGATTTTATTATTATTATTCAGCAAATTCAAAGGTCATTAAAGGGAGAAAACGTTATTGAAAAGTGTGAGGAGTGAAAGAGATAAATAAACTTGATTTCAAATGTCCAGGCGGAAATGGTAAGGATCCGCGAACTAGGGATGGGAAATGTTTCTTACTATTTGAAATATGACAACTAATTGTCTACGGAAAGTTTATGGGGCTCGAGGAATAAATAATGACAGTCCGTGGATGTGTGAACATCCAATATACATCGAAAGCACCCCCTTGCCTCGGAAAGCACGTAAAACTAGGCGGGCGCTCGCTAAGGGCACCCCCTGTGGGGTACGAACCTCTGCTTAGGGCGTCGCTAACAAGGATAATTATTATTATCAGGGGAATTTAAAGCTACAGGCTCTGCATCGACGCGGGCTGGCGCAACGTCGAGCAAGGGTCGGGTATTTACTCGAGGTCGTCCTTATGAAGATCTCATTCCTAACGTAATAGGGGGCATCGGTAACGTTGCGAAGGAATCAGTTTTGGAGGGTCTGCATGCTATGGGTATGGTGGGGCTTTGCTTGTGCAAAGACGCCCGCATAGGTCATGATTGGACGAATGCACTCTGTGCAGGTACGCAATTTGCACATAAGTGACAGTTTGCTACGTGCATTCAGAATAGATTGGTGACTTGGAGTCTACCAAGAGCATTGACTTATAAATCATAGACCAAGAGCGATAGCGGCTCGCTCGTGAGCCTGCTTATGTGCTCTGCGAAGGAGAGATGCTGGTCAAGGTCAACACCTAGGTATTTGGCTTGCTTCTCTCAGTGGATAGGCTTGCCGAACATGGTGATAGGTCGGGGGAGGGTGTTTCCACCTTGAACGCGGTCTCGAAAATAGAACCGCTTGACTTTTGTCGGGGTTAACTTCGATCCTCCACTTTCTAAACCAGTCGCTGAGCTTGTCGACTGCGGTTTGAAGAGTGTGTGCTATCGAGTTAGAACCGGAGCCCTTGTAGTAGATGGCCATATTGTCTGCGAACAGAGCCAAATGCGCCTTTGTACTCTTTGGGATATCGCTGGTGAATAGCGCAAAAATGAGGGGGGTGAGCACAGAGCCCTGAGGAACTCCTGCGTGGATAGGACGGGGAGAGGATATAACACCTTCGATGTGATAGCGGAAAGTGCGGTGAGACAAAAAGTACCGTAAGATGAGCACGAGGCAATCTGACACATTTTTTTTATTATTTTTTATTTGGGCAACTCGCAGATATACCACTCAGGTAATTACTGCTTAACCGGACTGTCCTGTGGCCGCCTTAAGCTACTACATTCAAAGCCTCCAGCCAGGGGCATAAACTATTCTAAGTTAAAAATTAAGCGAATGCTCGCTAAGGGCACCCCCTGTGGGGTACGAACCTCGGCTTAGGGCGTCGCTGAGGGGAGGACAGCAAGATGAGACAGGCTGGATCAAGATTATATTAGCGTTATTATTATTAATAGGGGAATTTAAAGCTACGCGCTCAGCTGCGGCGCGGGCTGGCGCTTCATCAGGGGCGGGAGGGAGTATTTACTCGTGAGGGTCGCGATCGCGGAGGACCTCGGCGGCGAGGTCGGTACGATGGGTGTCGGGTGTTTTTTTTGCACTGTACTGCCCTACTGCTCTCCTGGAGGAGTGTGGTGGGGTCATCGGGGTCGGAAAGGACATGCCTAGGACGGCGAATGCGACTAATGCCCGAAGGGGTGTAATTGGCCGTTTCAACAACCAGTGGGTTGCGGTGTATGACGGCGGAGTCAAAGTAGCGCTTGGACATGCGTTTTAGGAACTGATGGATGGTGGGTATTTTAAGGTCGAGATGGAGGTTTACATTCCTGACAAACCAAGGAAGGCCTGTAGATTTACGAAGGAATCGGTTTTGGATAGTCTGCATCCTATGGATGTTACGGGGGGATGCCTGGGCAAATATACGGCACCTGCATAGGTCATGATAGGGCGGATGCACTTGTGTAGATGCGCGATTTGCACGTCTTGAGTGACAATTTTCTACGTGCATTTAGGATATAGTAGAGTCTACTGAGAGCGAAAGCGGCTCGTGAGCGAACCTATGTGCTCTGTGAAGGTCAGATTGTGGTCGAAGGTGACACCTAGGTATTTGGCTCGTTTCTCCCAAGGGATAGGCTTGCCTAAATTGGTGAGTTGGGTGGGACGGTGGGAGGATCTAGATCGTGGTTTTTTAAATAAAACCGCCTGACTTGTCGGGATTTACCTCAATTCTCCATTTAAACCAGGCGCCAAGTTTGTTGACAGCTCGTTGTAGATTCAGGGTCATCTGGGTGGGACAATTGCCCCTGCAGCTTATGGCCGTATCGTCTGCGAACAGAGCCAACTGTGCCTTATTGCTTTTAGGGATGTCGCTTGTGAACAGCGAGAACAAGAGAGGGGAGAGCACGGAGCCTTGGGGCACTCCGGCGCGGATAGAGCGGGGGGAAGATAGTGCTCCCTCAATACGATAGCGGAAGGTGTGACTCGACAAGTAATCTCGTAAGATGAGCACGAGACGATCTGCCACACCGAGTTTGTAGAGCTTAAAAATTAAGCCGTTGTGGCAGACTTTGTCAAAAGCTTTCGCAATGTCGAGGAAGACTGCACCTGTCGACATACCGCGGTAGAAACCGCTACTGATATATTCGACGATACGGTGGACCTGATGCTCGCTAGAGTGCTGGGTTCGAAAACCGAACTGTTCGTTAGGGATGAGGGCCTTGGTTTCGGCGTAGTCTCTGAGACGCTGACTTCTGAGTTCCTTGAGCAGACAAAGGGGGTGGTTACTCGAGGGCGCAGACTTTGGCTTGCCGAGCTTTGGGATACCGAAGACTGTAGCCTCTTTCCACTTTCCACGTTTGTGGAAAGATGTTGTTGCTCAGGGCACCATTGAAGATGGTAGCCAATAGCATTATCGGGTGGGGCTGACAATGTAAGCTGCAGGTGAATCAGTTGTGTTGATCGATCGACCAGATTGATTTCAGCTTTGGTACGAATGCGTTTCGATGGTTGTCAACGATCGACCCGTCTGTTTATACCTTTACATCAGACTTTAGTATGAATATCACATGCATGGTTTAAGTAAGTGCCATGCAAGTTACAACCATGCAATTTACCACAAACAGAAAACTTTTTTTTCAAGTGAAGGACAAAGATGTCGTAACCAGCTGAACGTCAAAAGTGCAGTGACAATACAGACAAAATAATACAAGTATTATTCAATTTTCAATATTATGGGCGACGAAAATTTAAATTCTAGTAAAAAATGTGATACAAATAAGTGTAATATCTTAATTATTGGCGCCGGCATGGCTGGATTATCTGCCGCCAATTACCTTCACAAACATGGCATGCAGGACTTTGTAATTTTAGAAGCTAGAAAACGTATCGGTGGTCGTATAATATCAATACCAATGAAAAATCAGAATGTAGAGCTGGGAGCCAATTGGATTCATGGAGTATTAGGTAATCCAATTTTCGAAATAGCAATGGCCAACAGTCTTGTCAATATTATAAACATCCCTAAGCCGCATAAGGTTATAGCAGCAACAGAGGACGGGAAGCAGGTACCCTTCGGAGTACTTCATGAGATTCATGAAGCTTATGTGTGTTTTCTGAGACGTTGCGAGGAGTACTTCCTGTGTCAGTATTTACCCCCTCCTGACATCCACAGTGTTGGTGAACACATCAATTTAGAAGCCACTATTTATCTAGAACGTCTACCATCATCAGAAGAAAAGAAATTACGAAGATTAATATTTGACTGCTTACTCAAAAGAGAAACATGTATATCTGGATGTAACAGTATGGATGAGATAGATCTCCTAGAGCTAGGTAGCTACACTGAGCTACAAGGGGGGAATATCATGATACCAACAGGCTATAGCTCAATATTGGAACCACTCACCAAAAATATTGCCCCTGATAAAATATTGAAAGATCATGCAGTGAAAAAAATTATTTGGGACTCACATGAGCATAGCTCACAGAGGCCCTTAGAAGATGTAGGTGAAGAGTCTGAAGACTCAGATCAAACAGTGATTGAAGATGTTTCCAAAACAGGTTCTGACAAAACAGTGAATCCTGGTGAAGGCACCTCATTAACAGATGTTACACGGAAACCAAAGAAAAAGTTCCCTAACCATGTTGAAATAATATGTGAAAATGGGCAGTCTTACTATGCCCACCATGTGATATGTACAATTCCTCTGGGTGTTTTAAAAGACAATGCTTCAAACTTGTTTGAACCCTCTTTGCCACAATACAAAATGGAATCCCTTGAAAGATTATTATTTAGTACAGTAGATAAAATTTTCTTAGAATATGATAGACCATTTTTAAATCCCGAGATCACAGAGATCATGTTGTTATGGGAGAATCCATCTACTCCTGAAGATATATCAGACTCATGGTATAAAAAAATTTACTCATTTAGCAAAGTATCAGAAACCTTGCTATTAGGATGGCTGTCAGGAAAAGAGGCTGATTATATGGAAACACTATCAAATGAGGAAATATCAACTACTTGCACAAAGATACTAAGAAAATTCTTAAATGATCCATTTGTTCCCGAGCCTCAGAAATGTGTTTGGTAAGTGTTTTGTTTAGTTCTATACAAAAATTATTTTTAAAATTAATAAAAAATGATAACTTTTTATTGTTTGATTGATATGAACATTGGTACTTTTCAGCACAAGTTGGAAAAGGCAGCCATTTACAAGAGGATCTTATACTGCTATAGGGGTGGGAGCTAGTCAAAGTGATATTGAAAGTTTAGCTCAGCCCTTATTCAGAAATGTACATGATAAAAAGGTAATATTTAGTGTAACAAAAATATTTATATTGGCCCTACATGGAAACATGTGCATTATGGCATTATTGCCTTCTAGTCACTTATTAAATGATCACTACCCAAAGCTGGTGTAGACAACTATGATCCAAGCCTGATTTTTGTTTTTTCTAGTAGAAAGCCTATATACCCATGAGCCCCCCTCGGCAAAATGTTGGTTCTGCCATTGGGTATGGGTTATAGCCTAAATACTATATTATTCTATTATAGCTTAAACAATATTTTCTTCTAATTAATGTTGTCTTTGATCCCTTAAATTTGCATAGCTGGGCTGAAAATTTCAAATCTTAATATTTAATAAAGTATCACCAACAAGCTATTCAGTCATGACATAATTATTATCTTTTATCTTCTGCTTGTAGTATTCCTATCAGATAATAAAATATATTAAATGTAAAATATGCATAGTCATGATAGACCCATCTAATTCCTATTAGATAAAGCAAAGATAATTGGAAGTTGTGACTTTAAAGTATGATTTACATGGTGCATTTAATGTGCCTATGGCTTACCATAAGGTGATACAATTTTAAAAGTTGCACCGTTAAACAGTGTTTAGATGAGGCAAGTCATTTGTTTGTTCAATTTTATTGTATGTCACAGTCAAGAAACTTGCATGATGTAAATGATTCAATTCCAAGTAGGAAGGAAAAACACACAGTCAACATAAATAAAGTTACTAGAAAAAAAGATTTCCTATGCAGGATCTGCAAAATTCCTCTAGTAGCTGTTGTTAGTCCGGTTGACCGAACTACTGAAACTTTCAGTTGCGATAGTTTGGTTCTAAAAAAGCACCGAACTACTGAAACTTAAATATGTACCCATTTAGTTCGGCAAGTAAAAAGAGCGACTTTGTGTATCAATACCTGTACCTATAGCAACAGTTTGGCAAATAAGCTATATAATACTCGTATGTACAAACTATTTACATTTTAAAAGTACACGTAAAAAGAGAACTTTGGCATTTGCCTTCATGTCCCACAAAAAATACAAAGGCATATAAAATTGTCTGAATTGATCAAGTCAAATAGGTATTCAGAGTGGGATCCAAAATACCTACACGTGGATTAAGAAAAAGCCACCTTGAATGTGTTAAAATCTGAATTAAAAAATGCATCAGTGATTGGTTGCTATTTTCATTTCCGTAATTGCGAAAAGCAGCGGATTATAAACTAACAACAACAAAATAATAAATAGTTAATTTATGTTCTGTGTTAGCTTTGTTGCCTGTGCAAGCAATAAATGATGGTTGGAAATATAAAAATTGAATGAAATATTTTCTAATGTTACAAAAATAAAAAAAAATAAAAAATATTTTGAAATATTTGGATGAGGTCGGACTTTATTAATGTATGGTCAGTCTTTTCCGAACGCCGTCGGACAACAAATATTGTGGAAGGCTGTAATTTCAAAATTAATAGGCTAATTTAAAAAAAAACAACCTTGCTACAAATTTTACACATTTTGAAGGATGATATTATTCTTGCAAATTTCAAAGTCGACCAGTACAACAAAACATTTGGAAAGAAGACATTGCCAAAAAGAAGCAAGAAGTATGTTGAAAGAGACGATTTTATTAGAGAAGCAGCACAAGTACATACAATATTAACTTGTATGGTGTAGAGATAATTTTTATACAAAGTCGCTCTTTTTACGTGTACTTTTTAATATTATGTAAATAGTTTTTAAATACGAGTATTAATTAGGTACCGGTAAACCGGGGTTACTTTGAATCGCGGGGTAACTTTGATAGAAACTTCCATTTCATATAAAATCGTGAATTACCTAAAACGAAACGCAATTAGGTAGGTAGTTTTTTTTCTGGGTTATGAACACTGAACAACTGTTTAATCCTTTCCTGGGGACACGCTGGGAATCCACCAATCATTTTAATTGAAAAAGGTAAATATATTGTCATTCAAACAATCAAATCAATTGTTAGATCAAAGTTACCCCATGCGACAATATTTATTTTTCTAGTTGATAGATTTTTATTTTTTAAATTGTATTGGCATTATAATTGGGTAATTTTATATTTAAATTGTATTGGCATTGTAATTGGGTTTATTTAATTGCGTAATTACTTTGCAATTACGCAATAATTACTTTGTAATTACGCAATAAAATAAGGGGTATCAAAGTAACCCCATCCTACGTATAACTTTGATCAGGCAGTTTAATTTTTTTTTCTCAAAATCAAGCCAATTTTTTTCACATAATATTACAGGAATCGAGAGTAATAAAAAAACCGATCACTAGATTTATTTAGTATTTTTTTACACCCACAAATTTAAAAGATATGAACCTTCAAAGTTTAATATTGATCAAAGTAACCCCGGTCTACGGTACCTAAGTTTATTTGCCGAACTGTTGCTTTAACTAGGTACAGGTATTGACACACAAAGTCGCTCTTTTTACGTGTTAAAAAATAAATTAAGATATAGTTTGTTTACATTGTATGCCTAGTTTATTTGCCGAACTAAATGGGATATTTAAGTGAAGGGTTCCATAGTTGGGAATAAATATGTACGCATCACATTATCGAGAATCGAACGCAAAAATAAGTTTTCATTTCTCGAAAAAACTATGAAAGATAAAGTTATCACTGCGATTGTAACCGAAAATATCACATAAATCTCAAAAACAATTGACTTAAAAAAGTCACTAGCCACATCATAATCTTATATTTGTTACGACGCCAACCACCAGTGTCAAAAAAGAAATCCATTGTTCATCTAAATTCTATTCCATCACCATTTTATATGAATTATTGTAGTGTGTTAATAAACCATACTGACTATATTTTTGTTATATAATTTCAGCCTGTCTTGCTCTTTGCTGGAGAGCACACCCACAGCAACTTCTACTCCACCGCGCATGGCGCTTACCTATCCGGTCAGGCGGCAGCGCGGCGCTTGCTAGCCTCGGATGAACCTGAAGAAAACTTCCTAGAATGTCCCGCATCAGCTGACCTGAGCTCGTGGATACAAGGAATACAACTTGAGGGCTAGTCATTTATCAATGGTATGTAGACCTGCTTCATATGCACAGTGCCTAGGTACATATACCTACTCTCATTGTATTTATCCATTATGACATGACAGAGGCTTTGTCCAAGTTACTCATAAGAATTGTGATTTTGTTTAATAATGCTGTTATTAGGAAATAGTTTTGCCGTTATTGTATAGAAATTGTTCCTGCTATTAGAAATAAAGTCTGTTTTTATTTATTTCATACATATGTATTTAAACTATTGTATAATTGCTCTCTTAAAATAAACAAAATGTATGTGTGTGTTAAAATTTCGCTAAACCGTAGTTATACAGGTTCAAATAGCCGAATATAAACAGATAGGTATGTATATTAGACCTCGTAATTCCTCACCCTAAGGTTGAATGTCACTTGCATTTGTATGTCAAAAAAGACAAAGTCTATTTTGTCTCTGTGACAGTTAGTTTTCAATCTTAGTGAAGTTTCAGTTCCAATTGTTGTCAAAAGTTTTAAAGCACTTACGAGGTCGATTATACCAGAAAACAGAATACAATTATGAATGAAATGATAAAAATTAGGTCAAGGATTAACTATTAATGATTTTATAAATATGACTACACAGTAGTCATATAAATTATAAAATCATTAGACCATCTTATAGAATAAAAATATAGGAAAGTCAACAGTGCCTCAAAAGGCGATTGCAAAATCGAGTCTTGAATTTGCCTGCATCTCGTAGACTTAAGACTAGACTTAAGTCCTACCAGGACTTGGACCTCTAGGATTTCTTAGACAGAACATAATACCTACCTATGTCAGCTTCTCTCACTCAAGAGGGCTATCTGCCCTACCTAAAGATGTTTGTTTTTTTCACTTATGTAGGGTCAGGCGGGGTAAATATGAAGCGAAAAACAAATCTTTTCATTTTTGACGCTATTAAAGATAATTTAGTGAGTCTCAGAACAGATTATATTATAGTTTCCATTGGTATCTTTCACATGATACCATTAAATTGAAGATAATTGGCCTAGATATATAGTTTTGTGTATAAAGTATGCGTTTCATTTTTTTCCTCAATAATGGGGTAAATAAAAGACACAGAAGTCAAAAAATAAAACAGCTTTAAACTTCTATACCTTACGTGTTTTTCAAATACAGGGGCAATAAGAAGACAGTGGGGTTAAATATAATACGAAAACTTTTATTAAACTCAACAAAAACTTGTTATAAAAAATTTTAACTTAAAAAAATTCAACATACTTTACTCTGCTTACATATAATTTGTTTTTTGGTTTAAATTATTTGGTAATCACAACAGCAATCAGCAATTTAATGCAACAATTAAACTTATCTGCCTACCGATGACAGTATATAAGACGAAAAAATACAAAACCTTATACAGAATTGAGCATACATTTTTTTTTAACTTAAGTTTTAATGAAAAGGAGTAAATTTGAGACATTTACTCATATATCATTGACATAGATCTGCTTCTGCTTCTTTGCTCAAAACTGTCTTCCTTCCTTGCTTATTTGTGTTTAAATTGTGAATTTTCCTCCATAACAACGATTTATCAATTTTATACTTCGTTTCAGCTTCTCTGTATGATAAATCACCTTTTCTTACTTTATCTAACGCTTCTTGCAGCTTTGAGTCACTATAACTTTTCAGTTTTGGCACATATTTGCGAGGCATTCTTGATACACAATTAATAACAACTGTCTTATTATTACACTACACACTGACTTATATTTTCCCAAATGCGCGTCTCGTTTTTTACCCGCCAAACAACACGAGTTCACTGCTAAACGACTGGACGTATAATAAAATGGCTACCCTCCCGCGCAAGTACGGCTGGCAAGGGATGCGGGGGCGTGGGTGAGGGTCGCGCACGCTTGAATTAGAGGATGCACATGGAAAGTTCGTAGTGCCGAATGTAAAGTTTTCGCGCCAATTTTTTTGGTACTTAACAAAATGTCCTTTAAAATGTTCAACCCAATGAGTAACAGGTTTAAAAATTTGTATCATAACAGAGTACTTATAAAGCATGTTTTTGAATTCAATAAGGTTCTTTTTACGTCTTTTTCTACGGAATTACAATGATGTCTTATTTTTATCCGAAATGTTGGGTGTCTTATATTTACCCCGCCTGACCCTAAATCAGTAGACAAAAAAAATGTATCATTTGAAGATGTTAATCTCTTTTATGCTTTGAACTATAACAAACACGGTAAAAAAGAATTGAAATATTTGCAAATTTGAAATAAATATTACGAGGGTTGCCTTTTAAGTTTTACAGTCCTAAGACATGGTGAATCACTAAACACAGAAGTGATCTCCTCAAAGCACTGAAGTCGCGTTAATCCCCTTTGAAAGTAGTAGAAAATTATCGCAAGCGTTTTTTCCTTTGATATTTCCATTTTTACAACCGACTTGTCACCTTTGAATAGACGCGACAATAAAATATAAATAAAACTATTCGACCGATCAAAAAACATTATTTTGTTGTAGAATTCTAAATTAAAAAAGATGAAAAAGCTATGTTTTTTTTTTTAATTATTGCGGGAGGTTTGCAAACGACACGAATTAAAAGGCAGCCCTCGTATTATACCTTTAAATTTGAAAAATAAATGTTTGCATTATTATATTTGCGAATTTAGGATCTTAGTAGGTAGGTATTATTGCATATTATTAATTTATTATAGTTCTATACTCAGGTCGTTTCTTGATTTCTCGCAATGATTTAAACACTATGCTATCTTTAAAGTGGCGCAATACTCCTTTTGATGATTGTTCCAGCAATTTAGCTTGCAACCATTGATAAAGAACTTGTTATGGTAACTTTAAGTTCTGTGAAACAAAATTCATATACTTAGAATATTTCTTAGCTAACTTATTATAAATCTTTAATCTCAAATTAGGGTTTGAGATTTAACAGTATTAAGCAGGAAATAATAATTAATAACAGACCTATCACATATAGGATTCCATCAGACGACGAATGAATTTGAATTCTAATGAATGAATGTTGGTAGAGGTCGGGAGTAAGTCTGCAGATTGCCGTTGAATGATTACATGAATTTATGTTCTTATCTGCACATCGAAAACGACAAATATGTCTATTATGCATAATTAAGCTGTCACAAAAAATATCTATAAATCCCAGACTGTAAAATTAATCTACTTTATACCTAACTAAATATTAATATTAAGCGTGAAATATACCTAAATATTAATTTTAGGGGCCGTATTATGACGTATTAATGCCACCATTATTCCAGTGTGAGTGAGAGACGGAGCTATATGTGCCGCTAGCACCATCCTTTTTTGCACTGGAATAATGATGGCATTAAATACTTCATAATAAGTCCCCTTATCAACATTATACAATGATCCGTTGAGATAGACACGTCTGAAAGTATTCAAGGTAGAGAAAGTTCTAAGAAAACACATCGAAAACTGCAGTTTCAAAATAATAAAAATAAACCCCTATAGGTATTGTCGTCATGTCCGTCTGTCCGTCCGGAAGTCAAACAGCCATTTTACTTTGAGACTATTCGATGAAGATTGGAAAGAAGGTGTATTCTGTGCACCGGGATTTTTCGGGAAATACTATAAATTACAAATTAATTATTACGGTCGGTAAAACAATACTGTGCATTGCTTAAATAATAATCGTAACTACGGAACTCTTCACTGTGTGCAACACGCACTTGGCCAGGTTTTAGGGTTTCTACTACAAACCATTGATATTTGAATTAACTAACCACAAATACTGCTCTCTCTATGGATAGCCCTGTAGATTACTTCTACAGCTTTGTTTATATTGTACTTACAGTCTTCCTTCATTGTAGGTAAAATTCATTCAAATAAAATTTAAATAGCCGGCCAAGTGCGAGTCGGACTCGCGCACGGAGGGTTCCGTATCATTATCTATAAAAACGGCAAAAAAAAAATCATGTCTTTTGTATGTGAGTCCCTATTAAATATTTATTTTATTCTGTTTTTAGTAAGTATTTGTTATAATAGCAGCAACAGAAATACATCATCTGTGAAAAGAAAATTTCAACTGTCTAACTATCACGGTTCATGAGATACAGCCTGGTGACACACGGACGGACGGACAGCGAAGTCTTAGTAATAGGGTTCCGTTTTTACCCTTTGGGTACGGAACCCTAAAAACGAGTAGAGCATGCTATGTACCATAGATATCCAGAGATATGCCTTCATTGCGGAATAGTAAGGAATCCTAGTGCGGCCGCTTATCTCCCACCAAAATAATTACAACATTGACAAATAGTGTACTTGCGACACACACTTAAAATTTGAACTCGCACACTAAGAAGAAAGCAGCTACACAAAATCAATTTCTAATAGCACACATACATAGAATGGGCGGGGCATTCACTTGTAAACACTTGCTATTTGCGAACATTCAACGCACACGCATGCAATTAGGGAGTCGAAAGCGATGGTCGATAATTTTTATCGATATTTACTTTAGCAAATTCTTGTATTATTATAACTTCGTTTAATTTTCTTTATATAATTTATTTTGTTTTTATATACCTATCCGAAAATATGGGTTATTTTTACTAAAATAAAATGAGTTTTTTTTTTTATATTGTATTATCGGGTAAAGGGAACCCTCTCTGTTAAATATTATGCTATACACGAGTAACTGTATTGAAATAACAATGTCTTTATTTGCTTCAAACAAAATTAAATTAATAACAAATTTAACTCTTACTGCCTTACTAATAAACGTATTATATCAGGTGAATAGTTACACACCGTTTTCTCTCTTTCAGTCGTCAGTAATTTGACTTTCGAAAGAAGAAGACAAAGCGTTGTGTAACTACACAGACGCTATACAACGTTTATTAGTAAGGAGGTTATACTATACATGTAATACGAGAATATCCATTGACTTCTGTAAAAAAAGATTCGACTGCAATAATACGCATGTCGATAAAATCAGCCGCACGCACTCGATTGCACCTCTCTAAATCCAAAACGTTCGTTCCGTTCGGAAAGATTCGGGCTAGTTCGTATCGCTCCGGACGTAAGTTAGTAAATGATTCAAAAATTGATTTAAAATATTAAACAGTGACTTAAATGTTTACTTACCGGTCGTAGAACACGACATTTGTCTTCAGGTTGATGGTACTAGACCTATTTTTACAAATTATTACTGCACAGCTCGGCATTTTGGTTTTTTACGCATCAATAGTACACTGTACGCAGTTGCAAAGCGACTGAATGAAGCGTACAGCCGCCGTTCGAACATAAGCCCAATTTAGCAATATCGAGGCGCCACGTGCCACGCCTCCAAGGCATATCCCTCGATATCCGTGCTATGTACTGATGAAGAGATATTGTGACTTCAGTTCAGTTTATTACTATAGCTATAGGTGTGTAGGTATACTGTTTTTGGAATCTGATGTTGTCATGACGAGAATGGTCATTGCGAATTTATATTTCTATTAGTCTAGGCTAATAGAAATATTTCTATTAATAGGCTTTCAATAAAACCCTATTGGCATCTCTGTGCACTTGTTCTTTACATATAGGTACTAAGTACCAAGTACGGTCAATTGCACGTCAGTAGTAAGTTTGTAATTACAAAAACCTGATTACAAATGATAGCCACACGTAACGATTTACTTGCGCAAGTATATCGTTACGTGTGTTGGAAGATTATTGCGCAAGTTTCTTCCAATACTCAAAAAATCGTTTTAAATTATGTGGCTACCATAAAGCCGCTGTAAATAATAAATTATTACCATAGATGTGCAGTTGATTGTATTACATGAGGCTACGACTACTGGCGTTATTAAATAGTTCAAATAAACATATTCATAATTTCAGAACGATTTAGCAAGGTTTTAAGTTTCCACTTAAGTACCTAACTACTTCAGCTTAGGGTTGTCAACTACACTTTCTACTAGAAAAGTTATACCAGAAAAACAAAGTGGCAGGCAGTGTGAGTCGGATTTGTGCATAAATTGAGAAAATTTGGGATAGTGCTAGCTCGGGTTACCACAAGTTACCCTCTTACAAAATATAGTAAGTATATTATTTATTGATTATTTCTCAGTAGACATTACGTATGTAATAACGTATGAGTATGTAGTAGTTCACAAAGACGTTATCATTCTAAAGACGGATACCTAACCTACTCCTTTAACAAAGTTTAGGTATCAAAATGAGCCGCGCTGTAGCGCTGCTGGTGTGTATTTTTCACCTATTCAGATCGAATAAGTTTGGCATTTGTTTTAAAATAGTTACCCTAAAATTGTAACCCCTATATGGCTAGTTTAAGTAAGCTGCTGCACACAAAAATGTACAGACGCCAGCACGTCAACCTACCCGAAACGGTCAAATTTTCCTAATCAACTTTGAACCTTATGCTTTCGTGATAAAGTTGAAAATCTATTAAAGAAAATTGACAGATTTTAGTAGGTTGATGTGCTGGCGTCTGTACATCATAAATACGATAATGATTTATTATATTTAAAGATTATTATATAAATGGACCATTTAAACTTTAGTATTCTACCAGGTTTAAGAAGCCACTTCAAAAGGCCCGACAAAAATAAAATTCAATTGTGATCTTATACCATTGAAAAAATATTTTATTATGTATGTTTTAATACACACTGTGAGATTGTCGCGCGAGTAGGTCTGTATAGACAGTCGCTTTCGGTTAGGACACAGGGTGAGGCATAGTTCCCGCTTTGTCGTAACGTCAGAACTTCATATCTATAGCCCCTCAGGCGTTGAAAAACGCTCCGCCGCTGTAGAACCGGGGCGATTACAGATGTGGTCATCGTGTTCACGGTATTTTGTTTACAAACTGCTTAGATATAAAGTTCTTCAATAGTACATATAATTAACTAGCGGTCGATATCATTGCGATTACTCTTACGCCCTAGTGGTAAGAAATAACAATGGCACAACGATAAAAATCGCCACGACACAGTGTGAACAGTGCCTTACTGTAATGCAGGTACCTACCTACTTTTATATTATTTTAGTTAGTAAATAGATAAAATACAGTTTGTTATTATACCTGTCTAAAATGTTAACAAATAGATGGTTTGGAAAATAATGAGAAAGATACTACTGTTACCTACTATAATATGGTAGTAATTTTTTTAACCGTTTTACGTATGGCTCTTTGTATAGGTATGCAAGCTAAATTGGGACATTTCAACCTTAGTATTTGCAATTAATGTTATCTAATGCATTTCCAGATTTTAGACTTATTAAAATATAAATTAGGTTACATATTCGATTTTTCTAGTCAATGCAATGTTTTTTTGTATCGCTTTAAATAAATCATCAAATACATAAAATGTTTTATTGTCCATAACTGATATGCAAGATCATTGAGATTTAATAACTCCTTATTAAATAATAAGCAAAAGATTTTGTATTGTAATAAACTTTTATTAAATTAGTAATAAACAATAAATGAAGCAAGATTATTAGCATTTTTATAAAAATAACAAAAAATAATAACATTTAATACAATGAAATAGAACTGGCTACATAATGTATACGTAAAATAAAGGTATTAAAGCCCTCAAAATATTTTATGATTAACATCTTTGTCAAAATTATATTGGATAATAGTTCTATTTGGTCACTGGTCAAAAACAATTTTATTATAATAAATTACATGACGTAAAAACATTTCAGTTACTTACCTATAAAAAAAATACACTATACCTACTCAGTAAGTCACAACTTTGTGACAAAGTTCATGCAATTTTTAATTTAAATTAATGTATTTACAAATTAATTGACAATCATCTATGTTAACTTTATTCATTATTGCGTTTCTAAAGAACCTTGGCCAAATAGTCCTTTTACCTAATAACAGGTAATGGCAGACAAAATTATATTTTAACATGATATAAGTACCTCTAGTAATATGGGTATTTTAATACTATGTTAATGAAACCATGGAATGCCACTTGTTAGAAATGCATACAAAAAAAAATACTGAGTAGTGAATACCATAGTTACCAATGACAAAAAGTTAATTACTCATTCCCTAATTGATTATATTATTGGGTTAAAATAGTGTTATGATTGTAAGTTTAAAAACAAATTAACTTATGTACTTACATATAAATTCTTATATTTTTTGTATAGTCAATTATATCAGGTGATTCCCTGCCCAATTGAATTTGAATGATGTGTGTAACTAAAAATAATACAATGATGTCATGAACAGATCTAGCAACCTTGGAAGATTTAACCCAGGTAAGTACATAATAACTAAAAACCTACATTATTGGACGGATAAATCTCTAAATTTATAATAACAGTTGATACAATAGTGAGTATTCTTCATAATATACATAAAAGTAGATGTCATGAGTACAGATGTGACATCAGTCAGTTTACAGATAGTTCCATCCATGATGCACCCCATTCCTAGACGCTTACAATACAAGAGTGGAACATTGCGCTAGTGTTTTAGTAATGTCAATACACACTAATTACCTATGAGTAGGTAATTAGTAAACACAACAAAACTAAAACACTAGCAGTATGTTGCACACTTGTCCTGGCCCTGCAGTCTCGACATTGATAGCGATCGCTATACGACCGAATTCAGTCGCAAACTCCTGATGTCGTCCCTAGACGCGCGCGACGTGCTTGATAAGCACGTGATTTTTTCGTGCTTGGCAGGCAAACCGTCTAGGGGCACCATTAGAACTGCTACCAAATTCGGTCATATAGCGATTGCTATTTTGTCGAGAATGCAGCCCCCGTATGCGATTAGGAAGTATGGGGTGCATCTTCATGGATGGCACTATCTCATGAAAGATAAACCAAATGATGATTGTTTATCAGTCTGTCTATCTATCTGTTAACACATTTCACGGAGTCAGTAATATTAACGAACAACATGTAGTTCTACTAAAGAATGTTTTGTAGTAATGATTGTCAACAAGCTTTTGTCATGCTCATGGGACACCTCTTGCCAGACACACTTGCCTATAAGAGGAACTTCTTCAAGCGGAGCTCTAAAAGCTACAAGTAAAGTAAGACAGCAGCCATCAGCAACAGGGTCATGTTCCAAGTTTAGTATTCCCAATGGTCGGTGTTGACCCACATCAGCTCCAAACATTTCCACCATAAACCTTCTCAATGTTGAATGTATGCTCTTCCCAGGATTTATCTCACATGTTGGAAAATGAATTGCAGTTTTCTCACTCAACAGCACATGCAACTTGTTTGTACTCCTCTTTTTTATAACTACAACCAATCTCAATAAATCTTTGATGTGATGAATGGGGGCTGGTAAGATATCTTTATGCCATTGACTATCAGGATTTCTATTACTGTATAACTGGGCTTTCTCAATAAGATGCAAAATGTCATTAGATCTCAATGAGATTTCTTGAAGATTGGAGATCCATTTTGCTTGCAATGATTCTTTGTCTGCTCTAGCAGGTGTTTTTAATTCACCACCTTTAACTTTACCGGTTAAAACGAATCTGTACCACATTCCACCAGCAGTTTCTACAACTAATAGAGTGGTAGGATTACATATAAGACCTGTTTCCTCAAGAACCTCTCTGGCTGCAGCCTGCACTATAGTCTCACCCTTTTCCATGCGTCCTGCCGGTAGATACCACTTGCCTGCGCAACTCTCTTTTGCCTCTTGCATCATCAATACTTCGTTTGATTCATTTGTGATCACACAAGCAACGACATAAGTGACGTTGCTGCCCAGTACCGGTTTGAAATTAGATGGAGTGGTAGGTGTAATACCTTGAGACTCGGCAACAGAATTTTGATCAGCAATAGTAAAATCACAAATAGAATTATCATCGCCATCTAGGCCTAGGCCATCAAGTAATTTAGTAATATTCGAGTCTATTTGGCGCGACATAATTACCTAATTACTATATTTTGCTGGCTTAGATTACACCCGCACCTTGGTTATTTTTATTTGTCTAGTTGCGAACAGGAAACTAATTTCAATAATTGATTTTTTTTAATGTAAACTTGAATCAAAACTATTTTTAAATAATGAAATTTATCAATGAGCGTGATTTGTATAGCAATTTGTAGTACGGTAGTGCATTTTTTTTTAAAATTCTTTCCATTGGAATTTATTTTACCGGCTTTAGATACTGTGTCATTCAGCCGGTCATACGTTTTATCTCTATGTAGTCTGTGGGCCGATCTAACCATAAGCCTTACGTAATAGGGGGCGACCCTATTGCCATCAACCGGGCATAATTCCAGACTCCGTGCTGCTACTGAAAAATTCCAGAAAGAAAAACATAATGACAATTTGCCCGACCTGGGAAACGAACCCAGGACCTCAGATGGTTCACTCCGCATTTTACTCGATTTTTATAACTTTGCTCTTGGAGCTGTCAAAGTAGTGTGACTGACACTGGCATGGCCACCATCGGTTTTTAATTTTGATATCAGAGTTTACGTAAACTCTTCGATCTAGCTCTTGCATTATACCCTAAAAAATAACCCTATTATATCTTCTAAAATAAGACCCGACTAAATCTGTGACTTGGCGAAAAATTGCGACTAATTAGCGACAAAATTTGGGAGAGAACAGATCTTCGCTAGCTTTTGCGATTCAATAGGGTGTTTTACTCTATATGAGAAAAAATCTAAAAATATATTATTGAGATAGCTTAGGCAATAAGCAGTCGGAAAACGTTAGTTTTAGTTCATAAAATAGCAAACTAAATTTTAAAATTCAATTCAAAGGTTTCAGCTTCTCTATTCTCTTTCATAACACCAGTAGATAGTAGTCGCCATGTTATTACGTCATACGGCTTTGTAAACTTAGAAAATGATCTGTCAACTATCAGCGTACCTTTAATCTTTATAGGCTTTTTATTATTTTCGTAACCAACGTAATTTTTATTGAAATAATACCATGGAGGACGATTGTGTAAAAGGAGACAACACAAATTTATAACTTAAAAAATATCACTGCATTTGTTTACACAGCCAACTGACGTCATGACCACAGAGCAATATGGCGTCCACTACACAGACTACATAGGGATACTACGTATATCCACTGCGTCCAGCGTTTTAGTTAAATTACAAGTGAAATTTAAATGTAAGATTTTTATTGCACTTACTTTGCATAAAACCTGCAAATTGCAAAAAATATAAAGAAATTTTGAATTAGGCTGGCTACCGTAGCGCATCCCCCTTATGGATAAAGGGTTTTTTACAAAAACAGCACAACTTTTTAGCAACAATTTTACAGGAAATAAAAAAAACGTTCTATAATCCATATTTTTCATTTAATAACTTAGAACTTTTGATAATTTATTCATGTTAATGTATTGTATTGAATATGTAATTTTTATTATTATTTATACCTACTGTTATGTAATATAATGATAAAATGTAGTTTGTACTAGTGTTCTTTTTGTAAAAAAAATGCATTTATGTTATTTTGTAAAAAAAAAAGTAAGTTTTGCAATGAAATACATCTAATTAATCATAATTAAGTAGTTTATTGCTATACAAAACACTTGCAGCCATTATACAATCAAATTAACTTATTATTTATTCTTCTCCACTTGTTACATCTTCATTATCAACACAATTATCAATATCAATATCTTCTCCTTCCTCTGCTACAATTTCACATATTTTATCATAAACAATCATCTTGTGGGGTTCACTCAAAAAATGTTTCAATCTCTGAATATCCTTAACTTTATTAGGATTTAATGGAATTTGAGCCTTGTACAATGGACTAAAATTCAATTCCAAAGGCAGTGGACGCTTTGTCCGTACATGGATTCTTGTCCATTCTCCAGTAAAGTTATACTTAACCAAGACAAATGGTGATTCTTGATCTATTTTAATCATTCTTGCAGCTTTAATTTTGTAATCGTTTTAATTTTTCGTAATCCGACATTTTTGACAGCCATGACTGACGTTTTATTTTTTCACAAAAACTACATATCTGCGTTCAGTTATGTCGTTTTTGTAAAATTTGCACGCAGTTCTGTAGTTTTTGTAAAATATGTGTTTTTTTACAGTGCGATTCTGTGCTAATTATGCTGTTTTTGTAAAATCGAATTAAACTGTCTAGTGTAACTTTTTCCATAGATCATATTGCCATCATTAAAAAAAAAACCTTAAAATTGTTAGTTACGTAGTTTTTGTAAAAAACCCTTTGATTAGACCCCCAGCACCGAACTATTTTTCATTTCTGGCTACCCTCTACAGAGGAGAATCCAGAATATTGTCAAATTTGACATTTGACAGGTAGCTTCTGCGGTAAAAAAAGTGACTGATTGAACGAATCCTGCTGTCTGCCCCTCACGTTTTTATTATAAAACGTTTTTAAATTAATCTCACATCCCTTTATTATCATGTCGGTCACAAAGGGAAATATGCTGGTGATTGATTATAAACTTTATTATTTAAATTATTTTCTTGTATGAAGTTGAAGATAAATGTAAGTTACGTAATATTTTGTAGGTTCGTTCCTTGAGCTCGTCGGCTGCTGCTAGCAAGCTTATTAAACCTCCCATACAAGTTTTTGGTCTGGAAGGCAGATATGCGTCATCTTTATATTCTGCTGCAACCAAAATTAAGAGCTTGGATGCAGTTGAAAAAGAGCTAACTTCGTTCCAACAGTCAATCAAGACTGATGCGAACCTGAAGGAATTCCTCGTGAACCCAACACTTAAGAGGTCTCTGAAAGTGGAAGCTCTAAAGCATTTTGCTACTCAAGTAAGTTCAAATTATCTATTAAAATTTTAGGTTGGTTTTCTCAATGAATTATATGACCAATGCAATTAGTCCTGGTCCATTCTAGAAGTTTATTTTGTGGAAAGCATAAAATTTTACCTGTTTAACTCTTAAAAAGTCGATTGCACCCCATGTGTGCAAATAACAATTAAATTCTACTGTGTTGCTAATTGTATGTGCGACGGGTTAAAATGCCTTCTAAAGCAGTCATTTTTTGCATAGGTGTAATTATTTTACTATGCAGGTTAATCTGAAGAGAATTATTACAGTAAAATATATTACTGCATAAAAAATTGAGTTTTGGCAATTTCATAATCTTAAGTTCGTTTAAAAAACTTATTGTAAATAACTCTGTTTTGATAATGGCATTATTTGCATTGTAATAATAGGAACAGGCTTATTGCTAGTTACCTGACATAATTCTAATTTAAGCCTACTAAAGATTTCCTCTAAATAATGCCTTGGTAATCAAATACAGGTCTTCTTATTCAGCTTCATTAACCAATGAAGAAGTCACTGGTAGATGGTAACTTTGCCTGCAAAAGCAATGACTTGAAATGTGAACTATCTATGAAAATTATTATGTATGTCAGAATGATTTTTTAGTTGATCATGATTGTGTATTTATTTTGTTTAATTTTCGCCGATTTATTTAGAAATAGTTCAGTACAGTTGTAAATCAGTAATATTGTAGTTTGTTAAATAGTAAATGTGTTATTATTGTTATGTTGTGTTAGTACATTTGATTATATTATATTTAATATTTTTAGAGTAAATTGTCTGCCACAACCAGCAACTTGCTTGGTCTTATGGCTGAAAACGGTCGCCTGGGCAAGTTGGAGGGTGTTATCAATGCATTTAAGACCATAATGGCTGCCCACCGTGGCGAGGTTGCTTGTGAGGTTGTCACTGCCAAGCCTCTTGACCAGGCCCAGAAACAGAACTTGGAAGCTGCCCTCAAGGTATTGTGCTTCAGTTATCATCATCCTCCATGCCTTAGCCCAAATTATTCATTAATGAATTGGTGCAATATTTCTTCTAGAGATCTACGTTTTGGAATGGGCAACTAGCTTCAACTTTCTGACTAACTGACTCTTTGACAATTCAAAAGTGCCTGTAAACGGTTTAATTGAAATAAATGCGTTGTGTTTGAGTTCTTCCATACATCTACATCTATGTTAGCTATCATCTCGGTGGTCACCCCCTTTCTAGCCATATCTTTCAGTTACAAAGGTAATTGATTCAGTGGCAGAGTTTACTAAATTAGAAAGTAAACAAATAAGTGCCGATAGATAGTGCAATCTACGACGACGCGCCCCACTCCGTATTAAAGTACAGCTTTCAGTACAGTAATCGCGGAGCGGGGTGCGACGTCGTGGATTGCACTTTCTATATATAAATATGTACTTAATAATTACTAGGTTAGGGAATCATCAGTGTGAAGACAACTGGAAAGGTGTTTCATATATCCCATGCCACAGGCAGATGATTATGTATGTCCTCACATTGAATGTTGGCGTTATGTTCAAATTTTAATAAACAAAGATTCTAACCCCACGTTTACACTAATTTACAGTGATACTTGTTTTCAAAAAAATAATAGTGTATCTTGTAAAAGACTGTCAAAAACGTGGAAAAATATGTATATATCATACCTATTTGCAATTCAGTCTGATTAAAGTGGAGCTCTAGCCACACCTACTTCATAAGCTATTCATTTTATGTGTTGTGTTATCATTAATCTGTCGCGCGCGCAATTAGCAGACACAATAGAATTTTATTGTTATCTGTCTCCAATATGAGACACCAGTATTATAAAGGTTAAAATAAAACATCCAGATAGGAACAAAAAAATTAATAGTCCTTCTTGCACTGCCAAATAAGATATACTTATAAACAAAAATTTACTCTCACAGTAATCATAACACTAAGTTATATTTATCTAGAATTAGGTACACGATTTTGACAGTCTTTTACAAGAATATCTTGTAAAAGACTGTCAAAAACGTGTGAAAATATGTTATATAAATGTATTGAGGTTGTTTCAGGCATGTATTAACTATTTTGTTCACAATTTTGACAAGTGTTCTACAAGTTTTGTCTAGTCAGTCAAGTGTTCTAGTTTTTACAACTTCTCGGTAGTAGACACAACATGTAGAATACACATATTTTATACCTTGGTGTAAGTGGGGGGTTACATACACAAAAACTACTCTTCTTTTGCTCTCAAGGATCAAAAATAAATAATAAGCTTTGCACTTCTGTTAATACATTGTTGTGTTCCAGAAATTCCTGAAAGCCAATGAAACTGTCCAGCTCACAACCAAAGTTGATCCATCTCTGATGGGTGGTATGGTTGTATCTATCGATGACAAGTATGTTGATATGAGTGTTGCCACCAAAGTGAAGAAGTACACTGCACTCATCAGCAGCGCTGTTTAAATCATGAAATATTTCAACTGTAAATGTTTAGCAAAGGATACTAATATTTAAATCAGTTAATCATTAGAAACTTTTGTTTTATTTAACCTCCTATTGTGGTTAATGCTCTGATACCTGTGTCATTAAAAAACAAAGCTGTTACAACTAAGGTATTGAATTTTGATAAATTCTTTCAAGTACACGCCTATGCTGTCAAGTCACAGATTGTATTTACAAGTTCGGCTCAGAATTACTTAATATTAAAATTTATAGAAAATTAGGTTTATACTGACAAGTTTTTGGAAATCCCATGAAAATACCTATACATAACTAACACTGGGTTACAGTTCGCGTCAATTAACTCTGCTGCTCTGAATTCGCATGCATGCTACTGTTTTATAAGTAAGATTGACTACTGCATCTAGTCATTTGTAGTCCACTTCAGAGAGGCAAAGTTATTTGATGCAAACTGTACATACCCTTATTTTTCCAGTGTAGAAAGGACCTGTTTGCAAAACAGTCTGATTAAAGTGGAGCTCTAGCCACACCTACTTCATAAGCTATTCATTTTATGTGTTGTGTTATCATTAAAATAAAACATCCAGATAATAATCGGAACAAAAAATTTAATAGTGCTTCTTGCACTGCCAAATAAGATATACTTATAACAAAAATAATACTCTCACAGTAATCATAACACTAAGTTATATTTATCTAGAATTAACAAGAATATTTTTATCTGAGATCATTTTTAAGAGATCTTTAAATTGAACAAGTCATTTATGTATGTAGGTAAATCAGTAATAATAATTATGAGCAAAATTTTATCCTTCCGTTGGAGCTGCTTCGCCTTTGAGCAGCGCATTCTCTGCCTCCAATTCGGCTATGCGAGCTCTCGCAGCCTCCAGCTCATCATCTCCACCATCAGTGCCTAAATGTTTTCGAACATATTCTAGGGCATCTTCGGGCTTATCTGGTTCTTCATATAAACTCACAAGAACTTTCGTTAAAGCGTCCATAACGCCGGCTCGCTCAAGGTATCTTCGAAATTCCTCTCTTTTGGAATCAATAGGCTGTAAAATTGAAATACGACACAAAATTTAAATACTTCCAACTGCGTATTTGGTACTGGCGGAAACAAACATCTTATAACGGAAGGAACAATAAAAACTTCGGAACTCGTTCAAATTGTACCGAATACCTTTTATGCATAAAACGGGTTTGTTTACTGCTGAAAATCTTTTAAAAACAATTTTAAATTTGAATGAAGTGGATTATGTGTTTTCCTTAATTTACTTACTTTATACGAAGACATATTCGGGTATTTCCTAAAATGAGCTTTTATACTGGAAGAATATCAATAAAAACAACTTTTCTCCAGAGAACTGCAAAAAGCCCTAGCTGAAGTTTGACAACCACACATTTGACACATAGGTTTTTTTAAATGTCTATTGTTATTTCCTACCAGATGCTTGGGAACCATTGACATTATAATGTTGGGAACACTTCTATTTTATGATTTATATGATTTCTAAAGTAATAAATATTGAAGAGGATTAGTTTTGTTTTTTCTAATTTCTTTTATGTTTGAAGAGTTTCTTAAATGTACCAATAATATCTAAAATAAATCAAACTATTAATTAACCCCCAAGTGTCAACTATAAAGAACCTAAAGAAAAGACAATCAATAAGAAATATTGCATGCCACTATGCTATTTCCATTGACTTAAAAAACATTTAAAAGTCAATGGCTATTTCTCAGTCAACGGCTAAGGGCTGATTTCACCAACGAAATAAAACGCGATCATGTTATAAACACAGTTCAAGAGCTGTTAGTGTCAATATTCCAAAAAAAATAATGACACTGACAGCTCTTTCTTACACGTGTTTTACGTGCTGATCGCCTTCAGTTTGCCTTGTGTTGCGTGGTGTAACTCTGCGTTTGTATTGGTGAAATATTCACTTAGAAACATGTTTTAAACTCTGTTTTCCGTCAATGTGTCTCGCGTTCGCATTGTCACGCAACTCGTTGACGCGAAACATGCTTGACGCCAGAAACATGTTGCCAGATAAAGGCTTATCATTTCCGGGACAATTCTAGTAGTAAATATATGAAAATAAATAGGTATTTAATATTTAAATATTTTTCAATGGATTCTATTTACGTAGGTATTTTGTCTCCGTTTAGGGATTTGCAAAACTGTTATCAAGACACGTCAATATTGATACAGGTCTGCAGTTCGGACTTGATCAATCAAATCTATGGACATCTGTTTCGCTCTTTATTCCATAAACTATTTATTTATAATACTTTATTGTACACCACAAAAACACAACAAAAAAAAAAAAACTACAAAATCTAAGCCTGGAGGCTTTATTTTCTTTTTTTTAGATATTGTTTTAATTTTAGTTATTTTTATTTCTGCTTGAGTATAGTTCTCGATGCTTTTGGTTGGTATATTGCATTGACATATAAAACATGGACTTGGCATACCTACAAGAAAAACGTGCCATACCTACACTAACACTTTACTGAGAGGATAAAATGGCGTCTACTAGGGCAGCCCTTATCGATATTTCTATGTTATAATATCGATAAAAGATTGTGAGAATGTTTTCATAATGTCACAGTACAATATTTACGGGTAAAAATACCCCAATTTTTCTAACTGATGCCTTTCATTTGTTTGTTTAATTTAATTGCTTCGTCATTATTTCGCGGCTAAACAGTAGAACTTATTTTGATGTTTCCCATTATAATAGGTTGTAACCGGACAGATATTATATACTTACAGCTTTTTATCGAACTAGTATTCTGTAACTGATTTCAGTCCATTGTATACCATGCAACAAGTTCATCTCATTGCCGATATATCTATGTACATATATACACAGTATACATATAGCTCATAGGAAGTGTGCGATGACGATGACACGAGTTTCACGCTTTTTATTCACCCAAAAAGTACACATATATACACAGTATACATATAGCTCTTGGAAAACGTCCGGTGAAGATGACGGGACTTCCATTATTTTTGCTCACCCAAAAAGTGCTCAACGCGCCTAAAGAAGTTTTCACTTCAAAAAATCTATCGAACAGTTGCCCGCCAGACCCGACACCCGTCGGTCGGAGGGTCCTCCCTTTTCTATAGAGGATGAATGAATTTTACACCCTGTTCCTCATACCTCTAAAAGGTGGCTCCGTCAATGGCCCGCAGATGGTAATTTTTAAATAAAATATTGTAATTTATATTATTATTATTTTATCTTTGTGTATCTCATTTTAATCAACATACAGATTTGAATTTCACGGATAACCAGTGAAAAAGATATTTTGAAAATTGGCGGAGCCACCATAATTAATATTTTTGATGCTAAGTTTCTAACAAGCAAATGATTGTGGGTTTTAATTAAAAGTCAACACTAATTATAATAAAGTTATATTAAAGAAATCAATCTCATTCAGTTCTGAACAATACAATTTTGTTCAGGTAATTTCTATGTGATATGCTTTCAGTAGATTTCTTCCCATAATATTTGTATCTCAAATTCATAAATAACTCTTTTACATTGTGAGTTTGTCTGATTTTGATCATTCTCATTTAAAATGCCAGATATTGCCACATATTTGTTCAAATCGCAGGCTGTAAACAAGCAAAAAAATTATTAGTATTTTTATTGTTTCTTGATTTTATTAATAGAATTTTTAATTGATCTTAAGTCTTAAGACCACACTCAAACACATTCTTTACATCACTCTTTGCTACCAAACAAACAAATATTGCAAATGAGGACATCACCATCATTTTCAACACCAGCCACTACAGAATCATGTTGGACAAATTTATAACATGTTACTTACCAATAAGGTTCGTGAAGGTAAAGTATCGTCACATAATGTTACTTTATTGAGTATCCGGTTGAAACATCATTCTTCAAGGTGAAAAGAACAAAAATATGTGGCCTTCAAACCTTCCACACCAATAGTTTTTCTTTTTTCGTTTATTAGCAGGCAACCTTGAAAGTAAAACATAAAACCAATTAAAAAAAAACATAAAATAGCATTATCGATAAATAAAATGTCTATTGTCTAAATGCACTACTCTATCCCTTCAATAACAAGAAAATGATTTCGTGAAGTAAAACTGTTGAAAATAATGGCAAAAGGGAAAATATGAATGCTTTACTGTTGAAGCTCTTCAACGAATGCAGAATCTTTTGTTTATCGTCTCAATCTAAAGATATTTCAGCTGAAATGTATGTACGTACTGGTGCAAAGTTATTTTCGGGTGATGTCCGCTTCTTTTGATGCCACATCCGATTATATTGCAATTGGGCATCTTGCTATTGATGATTTCCACCATAGGGCCGAGTTTAAACGCAATAACACAGCAAATAACTCCAAAATTCACAAATTTTAACCACAACACAAGATCATTTGACAGGTTACGTACCCAACTTTGGTACCAAACACCGAGAGGATAAAATGGCGAACCGGCCGCAAATAGGTATTTCAATGACTAGAAAATGTAGGGTTGCCAATATAGTAACTGTCAAAAACACTATTATCCTTTTTCACTTAGGCAAATTTATTAAAGTTAAAAAGAGATAGCAGTATTTTTTTGATTTTGGCGTCGATATGCCTCGTATTTGTATAACTGTTTTTTCTATAGTCAAACATTTCAAGTCCATGTTTTATAAGTCAATGGTATATTGGCGTGTGCTAGCTGTCCTATGGCTATATAATTTAGAACTTTTTAATTTAAAATTTAAATTCTTTTTTCGTATTTTAAATTGTGTGTGTAATTGTGTAATTTTGACGTTCGAAAAGTGCTGATTCTCAGCCTAGTTTGAATAAATGACTTTTGAATTTTGATTTTTTTTGAATTTCTTACATATTGGTAGCGATTGCGCGCGTTTAATTTGAACTGGCAATGCATTCCACAAACGAGCGGCCTGAACAGTAAAAGACTTGTCGAGGAAAGTTGTGGAATGCATAGGCATTTTAAGCTTCAAATTATCTGATGACCTTAAAAATTTCGTGTGGGAGTTGCAAAGAAACTGGAAACGTTTCTTGAGATAGAGAGGGGTGGAAGGGGAAAAAAGCACATTATACAAAAGGGAAAGAATATGAACATTCCGGCGAAGGCGAATTGGTAACCACTTGAGCTTCACACGAAATTCGGAAACATGGTCATATTTGCGCAAACCGAATATGAACCTTATACAAACATTTTGAAGCCGCTCAAGTTTATCGAGTTGGTCTTGGGTAAGGTCAAGATAGCTGACATCAGCATAGTCAAGAATGGGAAGAAGTAGCGATTGTGCAAGCGCAATCTTGGTGGCAGTCGGTAGAAAATTACGTAATCTCTTCAAAGATGCAGCGGATGCAAATAGTTTGCGGCTAACTTCCTGTAGCTGGGTAGTCCAAGAAAAGTTTTTATCGATGAAGATCCCCAAGTTTTTAACTTTCTCACTGAAGGGAACAACTGAATCGTCAAAAGAAACTTGGGGAAGAGTCATCCAGTCGATCCTTGAGACCGTCCTAGAACTGCCTACTACCAAAACCTGCGTCTTTATGGGGTTGACCATAAGTCCATATCGCTTACTCCAATCGCGTAGACGGGCCAGATCACGATTAATCGTTGAGATAGCCTCGGATAGACTTCCAAGAGGAGCTCGCGAGTAAATTTGTAAATCATCTGCATATAGATGGTAGAAAGAAATTAGTTCGTCGGAGATTGAGTTAATAAAAACTGCGAAAAGTAATGGAGATAGAACGCCACCCTGAGGTACACCGGCAGAAGTATTACTCCAGGAAGACAAGGTCTCTCCAATGCAAATACGTTGCCGGCGGCCGAACAGGTAAGTACGAAACCAGTCAATTACCGATGGAGATATGTTAAGAGAGCATAAAATGCCGAGCAAAATATCAAAATCAACGGTATTAAAAGCATTACTGAAATCTAGCAAAGCTAAGACCGTTAGATTTCCGTTTTCCATGGCTGACCTTATATCATCCGTAATGTTCAGAAGCGCTGTGGTGGTGCTATGACCAGGACGGAAGTCAGACTGGAAGGGGTTGAGGAGATTATTTTTAGAAAGGAAAGTACTTATTTGGTTGTGAATTAACCGTTCAAGCAGCAGCTATTCAGCAGGCTAAATATTATTTCGCAAAAAAAGAAAAAAGTAATAGGTGTTCGGATTCCGGGGCTGCAAAAATCGTATTACTGGACACGAGACAAGACGCAAAATTCCGGGACATTCCCGGGTTTCCCCGTGCATCTGATTCTGGCAAGCATATTTGACGTCTGAGTTGAGTGGACAACTGTCCATGGGGACTACAGTTCCCGAAAAAACTCTTGCCTATACCGTCCATGGGGAGTTCCGTCCCCAAACGAAATCTTTCGGTGAAACGTGAACAGCCCTAAAAATAAGGTGATAGTCGTACAGTAGAAAATTACTAGATGGCGCTATATGAAATTTGTCATCCGTGAGAGTAAAGGAGAATTACCAAATTTGTATGGGCTCTGGTCAAAAAAAAATCTGCTGTCCCCAGATTTGACACTATTGTTGGTGGACTTATACTGATGGACTAACTATGTGTGCACATACGCATCAAATTCTAACCCACAGTTACAGAGTAATTCAACGTTATTTGACACTTATTTCTATTAGTTACAAAATATTGTTTTAAAAATGTACTAAATAATTAGATGATTGAATTTAAAATAAAAGACGACATATTTACTTAAACAATGTTTATTTTCAACAAAAAAAAATTAAAATGTTATTCATCGAGGACCATTCTGCACAGCTTATATAAAGTGCATAGTTATTACAAATCATTTTCATCGATTACAATATTGTCTGGAAACTGTGCTGGATTGTCAATATTGTCATATCGCGCATACGCCACACGATAGACATTATATGTGCACACGAGCCCAAAGTACGCCTGCCACTCTTACATGAACAGTAATAATGATTGATAGCCTCTAACCCAAGGTGGTCTGAGTTTACAAGTATATTACGAGTATGTGTGATAAATCCGGCTTCGCGTATGCCTAGATTGAACTTTCCCTCGTAATAGCCAGAAGTTATTACCAGTTATATTATAATTATTTAAAAGATTATTGAAATCGCGGTTTTCTCTGTACACTTCTATTGTATATACGCTATTACGAGCGTGTTCACTGTAATAACTCCTGGCCAGTTTTATTTGGTACATTCCTAAAGCAAGCATAACAAGTTCTTCCTCAGACAACCGTGGAAATTCTCTTACATCAGGTAATTCTGCAGACATACTTTGAAACGGAACTCGCCGGCTATTGAGGTTGTGGTCAATCACATAATGTGCGAGACAGTTTTCAACATTGATTCTATTGTTAATTCTCTTCACAAAAGCTGAAGCATTAACGTTATCAGTGATTGGGTCGTGGAAAGCATTTCTAATGGCCGCGGAATTCCTAAAATCATCCTGCATATGAGGCAGAGCTCTGTTAAAATCTCATAAAATATAATCTACCATTATGAGTTTCTTAGAAAATGTAATGGATAATATTACGTTTCGGCGGCGTGCACGCACCCGATCAGAACCTAATAATGATAACAGTGACATTATCTCCCAAACATTGGAGTGTACTGCAAACAGTATGCCAGAAATGTCAGACGACGAGGATGAAACGCAAATAAACATGTTTAGAAATGAGATAGAAAATCTTAAATCTCAATTAAAAAGCGCACATCAAGAAATAGAAGTATTGTCTTTGGAAAATAGTAACTTGAAGCAAATAAATACAGATCTATTAAAGAAAAATGACATTTACAGAAAAATTGCTAATAGCCCAGTTAAGCAGAAAGTCCAAACTCCGAAAACGAATGCAACTCATCGCACAAAGACAAAACAGACACAAACTTCAGAAACTACAGAATACCATTGTACATCTCAAGTTAAAATCGCTACTAGTACCAATAGCACTCAAGACACCTCATCACCCAACGGTATTACCGAAAAAAAACATTCGTCGCCGCTGGTAAAACATAAAGTTTGTCTTCTGAGTAGTGAAACGTCTAATAGAATGTATACAATGAGCGAAAGAACTCATATCTGTAATTATAATATGTGTCACTATCGCACGCCTAAGTGTGGATTAAAGTATCTCTTGAACAATATTGACAAAAAAGTTCGAGACTTCACACACTCTGATTACTGTGTTATTCATATTGGCGAAGAGGATTTCAAAAAAACGCATAATTATATAGAACTAGTTACATTTACTCGCGAAAAATTACAGACATTAAGTCACACCAATTTTATAATATGTCTACCGACCTTTAAATATATGGATAACAGTAATATTATGTTTAACAGCCGTATAGATACTTTCAACAACTTAATTTACATGGACGTAGAGACATATAAATATGCGTACATATTGGACTCCAATCTCAACCTTCCATATACCTATGAAACTTATAATCATCGTTACGGGAGTTTAAATAACAAAGGCTTAAATATTGTAATATCCGATTTGGCAGACCTTATACTAAACCTAAACGCCTTGAATGCCACTTACTTAGAATTTGATTATTCCCAGAAAAACCAAGCAGAGTTGGTAAATGTTACACAGTCACAAAATGAAACTCAGTTTTTTCTATAGTAGTTACCTTAATATTCTTCATCAAAATATAGCCGGACTAATTAATAAATCTGACGATCTCACTGTATGCCTAGAGGAGTTAACTGAGAAGAAGATACAGATTGATGTAATCTGCATTACTGAACATTTTATAATGTCTGGTTATGAACAATATCTTTCAGTACCCAACTATGACCTAGCTGCATGTTACAGTAGAAGAGATACCAAGAGAGGTGGCACATGTATCTTAGTAAAAAAGGGACATCAGTGGAATGATATTCCTGATATCAATAAATTTTCAAAAATATGTATTTTCGAGTGTTGTGCAATTGAATTAGGACAGTTGGATACCATTGTGATATGTTTATATAGAGTACCAAATTCAAACAATTTGGCTTTATTTTTTGATCATTTAAATAAATTGTTACAATACATACAAAGGAAACACAAGCGAAATATTATAATATGCGGCGACTTTAATATTGACATTTTGAAACATAATAATATCACACTTGAATTTGAATGCATTTTACTTAATTTTAATCTAAAATTAGAAATAAAGCAGCCTACTAGACTAAAAAGTAAGACGTGTATAGACAATTTTGCACATAATCTAGATAAAAAATGCAAATCAGCCGTAATAGATTTTGCCTTGTCTGACCACACATGTCAAATATTAAGATGTCCTATCAAACGTATCTGTTTACTAGATCACTGGTATATAAAACGACGTGATTATAGTAATGACAACATGAAAAAGTTCAAAGACTGTTTACATAAAATTTCCTTTTCTGAAATCTATGAAACTAACGATCCCGATGTAGCGTATAACTTGTTCATAGAGACCTTTACATTGTTTTACGACCTTTGCTTTCCACTTAGAAAAGTTACAATAAAAACATACAAAAAGCCTCACTGGGTATCGCGTGGCATCAGTGCATGTAGTAGAAAAAAGAGGCAATTGTTGTGGCGTTACAGGTTCAAACCAAATGAGATTACTAAAAAAGAATTAAAAAATTACGCTACTAGATATAAGAAAATTATTAAACTTACACAGTGCGCGCAAAATGCATACAAAATTAAAACATCCATAAACAAGTCGAAAACAGCCTGGGGAATTATAAATCAAGCTAAAGTAAATCTGCCAAAGAATTCTATCACAAATATTAAAATTGGAAATAAAACAGAAACGCATCCGCGACATATAGCAAAAGCATTCAATGATTTCTTCATTGATAAAATTAAGCCTATAGCCCGTGATGGCATTCCAGTAACATCTAATATTCCAATGTTAAATAATTCTATGTTTATGGCGCCAAGCACTTTCGATGACATACAAAATATAATTAAATCCCTCAAAAATACCAATAGCGTAGGACACGATGGTATTTCGACAAAAATCATTAAATATGTTTCCGACTCTATTAGTGTCCATATAAGTTATATTGTTAATTTGTGTATTACTACTGGTATTTTTCCACACCATCTCAAAACAGCTGTAGTTAAACCACTTTTCAAAAAAAATGATAGGGAAAACATGGAGTGCTATAGACCGATTGCGCTCATACCAATTTTTTCAAAAGTCTTTGAGAAATATATATACGAAAACTCTACAATTTCTTTGAAAAATATAACATTTTTACTGAGGAACAGAAGGGCTTCAGAAAAAATAAAACCATTAACATGGCTGTCTACGATTTGTTGAATAAAGTCATCACAAATGTTGACAGCAGAATACCCGTGTGTTCTGTATACTGCGACATGACCCAAGCCTTCGACTACGTAGACCATAAGATTATGCTTAAGAAGTTAGAAGCTTATGGAATTCGAGGAACCATACTTAAATTGATAGAATCATATTTAATAAATAGGAATCAATACGTGGAAATTTCAAAGATAGATCCAAAGAGTAAATCCGAATTGATATTTAGATCAAATAAACGCTTAATTAAGTATGGTGTACCACAGGGGAGCGTGCTAGGTCCCCCGTTATTTTTAATTTATATCAATGATTTACCAAAGGTAACCATTCATAATATGACACTATTTGCCGATGATAGCACAGTAACTATTAGTAACATTAACGAATTACAATTAGAAAATGAAATTAATAAAACTATTCAATCAATAATCACATGGCTAGATAATAATAATCTTAGAATAAATATTAATAAAACAAAGTTAATGTTGTTCAGTCAACGACCAAAGGCATCTAATATGATAATAGAACACGGTAGCCAAACTATTGAAAACGTAGGTACAGCAAATTTTTTAGGTTTAAATATAGACCAAAGGTTGGACTGGAAAGTACACACGGAGGAATTGAGCAAAAGAATAAGCAAAGCTGCTTATGCTCTTCATAAACTGTCTTCGATCTTAGGTACCGACGCTTTGCTCACTGCATATCATGGCATTGTTGGCTCAATCTTAAGATACGGGGTTATTTTTTGGGGCAACTCGTGTAATAGAGAACTAATCTTTAAGTTACAGAAAAGGTGTGTCAGAGCGATGTTTGGACTAATGTGTACTGATACGTGTAAGCCTTATTTCATCAAAAATAAAATATTAACCCTCCCGTCATTATACGTTTACGAGGTTGCGGTCTTTGTTAAAACGAACCCAAAGCTTTTCAAGAAGCTATCCGATACGAATACCCGAAGTCGACGGGATTATAGTAGATTATGTGGAAGAAAGTCCAATACAGCACTGATGCACAAAAGTGTGTTCTGCATGGCGCCAAATATCTTTAACCACATTCCGCCACACATTAAAGAATTAAATGTTAATTTATTTAAGAAAAAATTAAGGAATTTTCTAACTCAAAAAGCATATTATAGTATTTCCGAGTTTTTAACTGACAAAGTATTGATATAGTTTCATTTTTTTTTGTGGTTTGTTTTTTGTTTTGTTCATTATTATTTTTATTTTTTTTATTTTATTTTTTTATAATTAATCTGACTTGTGTGAAATATTACTTTGACTTTTTAATGTTTGTTTTTATATGAATTTCTATGACGAGTTATTGACATTATTCTGTAGTATATTAATTATTATAATTTTATTGACTAAGTTTTAATTTGACATGTAATTGCATTGAATAATGATAAATTTATAACTATTTGATATCTTAATAATAAAAATAACTTATGTGTTTATATTTGTACGCCGTTAAGGCAAAACATGACTGTGCTATAATTTTATATAACAGCTTGCATGCCATGTGTGTGTATACTTGTGTTTTGAACAAATAAAAATTATCTTATCTTATCTTATCTTAAAATAATCTTGCCTGAATATCTTAAAATCTCTTTTAAAGCGGTCTTTCACTAATTCCACGACCCATCGACAAATCGTCACTAATCGCGACTTTTTTGCGTCAGCCGTCGTCAATTGAGTTTCGCCTCTTGTAACAGATTTAGGCATGTGGGCATCATAGCCACAAGACTCTATATGTGGTACGGCATCTCGGAAACCTCTATCTAAAATCAGAGCGCCCCCTTGGAAAAACCAATGAAACACACTGTTCTCATCAGCAGTTAAATTCCTTTTTATAATGCTTGCCCAAATGTAGATGTGTAAATTCTTCTTTTAGAGAGCCTCTTGCCGTTTTCATTTCTCTTTCTAAAGTTGATCTGCTTGTGTGAAACATATCTGCCAGTCTTGTATTGGGATCACCAGTTCTTAACTTAATTAGATATACCGCCAAAATGGTTTTAGGTTTTTTGCTTTTTATAGACAAAGATGGCATTTCTTCAAACATTCTGTTGAACTGTTCGATACTTCGACCAGTCAGAAAGTAGACCTCATTTGGATTCATTGTTTCCATATTTTCAAAATCCACCCTGCCCTCTTGCGGCATAGTTTCAAAATCTGCATCATGTCCATGATGTGAGCTTCGTTGAGTCATGGCTTACATTTTTTGGCTGACAATAAAACCTCAAAATCATTCAAAAGCAAATGTTCTTCACAAATGCGTGCAGCAGTTGGTGCGTAGTAGTTAAAATCTTTCAACAAACGGATTTTCATGTGCTTTGGTATTCGAAGCCTTGTCTCGCCTGTACATCCGAATACAATGCACGAGTTTGAAGTATTCGGTGCCCGACTGACATGTGGCAACAGTATCATAAAATGTTGAATATTATCTTGTTCGCCAACTACTGCTCCACGTTGATAATCAGCATGCGGCACCTCCGCTTGATCTGGTTGTGCTACGGGTTGATCTGCTGGTTGCTCAGTATTAAGTACTGGTGGTTCTTGTTCTTGTCCACTGGACGAACGAGGACTTAGTGGGTATGCCTCACGTCGCCAGCAAGGCTGGCAGATAAACTCGGCGTTGTCAAATTGTATCTGATACATACGGTTCCAGGCTGTCATACACATCTTTTATACAATTTTTTTATTTAGTAAATGAATATACATAGCGGGTTGGCGATCGCAGTAAGT
Organism: Xanthia togata; assembly: GCA_963853775.1. Taxonomy (NCBI): domain Eukaryota; kingdom Metazoa; phylum Arthropoda; class Insecta; order Lepidoptera; family Noctuidae; genus Xanthia; species Xanthia togata. Next base: position 14,540,378 of record OY970803.1, read on the forward strand.
TCGTATTTATACTAGAGAACGCTGCTGCCCATGCTCTAGTGAATCTCTTAGTCGCCTTTATGACACTCACAGGAGGAAATGGAGTTGTCCTATTCTTTGTGTCCGGCACCACACAGACAAGACAAGAATACTGAACAAAAGTAATTCAACATCATTATATAGCAAATCATTAATATTATATTCACCTCGTTCTCACTAGTTATTAATCTTTTACAGCATATATAATATAATTGTATTAATATATTTTTAATAAATGTATTGAATTTTAATTAATTTTTATTTTGTAATATTTGTTGAGATTAACTTATTTTATTTTTAAAGTTGACATTTTATATTTTATTTGACAAAAAAAAATTTTGTTCTAATTTAATTTTTTATTATGGTTATAACCTAGAAATAGTATTGTGTGGTGTGTATTTGTCTCTGTTTCATGTGATTTCCAATTAACGTTATTTTTAAGTGTAATTAATAATTAATTTTATGGATCGTTGTGTCTGATACAAATAAATAAATAATATTTTATTTAGATACATAAGATATTTATATTGTATATACATATTATACTTAATAAGTTTGAATGTATATCATTTGTTAACATTGGTTACACACAATTAGCTTATGTCCCACATAGTCTTTTACATCATAGCTAGAGTTGACTGAAAGAGATCTCTTCTTACTACCTTTACCGTTTTATTGTGTGCAATTATTGAATTACCTTGTTCAGTAGCACATTTCAAAATATAAGCAACGTAAACTGTAAATTGAAATAATTGCAGCATTTTATTCAAAGTCGCTTATATGATAAGGGAGAACTTGTTCTGTTATATATATTGCTTGCAGCGATTGGATATTCTTCAAAAAACTGCGTAGTTAATGTCCTTCTTCTGATCTACCATATAATATACACACTTGTCCAGCAGATACACGAAACATTACCTATAACTACGACTCGCTCCTTATATTCGTCCCCATCTAAAGCTGAAAACCTTTTGTTTAGTAGTGTGTCTAAAAGTAGTCGCTTATTTAGCTTCGAACATGTAACGCCTCGTGATGTAGTTAATGTTTTCAACACACTCAAGTCTAAAAACACTGGTGATTACTGGGGAATCTCCATTAAACTTTTGAGTAATATAATAGACATCGTAGCCCCCTATCTAGCTGTTACTTTTAATAAATGTGTTGATTTAGGAACTTTTCCTGACCTCATGAAGAGTAGTAAAGTCATACCATTATTTAAATTAGGTAATAAAAATGACGTTGGCAATTTCAGGCCTATTTCTATTTTACCAGCATTCAGCAAAATATTTGAAAAGTTAATACTCAAGCAGTTGCTAAGACATTTTAATTTAAATAGCCTCCTTCATAATGAACAATATGGCTTTACAAAGGGTCGTTCGACTACAGAAGCGGTGCTCTCCTGAAACACATATTTAACGCATGGGAGAGCTCTCAAAATGCTATTGGAGTTTTCTGTGATCTCTCCAAAGCCTTTGATTGCGTGCACCATGACACGCTTTTGCGTAAACTGCGTCATTATGGTGTGCTAAACGAAGCTCTCAACGTTTTAAATTCATATTTAAATAATAGGTCGCAATGTGTAGATGTTGATGGTGTAAAATCTTCCGGGCTACCAGTTCAGTTAGGTTTACCTCAAGGCTCAATACTGGGTCCATTCTTGTTCTTAGTATATATCAATGACTTACCATTCTATTTAAAGGCTATCTGTGAAGTTGTACTGTTTGCAGATGATACCTCTCTTATTTTTAAAGTAGACAGGTATAGACAAGATTTTGACGATGTAAACAGTGCACTGTCAATGGTTACGGATTGGTTTACGACAAATAACCTAGTTCTCAATGCCAAAAAAACGAAATGTGTAAAGTTTGCCCTTCCAAATGTTAGAAATCTAGGACCCAACATCGTCTTAGATAAAGAGGTGCTTGAAACTGTAAACTCGGCAGTTTTTCTGGGCATAACAGTAGATGCCAAACTTCAGTGGGGCCAACATATATCGAGCCTAGCGGGAAGGCTCAGTTCGGCCGCCTACGCCGTCAGAAAAGTAAGACAATACACTGACGTTGATACAGCTCGGTTAGTCTATTTTAGTTATTTTCATAGCGTTATGTCCTATGGTATTCTGCTGTGGGGCAAAGCTGCAGATATTCAAAATATTTTTTTCCTCCAAAAACGAGCTATTCGAGCAATTTACCAGCTAGGTGCCAGAGTTTCTCTGAGAGATTTTTTCAAAGATATCGGTATTCTCACAGTGGCATCATAATTCATCTTCGCCAACATCTTATATATTAGGCAAAATATACACTTGTACACTAAAAACAGTGATATTCACAATGTTAACACAAGAAGTAAGGATAAACTACGTGCTCACTTTCACCGGCTTCATAAGGTTCATAACTCGTTTGTTGGGCTTGGTATAACCTTTTTTAACAAGCTACCCTCTTTGCCAGATTTGCCTTTTAATGCGTTTAAAACTAAATTAAAGTCCAACCTTTGTTCTAAGGCATACTATTCTATCAACGACTACTTAAATGATAAGAATATATGGTCGCTGTGATTAACTCAAGACAATATTTAAATGTTCTTTCTCCAGAATTAGTTTACCTACTGACAGGTTAAATGAGTTTATATAATTGTTTATAATTTTACTTTATAAGTCAATTTATTTTAATTTTATTTTAATTTAGTGCTGACATAATCTACTCATTACTAATTTTTTTTATGAGTTGTATTGCAATATGTGGTTAGCTAGCGACCTCGACAATTATTTATTTTACCTCGATGGTCCTAGTTTATCAATTGTAACTTCTAGTTACAGCTACATATATGTAAGCGGGCACGCCCTTTATGCCTGCAGGCTTTTTCTTTTTTTTTAGGTATTGTTTACTTTTAGTTATTTTTATTTCTGCTTGAGTATAGTTCTCGATGCTTTTGGTTGGTATATTGGCGTGTGCTAGCTGTCATATGGCTATTAATTATAGCTATTTAATTTATAATTTAAATAATTTTTTGCATATTGTAAATTGTCTTGCATACTGTTGTATAGAATCATTTTTTATTTTTTTTCTAACTGAACAGACAGCTGTGCTGCTGGGGAGTTTGTTGCGCCACTTCTTCTTCTCAGCAAAAGCACTAGGAAGTGGTGAAGGGTGGGCGTTTTGGGGGACTGTCTTATGTAATTTTGACGTTCGAAAAGTGCTGATTCTCAGCCTAGTTTGAATAAATGACTTTTGAATCTTAAAAACAATTAATCGAAATCACAGGGCTTAAAATCTGGTCCAGGTAACGTAATGCAAGGGTCAGAAACTTAACACAGGATATCCACAGAAATAATCGCACAGTACACAACTATAAGCAAAGAGCGTTAGAGAAGGACTGCCAATAAAGTACTCTGTGAGGACTGCGCAGTTGCAATGCAAAGCGCATACAATAGAGCTTTCTATTACCTTCTCCCTCACACACAACTATACAATAATGTACAAACAAAGCAATCCCGCGTGTAAGCTAATTACGTGCGATAAAAAAGGTCGCTAACTGTTGCTATTTGTATAAAAAAGTTAAATGTGCATCTTTTTCTCAATATCACTTTTTAGCTAATATATCAGCTATGTTTCTGTGGAACAGTTTTTCAGTTCCATAGAAGAAAATGTTGCATTTGAATCCGTCTATCAAATGAGCTATGTGGTAAATCTGGGGGCATACTTTGATTTTTTTTTACCAATTTTTGGGCCAATTTGGTCATTCTCCTTTACCCTGTCATTTCGATACCACGGTCGTGCACATCCAGCACGCTGTACGTCCGCTCAAGGCCGTGGTCAGTGTTGCCAGAATGGCTTTTTTTTGTTTCGCGTTTTTTACCCAAAATTCCCTGAAATCCCTGTCAAAATAAAATAACCATAACTATGCCATGCATAATATTAATCTTTCTACCCTAAAAAAGCGAAAAGAGAAATCCCTAAAAGTGGAAACACTTTCTGAATCTGCTGTATGCTGTACAGCAAGTCTATAGTTTAATTTAAACGATCCAGCACGAATTATCACGAACGATTCACGATCGCTCTGACGTAGTCCGCGTTACTCAGTATCACCACGTATCACAATCAAATCCAACTGCTAACCATCTGCACTGCACGATGACGCTCGCGGTGGTTGGCTGGGGTGGTTGGGCGCTTGCTGGATGCAAAAATAGTGTTAGGGGTTAAAGTCTGAAATTGCCGTTATGTATTTTTTTAAATTTAACATATTTATTTAATCATAATAATTACCATTAATATCTATACATTGCTGCCATTTAATAGGAAGGTCATTTATGCCTTTGCGATAGAACTCTCGTGATCTAGATTCTACAATTTGTGTGAAAGCATTTTGTACTGCCTCCTGAGAAGAAAACTTTTTATAAAGTAGAAAATTGTCCAAATCACGAAAAAAATGGTAGTCCGTTGGAGCAAGGTCTGGCGAATACGGAGGGTGACGAATGGTTTCTAATTACAGTTCCTGTAGAGTTAAAACGGTTTCTCGTGCTGATGAGGTCTCGCGTTATCATGGAGCAATAATGGTGAAGATCGATTCATGAATCGGGGCTGTTTTACTGCTAGTTTTGCTATCATTGTTCGGAGTTCAGCGCAATTGATATCTGCCGTTATTTATTGCTTGACCAGATCGGAGAAAGCTATAGTGAATAACACCATGCTGAGATCACCAAACAGTTACCATTACCTTTTTATTGGTAAGCTTAGCTTTAGGACACTGTTGTGGCGTTTGACCTGGGGTCAGCCATTGCATTTTTCGCTTACGGTTATCGTAAAGAATCCACTTTTCATCACATGTCTCAATTCGAACCAATATTCCTTCATTTCTGCATCGATTCAACAAGGCAACATAAGTTTCAACTCGCGTTTCTTTCTGCAGATCAAATCGTCAAATCATGAGGCACCCATTTCTCATATTTTTTTATTTAATTGATTTGACGCAAATGAGTCAATATAATTGGTACCTAAGGTACCATTTTTTTTTTTTTTTTGGGTGGGAAATCATCAAATGACGTCTCCCGCTCTGGGTGGAGCGGGAGGGCGTGTCAGACTCTTACTGACTAAAACTAGAGATGGGCTTAAACGTTAAAAAATAATAACACTGCTAAATGGTAATGCTAACAATATTTAACAGTTAAAATTAGCAGTTATTTTTAGCAACTGTTAAATTTAATCACAGACAGATTGTTAACGTAATTAATTCTCATTTCCTTCATACTTTTCACAGGCTTAGGACTGTCAACTTTTCCTGTTGGCGTATACACAATATACAAACAGTCAAACAAATGGAATTTTCACTCACAACACTATCTACCACAAGCAAACCCGCGTAAACCTTCGTAACGAAGATTAGTCTTATTTAACACTAGTTAAATGTAACAATTCCGAATTCAGCAGTTAGCACTTAGCAGTTAATTAAATCAACTTGCTCAAACTTATCAATCTAACTGTGACTGAATCTGCAGGACCATTATTGCTTTGTTGTGAGTTGTGACTGCTATATTTAACAGCTATCCCAGAACTTATTTAGCAGGTGTTGACACTAAAAAATTTTAGCAGTGTTAATTTAGCAGCTTATTAATTTTAGACCCATCCCTAACTAAAACCCACCCGTGTTCCTTCTCTTGCCTGTGCAATGGGGAAATTTAAATGATCAATATCTTTGAAACTACGCAAAGTTTCTCCGTCACAATTTCAGGTTATCATTATCGTCCCCGTCACAACATTTTGAACACATTTCGAAGGTCGTAGATCATCAGGCAGTGGAGATACATGTGTCCAGCCATCTTGAACTCAGGTTGGCTGGACATTAAGTTTTTATTGATTTCTCGTAAACCCTTACATGTGACGCCATAAATCAAACGTTATTACTGTCACACATTGCGTCACCAAGTATTAGTAAAGGAACCATATTCGAAAACGCCCCCGTTATTGAGATTCGGAAGTGCCAGCCATAAGTTTTATACGTAAATTCAAGATGGCTGGACACAGATTTTTACATTTTTCTACTAAACCACTGTACTTATCAAAAAACTTTTAGCTCGGTGCCCGTCACAAATTTATGTGACGCCCGTTGATATGCAAAAAGTCGTCAAAATCACTTCCGTTACCGAGATTGAGAGACCAGCGAAAAGTGGTTTTTCAAGATGGCTGGACACGTTTTCGATCGATTATCTAAGATTCTGTAGCGTCACAAATTCTGAAATAAGGGTGTTTAGCCGTCACATAAAGTGACCTATTGACCTAGTTAAATGCAAGCTATTTTGAAGATTTGTCCAGCCAACCTGAGTCACATGTTTTAGTCAGTAGATAAGTTTGACACGCCCTCCCGCTGAGCGGGAGAAGTTATTTGATAATTACTTACCCACGCAAAAAAAAAGGTACCTTTTTTTGGTCTCGGGGTGGAAAATCCTAATGGATGTCCTCCTTTTCGTGGAGGGGAGTGAGGTGTTTGACTTCCACCGCGATGTCTTCCGATGTATGGGGGACGACGGACGTCCCCGAGTCCGTGGCCCCTGGACCCATTTAAGGGGGCTGGAAGAGAGCGTTGTCCGCCCTCTTCCGGCGCACAGTGCGCCTGCTGCGGGCAGGGTGAGTGGATGTGATCTCCCTCTCCCTTTCCGCAGCCAGCGACAGTTATCTCGCAGAGGGAAACCACCGCGTCCCAGGACTCCTCACTGCCGGCCATGGAATTCACGACGGCCGGCAGCGACAGGTCACTGCCTACTCCAGAGACGAGGGCACGGAGCGGCTCCTCCCAAGCGGCACACTCTAATTAAAAAAATTCAAAATTCAAAAGTCATTTATTCAAATTAGGCTGAGAATCAGCACTTTTCGAACGTCAAAGTTACATAAGACAGTCCCACAAAACGCCCACCCTTCACCACTTCCTAGTGCTTTCGCTGGGAAGAAGAAGTGGCACAACAAACTCCCCAGCAGCACAGCTGTCTGTTCAATTAGGAAAAATAAAATGATTCTATACAATAAGTACCTACCTACTTATGCAAAATAATTTACATAACACAACACAAAACATTAAATTATAAATTATCAGCCATATGACAGCTAGCACACGCCAATATACCAACCAACCAAAAACATCGAGATCTATACTCAAGCAGAAATAAAAATAACTAAACGTAAAGAATATCTAAAAAAGAAAATAAAGCCTCCAGGCATAAAGGGCGTGCCCGCTTACATATAGCTGTAACTAGAGTTATAATTGATAAACTAGGACCATCGAGGTAAAATAAATAAACAGTTAATTACTAATAACAATAACAAAACCATGATCAGCAAGACGACCAGTCACCACAAGCAGCACCCGTTCACGAGCTTAACGCAAAGATCAGCCATTACCCCCCTCGCCATATTTGAGGGAAGGAGGCAACCCGACCCCCGACGCTACCGCAAGCAGTGACATCTAAGGGAGCATGACGAACTTGCTGCCAGTTTTTCAGGAAAAAAATAAAATATGATCAGTTTGTCGAGGTCGCTAGCTAACCACATATTGCAATACAACTCATGAAAATCATTCTAATGAGTAGTTAATGTCAACAAAAAAATAATAAAATTAAAATAAATTGACATATAAAGTCAAATAAAATGAACAATTTACCTAAGCTTATATAACCTGTCAGTAGGTGGCTAATTCTGGAGAAAGAACATAAACATTGTCTTGAGCCAATCACAGCGACCAACTATTCTTATCATTTAAGTAGTCGTTGATAGAATAGTATGCCTTTGAACAAAGGTTGGATTTTACTTTAGTTTTAAACGCATTAAAAGGCAAATCTAGCAAAGAAGAGGGTAGCTTGTTGTAAAAGGTTATACCAAGCCCAACAAATGAGTTATGAACCTTATGAAGCCGGTGAAAGGGAGCTCGTAGTTTGTCCTTGTTTCTTGTGTTAACATTGTGAATATCACTGTTTTTAGTGTACAAGTGTATATTTTGCCTAATATATAGAATGTTGGCGAAAACGAATTGTGATGCAACAGTGAGGATACCAATATCTTTAAAAAAATCTCTCAGAGAAATTCGGGCACCCAGCTGGTAAATTGCTCGAACAGCTCGTTTTTGAAGGACAAATATATTTTGAATATCGGCAGCTTTGCCCCACAGCAGAATACCGTAGGACATAACGCTATGGAAATAACTAAAATAGACTAACCGAGCTGTATCAACGTCAGTGTATTGTCTTACTTTCCTGACGGCGTAGGCGGCCGAACTGAGCCTTCCCGCTAGGCTAGATATATGATGCCCCCACTGAAGTTTGGCATCTACTGTTATGCCCAGAAACACTGCCGAGTTTACGGTTTCAAGCACCTCTGTATCTAAGACGATGTTGGGTCCTAGATTTCTAACATTTGGAAGGGCAAACTTTACACATTTCGTTTTCTTGGCATTGAGAACTAGGTTATTTGTCGTAAACCAACCCGTAACCATTGAGAGTGCACTGTTTACATCGTCAAAATCTTGTCTGTTCCTGTCTACTTTAAAAATAAGAGAAGTATCATCTGCAAACAGTACAACTTCACAGATACCCTTTACATAGAATGATAAGTCATTGATATACACTAAGAACAAGAATGGACCCAGTATTGAGCCTTGAGGTACACCTAACTGAATTGGTAGCCCGGACGATTTCACACCATCAACATCTACACATTGGGACCTATTATGTAAATAAGAATGTATAACGTTGAGAGCTTCGTTCTCTGCCAGTGTATGCCGCGCCGTGTCCTCCCGACAGTCGACGCAGTGGTGACACTGGGCGTCCGGCTCCCTGTTTATGCGACACAGGTACTTCCCGAAGCAACCATGCCCCGAGAGCACCTGCGCCACCCGAGACGACAGGGAGCCGTGCCTCCTCCTGAGTCAAGTGTCGAGCACCGGCCGGACCGCCTCAATGGTGCTGAGGCCAGCGGGCGTAAGAGCTTGTCCCACAGGCGCCAGCCGCCGGAAGTAGGGTCCAAAGTCCCACCGGCTGTCGAGCACCAATCCCCAGGTACTTCATGGTAAACTCGACAGCGATCCGGACCCCCCCGACCACTATGTGTGATCCAGGTGGCGGCGCGCGCCGGGGACCATGAAACACCATGACCTCCGACTTGTTGAGGGCCACCTCCAGGCCAAGGCGCTGTATGCGGCCCACCACCTGTGAGACCGCAGCCGTCGCCAGCAACGCTGCCTCTTTGTGCGACCTCCCCCGGGCCGTGACCAGCGTATCGTCCGCATAGCATCTATTGATAACCTAAACCAACCTTGTTTGTTTGTTCTAGGCATGGTTGGGTACAACAGAAGGGATACGACTCGCCTCATATATATTTTTAAATGAATCAATTGTAAAATCAAGAATCAGGGGGTATTCAAGGAGGTGAATCTGTGCGTGCCCGACAACCACGTGCTGAGGCGGAGACAGCCGCAGCAAAAGTTCTCTGTGGCCGCAGCAGCTGCTGGCGGTGCTGCGCGGCAGTACTAACTTGCTTCTAAAAGCGCCAGTTACTCGCGCCTTACGTACACTCAATGAAGTGGGTAAAATTCTTTAAAGGTTACAAATACATTGCAAACTATTGTTTTGTTACGTTACTTAGACGCATTTTTATTTTCAATTTTTGTAAATGTGAGTACCAAAGAGTCGTTTACTATGTTATCATGTTGATTTTGACTTGAAAGAGCAGGGTAGTTGAGAGTATGTCATGCTCATGTAATAAGAAAATAAATATAATTATATTATAATGTCTCGCTGATGGTGGTGAGTGTGTTGGATCATTCGGTTCCCTCAAAATGGTTGAGCTGGATGGTGCTGATCCACGCGTCATGTTCGTGAACGGGCGCCGCCAGTTGAGACTGGTCATCTCTTATCTGCCAGGGCTTATTTTTAATCGTTTTTCATTTTTATTTATTTTTTTACATTGTTCTCACACATAGAACAAGAGTAATGTACCCAGGATTTTGTAATTTCTATATTTAAAAGAGTGTCCTTGGAGTTTCTTGCCCGTTCTACTCCATAGAGATCTACGTTTTGGAATGGCCAACTAGCTTCATCTTTCTGACTAACTGACTGACTCTTTGACAATTCAAAAGTGCCTGTAAATGGTTTAATTGAAATAAATGCTTTGAGTTTGAGTTTGAAGTCGCCGAGAGAATTGACATTTTTCCTATTCATTGTATGAATTCGCAAGAATAACTGCATTTGAAAAATAAGTATAAATAGTTCAACTCATTTGTGCGGCATCTTTCACAGCTTTAATTTGTGTGGCAGTGACGCGGCAGTCGTCGTCCGAGCGCAACACAAATTAAAGCTGTATAATTACAAACGCACACATGGCGCCGCGCGCACAGACGAGTTGATCATCTGTACGACCCTATCGCTTTGGCATATCCTGTAATGATAGAAGTGTTGTGTAAATAAATTAAATACATTTTCATAGTAAAATTTCACATTTTCTCAAAATTAACTCCCGGAATAGGTACTAGAGATAGAAATAAATTTTTCAGCACTTGTTTAGAAGGCATTTGATAACTACATGCGATGGCATTAAGTATTCGTTTTTCAAAATGCCTCACCCATGCATTCGTTCCACTGTGTGCCGCCACGTCAGACCAGTAGGGGCCATGGGAGTTATAATAGTGAAAACGCGATTCGTGTTAATTATTTTATTATGTTTTTATATTCGTGACAGAGTATAATAATTTTGTAGAAAATATATATTGACACGTAAGCGCTTTCAGTTTTATTTCATTATTACATAGGTACTAAAATGAAGAAAACGTTAGAACAAAGAAATAAATATGCAACAGAAACAAAGAATAAGGCTTATTTAAAAGTAAATTATTTCTTTAAAATTAAATGCAGTTTTTGCTTTACTTTTGCCCAACTACAAGAAGAGTTATTTATTCAGAGAACTTAACTAAAATACTTTGCGAGTTTAATATTAGTTGTGATCTGTTGCATAAAACTTAAGATTCATCATCGCTTCCCGCCTGCGCCTTCGGTTTTGGTCCTCCTGCTCTCTTAGCCATAATGATTTGGTCCACTTTGAGAATGGTCGCAGCGGCGCCGACGGCGTATTTAAGTCCCCAATACTTAAGGACATATAAATCCAATATGTTTTTCTCCTTAGCATCACTTACACCATTATTTTCAGACTCAATGTCGTATCCTGCATTTTTGTTGCCCTCCTGAAAAGAAAACTATGCATTAAAACACATTCTATATTAGTATATGCTGTCATAGGTGGATTAATAATAGCCAAGAGACAAAGTTTTGCACATAAGGATTTCATTTGATTCAACATTTTAGCAAAGAATACTGTTCCAAAACATTTATAATACTAGTCACCTTGTGAGCTTTGTAAATATTGTTAACAACTTCTGTGGCATTGGCTCCTGAATTGTCTGCTAAGGCACGTGGGATGCTCTCCAAAGCTACTGCAAACTTTCTTACTGCATACTGTTCTAAGCCTGGCAGTGTGTCGGCGTACTGAAGTAGTTGCTGCGCTAATTCTATTTCTGTCGCGCCAGCACCAGGTAAGAATCTGCAGATAAAAAATTAAGATTTTGTTAGTTTTTTTTTTTTAAACTCTACTTTATGTAATTCATATTATTTTGAAAGTAATAGACTAATTAAATATAGTATACGTCTCGATCCATAATGTATTTAGAAAACCAGAACTTCTTACTTTCCATCCCGGGCAATTCCTTTGAATGTGTTGACACCATCATCAATAGCTCTTTCAATGTCATCCATGTAGTTATCAGTAGAGCCTCTGATAACAATTGTGGAAATGCGTGATTCTGAGCTCTCCATGCGGAAACAAACGACGCGCGTGTCTCCTAGCTCTTCGACACCAATAGAATCACAATATCCAAGCTCTTCAGCAGTGGGTGTAATAAGTCTTGGCAGCACCTTAAAAAAATATCAGTAATTATAGTACCTATCAAACCATTTTATGATGATGAACCACACACATGTTGGCAACAAAAATATTCTTACTGGTCTGAACCAATCAGAATTATTTTTATTTGAAGCTAACACCAATCCACAGTAGTGCAAGGTTGAACATTAAGAAAAATAAAACAAAATACATGAGCTGTTGATAGTAAAGTTAATCTTTAAAAGAGTACCGTGGAGTTTCTTGCCGGCTCTTCTCCATAGGAAACGACCAATTGGAACCGTGCACCTAGCTTCTGACGTTTCATAAGTGCCCTTGTAGGTTTATGTGAAATAAAATATTTTGAATTTTAATTTAGTAACTCTACTTACAGTAGCATTAACAGTTTTTGCAAGACGGCGGATGTCAAACTTAGAGTTGAGACGAACAGCCATCACACCATATTTGTTCAAGAAATGTAAAGCCATGTCACCAAACTTAGCACCAGCAACAACTACTTTGACTCCAGAATCAGCAATCTCTTTGATTTGTTTTTCCAGTTGAGACTCTTCTCCTCTGCTAAAGTTTATAAGTTCATCAGCTGATTTGATCAATACTGTTCCCTTGGTTTCAGTCTGGGTAATATCCACAGGGCAAGAAAACACAGCAACTTTGGCTTTTGTAGCAGAAGATACATCTCCTTCAACCTCTCGCTTGAACACCATACCAGAAAGAACTTCTGATTGTAGTAGTCCTGACCCAAGGATCTAAAACAAATAAAAATGAATTTCAAATTAAATCATTACAAATGATCTATTAAAAGTCACTTGTCCTGCCAGTGATCACAGAAGAAATATTGCAACAAAATTATAATTCATTTATGTGCAGGAGAAAACTACTTTGAATAATTAATTATCAATACATACCTTGCATATTCTCACATTATCAACATTGAATGTGTTCTTTTCTGGAAGAATAGCAACACACGCCTTAGCAACCAGTGCAGCAATAAAATCTTCATAGCCATACTGCTTAGACATAATTGAGGGAGTGATTCCTTTGATTACTGCATCAACATTTCTGCAATCTTTAATTTCTTCACAAACAAGTCCAGGCAGAATTTCCAAGCATTTCTCTAGAGCTTTCTCATATCCATCAGCAATTTCACTTGGTGTTACACCCAAACGCAACAATTCATCTGCTGCTTCTAGAAGGGCTCCAGAGAAGACTATAACAAAGTTAGTACCATCACCAACTTCAGAGTCTTGCATCTGACTGGCCAACACCATCAATTTAGCAGCAGGATGTTCTACATCAAGTTCTCTGATGATGGTACCAGCATCACTTGTTACAAATTGCTTATCAATGTGGTTGATGATCATTTTATTCATTCCATTTGGACCATAAGCTGAACGGACACTTTGGGCGAATTGTTTGCATGCACTTATGTTTCGGTAAACTGCTTCTTCCAGCCCAGAGAACATCTAGTAACAGAAGAAACAATGGTAAATAAATAACATTCAAGCCTTGGAGATGGTCACAATCATAAATTAAGAGAAACATGAAGGAGGATTAAAGGAGTCCGATCCCGCAAAAATGTTCGGAAAAAGTCGTTCGGCGAATATGGCTGAAATTTTGGTACAATATAGCCTGTAACATGCTAATTAAAAATTTATATGAGCGCAACAAAAAATAATGGCAAGTTTTAGAGATATAGCCATTTTTATGTTGAAGTCAGGTAGATGATTTTTAGGGATCCATACCCAAAGGGTGAAATGGGACCCTATTACTAAGACTCCGCTGTCTGTCCGTCTGTCACCAGGCTGTATCTCATGAACTGTGGTAGTTAGAAAGTATTTTCACAGATGATGTATTTCTGTTGCCGCTTTAACAACAAATACTAAAAACAGAATAAAATAAATATTTAAGGGGCTCCCATACAACAGACATGATTTTTTTGCCGTTTTTATAGATAATGGTACGGATCCCTTCGTGCGCAAGTCCCGACTCACACTTTATATTTTATGGTTTAAAAACATATTTCTACATCTGTGTACCTGAAGGGGAAGGCAGAGATGTTTTACCTGTATTTTGCATAGTATAGTCATTCAAACGATTTTGCTGAAACTTTGGGATCTTGTATTGAATGTCTTTTTTTCATGGAGTATTGTTAACTTAAGATAATTTAAAAAAACATCAAAAAAGAAAAATACAATTATACCTACTTATAAAACAGTCGCTTTTCATGTCTGACTGTTTGACCTGTGGCCATAATGAATTTCATCATCAGTTATGTGTACCTACCTATATATACACACTAGCTGGCGTCCGCGTGGTTATGAAGATATCAAGTTTAATGATGTTTAACGCTAACTATTTTTATATGTCAGTCAACAGAAAATGCCTATCACACTAAGCAACTTTTTTAAAGGCACCAATTATAAAAAAAAAAATATTTTGTTATTTTTGTAAAACCTCTGTACACCACATTTTTTGTTATATTTTCAGGCTGCAGTTTATATATTATACTATCAGGTGAACTTACTCTAGATCCAGCCCTGTCGCAAAATCCGTTCTTAGCAAACGTCTACTAACTATTAATTACCTCCCAGCCCAGAAAAAATTAAATTTAAAATTAAATTTTGTAGCACAAAAAATTAAGGACTTTCATACTAACTTGCGAGAGCCATTAAACCTCCTTAATTTGGCCCTGTCGCAAAATCCGTTCTTAGCGGATGTCCACTAACTATAACCTACCTTCCTGCCAACCTATTTATCACCCCCTTTAGGATTATTTTTGAAAAAGTAACCTGTCTTACCCTAGGATGCGATTTATCTCCTTGCCAAATTTTATCGAAATCCGTTCAGTGGTTTAGGCGTGAAAAGGTAACATACAGACAGACAGACATTCTTGTACTCAAACCTCAGTTGGCCCGATATAGTTTTTTGACCCTAGTAATAAGAAATAGGATCGACTGGCATCAAAAAAGCTTTTGTGAAAATTGGCCATTTTATTGTTGACTGTAATATTTTTTTGTCAAAATCTATGAATGCAGTTCAACATGTATAAAAAAGTTAAGGAAAGTCTCCTAAGACTGTTTTCTTGTAGCGACAACGGTTTATGTACGTGCCCTTATTGCCATATCTCAAAATCTACCCTGGACATGTTATGATTGACTGCTTAGATCCATAAAGCTATAACGTGATGATTATCTTTTAAAAGGTTAAATCCGTAACTATCTGCAATATTCTAACCTTTTGGCTAGCCTTTTTACAATTTGCGGTAAACTATAGAAGAATACGAACATAATGCAATATTGCTCATCCCCCATAGCATATAGCGTGATAATATTTTTTGAAGTCTGTTGTGACGTTTCTATTATTTGACTTATAGATTATTTATACAAATTTTCAAGGTAATCAAGCCGCACAGTAAAATCCTCCATTGTAAAAATGAATACCCCTTTTAACCCCGGTAGGGGTCAATTTTCAAAAAACCCTGATAAACGTTTTTATTTATTTTAATTTTTTTGTATAAATACTGAGTTTCGAGTTAATCAGACCGCGCGTTAAAAATTTTCCATACAAACTTTGACACCCCCAATCCTCCTCTAGAGGGTAGTTTAGAAAAACTAAAAATAGCAGTTTATAATTTCCATAAATAAGTATTCGTGCCAAGTTTCAAGTTTATTAACTCAAGGAATAAGATTTTTCATAAAAATAAAATCCCCTTTTTCTCCCCCTTAAAGGTCGAATTTCCAAAAATCCCCTCTTATCGGACGTCTACTAACTATAAAATAACTCCCTGCCAAATTTCATCTTTATACGTCAAGCTGTTTTCGATATTTCGTGATGAATGAGTGAGTGACCTTTCGGTTTTATAATATATAATAATTATATAGATTCATATTTACTTAGATACAGGGTGTAAAATGACCCATCACAATAGTCATTCATGTGCATTCTGTACATCAAACTATAAAGTAACATTAAGCAAAAATTATTGTTGGAAAACGACTTTTGGTGTGAAACGTCGCTGTCTACGGCAACACGCATTGTAACGCACGCTGTGCTATTGGGTGCATGCAACGGCACAGGAGTAAAAGTTAAGTTATAACATTGAAAAATTGTTTTGGTTTTTGACCTCAAAGCATTTATTTCAATTAAACCATTTACAGGCACTTTTGAAATGTCAAGGAGTCGGTCAGTCAGAAATATGAAGCTAGTTGCCCATTCCAAAGCGTTAGTAGATAACTATGGAGAAGAACGGACAAGAAACTCCACCGACACTCTTTTAAATAAAAAAAGTTGATACAAAAATATTGGTTACCTACATCATTCATGTTAGAACAACGTAGAAAGACGTGCACGTTAAAAACGTTCGTAATAAAAAGTTAAAAACAATAAACCATTCAAAAATTTAAAATAAAATAAAAATAAACCATGGCAGCTAAGAGATGACCAGTCCCAACTGACGGTGCCCGTTAACGAAAATGACGCATGGATCAGCACCATTCAGCTCAACCATTTTGAAGGGAGCTAAATGATCCAACACACGCGCCGCCATCAGCAAGACATCTGAGTGAGCATGACATACTCACAGCCGCCAGGGCACATTCAAGTCAATGAAAGACTTAATACCTGGTAATTTCGATCTATTTAAAAAAAATCGCTCATCCTCATTTTGCGCTGCTTCATCTCCTGTATGACTATGTGAACTGTCTTGTATAATTAGATAAACCAGACAGGTTCCAAAAGTTAAATATTTTGAAAATTCAATATTGAAACACAGAATGAGTAATATATCCGCTGCAGTTACTTAATCTTACCCATCATTCTCGGAGATTTTCAGCCTCTACTCGTGCCTTTGATAACTTCCCTAAGACGGTTGTTAAGCATTGTAGTTGCTAGCTGTAGGTACGTCTGCATAATTCCATCAAATTTATTTTGTAATGGCTCCAGCGATACTGAGAAAGTCGCTTATATTTGGAACATGAGACATGGATATGATACATGAAAATATTTTTTAAATGGCCATTGGCCATTTTGTGCTTCTACTATTTTATTATTGTGTTTTGGTTACAATTATTAGCTTCTTCAGTTATAATAATATAATAAATCGTTTATTTATAAAAAGGGGCACATTTACAATAAGTATCTTAATAATTAAAATAGAGCACATTTGTTTAATTGCCTGAACTAGGTTGAACCTGTGCTTCAGGCTAGGAAGTGCAATACTTTATGTAATAAATTAACAAGGAGTTTAAAGTACCTATATAAACTAAAATAAAATTAGGTCAATGAAAGTAAAATGGCATGTTAGCGATTCTATTTGCAGACAACAAGTAGATCTTCTGTCTGTGCATAATCTATGGTTAGTAAATATTCTAGTATAATTTTTTTACAGCTAAAGTAATTTAAATTATAAATACTAAGTTTTCTATTTAATCTATTGTACAGAAATGGGCCTAAGAATGTAAAAAATCTTTCTACAAAGACATGTTTTGAGGTTGCATTTGATGTGCATACTATATCATTCCGTCTCTTGTTAGTATTCTCAGCGGTGTAAGTAAGCATGGTGTGCTGTTTTAATACTAAGTGCATAATGAAAAGTTGGCGAACAGTCAGCACGTTGCAGGATTTATATAGCAGATCTGTGGGAAAGAAAAAGGGATGGAAGTTTGCTACCTTTAAAATTGATCTCTGAGCTCTTTCAAGAGGAAGTAGATTGGTTTTTGGTGCGCCACCCCATGAAGTGATGCAGTATTGGATTATAGATTGACATAGGGCCAAATAAACTTGTGTGATTAATTTTGAATCTGCAAATGTTCGCAATTTTTTAAAAACATATATTAATTTGCGCACTCTTTTAACTAGACTTTCAATATGTTTTCTGAAAGACAGTGTTTCATCCATTATTACCCCGAGGTATTTTATGCTGCTCGTTTTGAGGATAAAAGGGCAATTACACATGACTGAACGATTTCCACATTGATGGGCATATAGATGAGGGTTAGTAATGTAAAGTTGAGGCTTGCGCATGGAGAAGTGAATGTATTTTGTCTTGTCAGCATTTAACGTTAGTAAATTGCTTTGTAGCCAATTAGTCACAGTATTAAAACCTAGTTGAGCAATTTGGAACAGTTCGCTACTGGTTTTAGCGGTAAATAATAACGCCGTGTCGTCGGCATAGGATATTATTTTGCCTTCTTTAATATTCAGATTACACAAGTCATTAATATAAATCAGGAATAGCGTAGGGCCCAGAATACTTCCCTGGGGAACACCAAAACCAGAACTTTTCTGCTCATCGCTCGTAATATTGTCTATTCTAACACATTGGTATCGGTCAACTAAGTACTCCGTAAATAGTTTCAACGGCGTTCCCCTTATTCCTATGGCCTCTAATTTGTTTAGAAGAACGGAAACAGACACCGTGTCGAAGGCCTTGGCTAAATCCAGGAAGACTCCCAGGGTCTGGTTACCTTTGCCGAGTTCTTCTGAAATATAATCGGTGAGGGTATGCACCGCATCGGCTGTGGATAATTTGGCTCTAAAACCAAATTGTGCAGGGGATAAGAAATTTTTTTTTTCTAGATAGTTAACTAGTCTACTGTTTATAATTTTCTCTATTATTTTTGATATTGAGGGGAGTAACGATATTGGCCTATAATTATTTACTAAGTCTTTACTACCAGATTTAAAGACAGGGATTACAATTGCCTTTTTAAGACAGCTAGGGAAAATTCCTTTGGATATACAGATTCGAAATATATGCGTTAAGGGAGGTACTAAAATATGCTTAAAAAGTTTAAGGATCTTATTACTTATATTATCCCATCCAGTTGCACAGTCATCTTTTAGTCCAGAAATAATTCTGGTTATTTCGTCTTCGTCAGTGTCCAGCATAGCAAAAGATTTCAGGTTACAGGTATTGCTTGATTTTTGGAAAGGTGGTTGGTGTTTCGGAATCTGTTCAGCAAGAGTTTTCCCAACATTGACAAAGAAGTTATTAACGTTGTTAGCTGACAAGAGTGGTGAAGGATTAGTAAGCAGTAAACTCGAAATTGATTCACGCTGTTTAGACATATTGGTGACGTTTTTAATATGTTTCCAAAGTTGCTTACTATTGTTACCTGCTCTATTTAATTCATTTTTATCGTAATTATTTTTTAAATTCTTTAGGAGATTGTTGCAGAAGTTCCTGTATCTTTTATAAGTGGTTTGAATTATTAGATTATCAGGGTATCTCTTAGTTCTCTGATGAAGTTTATCTCTGTGTCTTATACAGCGAATTAGTCCAGGAGTAATCCAAGGTTTAATATTATAAAGTTTCTTATTCACTGTAGAAACTGTCGTGCTACGTAATATTGCTTGTTGGACATGTTTTATAAAGTACGATAAAGCGAAATTAGCGTCAGCACTATTGTAAACTTGGCTAAAATCTAGTTTGCATAAATCATATTCGAGTTTATTTGTATTTAATTTGCTTTTGGTCTGGGGACGATTTAGCTTAGGCAGCGTTAAATTTACGGTAAGTAGGACAGCATGATGGTCAGTAATTGTTGCGTTAGTAACAAGCGTAATATATGATAGGCTGGTTTTAATCATCATATGATCGAGACAGGAACCGCTCTGATGAGTAGGCAATACGTGAGTGGGGAGAAAGCCATGGAATGAGCAGATATTAAGATAATCTTGGGTTCTTGTGTCACAGTTTTCGGAGCCAATATTTATATTTAAATCACCTGTTAGTATAACATTCTTAAACGAGGTTAGCGCTTGAAAAATCTGGTTTAAGGAATTGTGAAAAGAATCCAAGTTTCCACCCGAAGGGGACCTATAAATAGCAATTATCGCTGTGGTTGTACCAATTTTGATAACTAAGCAATTAATCATACCGTCTTGTGGAGTAGGTTCCTCGACTGTTACCTTTAATGATTCCTTAGCAAATACTACCACACCCTCATTTTGGTTGTGGTTTCTATTGGTATGCATTAAGGTATAACCAGGTATTATTGGCAGGTTATCGATGCGGTTAGCTAGCCAGCACTCGGTTAGTACCATTATATCACAATCAAAGTTAAGTCTATGAAGGAAAATTTTAAAGCTATCCATGTTCTTATAAATACTACGAATATTTTGGGTCAGTACGGTTAGTGACTTTTTATAATCGGAAAGATATTGTTTGCAATCCTCAACGTCACATGTCTTTGAGACAGTTACAAATGTGTTGTCTATATCGGTAATTAAGTTATTATCCATAACTAAACTGTAAAAATAACAATAATAAATTACGTCTAAAATATACACAATTATGTGGCGCTCTTAGGCGCCTTCATAATCGATCGAGTTGATGTACCTGTATTCGGCCGCTTTTTTAGCCGGGCAATCTGCGTCTCCCGTCTTGTGGTTGGCTTGTTTTTTAAAGCGCAAACATGTAGCACATTTTGGCACACCTGCTTTCTTTGCGCAGTCTTGAATTGTGTGTCCTTCTTCACCGCAATGTCCACATGTAGGGGCAGCAATTTTGCATGTTTTAGCTGCATGACCGTATTGCTGGCATTTGTAACATCTTGTCACCAGTGTGAAGTCTCGTACCGGGCAGGACGACCAATTTATGAATAATCTGTCCTGTGTGATGAGAGCCTTACGTATGACGGCGGGAACTTCTATAATAAAGTTGCAGTTCTCAGCATCTTTCCTGCCAGATTTGTGGCTTAGTTTTATAGAGGTCAAAAATGTATCTAGGGATATAGTGGGCAGTTTGTCGGCCAAGTTTTGTTCATAAATACATTTATAAACCTCATTTTCAGCCATTGATGTAGGAACTCCTATAACTATAATGCGAGGTTTGCGCTTTTTAGGTTCGTCGACGGTAAGCCCTGAAGAAGCTAGTTGGACTGTTTGCTTGAGCCTGTCTAGGTCATCTTTGGTCTCAGTGCTGATTATGAGTCCTCCTTTTCCAATTTTGCGTACGCCTCGTACTTTCAGCTTCATTTCTCCAGGGCATATGATTTTTTGGACCATGTTCTTGGTTTCGTCACTGGTTTTTGAGTTGTCACTGGGATAAATGGCCACGGAGCTAAGCGTATTTGGACGAACAAAGGTTTTGGACCCATTCTTCACCATAGCTGCAAAAGATGTAGAAGTTGCTTCCTGCTTCGTACAGGACTCTTGAATCGTCCGGTTCATTTCCATTAAACAATTTGATAGGTCTCGAGCTTCGGTCATGGTTTTAAGGGAGGTATGGGTTTGTATGGCTTTTTGTTTTAATGACTGGTATTGTACAGCCATCTGCGAAACTCCATGTCCAACTTTCCGGCAAAGATTGTTTATTTTTAGCTTCTGATCAGCGTTTAGCTTACCTTCAGAAACAATAGCACAAACCTCATTCAGGCACTGCTCAATAGACCCCATCCAGTTCTGAATCTCCGGAGTGGACACAACTTCAACTTTCTCATCTTGGTCCTGTCTTAGTTGTTGGGGCGAAGTCGGTGCTGGTGTCGGTACCGGGGTCGGTGTCGGTGGGGGGCTGCGCCGCATCATCACGCTCCGATTAAAGGGGCTGTCTGCCATGTTATCATAAAATATTTATAAATAAAATATATTATTCAGTTCATTATTTTAACTTATCACTATATTGTTTATTCGTATAACACGCTACGCTAATACACTGAAACTAGGTCACTATTTATGCAAGCGTTAATTTATTTTATTGATATTATGCATTGATGAGCACGTCTGTATGCGTTGAATGCCGAATTATCCAAGTTGTATATACTTTGGCCAGGTCTCAAAGTAGGTGGCATTATTGATTGAATGCCCAATTGATTTAGTGGTGTAATGGCATCTCGATATCCATGATGAATATGTCATGTGATCAGAATCAACCCTGCATACCAAAATCACGATCCGACACATTTGAGAATGCTAGTGTCATTATTCACACTATTAGAAAAATATGGTACCTGAATATCTAAAATATAACCATTGGGGGCAACTAACAACAAAGGTTTAGAAAAGTCTTTTTTTTATGAATGCAATACGACTGTTGCAAGGCTTTGAAGCAACTGTTCTTTTTTTATATCTAATATTGTGCAATACATAATCCCGAAGTTTCAGCAAAATCAGCCAGACAACTATGTGAAATGTGTGTAATATATACACACACCTCTGCCTACCCTTTAGGGTATACCGACAAAGAGTTAAATATCAATTGGAAATTGGAACTTGTTATGACTGATGTGATCGCTTTTTGTTTATTATTAAAGCAGCAAATATAATTTAAATAAAAATCATCTTCTTGACTTCAACTTAATTAAAAATGGCTATATCTCTAAGACTAGACACAATTTTTTTTTGCGCCCATATTGATATTTGATCAGCATGTTATAGGCTATATTGTACCAAAATTTCACCCAAATTGGCCGAACGGCTTTTTCAAAACATTTTGTGCAGGGTCCAGCTGCAGCTAGTAACTTTTTATAATAAAACAATATGTTACAAGCAATGTTATTAGAAGAATTATAAGTATTATAATATCATTGCTATAAGTATTATAATATCATTGGTTACAAAAAGAAAAGGCGACCCTCTTCTGAACGACATTGATTGAATTGAACTATAGAATAATTCTTAGAAGTTCTAGAACAGCATTTTAGATTTAAAATGTGTGACAAGCCCATAATTATTTTAGTCAAACGACTTAATTTTTGTCGCAAGCATCATGTTTTACATGGAGTTGGCATTGTTAAGTGAAAACTCAAGCAGTTATGAGAAGATGTTAAAACAGATGCACCGTTCGGAGTGGGCGCCCAAATTGTTGGTTATGTATTGACTATTGATAACTTACCCGTGCCCCTTCTTTTAACATTTGGGGTACCCCCGGAGCTTTAGGTACGTGTAAGGCCATGGTTTTTGGAAATTTGAATCACTTTTAACACAAAGAACTTATCTTGATATCCTCGTGATCTGCTGAAATATACGTAAAGAAATCACAATCTGAATGGCATGAACAATGGAGACCGGCTAATGTTGTCAGATATAAAAATTAATCATGGATGGTGCAGTGTTGTCAATTATTCGTAAAGAGGGTTAGAATACCTAAGTTTTGTATTTTATTGGCTAAGCTACATCTTCATGGCAATTTCTTTTAATACGTCGTTCTTAGGTAACAGCCACACGGGTCAATCAAAGCAACGTTCGCCAACTGCAGTAGACGGTCGGTTCGTGGATGGGTGACCAGTGAAATCCATATAATACAGAAATCCCCTTCCGTGCCTCTGAAAGCACGGAATAGGCCACACGATTCGATTACCAACCAATAAGCAGTTGCGGGTAGTAGTAGCCTAGTCTTTCTGACAAGCAGTCTTACCAAGGGGGTAGGTATAGTTATCGTGTTATGCAGTACAGGGTTTGGAGATCAGATTTATTTATTTATAGTTAATAGCATAGGTCCAATTACATTTATTAACATACAATTGAGAAAATATATTTAAATATACAGGGTGTAAGGGACAGCCCTCCGCAAGCATTCAGCTCCTTAATTTGAATCATATTCCACAGAAAATTTTCTCAGAAAAATGTTCATTTTATTTTCGAGTTTTCAGTTACTATTCTTTTACTTCAATGTAAAATTACATTCTAGGTACGCAGTACTCCATTAATGTAAATAAAATAAAACGGCAATGGATGTTGAAATTCTCTAACGGACTACGCGTGAAATTAGCTGCAGAGTTCTTCGAACTCACCGCACCGCATACCTACCACCCCTCCCTACCAGTCCAGACGCTCCGATTTGTGTATTATTAGCTGCGTCCCTTTCGGTCGGATGATCGGCGTTTGCACTATTATTGCCCAATCGCAACAGTATTGCCAACTTATTAGACCTCAATTTGTAAAGTTTGTTAGAAATAACTTGATTCACCATAAACGCAAGAACTTTTTTATTGATAAATGCAAATCTTTACGTGCACTTAATTTCTAAATGAAAAGCGCACTTAATATGCCCGCCCTTGAGTATTCGTGCCATGTACCTAATTAATTAATTCTTCTTTTCAAGCGATTACAGGCTAGTTTCCAAGCCACCCAAGGGGCTTTAACATTGCTTTAGGACAGCTACCGATTGATAGTCGAGTCGGAAAAGCCCTCTGGATTGGAATCCCAGCCTTCTAACACACTGGGCTTTCACTACTCTCCATTTACTTAACACAAAATTTGAATTAAATTGACGAATTAATCGTTTCATTTTTGTACTTGGCAACAGCAGTTGGTTTGTGTCGCAGGCAGTCGCAGTTGTCGCTCGCTGTGCCGCGAGCGCAATGGAGCGCATGTCGGTGCGGATTAGTCGCGTTGTGAAGTTACACTACGGTTTTCCGAAACCTCGCTGCGCTGCCGTTCGCTATGTGCGTTTTGCCACGGTAGCGATACAATGCGTGTAGGGTAATCAAACAAATCAGGGTTTGTTGGATTCCCCTAACGTTCCTGAAATAATTTCATGTACCGGTCATCTTAGTATGATATACTGGATTCACCCCATCAGTCTGCGGAGGGCTGTCCCTTTCACCCTGTATAAAAAAAAAGTAAAACAATAATAACAATAACATAAAATAAACATGTACAATGCTATTCCATTCAATACGTGGATAAAACTATTAATAAGTATTTGAGTACCTAAATAGTTGAATTAATTAAAATACGTCACAAAATAACATGTAACAGTGGACACCCTCGCATACTTGTATCTCACAGAACTCCAGACAAGCACGCATTATCTTCTTCCATTCATCAGCAAACACATCACATTCAGGGTCGGTAGTTAGGGGTGCTTGGACAGGAAACCTCCCCGTGTGCCTGTGGGCTGGAATTCCCTTCGGATGCGTCCGGGGGGAAGGCCAGTCTTCAGGACGGTGCACCCTGGGATGCGGGCAATGTCTCCCCATTAGGTACCGTGTGCCTAAGGGGTCTCGTTGTCTGCATGCCAATATCCTGTCGGAGGAACGCTCTGTCTAACGTGTACTCGGAGAGAGCACACGTTGAGCAGCGTTGGAGCACGGGCTCGGCGTGCACTAACACTGCCGTCGGGCAAGCAGGAGGAAGCCTTCTGCCACCGTTGGTCTCGTAGCCCCGAAGAGTGTCAAGGTCATGTCTCTGGCACTTGACGGGGGTCGAGGGTCTTGGCTTAACCGCCCGGACCGCGAGGAAGAAATCCTCTATAAAAAAATACCCCAAACCTCCAAGCGGCGGCGCACCGTGAGGGAGGTTGTAAGCTTGACTAATGGGTAGCTATTAGATAATTAGTCGCTAGTGCGAACCACTTGTTTTGAGTCAATAAATAAAGTTTTTACTCGTGGAATCAAATATGGAAATTGATAAACTAACAAAAAACCAAGGAGAGGGGAGTGATGCGGGGTCGGAGTCCAACGCTGCATCGGGCGCAAAGAGCACTGGTCAGAGCTCTGAGCGCGAAGTGGTGGGGGCTGCCCGGAGGAACCGAAAGTTCCTACGGAAGCGGTCCAAACCGGAAGATGGCCAAGGGTCGTCTGCCGACGAGGGTGTATCGGGCCAAGGCCACAGGAGGAAGATACACTCCAGCCGGCGGGGAAAAGGTGTGGGTAGAGGGCTCACCCACCAAGGTGGCAGGCGAGCCGAGTCCGGCCAGCCTAACTGAGGTGGAGAGGCCCTCTACGGAGGAGGAACACCACACTGTAGGGACGACCACCGTGGTGGCCCTTACAGAGTCGGCAGGTGGTGAGCCGGATGCCGCTGGCGGCTCCAATTCGGAGCGAGCGGCCAGGTTTGCGGAGGCCGTGGCTGCCGCGATCAAGGGTTTGGCCTTGAAGAGGACTCAGTCCTCTAAAGACAAGGCCATACCCGCGGTCATGGCCTCTATTTTGGCGGCAGCGGAGGCCTATCACATCAGGCCTCGGTCGGACGGCATGTCCGAGATGCGGGCGGAGGTCACCCGCTTGACAGCCGCCATGGAGCTTCTCCGAAAGGAGAATGAGGAGCTCCGAGCGGACCTGGCCGCATGTCCGCTGGCCGCGGAGCAGCATGGGCAGGGCCCCGTACCTGCGGAGGACCGGGTTCTGACCCTGGTGAGGCAGGAGATGGCTTCGTTGCGGTCTCGTTTTTCCGCGCTAGAAGCCATCGTCCTGCGCCCTCCTCTAGCGGCGAGCAAGCCGGCCTCTGGCCAGCGGAAGGAGGCAACATATGCCAGCACCGCAGCTGCCCGGGGAAAACCAGGTTCGTCTGGGCAGACCAAGGTCGGCCCCACAGGTGGCGAGGGCCCCGGCCCAGGCAGCGAAGGCCCCGGCCCAGGCGGCGAAGGCCCTGGCCCTAGCGGCGAAACAGCCACCCCCGCCTCCTCCTAATTCTACTCCGGCTGACGCTGAATGGCAAGTAGCTGGAGAGAAGAGGAAGGCGGCTAAGGCAAAAAGGGCGGCCAAAGAGAGGAGGCAGCGGCGCAAGGAACGAAGCGTCACGGCTAGGCTCCGCGCCCCGAAGTCTGCAGCTGTAGTGATAACACTACAGCCAGAGGCGGAGAAGAAGGGCGTGTCCTACCGCGACGTGCTCGCCAAGGTGGGGGCAGCGGTGGACCTCAAGGAGATCGGCGCCGCTGATGGCATCCGGGTAAGAGTCACAGCGACTGGGGCCCGGATGCTGGAGGTCCCCGGTGCGGCAAGCGGCCCGGCCGCTGACGCTCTGGCCGAAAGGCTTAGGGCGTCCCTAAATGCGGACGACACCCGAGTGTCCAGGCCCACCAAATGCGCTGACATGCGTATTCAGGGCGACCGACCCCGCGAACGGACGGTCCGCGTTGGGCGCGTAAGCGCATAGACAGGGAACTTCTCGAGGAGGCCGCTATTGTCCAGGCCTGGAGCCGGGAGTCGGTGACGAACGGACCCGTCGACGTCGAGCGGGAGGCGCTGTGGTTCCGCGGGGCGATGACGCAAATCAGCGACGCATCCATGCCCCGGGTCCACGCACAGTCCGCAAGGCGCCAGGTGTACTGGTGGACCGCCGAGATCGCGCAGCTGCGCGTCGCGTGCGTGGCGGTCAGACGCCAGTACACCCGATACCGGAGGAGACGTCGTCGGGTCCCTGACGAAGAGGCCACGCTGTATGAGGTGTACCGCGCGGCCAAGCAGACTCTGTGGCTGGCCATCGGCGAGTCAAGGACGCGAGCCAGGGAGGAGATGTTGGAGACTCTAGACGAGGATCCGTGGGGGCGCCCTTATCGCGCGGTTCGAGGGAAACTTCGAGCCGCGGCGCCTCCGCTTACGGAGAGTCTCCAACCCGAGCTGCTGGAGGAGGTGGTTGCAGCCCTCTTCCCGGCCAGAGCGGAGCACACTCCGCCGCCGATGGCTTTGCCCACGGCCGCAGAGTCTGCAGAAGAAGAGGAGGAGAACGCCATCAGCGTCCCAGGGGTGACACAGGCAGAGATGGGGGCAGCCGTGATGCGGCTCCGGGCCAAGAACGTGGCTCCGGGGCCCGACGGGATCCACGGCTGCGTGTTGGCCCTCGCTCTGAAGGAGCTCGAGCCCCAACTGAGAGGACTCTACACAGCGTGTCTTGAGCGGGGCCAGTTTCCCACTTTGTGGAAATCTGGTCGTCTGGTCCTGCTCAGGAAGGCGGGGCGCCCGGCGGACTCGTCGTCCGCGTACCGGCCCATAGTGCTGCTAGACGAGGTGGGCAAGCTGTTCGAGCGAGTAATCGCAGCCCGCCTCGTCGGCCACTTGTGCAGAGAGGGGCCGGACCTGGACGACAGTCAGTTTGGGTTTCGGCATGGGCGCTCCACGATACACGCTGTGTCGCGGGTTAGAGTCCTGGCGGAGGAAGCGGTGTCTCGGGGCGGGGTGATGTTGGCGGTGTCCTTGGACATATCCAACGCCTTCAACACCCTGCCCTGGAGTTGTATTCGGGAGGCACTGCGCTATCATGGTGTGCCTCCCTACCTCCGCCGCATCGTTGGGGCTTATCTGTCGGAGAGGTGTGTCACCTACGTGGGACGTGATGGCGGAAACCAGCGCCGCATGTCGTGCGGTGTTCCGCAGGGCTCGGTCTTAGGGCCGCTCCTGTGGACCATCGGGTACGACTGGGTGCTGAGGGGCGAGCTCAGGCCGGGGGTAGACCTGACGTGTTATGCGGACGACACGCTGGTCACTGCCCGGGGGAGCTCGCACAGGGAAGCAGCGTTGCTGGCGACGGCTGCGGTCTCACAGGTGGTGAGCCGCATACGTCGCCTAGGCCTGGAGGTGGCCCTCAGCAAGTCGGAGGCTATGGTGTTCCATGGCCCCCGGCGGGCGCCGCCACCCGGCTTACATATCGTGGTCGGGGGGGCTCGGATCGCTGTCGAGGGTACCATGAAGTACCTAGGATTGGTCCTCGACAGCCGGTGGGACTTCGGGCCCCACTTCCGACGGCTGGCGCCCAAGTTGCTGGGCGCTGCTGGAGCGCTCTCAACGCTGCTTCCCAATCTGGGGGGCCCGAGCGCCGCTTGTAGGCGGCTATACGTGGGGATCGTGCGATCGATGGCCCTTTACGGGGCCCCGATCTGGGCGGCTGACCTGACGGCCGGGAGCATCGCCGTCATGCGGAGACCGCAGAGGGTGATGGCCGTCAGAGTCATCCGGGGGTATCGCACGATCTCCTACGAGGCGGCTTGTGCACTGGCCGGATCCCCGCCCTGGGACCTGGAGGCGAAAGTACTCGCGTCATCGTATCGGTGGCGCGAGGAAGCGCGGGCGCGGGGCGAGCGACCGATGCAGCGACACGTGGAGCTGCATCGGTCTCAGCTTCGCGAGGTCCTGGTGGCGGAATGGTGGGACAGGCTTTCGCGTCCTACCGCCGGCCTCGACGTCGTCGAGGCGGTCCGGCCGGTGCTCGAGCGCTGGCTTGGGAGGAGAGGCACGGCTCCCTGTCGTTTCGGGTGACGCAGGTACTCTCGGGGCACGGTTGCTTCGGGAAGTACCTGTGTCGCATAAACAGGGAGCCGGACGCCCGGTGTCACCACTGCGTCGACTGCCGGGAGGACACGGCGCGGCACACGCTGGCAAAGTGTGCCGCTTGGGAGGGGCCGCGCCGTGCCCTGATCTCAGGAGTAGGCAGTGACTTGTCGCTGCCGGCCGTAGTGAACGCTATGGTCGGCGGCGCCGAGTCCTGGGACGCGGTGGTCGCCTTCTGCGAGACGGTCGTCTCGCAGAAGGAGGCTGCGGAAAGGGAGAGGGAGATCTCGTCCACTCACCCGGCCCGCAGCAGGCGCACCGGGCGTCGGCGGAGGGCGGACAACGCCCTCTTCCGGCCCCCCTAAATGGGTCCAGGGACGACGGACTCGGGGACGTCCGTCGCCCCCCACACATCAGGACCCGAGGTGGCGGCGCGTAGTGTTCCACGCGCGCCCCTCTGAGACGTCGCGGGGGGAGTCAAACACCTCACTCCCCCCCCTGACCCGAGACGAGGCCCGCGGTGGCGGGCCGGCACCAGCCGGGGGTTGCGGAAGATTCTGTCGTTCCCGCGACCCCCGGCGTAAGTGTGAGTCGGAACACCGGGGTGGTTTTTAGTCAGTAAGAGTCTGACAGACCCCTCCGCCCGCCCCAGGGCGGAGGACATCCATGAGGATTTTCCACCCCGAGACAAAAAAAAAAGGCGCCATCCGTCCTGACTTCACGGGGATGCGAGCCGTGTCGGCGGCCAAGAAAATTGCCGAGCCATTAACCTTTGGCCCTCCCAAAGGTTATTGGTGGGCTGGGTTTCCGCGCAGGTCAAACTGCTGGAACCCAGACCTCTGAGGTGCTACCGCTGCCATGTGGGTAACCACGTGGGAGCTAAATGCACCTCGGAGGTGGACCGCAGCGGTCACTGCTACCGCTGTGGTCAGCCAGGTCACAAGGCCGGCTCATGCGACGCCACGCCGTACTGCGCCGTATGTGCGGCAGCTGGCAAGCCGGCCAATCACCGGGTTGGGAGTAAGGCCTGCGCTCCACCCGCCAAAGCTAGAGGCAAGCCACCAGCCACCGCCATCACAGCCGCAACCTCCGCCACCGCCACCGTTGCCGCCTCCACAGCCGTCGTCACCGCCGCAGCCGCCGCGGCAGGGCCCTCACAGGGGGCTAAGGAGGGGGCTGACATGGAGTGCCAATAATGGCCCCATTTCGCCTCCTCCAGGCGAACATCAACCGCCGCAGCTCAGCATCTGTTGCTCCAGAGCATGGCGCAGTGGTCGATTAACATCACCGTGGTGGCTGAGCCGGACTTTGTCCCGCCCAGGGATGACTGGGTGGAGGACCTGAGCGGCTCAGTGGCCCTAATTTCGTCGGCCGCCGCCGGTACCCCGTCCCTCGAGGCTGTTAAGAGAGGACGGGGTTGCGTTGCAGCACGGTTCGGGGAGATTGTCGTGGTAGGGGCATACTTCTCCCCGAACCGAACTCTCGCCGAGTTCCACAACTCCCTTGCGGAGTTGAGAGTCGTCGTCGTCGGGTTCTGTTCCCTCCCCGTGCTCGTCCTCGGGGACTTCAATGCCAAGAATGTGGCTTGGGGTTCCCGATATACGGACACACGGGGCAGGATGGTGGAGGTCTGGGCGCTGGAGACAGGCCTGGTCATCCTTAACCGGGGTTCTGTCGCCACGTGTGTGCGGATGCGGGGTGAATCGGTGGTGGACATCTCGTTCGCCAGCCCCGCTCTGTCGCCGCGTGTCATTGACTGGCGCGTCATGGAGGGGGTGGAGACGTATTCCGATCACCAGTACATCCGGTTTGACGTCTCCGCCCAGACCTCGACGCGCGCCGCTCCGACAGGCCCCGAGTGGTCCGCGGTGGGCGCTGAAGCAGCTGGACTGGGAGCTCCTCCTGGAAGCCTCGATCGTGCAGGCCTGGGTGTCATCACCGGACAGGCCTGCCGTCATCAATGACGAGGCGGAGTGGTTCCGGGAGGCCATGTCCGAGATATGTGACGTGGCAATGCCCCGGGTCCAGCCCGGACGTGCTTCGCGCCAGGTGTACTGGTGGTCGCGACAGCTGACGACACTGCGCAATGCGTGCGTTGCTGCGCAACGCCGGTACACCAGGCAGTCGCAGCCGCAACCTCCGCCACCGCCACCGTTGCCGCCTCCACAGCCGTCGTCGCCGCCGCAGCCGCCGCGGCAGGGCCCTCACAGGGGGCTAAGGAGGGGGCTGACATGGAGTGCCAATAATGGCCCCATTTCGCCTCCTCCAGGCGAACATCAACCACTGCGCCGCAGCTCAGCATCTGTTGCTCCAGAGCATGGCGCAGTGGTCGATTATCATCGCCGTGGTGGCTGAGCCGGACTTTTTCCCGCCCAGGGATGACTGGGTGGAGGACCTGAGCGGCTCAGTGGCCCTAATTTCGTCGGCCGCCGCCGGTACCCCGTCCCTCGAGGCTGTTAAGAGAGGACGGGGTTGCGTTGCAGCACGGTTCGGGGAGATTGTCGTGGTAGGGGCATACTTCTCCCCGAACCGAACTCTCGCCGAGTTCCACAACTCCCTTGCGGAGGTGAGAGTCGTCGTCGTCGGGTTCTGTTCCCTCCCCGTGCTCGTCCTCGGGGACTTAAATGCCAAGAATGTGGCTTGGGGTTCCCGGTATACGGACACACGGGGCAGGATGGTGGAGGACTGGGCGCTGGAGACAGGCCTGGTCATCCTTAACCGGGGTTCTGTCGCCACGTGTGTGCGGATGCGGGTTGAATCGGTGGGGGACATCTCGTTCGCCAGCCCCGCTCTGTCGCCGCGTGTCATTGACTGGCGCGTCATGGAGGGGGTGGAGACGTATTCCGATCACCGGTACATCCGGTTTGACGTCTCCGCCCAGACCTCGAGCGCGCCGCTCCGACAGGCCCCGAGTGGTCCGCGGTGGGCGCTGAAGCAGCTGGACCGGGAGCTCCTCCTGGAAGCCTCGATCGTGCAGGCCTGGGTGTCATCACCGGACACGCCTGCCGACATCAATGACGAGGCGGAGTGGTTCCGGGAGGCCATGTCCGAGATATGTGACGTGGCAATGCCCCGGGTCCAGCCCGGACGTGCTTCACGCCAGGTGTACTGGTGGTCGCGACAGCTGACGACACTGCGCAATGCGTGCGTTGCTGCGCAACGCCATTACACCAGGCACCGCAGGCTCCGTATTCGACCTCCGGATACGGAAGCCATTCAGGCGGAGCTGTACGAGGGGTACAGAGCGGCGAAGACCGCCCTCCAAGCGGAAATCCTGCAGGCCAGGGCACGGGCATGTCTTTTCATGGTCCTCGGAACGCGCCACCGTCGGGTTCCCAAATAACGGTAGGAGGGGTTCACATCGGCGTCGAGTCGACGATGACCTGGGACTCGTCCTCGACAGTCGGTGGAACTTCGTGGAGCATTTCCGACGTTTGGCTCCCAGACTGGAGCGGGCTGGGGCTGCCTTGAAGCGGCTCCTGCCCAATATAGGGGGTCCAAACGCCTCCTGCCGGAGGCTATACGCGGGGATCGTGCGGTCCATGGCCCTGTACGGGGCACCGGTGTGGACGCGTTCGTTGCGGCGGCGGCCTGCCCGCCGGTTGAACGCGTCCCAGAGGGTCATGGCCACCCGGCTGGTCCGGGGATACCGCACGGTCTCCGGTGAGGCGGCGAGCCTCCTTGCCGGATTGCCGCCATGGGATCTGGAGGCAAAAGTCCTCGCGCATATTTGGGAGTGGCGCGAGGAGGCGAAACGCCGGGGCTTGACGCCGATGCCGCGAGAAATTGCGGCACAGCGGACAGAGCTCCGACGGGATCTCATGGCGTCATGGAGAGTGCGATTGTCGCAACCCAGTGCTGGGCACGCCACTATTGCGGCAATAAGTCCCCTCTTTGAGGAGTGGCTGGAGAGGCGCCACGGCGACCTCACCTTCCGCCTGACGCAGGTCCTCACCGGACACGGCTGTTTCGGGAGGTACCTGTTCCGGATAAGGCGGGAGGAAACGCCCGGGTGTCATCACTGCGTGGATCGCCCGGAGGACACGGTGGAGCATACGGTGGAGGTATGTCCGGCTTGGGCAGAGCACCGCCGTATCCTCGTGGCGGCGATCGGTGGCGGGGATCTCTCGCGTCCAGCCCTGGTCCACGCCATGGTACGGAGCGAGAGGGCATGGGAGGCCGTCACCTCCTTCTGCGAAGCAGTAATGCTCGCGAAGGAGGAGGCGGAGCGCGTGAGGGAGAGGCAAATTTCGCGCTCTCATGCCACTAGCCGCCGCAGGAGGAGACACCCTGGGCGTCGGGAATCGATTGCCGATTCCTGGCCACCGTAGGCGCGGGCTTGCGGACGGTGAGCAATGGGTAGCTTGCCGTCCGGTAAGGACCAAGCCCGGGTCGACGGCGCGTTGTGTTCCACGCGCGCCTCAAAGAGATGTCAGCGAATGAAGGGGTCCGATGAGACCATTGCCTGCCGGGGTTGCGGGAAAGTCCGAAAGGGATACCGTGGCCTCCTGGCATTGCACAGGCAACAGAAGGAATACGGGTGGGTTTTAGTCAGTAAGAGTCTGACACGCCCTCCCGCTCCACCCAGAGCGGGAGACGTCATTCGATGATTTCCCACCCACAAAAAAAAAAAAAAAAGGGTCGGCAGTTAGGAGGGCGTTTAGCATCCTTAGGGTTCGACATACTGGGGATTCAGCGAATAGATTGTGACAGCGGCTTTGACGGGGCCCAAGGTATTTGTCGGGCACAAATAGACGGCAAAAAAGTCCGACCACTTACGAGTTTTACAGGCAACCGTGAGCTGATCAAAGCCCCTCCTAACCTCCAACGAATTGAAGCCTAATGCCCCTAGTAAATAATTGATTGGGTACATGAATGGGAAGAAATGGTACCGCCTTTGATACAAAAATCTCAGGAAGGTTTTCTGAACTTTCTCAAGCATCAGAGTCTGAGACGCAGTATGCGGATGCCAGTCACAGGCGCTGGACTCGAGTTTACTCCGAACCAAAGTGGTTTATAAAAGTTCCATAACACTGGGATTGCGAAAGTCACGAGCGTTCCTCAAGACAAATCCCAGGCACCGAAAAGATTCCTTTGCAAGGGCAGACACGTGATCTCTAAATGTCAGACTGCGGTTGAAAGTCACTCCCAAGTCCTTAACGCTGGTGACACGAGTGACCACTGTATCCCCCAAACTATAATCAAATTTTATTGGTCTCAACCCTCGACCATATGTCATAACGTAGCATTTATTAATATTTAACATTAACTTGTTCGCAATACTCCACTCAAACGGTTTCGATATCTTTTTGTATGAGTTCGCAATCCGCCTCAGTTCTGAGATCTGCGCAGCTAGTTTTAGATCGTCGGCATATAACAGGCATTTTGCGAACCTAATCTTACAAATTAGGTCATTGATCATGATCGGGAACAGCGGGAGCCCCAACACGGATCCCTGACTCACGCCCGAGCGAGTATAATAAGACTTCGACTCAAAGCAGCCATGCCGGACGAACTGTTTGCGATCCCGTAGGTAGTCGGCGAAGAAGTTAGGAAGGCCAGATAATAGCACATCGTTGTCCTCTTTATCGAACGCCAGATAGGTAGTCGTTCCATTTAAAATATTCAGCTGCATCTGGTACGACTGAAGCCGACCTCAATATCTAGTTGAGAAAAGGCTAGGTAATGATGACTAGAACTTCTAACTAAGTATATGTTTCGTGGATACCAACAGACTACAACATACAACATTTATTTCGATCCTTCAGAACAGGGTGATGAGCTGCCTATTATATAATTTGTAGAAAAAAACCTGTTCGATCCGAAAAGGTAACCGTTCCTAATAATAGGTAAGCTAGTTCATCGGATGTTAAATCTTTGTTACGCGTCTGGTTTTCGAACTAGGGAATCGTTTGCCATCGGTTTTAGGTTCGTGACCACGTAAACTTTCAAATGAATAATGATAATATATAAACATGCACGTTATAAGCTATCCCGATAGAAACAGCTATTCCTGCACCCTAATTGCATAACACACAATCAATTATAATCTGTTTAATTTTGACAGTTCACCATCATTCATTGCGATAAATATGTTGTTGAGCAGAATTTTTTTTGAAACTTATGAAGCAATGGATTAGCAATATCCTTCAAAATTATTCAGATTGTGATTGATCGTGTCTTACGAAATTAGGGTACTGGTTAAATATCAACTAATGTGTAGTACAACTAGTACTAAAATATTAACCCTGAAAGTAATAATAACTATAATAGTTATGTGATTCGATCATGACGAACCGACCGCAACCTCAAAGCGGAGCACGCACAGAATCGCAGGTAATACGACGAACATGTGTCGCGGACCAAAACGGGTTTTTCAGTCCCGAACTCCAAGGATGCTATTTAAAAACAAACCAAAAGCACGCAAGCCTGGTGAATAGTTCGGTACCCGGAAAAAAAGGCCGGGAGCAGCTATTTTTAACTGGTTCTACACAAATTCGAAGAATATCTTAAAGGGGTGATAGAGGCACGAGCAAGTACGCGTGCCTATGGCTCGACGAACTTACTCACCCGTGTGTCATACTAAGTACAGTACGATTCACGAAAGCTGACCACAAATGGCGGCCGTCTGCGCACGTACACTCATGAAGAAAAGACTTAAGACAAAATAATATTTTAATGTTGGTTAAATAATTTGTGTAATGTTGTAAACGCTGGTTATGCAAATAAATCAAACGTAAGTAATTTTAAATGTTTATTAAAATAAATTGAACCAAAAATATTATAAATATGTGAAACACATTTAGTCGCTATCGCTATTCTCAAGTTCCATGATTCCCTCTATCATGGAACTTGAGGGAATCCTGGAACTTGAGGAACTGGGGCCGGGTTCCATATTAAAGTCTTCATCTTCCGATGATTCAGGAAAATCCACATCTGTCGAATCTTCGCTCTCGTCAGATTCTCCCAGACGTATAATTAATTCCTCCGTAAGCGCATCCACAATGTAGTCCTTTTTATATAGCTTTCTTCTATAGATTTTACTTTGTCACATAGTTTTTTCCATTCCTCTGGTCCCATCAGATTCACTTTTTCTTTAATTAAATCTATAACGCAGCCAATATTCCACTTTACGTTTTTACTACTCACGTAACCTTATACAGAGGCCCAAGCCATTTCTATGGGATTTAAATCCGGATGGTACGGTGGGAGACGGAGAACATCGTGACCATTTTCCATCAAAATTTTGTCAACGGAGTATTTCTTTAAACGAGGTTGGTTGCTGAAAGCTGATTCCATTTTTGGTAAGCCACTCTGGCATGTCGGATTTTCGGGAATTAGATGTGGGATGGCTCCCACATCTAATTCCCGTATCATATTCTTTATTGTGGTATGGGGCGTTGTCTACCACAACAACGGAGTTCGGTGGGAGATTGGGTACCAATTGAGTTCGAATCCATTTCTGGTAATTTTCAAAATTCATGTCGTCATGATAATCTCCTGATTTTGTGCCCGACTTGAAAGTTAATAATGCATTGGGCACAAATCCAGCCTCTGACCCGGCATGAACGATTACGACTCGTTGGCCTTTTGAGATAGGCTTTTTCAGACCTGATGTAGAACCGTCAGCCCAGCCCATGGGTTTTGCATGTGTAGCATGGACGTACGATTCGTCAGTATAAATTATTGGTCTATTTTGTCTTCGATATTCTTGGAGTTTTTTTAGGTAATTGATTCGTAACAACCGAATAGCTGATGTTTCTATTAAAATATTTCGGTTATTTTCTGTTTTTTTTCCACTTAAATCCAATTATTTTTATTAATCGACCCAAACTTGTTTTGGATCCTTTAAAATTAATATCTTGATGTAATTTTGCTCGTAACTTCTCTAAAGTTGGCAATTCTTTTTCAGTTAAATGAAAGTTATGGATACATCTCTTAATTACCCCTTTGTCAAATTCGTCAACGTCGGAGGCAGGGTTACGGCGCGGTCTCTTTTTACCAGGGGTAAAAACCACTAAAAACGGTGAAGATTTACTTTCTTTTATAATTCTTTGTACTGTCGATACAGACGTCTTTGTTGCCGCGGCCGTTTTTTTGTAAGCTTCGAGTAAGTATTTTAAAATCTTGTGAAAAATATTGAAAGACGTTGTACACCAAACTTCTCGACTGTCTATTCAAAGTATTGCCTTTTCCTCGCGGCATTGTGATGGCTTAAAATAGCAAATAAGTTCAACACAATAACAAATCTCAACAAAAAACTTAACAAATAAAAAACAATTTAAAACAAAGAAACACTTCTTTTCGACTGTACTCGAGAGCAGTGTGAGCGCGTCGACGCCGCGATAGACGAATAGCGACTGAGCAGCCTATCACGAGACGCGCGCGCACCAATGGCGTCGCTCCGGTCTTGACGCATTCCGCCCGCGCCCCACCTCGCACCTCCAAAGGGACCTAAAATATGCCTTCTGCGCCGTGGTCATCTTTCGTGAATCTTACTTTTTTTTTTGTACGCGTACTTTAAAACCGTTGAGTACCTAAGTTCGTCGGCGATTCATATTTGACGAACTTAAACACCGCGTACTTTAAGTTCCCACGTCTGTCACCCACTTTACACCATTTGTGTAGAACTCAACAATTTATCTTGGTTGACAGCAGATAACATATTAACTTGAATAATCAAGTCGAAAATTTATAAAACTACTGGATTTCTGGATTCTGGATTATCGGGACAATGTAGCCCAGATGTTACGGAAATAAAAAGTCGTATTAATGGCTACAACAATATTTATTTAAAAATACATCACTGGAAAAGTCGTTAGGTAATTGATTAATTTGGCAACACGTCTAGGGCCACATCTTAACCAAACGCGATCGTCACACGAGTACTCTCATCGTCGTCTCGTCATCGTCGCGCTCTTTTATATGAATACTAGCTGTTGCCCGGGACATCTTCTGCGATCCGGCCTTTGTCCTAACTCAGGTTACGGTCTACCCATGTGCCAAATTTCATAACAACAAACAAACTCACTTTCGCATTATTTTATAATATTAGTTAGTGCAGTTCGCGTTGATCGCGTACTCGCGCGAGGATCGCTCTGGTTAGGACGCGGGGTATTACATTCTTGCTTCACTATAAACACTACTTTTACGAAATAATTAGTCAGATTTCGTGGAAACTACAATAATTCTAAATTTAGCAGCCGTTAAAGAGGTAGCTGTGGAATATTTTGATTTTTATCAGTTATGTCTTTACAAATACAATGTTATGAATCCCAAAAATATTTATCTACTAACATCAAATAGTGGTCATGTATGACAATCCATGAATCATTATTAATTTTATTATACTAATTAATAACGAAAAAGACAATGAACTCATACTTAAAATCCACAACTCCTCCACTGTTCCAACGTTCAGGTCAACTGTCTCTGTTCCGCGCTTGCTTACCAAGTAAAGCCATACGCAGTCGAACTTTTCTTTTGGATAATTATATTTAATATATTTAAGAGGCTTAGCGGCGCAACTAAGTTTAGGGAATTCTTTGTTTGAAAAAAAGTATGCTTTCCGGAAATAATAGTCTTTAGTTAGGTAACACCTTGTGTAAATTATACAAACTGACACATCAATAGATTTGTTATTAAATTAACAAATCTATTGATGTGGCAGTTTCTATAATATAAGATATTACAAAAAAAAAAGTGTTGGTTTTATTCAAAACTTTTTCGGAAGTTGTTTGATCTTCATTACCGTAATTTTAGTGACGCCACTAAAGCTATATAAAATATATTATTTCAAATTATTTATTTACCTAATCAGTATTTATTACCCTAGTAATTTTCTAGCATTAACATCACAGTGTGGTCCCCTAAAACATTAAATTACAGAACCAAATAGTATAAAAATAAATGTAAATTAATACTGTTCGCCATCAAAATACCTAAAAGTACAACATCATTATACAAATGTTACACACGAATATAGGAATAATTGAAGTACATTATATGCGAGAATCCTGCGTTGATGCAGGGGACCAAGCCTAATATTTATAGTTTACTTTTATCACTCAATAACTATATCATAACTTGTAGACACAAACAATTTACATGAACATAAATACAATGTTAGATACCTTTATATGCATATCTGCTCGGCTGTATAATTGAACCCAATCACGCTTGAAACTTGGGGAGATATTACGATGTTATGAATTTTATTTATAAGCTTGCATAGCCGGGTCAAAAATGTTGAAGGTACTAGCGTCAGACACATGTGCCTGACGTGGCAGCAAACAGCTTAATTAGGCTCAGCGTACGCTGAGAAGCAGGTGACGCAGGTTCACGCAGCGCAGGGCAGAGCAGATTTTGTAATGCATGACCGTACTGACAGCTGCGTACGCTGCGGCGCAGACATGACGTGTCTGATCTGCTCTGCGTCTCGTTGTACAGCCGGCACAGATTTCTGCGCGACACGTTCAGGTCATCACTTGTTTTTTTGCTGAGACGCAGGTAACGCAGCACAGCCGTCTATTGTTTGTACTATAGCTAGGACGCGAATGTGTCTGTGGAGGTAGCTGCGTCGCAGCGCGCGCTCGCGGCTTAATTCGGCCTCACCTGCCCTACCCTACAAAATCTTGACTCTGCTGTGCTGTGCTGCGTCACCTGCGGGCGGTGTGCTGTGTCAGCATACTCTTAGCCTAAATGTTCAAAATATTTAGTTAATTTCTGTGCTGTTATCAGACATTTTAGATAGCGGGTTCAATTAAACCTTTTAAAAATTTCAACACAAAATAAATTCTTCTTTCCTTAAATATTCCAGCTTAGCTCAGACCTTAATAACTTATAAAATGAAATATAAAATTCTATAAATAAATAAGTTCATATAATTTCAAATCAGTTGGTATAAATATATTTTAATTAA
This sequence comes from Xanthia togata, assembly GCA_963853775.1. Lineage (NCBI taxonomy): Eukaryota > Metazoa > Arthropoda > Insecta > Lepidoptera > Noctuidae > Xanthia > Xanthia togata. The sequence continues at coordinate 14,580,169 of OY970803.1, forward strand.
GTACGGAGCAACAAAAAATCACAGCAAAATCAATAATAATTCTTATAATCTTATAAAAATATAAGTAGCATGTTCTCTTCTTGCAGCTCAAACGAAATTAGCTCGCAATACAAGCAACATTAAACATTTATCCAAATGGTACTTGATGGTATCGAATTTTGCATGCGTATTAATTATAATGAACAAACTACCATGGATGTTTATAAATGGGTAAAATAAGAGAACTTAAAGTTTACTAGCAGTCTCCTAAGTAATATACGTATAACTAAAACTAAGAACTCTATTTATTTTGCATTCTTAGTACTGAGATCAGATACCAATCAAGAATTATTATTACCTAATGTTCTGCATCACCTAATGTTCTTTTTACACAAAAAAGCACAAGCATAAGTATCCAAAACATGATTTCAAATGTAAACCAAAGTAGCCGAGTCTTATCTAAACAACATCAAGTAATTCATCGAAAAATACATGTGAATATAACATTATGAACTACAATTACTATACTATCACATCACACTGAATACCTACTGAAAAATACATTTGTTAAATACAATTTATATTAAAATAATTAAGTCTAGCTATATAGCCTTTAAATTCGATACTGGAATCAATTTAGTAACAGTCTTGCAAATAAGAATTAAAGATGAAAAGAGCCTATCGAGGGATGAAACCCATGTCCCATGATAAATGGTCAGAGGAATGATGTAAATGAAAATAGAGTGAACGATGAGGTGACGGCCGGCAGGAAAGAATGGAAGAGAATAACATAAATTGCTCCGATCCGAAGTAACAAGGGCACATGGTAAGAAGAAAATGATCAAAAGAAGCTGGCTTTGTAAAAGAAGGCGTTACCGACGATTATCGTAGACATTTAATATAGATGAAACACTTAGTATTTTTTATTTAAACGACAGAATTAGGGAACAGTAAGTTTGTTTTCGATTTACAATCACCTTGTCATCACGACCAAATCCTGAGTCACCAGTTGACTATTTGACAAACCGCATTCGCGGAGCCTCGGGCGAGGACTCGACAAGTCGACGAGTACATCTATGATAATCACTGAAAGCCTTAAGTGGCTGCGTCAATGTAATAGACTCTTATAAGTATAAAATACATCAAAATGAGGATTTACTTTTTGGAAAACATACATATAACATGAATAAACACTCAGCCACTGTTTCGCTGCAGACACCAGTAAAACCACTAGCGTAGTAGTAGTAGGCCAGTTTAAGCCATAAAATAGTAAATTTACTAAAAATGGGTAACATATTTTATTTTTATACGCAAATCATAAACATGTGGTTAGTCCAGACAAGTGTCTCAGTGTTTATTAAACATATTAAGAGTAATAGAATTAGTAGTAAACAACTGAATAGTCATGATCACCATCGTCGTCCTCCGGATCAGACATGGAAAGTATTGGAATAAACTTAGCTGTGTCCACCGGTCGGCGGATAGCATTGTATCAGAAGACGTTCTTGGGAGGCGGCACCGCAACCACAGCGGCTCCAGCACGCCCCGTGCTCAGAGGGGCAAGCTTTCGCCAGCAGTTGGACTCAGAATCATACACTTCCACCACACACAGATATTGCACGCCGTCGTAGCCACCTGATGAGGTGACAATGTTATATTAGCAAGGGTTGTACAGATCAGTGTTGAGCGTAATTAAGTTTTGGAAGTAATTGAATCACATGTATTTTAGTTACTCGACTAAAATGAAATGCATCTGTAATTGAAATTACAATAGTTTGTAGTTTAATTACAAATTACATTATTTCTATTTTCATGTTAAGAACTGATAGTAGTTAATTAATGAAACGATATTATGTATATGTCGTGGCCAGATAATAGAACGTTTAATGATATGCCAGTCGACGTTTGGCCATATCATTAATGTAGGGTATCCATGGTGTAAGGTGTAGTAAAAATTGCCAAGTAACTGCGACTAACTCAAGAAAGATAAAATAAACTTGCAAGTAGCGTTCGTCAGCCGCAGCCGCGGCACCGCTCACTTCTTCTCGCTTAACTTTTTTTTTTTTGTTTTCGTTGGGAATTCCTCATGGATGTCCTCCACCCTGGGGAGGGCGGAGGGGTCTGTCAGACTCTTACTGGCTAAAACCACCCCGGTGTTCCGGCTCACACTTGCGCCGGGGATCACGGGATCTAATGCGACTTTCGCGATCCCCGGCAAGTGCCGGCCCGCCTCTGCGGGCCAACTCGAGTTAGGGGGGAGTGAGGTGTTAAACTCCCCCCTTACATCATAGAGAGGCGCGCGTGGAACACTATGCGCCTCCATCTCCGGTCCTAAGGAGTAGGGGGCGACGGATTTCCCCAGATCCGTCGCTCCTGGACCCATTTAGGGGGGCTGGAAGAGGGCGTTATCCGCCCTCCGCCAACGCCCGGTGCGTCTGTTGCGGATCGGGTTAACAGAAGCAATCTCCCGCTCCCTTTCCGCAGCCTCCTGCGAAATGACTGTTTCGGAGAAGGATACCACCGCGTCCCAGGACTCCTCGCTGGCGACCATCGATTTGACAACGGCCGGCAGCGACAGGTCACTACCGACACCTGAGATGAGGGCACGGCGCGGCTCCTCCCAAGCAACACACTCTGCCAGCGTGAGCCGAGCCGTGTCCTCCCGACAGTCGACGCAGTGGTGACACCGAGCGTCCGGCTCCCGTTTATGCGACACAGGTACTTCCCGAAGCAGCCATGCCCCGAGAGCACCTGCGTCACCCGAAACGACAGGGAGCCGTGCCTCCTCCCGAGCCAACGCTCGAGCACTGGCCGGATCGCCTCGATTGTGACGGGGCCGGCGGTTGGGCGTGAAAGCCTGTCCCGCCATTCCGCCACCAGGGCTGCGCGAAGCTGTGACCGACGCAGCTCTAAATGTCGCTGCGTCAGCCACTCGCCTCGCGCCCTTGAGTCACCGATACAGTGACGCGAGTACCTTCGCCTCGAGGTCTCAGGGCGGGGATCCGGCCAGTACACAAGCCGCCTCGTACGAGATCGTGCGATACCCCCTGATGACTCTGACGGCCATCGCTCGCTGCGGCTTCCGCAGAACAGCGATGCTGCCGGCTATCGATCGCACGATCCCCACGTAGAGCCGCCTACAAGCGGCACTCAGGCCCCCCAGATTGGTAAGCAGCGTTAACAGCGCCTCAGCTGCGCCCAACTATTAGGGCGCCAGCCACTGGAAGTGGGGGCCGAAATCCCACCGGCTGTCGAGCACCAATCCTAAGTACTTCATGGTGGACAGCGATTCGAGACCTCCCGACCACGATATGTGATCCCAGCGGCGGAGCCCGCCGGGGCCCACGAAAGAACATGACCTCCGACTTGTTCAGGGCCACCTCCAAGCCTAGGCGCCGTATGCGGGTCACGACCTGTGACACCGCAGCCGTCGCCAGCAACGCTGCTTTTCTGTAACGACATCTCACGCCGGCCTCTTCCGTCCCGTGTAGGTGACACACCTCCCCGCTAGATAAGCCCCAACAACGTGGTAGAGGTAGGGAGGCACCCGGTGGTATGTAGCGCCTCCTTAATGCAGCTCCAAGGCAGGGTGTTGAACGCATAGAGATGTCCAATGACACCACCAGTAACACCCCGCCCTGGGACACCGCTTCCTCCGTCAGGACTCTAACCTTCATTATGGCGTCAATGGTAGAGCGCCCGTGACGAAACCCAAACTGGTTGTCGTCCATGTTCGGCCCCTCTCTGCACAAGTGGCTGACGATGTGGTTTGCGACTATTCGTTCAAATAGCTTGCTCACCTCGTCTAGCAACACTATGGGCCGATAAGCGGATGGTTCACCTGTTTATACAGCGAGAAGCGTCGATGGCGGCAGTACGCCTAAATGCAGCAAATCTCTGGGGTAAGATAGATACACAACACACCACGCTGCTTGAAGGACTCTGCAAGGAGTTCCCCATTACGAAAGCCATAAATGACCGGGTACCCAAACAATTTATCTTTGATAACAAATACAGAATCCAACTTCACGTGGATCGCCGATGTGAGGGCTTGCGCCCAACAGAGCTGCGCATCTTCACGGATGGATCCAAAACAGGTAGTGGTACAGATGCTGGAGTCTTGTCGGAGGACCTCAACATCCACATAGCTACACCATTGGGAGTCCTTAACACAGTGTTCCAGGCCGAATGCATGGGTATTTCTCTTGCCACTTCGGCTATTCTGGCTAGGGAAGTTAAGGACCACTCGATACGCATACTCTCAGACAGCATGGCTGTTCTGCAAGCGCTGAACAGTCACACTGTGGACTCTGGACTTATATACGAGTGCCACCAGCGCCTTAACCAGGTGGGTGACCTCAACAAAATAACGGTTCGCAGGGGAACGATGCTGCAGATGAACTTGCCAGAAGGGGATCGATCTTGGCACCAGTGGGGCCCGAACCCATCGTGCCACTCCCCTTCGGTTACCTACGCACTCTGGTAAGGAAACGAACTAGGGATCAGCATCAGAAACTATGGTCGGACCAAGGCGAGTGCAGACAGGCTAAGGAGGCGCTACCTTCAATCGATGGCCGCCTCACGAAAAAGGTTCTTCGACTAAGTAAACAACAGCTGCGTGTAGTTACAGCAGCTATAACTGGCCATGGGTCATTTAATAAACACCTCTTTGTCATAGGAGTCACAGACAGTCCGCTCTGCAGAGCCTGCATGGAGGACGACGAGACAGCAGCTCATGTGCTATTAAACTGCCCGGTGGTCGCCAGTTTACCGAAGTACTTTGGTACTTCGGTAACCCAGGTACCCTACGCGAGATTGCAAGAGATTTGCAATAATACCAAGGCGTTGCTGGCATTCTTTGAGGAGCTGGGGTGGATCGAATGACCGATTTTTCCCACCCGTACGCAAAATACGCGCTTTGACGTGGAGTTGCGGAAACCAGCCCGTATTACCTATTACCCTATTAAGCGGATGGTGAGTCCGCAGGACGCCCCGCCTTCCTGAGCAGGACCAGTCGACCTGCTTTCCACTGAGTGGTAAAATGGCCCCGCTCAAGGCACGCTGAGAAGAGTCCTCTCAGTGGGGGCTCCAGGTCCTTAAGAGCGAGGACTAGAGCATAGCCAGGAACTCTATCAGGCCCCGGAGCCGTATCACGGCCGCCCTCATCTCAGGTTGTGTCACCTCTGGGACGCCTTCGCTCTCCTCTTTTTCAGGCTCTGCGGCTGTGGGCAGAGCCATCGGCGGTGGTTCGAGCTGTTCGAGCGGTCTATTCTCTAATAATCTCAAGGTGAAAACTTAGGTGAAGTGAACGTGAAGTGAGCTGTCATTCCACCTGCTGCTAGGGACTGACAGCTCACTCCGAGCTCACTTCACCTAAGTTTTCACGGTGAGATTGATACAGAATAGCACTGCTGGTCTGATCTTGCAGGGAAGAGAGTTGAAACCACTTGTTCGAGCAACTGCGGCTCGAGACCCTCCGTTAGTGGGGGTGCCCAGGGCCGAAGTTTCCCTCGGAGTATACGGTAAGGGAGCCCCCATGGATCCCCATCTAGGGTCCCCAGCAGTTCTTCCCTAACTCTTGCCTTCGACTCGCCAACGACGGCCAGCCACAGAGTGCCTTCGCCGCGCGGTACATTTCATACAGCGCGGCTTCCTCATCGGGATCCCGTTGACGTCTCCTCCGGTACCGCGTGTACGGACGTCTGGCATCCACACACGCGACGCACAACCGTTCTATCTCGGAGGACCACCAGTACAGTCAGCGTTTTGTAGACTGTGTGTGGACGCGAGGCATGGATGCATCGCATATCTGCATCATCGCCTCGCTGAACCACTGTGCCTCCTCTTCGACTTCGATGAAACCGATTATTGTTGACTCCCGAACCCAGGCCTGAACGATGGCGGCTTCTTCTAGAGCCTCCCTGTCAATGCGTTTGAGCGCCCAGCGTGGACCGTTTCTTTGAGGGCCCGATTGGCTGCGACCACCCGCGGTCTGGGTGGAGATATCGAAACGTATATATCGGTGGTCCGACATATACGTTTCGATGTCAGTTCAGGAGGTCAGTTCTAACCTAACCCATTTGGTCCGGGTGTCACAGAAGCGGCGTCAATTTTTTTACTTAACTATTTTTTTGATATGTTGCATTTCACGCCGCGGCAGGGGCCGGCGAGCACTACTTCCAAGTTGATCGCTTTCCATCTTATATTATTTGGAAAAGTCCATTGACTTTTTTTGCGTGGTCACCCTACTTTGTTTGATTTTTTGTATGCCGCCGCCATGATGCACTACAAAAACAAAGCGACATCAACGCCTCTACCGGTGATAATTTAACTATATTACGGTATGATCACTAATGTTTGGCCACATCATGAAGTAGTCCTGCGTTTAACTGTTCATATCGTTAAACGTTGAGTATTCAATGATCTGGCCTGGGAACATCATGATGTGACCAGTGGTCGATGTTCATTTCATGAAATGATCAATTTTAAGATCTGGCCACGACATAAATAATTTAATTTAACCTTTTCGGCCCTGCGCGCCGATGACGCAATAACCCTTGTGCCCCAGTCTGTATCTGAGGAAATGATTATGTAGCGGTTACACCGTCACATACATACTACGCATCAAAGACATGACGTCACACAAATCCTGCACCGCGCAATTAGAGTTTACCGCGCGAATGACATATATAAGACTATCCGACATCAACAGTTGGGCAGTTGCCCGCCAGACACAACAGCCGTCTGGTTGGAGGATCCTCCCTTTTCTATGGTGGATGCATAGACGTATAAAATAAGTCTATGGGTGGATGAGTGAAATTTCCACCCTGTTCTTCATACCCCTAAAATTACAATAACATGATAGTTCAATTACGATAATTTTAAGAGAAAGACAAAGAAATATTATTTTAACTCTTTTTTTAAAGTATGTTGTAATTGTAATGAAATGTTCGATTTTTAATTAAATTACATTTTGCCCAACTCTGGTACTGATAGGTACGACCTGCAACTAGAGTGGATTACTTGTAATAACGCAAAATAATTTGTCCCCACGCATTTCACAATTTCATGTGAAAGTTTAGTTATTTTAATTTTGAATCTGTACCCAAAATAACGAAGATATGTATTATGTAACTCGAACTTACCAACAGCAACAATCCGATCTCCAAGCAGGCAGGAACCAATAGCATCCCTGCCATATGATAGCCGCGCTAGGAGAAGCCACGAGTCTGCTATCGGGTCGTATCGCTCGACGCAAGCCAATCGGCCACCGACAGTGTTGGCGGGCGCTTCATGGCCTCCCAAGGCGTATAAGTAGCCACCCGCTGCACACACCTGTAATTTTTTATTAAACCGGTTTCTTAGTTTAATTTCTAAATTAAGAACCGTGACAGCTAATTATTTCTCTAGGTTTTTTTACATTATAAAGAAGCTAGTTTTAGCCAAGCGCACTTTAAAAGGCCGCAGCGCAGCGCATTTTTATACAAAAAAGTACAGTACGGCTTTTGTAATGTGCGTTGGTTCATAGGAAAATATATGAAAATATGAAGGCAGATGTTTGCAATGCGCTACATTGCAGTGCGGCCCGCCCTATTTTGCGGTAAACATATATTTTAATTTGTTATTGTTTTAATATTATTTTAATGCCCGCGTCTTCGCGCGCGTGGAGGCCGCAAATTATCCCACGGGAACGCACTACCAGGATAAAAACTATCCTATGTCCTAACCCAGGTCGTGGTCTACCCATGTGCCAAACATCCAAAAAACCGTTGAAAGGTTTTAGCCTGAAAGCGTAACACTAACAAACAAACAAACTCACTTTTGCATTTATAACATTAGTAAGTATTGCTTTTTTTTGGTTTTTGCCTTTGTTGCTGCATAAAACTTGCTTAATTATAACCTCACTGGAACTTCTTCCAGTGAGTTTATAATTAAGCAATTCACTGGCTCCTCAAATACTCAAAACTAGCTCTGGAGTTAGGGTTTCACACTTTTTCTGTAACCCCGTTTATGCCATTAAATAATTAATGTATGTATGGTCTGGGGGTACTCACACTGACACCACCGCGGCGGCGCGTCATGGGCGCGCAGTTGGTCCAGTGGTTGGTGGCGGGGTCGTAGCTCTCCACGGAGCGCAGGCACGCGCCGCCGTCGCGCCCGCCCACCGCGAACAGGCGCCCGCGCAGCGCCGCCACGCCGCACGTGCTGCGCGCGCCCGCCATCGGCGACACCATGGTCCACGTGCGCGAGCACGCGTCCCATCTACACCCACCAATACAATACATCTCAAAGCACAAATAAAAGGGCATGGGCAAACGAACATCAAATAAATCCTATATTCTTTCCTAAAAATATAAATGAACTGCCTAATTATAATGAATGCGCCTCTTTTTGTGAAACCAAATAATTTCTGTTTTGTTGTCCTAAAAATACTATATACCCTGGTACCTGCGACCCACCCGCGGCATCACTCGCTTCATTCGATCGGCTCGCGTGCTGTTGGTCACAGATCTAACCTCAGCTAGGCCGTTTAGTATGGGTGACCTAGCTTATTTACTAAGAAAAACTCGGCTTGGGCGTGGTTTGTATTAGTTCTAAACTAACCTAAACCCCGGTAAAAACCTTAGTTACTGCGACCAACTGTGAGAAAAGGCCAGAAAGTTACTAAGTTACACATTTTTTTAAAGCCTGCGCCATTAGAAGCCCAAAAAGTTTTTAAAGGTGTATTCGTTTAAAAAGCGTTTATCGTTGGAAAATCAGTAATTTTTTAAAGGATCAATTAAATATTTCCCAAATAAAAGCCCAGCCAAAATACAAAATACTGAATAGTCATCGTAGCAGCTTCTTTGTAGCATCTCATTACACTCGTGCTCAAGTTTGACGATCACCGAGTATGCGATTAACAGTGTATTGAATCGCTAGATATTTTTTGATCTACTTCAACACTCAGTTTTTACCCGACTACAGCAAACCCAAAGGAGGGTTATGATTTTAACAGGCTATTTTTATGTGTCGGGGCCAGATCTTAGAATTGACCATTTCATGAAATGGCCAGCTAACATTGGCCATATCGTTAAAACGTCAACGTTTAATGATATTATGTCTGTCGACGTTTGGCCACATAATTAATGTAGGGTATCCATGGTGTAAGGTGTAGTAAAAATAGCCAAGTAACTGTAACCAACTTAGAAGTAGCGTTCGCCGGCCGCTAACGCGGCACCGCTCGCTGCGCTGGCTCGGCTGACACGCTTTTGGTCACAGTTCTAACCTAATCCATTTGGTCGGGGTGTCACTTAACATTTTTTTTATATTTAGAAAAACAAATTATAAGTGCTATGTTGCATTTCACGCCGCGGCAGCGGCCGGCGAGCGCTACTTCCAAGTTAATCGCTTTCCATATCATATTTGGAAAAGTCCATCGACTTTTTTTGCGTGGTCACCCTACTTTGTTTGATTTTTTGTATGCCGCCGCCATGATGCACAACAAAAACAAAACGACATCAACGCCTCTACCGGTGGATAATTTAACTATATTACGGTATGATCACTAATGTTTGGCCACATCATGAAGTAGTCGTGCGTTTAACTGTTCATATCGTTAAACGTTGAGTATTCAATGATCTTGCCAGGCCACATCATGATGTGACCAGTGGTCGATGTTCATTTCATGAAATGATCAATTTTAAGATCTGGCCACGACATATGTATTTTCACCTATTCCCTCATAACTGATGATGATCCCTAACCCCAAAAAAATTGTAATAAAAGTAAAGTTAAAATTTAAAAAAAACTGTCGTTGTCTTGTTTATACCATTTTAGTTAGGTTTTAGTTTTTAACTTTCTCTTTTGAAATTTTAGTGTACCTAACCTAATTGAGACTTTTTGGATAACACATAAGGATTGAAACATCTAATTAAATATTATCAACTGTCTTATACATTTACTCTATAATATAGGTACCTCTCAACAGAATTCAAGTAGATCCATCCATCATGGCCACCCACTGCATACACGGGCGAGTTTGGACCATCCCCTAGAACTGCGACCCCGAGTCCGTGGCGGTGCGTGTTCATGGGCGCCAGCACACTCCAGCTCAGAGAAGTCAAGTCGAAACATTCCACCTAACATTTAATAAATCTGTAGCAATAGGAATGATGACTAAAAAGGGCATTGGCAATTTTTATTTGTCCGTCAGGGAGTTTATTAAAACTTATTGGACACGTATTTCTTCTTTTTTTACGTACCTAATGAAAAGATTACGGCGATAAATTGAGTTAAAATGTGCCATGACGTTCACGAGTATGTAGATTTTATACTTACTTGTGACGTATTGACCCCCACTCCCATTGCTTGACTGTAAAAATAGTGTATTAAATTGGCTTAAGACTAAAAGCTATGATGAAGTTCAGTCCATGGTATCAACGATCCAATAGAATACTCTTTATTGTGCACCATAAAAATTGCAGATATAAGTGTCGAAATTTTACTTAGGCTAACACAATGGGTGAATTTATCGCAAAGTCGATCATTTACAGACTAACTTTTATTCAGTTCCTGTTTGTAATTATTCCACGGTGTATAAGGTTAATGGAAGAGGCTGTGACTTCTTCCGATCCCAAGACACTGTCGTAGGGTTAACCACAACCTAAATTAATCAAATTACACTCATTACTGTACATCTTCACTCATCCCCATACACTCACCCACTCACTCACACACACAAACACACGTGACACATATTCCCACATAATTTACACTACACTTCACTCAAGCGCGCCTCTTTTTGTTTATTGTTTAAATCTACTTGCATGTTCTTTTCTAAATACATGTTTCTCAATTCTACATATTTTGGCATCACAAGCATTTCCTTGCTTAAAAGGAGTCTCCAAATTATATAATGTAAGCAAAGTTAATTGAAATAAACATTTTTATTATTATTATTTACTCCCCAACTTTAATGTGTTGTATTATTAATATAATAAAGCAAAAAATACGTGCCTAATATATTTTTATTATCTGACTGACGGACTAAATATAATTTCTATTTTTTATCTAGGTATCATACCTATTGTAAAAAGTGCTGGAAAACAAGTAAGCTATGCAAAACGGACGTAGGAAGTAACTGAAATAAGAAGTAATCTAATATCTACTTAATTTGCCTGCTGATCCAACACGGCAGTAAGCAAAGCATAAACAGTAAAATTAAATACCGTATTTAAAGTTTTAAGTCCATCCCTGCCGCCAACAACAATCAGTTTGTTCTGCAGCACTGCTACACCAAATTGAAGTCTCCTAGCGCCCATTCGCATAAACGGAGTCCAGGAGTTCGTTCGGGGATCATACATTTCCATATTACTGGCACCCTAAAATATAATTTTTCAACATTTATCTTTGATCTAGGGTAACAATTAAGTATAGTGTTTAAAAAACATGTAATTTGTATTTAAACCTTGTATCCATCCATGCCACCAATAGCTAAAAGACGTCCAATAGTCGATGTCCGGGGTCGTGTGCGGTGTGAGAACAGAAGCGAGCGTCGTTCAGGTAAAAGGTGCCACTTCACTGCCTCCATGATTAGGGGCTGGCACTCTGTCACATTACCACAGGCCAGCTCCACCTTATCAATTAAGTACTGTAAAAAGCATTGATGATATGAATGTGATATTATTTGCTTTTATTATATTGGAAAGTACCTACAATCAACATAATTAATAATAATCAGGCATCATAATATATGTGTCAAGTCAATGACTCAAGTATGTATTACAAGATGGCGTGCCGTTGGTAGTGAAATTAAGTGGTAAGTAATGATTTTAACATAAATTAAATCAGTCACGTTTGCTTTGCTACCACTTCCTTTTTGTACGTCCTTACCTCTTCCTTTTGGCCTCACGGGGGCATTTATACGCTAGATGGCGTTAAACATACAATTTTAAAATTTATTTTACAGGGTGTAAAAAGACCCATCACAAAGCCGTTATCTAACATTGTACAAAAATAATTGCTGGAACTATTATTTTTTGTGTGAAAAATAGCTTTTTCCGGTAGCAAGGAATGTCACGCACGCAAAACAGTGTGCTTATGTAACGGTAGGTTTAAAAGTTAGGTAAGTAATAACATTTAACTGGTTTTCATTAAAAAAGGTCAAATATTGTTAGAACTTTGACCTTCAATGTCTCCATAACCAGAAGGTTCACAGGTATCGCAATGACGGGAAGAAGAAGTAACTTTCGGCTTCTTTAAGTGTCTTTTTACACCCGTTATTTTGTGTAGGTAATTGGAGCATCACTGAAACAACATCATTGACATTTAGTTAGTAGTCGTAAAAGTGGTAGACGTGACAATGAGATATTGCACTTTGTAAACTTAAGCATATCATTACATACATTGATTGTTACTTACGCAATTCGACACAACCGAATTCAACCGACTAACAATTATAACATGTACAATTTCCCAAAAGGTTCTCAGGAGCCTGCAAGGTATTTGTGGCTTGGCCAAGGAAAACACCAAGCTCAGAACGAGAGTGAAGATTTTTATTTACAACAAATTAATATATTTATATATAATATGTATGATAATAGTATGCCCAAGTTTAACAAAGAGCAATATTTTACTGTCACGTCTTTCAATCCTACGACTCCGTCGAGTACAAAAAAAAAATGTAATGCTCCATATGTTGACTTCAGCGCCATCTAGCGAAGAAATCGCCGGGAGGAGAAAAGGCGTTGAAACATCAAGTCGTAAAGATAAGATAAGATAATCGTTTATTTCTCACCACAATATAGGTACATTAGAGAGGTATAAATACAGAATACAAAACAGCAATAATTATATTGTGGGAGACTGGTGCCTAAACTAGACGTGAGGTCTGTATTTCAGGACACCAGGTCTCCACCCCTTAGGTAATGTTTACATTTATGTGTACAATAATTGGTGCGGTAAGAATTTCTAAAAGCATTGGCTTAGACTTTAATGAACAAATTATAAAAATAAAATAAAAAGAAAAATTTGGTGTTAGTAGGTATTAATGTGTATTTGTGAGTGAGTAAGGAGGTGTATGTGTGGGGGTAGTGTGTGTGGGGGGGGGGGGGGAATAGAATGAATTAAATGAATGAAATTGGCTATTTTGGGACAGCAAGTAGTTTTTCTGTTTCTTCATAATTGAACTCCCAGAGCCAATTGCTTAGCTTACTTTTGCATTTAGTTTTGGTGAGGTTAAAAATTGGGAGTATCCTATTTATTTTATTATATAGAAAGCAACCAAGGTAGCAAAAGAATCGCTGGGAGGAAGTCGTCGAGAGCCAGATGTGATGGCGGACTATGGGATCGGATCGTCTACTTCTGTGGGAGAGTAAGTGGTTGAAGGTAGTGAGGCCATGCTGTTTCAAAACTGTATGGAATATGAATTGCTGGCGAGCCGTTAGCACTTTTGCTTCCCTATACAACACATCCGTTGGATATCTGAATGGTCGGAATAACGATACCTTCAGAATAGCTCTCTGCGCACGTTCAAGCTCTAACATAGTATTTTTTGAGGCACCACCCCAGGACGTTATGCAGTAAGTTAGCAGGGACTGGGCGAGAGCCAAGTAAACTGATTTCCTTAGCTTCTCGTCTGCCACATGTCTTAGGGTCTTGAAGATATATATAAGTTTACGTAACCTATTACTAAGGGCATGGATATGCTTTTTGAAGCTTAAGGTGCTATCCATTATTACCCCTAGGTACTTTGCACTGTCTGTTTTTTGAATGCGGGTGGTGCAGGTACAGTTACCTGTATTTTTTTTGGAACATGTGTGAGCTACTATGGAATACAACGAGTTCATGTGTGTGTTAGACGCATTATTTTTCAAATAGGAGGGCATGTATACGGTTTTTTCTGCGTTTAGAGTGAGAACATTATTACGCAACCACTCTGTCACGACTTCGAAACCCGATTGAGCTTGCATGTAAACATCGTGCCATGTACTTGCGCTGAAGAGAAGGGCGGTATCGTCCGCGAAGGTTATAACTTTACCCTTGGGAAGAGTGAGCATACCCAGCTCGTTAATGTAAATAAGGAAGAGTGTCGGGGCGATTACGCTGCCTTGGGGCACACCGTAGGAGACGGTTCGTTCATCACTGATGGCATCGGCAATCTTAACGCACTGGGTACGCTCACTCAGGTAATCCTCAAAGAGTTTGAGCTGAACACCCCTGATCCCTATGCTTTCCATTTTACGAATTAGAGTAGGAACAGACACCGTGTCAAAGGCTTTGGCAAGATCCAGGAAAATGCCCAAAACCTTCTGTCCATCATCCAGGTTTGTTATGACATAATTGGTCAGTTCATGAACTGCATCGGCCGTGGATTTGCCCGCCCTGAATCCATATTGTGAGGGTGAGAGGATGTTAAATTTCTCCAGGTAGTCCACGAGGCTGTTATTCATGATCCGCTCCAGTATTTTGGATAGAGTAGGAAGTACTGCTATAGGTCTATAGTTGTTGACACGGCCTCTGTCCCCACCCTTAAAAATTGGGTGTATTATGGCTTTTTTAAAAGATTTGGGAAATTGCCCAATTGAAAGTGCAAGATTGCAAATATACGTGAGGGGTGGTACAACAATGTCCATGTATTTTTTTAGGAGACCGCTTGATATTCTGTCCCACCCCGCGGCAGTGTCGCTACGTAGGGACATTATCAGTTTGGCAACTTCATCATCATCAGTGGGTAAGAAAACCATAGATTGTGCTGACCCCTGGCTAACGGTATTATGCGCGTAATTAGGGGATTTATTGGATATCTTTTCCGCGAGATTTTTGCCGATTTCTGCGAAGAATTTATTGGTTATGTTAACCGACTCTTGAGGAGTAGCACATAGCTTTAATAAATCAGCCGTGTTGTCTTTCTTTTTTATTCTGTTTGTAATCGTGTTTATTGCTTCCCAGATTTTTTTAGTGTTATTACCAGCGTCGCTTATTTCTTTCCTCTCATAGTCTTTTTTAATATTTTTCAAAAGCTTGTTGCAGTAGTTTCTGTATCTAATAAAGGATGTTTTTAAAATTTCATTACCAGGTGACTTTTTAACTTTTTTGTGAAGATTGTCTCTATGTCGGACACATCGTAGAAGGCCCGGAGTGAGCCATGGTTTTATGATTTTTTTCCGGTTAGGTATTTTGATGGTTGTAGAGCTTGACTCAATTGCCTGTGTAACTAAATTGATCATACGCTCTGCTGCCTCATGGGGATTTTGCGTGCAATACACTTGATCAAAGTTAAGTTGCTTTATTTCTGCATCAAGCCGATCATGGTTAATACGGGTGGCTGTTTGTTTTATAACAGGTTTTGGGATTTTCTTCACTAGGAAAAACAGTACACTTTCATGATCAGTTAGTGCCGAGTGAGCCACATAAGTGAAAGCTGGCAGAGTGGATTTTAAAATAACATGGTCAAGGCAGGCTTTAAGGCGCGTGGGCAGTGAATGGGCCGGCAGTAGTCCATGCGAGGCTAATAGATTTAGGTAGCTCTGTGAGGCAGAATCAAGACATTGTTCGAGAATGTTTATATTTATATCTCCGGTGATGATTATATTTTTAAAGTGTGTGATATTTGTCAGGAGCAAATTGAGTGAGTTTAGAAATTTATTAATATCTTTATAACCCGGCGGACGGTATATTGCTATAAGAATGGTGTTGGAGTCGATTTTTATTAGTAGACTGTTGGCTTCCAAGATTGGGGGTTCTTCCACGGAAACTGTAATTTTTTTATTAACATAGACGACTACACCCTCGTTTTGTGTGAAGTTGTTTGCAGTTTTGAAATAATTGTAGTCATGTAGGTCTGGAATATAGTTTGTATTAGGAAGCCAGCATTCGGTCAGCGTTATAATGTCCCACTCGGTCTTTGTTCTGGCGAGTATGGTGTGAAAACCTGCTATATTTTTTGTTATGCTTCTAATGTTCTGGTTCAGAATTTTGAGCAAGTGATTGGGATTAAGGTTGGGTGCGATACAATTATCTAAGTCACAGGTAGATGACTCCGACACAGAGACAGAGTCTATATTATTTATGTTATTTTTGGTGTTATCGAATTTTGTTTATTATATATCAATGAGTGCATTTTTTGTGTACTGCTTTGTTTGGAAAGGGTAGAAATAGTCGGGCGGGTTTTGCCATGAGTATCAGTGCTGTAGTAAAGAATCAAGACGCAAGGAAAGGGTAATGCTGAGCTATGACAGGAAAGGTTTCGAGGTTTCGACTTTCATTTCACGAGGCACGCAAAAAGTGTAGGGTAATTAATGAATTTGATTTTAGGTTTTTTATAGATGCTCTGATAGTTTATTTGATGCATACCTATATCGCCTAAGTTAGGCGCCTAACCTAATTGCTCAAGTATTATTTGAATTTAATTTAAACTGATATTTTAAAGAGGTAAAATTTGTTTGTTTGTAAATTTGTATGTAGGGAGTCATCTCCGGAACTACCAGTCGAATTTGAACAATTCTTTTTGCATTGGATAGCAAAAAGAAAAAAATCAGAAAGAACGCTAAGCGAAAACGATACGCTAAGCGATAGACGAACGTAATAGTGCGGGCGGGATGCGACGCGGTGTGGCGGGGGCCGAAATTTTACGTGGACGAAGTCGCGGGCAGAAGCTAGTATGATATAATTTTTACTGTTTTCCGACTTCCGTAAAATGTAACCCGTAAGACCGTAACATGTATTTAAAATAAATAATTAAGTATAAAACTTTACCTCGGAAGAAAGTAGAGGTAGCTTGATTAGCTTCAGCAAAGTGGGCAAATGGGTTTCTCTATTAGCACTGTCATGTTGCACCCATGTCATCAAGCTTTCGAATACATTTTCTTCTGTCACCACATTGAGATCATCTGATTTTAACAAGTTGGCCATTTGGTCTGCTTGAAGTGATAAGAACTCTTGATGTTTCACCACCTAAACACAAATATAGAAATATTATATTATAGCTGACTTTTATTTTATATATTTTTTATAATATGGATACATTCTGTTTATTTTGGTGAAGATTGCAAAGAACTGTAAACAATGAAAAAAAATTGTTTTAATAAATCATAATTTCCAAAACAGTAAAATATTAAGAACCTGCATGAAGTTTTGGTATGTGTATTTCAAAGCACTTTTGTGTAAATCCAAACAGGACTGCTGTTCAGCAAAGAAAGCTATTCCCAGACAGTTGCAAGGATCCAGCTGCTTCTTTAAAAAAGCGCAACAAGCATTTGTAACAGAATTAAGCTGCAACAAGCTCGATGTTGAAAGGAGCACCTCAACTGTTTCCTCTCTCAGTTCTGCAAATTAAAAAAAACGGTTGACAGTTGAGATAGTTATATTATGTAAAATAATAGTGCCTACGTACTGCAGCAAAAAAATGTTTGTATTTATTTAAATACATAGCTTCAGCACAGTTTTAAGTACTGATTGCAGATTTGTGCTGTTTAAGGGCAATGAGGCAAAACTAAAAAAAACCCAGACAAGTTCATGTCGGACCACGCACAATGAAGGGTTTCGTAGTTGAGATGAATTTATTGCAAGAACCAACTTAACTTTGTAATTTTTAAAACATGTTCTCCCATACAGATTGTATGAGTCTCTGATATAAGCCGCGGACAGACTGACAGACAGACACCGCAAAACTATAAGGGTTCCTTGTTTACTACGGAACTGTAATTAAGCTGCAGTGCATATACACCTTCATAATATGAAAGATAAAACATGATACTAGCCTATGGTGCCAGTGTAACAATAGTGCACAAGATCCTGAAGTGCCTGTGGGTCAACTCGCTCTAGTGTTATCTCACTTGACTGTGCCTCCCTCAGGGAGCCAGTGAACATTGCTGCAAAATACTCGCTGCAAGATGCAAGGAGAATTTTGTGTGCTGGGATTCTGTTATAAAGAAATTACACAAGTTATTAGATAACAACTCCAATGAACCTAAGTTATTGTTTCACATTCAAATTAATTGGGGCAAAACATTGCAGACATGACTGGTATTGGTATCATATTTTCTTTGTTTAATAATGTTTTGATATTGATTATCTGTAACATTTGTGACATTTCTGATTCCTGTATTTAGATAAAAAAAAAAAAAAAACACTTAAAATGAACTTGACTGATAAAAGCCAATTGTTCCAAATTTTAGTATTCATTGTGAAACCTCTGGAATAATCCTGCTCTTCCAGCCATGGCTTTACTATTAATTTCTTAAAGCCGTTTATTTCCAAACTTTGGGAACATCATTTGTTAGCAGAAAGTATTTGGGCCAAAAGCTAATCATAATAATTATGTCCTGCAGCTTGGTGTGCCTTTTGGCGCAGGCCTCCTCCAACTGTCTCCATTGTGCTCTGTTCTCTGCAACTCTGGCCCAGTATGGACCTAGGGTTTTACAATAAGGTAAACTAAACTACACGGGCCCTATTACATGGGACTTAATCATGATTTGTTCTGAAATCACCAATTTGACAACAAAGTGTGTTTCTGGCATGACAAATGGATACTGCCATTTCACACTTAATTTTGCTAAACTGTATCCGTTGTTATCATTTTTGGTGTCTTGTCACAGCTGCCTATTATTCAGCATTTACATTAGGGATGAATGTATAAAATGACTAGTTACGCATTTTTGAAACATTTCCTTTGTTAGATATTTTCACAACACAAAAGCAATCAGTGGTGAGTGGTTTGTGTTTATTTATAAAATTAATCTGTGAGGTGTTTGCTTTCGATACTCGACATTTATTGAATATTTGCAAAAGAATCTGATTGATTTATTATTAAATATTTTAGACCAGAACAGCAGTGGCAACCTAAGCATAATACAAAATATGACAAATGTGGAATTACTTAGTGCAAGTTATAAAAACCATTCTGTGATTCAGTCGGGTTCACGACCTTTTCTAAAAAACCTACCTGACAATGTAAATAAACAAACCTGCATCCTCCTGCAATAAGTGCAACGTCACATAGTTTTTGAGATTGATAATAGCCGAATATATTTTTTAAAGCTGCCCCCGAATGTCCTGTGTCACAAAAGAACTCATCTTGGCTAGCAGCACTTGAAAGACTTAGCTGACTTAGTTCTCTCGGCAGACCTTCATCGATTGAATTGCTCGATATATTGTCCTTTGAAGTCTCCGGTTTCTGAGTATCACTAGCAGACATTGTTTACTTTGTAATTATGAGCGAGAGTAACAGTAAAATTGTAATATTCTTTCTTCGAAAAATCAATACTTCACATGTCACAACAAACAAAGCAACGATTCGACGTGCAAGTACACTGTGATTCAACATTCAACAAACCACCATACGTAGTATCTCTAAGTAGTCTGTGCAACAAACGAAAACAAAGACAGACTTGGACAGACAGACTCACAGAGCATTGTAACTTTACAGACTAAAAAAAGTGTTGGTAGAGCTGTGCTGCCTTGCTATCCTTTCTCCTTTACTTTTTATGTTGGCAACTATTTCACACGATTGTTTTCAAAAATCTTGTCACTGATGTTCTGTACCCTAATAACGTAATACACAATCAATCAGAATTTGAATCGTTTTGAAACAAATTACTACGTATGTTCGAAAAAAACTAAAAAACGTAACTTGCTCAACAACGTAAAAATAACGGAATGTTGTTGAACTGTCAAAATGAAACAAAGGAGGATGCAAATCCTGGTCCCACCTTCCAATAGCTATGTGTTACACACAGACTACTTAGAGATACTACGTTACATCGTTGCCGCGTTGGATAGGTATTTTTAAGCTGAATAAAAGTTACTATGGCGCCAAGTTCCAAATCTTAGTCCGTTCAGAGTTATTCTTTAATAAACATGGTAGTTTTATCAGTAGCCAAGTAATGCTATTTTTACGTAATAATTGCATTTGTGCTTTATACACGTAGTGTAGACGGTAACGCAAACCTTTTTATCGGTCTGTCTCACTCGCACTCGTTAAGTATGCTTAGAACAATGAAACTGGTTAGCGGCACGGATAGGCGGCGAGTGTGCGCGCAAGCGCAGGTAGTAGTTCGTTTGCAATACGTGTGTGACTACGTCTTGTCTTTCCGTTCGTTCTACAGTTTCTACTTGACCCCGGCTATCTCTTGGACTTTTTTGGTACCTGTTTATAATTGACATTCGGCTTGTAATAAGGATTATTGAAGTGCTTTTCGATTGGACTATTGTTTGTTACTATGGAAGTTTCACGGAACTGTGTCATGTGTCGTAGAGTTAAAATATACGTTTAAAATCCGCAATCGTTGTATTATTTGTAAAAAAAAACCATTTTGTCAATGATGACATCTGTTTAACTTTTTGTCATAAGGTTTGCGACTCAGTGACGCAATGGGGAAGAAAACTGACAACTTTTGCCGAGGGCGTCGCTGGTAACGCTTGGCTCACAGAAAATGACATTAGCTGTCAAATTACATACAAATATTGTTTACAAAAAACTTTGGACGCTATCTGACAAAAAAATGCCGCGCTGTGTTATAATCGGTTGTAATAACAATGGAAATCATTCATTTCCTAAAGACTTACGATTAAAAAAACTATGGGAAAGGGCGACTAAGATACGCAATTTTAGAGCTTCCGAAAGTTCGAGGATATGTTCTAACCATTTTATAGAAACAGACTATCAAGGAATAAGTCCTGCAACAGGTTAGTAATACCGTTGTTTACTATATTACATGGGACTTAAACATAACTGGCGAAATGTGGGTGTACCTACTACAGGTTACACCTCTGCCCAACCCTTCGGTGAAGCAAGGCGTGATGTTATGTTATGTTATTTACTATATGAAAGGAAGTAGGTAGTGTATCGTAAAGAATTGGGTTTAATATAAAATGTTTAAAGAATAATGTTCAATCATTCTGTTCTGTTCAATGTGTCTAACTTCTGTAATATTTTTACTTTCAGGACTACCTCAAGTACACAGATATTTAAAAAAGTCAGCGATACCTTCTATTTTCGCTTGGAACAAAGCAACAACTTCTACTGCAGCTGCTAGGGCGCAGCGGTATTTGCAACGTTCTTCTAGAAAAGAATTGTTTCCATCTACTTCGCAACAACTATATTTTGATGATGCTATTCAAGTTATACCTGAAGAAGTAGAACATTTACCTGAAGTTCCTGACTTTGAACATGAAATGGAAGTACCAACTGCTGATCTTAGTGCTTCACTTAGTGCACCAACTTCAGCTCAAAATACAACCTCAACCCAAACACCTCACATACTTAGATTATTTTCATTTGAGGATATGTTGTCTGATGCTAGATCAGTATTATTTTACACAGGTTTAGAAAACATTAACAAATTTCACTTAATATTATCTACACTATTACCCATGGCAAATCATTTATACTATAGAGGCAGTCAAGTTATTAATGTAACCCTTGAAGACCAGTTACTTTTAATGTTAATCAAATTAAGAAGAAACAAACAAGATTTTGAACTGTCTAAAATATTTGGCATTAGCACCACTGAAGTTGGCAATATTTTTATAACGTGGGTAAATTTTGTGTATGAGTTATGGTCTCAAGTAAATATCTGGCCTAGACGGGCTCTCGTAGATTACTACATGCCAAAATCTTTTAAACAGCATCATCCAAATACAAGAGTGATTGTTGATGGCACAGAGATATTTATTGCAAAACCCAAAAATCCGATCTCTCAGCAAGCTACATTTAGTAGTTATAAGCATCACAACACCATAAAATTTCTAGTAGGTGCCACACCTGGAGGCCTTATATCCTTTTGCTCGGAGGGATACGCTGGTTCTACAAGTGATCGTCAAATAACAGAACGCAGTTCACTTTTGACCTTATGTGATGAGAAAGATGCAATAATGGCAGATCGAGGCTTCAATGTTCAAGATTTATTTGAACACAAAAATGTATCCATTTACACACCAACATTTTTGAAAGGTTTGACTCAACTGCCTGGAATTAAATTAAAGCATGATCGCCAATTAGCTAAAAACCGAATTCATATTGAACGGCTAATTGGATTAACAAAAACCTTCAAAATATTGAAATCTGATGTGAATGCTTACTATGTGCCATTGCTGTCCAGAATATTTTTCATTTGTGTAATGCTATGTAATTTTAAAGAAGGAATTGTTAAATAAAAAAAAAAAAAATCTGATGTGTATGCTTCTATGTGCCATTGCTGTCCAGAATATTTTTCATTTGTGTAATGCTATGTAATTTTAAAGAAGGAATTGTTACAGTAAATAAATAAATCAATCTGATGTGTATGCTTCTATGTGCCATTGCTGTCCAGAATATTTTTCATTTGTGTAATGCTATGTAATTTTACAGAAGGAATTGTTAAATAAAAAAATAAGTCTTAAGTTGTTTTATTTATTACTTGTTCATAGTTTTTGTAAATATATTTATTTAAAACAGCTTTCTTAAAAAACTGACTAAAAAAAGCATCTATGATTGTCAACATTTCATTAATAAAATCATTATCTCTTGTCACAAAAATTACTTTCATATCTACAAAAGTAAATATGATTACATTGCAATAATTTCTACCAGTGCAATATAGCTGTCCTTGTACTTGGTAGTAGCATGGGGACCCTTTTTTTAATTTCAAGTCATTATTACCATTTTGCACTAAATATGGCACAGTTACATTAGTTATTTTTTGATATCTACTGCTGTATGGACACTTAATTTCTATAATTGTTTCATCATCAAGGAGACCATCGGGTGATGCACCAAGATATGGACGTTCAATTGAAATAAACAATCCACATTCATTCACTTGCAATTCCATATCTTCCATGTATTTTTGAAGAGCAACTTTTTCATTAATAATGCCATGATTGGTAGCTCTTGATGAAAACTTATGTGGATTCAACATTTGGCTAGCAAACTTTTCTTGATTTGTGCTTCTGAGGTGACATATTGTGTGAAGTTTACTAGCAGTAATCCTCACCTCGCGATGAATAGTCCACTTGGGATTATTAGCCTGACCATGAGTCTCAAGCTCAATGGCAGCAGCTTGCTCTGGGCTTATTGACAATAGATTTAATGAGTCCAATAACTTCGTTTCAGTACTTAGATTGCTGTAGCAGTGGTCCCATTCAACTGCATAAGGATTTGCTGGTTCATATAGCTGCTTTATGGGCATGGTTGAAGAAACATAGTTTGTTACCAAACTCCTGAATCTGTTATTGTATTGTATTTTATCGATTTTTAATTTACATGGGGAAAATACAATATTGCCTATATTTCTCTTCATTGGCAATTTTGAAGTTTTTAGAGGTGATGAGCTAAACACCTTTTTAGGTACATGAAATTTTTGCAGTTTTTCTGTGGGCACTTGGTATTTAATTATAATTTTTTCACGTACCATATGGTCTACAGCATAAAGTACCATGGCTACATGTTTACAGTGGGCAGTTATTCCACTGCCAGCCACACATTCACATGAAGTCTCTTCAATTTGGCCGCTTGCATGTAATTTGACATTTACTTCATACTGCAGTTTTTTCATAGAAGCTTTGCAAAGACCTTTGATAAATGTGTGTTCACTAACTGATGCAGCCCTAATCACCACTAAAAATCTTGCTTCATATAATTGTAGACCATCATCTGGCTTTTTATCAAACCTGTATTAACAGAGATAAAATATTTAAAAATGGTATAGATTGAAAACGAATAGGTACATTTGGAAGAATGCACGTTTATTAATCTCATCTTAGGTACTTACTCATTGTAATACAGATGAATATGTTGCTTTGTTAGAGAAGGAAGCTTTGTGCTGCTATTTATGTCATGATAACTGTCTGGAGGTGGAAGATCCATCTTGGTATCATCAGTTTCATGCTGCTGAGGTATCCCAAAATTCAAATTTCTATCAAATGATTCGATTCTGTAACAGATTTCAAATTCAGATTTTAATTTCTAGGTTATGTTAGTAGCTCATGAAACATCGGATTGTTATAAAACTACTGTGTAATTACGTAACATTTTGTAATTACTACGATAACTAATGAACGACATGTTGCTATTTATAAAATTGGGTTATTTACTTCTATTATTAACAAGAAAATAGGCTGTAAATACCTGCTGACTAGATCCGCTTTTCGGCCTCTTAGTGAAGCTCCTCGGTTCTTCAGTTCAGCTTTTAACTGAGGTACAGTCCACGTTGAATACATAGTTCATTAAATTATCATAAAACACACGCTAATTCCTGTTGTAATTATTTTAAACCCGAAAAACATTGACAGATCAAAATGACAGTGCGATGTTATGGGTAATGCGTTAGCAGCGCCATCTGTTCATAGCTTTGCGATTTCTTCCCCATTGATAACTGTAGCAGAGTACTGCCTTTGCGGTGAAGCGTTTGCAGAAATGATGACAGGCTTTTAATAGGAATAAAAGTAAATATACTATCTGAAGAAAATGTATATTTAGATGACAAGTTGAACAGTGACAGACAAAACACAAACGTCATACCAAAAAACGAAACATTTAAAATGTATGTCTCTTCAGCTGCAGCACACTACGTGTATAAAGCAAAGAAATGCAATTATTACTTAAATAGCATTACTTGGCTACTGATGAAACTACCATGTTTAATAAAGAATAACTCTGAACGGACTAAGATTTGAACTTGGCGCCATAGTAACTTTTATTCAGCTCAAAAATACCTATCCAACGATGTAACACACATAGCTATTGGAAGGTGGGACCAGATCTCATAGAAACTCTGGCATCATCCTTTGTCGTAATCGTTTACGAAAATGTGTTGCGTAATTAAATAGCAGGCTCACCAAACAAACATTATTACAGTGAACAAGCTTCATGTGTCACCCTCACCGATGTCGAGCCGATTAAGTTCGAGAACTTAAAATCCGCGTACTCTATCACCCACTTCAGATGTCACTGCTTGCGTTAGCGTCGGGGGTCGGGTTGCCTCCTTTCCTCAAATATAGCGAGGGAGGTAATGGCTGATCTTTGCGTTAAGCTCGTGAATGGGTGCTGCTTGTGGTGACTGGTCGTCTTGCTGATCTTGGTTTTGTTATTGTTAATATTAATTGTTTATTTATTTTACTTCGATGGTCCTAGTATCCTAGTTTATCAGTAGTATCTCTATTTAGTCTGTGCATTCATGCCACGCACGCACGCACGTCGGGCACGCCTTTTATACCTGGAGGCTTTTATTTATATATTATGTTCTGTTTACGTTTATTTTTGCTTGAGTAGGTATAGTTCTCGATGTTTTTGGTTGGTATATTGGCGTTTACTTTATTAGCTGACAATTGGCTTTCTAATAATTTAATTTTCATCACATCTATTCAAAAAGAGCTAGTTTGTTCTTCGTAAACAGGGACCAAATAGCTCTTAATCCACGGATATCGAGGGATATGACTTGGAGGCGTGGCACGTGGCGCCTCGACATTGCTAAATTGGGCTTATGTTCGAACGGCGGCTGTACGCTTCATTCAGTCGCATTGCAACTGCGTACAGTGTACTATTGATGCGTAAAAAACCAAAATGCCGAGCTGTGCAGTAATAATTTGTAAAAATAGGTCTAGTACCATCAACCTGAAGAAAAATGTCGTGTTCTACGACCGGTAAGTAAACATTTAAGTCACTGTTTAATATTTTAAATCAATTTTTAAATCATTTACTAACTTACGTCCGGAGCGATACGAACTAGCCCGAACTAGCCCGAATCTTTCCGAACGGAACGAACGTTTTGGATTTAGAGAGGTGCAATCGAATGCGTGCGGCTGATTTTATCGAAGACTTTTTTTACAGAAGTCAATGGATATTCTCGTATTACATGTATAGTTTATGAGTTAAATTTGTTATTAATTTAATTTTGTTTGAAGCAAATAAAGACATTGTTATTTCAATACAGTTACTCGTGTATAGCATAATATTTAACAGAGAGGGTTCCTTTTACCCGGTAATACAATATAAAAAAATAAAAACATTTTATTTTAGTAAAAATAACCCATATTTTCGGATAGGTATATAAAAACAAAATAAATTATATAAAGAAAATTAAACGAAGTTATAATAATACAAGAATGTGCTTAAGTAAATATCGATAAAAATTATCGACCATCGCTTTTGACTCCCTAATTGCATGCGTGTGCATTGAATGTTCGCAAATAGCAAGTGTTTACAAGTGAATGCCCCGCCCATTCTATAATATGTGTGCTACTAGAAATTGATTTTGTGTAGCTGCTTTCTTCTTAGTGTGCGAGTTCAAATTTTAATGTGTGTCGTCAGTACACTATTTGTTAATGTTGTAATTATTTTGGTGGGAGATAAGCGGCCGCACTAGGATTCCTTACTATTCCGCAATGAAGGCATATCTCTGGATATCTATGTCTTAATCCCTAGGGAGCAAAATAGATTTGAATTTGGAATGTGGATATTGTTAGTAAAAGAGAAAAAAAATCACCAAAGAGATCAATCACGAAAATTGTATGAACAAGTAACAGGCTGGCAAGAAAGAGAGAGAAAGTGTGAATTATTTGGTCAAAATGAAAATCCAAGATGGCGGCAACGACACTATGACGAAAATGTTCAAACTTCGTCATTGGTGTCGTTTTCATAGTTTTCGAGGGTTCTAAAGCCGACAGTGAGGTCAAAATGTAAATCCCAGATGGCGGCTGTGATTTTTTTTAAATTTTTCATCATGGGTATCGTTTTTATAGTTTTTTAAGCTACTATTAAGAGTCGATAAAGAGGTCAAAACGTTAATCCAAGATGGCGGCTGCGAAAATTTTGTTTTGGTTTTAAACAAAGAGAATATAACCACTAGAGAGCTTATAGGCCGATTTCTTCAAAGAATACGACTCACTACTGCGGGCCGGGGGACGAGAAAGAACGCGCGGCTGTGATTGGTCAGTTCAAAGACAAGTTGCGTAGGTATGCCTATCGTTAGGGTTGCTCTACTTCATTAAGGGAAAATAGTCGATATCGATAAAATGGATTTTAACATTATGAAAAATACTAATATAAATCATAGAAATAACAATACTAAATCAAAATCAAAAGTCATTTATTCAAACTGGGCTGAGAATCAGCACTTTTCGAACGTCAAAATTACATAAGACAGTCCCCCAAAACGCCCGCCCTTCACCACTTCCTAGTGCTTTAGCTGGGAAGAAGAAGTGGCGCAACAAACTCCCCAGCAGCACAGCTGTCTTTTCATTTAGAAATTTGACTCTATACGGAAGTATGCAAAGTAATTTATATTACGAAACACAAAACATTAAATTAAATTATTAAAAAAACATCGAAATCTATAATCAAGCGAGAAAAAAAAAACTTAAAAAAGAACTTTCCCAAATAAAGCCTCCAGGCATAAAGGGCGTGCCCGCTTACATATAGCTACCTAGCTATTAAAGCTGTAACAAATGATAAACTAGGAACAACGAAGTAACGTTAATAATATAAATTGTCGAGGTCACTAGCTAACCACATATTGCAATACAACTCATAAAAAATAATAAAAAACTTGAGAAAGAACATAAACATTATCTTTAGTTAATCACAGCGACCAACTATTCTTATCGTTTAAGTTGTCGTTGATAGAATAGTATGCTTTTGAACAGAGGTTGGATTTTACTTTAGCTTTAAACGCATTAAAAGGCAAATCTAGCAAAGAAGAGGGTAGTTTGTTATAAAAAGTTATACCAAGCCCAACAAATGAGTTATGAACCTTATGAAGCCGGTGAAATGGAGCTCGTAATTTGTCTTTATTCCTGGTGTTAATGTTATGAATGTCACTGTTTTTAGTGTATAATTGTATATTTTGTCTAATATATAAGATGTTGGCGAAGATGAATTGTGATGCCACTGTGAGAATACAAATTTCTTAAAAAAATATCTCAGAGAAACTCTAGCACCTAGCTGGTAAATTGCTCTAACAGCTCGTTTTTGAAGAACAAATATATTTTGAATGTCTGCGGCTTTGCCCCACAGCAGAATACCATAGGACATAACGCTATGAAAATAACTAAAATAGTGTAATAACTAATGTTATTATTGATTTTTAAAATGAATTAATTTGGTATATGTTTTTCGAATTAAAGTTTTAGGGTCCTGATTGTTCTTTGTAAAAAATGATAAACGAGCGTCTACATATTTTTGAATTATGCATCTAGCTAATTCAATTAAATGATTTGTTGATTCTATTTCAAATTGATGAAAATGAATATCTGGGAATAAATTATACCCAATCAAAGATTTTAAAACCGATCTTATAAAATAATCGGTATTATATTTCGAAGACAGCACATTCGAACCACTCTCTTTGATCGCCCTCTTAATATAAATTTCACAACGGCGACAAATTTCTATTACTGTGATGGATCCGTACAATAACTTCTTTTTAGTGTCCTTTTGAAATTGTAAGGCGTTTTGATTTGGTACATCAATCAGCGCTCCAATGCAAGTTTGACATTTTATTTGCTTTATCAAAGCATGGACAATGTAGCCGGCCATATATTCTACTACTTTTTCACCGAATTCAGAATTAGGTAACAGACTTTCAAAATTCCAAGCTCTCAGTCTCAAGATCTATGTTTTGGTCTTTGTATCTTGTAGTAATATTGATGCGGTTAACTGCAGAAGAGCATTGCAAAATTGAAATTTGACCAAGAGCGCTGCAATTGCCACTACCACTATTTTTTATTTGCGCATAGGTCAGAAGCTTCTTATATATGCTTTCAAATACCCTAGCACTGAGATTATTGTTTGACCCACCATGGCATCTTATACTTCCAAACAAGTGTTCCAAGTGGTCCTGACTTATTTTATGTAGAGGAAGATATTTTAAAGCGCACTCTGAGTTCAGGACCAAGTCTTGGATGAGAGCAATGGCACTTTCTATACACACACAAAATCCTATGAATCCGGTATATCGAGGTGATTTAACGAGATGAACTTCCTGTTTTACTTTTCTAACTATTATGTCTGCGGACATATTTAGTATAGCATCTTTTGCTGTCTTTAATTTAAATATAACATTCGCAGCATTTTCTGCATTGACTGCTCGTTTTAAATCATATCCATGGGTGTGCGAGTCCAGAATATCAAAAAGGTCATTCATCATATCCAGAAACTGTGTTGTGGGTGTGACTTCTTGAAACTCACGTAAATTAAGTTTTTCTTTGCAAAATGTGAGTGCATCTGATACACTCTTACTAAAAATTTGGGTTGCTAAGCTTACTTTCATAATTTTAGTTTTAAAATATAAATGAGCAGCCCTTAGTCGATTAGCTAGATGAAAATTTTCCGCTGTTTGTAGATCATGTAATTTAACGAGATATTCCCACGATATAATATTGTCCCGTTCGTCTTTCAAATTCCTATAAAATTCAAATGCGTTTCGCACTAACTTGATCATATGTGCCGGATCTAAAAATACTGCTATTTTTGAAGTATTGCAGGGGTTTTTAAAGGTGGAGTTTATTTGATCAACTTCAAACGAACAGCCTAACTTTTTAGCCATAGTAATATTAGCTGGGCAGCCGTCAAGTGTAATGGCTTTGACGTTTACACCAGCCTCTTCTACCAAATGGATCGCCTCTGTTAGAAGAGCGGATTTTTGTTCTGCATTAATGCCATTTATTAAAAAAATATCCAATTGGAATTTTCCAGGATGCATTTATTGGCACCAGCAAGAAAACAAGGGCTTCCGTAGCTTCGTCTTGACAATCTGTTTGTAAACTGGCGCCAAAACTCACGTGACCATAGTACCTTCTGCCTTGGGGATGATATTCAACACCGCTTCATAAGGCCATTTCGTCGAATATGATAGTAGCGTAAATTTTGTTTTTAGATTCTCTGGCTTTCATTTTGATATTGCCTCCTTTGTAAACCCTGTACCCTAATTACGTAATGCAAAATCAATCCGAATCTGAATCGTTTTGAAACAGATTGCTAATCCATTGCTCCGTAAGTTCGAAAAAAAAAAACTGCAGAGCAACGTAAATAACGCAATGAATGATGTTGAACTGTCAAAATGAAACAGATTTGTCTCTATCGTTTACGAAAATATGTTGCGTAATTAGAAAACTGGTTTACCGTCAATGGATTGATACCAACTTCTCAGCGTACTTGTAGCAGGTAAACATGTGCTGAAAGTTTGTCTAACAAAATTATACGCTTTCGGGGAATAAAAATGCAATGTTAAGGAGAATGCTCGTAACTCCGGTGAGTATTTGATTTTGGGTATATGTCCTTTTTTGATTTTAATATTTGGCGTTTAACAATTTCTTGATTTTGTACACCTATGCGACTTAAAATGTCTTCATTTTCTTGAGTGATATAAGATTTTTTGGTCAAAGTATTCAATATTTCTTTTAGATTTGCATTTTTTTTTACCAATAATCTATTTTTATCCTGAAGTCTCTTAACCTCTTTCTTTTTTTTACTAAGAGAAAATATAAGATGGTCTATGTGTCGTTTTTTTTTGCGTTTACGTGGAGTCATGTCTACAACTGCTGGGTCTTTTATTTCTTTTTTACTTGTTGTTGAACTCTGAAAAGTATTGATAATTATATAAGAAAATAATAAATAAGAAAAAAAAGAAGTAATAAGAAATATTAATACTTAATTAATTTTGCAGAAATATTTAGTTGAGAAGAATGTAAAAATGAAGCTTACGGGAATTTCATAATCATGGGAGGGCCTAAAAATTTTACCATCATCAAATGGAAAACACTGCAAAGGAGTCTGGTCTTCAGTTGATGTATTAGCTTCAGCATGCACTTGTTTATTTGATAATGAACTCTGTAATCACACATGTCGGGTATCAATAAACGCAGTTACATAAAATTTAACCTATGGACTTATCATCGAAACAAATTAACTTACGAGGACGACATTGTGATGCGAAGGCTCAGGTACATTAGTATTAGAGTCAGTCCTACTATCTGGTGAAGCCTGTAAAGATTGAATGTTTCTTATAATCACGATTTCACTTTTCCCAACATTATATAAATAAAAACAAAACTTACCAAAATAGGCAAAAACATCGTTGGTATCGCTGAACTAAATAGACGACGGCGTTGTTTTAAATATTCAAAACAATCGGGGGTGAAGTGCCTTGAACAAACAGCGCTATATTTTGTTGGAAACCAATTTTCCCTATTAACCTTATCTATCCACTTTTCTTTTAGTTCCGGAATCTTCGGAAATCTAAAATGAAAACATGTATGTCAAACACACAGATGAAAAACGCTTTTTTACATCAAAGACCACCCGCCCTAAAAAACTACAAAGTGAAAAAAATACTTACTATACATAACTACAAATAGAAAATTATCAAATTCACTATGACGATTTTATGGCCGTCTTCCACGAAATTGTACTAAATCCAAGTCAAAGTTGTACTAATTTGATATTATCTGTGTCTTCATAATACGTATAATTGGGTGTAAAATCGCCCGACCACACTGAGACCGATCGGTGCCAGTGGTGTCTGACGACGCGGCGGTCCTGGACCGATTGATCGGTTGCGGACAGAGAGAACAAATACCGACGAACTGAGAACCTGTTTTAATTTTAATTTTATTATTTTCGATATCAACTTTCTGCTAATAAAGGTAACAGCTCTATTTTTTACGTTAAACATACAAAGGGAAAGAAAAGGATAGAAGCATTGGAAATTGTCTAATACTAGAAAGAGACTTTTCCAAAAGACATCAACGCGCGACAATAAAAGTGTGCACCTTTACCCAGCGACCATTTTAAATAGACCCCTGTGGTGGCTCATATCAAAACAATTTTTTCGTTTTATTTACTTACCGATGAAAAGTTATGCCATCCTTTTTGTAACTAGATGTCTTGGAATGTTTCCCACACCAATTCACCGCGCATGAAGGCATTTTGATGCGTTATAATTGCATAAACAGATGTTAATTTAGCGAGCACACAGGTCTAACACTTGGACACAACTAAAATGGTTTTTTTTTTTTTTTTTTTTTTTTTGTCTAGGGCATCTCGTAGCTCACCTCTGAGGTGATGACTACTTAACCGGTCAATCCTGCGGCTGCCTTAAGCTACTAACTTAAAGCCTCCAGCCAGGGGCAAAACTATTCTAAATTAAAACTAGGCGAACGCTCGCTAAGGGCACCCCCTGTGGGGTACGGACCTCGGCTTAGGGCGTCGCTGGGGGGAGGACAGCAAGTTGGGACAGGCTGGATCAAAGATGATTCATTATTATTAATCGGGGAATTTAAGACTACATTTCTCAGCAAAACGCGGGCTGGCGCTTCTGCGAGCAAGGGTCGGTGGGGAGTATTATTTACTCGGGCGGGTCGCGATCGCGGAGGACCTCGGCGGCGAGGTCGGAATGCGGGTCGGTGTCTGTGTTTCTTGTGCACTGTACTTGTGGCCCTATTGCTCTCCTGGAGGAGGGTTATGGGGTCATCTGGGTCGGTAAGGATTTGCCTTGGGCGGCGGGTCTGACTGATTCTACTCGTGACATAATTGGCGGCCTCGACAACCAGAGGGTTGCGATGTTTGGCGGCGGACTCAAAGAAACGCTTGGAATTGCGTTTGAGAAATTGGTGGATTGTGGGGATCTTTAGGTCGAGATGGAGGATCTCGTTCCTAACGTACCAGGGGGCACCGGTGATTTTCCGGAGAAATCTATTTTGGAGCGTTTGCATCCTATGAATATGACGGGGTTTTGCGTGTGCAAATACGGCTCCCGCATAGGTCATGATGGGACGAACGCACGCCGTGTACGTACGCAATTTGCACTTAAGTGACATTTTGCTACGTGCATTCAGGACAGAGTGGAGTCTACCGAGGACGAAAGCGGCTCGCGAGCGGACCTGCTTTATGTGCTCACTGAAGGTGAGATGCTGATCTAGGACGACACCTAGGTATTTGGCTCGCTTCTCCCAAGGGATAGGCTTGCCGAACATGGTGATGGGTCGGGGGGGTTTGAACCAACTGCGCCCTTTTACTCTTTGGGATATCGCTGGTGAAAAGCGTGAAGATTAGGGGGGAGAGCACAGAGCCTTGAGGGACTCCTGCGCGGATAGGACGAGGGGAGGATATCGCTCCTTCGATACGGTAGCGGAAGGTGCGGTTTGACAAAAAGTTCCGTAAGATGAGCACGAGACGGTCCGGCACACCGAGTTTGTAGAGCTTATATAATAAGCCGTTGTGCCAGACTTTGTCGAACGCTTTCGCTATATCGAAGAATATTGCACCGGTTATCAAGCCGCGCTGGAAGCCAGCGCATATGCTTTCAATAATCCGGTGGGCCTGGTGCACGCTAGAGTGCTGGGTTCGGAATCCAAACTGTTCGTTGGGGATGAGGCCCTTGGTTTCGGCAAAATCTCTGAGGCGCTTATAAATAAGCCTCTCATAGACTTTGCCGAGTACCTTGAGCAAACTGATGGGGCGGTAACTCGACGGCTCGGTCTTGGGCTTGCCGGGCTTCGGTATGCCGATGACCGTGGCTTCTTTCCATGCTTGGGGAAAGATGTTATTGCTTAGGGCACCATTGAAGATGGTGGCCAATAGCATTATCAGGTGGGCAGGGAATAGCTGGATCACCCTATTGGTGATTCCATCTGAGCCGGGGGCTTTGCGGGTTTTCAGACCTTTGATGATGTCATGCACTTCGTCTGGAGTGACGGGAGGCAGAGGACTATCAGGGTCTTCAACGGGAGGGAGAGAGGATCTACGTTCAACCTCGGCGTCGACCTCTAGGAGGTGAGCTTGGTCTACCGGTTGGGAGCTAGGGGAGCATTGAGCTTCTAGACTGTCTGCTAGGCATTCAGCCTTTTCTAAGTCCTCGAACGCGATGGTCTTGTCGGGACGGGTCAGGGGGGGCATGGAGGCCACTTGCTGGGACTTGAGTTTCCTCTGAAGTTCCCAGAATGCCAGGTGGGTGGGCTCTAGTTCGCTGAGCATCTTGTCCCAGCCCGTGTCACGCAGCTCCTGTATGCGTGTCTTTACAGTTCTCTGTAAATAGCGCATATGGGCTTTGTTAGCGGAGCAGGGAAAATTGCTGTAGGCACGAACGGCCGCGTTCTTCTCAGTCAGCAGCGCGCGTACATCGTCCGGCAGGCTCCAGCGAGGGTCGCCCGACGCTGAAACCTCCCTAGAGCAGTCGCTCAGGACTGATTGTACGTGCTCCGTGAGTGAGTCGATCGCGGCCGTCGTGTCCGCGATAGAGTCGAATTTGTCGGGGATGGCGTCCAATTGGGGGGACGTGTTGGATTTCAGCTGGGTGCTTACTTTCTTCCAGTCCGTTACCCTTTTGGTGAGAGCGGGTTGAGAGGGGTCGGGGAGACTTATGCGGGGGGCCATTTTTATGACTACTGGGCGGTGGTCAGAGTTAAGCTCTTGCACCGTTTCTATGGATTCTAACCTTAGAGCGACGTTTTTAAGGAGTGCCACGTCTATGACGTCGGGGTTATGATGGGTAACGTGGGGAAAGTGAGTTGGGGTCATCGGGGCGATGACGTCAAAATTGAGAGAATTAGAGAGGTCGAACAGGTGTCGCCCTCTGGTACAGGTTCTGGAACTATTCCAGGCGGGATGCTTGGCATTGAAATCGCCTGCTAAGATAGCAGAGTCATTCATGCCGAGTAGGATAGAGAGGTCGTCTGAGAGGAGTTGGAAGTTCTCCGAAGTATTGAGGGGTGGGATGTAGACCGATACTAGTGAGATCGGCTGATGGCCGGTCATGCCTAAGCGGCAGATTGAGACTTCTAATCGTGAGAGGGGAGGAGGGTCTATTGGGATGCAATATAGATCCTTTTTATAGTAAATGAGGGTGCCGCCCAAGTGACATCGCGTCCTGTCATTGCGAACTATGCGATAGTTGGCAATTGACGGGTCGCGGTTGCATGGCTTGAGAAAAGACTCTTGGATAAGGAGGATGTCAATTTGATGGTCGCGAAGGAAAGTCGCGATCTCATCCCGTTGGCCTCTAATGCCATTGGCGTTGAAAAAACCTAACTTGAGGGATCGGGGTTTGAACCTAGTATTGATGGTGTTATACATTATGGGTTCTAGTAGGGGTGCTGAGGGAGGTCAGGGCTTGCGTGATCTCGGGATACGCATTGTAGATGGCCTGCAACCTGAAGAGGTCGCCAGCGGCCTGAGCGGCCAGGATTTCCTGGGCCATTTGGATAGCGCGAGGGGAGAGGAAGGCTATAAAAGTCGAACTTATAATGTTAAAGGCCATGCTAGGGCCGACTGTGGGGGGGGCTGAGGTTGGGGGACGCGATGCTACTGGAGCAGGTGCGGGTTTGACGAGGGGCGCGGTGATGCGAATGCGGGGGTCCATGAGACGGGGGATGGTGGTGGTTTGGGGGGGGGTAGGGGCAATGGGTTGGGAGGGGGGTATGGGTTGAGAGGGGGGTATGGGTTGAGACGAGGGTACGGGTTGAGAGGGGCCTATGGGTTGAGAGGGGGCCAGGGCTGAGAAAGCTTGCTGGTGGTGGAGGTAATTCCACGGACTTGGCCTCTGAGGGCTTAGTCGCTGGGGCATCTGAGCTGAGGGTACTTTAAACCCTGAAGGAGCTTCCCTTTGCTGACGAGCGTCGAAACGTTTGGTCAGTTTGGGGGATGTGGATTTGGGGGCTTTTGGGCAGCCGCGGTAATTAGCCGGGTGGCCTACTTGCCCGCAGAGGACACAGCTGGGTGGGTCGGGACATAGGGAGTGGTCCTTTGGCCGGGTGCACTCGGGAGTGCCGTGCTCGCCCAGGCACTTGACGCACCTGGGTTTTGCGTGGCAGTTCCGTTGCGAGTGGCCGTAAAGCTGGCACTGGTGGCATTGGCCAATAGCACCGCTTTTCCAGGGCTTCTCAATAGAGAAACCCACGAGGGAACATAGAGATTTTAACTGGAATATAGGGTGGTGACCCTCTACCGGGGAGCAAACAACGAGGATCATGTCGTATGCCTCACCGCGTTTACCGCGGTGCATACGGTGGACCTCATCGACGGGGATCTTCTGCGACTGAAGGTCGGCTAGGATATCCGAAGGGGGGATTTCCTTCGGGATCCTTTTGATAACGACGCGGATCTGACGTTCTTCTGGGAGGGAGAACGAGTGGTATGACACTCGTCTCTCTCTCAGTAGCGTTGTAAAAGCCCTATAGTCGCGGGACGTAGGGACTGTAACTTTAATACCCTGCTGGGTGTTCCTGGCGCTGGTGTATGCGATCTTTTGATCGCAACACCATTTTGAGATATCCGTCCATTTCCCCTTGTCCTGTACGAACACGGGTGGTGGCGGAGGGACCTTTTTTGGCCCAGAAGTAGGTGGGGTGGGGGCAACCTGCGCGGAGGGGGAAGCTACGGGGGCACAAGTAGCGGGTAGGGCTAGGGAAGGGAGGAGCGACTCAGAGTCCTCTACCGCAACGACCTTGTTGGCCTGGGTGGAGCTCTGCTTCTTGTTCTTCCTTTTCATCCCTTTTCCTTGGACGGGGATGAAACCGTCGTCGTCGGAATGGGAGGAAGAGGAAGAAGAGAATTTAGCCTCTTCATCTGACGGGTAAGGGGAAACGGGGCGCTTTGAAGCGGTGGGGATGGGCTCGTCTGTGTCCATGGACACTGACGGGCTGAGCGGGCTATCCCGCGCGACGGCAGGGATGTCTAAAGCGTCACTGAACGTAGTGACGTTTCGGTCAGAGGGACCAGGGAGGGTTCGCTGTAAAGCAGCGAAATGCCCACCCCATTTGGTTTTGAGCCGGGGCTCATCATCGAGGACTCTCTGAAAGAGTTTGATGAACGCTGTCAGAGCGTCCTCCATATCTAACAGGGGATTTTAAATTTGGGAATAAATAACTCCTATCTTTCCCTATACCTAACTCCCCGGGCGGACTACCGGGGATGTGTAAAACCCTCCCTGCCGGGTATAGGCAGGGAGGTTGTGTGCCTAAGGGTGAGCCCTAAGCTTGATTTTTGCCCGTTGCCTATCTTAATGTGCAACAGGGTCCTACAAGTCTAGTGCGAAGGGTGTAGACACACCCAACCGACACTAGGTGTGTAGCTGTTGAAGGAAAACTGTCACCAATGCCGACTAGGAGACCCCCCAAGGCCGAACACTGGGACCCGTCCAACTGACTGCCTAGCCCTGAAGGGGTTCGGCGGGTGTGATTGGGTCAACACCCCCTCGGCTTCGTTGGCACCGTATGGTATCTCTCTACTAAAATGGTTACTAGGACCGTAGCCTAATATAGGGGGTGCGCCAAATTTCACCTAAATTTTCAACTCCGATAATTGGAAATCCGAAAATGTTCTTCCTAACATTTTTCATCCTAACAATCACAATTCCTAACTACTCTGTCTCTAATGTTTATAATTCCGAAGCATTCAACTTCATAATGTCAGTAGCAATAAACATCTATTATACTTTTATTTGTTTCCCTATATTTTCTCAACATAACCATCTTTTATACTATTATTCAAAGTCATATCTTTTTTGTTTAGATTTCTTTTTATTCATAATAATGAGTTATATATACATTAATTTTGCGAACTTTATTTTCACATAACATATATAACGTTTAACAATAATAGTACCATGGTACAAGTAGTTAAATACATGTTGTCTTAAACTCATTTCAATTAAATTAGTTTAATATTAGCGGCTATAGCTTTCAAATAATCACTTTTATTGGTGTATTTTGCTTTAAAATTCAATATATATTTAATTCTATTATATTTGTCATTGTATTTTCTTTTCTTGGCGGCAGGGGGAGCCCCGTTAAGATGTTTTTGGATTTCTGCAGCCTGATGTTGTAATTCTAGAATAATTTTCTTAGATAACAAATAAAATCCTGCGTGGTGCTGATCTACGAACTATTGAAAACGATTATGCTATGATTCAGCACTATTTTGAGTACGTGGTACGTTTTCCTCGTTTAAAACATACGTGCTCCATAAGCATGGTTCATATTTAGGTGGTGAAGAACTGGTACCCCATATATAATTTTCACCAAACCATTCTGCTATCACTTTTGCTTCGGGAGAGATATTTTGCTGCCATTCGTCAAAATATGTGGGAATTTCTTCTGCTGGTAGGTATGCAAGTGCTAAAATGCATTTGATTTCTGATGAAAACGATTCGCTTGATCCATATAGTTTTTGGAAACCTCGACTTTGCACTTGTCTATATAAAATTTGGCCCAAGTGAAAATAACAACCCTTTAACACTGCGTTTTCAAAATTATACTTGGCACTTAACTGTGACGCCTTTTCGAAATCCATTAATATGTATTTTGGCGATAAAATCAAATTTAATGATTGACAATACTCGATCAAAGATGAGAACAATTTGTCGTATGTGCTTTTGTCTTTATTTGTCCACAATGCTATAACTAAAGGAAACGTTTTCGTGTTAGCCGTGTATTGTGTAAACTTGCTGAAATAATTTTGGGGCGACTTTAAAAATGTTCCGTCCATTATTAAATAAGTGGAAGCACATAAAAAGTAAGAAATTGTTTAGTTGTATATAATACTATTCTCTTTGTTTCATGCCATTTTTCATCAATTAAGATCATATCGTTGTCCAATTGTAGAATATTATGATTTATTTCAAAGTTAATAGTATCAGGTTCTGTATTTTTTTCTTTTTTGTTTCTTTGACGATATATTACTTGTCTCAAGTTCAAGTTTGTTGGCATATTAGCACGTACACTTGAGGCAGTGCTTGCTTCGTAGGTACTCACTAATTATATGAATTGGTTTCTTGTTTTTATTAATTAAAGCGTCTTCTTTAATTTTATTTATAGCGGTGTGTACCTGCAAAGATATCCATAGGTTAGGTTAGGTTAGAACTGTAACCAACTACGCTACATCGAAATTGGTCGCGAAATTTTTCTAAGTATTTTTTTCATAGTGCCCCCAGTAACGAATCGTTGCAAAATCGACTCCACGTAGTCTTGTTTGCCCTACCCCTAGAGTGTTATTTAAAATCGCGAAGGCGCGGAGGGGCGAGGCGGCCCGCGAGCTGAGGAGCAGGTGGGTTTAACTCCCGCCGCCGAGGCTGAGGCTGGCCGGCTATGCCGGCCAGCAAGCCGAAGCTACGGTGGTGAGCGTTAAACACATCTGCGACGAGCAGCTCGCGTGGGATCGCCGGAGCCCCACAGCGCCGGAGCCGTGACAGAAACCATGCCTGCTGCATGTTGCATGCTGCATGCTTGCTTGCATGCTTGCATGCTGCATGCCATGTTTTGTAATCACAAGAAATAGTTTAAAAACAAACCTTTTCCTTTAAAGCATCTGGTTCATGATTATGTTCTTGGTGCGGACCTTCCAGAAATTTATACTTATTGACTTCCTTATCGAAAGTAGTGATTAATCTCGCCTTACACTTATACTTTTTGTTGCTTCTAATAATAATATTGTTTATCCACTGTTATTCGGTTTTTTTCATATATAAATCCATGTACGTCTAATTTTAATCCTCCGCGACTGGTTTTAAATGATTTTAAATAATTTTCCTCCATATTAATAAAGCATTAACACAAACATGCACGTAATAATGATAATACACCGACATGAACTTAGCAATAGACACAATACAGTACGTTATGTAAAGCATACCCCCAAATAATAAATAATCAAACCCTCAAATTAAAACTATAAATATCATCTTCTACCCACATATATTTTTTATAACACTTGGTAAATGTTTCTTTCTGAGTATGAGTGAAAATATTATGGTAATTATGTTTAGGGATAAAAGCGTTATGATAAAAAACAGTAGGAGTCTAAATATATTTACATTAATGATATTATTAATTACAATTTTCGGAAACATGAGTGTTATGAACATCGCCGGTAGCACTACAAATAGTATGAATGAAAACTTTAGGATGAAAATTTTTAGGAAGAGTGATCATTCGGATTACAAATCGTTAGGAAGAACAATTTCGGGTAAAGAACTTTAGTTGAGCCAATATGGACCCTAATATAGGCGACAAAATACTAATCGTTTTCGTGCGTCGGGGCACTGTATCCGCAGTCAAGTGGTTATATAGTCTTTGGTTTTAAATCATACGTGAGAGATGAAGGTAGGACCGCATGTTTCTTTTTCTCATAGAGGGTGATGAAAAGTAAAGTGTTCATCTCGGGAGCAACACTATTTTAAGCTCGAGTGACGTACTTTGAATCCCTCGCTGCGTTCAGGATTCTACTTTACAATCCTTCGCTCCGCTCTGGATTAAAAAAAACACTCTCGCCTTAAAAATAGTTGTTTGCTCCCTGGGCAAACAATCTACTATTTCACTTCTCGTGCTCTGAAAGTGCTTATTTGTGTAGGATATACAAGTGCATTAACGTATCTAGTCAATCTATATTAAGGCAAAGAAAATGAGCC
This sequence comes from Xanthia togata, assembly GCA_963853775.1. Taxonomy (NCBI): domain Eukaryota; kingdom Metazoa; phylum Arthropoda; class Insecta; order Lepidoptera; family Noctuidae; genus Xanthia; species Xanthia togata. Next base: position 14,620,506 of record OY970803.1, read on the forward strand.
ATACAGCCAAACACAATAAGAAGTTCATAGATAGAATTTGTTATTTTATAATATTTATTTATTATAATTCTTATCTTAATAGGCGTAACAATAGAAACCAAATGGGTTGCTGAAATTAAAGAAACGACATTTATGTTAGAGTTAATGCATGCAGCCTATATTAAAGTCTGGGTATGCAAACTTCTTTGAGTGCAATGTGTGTCACCATAGAAACTTTGACATGTTTTTATTGTCTTGTTGTCTTGTCATAAAAATAAAAAGACACTGAATTTGAGAACACGTATTTATTTTACTGATAATGTTTAAATCGAGACTAAACAACTCGTAACAGGTTATGGGCCCAGATATATTCAATTAAATATTTGTTGGAAACTAAGCATGGAGCTAAGTAAAATACAAATAAGTAAGCTTGATGGAAATAACTGGATACAATGGAAGTACCGCATGTCTGCTCTGTTACGGGGCATGGACGGACTTTTGGACATTATTCAGGGAAAATTTAAAAAAAACGAAAAAGCCTGTAGCTGAGGGCGGTGATGCTGATGCTGAGACCGCAGTGGCTTTGACGGAGTATAACAAAAAGTTATTGGAGTATGTTAGGCTGGAAAGTACCGCGTTACTGCTGGTTACGAACAACATATCAGATGAAATCTTAGACAAGGTAATTAGATTCTCTCATCCTAAGGACGTATGGGATGAACTACATAGACTCTATGACGGTGTCAATGAAGACAGGTTGTACGAAGTATGTATGGAGTTCTTTAAATTTCAAAAGGATACTGCTGATGACATGGCAACTCATGTATCGAAATTGAAAAATATATGGCACAAACTGAATCAGGAATTATTAAAAGCTGAAGAAAGTAAGCAATTACCAGAAATACTTTTAATTTGTAAGATTTTAGATACACTGCCAGAAAGCTATTTTTCATTTAAATCGAGTTGGATGTTGATGTCCAAGAAAGAACGAACTGTTGAGAATATTATCAGCCAACTTTGTGCGCATGAAAAAGTGCTGATAGGAAAAAAGGAAGGCACGTCTAGTGAAGCGCTTCTCGCAAAAACAAATAGGAAAGGTGTCGAGAATCAGAGGGAACAGACATCAGGGAAGAAAAAAGTTACCAAGTTCAGATGTCATATCTGTAAAGAGGTTGGCCACTTTAGGAAAGATTGTCCAAATAAAACTAGTAAGGAAAAAAGAAGGAATAGTAGTGACAGCCCCAATATGATGGTACTACTAAATCTGACTGAATGCATCGATCGTGAAGGATGGTTTGTGGATAACGGAGCTACACACCATGTTACGATGAGAAGAGATTTATTTGAAAATTTCGAGCACTTCAGTAAACCTCACACTGTTACTACGGCTGATGGAAATGTAATAGAAGCCTTAGGAAATGGGACAATTAGAATTAACCCTAATGTCGGAAAAGAGTTTTTCCTCAGTGATGTATGGCTTGTTCCTTGTATTAGCAAGAATCTATTTTCTGTGCTAGCGACACAGGACAAGAATACAAACAGTTTATTTGAGTCACGAGTAACTACATGCTCTATTAAGGTGAATGGAATTTTCGCCGTGACGGGAACTAGAAAAAGATATGGTGGGCTATATAAGCTGAATTGTAAAGCAATTAAACCGAAGGTAGCCGCATCGATTAATACGGTAGATGCCTTGCAGCTGTACCATGAACGCATGGGCCACCAAGATAAAAGGCATGTGAAAAGTCTTATAGAACGAGAGTTGAACATAAAGACAAAGGATAATGGCATATTGTGTGAAGGCTGTATTTTCGGAAAAGCTCACAGACAGAAGTTTGGAGTTAGAGAAAAAGCTAAAATGCCTGGAGAACGCATACATTCGGATGTTTGCGGTCCTTTCCCGTATTCAATCTCGAAGTTCCGGTATTTCGTCCTTTTTAAAGATGAACACACTCGATTTCGCTACGTCTACTTCTTGAAGACAAAATCGGAAGTACCTGAAAAGCTGAAACAAATGCTGGCAGAAGCTAGAGTAGCAGGACATACTATCAAAGAATTTCTTAGCGATAACGGTGGAGAGTTCGACAATGAACTAGTTCGGAAAGAATAATTGAAATACGGAATACACCAAAGACTAATAATGCCGTATACGCCTGAACAGAACGGGTGTAGCGAAAGAGAGAACCATACGATCGTAGAGTCAGCTAGAAGTATGATGCATGTATATGAAGAGTTGCCTCAACAGTTGTGGGCGGAGTTGGTACAGACAGCTGTTTATATTTTAAATAGAACAAGACCAACTTGCGTGGAACACAAGACTCCGTTTGAGCTTTGGTTTAGGAAGAAACCACGGATAAAGCACTTGAGAATTATTGGCTCGGTTTGCTATGCACATGTTCCTAAGCAAAAAAGAAAAAAATTGCATAAGAAAGCTACGAGATGCGTACTGGTTGGATACGATGATGATGACGGTTATAGACTATGGAACAAGGAATCCAAATACATAGTCAAGTCGAGAGATATCATTTTTGATGAAAAGCCATTGGAAACGAAATTCCAAGAGCCAGATGAGGATGTCACAGAAGTGGAAATTCCCGTTCAGGTACGAAGAGAGTATGACGAAGTAGTGACAATCAATAATCAAGTCGTACCGATCGATAACAAAATGAATAGTCAATTGGATAGTCATATACCTGTTATCGACTCATGAAGACTATATGCTGTATCGACTCATGAAGAATCAATTGAACCAAGGGGAGAAAATGACGATGTTGATAATGATGATCAGGAGCAGATGGTTGGAAATGATGACGTTAATGAAGATGAAGATAATCTTGAGAAACTTATTAACGCACAGAGTGATCGAGTACTGCGAGATCGATCATTGATCAGACGTCCTGCTAGGTTCAATGATTGTCATGGTTGCAAATGGATTTTTCGAACCAACATGTTATAAAGACGCTGTATCGGTAACGAAAGTGAACTTTGGAAGAAAGCAATGGAAAGCGAGATAAATTCTCTCAACGAGAATGAAACATGTGTTCTAGAAAAGTTACCAAAAAATAGAAAAGCAAAACCATGTAAATGGATTTTTCGCGTGAAGCTGAATGCTGATGGATCAGTCGACAAATATAAAGCAAGACTAGTTGCTAAGGGTTTTCGCCAGAAGAAAGGAGAGCACTATGATTAGACTTTCAGTCCTGTTGCGAAAATGACCACTGTCCGGACTGTAATTAGCATCGCAGCAAGCGAAGGTATGAAGATGTGTCAATTTGATGTGTCGACGGTATTTTTGTATGGAACACTCTCGGAAGAAGAAATTTACGTTAAGCAACCCGAAGGCTATAATGATGGCTCTGGAAGGGTATGCTTACTGAAGAAAAGTCTCTATGGGTTAAAACAAGCTCCGAGATGTTGGAATCAGAAAATTCTTAATTTCTTCAAGGAAGTGGGCTTTAAAATCAGTGAAGCCGATACCTGTTTATTTGTAAGACAGAAAGGCCACCGGAAACTGATTGTGGTTCTCTATGTTGATGATGGGCTAGTAGCTGGAACAGATCAAGAATTAATTAATGAATTTATTAAAGAGCTGAAAGAAAGGTTCAAGATTACAACCAAACCAGCAACCTATTTTCTAGGTATAGAGATTTCAACCAGAGAAGGTCTTGGAGTAGTAATAAATCAAACATCTTACGTTAAGAAAGTTTTGAATAGGTTTGGAATGCAGGACTGCAAACCTGTGACTACACCAATAACCAAGGAGAATATAGTCTCACAAAACGAGAACGATGAGTACGTTCTGAAAAACTACAGGCAAGTAGTTGGAGCACTTGCATATGTAATGGTCGGAACAAGGCCTGATATTGCATACGCAGTCAGTGTAGTGTCAAGGAGTCTAGAGAAACCGACCTAATCTGATTGTGTCAGAGTAAAACGTATCATGAGATACCTACAGTACACACAAGATCTCGGCATTATGTATAAAAAGAACTGTAAAATTGGAATTATAGAGTCATACAGCGATGCCGACCACGCAGGTGATATTGGAACTGGAAGATCGACTTCTGGAGTACTTTGCCTGTATGCCGGAGGACCAGTATCCTGGATGAGTCAGAGACAGCAAAGTGTTGCTATTTCGACTACGGAAGCTGAAGTGATCGCTGCCAGTGAAGCTGCGAGAGAATGTGTATGGTTGACTCGACTCATAGGAAGTCTCGTACAACTTAAGGGTCTTCCTACGTTACTAGTGGATAACGAAGCAGCAATAAAGTTAGCTGAGAATCCAGAGTTCCACCGACGCACCAAACACATCCGTAAACGTCACTTCTTCGTAAGAGAGCTTGTGACTAATGGAGAGCTGCTAATAAAGAAGGTAACAAGCGAGCTTCAATTAGCGGATCTTCACCAACCAAGCCGTTGCCCAGACCTAGGCTTCGCAAGCTTGTGGATATTATGGGACTACATTGAGAGAAGGTGTTAGAGTTAATGCATGCAGCCTATATTAAAGTCTGGGTACCTATGCAAACTTCTTTGAGTGCAATGTGTGTCACCATATAAACTTTGACATGTTTATAATGTCTTGTTGTCTTGTCATAAAAATAAAAAGACACTGAATTTGAGAACGCGTATTTATTTTACTGATAATGTTTAAATCTAGACTAAACAACTCGTAACAATTTAAAGTATTTTGTTACACCTATGTACCTATGTCGATTCTCCATTATATTATTCTAATAAAATATTTAAAAACTAAAACTGAATTATGTTTTTCATGTTATCTTGACGTCTCTAACTTTTTCTGGTTGACATTGTCATCCGTACCAACTGTCACCGTCGTATAGACTCTTTAACTATGAAAAAAGTACTAATAACTAAATAAATACATTTTCTTTACATCTCCCCCCCTAAAGAAGAAAATTTACAACTTTTCGTTCTAAACTACTCTTCCCCTTCTTCTTTATTTCCGAATGCAGGGACCGGAATAAGTTTTGTGATAAGGAAAAGATTTGATTCATTTTTTCTGTGTCTTGTTCCTATTCTGTTTATAAAGTTTGAATTTTTTTCTAGAATCTCAAAGGGGCCAATTTTCAGTTCATCTAATTTTTTTCTGTTTAGTTTGTTTCTATTTTCCACGTAAACCATGTCCCCTATATTTCGTCGCCATAACGCGACGCGAACGTTCAAAAATTTAAAATACTCGGAATTCAACCGGTTAAATTCATAGTGTTTACGATTTTTATCAAATAGTATTTAGTTAAACTTATGTGATTTTATTGTATTTTCGAGTGCTGTTTCTCTATCTCTAATCCAGTCATTGTTTGATTTTTCTTCTTTCAATTCATTCGGTAAAATGTTTAAATCTGTATCATATAAAATATAACTTGGTGTAAAGCCAGTAACCGAATGATTCGTTTTATTATATATTGTTGAAAGTAGGTTCAATTGAGGTACGGGACAAAATACCCAAAATGAGTTGAGTATATTGTTCAGAATTTTTCGCTCTTTCGAATGGTGTATATAAAAAATTTATAGCTTAAGAAAAATGCCCCTTACCCTACTTATTTTATGGATCCAAATTTCGAATCAGCCCCTTATTAACCATGTATCTAAAAAACTATGCAATATTGCAACTTAAAACGCCGCCAATCCACTTCAAATAAGGTAAGTACCATTACATGGTTAATTTTTGAAGAAACCATAATAAATCTGGCAAAACACGCCTTTGTTATGTCAAAAAATAAATATCATCCATAATTTAAATGGATTGCACGAGTTTTGACATAGCTGTCCCTTACCCCAATTTGCAGTTTCATACCTACTTTTAAGCAGTGTCAGCGTTACACCTATGTGAATCGATTTATATTTAGGTTCGGTGTCCGTTACACCAATTTGCTCGTGTGAAGTAATTAATATTTATCCCTTACCTTTATTTACACACACTTCTAACTTCATAACACAAGATAGCACGTGCTTGCTCTATTACCATCCATTCTATCTCACAATGTCTTTCTGTGTGCGGAAGAGAGGATGATACCAATGAAAAAGAAGCGCGCTGGCATCAAAAAAAGTCGCTATCAGTTTGAGTTCACCTTGGTTCACATGTTGTTTTGTCGGGATTGTGCACGGTTTTTGACAAAAATAAAGTGGTAAAAATGGAAAAACAAAACCTATCGACCTGGCTGGAATCAACCAGGCACTTCTCGTGACTATACAGTGGCTACAGATTTACTAGGATCTTCGAATACTGTAGTGTGTGTGTGTGTAGTAGTGTCATTAATTTTTTTAACTGTAGAAGTTTCTTCCTCGTTATTTTCATTATTTAGACTTTGTTTACAAGTTATTTTTAAAACTTCATCTTGAATAAGTTTGAACTTTTTTATCAAATCTAATCCCATCAGAAAATCATACTTGAAATTCTCGTCATCAATTATGTATACATCAACACTTTTTTCTAGATCAAACATTTTAACATGCAAAGTTGTCAAACCACTTGTTTTTTTAACACCATTAATCGTTACTACTCGTAAATCTGCTTCATTCACGCTGTTTCCTTTTCTTTTTATATTCAACAATTTTGAATTTATCAAAAAAACTTTTGAGCCTGAATCATAAACACCATTTATTTCTAATTTTCCATTTAGCAGTAGTTTGACATTTATTAATGGTGTTACAATTAGTTTTTTTGATCAGTTTCATTCAACTCTGCTTCTATCACTGAATTGTTTACATGTTTGATGAATCTTTCCTTTACTTTATTATCTTCTTTTGGTCAGAACCAACATATTATAGCCTCTGAGTGATACCGAGTACCTTTATTTAGCTTTTCACAAATTTTACATGGATTTTTATCTTCATTTTTACCTTTAGTTCCTTGATAAACATTTTTTCCTTGTCCGTGACACTCTTTTTATTTACCATCTGTTCGTACTTGCTCACTTCATTAAATAAATCCACAGTGTGTTTTAACATTGCCCTATCGATTTTATTAAGAATAAATTCCGGTAAACCAGCTGCAATAAGATCAATCAAAGTACCCGTGTCAATTGATTCTCTCATATCTAATAAGAGTTTTCCTTTTCTTATAGCATAATCCAACAATGAACCATTCTTGTATTTAAATAGTAATGCATAAGTAACTGGAATCCAGCCCTTGTTTGCAAAAGTTCCACAGAATTTATTTTTCCATGTTGACCACTCTGAGTTCATTGTTAATTTTATAATCATTGAGCCGTACCAGTCCATACAAGACTTATCCATGAATAATCTGAGTATTTCTATTTTTTTTTCATCTGTTGTCACATCAAAACGTAAACATTATTTTTCGAAAATATCCATCCATTGATTTGTATTCGAAGTTTTGCTTGTAAATTTTACAATCACAAACTGTTCTGCAATATGCTTTAAGCTCTGCCGCTGCTGTTTATGTTCCTGTGAATTTTCAACTAATTTCTGTAATAAATTCTCCAATGTACCAGTTTCAGCTTGATGTGCATCAGCAAATTGTTCTTGATTTATCTCTTCCAGAAATTGATCCTCAAATTGTACATTATCATTTTCATCCATGTAAACATTTCTAAGTTGTTCTGTCATTGCTATCCAAACTCTTCTTACCTGGTACCTTTTAAATGAGTATTGGTGCAAGAATTATTGCGCCACAAATATCACCTATTAATCAAATATTCAACATATCTACCCCTGAATCTTCTGAAATTAATCTTAATAATTCTGAAATATTGCGACAATCTGAAGATATACAAAAAAAACATTGAGATCAGGAAACAAACTGAACCATGGAGTGATAAAATATCCTATCACGACGTACATCTTTATAGCGTCTTGTATGCTCTAATCTTTGGAATCCTGATAACTGCGGCGGTATACTGTTGGCGGCGTCACAGGCGGCGTCACAGGCGGTCAACACGTCGAAAACCCTCGGTGCCTGCTGGAGAGGAATCTACTGCTACTGCGATCTCTTCACATCCCGGAAATGAGAGTGTTATAAGTGAGTGTAGTGCGATTAGGGAAAAAAGGCAATCTTTAATCAAAGTGAAAACTGCAGTGAGTGAGTGTTGTGATCTTAGGGAAAAAAGTCAATTTAGTCAATCTGTGAAAAGTGATCCCAAAAATCTTATTGAATCTATCGAGTATTTACAAACAGAAGATAGGGCTTCGTCCTCTGTATTTCGCGTATTTTCCCTTCCCGATATAAGATAAGTAGTTGCTAGACTACTTGTAACTGTTCGAAATATTGTTAATCACTCACTACTAATCCTTAGCCCTGCCATATAGTTGATAAGTTGAATATTGTTTATCATCTTGTAAATCTCATCTCCATCTTTATCCTACTAACCCCTATCTTTGCCCCCGGGAGCATGTACGGGTCAACCGCCGTACAGTCCGTTTACCTTTTTTTTTTTTTTTTGGGTGGGAAATCATCAAATGACGTCTCCCGCTCTGGGTGGAGCGGGAGGGCGTGTCAGACTCTTACTGACTAAAACCCACCCGTGTTCCTTCTCTTGCCTGTGCAATGCCAGGGGGCCACGGTATCCCTTTCGGACTTTTCCGCAACCCCGGCAGGCAATGGTCTCATCGGACCCCTTCATTCGCTGACACTCTTTGAGGCGCGCGTGGAACACAACGCGCCGTCGACCCGGGCTTGGTCCTTACCGGACGGCGAGCTACCCATTGCTCACCGTCCGCAAGCCCGCGCCTACGGTGGCCGGGAATCCGCGATCGATTCCCGACGCCCGGGGCGTCTCCTCCTGCGGCGGCTAGGGGCGTGAGGGCGCGAAATTTGCCTCTCCCTCACGCGCTCCGCCTCCTCCTTCGCAAGCATTACTGCTTCGCAGAAGGAGGTGACGGCCTCCCATGACCTCTCGCTCCGTACCATGGCCTGGACCAGGGCCGGACGCGAGAGATCCCCGCCACTGATCGCCTCCACGAGGACACGGCGGTGCTCTGCCCAAGCAGGGCTACCTCCACCGTATGCTCCACCGTGTCCTCCGGGCGATCCACGCAGTGATGACACCCGGGCGTTTCCTCCCGCCTTATCCGAAACAGGTACCTCCCGAAACAGCCGTGTCCGGTGAGGACCTGCGTCAGGCGGAAGGTGAGGACGCCGTGGCGCCTCTCCAGCCACTCCTCAAAGAGGGGACTTATCGCCGCAATAGTGGCGTGCCCAGCACTGGGTTGCGACAATCGCACTCTCCATGACGCCATGAGATCCCGTCGGAGCTCTGTCCGCTGTGCCGCGATTTCTCGCGGCATCGGAGTTAAGCCCCGGCGTTTCGCCTCCCCGCGCCACTCCCAAATATGCGCGAGGACTTTTGCCTCCAGATCCCATGGCGGCAACAGTCCGTTTACCTGGGTCATCATTATTGCGTCACCCGCTCAGTATGTTTCCATCATTTATTTTATATTATTGCACTTACACAGCAATAGATCAGTACGTAATTTGGCGACATACCGTGAGCGTGATTCATAATCCCATATCGTTCACCATATTATAAATTAATCTTAATCTTATATTTGTGGAAACAGACAATACAGTGAATTTATTAACCTTAAACTGGCTTTCATCTTTTATCTCTATCTTAACCCAACCCCGAACAGCCATTTTATTGTAGTGGTTTTGCCTTTTGGTATCTACTGTTATTAAAGAAATTGGCTAATGTTTCTATGCGACTGAAAAAACGTTTAGTTTCATGAATACGTTTCGCACGACTTGGAAAGTATCAAATTAGTCCTTAATTTGATACTTTATGGGCGGAACACCAAACGTATTCAGCAAGAGGACATTGCTGGCGAATCATCGACTGAACGCCATTCCGTTGATGATAACACAGCAGCACCGTCGTATGTCTGAGCTATTAATTTCGCCAAACAGTTAAATTCTGATAAAATCTGCAGTATGATGGCACTTAAAGTTTTCGCGGTACGGTCGGAACTTACGCCAATATATTTTATAAATCGATCAAACACTTCTGACTCACGAAAATACATTAAAACCAGTACTAGTTGCTCTTTTCCACTTACGTCTGGTGTTTCATCGACCATCACAGCAACAAAATCAGTGGAAGTAATTTCTTGATTATTGTTTGAATCATTACAGACGCTACACTGGAGATTAGGTCAATTTGAATTCGATTTGATAAACCCGTAAATGAGCTAGTGCAATTTTGCAAATGGTTTTCCAAAACTCCGTCGCGAATTTCGCGAGCACGTCGACCAGCTCTAAATAATTTCCCCTATTCTCTGACGAAGCAGATTCGTCATGTCAACGAAAAGCGAGCTCTTGTTTCCCCAAAAAGCAAACAATGTCAATAAGTCCCTGAAAAATATTTCGGTTCCGATCGACTTTCGCGTTATGTCTATCAATGTAGATTTGTATCTGAGAATTTAATCGCGTCTCAATACGATTTTTTCCAAAGGTAAAAGGTAAGGTAAAAGGTAGGTCTTATTTAAGGGAAGCTTCTAGGTGTTTTTCAGATTGGTCATATTTTTTAGCTGCAGTAGGAAAGTTATGAATATCGATGTAACCGGTATCGTTCCAGACCGTTTTATTGTTTGAAAATAGTAGACAAGGGAAACAGAACCACCTATTGCTGGCAACCTGTGAGCCAATAATATGAATCATATTGTTTTCTATTGAATTTACGATTGACTTTACCTTTAGTTTGTACTAATTGCAAATCCGGTGTACGAACTTTTAGAATCACTTGTTTTTTATTACCGAATGATAGTTTAGAAAACGCATCATTTTTTATTTTCTCTATACACACACCACCTGAACAACTTTCAGTGAATATTATCCATTTTTCATACTATTATCGACGTTAAACTCTTAAATACCAAATAATATGGCTCACAAAACAAATCAAAACGAATCAAACAAACACAGACTAATTAGAGATACTACGCATCAAACAAACATTATGGCGATTATGTCACAAACTCGGAGATAGTGCAAAAAATAATACGACAAAATAAATAGTGTAAGTTATGACGCAATATAAATGAAACAATACTACTTTTTAAAATATTTGTTTCTAATTTCGGTTCGGAAAACATCGGATAATTTCGTAATTTGTCGTGCTGTAAAAAAGACACTGTCTATTCTGTATGGTTGTGTGCGTTATTGTGACACTGTATTTATAGAAACGCACACCCATTCAATCCGCATGACCACGAGAGCACACTTTTTTATATCTGTTTTATTTAAGGGATTTTTGTACGCTTATGCGATGATGTCAATCCCATCGTGCTTTTACAAATAACAACTTACTAACTAAACTAATCTTAATCATACAAAAAATAACTTAATCTAATTTATTACTTATTAAAAAGGTATACAATATTTTTGCTGCTTTAGAAGTCGGCTTGGCTAAAATACCATGGAACATTCCAACATCCATTCTTGACAATTTCAAAGAGTTGAGAAGTGCGTTTCTTTTGTCAGTATATCGGACACATTCCACCAACACATGCTGTGCATCCTCAACTGTACCACACACCTCACAGTTAGGAGAGTCCAATTTCCGCATGAGAAAAGCAAATTTGTTTAGTGGAATATGTCCTGACCTCAAACGATGAGCAGCTACAATTTGACAGCGACTCAGTTTCGACCCGGAGAACCAAGGTATATGAGGAGGCTCACTCTGTATACTTTTGTACCAGATTCCTTTCATCAAAATGTTCATTCCAATATAAGTTGATTATTTTTCTAAATTTAGTTAACATTTCCGAATAACTTGGTAAAATATCCCGTATTTGTATGCCTAAAGAAATTGCTTCTTTGGCTAATCTGTCAGCCTCCTCATTACCCGAAAGTCCAACATGGGACGGCACCCACTGGATTACTATGTTTTTATTAGTTTGGTTAAAAAAATGGATTTGTTTCAAAATTGTGTCTGCTATAGCTAAACCCATTGAACCATTATAAACACATTTAGAAATATGCTGTAAAGCACTCTTACTATCGGTAAGTAGGTAGGTAGGTTATATCACCACTTTATTAGCATCTAGCTCTAACACATATTTGAAGGCCTCAGAAATAGCAAATAGTTCAGCCGTCATAATGGAAATATGATTATTCATTTTATAAGTCCTGTGACACTTATTTGCTAAATCGCAATATGCTGCGCCCACTCCATCTGATGTTTTGGACCCATCTGTGTATATAACATGCCAGCCAGTGTAAGTTTCCCGTAGTTCTTTGAGGGTATTATACTTTAAAGAATAAATATCATAATGTGATTTTGGAGCAGTAACGCTAACTAAGTTACATCTAATGATATCCTTTATATCTATTTTAGACATCCATGTCTCCAAAGTAAACATTAAGGTTGGATACGAAGACGAAATGTTTTCAGCTACCACCAGACTGTGTGAAGCAACTAGTAGAGGTTTCCTCTTCCTATTCCAGTACCTATTCTCAATCATACCACTCAGGTCTGAAACCAAACTTATAGAAACATCGTTAATCCTGGATTGCAGTTTTAAACAAAACTTTAGAGAGAGAAATTGTCTTCTTATTTTTAGGGGAGGTATACTCAACTCACTTTCCATATCGGAGTCGTTTTAATAAAACCAATTATTCTTAAAGCTAAATTTGTGTAAATTGTCCAATTTATAAGTGTGACTAATTGCAGAGTTATCGTACAAAAAAACATCCGTAATCAATTCTACTCCTAATAACGGCCATATAAAGTCTACGCATATATGTAAGGTGAATACCCCATGACGATCCTACTAGAACTTTGAGCAACTGCATTTTTCTTTGTGAACTCTCACACACCTCGTTAATATGCTTACTCCATCTTAAGCATTTGTCCAGCCACATTCCTAAATATTTAATGTAGTCGACAGCTTCTAAAGCATTATTGTTTACTTTAATATCAACTGAAAGTCTTCTACGACCTCTAGTAAATATACATAATTTAGATTTATTGCTCGATAATTCCAACCCCAACAAATCTATAGCGGAGACAAAAAAATCTAAAGCTCGCTGTATATTATCAACACTATCTTGCAATTTATTGTTATTACAATATAGGACAACATCGTCAGCGTATTGACTGATAGAAACATTAATAATATTTTTACAAATATTGGCCGTAATTATATTAAAGAGAAGGGGGGATAAAGGATCACCCTGAGCAACCCCCTACCAGTCCATCTTACATACTGTCTGTTGCTTGCGTCAGCTTTTATAGTGAGATGTCTTTCCTTTAAAAATTCCCAAATATAAGAACAAACATATTTCCCAACTTTTAGATAATTTAGAGTATATATAACCTGGTCAATTAGAACGTTATTATATGCTCCTTCTATATCTAAAAAAACACCCAAAGTTGGAGTATTTTTTGTAAAACCTATTTGTATTGTGGTAACTAGGCGTGCCAGACTATCATGACATGAGTGATTTTTTCTAAAACCGGTTGTACTAGTAGATAATATTTTATTGTACTCTATAAACCATTCCAGTCGCTTTAGGATCATGGAGTGAAATAGTTTTACACAGACAAGATATCAGTGCGATTGGACGAAGCTTACTATCAGAATCGCTGCTAGTTTTAGGAATCGGTACTATGCAAATATCTCGCCATTGAGAGGGAACCGTTGATGTTTTAAAAATAAAATTATATAATTCGAGTAAATATTTTTTTAGCAATAATAGGTAAATTAGAAATCATTGAATAGGTAAAATTGTCCATACCGGGAGATGTATCCTTAACTTTAAAACAAGATTCTAATTCTTGTTTAGAAAACTCACAATTTAAAGGTGATTCGCTATTATCAAAAACAGGGGATGGAGTCATCACAAAATCTGGAGCCAATGAACTCAGTAGTTCTTCTTTTTTACTGTCCGATGAATAAGATCTCGTCTGCCTAAAACCCTTCATCCAGCGCATTTTCCTCCACATGGTTGATGCAGTTGTAGTCTCATCAATACTGTCACAGAATTTATACCATGATTTAGACTTAGCTTGCCTTGTGATCTTTTGACCTTCATAAATTTTAACATAAAGTAAATCTAGATTTTGAGGGTTAGGGTTTTTCCTAAAATTTGTTAAAGCTAAGCGTCGCTCGGCTACCACTTTAGAGAGTTGTTGAAAAATGCTTCACGATTTTGCGTGTCATCCTTGCGCAGGGGCCATGCTAATCTTCTCTGTATCGTTCCAATTTTAGTATATGTCCTGCCGAAGCAAGTACATGAGAGCACACTTATAAACATTTAGACCCGAATAGTTTGTGTCTTTCCCGAGGCACTCCTCTCCTGGTACTCAGCGTAGCGGCGCTAGTGCCGCGCAATGCCACAATACTGAACGAGCTTGCTTGGAGCGACGGTTTATGATTTATTTGTTTATTGTTAGTAAGTAGGTACTCATCGTACTTGTAGATAAAATAATTGTAGATATCAGAACAAGATTATACTCAGTTAAGTAGGGTAGGCAGTGTATTTCTGTCTTTATGAAATGCACGCCACCTGTCTTAATTATGATGTTCTAAAAGTGCTGATTCTCTATTCTATGCACAGCCTAGAATGAAACACTTAATGACATTAAAAAAGTGAATGACTTTTGACTTTGATGAATGAATGACTTTTGAATTTTGTATTTATTTTTAATTTAATTTAAAAAAGTTTTTTTCCTTAAATTTTTGACCACAGAGGCGCTCATCCGCCTCTGGTTCACCGCCGCCGTGGCATAGATCTCTTGTAAGAGATATAAGGGATAGTTCACTTTTCGTAATTCTTTATACCGTACCGAACATCGTTTGTAATTTGCGGGGTAACCACTCCTTCACAAAGGATTCACCGCACCTTATCTGATCGATATTTCCTCGCGCAGTCGGAGTAGCGTGTACTCTAGCGCACTTATCGCATATAGATATAACTGGAATAAGTATGGATGGATTTAAAATTAAAATAAAACATTTATATTATCTGGCTGAGGCATTTATTAACATTTATTTTTGTTTTTCATTTTTTTTCTTAATACAACATACATAGTAATTAACAATACATAATAAATAGTCCAAAAGTATATTACGCCTACAAAATAGCGTAGTCGTTATAAGATTATCGCCATTTGAGTTGCTTACATGTCCTGCGAAATGTCTAGGCAACTCCATGACACGGTTGAAAAAGTGGGAATATTCTCAGAGAGAATGAAGGTGGAAAGATTATCAAGATTACGAAGCATAACCTTTCTGGAATGTGTGTAGTCATATAAGTAGTTCAGCTGTTTCTCTTTACGCGTTAAGGTATTCTCTCGGAGGCTATTCCATTTTTCATACAAGCGATGCGATGACAACGACCTGTGCGGCCTGCCTTAGTGAGCTCGAGCGTTCTCAGCCTCTCGGCCGTCCGTTGATGTGACTGAGTCCAACAGTATATTGCAGTCTCTAGTATATTGTGAGTCAACTAAGTTTCAAGGATTCAGTTTGTGCGGTCAGAGATAGTTAATCGTTTGTCTTTTTGCAAACACAACACTATGAGAAAATATACATATGTTAATCTCTATCTAGTGGTAATCAATCAAATATGTATCTACAAAAATAGTTACATTTTTAAATAATAATTTCCTCAATACGAACGGCTAATAAAATTATGTTTTGGTTCGTCTTGTGAGAATGACGAAGGTTAACGCAGCAAAATTTCTATGAAAATGTTTTGTGAAATATTTAATTGACCAAATAAAGAGTTTTTGTGTAATATTTATCCACTACAAGTGTGACATCTAAAAATATTGTTCTCCAACAGTAAATATCGTCGAAGTATTTTTTCCCATTTGAGTTGTAGAGATATTTTAGGTAGGTATAATAAGTACGTTATGAGAAATAGATATTACAATAATATCTAATTTGAACTGAGTTCGGAAGATTTAATGAGCATTATTCTTTCCATTCCAAAAGAGTCGTAGAAGTACTGCATTCAGTCGCAAGATACTGCGAGTCGTATAAAAGTGTCTAGAAACGATTTGTAAATGTTAGATATAAGTAGGCGTTTAGTATATTTATTCGACAAGTTGTGCTCATATTACGTGCTTACATATATTGGAACAATCACTAGATATAAATACAATAAATAGGTGGTGAGGGGGTGCGTCGAAGTAATGGCGAAGACACATGAGCGGTCACAGTGACAGCGAGAAGCGGGCCGACCCGCCACGCTGCACCGCACTAGCACGCGCTAGGTAGCCGCGCAGGCGCAGCCCGGCACGACTCACTATACAGACAGTGGACTGGACAACGATTAGCATCTTCATTATTCTACATACACATACAGGTTCATATTCATATTCATAAAATTGACCAAAATTGCAAAATGTTTCTAAAGAAACAGGGCCGTATGAACAAAAATAAAAGCCATTTTGGAAACAACACTAGGTTTGATTAATTGTAAGGTGTCTTTACCTAAAAGACACACAATAAATAAGGTTTTCATAGAATGTGCGAAGCCTAAACAGTATCTAATCATGACGCTCCTGTATTTAATACAGATTAAAATAACTCTGACATAGGTATCATACGTACATGTAATAAGTACATACTTTAAATTAATATTAATCACATTGATAGGTACATAGTCTATTCCCGAGATCTTGATTTGCATCTTAACCTATAAGTATTTAAAATATCACAATAAATTGCTGTGCACATACGAAACAGGCAAATTTTAGTGCAATTAGATTAATTTTTTAAAGATCATTATTTTCCGTTCTAATTAAACATGTTTAAGTGAAATAATAAAATATGAATTCACAGAAAATTTAGATATAATCATAATTCAGTTAATGCCGAGTAGTCTTGGGTATAATAAAACTAAATAATGTTATAAGTCTAATTCGATAAAAGTTACCATTACGTCCTCGCAGGTACACAGTAACATTCGGCGGGTAACTTCTGATATGCTACTTTAATACAACTGTAATTCATCTCAGAATTCATTGACATAACAATTATCATGTAAATTCAGAAGTGTTTCTAGTTAAATTAGTTTAGTTATAGAATGTCTTTCTTTTGAGTATTTTTTTTGTAATTCAGTAGATACTTAGTTGTCAAACTGTACTCTCGGAATATGCAAGTATTTGTAAAGTTTTATTACATGTATAGGCCCTTTTGTAGTTATTATTATTGTAAAGTAATTAATAATTGACCTTACCAGTCATGGCATTAAAATTGGGATTGGTTGGAATAGCTAGTATGTATATAGCCTTCACCTATTTTACTTCAAATATTGCCTAACTTGAGAACTATTAAAACCAAATATTTCGATAATATTTTTTCAGTGACTATCTATTAAGGTAATTTCGGCTTGGAAATAACTTATGGTTACAATTTCAAATAATATTATCTGAATTCACGATAAGTCTTAAATGAGATTAACATCAAAGCAGGTACTTTATACTTACTAAGAATTTATGATAAAATTCGAACAGATTTTGTGGAAATGTTTTGTTAATATAAATACCGCTGAGTCTGCTGGCTCAAGAACAAATGTTCTAACAGACTATAGCGGTGTTTATTAAAATTTTGGCTTTTACTGAACTATTTTCTTTTTGTGTAATTTTTAGAAATGCAACAAATAGCTTCGATGTGCCTCCTAATTCTCAGATACGACTTATCTCTTATGCTCGTTCACATCCACTTTTTTATACTATAATATAATATACATTTTATAATTTCGCTATCCGAATTTTTTCTTAGAAATATAATGCAATAAAGATTAATTAATCTTAATTTAATACTTGCGACAAAACTGATTATTCTAGTAACTAGCTACACACAGAATATGGGGTGCTTGAAATTAATATCGACTGTTAATTGGTGCAATATCGACTACTTACTATCAAACGACGTAGACGGATCACTATGTGCTACTTCATACACATATTAAATATTCCTAGAGAGTATATTTTTTAGTAATTATAGTGCTTTTTTATTGATTAAATCTACGTTATATCTTTTATAGTATTAGAATCTAAGTATCTAATAACTCAATAATAGACCGCCTACAGGTGATGTATTTATTAATGAGTTACATTTTCTTATAGCTAAATAATTATATTATTAGTGGATGTGAACATCTGAACATTTAGTTATATGTTTTTGCTCGATACTGGCAACTAATTAGATAATGGCTTGTTCGATGAAATAAACTTACATATACCTAGCTACTCGAGATGGCTGGTTCGTGGTACGTGATCGACGTTACGACAATTACACGCTAAAGTGTCTCTGACAGTGGAGTGTTTAATCGGAATGTTTTGTACAGTGGCGAAGCTTTACAAAACTTACCACCAGTAATCATAATCAGTGCTGCGCCGTTCCCGGGATCGTTTCCTACGTTCCCTAATTCCCAGGAACGCTCCCGGGCACGTCGGGAACGACTGGGAATATTGACTTAAATAGTTGTATATATTTTTGTAAATAACTTTTGCGCTATGTGCAAAAGCAAGTACACCTTTATACATAGGCATAATTCAATTAAGTCGTTGCTTTGAGAACTTTCCCGATAATCTCTGGGAATATTCCCATATTCCCTGGGAATATCCCTATATTCCCTGGGAATATTCCTTTGCTCCCGGGATCGATGGGCACGTTCCAAGGTTTTTAGTAAGAAATTATTTGAATTAAAACAAAGTATTTATTCATTATTTTAATTTAAAAAAACTTTGATAACAAAGAAAAATATTGTATTACAAATTAAACAATTTAAATGTCCATTTCCCACTATGTGGGAACGTTCCCGGGAATGCTGGAATATTCCCTGGAACTTTTCCACTCGAAATATTTCCGGGAAAGGGAATTTGGGAACGGCGCATCACTAATCATAATAGCTTTAACTAGAGTATTTTACAAAAAAAGCTTCTTTTAGGTTCAGCATATAACTTTATGTCAATGAATTCATGATGTTTGTTACAGGCATATCGCCTCGATTCGGTGCATTTCAACGCATATTTTTCTGAATTAAAATTAAATTAAATTAATAATATACTACTTAACTGATTATATTTATGTTAATGTCTAAGTATTAATAAAATAAATAATATAACAGAGGTAGTAAATAAATAGGAACTGATTACTGACTAGAAAATATTCATTTTGTTTAGTAAGCTCCCCAGATTTTATCGGCAAAGGACAATAACAATTAAGTTTTCAGTCAAAATACTAACTTTATTCTAGCCGTATTGAACATATTAGTAACTCATACAAAAATTAATGACTATATAAATCTATCAAGTAAAGAAAAATGAGTGTTTATAATTATGGATTATTTTATAACAGTACACAATATAGCTGCCTCTAGTCGAGATTAATTTATGTTAAAATACATAATGCTCTCACATCTTAATAATTGTGTTTTGATAATAATGTACTTAAGTACATAGTTATTGACAAATCAGGTAAAGTAATAGACAATAGAGCCAACGACGGCTGATCACCAAGTACTAGTGTGGACTCGCCGGAGCAGTCGTCGATCGCAAGTCATAGGCCGACTAATTAAATAATACAAAATAATTCATTAGGTATCTATCTATATACAACATATTTTTAAATTTCTCTTATTTACTTTACAACCCTCATTATAATAAGGAATGTCATAACTTAATGTAGAGTAAATACATAAAGTGAATTATTATTTTAACAAATCGACAAACATTTAACGTTTTGCCAAATGAAGAACTATTCTAAAATATTTATGTATATGTTCTACTGTCTAACAATGTTGACTACCAGTCTCACATTTTAGTTTAATAAGTGCTAGAAGGTATGAAATACATGGAAAATAAATCAGCTGCGGAGAAGTTTAATTGGGACGAAACCAGATCGTATCACTGCTTTCCTTCGTTCGCTGCGCTAGCGGCGTGTCTGTTGTCTCGATTGTCGCAGTCGGAAACCTTACACTACACTTTAAGTGGTCATGTTTTGGCATAGGCTGCACCACTACTTGATATGTTTCATTACGTTCAACGCATGTACGAATTATGACTGGTTGCGCCCGAATACTATTCCTGGGAGTTCGCAGCTTTCACTGATCGCATATAAGCACGGGGGCCAATCGATCGTATATGTTACATGAGGTCCGTGTAGCACTGGCGGAGTATTAGAGCACTAGGGGTCAGGGTCCGGGAGGGTGCCGTCCTTAGCGGCCGCGCGCCCACCGCAGCAGCGCGTCGGCCAGGACGTCCAGGTGGGCCTTCGTCTGTGAACAAACGGGACAGTACAGTACCACTCCCACCGATGGGCTGCCAAACTTACTACTTAAACACTGGCTGCAAAGAAATATACTACTACAGAGCACATCGATAAATGAAGAATGTTTAACAATCATCGTTTCACAGCTGAATTCTGTCATGGGTGCTATTTAATTACAGACATTACGTGCCCATTAATTTACCCAGACACAAATTTATCCTGCTAGGGACACTAAGGCGCCATCTCCAAGGGCGTCCAATGATCGCCGTGCCATCAAATTCAATATAAATTTTAATGAATCAATCTCCACAGTGCGATATCATCGCGGCGATCATTTGAAGGCACAGCGTGACTATCGCCGCGATTTTCTCGCCCTTGGAGATGGCGCCTAACGATGAGCTCTCTAATTCATTATTAATCCTAACACGGGAATTACATCCGAGACGTCAGGGTTACCTCTATGCTTTTCACTTTACTGGCAGAACGATTCGATGCTTAGGTCGTGTCATAGACGGAGGGGGAACTAAGTGCTACACCCAACACTTATTGTAAAAACTTATCAGTTACTAGTTGCGTTTTCACATGGCAAGTTACTCTAACGCCATAATAGGTGCGTTTCAGCTATGGTTACTATCATTTGACACGAGCCGCCGCCGGAACAGAGATAAGATCGTGCCGGCCGATATTTTCTTCAGGTGTTAGGCTTAGTAGAGAAGTTATGATGAGAAAATGATGAGTCAGTTAGTAAGTATAGAATCACCGTTTTATAGAACATGCAGGCCTGTCGGTCTTCATCTTCGCCGCTGGGGCAGTCGATGAAGCCGTCGCACAACACGTGGTCGTCAATGCAGCGGTAGCGCCCTTGCCGGTCAGGCGTGGGGCACGCGAACCGCTCCATGCCGTCCGCGGCCGGTGGACATTCTGGAAACAAAACACATTTTCCATTAGCTTTGTAAAATAGAAAAACTGTACGAGGAACCCTGGTATAGTTGCAAAAAGGATAGGCCGATTACACTATATTTATACTAGCCTAGCATTTACCCAGAGAGAGAATTAAAATAAATGTATAATGATAATCACAGTGTTAATACGTAGGTATACTAATTTCACAGTAATTTTCTAACGCATTATATGGCAAATTATTTATTGTGTGACAATGAATAGTGTTCATAAACAATTGAACATGCTACAAACCTATTATCTATTGAGTTTCGTTTCATTTTGGTTTAGTGAGCTTACAGAAAAAAATGGTTTGAATGTTGATGTTCGAGCGAGGGTAATGAACTTTGACCTCTGTTGTAAACCTAGTCACTTTTGACTTTGGGTTCTTTGTTCTTTTATGAATTGTGCTCCGAAGTTCGTCTCTTGGAAAGGGTTTAATGAGCTGTGCTAACAGAGTACATAGGATAGTGTGTTGTTCTCATCGAAAATTCAATGTTTATGTATCATTGCTTTGGGAATAGGGTCACTACCGATCCCCTCAGAAGTTAGTTATTGTCGACGAATGGGAAATGTAGACATGGTTAAAAAAATGTCTTTGACATCCTACAACTATTGTTTTGGAAGGTTGACCCTTGTCGAAGGAGTTTTGACTTCTGTCAATATCTTGATACGCAATACTTGACTAGCCTTAGGAATTTTCATCGCAGTTATTGGTATCAAATATTGGAATAAAAACAAAATTCAATTTTAATTTGTCTTCGCCTTTTTAATATCACACCTAATAAAATAAAAAATAGCCTGCTGGTGGCGTTAATAGATCTAGATTAACTCTGAAAGCTATGTAAAATGTATGTCCCGAAGATTTAGTAATGTGGTTTTTCTCGACATTATAAATTGTGTTGTTAAACTGAAATGTATTCTATAAATAGAGACTTAAGGAAAGAAAAACATCGTACGTAAACCCACACTTATGTAATAAATTCTCATAAGTCTGATAGTCTACGAAGCCCGATAGGTCACATACAAGGCAACGCGGCGCTTGTGAGGGATTAAAGTGAACATTTTATTTCCACAGTAAAATTCCACTAAGTTCTTATAAATATAGAAAAAGCTCTAGTCGAATAAAATTTGGATGTTATTTGACCTGCAAAGTTAAATTAAGTTTCCCTGATATTTACCGAACTTTTTATTGGCGTAGGACAAAATAATACATGTTATGTAGATGACCTTTTTATGACGCACTTTGTAGACCTATAACGCATACTGAAAGATATATTATCTACTTGATAAAATATACTTGTACATGAAAAGTTAGCAAACGCGTTAGCGGTACGATACATC
Source organism: Xanthia togata (assembly GCA_963853775.1). NCBI lineage: Eukaryota > Metazoa > Arthropoda > Insecta > Lepidoptera > Noctuidae > Xanthia > Xanthia togata. The sequence continues at coordinate 14,642,973 of OY970803.1, forward strand.
AAAAATATAATATTCTCATCCATTAGGTTGCATTAAGTGAGCGGAGCTCTTTGCTCTTTCCCCGAGAGGTTGTAAGTTTCGGTCAGTTAGCCGTACGATAATCCCAAACTCTGGGACTAAACTGTTTGCTTACACAGACTGTGACGGCAGGCCACTCTATCGCGAGCGTCTATTTTTAGCAACGCCGGGGAAAGTGAGGCCCGTGGCTCGATTGCGCGCGCCCTCTATACACCTCTATCCTCAGCCTCTATCTATTCACTTTGTAGGGAGGCAGCGACGACGTCTTGTGCATTCGTAAGTAGCTATTGGTGCCATTCAGGTGAAATCGCACTGTACGGTTATCAAATCTTTTGTTATAAATATTTTCATATTTTCGTGTTATTATTTATCTTTGCTCAACGATTATAAAAAAAAAAAATATTTAAAAAAGCTTCCAGTTAAATGTCTTAAGGCAGTCATGTCATCAAAAACCTTACTCCTTTCAAATTGACAACAGTTGAGGAAGAAGGAAATACTTAAGCAAAACAAAGAGACTAATCAAGCACACAAATAACCCAGCTTACTAATGTCAAAACTCTTGTTATGAAACAGGACGAAAAAAGATAGCACAGGACATAATGACCGCAAATTAACCCACACAGGAGCTGCCTCGCTGCCTATTATGATAAGGTACCAAAGGTTACGTTCTCAACCAGTACCCTAATTACGTAATGCAAAATCAATCCGAATCTGAATCGTTTTGAAACAGATTGCTAATCCATTGCTCCGTAAGTTCGAAAAAAAAACTGCAGAGCAACGTAAATAACGCAATGAATGTTGTTGAACAGTCAAAATGAAACAGATTTGTCTTTATCGTTTACGAAAATATGTTGCGTAATTAGAAAGCTGGTGCACATTGCAGTAGTAAAGAGATGAAAACAAAATGGTGTAAATAATGAAAATGGTCAGCCTGAAACTAAGAAATAAACTGTTAAGATAAATATTTAGTATTATATTATGTCATACGATACGTAAAACATCCATTGATAATTATGTCTCAATAGTTATTTATAAATAACATGGCTTTGTCTTTATTTATCGCTTGTCGGGAGTCGCTACTAAGAACCGGGATAACCTAATTTCTCGCCGTTGTAGCTTCGTACTTGTACGAGTATAACTTGCGTGGGAAGACAAGCAACTGATACATTCATGTTTTTCTTTTATCAATAGACAAAAACAACTAATTATGTAATTAGTGAACTTATTCTTCGAACAAAATTACATAGATCAGCTAAAAAATAAATAAACATGTTTGTTTTTAATTGACCTAAGTCATTGTTGGAAAATGAACACATTAAAATAATATGAACGTTTATATTGTGGTGATATTTTAATAAAACGTTGTTCTGGGAAGACTAGGGGCCTTAAAAGGGCTCGATAATCTTCTGTATGCACATATCACGATCGAGCGGTCAACTTGAACATTCACTAAAGTAACATAAAATAATAATTATGGTAAAGTAATCAAGATAATAATAATGATGTGGTTTACTTAACCGGCATCTTGGACCCTGTTCCTGATGCCGATGGGCCACTATTTTTTATATTTTTAAATGTTTTTATATTTTTTATTTTAATATTTAAAAATATAATTTATATGTACTTATGTAGTTAAATAAATGAATAATGATGTGGTTTACTTAGATTCATCTCAGTTAGATAGTACAAAATAGTATGCATAATAAATGAAAATGTACTGTTACAAAATCAAAATAATTCATATATATCTATGAATCTTTATTCATATAAATATATGAATTATTTTAATCTAGCTGTAAAGAGACACTAATTTAACTCAGGGTAAAACTATTTTTCGTACTGGAGGTGCTTTGTTAGGGTACTCTGCGTTTTATGTACGTCCTTCACGAACACAACTAGTTGCTTCATTCACATAGAGGTACTAGTTGTATGTATGGAGTCATTTGACGTCAACTTCTAGGTGAGAATACGAGGTAGTTACGGACCTCACATTCCCTAATCCAGAAGAACTGTTCTTTTCAAATTTAATGCGCTTATTTAGCATTTTGATTTGTGTTTAAAAAATTAAATACTCGTCTCATAAACGGGTCTTCTTCTCTTTTTCGTGTGGTTAGTGACTAACCTGGTGTCAGAGTTTTAAAGAGGCCCATGGGCCTCTGACTTGGCTTCATCTGCCGTCGAGAAATATCTATCTCTATTCCTTACAATGTTTCAAACAGGTAAAATACCTACATGATAAAATAGTGACACAAAAAAATAATCATAAGAATATTTCCTTTTTCTATGCCAACAGAAGTTAAATGAAAACATGAGCAAACCCCTTCAAGAATGAAGATTAAGACTGTGATAAATAATAAAGTAATAACCGACAGAAGCAACAGCATTGATGGATTGCCACGAATGAGGAAAATAAGTATCGTTATTAATATAGTGTTTTACGCGTAGGTATGGGCAAACTATGGAACTTTTGGTGACTGTATGTAATAACGCTCGCGTGAAAACGAATAAAACTAAGAGTTTAACTAAATGAGCGGCCTAACTCAAAGTTATGTGTGTAGTAGATGCTGTCTGCAATATCTTTTCTAAAATTATATTTTCATCGCAGTTTTCTTTCATAGTCAAGGAAAAGTCCCTAAGTGTCATTTCATCAAATAGTAGACCGTAGTTCTACGAGTATAAAAAGGGTACTGTAGGCGACTGTAAAAGTGAAGTTACGTGCTCGTGTAGAGCCTGCATCAAGTATTTAGGGCGACGGCAGATACAAGCCGGCTCCGGGATCTTAATATGCCTTTTAAGACCTCGCACTTTTGAAATATCTGTCGTTGTCAACGTTTAGCTGTCTGACGATTCCTATGTCAAGTTGTTTCTTAACGATTTGGTACTCTCTATTTGCTGAATTAGCTTCTACCTATTTTTTTTTATAAAATAAAAGTTATAAAATTAAAACCCAACTACGACAAAAAAGTCATCTAATAACGCATAAACATGACATCACAGACAGACATGTTGAAAATCCGGAGTCACACGTGTTAAATAAATCGAACAGGTTACGTGTGACTCCGGTATTTTTTGTCTGTTTATGACTGTATTTCCTCTAGATGCCATAGGTATTCAATTTAATGTGACGTCACATAGCCTATAACCAGTGGACAACCAAGACGCTTCCAACGATACCTCATTTGTTAAATTATGATGAGGAATTTAGAAGTTATGAGGTAGCAGATGAACATACATACATACATAACGGTCAAAATCATAACATTTCTTTTTGCTTCGCCGTAGTCGGGTAGTAATTTTATGAAAATGGATCGTATGTTCGAACCATCTTATGTCTTTACTTTACTAAAAGTTTTTACATTTACTTAGATAAACTTAGCAAGAAGCTAGCTTTCAAATGCTGGTAAAATAATTTTACATTTACATTGCACGACATAGAAAGCTAATCAAGTCATATTCACACAGCTACAAGGACCCGTAATGCGCTGATGCAACCATTCTAAATAACCATAAAAAAAGGGAATTCTAACCAATAAAAGTAGCTTTGAAGGAAATGAGATCATTATGTAGTATTGATTATGTCATGTCCTGTTATGATTTTAAATTCCTAATTGTTACTGTTCTATTAATTGCATATTTATTAAAATAAAAAATAAATTTTGTTCGTTGGTAAGCGCATCACTTGAGAACGGCTGGAACTATTTGTTTTTTTTTTCTAAATGTTTCTAAATAAGTTTTTAGGGAAAGATTAATTAGAAAAGTTAAATAAAAAGGTCTGTCGGGTCAGCTAGTTTTGAAACTATATACAAGTGTAAACAACAACGTAGGCAATTATGTTATCCGAATTCTACGTTATTTGTCTCAACATTTAAATTTTCTCATAATAAGAGAATATTTAAATGGTCGGTCGAAGTCGCGGTGCTTGGTGGAGGCTTATGTCTAGCAGTGGTCGTCTTTCGGCTGAAATGATGATGATGATGATGATAGTAAGAGAAAATCTAAAAAGTGAAAATAGCATTTACTTGGCAGATTTTTATTAAAAACTAAACTAAAGTTATTTCGTTTCATTCCGAAAAATAAACTGATGCGTGTGTAGCACGCATCTGTTTCTTTATTTAACTTAATTGCCCATTAAAAGAAACTAGAATGAGTTTGTAGGTTATTATTAACATTTCCGTAAATTAAAAATCGAGTAAATTCTGAAGCATTAAAGCGAGTAAAATGTGGTTGACCTTTTCCTTCTCATACAGAGTAGTAAGAGATGAAAGTATCCATCGTTACACAGATACTCCGAATGAGAAAACCTGCTATCTCTGTGTTGCTTTACTTCCTAGTATTATGTTATACGCGGTAGGTACTAAACTACGGAAGTACTAGGTAAGTAATCTTTCAACTCGTTTTACGGATTTGCGTAAAATTCCGACTGTCTGACGTAGTAGTATTTTTATACTTTTCTATCAATGCATCCTGCAGATGTAATTTATTTATTTTTAAAAACAACAACAATAAAATATTTAATTGGTAATATAAAATATCATCGATTAACGGCGATAATTGATGATAATTTATACTTCCAATTAAATATTTCATCCATCTAAACCGAAGTATTTTGTACACCCGTTACGTTAATAGTTTAATATTGACGGCAAAATGTATTGTTATCAATAACCAACCCTTGTTATACGGTATTACGCACAGCTGATGTATTAGTCCACTAAACGGCTATAAGTGTAGCCAATAACACCATGCTATTAACTACCTCAATGCTGATTTATATAAATAGGTCTCTCATAAAATGCTTGGTTATAAAAACGGACAGCGATTACTTAAAGCACCGCCAAGTTGGTACATACGTCACGGGCGTGGGTGTTATCCCGTATTAGTCATGATACTGATCGCGGGGTCGAGTACGCAGCAGACTTTTCGGCGTCGAATACGTCATCGGTCGTTACCACAATATCGGATGACTTTTATTCGAGTAGTATATTATATAAATGTCCAAAACGCCTTTAGTTATGAATATATCATTGTTTGTGACGGTATATTCCCTACGCGCCGTTGTGACTGTCAAATTAAACTAACTTCACCTTAACTCACTGTTGAGACGAAGTTCACCGAAATCGATACTCTTATAAAACTCCTCTTCATGATACATGAGAAATGAATTTTTATTATAAGTGTTCTAAACGTGGAACCATTTTGAGTATTCTCCTCAAGTTAGCACACAGGAATCACGTGCTATAACTTGGATTTAAAGCTTTAGTCTTGGACTTCGGTTGGATTTAACTTAAGCTTCACAGTAGTGACCGGTTTCGTTTTATTTGTTTCGAGTTTGGTGTGCTAAAACGAAAGTACTTAATATAATAAAGAAACTTTTAGTGTGGAAGACATACAAAGTATACTCGCAGTCTTCGGAGTAAGTTGATGAAGTTACAGTTTGGTGTACCTACTAATTGTAGGGGATATTATATAGCAAGAAAATTAATTATAATTGATACACCAATTATTTTAGCGTTTAAACTGTTGTTAAATGCTAAAATAATTGCTGTATCAATTATAATTAATTTTCTTGCTACATAAACAGTTTTCTTATAATTGGACAGTAGTTGGTTTATTGAATGGCAGTGGCTTTATTTCACCACGTGCTATGTTTTTTGTGGCCGTCGAATGGCTGCGAAGACCCTTTCCAGCTGATAAATATTAACAAGACGTCGCAGTACGTGCCTCTATTGTTAAGGAGAGATGTTGCTAATTCTTTACTCTATCATTTTGTCATACTCAAGTTTTAAACCGGCAGACATAAACAGAAAGATAATCCGGCTTAACAGGTACTTTAATGCATCGACACACCAGTTTCTAAGCTTTCTCTAAGCTGAGCTGTTATAAATAAATTTACATGATCTGTTTTTATTAGTTCAGTAAAGAAGTGGTTTTTTAATCATGTATGCATGTAGGTATATACTTCCTGGGAAAATAAAATTTCTTTTTTTTAAACCATATAATTCAGATTTCAATAGTTTCAGTGCTCATAAAAACAGAACGATAAGAAAAAAAAGTTAGCGTAACAAAATATTTTTTAAAGTGTTAAAACGTGAAAGCTTTGTCATGTTTTATTTTGTTTCAGCTCACATGCATGTTGCATAATGTATTTTTTTCAGCTTTGTGTTAGAGATATTTTTATTTCGTATAAAGTAACGATTTAAAAAAATGCGCTCGGCGTGACTGCCACGGGGCTACGCGCAGCGTAGGCGGGAAACACATTGCTGCGTAGAAGTCTTTCTGCACGACGATGTGGTTATTTTATGGATGTACTATCGAAGAACTTCTTATCTAAGCAGTTTGAAAACAAAATCCCGTGAAGACGATGACCACATCTGTTACTGCCCCGGTTCTATAGCGGCCGAACGCTGCAAGCAGAAATAGTCCTTACGGTGTATAGATATGAACTTCTTCGATGGTACATCTGCAACTACGAATAACTTACTAGTCAATTTAAGTGGGTAACGGGATTCCTGATATTGTATGAGTCATTGTTATAAAGTATCTAATTGAAATTGATGCCCAAGGCGTAGTTACTACGGCTGCAGTGCTAGCAGTGCACTTCCTACACTACAGTACAGTGTAGGAAGCAAACACTTTGCTGTGTACCAGTGATGCTACGTGAGTAGTTCATAACTCTGTAGCTACGAATGACTTCCCAGTTAACTAGGATGCAGAGTATCTGATCTTGGATGAGTCATTTATAGCCATGATAAATTATCTGCCCACATAAAGTTTATTGCTGACAATTCCGAGTAACACAAAATAACATTTTGGCGTTAAAGAAAATAATAATATGATCTTCAAGTAGACAGAAAGTTTGCAAGTAACAAAGTATATCGATCAGTGACATATAAAATACTTTTTGTTAAGTCGTATCGCTTTAGCTTTTATCTTGAGAAAAAGTTTCAGATTTACGAGATTTTATATTTAGGTTTTATCTACAGTCGGAATTTTAATCCTTTTCGTTTCGAGACGTCCACAAGAAATGAAGGAAGATTGAAGATAGACGGGAAGAAATGTTAATGTTGCTTGTATTTGTTCGGTATTCCTAAGTAAGATGAGTATGTTATGTTATAGCTAGTATGGGTATAAATGAAACAAAGAAATAAAAGAACCTTTATGCATCGTTCCACCTTTTATCTGTCGTTTATTGTTATTCACGCTTGCTCGTAAGTCGCGTGTCCTTCCTTGCCGCAGTCTTGATATAAGAAGAAAAGAGATCATGGCTGCGATATATTATCTTCAGCAAGGATTTTATCAGTACCTATTTATTTATTACAAGGCAACTACAATAGGTAACAATCACAGTATATCACTAGATTCACATTATAGGTTTACGCACGAGTGTAAGTTTTAATTTTCCGAAATTAGATGTTTCGTTCAAGTCCTAGTTAAGGTACCTGGCTGTGAAGGAAGCTCTTTGATCAGGCAGTATTAGAACATTGAATGGTCATTATGGTCTACTTATTATATAAAATTTTGTTGCGAGGAGCCTGCTTCTTCATGCTTTGTTAACATAGTCCTTTAATTTGTATTTTACAAAAAGAAATACTTAAAATATTAAGTACGTATTTTAGAAACAAAAAAATAATTAAACTACCCACAGTAACTGGAGCCAATCGTGTACATCAGAGCTCGGTAGTACAATGCGTAATCAGTCTATAAAGCACCCTCTGCTGGAACCCAGGCCTCCTCTCGGTGAAAGAAAGTGGGCCGTAATCCACCACGCGGGCCCAGTGCGGGTTGGTAGTACATTGACCATCGCGCAGCTCTACGAGCGATCGAAGCGAAATTGATATAATTGTAATAGCTCCACTTTACTCACTTAAATTCCTACAATTGACATAAAAATAGCCAACCCTTAAATATATTTTTCTTTAAATAAAACAGCAAAACTTAAATTACATTTATTATATAAACAGAAGTAGTTACTTAGTCCTCGCATAAACTAATTTCATAAATAGAATACCTGTGGAGCAGCCTAAAAAAAAATGTTTACTTGCCCAATTGGTATGACCTCGACATTTAAGTGGAATTTTATCTCGACGGAAACTTAATATTTGTTTACTGATCGCACGGACATTTTCCTTTCATTTGTTTAACATTTTATTTATACACTAGCCGCTTCCCGCGGACCCGCCCGCGTGGACAATAATTCTTTTAAAAAAATAAAAATACCCTAAGTAATGCCTTATAACATCAGCTATTTGTCAAGTCCCATCAAAATCGGTCCTGCCGTTTCGGATCAGACAGACATACAAACAGAAGAAAATTTTCAAAAAACATCTGCGTACATAAATTTGGACACCAGTTATCTCAAAATTTTACCATCGCATTAAGCGTACAAATTAAGCAGAAGACATCTTCATTTAATCAACTACCTAATGAGGTACAAAGTTAAAAAATATTTAGAGGTGCCGATGAAACAGTCGATAATGTTCGCATAGGTCGAATTTGCAAATTGTTGAAATATTTAAAACAATATGCGATAATCGAATTTATTAACTGGTTTAAGTCATCCTACCACTGCCTAACCTCCCAGCGAGCGATCCATCACACGCTAGGCACCCAGGTCGTCATGCCCAGGTCCTAAGTCGCGGAGCAGCTTTTGAGATTTTAACATGACTCACGGTCTACTCGCTGATCACGGTTTTGAAAATGGTTAGTAAACTTCATCAATTAGGTTTACCCTCTTTGATGTTTTAGAAAATTTGGTTACATCAAAAGGTAAAGTATTAGGTACCCAATGGAAAGGCAATGAAGGCCATTCAATTTGAGAGTTTAGAGAAAAGTAATATTTAGTGAGGAATTCTGGGAAATTTTCAAAAAAACATAAATATTAGGTTTTTACGAATCCCATGGATTTTCACCTAGGCTTTACTTAATCACGTCCTAGAAGGAATATGTCAAATTATAAGTCACCCTATATACTTTCAATTATGCATTTAGTAAAAACCTGTTATTTTGACATTACAAACAGAAACTTCAATCTTATTTATTTGTATGTATAGATGAGAAAATATTAATAAATATCTGCGTCTTCATGCTTCTTATGAATTGTAAAACAGAAACGTTGTTGTTGTAAGAACGTATGAAAAGATTATTTTATATTGTCATTATGTTTTATTAGTTGTTGAGTTATGATCAAGACTCGAATGGGTGGGCGTCGAACGGAGGTTTCAAACACATTAATCATAGTACGATACTTTATTGCTTCAATGGGGCGCCGATATAGGACCGTTCAATGTGGCTCAATGTGGAGCGGGCGGCCCGCGCCCGCCGCGCGTCTTTCCTGCTCCACTGTTACGTTTTTGTATTGTGTTTAGCAGGTCACTTCAGTTTCATCGGAAACCTTTTTTTCCCAACTCATTGTCGTGTTTATTTCTAAAGAAAACGATGCATTCAAATGCTTGTGAAGTAATCTTTGCTTTCTGCGCCTCTTTTAAGAAGTTATTGATATAACTTCAGTCAATTGACGATATTTAATAGAGCAAGTGCTTAAAATCTATTTTCGAATCTATACATATTACCTAAATTTGAGTTAAGGCTTAGACTTTGGGCGCAGTGTAAGCTGGATCGAAACTCAACGTCTGTATTTTACAGTAAACATTAGGTACTAAGAGCGTGGATTCACGATTTCACCGCTGCATGTGGTGAAAACCAACACAAGGCATGAAACAGTAGTGATATACCCATTACCCATTCGAAGTTAATGACTAACTTCGGAATCCAACTTATTTAACTTTTAAGTACTTATTATTCTATAATAATACTATACACACTATACGAGTATGTATATTCGAACAAATTCTATAAAAAGTGTAATTGCATGATAAGTTGTACCAATAAGGTTTCAGTTTATGATATCTACAGGAAATAAGTTTTGTCGCCACGTACACAGTGTGGCGGGTCATAACTGAAAGTAAATTCGTGTCATAATCTGGAAATTGAAATATGAGATGATTTAAGAAGTATCTGTTTTGTTGTTTACATTTAGTTTCTTCCAAAAAAGCTTCGTTTTTTACGTACATTGCGTGTGATTACGCCTAATATAGGCGCAGTATGGTGTCCGAAACACCATCGATCGGCGAGCTAAGTACTAAATTATGTAGCTTCCTTACAACCACTTGGGGATATTTATACCAGCATCGATGAGCGGGTTGAAGGGTCATGTTAAAAACCTAAAGGTCACGCTTATTTAAATAGCGCTTGTAGGTAAACATCTGCTATAATAAACTGTTAGAGTTCCTAATAAACATGTAGCCGCGACGTCATACGATATTACGTAAGGGTCATTAATTAATTATGTGTATGAGTGTAGGCATTTTGGTAAGTTATTATTACTTTTCTTATAATAATTTAACAGCAGTTTTATTCTAGGAGGTCAGTGAAACAGCGAACTATGTGAATAAATTAAAGTCGCTTTCAACAACTATGAATTAATTGACATAGTACACAAGAGTAACTGGTACCTACCTATTATTAGTGAACGCCTACGATTGTTGTGGTAGACGCAGTAGATTAGGGTACGGAAACATTAGGCAGGTAAAGGAGAATTTCGTCTTTGTTTTTACAATGAGAATCGAAACTTGCTAATAAACCCATCCGATATTACCATAATCTAAATAAATGTGTTATATAAAAATACCAGAACATTGTTTTATGCAAACAAACACAGTTAGAATATACATGAATGTATTTATCCAACACATTATGGATAAGCCTAACAAAGGGTTATGATTTGGCCAATCTTGTATGTATATTTGTGTTTACCCATCAAGGATGAATGAGCAATTTTTTCCTATTCCCTTGCCTCAAAGCATCTACCATATAAATGACTAAATAGCGGCTAGAATATCGATGTGAGCTTTGTGCGTCATAGGCGAGCAAATCAATGTCTCGAATTTATTTATGTTGCTATGAACACAGCTTTAATGTATTATTTTATTTTTACCTTCGAAATAAATACTATTTAACGTTTACGATTGAATAAGCATCTGTTTTAGAAATTTGATAATTGGCTCCATAATATAAAATATATGATTGATTGAGTTCTGTGAACAATATGCGATTGGAACATGCAATTACATTTATTTCTTTTTGTCCAGAGAAGTCAGCAGAATGGTTCTATTTTCCAAACTTATGTGTTAATATTCATACATTATAGGGGTAAAGTACTTAAGCTGACAGTGCAGTCGGTCGGCGCTGAGTTAAAGTTCGATGCCAAGAGTCGGAGATGCCAAACAATAGGCAATATGCCGCTGCAGCTCCGTGTCTGTGTTATAGTTCCGCCTATTGCACTGTCGAACTCCCGCGCCGGAAGTCGTTGTGCGCCATGTGGCGGCCGCGCCCGCGCCTCCCGCGGCCCGCGCCACTCGCGCCTCGATACTCTCTATACATGCCATAAACTACATCATGAACACACTTTATTGCCTCTCAAACTTGGTTTTAAGCTATTACAATTTAGTATTTCAAATAAATTGAGGCAAGTTTATTAGAAAACGATGCCATTCGCCGTTTAAGAAGTAATTTTCTTCGATAAATTAGGAAGAAACATATACAAACAAATATTACTTGAAATATTTACAAGTATCTGACATTTTATTTTCTAAAGCTACAACAATTCTGTTGAAAGCTATTCGCAATAGTTATTTAAAATTTTATGAGATAGCCCACAATGGGATGTTTTTGTGTCTGAAAGATTTCATTATAAATGGCAATAATTTGGCTTCGAAGTTGAAAGTTAATTGTGATGTCAGCACTTGTAGAAGCTGTCGCGTGGTGGGTATAGGGCAGGCGAGGGCGATGTATTAGCGAGTGGCGAGTGGCGAGCATCCGACCGCAATTTATGCCTCGGCTGTGGCTGGCGCGCCGCCAGACTCCGCCGACACACTCGTTAGCTCCTGAAGCAGCCCACGATCTAATAGTTTTGTCGTCTTTCAGAGACCATTTAATCTGCTTGTTTATATTTGTTGCAACTGGAACTCGAATACAGGTCATTTTACGGTGCTTACGTTTTCTTCTGCTTCTATCGTATCGCTTATAGATTCGGAAACTACGTACACGACGTATGTGTACATGCTATGTACATACATATAACTATCGAGGAATATTAATTAACTATGTAATTTAATTTAACATTACACAAAATACGTTCTATGATTCAAGTTTACAAGTCTAAATACGATTATACAGTATTCGTAGCGTTTCGTAGCAGCGTGCTACGAAGCGTCTACGACGGTAATATCTGTTAATTTTATCCCGAAACTAATCTCATAAGTTGTCTGTTATGGTAATTTTCATTGTGGTATAGACTTATCTGCTTACTGTAGCTTAATAAGTCTACCAAAATGTTTACGTTCTTATTTAGTTTTAAGGTACGAGTATGTTCACCTCTGTGCACTGTGTAGCGAACGTAAAACTTCATTATGTTTATGTAAAAAGTTTTCATACTCTTAAATATGGTTAAATTGTGTGAATTATTAAGGTGTATTAAGTGAGTGAAAAGTAGATAGGGCTCCGGCATAAATCTGGGTGACCCTCGTCAGTCACCCAGCATTGCTCGCTTCTGCGACACAATGAGCCGATATCCAGATAAACTGCCATGTTATGTGAAATTCTTCGGAACTACCATTTGTTACCGTATGAATGGTATGTATGTATATAATGAAACTTGTTCAATGGAGTCGGGATAACCAAAATTGCTGCTGGAATGTAGCAGTCCCAATTAAAAAACAAAATCCATTTTTTAACCATTAAAAAGTTTTGTATTTTTTTATTGTTAGCGGGTCTATACAGTCAGGGACACGTATAAGTATATAAGTACATCTCAAGAACATTTTATAACTGCTCAAACCTCGGAGAATTTTTTAAAATTCGGTAGTAAAGTTATTCCAGTTTTCCAGTTACTGGGCAGTTACCAAGTTTCCATTGGCTATTAATAATTTAACTAGAACGTAGTATTTTAAAGCAAGTTATTTTTATTTTTAATGGTGCGACAATAAGCATGTTTATACAGATTGATGGCAGCAATAGGCTCCAATTTGTCGAGTGCTTGTGTTACGGTGCGGCTTTTAAATTACTCGACTAATTGGGTAGATCACGGTGATTTTAGGCCGTACTGTAAGCCTTAATTGGGGTTTCAGGTGTAATCGTCGATCGTCAGATACGTCGAAGTTGAGCTAAAAATAAACTTTATGGATGCGTGCGTGAGGTTTCGAATAACTAAAACGGTACAAAACGGGGCCGTTTCCCTTTCGTTGCTATTCTTGTTAAATTTTATTTTTACCCCTTAAGTAGGTTACAGACCAAGTGACTTAAGTGTGTTAATAAGTTCAAACATAACAAAGTTTTTGAGGGCAAATTGTTTTAGTTTTTACACAAGCGCTATTGTTGCGAAATATTTACAGTAAGTATAAACACACATTCTACTTGAAGCAATGATATGTCCTATTAGCGGTATTTCCTTTCTTTGTAGAAATTGAAGTGATACACTAACTAGTAGACTAGTAGTGAGGCAAAGATAAAGAAAATGAACAGGTTGCTACGTATATCAGCGTGAGCAAGTTTCAAATAAGGACTTAATTAGACGTGCACGGTTTTCCGCACTAAGAATAGACGCTCCTATTCCCGTGTGTGTCGTAAACTGCGGGTAAGGTGTTATAATAAGGTGACTAAGCAGTAGTACCAAGTCTTCCGACCTATACATGTTGAGCTGGATCTGTATAGGTTGGGTTGCAACAGCGTAAATCTGAAACTCGAGATATCATAGATGGCGACACTATGACCGATACCGGCTTAGTGCCGAGATAGTGGGTTGTCTCTGGTCGCGGTTGTGACTGTGAACCCAGGACTATTGCTACAGGTTGCTTTTGGTACGAGTATTCTTTAGTTTTGATGCAATTAACGTAGACTTGACCCATATACGGAGAAATAAAATATAACAGAATTGATATGATGGGCCTGACTGGATGACAGCTACACAAAATGCCGATTTTGTAGTATCTATCTAGCTAAATCTAAGTTTTCAAATTGTTCATTCAGGAAATTTAGAAGTTTTAACTATCATTGACTTTAATCCAAGAGGAGCTCGTGGCTAAGTAATAACTGCTGCACGGGTCGATCCGTCAGGTTAAGCTACGCTTGCCGGGGTTGGTCTGTGGATGGGTGACCATCTTTACATACCGAGACTCCTCCGTGCCTCGGAAAGCACGTTAAGCCGTTGGTCCCGGTTGTCATTCGTGGATCTTTGACAGTCGTTACGGGTCGTCAGAAGCCCGAAAGTCTGACAAACCAGTCTTACCAAGGGGTATTACCCAGTTACTGGGTTGTGGAGGTCAGATAGGCAGTCGCTCCATGTAAAATACTGGTATTCAGCTGCATCCGGTTAGACTGGAAGCCGACCCCAATATAGTTGGGAAAAGGCTAGGCAGATTGATATTGACTTTAATCCAATGTCTTAAGTACTACTTACTAATATATGTTACCAAAAATATCCTGAAACATTATCTAAGCACCCGGCTTACCCACGCACATATTTGCTTATTGACGTGTCCCTACAAGAAATATTATGTTGTTTACGTGATCGCTGACTTTACTACGTTCAAACAGCTAAGCGATCCCCAGAAAATAAACGTATTTCTTACTCTATTTACTTGGAGAGTTACTGACTTCGAGGAACTAATTCGCTTTAGTACCTACCTATAGGTAAATGTCATATGTAGGTAATTTAAATGATGAGTGCCTGTAGCTCGCAGGTTTGCACGATGCTCGAAGGAAGTAAAAAACAGTCTTTTCAGAGCGTATTGCACCTGTTTTTATTCGAGCGCCCTGTGGGCTAACTATACTCAAAAGCAGTAGAGCGCCCTACGAGTCCAATTCAACAATCCCTACAGGGTGTTGTTGGGGCTGCCTCGGTACTGCAGTGCATCAGGGATGTTCGCTGAGTCGCGCATTGACTGCTTCTATGCGACGATGCGGAAACGGTGCACATCCTTGGTACGCAGGGTCCGTGCCAGCTCCAACACCATCTTGAAGATGATGGCTGAGAGGTTTGACTGTCACTACATTAACCATTGCTGTATGCTTAATGTAGTGAAATTGTGTGTTGTGTTTTGTCTTATTTATCTTTATTTAATGTACCCATCTGATTATTATTATTTGTATTTTATGATCCAATTGTTGATTGAAATAAATGAATTGATTGATTGATTATGCTTCTGTAGAAGTGCAAGACTCCGGTGCAGTCACGAGCAATGGTGTCAACAAATGGTGAAATTGATGAGTTAATTTAAGAAGAAGCTCTCGTATTTCATGAATGTTCGTGGTTGTTAGACTAAGTTTGACAACTTAACTTGCAGGGATAATGAAGTTAAGTATGTTTATATGAACAGATACATTCTATTTTGTATCAAATGTTGAGATGTAGAGATAATACTAGATAATAATGTGGTACCTAATTGTTAACCACACAGAATTAGTTAACTGACTATTAACCGATTAATTAATATGTGTAGGCGGAGCAATACATTAAAGATCACAAACACATCGGGTGATTGCATCCCACTCGACGCATCACTGTCGTGCTAGTGATATAGCTTATATGTGAACAACATGTTGGGGAACGTTGCCGATTTGAATCAGTCAAAAAAAAACACCGAATTTTGAATTCGGAATATTTTTATCCAAGCTTCTCGGAATTGTTAAATATTGAAACGGGTATTGTATAATATCATGAGATGATGATCAGATGCGTTTGATAATATTTAAGATACCGGTACTTATTTGCATGAAATAGAGAAAACCTGTCACAGCATGGGTATGTCTGCAAACATAAACAGTTCAGTTGGATTCTTCTGACTATAAGATTCAAAATATGACACAAATGCACTGATGTTGTTTCGTCGCTGTATCCTCGCGGAGTAAAGTTATGCCGCCAACCTTAAGCCTCAAAAAATGGTAACTCTGAAGCTTATACTGGTTGTAACTTGACTCCGCGTTTGTAAATGCAAGCGTATGACTGCTCACGACAAAAGAGAAAACGAGCGTGAGAAGCTTTCCTGACGATGAAAAATGTTCAGCAAATATTTTTTCGGGTTTACGAGGTACCTATACTTTAACGATTTGGCTAGTTACGGCCGGTACGTTAGTTATTATAACGTGTCGCGATCTCATGTCGAAGTTTGGTCGGCGGGGCGCGCGGGGGGCTCGAGCACCTGCGCAGGATGCACCCGCGTGCAGTCAGCGCGCCAGCCAGTCTGGCGCCTATCAGCCGCCCCCGCACGCCCCTCCAGCCACCCGCTTCCCTTCCCCGCGCTCACCGTACGACTCCCACGCCCGCGTTTGTTTTCAACTTTGATTGATAATTTGTTATTGGAGTGCGTATAACGTTTCGAAAACACTACTACGTTACACTCAACTGTACTGTAAGTAATCCTGATAATAGAGAGATGCCATACCTACTTGCAATTGCAGCAATAAAAAAACTTATCACTTAATGTAAATAAGTAATTAGGATTTTAAATATTTTTTGAATTTAAGAGATTTTAGCAAATACTCGCTCTCGTCCAGCTTAATGTAATATACTTTTTATGTTTTTATTAATTTTAACCATGTATAATAATAACCATATCTTCAAAAAAAAAAAAAACTGTACCTACTCAATGAGTGTTGTAATAAGTGTAGCCTTCCACGTAATTGCTATAAGTACTTACTCGTATCACCCTAAGGTTGAAAGTCACTTGCACGTCATAGAACGTCAATATCTATTTTCACTTTAAGACTAATGAGACAGTCAGATACGTAGTTTCAACCTTAGTGAAGTTTTAGTTTACTAGGGTTTTAGTCAAAATTAGTAAGCAATTACAAGACCGACTATACTTATAACAATACAATTGGCAAAAGTCAGACGAGATTTTCTTCTAAAGATTCTATTAAAATTAGAAATATCTAGGTACCTACTTAAAATAAATAGGCTCACCCCCTATTAAATAGGACTTAAACCCAACTGGCAAAATGTGGGTGTACTATAAAACCCTCTGCCTGACCTTTTAGGGATTATCAGCGTGATGTTATGTTATAAAATCAGTGTTGTTTTATTCTGAGAATATAATTAAGCGTGCTTATGAATGCCGTTGCCAAACATTTTGTGTAAATGAATCTCTTAATACTACTTAAACTAAACGTAAAAAATACAAAATTTTTTGATATTAATTTAATACTCCTAGCTATACTAGTAAGTACGTAGAGTGTTCTGATGTTTTGAGTATTTTAATTTATAAGTATATTAAAGTTAAATATACCACGCATCTGAAAACGTAAAGCTGCCTCGATCCTTCCAATTACGTTTAAATATTCGTATTTTCATGTAGGTTAGGTACCTAATTTATTTAGGTATATTACCTATCTTATATAAAATACCAGCTCCTGACCCATCGCGTAGCATCGCATCGCCCGCCTGTGCTATTACTTCGTTTTCGCTTAGCGTTATTTCTCTGTATTTTTTTCTTTTTGCTCACCTCCAAAGGGTTCACGCTACCGTCATGTAACATAGCATATAACCTTTCTAAAGAATTGGGCTATCTAGTGCAAAAAGATTTTTTCAAATCCGGCTGGTAGTTCCGGAGATTACTCCCTAATTCTTTCTATTCTAATATAATTATATATATATATATTCAAGTATATAACCCTAAAAACATCAACAAACATCGTGAATATCGTGAGGAAACCGGCATGCGTGAGAGATATTTCTCGACGGCATGTGAAGCCAAGTCAGAGGGCCGTGGGCGGCATAAAAACTCTGATACCAGATTAGTCACTAACCACACGAAAAATAAGAAGATCAGAAATGAAACAATATACTAAAACAAATAAGATAAACATTGGGAAAACATATTATATCAGTGATCAAAGCAACGACGTGTATGCAAAATTCTTCCAAATGTTTCTAGCAGCCACCTGAATACCGAAAAACATGCCTGAAATGATGGTAGATAACAATAAACATAGATTGCATCTTAAAGGTGACAAGTGACATCAACAAACATTACAATACAGCACACACAGATCGTGTTAAACCGCTATTCGCGCATTCAGTAACCATCACATTGGTAATTACACGTGAGAAACTATGTACCGAGTAATTATGCGAGGCTTGATTAGGTACCTAATCTTAAAACACTACTTATGTAAGGTGAGCGTAATCCGTGTTAAATCGGTCGTACATAAGTATCGTGTGAACGTGTTTAACCACCGCACTGACTGATAGACTAAACTATCGGTTGCTTGTGAGTGGCCAGGGATCAAGAAAATATTAGGCGCCAATGAGGCAATACTATTTTGGATTGGTGTCTATTTCTGAGTATTTAATCGTTACTTAATGATCGCCTACGTCGACAGAATTTGTGAGTGCGGCTGTTCATTTAATTATAGTTCAGTACCTAATAGTCTCTAGGTATTTGTAAGCACCCCAGGGGAGACGTGTACCTGACGTAGGATCAACAATATATCCACACAAAACTCTGAATTCAAGTAAGAGTAAATATGAGTGCTAGCCGAAATGTTGTGTTCTATATTTTTGTTATGGGGCATAAATCAGGATTCTGTGACATAAAACGTAAATTAAAACTGGCTGCCGGACATTACGTGGGGAACAATTGAACATATTTTTATGTTTGAATATTAATTTATTTATGATACTTTATTTATTATTATATCGTGTGATAAAATTTATATATTCACAATATATTCTTTTTACGAAGTATACCGTAGTAACAACATGTAACAGGTAATAAAAATATCTACCTACATAGTTCAATATAATATGTATGATATATTGAATGAATTAGGTAAATGGATTAAGGGTGGGGTGTGACGTAGTTGACGTGACGTCAGGTAACCATTGCGCCATCACTGCCAAAAAAGTAAGTCAATTTCTTGGAAAAACAAAGTTACTTAAAATAATAACGTACGCCAAATATTTAATATACTAAAACATTTTTAAAATTACTGTTGGTTGGTAAATATTTGACGTTGGGTTTCCCCATGATATTTGAGTAAGGGAATAGGTTTATTGGATTATGTTTGAGATTCTTGAGGTACTGTTAGCTAATTTGATTCATAACGTTTTGATTCGTTTGAGAACTTTTCTTTTCTTCACAAGATTCTGGGCTTTTTCTTTTTAGATTTTGTCCGATTGTTTAGTTGTGTGTTGTGATATCATTAAATAAGTATTAACCGCGAGAATGAACTGCGCAGGGTATTGATTTCATGAATTGTGAGCCCTTCCGTCTTACCTCCATTTGATATTCCTAGCCAGGAATCATCAAATGTGCTTCTATTTTCCGCTTCTCGGGAATAGTTATGTTTACTTTCTAGATCTTTCGTGATGTTATTATTTTAAAAGAGCTTTGATTTAAATTCAGCTTGTTTGCATGCATTCTACATCAAAGTTATCCGGACGCACTGAGTTAAGCTCTAGCAGAAGTTTTTAAAAGCTACGAAGCACGTGTGTTCTCATTTCCCGCCTTTCTCTTCAGGATGCAATTTTCTTTATTTCTTGGCTGCCTACGAGAGTTTGTTTGTTTGTTTGTTAAAGTATTTTTTCTTATATTACTTTGTTCAAAATTGCTTTGTGTATTGATATTATCCAAAATTTTCATCGATCAATTACAGCAAAAATTACCACTTGGTTTGTAGTAGGTAGCCACAGAGTTTTTTAAAACTTTTTATTTGATCATTTTAACTGAGAAACTGAGCCCGTTGCGTTAAGTTTATACCTAAAGCAAAAGTATGAAGTAAGTATTAGATTGACTTATATTTTTAGTTTGACTTCGAGATTCAGTAGTCCGAGTAAACTAATGTCTGAAAAACACCAACTTTGATATCAAGCGAGATCGCACTAAAACTGTTGCCTCCTACAAAAGTTTTGTAGGCCATATATAATATATAATTATAAGTATATTATTCTCGTATCCTGGCAAGATGCCGCACTGTTCGTTATGCACAACCTGTGTACTTACAAGGCCTTCTTGAAGTCCTCAAGAGCGCTAGAATATCATTGGTTTGAAGCCAAATACTTGTTCCTTTCCTTCTACGCGATTTGTAAAGTTACAGAACCTGATTTTCATATTCTCTACGAAAGCTTATTATTACTCATTTTACGTGTCTCAAAGTATAAGCACCCAGAATTTGCTTTTGTAATATTAAGATACTTTAAAAACATAACATGAAAAGCTCATTTTCATTTGAGCATTTCAAGGGTATCATTTAAGAATTTTATAGAACGTACCTATTCGCCAATACTCCGTATAAAGTATTTAAAATAAAAGACATAACGCTTTGTTAACTGTAGGTTCCTACGAACTATTTTTCTAAAACGTTGACTCTATTATTCAGGAACGTTTTTCATATTTCCACGAATGTTTTTAGCTCGTATTTTATTCATGCCCAGCTAAGGGATTATATACTTTTGAACCTCCTTCAAAAGAGGTTTTAATTTTCAAAGTTTATTGTTATTTTTTAAGTGCATTTTTAATGGCCCATGGCAGCCTAGATTAAAGAGCTTGGAATCCTGACAGACTAATGATTTAAAAAAATAAAAAAAGCTAGTTTAAATACGACAAATCGAGCTTTAGAAAGCATAACACATATACTCGTACAAGTGCAAGTAGCCACAAAAGTATGTGGTCTGTCGCAGAGGAAATATGGTAGTAGAACGAATGATTCTTGGGTAGATGGTGAAGTTAATGAGGTTGTGAGGAAGAAGAAAGAGGCCTGGCTTAATCTGTTAAAATAAGATGAATTAGGCAATGAATGTGGCAGACGATTTGGAAAGAGTGAAGAAGAACTAAACTGATGGGAAAACGAAAGTGAAAGAACTAGAAAACAGAAGAAGAAAGAGAAGATAAAAGATTATAAAACAGAAGAAAAGTATAACAGGAAATTCTCTGATAACTAATTCAGGGCCAATGTTAAGCTGTTCTGGAAACAGGTTAGATTGGCTCGCAGAGTGACAGGAACATCGAGTATGGATGTTATAAGAGCAAAAGATGGAGGTTTACTAAGCGAAGAATGTAAGGCCTTGGAACCCTGGAAGGGATACTTTGAAAGTTTATTTAGTTGTCAGGATAGTATGGAAGGAGTTGGTAACTGGGCGGAAGTCAGTTTTGCAGACCCAAGCTCAGATGC
Source organism: Xanthia togata (assembly GCA_963853775.1). NCBI lineage: Eukaryota > Metazoa > Arthropoda > Insecta > Lepidoptera > Noctuidae > Xanthia > Xanthia togata. The sequence continues at coordinate 14,664,216 of OY970803.1, forward strand.
AAATAAGGGAATGTAATAGAAATAGGTGAGATTGTAAAAGTGTTGAAAGGGATGAAAATTGGGAAAGCTACAGGGTATGACAGAGTGTCTGCTCAAATGCAGAAAGTCGGTGACGGAGTGGTAGCAAGTCTGTTGTGCCGGATCTTTAATATGTGTAGGAGATTTGGCCTTGTGACGGATGAATGGTGTTTGGCTGTAATAGTACCATTATGTAAGGGAAGAGGCACTCAGCAAGAGTGTAAAAACTACCGCGGTCTTTTGACTGTTGTCGGCAAACTGTATGCGAAGGTATCTATTAATAAATATAGTGATAAGTGACCGATGAGAAAAGATGGGATGTGCAAGCAGGATTTAGAGAGGGAATGGGCTTTATGGATCAGATCTTCTCCTTAAGGTGCATAAGCGAAAAACACTATACTACTATACTTATCACTTGCTTAAAAAACGGTGAAGAAAAACATCGTGAGGAAACCGTCATGCTTGAGTGATATTTCTCGATATGAAGCCAAGTCAGAGGCCCGTGGGCGGCATAAAAATTCTGACACCAGGTTAGTCACTAACCACACAAAAAAGAAGATAGGCGAAAAACATCTGGCAAATTTGCCTTGGAGAAGGCTTATGACCGGGAAAGAAATGTGGTTGGAACTATCCGTGTATGGTGTGGACTGATGATTGGTACGGGCACTGAAATCTTTATACAAGGATGATTCTAGTGCTTGCTTTAGGACAAATGACAATGATAATACACAGACTGGTTCTTCATCTCAAGGGGTGTTAGACAGGGCTGTGTAGCGTCACTGTGGCTGTTTAACTTGTACATGGATAGTTGTCTGATAGATTTGAAAGAGGGTGAGTGTGGATTAAGGATGAATGAGATGTTACTTGCATCGTCAGCAAAACAGTTGACGGCACGGTTGGCGCAGTGGTTAAGTAATTGACTGCTGCGCTGCATGTCACGGGTTCGATCCCCGCACGGAACAAATATTTGTATGACCTACAATTTAGTTGTTCCGGGTCTGGCTGTTTGTGTATGTGAGTTTAAATGTATGTAAACGCACCCACGATACAGGAGAAATTCCTAGTGTGGGGCAACGTTTTTTAAAAAAAAGAAAAAGAAAGAAAGAAACTTGCAAGACATGGTGACTGTGATGGATGAAGCTCAGAAGATGAAAGGGATGAATATAAATATGAATGGCAAAGGTCATGGTGTTTGAAAGACAAAAGGATGTATCGGTGTGTGATTTGAAAATAAATCATAAGAGTGTGGAGCAAGTAAGTGAGTTTGTATATTTGGGGAGTCAGGTTACAAGGGATGGAAAGATTGATGAAGATGTGGAAGGGAGAGTAAATGCGGGAAATAAAGTGAATGGTGCTATACATGCGCATTGACCAACCATTCTAAGCCGAAAAAGGCTCGACTTGCTGTTTACAATAATGGGGTGTTGGTGCCTACGCTTATGTAAATGTGAATGTTAGGTGTAGCAAAAGAAGCATGAAAGTAGAATAAATGCTGTGTAAATGCGTTCCTTGCGAATTATATGTGGCGTGCGTGACTATGAATGATAGGCTGAAAAATGATGTGATATGGCAACGGTGCGGCTTAAAAGAAGATGTAGGGACAAAAATTGAAAAGAGTATGTTTAGATGGTTTGGTCATGTTAAGATGATGAATGATAGGAGACTAACAAAAGGTATTTGTTAGTCAAAATACAGGGATGTGAGTGACTTCTGCTGGACATTCAAAAGATACAAGGCAGATGTGAGTAGAAACGCAGGGAAGGGACGCCCTAAGAGGACATAAAGTGACCTAATTGGTGATGTTCTTCAGAAAGTTCAGGTGCGTAGGTAGTACTCGCAACCGGCGCGCGTGTATGACCAGACGTATGAACGTAAACGAAGCAAAAGGAGTATGTAAGGAGCGTAGCAGTTAATAGTATAGGATTTTTTGGTAATTATTAGTATTCTATAGTCTCTGCCTATCTCCATGGTAAAAAGGCGTGAGTTTATGTATATAAAACATATACCATTGTGCTAAGTAAGGATTATTTTGCTATCCTTAATCTCAATTTACATTTATTTAAAGACTGCCTCGTTGGTCTAGTGGTCGCAAGCGCTACTGCTGAGCATGAGGTCCTGGGTTCGATTCCCGGGTCGGGCAAAGTGATATTGGGTTTTTCTATCTGGAATTTCTCAGTAGCAGCCCGAAGTCTGGATTTGTAGTCAGCCCGGTTGATGGCAATAGGCTCGCCCCCTATTACATGGGACTTAAACATAGCTAGCGAAATGTGGGTGTACCTACTACAGGTACACCTCAGTCTGCCAAACCCTCCGGGGAAACGAGGTGTGATGTTATGTTTTATATGTTATGTATTTAATTTCAAAGTAATAATTAAAAAGTTATTAAGTACGTTTATTTTTTGTTCCGTGAAAAGGCGAAACTTTCAAGGTGTTGGATATCACTTTTTAATAAGGTCTATGCAAAAGTGATTTCCTGCTTATTTTCAACCGACTTCAAAAAGGAGGAGGTTATCAATTCGGTTGTATGTTTTTTTTTTTTTTGTATGTTTGTTACGCGATTACTCCGCCAATTATGAATTGATTTTGATGATTCTTTTTTTGTTTGGTAGGGAATACTTAAGAAGTGGTCCCATATAAATTTGGTCAAGATCTGATGAGGGGTTTTTGAGTTAGCTTCAATAATACGTATTTTTCCCATCTAGTATATGTGGACGATATTCTAATAGTTCCTGTCACTGTAATTTACATAGCAGGTAATGGGTATTCAAATTTTTGTGGGGGTTTTGTGTAGGTACCACAACTAAAAAGTGAAAAATAAAAACTTTTTTACAAAAAATAAAACCGACTTCCAAAAAAAACACTACAAAGTAAAAAATAACTTTTATTTCGGAAGTCGGTGGCAAAAAACGAAAATAAAACCCCAAAGACACCGACTTCCGAAATAAAAGTTATTTTTCACTTTGTAGTGTTTTTTTTGGAAGTCGGTTTTATTTTTTGTAAAAAAGTTTTTATTAAATGAAAACATACAGTGATGTGAGTGACTTCTGTTGGACATTTCAATAGGTACTGTTTCTATCTATTGATATTTACTTAAATGCATATTTTAAACGTCTAATTTGGTTGATCTATTCTCGGAATGTATCTTTTTGATCTTTAAAAGAAGATTTGATATTTTGTAGTGTTAAGTTTTTTTTTTCTTTTTGTTATGTGTTTTTGTGGTGTACAATAAAGTATATATAAATAAATAAATAATAAATCCCGTAAAAAGATGTGAGATCTAATGTAAAACCAAGGTCTGATAATTTATTCAGTACCTATCTATTTGTCATCTTTATTTCTTTAATAAATAGAATGACTTGAAAATCGCACACGGCAATAAAATCTATATTCCACTTACAACAAAATTTGACAAACCCACCTTCAATTTACTAATAAAGGTAAATTATTAATTATTAATTTTCTTAATATTGTTTACCATTTTGAAACACCTAATTTCAATTAATCATGAAATATTACACATAACATAACATAACATCACACCTTGTATCCCCGAAGGGTTGGGCAGAGGTGTATAGTAGGTATACCCACATTTCGCCAGATATTTTTAAGTCACATGTATTATGGGGCGAGCCTATTGCCTATCGAAATAAATATAAAAAATAAAAAACGCGGAAATATTGCGTGGAAATATTATTAGTACCTATAAACCATTTCATCGAGACAGTTTATCGACTGTTCCATGCACAGAGAACGCAGACCCCTCGGCGGCCGCTGCGAGACGGCATTTTTAACACTTTCCATTCAAACCGCTGTGTTAGTACGCGTCACAGTTTACTCATATAAAGTGCAAAATTACAATTTTTAAATTCAGACACCAATATTATGAATAATTGCGTCTCTAATCGCTGCGGGGTGCCCCGCGGCAATCCTCTGCTCTGTGGTTCCATCGTTGCAGTTCGCAATGTACACATGAACTACAGTGTAGTAAAACCGTTCGCTACAGATTGTAAGCTGCATATTGCTAGGCTGTGGAGTGTGGGCTGGTTTATATGTCAACGTCGTATACATCAACCGCATGTCGTTAGTTTTGCGGACGTATTGTTTAACTTTGTGAATGGGACTACTGGCAGTGGGCACACTGTTTAACTTTTCATCTTGTCATGCTATTGTTTTTGTTAACGTAATTTTTTTACTACATCGTTTTGATTTTTTGATCAATTCATTCGAGTTCCAAACGAAGAAAGCTGATCAAAGTATTATATGTTTACTTTATTGTCAACGAAGTCTTTTTTTTGATATAGTGACAATAAATCTTTTATTGTATTATGTACAGATACACGTGGGAACTAATAACCTTAGTTCATAACCATTAAATACAAGGTAATTTCGGCTTATTGTATTATTATAGTAGTTCCACGGAAGCCTAGCGAGCATATTAATGTTATTGTAATTTAGCAATAAACTTAATTATCGGCTCAATCTCAAACACACACTAGATACACTCGACTGCTATTTCATAGTAACAATTAAATAACGTCAATGTAATTAGTTTAGTCTTACCGTCTTATGTTATACTAGATACTAGCCATATCATAAGGATTATTAATAATATATTATATTATTATTAATAATATTCGTATAATGGGTGCCTTAGACTCCATTGTAAAGACACCAAGTAAATGAACAAAACAATTTTTTATTTTTTATTTAAGCTCGATATCGAAACACCCACTTCTAAACTGAGGGATTTAGTTAAAATTAATTTAATATCGCATTAAGGCAACCTATAAATGGGCACGCCACTATTGCGGCGATAAGTCCCCTCTTTGAGGAGTGGTTAGAGAGGCGCCACGGCGTCCTCACCTTCCGCCTGACGCACCTGCGCCAGGCGGAAGGTGAGGACGCCGTGGCGCCTCTGGAAACAACCATGGCCAGTGAGGAGCTCCTCACCGGACACGGTTGTTTCGGGAGGTTCCTGTTCCATATCATTCAAGAGGAAACGCCCGGGTGTCATCACTGCGTGGATCGCCCGGAACATACGGTGGCCGGTGGAACATACGGTGGAGGTCTGCCCGGCTTGGGCAGAGCACCGCCGTGTCCTCGTGGAGGCGATCGGTGGCGGGGATCTCTCGCATCCGGCCCTGATCCAGGCCATGGTACGGAGCGAAAGGGCATAGGAGGCCGTCACCTCCTTCTGCGAATCAGTAATGCTCCCGAAGGAGGAGGCGGAACGCGTGAGGGAGAGGCAAAATTCGCGACCTCACGCCCCTAGCCACCGCAGGAGAAGACGCCTTGTGCGTCGGGAATCAATAGCCGATTCCGTGGCCCCTGGTAACGTAAAGGCAACTGAAGGAACACGGCTGGGTTTCAGTCAGACTGAGACAGCTTTTTTTTTTTTTTTTTGATTTGCCAATCAAAAAATAAATAAAGGAAAGGCAAGCTGTAAAGGTCGATTTAATGTGTTATAATAATAAACAAATAAATCAATGTAATTCTCGCAATATAATGTACCTCACTGTATAATGATCCTACTGCGTCAGGGATACTGTGTGACTGTGTCGCCATATGTACGTAGTGTTATGCGAATGTCAACTTCACACTACTGTACAGCCTGATATACCATCACTTACATTTACGTCCTACGCAGGTAATGAATACATGCGCTGCTCTGATTGCATGTTACATCATCTGGCCTATTAAACGCCGCTCCATCCAATTGCCTTGCCTTTAACCACACATCCGAATGAATGTTTTATTTTATTTCGAAAGTACCTCACTTAATAGCACTTAAAGAATAATGAAAATGTTTTGGCTTTCATTTTATCAAACTTCCGCTATTTTTTCAAAGGATATTTTCCAAAACTTAAGTCGTTATAGAACAGTGACGAAACACTGACTTGAAACGGCTTCAGAGTATAAAAATACCTATAAGATATAATGTGTTTAAATAAGGAGCTCTTTAGTAACTATAATCATTTAAAATAAGCGACAGAAAAATGTTCAAATTATGAGCGCTTACAAAGGCTCAACATGAAAAGATAATTGTTGGACAGATGAGCATAATCTCATATTAATCCCATTAATATGAGTAATCTCATATTAATGAGATTAAGTCTTTGTCTGCTGTATAGATAGCAGACAGATCAAAGATAGGTTCACCAGCCTAATCGGTGGCAATCTTAATCATTTTATGGATAATAGAGTGTATGAGAGAGTATGAGTTAAATCGGTTATGTTGTGTTTTCGTGTGTGGTCATAGGACAAATATGAAATGCTGGAATAATTATTTCAGGCATACTTGTACTTTCATGTACAAAGTTGTTAAACATCAGTAGAACAACATCTAGACTTAGATTAGTAGAAAAGTAGCCCAAATTACGAATGTAGGAGAGAGGGCGAGTCCTTGAGTGACCTCTAAGAGACAAGCGTGGGCGGCCGGCGCCTCGTTGTTTATCTAACTACTAAAATGAAATTATCTCCTTTAACCTCAGCTAGAAATCACGAAAGATAAAAGGTCTTTCTACTTTTTTATTTATTTTATTAATACCCCGTTGTTCTATATAGTAGTTAGCTTAATGCAGTCTTCAATACAGCAAAATAGTCCAAATCATCACCTAATAAAAACAGCTAGAGCGGTCTCGCTATTTCCTTGAAATCCGCGTCGTACACTCGAGAGCAATGAATCCGGGTCACTTAAAGAATCCTAAAAATCTCGGAAACTAAAAATGCTAGGTTAATGCAATAAATTGTATTTAATAGACAATGTAATACTCCTTAAATGAAGGTATTAAAACTTCTTAGTTATTGTAAAGTTATATCATAAAAAAATCTAATTTGAAAAAGGGCCACTTTCGAAGATGGAACTACGAAATTACAGCATTTGGTTTTGCTTTTGTTTGTAATCTGTCATTTATGTGGGTACATAAACCATGTTGATAGTGCTCTATATTCATTATTCAAGCTGAAATTATGTCGCTTACGCCTGAAGAATGCACCAGAATACTTACAATGCTGGAAACCGGCCGGAGTCAGCGCGATACAGCCAGGACTGTCGGTGTGTCGCTGTCAACAGTACAAAGAGTTCTCCGACGTTACGAAGAAACTGGTTCTAACCTACGCAGACCAGGAACGGGCAGAACCAGGTGTACCACAGCACGAGAAGACCGATACTTGGTGAACACCATGCTTCGAAATCGCTTTCTTACAGGAACTGAACTCACAAATCAGTTTCGACGCCTCGGAGGAAGTAACCCAAGTGCATGGACAGTAAGACGTCGGCTTGCTGAATCTAACTTAAAACCCCTTAAACCTGCAAACGGCCCTAAACTGGAGCGTGGGCATCGTATTTCAAGACTAAGATATGCCCAGAGCCACGTAAATTGGAGTATTAAAGATTGGTCAAAAGTTATGTTCTCCGACGAATCAAAATTTATGCTCTACAAGCACGATGGAAGACACAGAGTGTATCGAAGACCAGGGGAAAGATTCAAGCAAGCATACATCGAAGAAAAAGTAGCCTACGGTGGTGGGTCTGTACTTGTGTGGGCCGGAATTTCTTCTGAAAGTCGCACAGAGCTGGTGATCATAGAAAACGGCTCTTTAACTAGCGAAAGATATGTGGAAGAAATCCTCAATGATCACGTTGGTCCATTTATGGTCAATTTAGGTGAGGATGCTATATTTATGCATGACAATGCCCGACCTCATACAGGTAGGATTGTGAATGACTACCTTCAAGAGATGAACATTACTCGTATGGAGTGGCCAGCGCGCAGCCCGGATATCATTCCGATCGAGCATGCTTGGGACGAGCTAGGCAGATGCGTAAAACAACGAAACCCTCCCCCAATCACGCTTCGTGAGCTCAAAATTGCTCTCACAGAGGAATGGGAGAATATTCCCCAAAATCGTATAAGGAACTTGGTGTACAGCATGCCAAACCGCGTAAACGCAGTAATGGAAGCACGAGGAGGCAATACGAAGTATTAAAATTCAAGAAAATCGTAATAAAGTTCAAAAATTTCATGTTTCCTATTTTTGTTTTAAGGAGAGATCAGCAGTTTTTTTCTTTATGTAATTTTGTGTTAATAAAATGTATGGTGACTCATATTTTTTTTACTTTCATTTAAGGAGTATTACATTGTCTATTAAATACAATTTATTGCATTAACCTATCATTTTTAGTTTCCGAGATTTTTAACATTCTTTAAGTGACCCGGATTCATTGCTCTCGAGTGTATTTCAATATTCATTGAGTTTTTATCTTTTATAGCTTTATGTTTATTCATAAGAACCTTGTATTAATTAGTAGAAGTAGGTACTTATAATTCTCTGAGAACAGTTAGATATCCCCTTTTTCTGTGTTATATTATGTAGGTACCTATATTGTATGAGTGAATTACTAGAAAGGGAGGATCAATGATCAGATATTTATTATTTCAATTAATAAACGTTAATATTGTTGAAATTGATGTTAGCGTAGGATGTATATTTGTAAGTATATTTTATGTGAATAATGCAAAACAACGAAAAGGTCCTTAAAACAATAGGTATTTGTACCTAAATGGAATGGTACTTACTTAAAACTTAGAAAGGATTTCCTGTTTTCTATTAGTTTTAATATTTTTTATATATTAAGGATTGGGACCGCCCGCGCCGGGTAGGTAAGGTTTCACAACGAATCCTTTGATCGCCTTTTGTGTGACCATTATCCGCCGAACCTTGAGCAAAACACGTAAAATAGAAGAATGTAAACCCATCATCAAAGGGTAAAAGATAAGTGTTAAAGGATATATAAGGGCAGATAACCTTTTACGCCATAACGTAATGTGTACCAAATAATTGAGGTTTAGCTCTAATTCACACAAGTTATGTATGCGATATATAATACGTCGCTTAATGAAACATGCTTATTTTTGATCCTCCTTCATTCGAAAGGAAAGTGAGACTGAAAGAAACTGACTTGAGTGGTAATATCGTATAATTTTACAGTGTTTGTAAATATGTGAGCACCATTCATCTATCACATAATTAATTTATGTCATTCCTTCATTTTTCATTCTTTTTACCTATCGTGGTATAGTAATCTTATTCTAGGTGGCATCGTCTTCACATATTATTATATAATTCATGTATACAAGATATTGTGAAAATATTTTAAAAGAGTAACGGTGGAGTTTCTTGCCCATTCTTCTCCATACGAAAACTACCTTTTGGAATGGGCGACTAGAATCAATTATTATATTTTTTTTTGTAAATGTTGACGTTCTTAAGTGCCTTTTTTGTCCCTAATTGAAATAAATTATTTGACTTTGACTTTGAAATGTGGATACTTCATGAATTACGTATCTATTTAAGTGAACGGTTTTTAATCAAGGCATGGGAGTAACCTACCTGAGCTTCTTTGAATATGATGCAAAAAAAATATTTAAAAAAATACGATGTAAATTGTATTACCATCGCTAATAGCCACGAGGGCGGAATATGATTTTAATATTTACCAAGTAAAACGCCTCCTTATTACCTTTTAACTAGATAAAATTGTAATCAGACAAATCGTACCGGTTTGTTGAAATATCATCACTACATTTTATAAAACTAATTCCCCCGCCTCGTCTGTCTGTCTGAACGCGAAAAACTCAAAAACTACCAAACGGATTTCCATACTGTTTTCACCAATAGACGGAGTGGTTCATGACAAACGTTTAAGGCGTTTCTTATTCATTAAGGTTTTGTGTAAACTGGCTGAAATAAGACGATTATTGTTCATGCCGACTGGGAGCTTTACTGGCGTGCGCCGCGTAAACCGTGAGATATATATAAATTTAAGTTCTACAAGATTATAATTATCTTAAAAAGTTCAGCATAAGAGTTCGCGATATCATCTAAGGATGTTGCCATTTGAATTTGATAAAAATTTCATTGTTATTTCCGAAGCTATTTTGACTGGTATTATATTAATCCTTCATCATCATCATTTCAGCCATAGGACGTCCACTGCTGAACATAGGCCTCCCCCAATGATTTCCAAATTGGCTGTTTGGAAGCGGCCTGCATCCAGCGGCTTCCTGCGACCTTTATTAGGTCGTCTGTCCACCTTGTGGGTGGACGTCCTACGCTGCGCTTGCCGGTATTAATCCTTATTCATTAAAAAATGTTATTAAAATTGAGCCTTTAATTTAGATTAAAATATGCCTTTACATCATATCATTTAAATGAATAGTTTAAAAGATATCACAGATTCGAAATTAATGCGTAACAAAGTAATTATGGTTGACGGCAACGCGGGCGCAGCGGTAGGAGTCAATGACCTTTTCCTCGGCTATTTGGTATGAAATCTCGGAAGTACGTTCGCGTGGGATATTTTCAGATATCCACGGGAGCGAAGCCGCGGGAAAAAGCTAGTACTATATTTTTTTATATATACATCAAGTGTAGTTTAGAGTTTCGTTTCTGTCTCTCATTCCCGTGTGAGGCTATCTTTTTCAAGCTTGATCTTACGTTTTTGAAAGAGTTTGTTTTGTTAGTTTATTTTGGTTTCACCCGCTCAGGCGTAAAGATCTCTAACATCATTTCTTGGGAGCACGTCAACACTCTCTAAGGAATACATCTCCCTTTCATGTTTCTATCTTCAGTAGAGCTTAAGGTTGTTCGTTGTCTGTTAGGATGTCATTCACGGAATAGTTTTTATGATTGTATAAGAATGTGCTCTTTGTTCGTTAGCCTCACATAGTTACTTTGTAATCGTATCCAATTTAATGTATTCAACAGTCTTGAAATGTATCTAAAACAGAGACTAATATCGTCAGTGAATACAAGCGAATTGATTAGCCACATGATTCTCCATTAACCGTGTACACTGTACACTGTTCTTAATCTAACCGTAACCGCGATCGTTTATCTCAGTCCGAAGCGAAGTGCACAGGGTAACTAAGGGCCAATTTCACCGATGAAATAAAACGTGATTAACTGAACATAAACGGCATTTTAGTTTTAATCTTAGTTTAAGGCTTGGTTTGGCATTTCACCAACAATTTTTAAACTGGTTTAGTGCTTAACGCAGTTACTGTACTAAACGCCCAATTTTGAACGTTTAACGTTTAAAACGCGATTATGCGCTTGACATAACGCGTACTTCCGCCATATTGTGTTGAAGAAGTGACGCTGATGTGATATTACTTGTTTTGAATCGCATAATTACGAATTTTTGAAATAGATAATGAGAAGAGTTTATTCATTGGCCATTGGTTAGGTCGTAGCTGGATAGGTCTCTTTTTATTTTAGACATACTGATAACACAAGTTTATAAACCAGAATCCACAAATTAAAACGTGCACTGCACATCAGAAAACAATATCCACGCAAAACGGCCAATACTAAAAATAACCTCACTTACTTTACCAAGTTGACAATTGACTTGACAACCGAGGAATACGTTTCGTTATTATGTATTTTTAGACAAATATTGCAATAGTTTTGTCAAGTTTCGGTGGAAGGTCAAAACTCAACGCGATGTTGCCGTTGTAACATGCCGTTATCTCGGTTTTCGTAAATGCGATCAACGAACGTGGAATTTTGCTCTGTAAAATGCAATCGATGTTAAACTCAAAATTCAAAAGTCATTTATCCAAACTAGGCTAAGAATCAGCACTTTTTGAACATAAAAATTACATAAGACAGTCCCCCAAATTGCCCACCCTTTACCACTTCCTAGTGCTTTTGCTGGGAAGAAGAAGTGGCGCAACAAACTCCCCAGCAGCATAGCTGTCTCTACAGTTAAAAAAATATTCTATATAATAGTATGCAAGACAATTTACATTACGCAAAACATCATTTAAATTATAAATTAATAGCCATATGACAGCTAGCACGCGCCAATATACCAACCAAAAACATCGAGAACTATACTCAAGCAGAAATAAAAATAACTAAACGTAAACAATTTTTATAGATAAAAAAGAAAAAAAGCCTCCAGGCATAAAGGGCGTGCCCGCTTACATACCATCGATGTAAAATAAATAATTGTCGAGGTCGCTAGCTAACCACATATTTTCAAATGTGGTACAACTCATTAAAAAAAAACATTGTAATCTACTCAATTATGTCGAAAATAAATTAAAATAAATTGACTTATAAAGTAAAATTATAAACAATTATATAAACTCATTTAACCTTTCAGTAGGTAAGCTAATTCTGGAGAAAGAAAATTTAAACATTGTCTTGAGCTAATAATAGCGACCAACGATTCTTATCATTTAAGTAGTCGTTGATAGAATAGTATGCCTTTGAACAAAGGTTAGATTTTACTTTAGTTTTAAAAGGAAAATCTAGCAAAGAAGAGGGTAGTTATTATAAAAGGTTATACCAAGCCCAACAGATGAGTTATGAACCTTATGAAGCCGATGAAAGGGAGCACGTAGTTTATCCTTATTTCTAGTGTTAAAATTGTGAATATCACTGTTTTTAGTGTATAAGTGTATATTTTGCCTAATATATAAGATGTTGGAGAAGATGAATTGTGATGCCACTGTGAGGATGCCGATATCTTTGAAAAAAACTCTCAGAAAATTTCTGGCACCTAGCTGGTAAATTGCTCGAACAGCTCGTTTTTGGAGGACAAATATATTTTGAATATCAGCTGCTTTGCCCCACAGCAGAATACCGTAGGATATAACGCTATGAAAATAACTAAAATAGACTAACCGAGCTGTATCAACGTCAGTGTATTGTCTTACTTTCCTGACGGTGTAGGCGGCCAAACTGAGCCTTCCCGCTAGGCTCGATATATGTTGGCCCCACTGAAGTTCGACATCTACTGTTATGCCCAGAAAACTGCCGAGTTTGCAGTTTCAAGCACCTCTTTATCTAAGACGATGTTGGGTCCTAGATTTCTAATATTTAGAAGGGCAAACTTTACACATTTCATTTTCTCGGCATTGAGAACTAGGTTATTTGTCGTAAACCAATCCGTAACCATTGACAGTGCACTGTTTACATCGTCAAAATCTTGTCTATTCCTGTCTACTTTAAAAATAAGAGAAGCATCATCTGCAAACATTGCAACTTCACAGATACCCTTTAAATAGTATAATGGTAAGTCATAGATATACACTAAGATCAAGAATGGACCCAGTATTGCGCCTTGAGGTACACCTAACTGAACTGGTAGCCCGGAAAAAAGTGAGATCAAATCTTGTTATTAAACTCAATTAGTAGGTATAAACGCAGTTTTACTGAACGCAGTTTTGGAGATGATCGTAGAAATTGGCCCATAGGACTAATAAGTAGCAAGGCCTAAGGGTTACAGCACTTTTACACATAGGAATAGCACCTATAAGGAAGGAAGGTCATTAAATTTGTGTAACCTACCTTATCTTTTATGGCTATTATCTATATGGCTCGCGTAAAAAGAAAGTACCGATTTTGACCGTTTAATAAAATCCCGTCATTTCGGGATACCGTCACGACGTGGTGGGTCACTCTTAACGATTCCCATAGGAGTAGTGAATGGCGTAACCGTATTGACGCAACTCGGACATGATAATATAACAAAAAAACAACTTCAATTTAGCCACCCACATACGTCGAATTGTTTGAACAGCAACTTCATTGAAAATTCTATAATGCTGCGCTTTGGTTTATACATGTTTACTTGTTGCCCGCTTGAAACAGGAGTAACCTAGCGGTGGAAAACATTTTGTAACGATAATAAAGTTGCGCCGCTGCAGGAGACGGGATTGAGACAAGGTAGACTGAGAGTCGCCGCGGCGCAAACGATGTTTACCCGACACAAGTACACACACCGCACTGGAAATAGAAATATTTTCCATACCAGGAGCGCTGCGCCAAATTGTAGGTCATGTTTGTACGTTTTGTTGGGCGCTCTTACAATTAGCGGATGGACGAAGCAACGTTTAGTGTAAACGATTATAAAAATCAATATTCATTCTTGCAAATAACATAACATCACGCCTGGTTTCCCCGAAGGGTTGGGCAGAGGTGTACCTCTAGTAGGTACACCCACATTTCGCCAGTTATGTTTAAGTCCCATGTAATAGGGGGTGAGCCTATTGCCATCAACCGGGCACAAATCCTACTGAGCTACTGCTGGCTACTGAGAAATTCCAGGTAGAAAAACCCAATAACACTTTGCCCGACCCGGGAATCGAACCCAGGACCTCATGCTCAGTAGTAGCGCTTGCGACCACTAGACCAACGAGGCAGTTCTTGCAAATATGTTTATTTTTATGTTTATAGAAACATTAGCTAAATTAAATATTAACAGTTTTATTTACCCATAATTTCCCAAAATAATAAAACACCGTTCTTGTTCTCTCGTATTTAAATAATTTTGGCCAGTTAATTGGCGCCTCTATTAAATATTTTGCTATTGGGGATGAATACCAAATACTTCATTTTTATAGACCTTTGTAAAATTTACTTCGTCATTACCAGCTTGGTTAAAACGAAATAAATTCAAACGATAATATGAACAAGTTTTTACCTTTTCACAGGTTTTAAAATAATTTTGTAGGCGCTTGGCTCGTCCCAGTTATAAGAGGTAAGTATAAAATCACTCGTATTTATTCTGACAACATTTTACTTGAATATTTTACCTAATTTCGTTACGATAAAAAAAATCTCCGTCTTTATTTCCCTCGGGTGTGTGATTTCAGTGATTTGTCAAGGTACCGTTGCTTACTTAGAAATTAAATCTCAGTCTTTTTTTAGATGGCGAAATTATATTTTTGTAAACGGTTTCGATCTTATTCAAAAGCCATTTCATTGTGACACAACTGTCCACACCTTTCGTGTTAGGAAAGATTTATTGTTGTCACGTTCAAATCTGTGTCTGTGTTGTATTGTTCAATTTCACTTATTTATTTAACACGCGGCGGCCCTTTAATAAATTATCCAATCACGTCCCATATTTAACCAGTATAGTCTGTGCAATTTTGCTTTTGGATATTATTAATACGTAAACCTTTTCTTGTTTAATACATTTTTAATCATATTTTTCCATGAACAATTCAATTATTAGCAAAGAGAAAACACGCCCACTTAGTTATTATAATGAAAACCGAAACAAGTAGCGGTATTTAATTAAAGAAGTCGTTTGGCGGTCGGGTTAGTTTACCTCGGAATTTGCCAAGTAATTATAACGTGAAAGAAACCATTCCATCATCGCATATAATAAGAAGGACGAAAGCATATTCTAATAGCTTTGTGAGTAGCTACATTACGAGTAGCATTGTATGTTTATTATTTAAGAGGACTTTCAATAGTCCGTATTACTTTGTTTATGGAAATATAAAATAACAAATATTACGAAGAGACGAGGATAGCTGTATAAACATTTTAAAATCGTAGAAATGCCGCTTTATGTGTATTACATTATTCATAAAATTTGGTTTACATTTTCATACAAGCCGACGAGGGCTGGGAGATCAGAGGTGCAAAAATGTTTTCTCATATAATTCTAAATGTGCCTGTTGGTAAGTCTTGGGGACTTTCGAAAGTGGAATATGGCCACATTCACTGAATGTATGTGGTTGCTCGAGTGTTGAGCAAGCATCCAAATTATTTAAGGGCTAATTTCAACCTACAGCCGGGTGTGTGATTATTCTATGCCACATGACACATTTAATGTACCGTACACCGTAGTGGCAAGAGTTTGAATAGAGTTTATATCAGCAGATTTTTCATGTGTGTTTGCTTTACAATAATCTTGGGAGATGATATGATTTGAGTTCTATACTCTAGTATGGTACATATCCGTAACCGCAAGTATACCTCGGACCCACTTGACATCAGCAAGAGATCGTACCCACATACATAACTCAAACTCAAACTCAAAGCATTTATTTCAATTAAACCATTTACAGGCACTTTTGAATTGTCAAGGGGTCGGTCAGTCAAAAATATGAAGCTAGTTGCCCATTCCAAAGCGTAGGTTCCTATGGAGAAGAACGGGCAAGAAATTCCACGGACACTTTAAAAAAAAAAAAAAGTTATATTCTTACAAAATATTGTTTACATCATTCATGTTGAAATTATACATGTGAGAACAATGTAGAAAGACGTGCACGTAAAAAGCGTCCGTAATAAGAAGATAAAAACAATTCAAAAATTAAAAATAAGCCGTGGCAGATAAGAGATGACCAGTCCCTACTGATGGCGCCCGTTCACGAACATGACGCATGGATCAGCACCGTTTAGCTCAACCATTTTGAAGGGAACTCAACGATCCAACATAACCCGCCACCACCAGCGAGACATTTGAGTGAGCATGACATACTCTTAGCCGCACTTACATGTTTGAAAAACATCAAAATCATAGCTGGACAAAGTAAAACCACTTTAATCGATAATTCTAATACTAACGGTAGTAACAATGGAAACGGAATCAAAAGTTCTATCAGCACTGCGTTTCCTATCAGTTGAGTGCTTGTTCAAGCTTTTCAAAGGCATCTTGTTTTAATGTCAAAGATTTTATCTCGGCGGCGCGCTGCAGCTTATTCTCAGCGATTATATAAGTTTATTAAATAAAAGAGAAACACTTTATTTATGAGAACGCGATACTTAAGCTGCGTCGTATGAGCTGATGGAAATTATGTAGATACGTGAAAAAGCTCACAGTTTCATTCGACGGAAACTGTATTTAAAATCTGTTCGCCGGCGGAAAGTATTAACAAAATTGAGTGAGCGCTGCAAACAAGGTTTCCGATTAACTGCTGTCGGAAACAGCTCGGGAACAATTTGGACTGAGATAGATGAGAAATTGTTGTAAAATAAAACAATATGAAACGTTATTTCGTAGTTAATAAGATATAACCTGTGGATATAACCTACGCTTCACTGACGACATTGTCGTATTCTCCTCCACGGCGGCAGAACTAGAGCGAATGTTAAACCAACTCAGTGATGCAAGCCTTGAGGTTGGATTGGTGATGTACATGTCGATGATCAAAAGCTGTCAAACACCACTAAACATAGGATCAGAGTGAATGGTGTAGAATTGCAATATGTCCATGAATAGATCTACTTGGGCCAGTTAGTCTCCTTCCAGTCCAAACAAGACAACGAAGTCTTAAGACGAACTGAAAATACCTGGAGGAGCTACTTACTGGTCCATCAAATAGCTGAAGAAAGGAAACCTCCCTTTGTCTCTCTAGTGAAAATTTATGGACATGTGCATTATTTTGACCTATGGATCTCAGACTTGGTCTTTGACAAACATTCAAAAGTCCAAACTCAAGTTTTGCCAACGTGTGATGAAGCGCAGCGTCAAATTAGCTGACCATATTCGCAACACCACACTGCGCTCCAAAACACAGATCACTGATTGCTGCAAAGTTGAAGTGGAACTGGTCTGGCCACGCCTGCCGCATACCCAATGAGCTGTGTATCAAAATAACCACTATGTGGAATCCTGAGATAGCTTGAAGGCCTCGCGGCAGCCCGTAGAAGATTGCGGGATGAGCTGGACAAAATAAACCGCCAGTGGTCCATATTAGGATTGGATCGCAAGCACTGGAAGTTATGGGGAGAGGCCTTTGCCCAGCAGTGGGATGATACAGGTTAACAGTAACAACACGTGATGTCCCAGTAAGTGTCATAATGGCCTAGTGGTTAAGACCTCACCTCACGTGCGTGACGTTGTGGGTTCAAATCCGGGCAAGTACCAATGTGACTTTTTCAATTCATATGTACTTTCACTACTTTCTAAGTTTAACTAGTACGTCACTGACATCGGTGAAGGAAAATCATCGTGAGAAAACCTGGACTCTACTAATATTATAAATGTGAAAGTTTGTACGTTTGTGTGTTTGGATACCGGATTGTTACCGGCGCACAGATAGTGTACTCGTATAACCTGGATTAACATAATATATTAGGATACTTTTTATCCCGGTAGTACATACCCGTGGGATAATGTCCGAGCTCCACGCGGTCGAAAGCTAGTAATTAATATAAGTCTAAAATCGCAAGCGTGGTGATCAGTGCTCATGCCTTCTTTGTATGAGAAGTGGGCTTTGCATTGCAGTCAACTGGGACAATAATAGGCTGGTATAATTATAAATAAATATAATAAGATACGAATGAAGTTTATCATTATGTGAATAGATGGTTAACTTACTAGTACTAATAGTGCGAGGTTAACTTGTGTACCGTATCGGTTTTGGGGCTTACGTGACAGAGAGCAAGCCTATCAACATTCACCGTGCACAATTCTGAGGCAGCTGCACCACAGATTACTGAACTATTACTGACCTGTTACTGCTTGACCGGAGAAATCCATACAAGGAAAATCTGATTAACCGACTTGATATAATATAATTCCCGCTCTACTATACTATTCACGTTCGGTAGCCGCGTTTTAGTTTCGATAGCGTCAGTAAAACCTAGATATAGAGTTTTTCTGTTTGTTTATGTCCTATAACGTGGTTACTATTAGATTGTACTTGTTCTCTAACAATGTAAAGAAACTAGAGGCTGTGGCAATTTTGTTGCGACGACAATAGTCGGCCACATGGGATTCGCTCAGTTTGATATTTGTATTGTCGAGAGCTGGCATCCGATCGGTCGGCCGAAGGTCGTGTTTACTTTCATACAAATTGTGCACACAATGAAGCCCTTATAATATTTTTCTTTATTGAAACTTGAATAGTTTATAAAAGGTTTTGTTGAGTAAAATGATTCTGTGTACCTACTTTAGATATCTCTTTGAGTTTGTTTGAGCTCTGTGATACAGAGAAAGTCCTTCGCTCTCTAAGTAGTAAATATATGAATGAGCAGCTAAATGCAGTACATTTACATGAATCAATCAATCTGCTTAGCCTTTTCTCAACTATATTGGGGTCGGCTTCCAGTCTAACAGGATGCAGCTGAATACCGTATTTTACATGGAGCGACTGCCTATCTGGCCCCCACAACCCAGTAACTGGGTAATACAATAACCCTTGGTTCAACATAAATAATATAATGAAATCACTTGAATTAACTCGATTTATGTGAAGGAACAAAAGTGTTTTATAATAAATCCCTCAAATGAATTATTTGCAATAAGACCAGGATCTGCTGATGAAGCAAAAGCCAACTGACCTTTAATAATGACTGTGAATAAGACCTTAACTGTTTCATTGGTTTACTAATGTTTGCCATAATTTAAAATGCAATAATTTTATATACCTACCTTACTTGTAGTTGCGATAATTTCATTAGAAGTAACGCTTCAGTTGCCATAATCGTAAAATTACATAAGTTAATTTCATTGGTCATAATAATTTTAATCCATAAAAAATATTTGCTATATTTTAAATTTTCAATAATGTCGTTTTCCATAACTGACATTTATTTATTCACCTATTCATTTGGCCATACAAGCACAACAATGCTAGTTCAGTACAAGCGCCCGCAAAAAAAAAACCAAAATATACATAAAAAAACGAAAGAATAAATAACATTATAACCCAAAAAAATAATTACAGTGAAGAAGAATTTTTGAGAGCTCTGGCATCCAATGAAAATAATATTGTTATATTATTTGAATTATATTGATTAATATATGATTATACGATACATTTTTTTTATTCACAAAGAAACCTTAAAATAAACCTAATCTACCATCGATGCTTGCTTTGCCAAAGAGTAAATCTAGCATGTCGTTGTGTGTTCACAGTTCTAACCTAACCTAACCGTTTCGAATTTGACAAATTGTTTATTGTCTAAAGATTGTTTGCTGGAATAAATCATTTGATTACAGACCAAATGCCTTAATTATTATTATTTATTTATTCTACAGACAACTAGATCCAATAGATGTTAGTAAATAATTTAACTTATTTGTTATGTTAGTACTTAAATTCTACTACAGACAGGTTGGTTTTAATAAGATGCCTCATTAAGAGGCTTTCGTCAGGCCTATCAGTAATAGCCTTCAGGAGGCTGTTGCTACTGTTCCACAATCTTGTGAGAAGAGAAGCCCTCTTTTTCCGCACTACAGCTGAGAAGCTATCTATTCTGGCTTGAGCAAAAATTGCAGAAGCACTGCAATAACGTGGCAGTGGCATCAGCGCCTTGAAAGCGTTGTTATATTGAATACGCAACGCATTGACGGCACGTTTAGTACAGCTGATCCATAGAGCGCTCGAGTGAAGGGTGCAATACGCTTTTAAAAAGCGTGATTTTGACCGCATCAGTACCTACATCGCGCGAACCTGCGAGCCAGCATATTCGCCCGCACCGCCAACGCCCTGCGTTCCCGCTCAACATCGGCGTCGTCTTAATTACATTATATTGACCGCATCAGTACATCACGCGAACCTACGAGCCAGCATATTCGCCCGCACCGCCAACGCCCTGCGTTCCCGCTCAACATCGGCGTCGTCTTAATTACATTATATTGACCGCATCAGTACATCACGCGAACCTACGAGCCAGCACATTCGCCCGCACCGCCAACGCCCTGCGTTCCCACTCAACATCGGCGTCGTCATAATGACATTATTTTTTGTACAAAACAATAAACGTTTCTAAATTATATTAAATGTTGCATAGGTCAAGTATCGATTATGTAATGTGTTACTTATAGAAACTAATGATTATAACACATGTTATTATGGAAACTTATTTTATGGCAAATAAAAGTTATGACTAATAACTTGATATAACAAGCGTTAGATATTGGTATAATAATGATAATAGTGCAAGTAAATATTATGAGGTATGACGATTATGGAAAACAATAATAGTACAAATTATTTTATGGAAAACAAGACAATACCTGTTTCATGGTCAGTTACTAGAATGGGATTGGGTGGATAAAGGGCTATATAAACAAAGTTAACTGAGGCATTAAATATAAATCAGCGGTCTGAAACCAAATAATCATGTTCAAATCTGAATCCGAAATTAATTTGAATAAAGAATTCGCAACGGCATAATTATGTAGCTTTCGGAAAAAAAGTTTTCCAATATACAACCGAAACTCAACGAAATTGTGATTGGATAAGAACAAAGTTGGTTGAAGCGATTTTTTCTAAATATAGCTGTACCTAAATTTCTTTTTTCGTTGCAGAGACTATCTGTAAAGAAGATAAAAGTGGTCTGGCATAATATATGTGACAAAAACAGATAGCTAGTTGCGAGCAGTGGTGTTAAAATGCAGTAATTTCTTGTCCGTTTTATCCGGCGGGCTTAACACGCCGCGCCGCCGGGTTACGGTCGCTAACAAGTGGTCGCGTGCAGCCGCGACGACTCGTGGCTTAACCACTCACTTGTTCCTTTTTACTTCTAAAATGTTACCCATGATTCATTTTGAAGGCAATTTATTCATAGGGTTTGTTAATCTGAGGATAGAGAAGATTGTTTTTATCGTAGGTTTTTATTAAAAATTGTTCGAATAAGTATAGCTAGCTTACGACTGCTATTTTAGTATCCTGGTTTGCAATTGGGTAGGATAATAACATTGAACTTAGAGCGTGTATTTAGGAAGTCGATCCTAAAATAATAAAGAGAGTACGATATCATACTTTTTAACCAACTACGGCAAAGCCAAAATAAAGGGTTATGATTTTAGCAGTCTATGTATGTATGTTTGTTTTTACGTGTGTTCCACCGTAGCGCCTAAACTACTGAACAGATTTTGATGAATGAAATATCAATAGATTCTTAATAATGGTCCGAGTGACAAAGGCTATATAAATTCTCCCTCAATTTAATATGTTGGACTTTACACATACATTTCTAACCTCGAAAAATATTAAATTGAGTTGACATGGTATCAAAAGAAAGTTCTTGACGAACACATTACAAATATGTATATATATCAGATTTCAAAGTAAATAAATATGTTTAAAACTAGCATGTCAATGATATGAATAGCGATTGAATCAACAAATAAAAAATTAAGTTTAAAAAACTGTAACTGTAACAGACCTATATGTCTTGATCTTTATGTCTGAAATATTTTCTTGTTTCGTACTTTTTAGATCACTTTTATTTTCCCGTAGTCGGATTCCAGTTTTTTAAACATTTTTTTTTATTTATAGATTTAATCGCTATTCATGTCATTGACATGCTAGCTTGTAGCAGTAGTATTTGTTTCGTACTTTTAAATCACTTTTATTTTCCCGTAGTTGGGTTACGGTATTTTAAAATTATTTTTTTATTTATTAATTCAATCGCTATTCATATTAATGACATGGCAAAGTTCAATTCACCCTTTTTTTGTTTATCTAAAATAATATTATAAAGATAAACGATTTGATTTTTTGTATGTTTGTTTGCTTGTAATGAATAAACTCAAACACAACTGTACCCATTTTAAAAATTCTTTCACCAGTAGTATGCTACTCGTATATTATCACTGAGTAACACAGGTTATAATTTACAAAGATATCACGGGGGCGAAGCCACTGGTGGAAGCTAGTAGGTAATAATTTGATTCCTATCTTGTAAATGTGCACTGTTCTAAGTTTTCTGAAAATCTTCTGCTCGTGAAATTTCCGTAACGTACGTAGGTCGATTGGCTATACGTTCATTGTATGCTCGTCCAAGGAATGGATTAGCTATATCCCCGACGGTGTCGTAAGCGAATACTACTGGATTATATTACGAAATATGGCCGGGTAGCAGCACCCACCTGCACTTTGATAACATAATACTGCGTCAGCTTGAGGTCGGATTTCGAATTCAAGTCAAGAGATCTAGAGTAAGTAGTATTCCTAATAATGGAAGCTCGAACAATACCACAAGGCTGAATTTAAAAGTAAATTCTGAAGTTGAGTTGAATTGTGGGATAGTATAGGTAATATTCTATAAAGCTATGAAACAAACATTTTCAGAGTATTTGAGTAGTCTTCAAGAACAATATACAAAACTAACGACGTTATTCCTTAACACGTTCAGTGCCGGGAGCCCTGCTGGAGGGTTCACCTAGTCGCGTATGGGACGACGGGAGCCCTCTCGGAGGGCTCATTTTTAAATGTAGGGTTTTCTTAGCGAATACAGCATTTTAAACTGTGAAAATAAATTGTGATGTATATTTTAACAAAATTTATATTTGCGACAAGACCCCCTGAAAATTTTACAGTGTTTTATTTTATTTTTATTTATTTGTTACAAAATCTTATGTTACATTTAGACAGATATACAGGACAATTGGAAATTTTTCTTAGTTTTATAGTGAAGGCATCTCTGTCAGAACTAAATAAAAATATCTGTATCTCAGACATCAGTGCTTTTCCTTATGCAGACCATTACAATACTGGCTTAGTTAGACATACTCGTATTGGTATATCTTTACACAGAGAACAAGCTTAAAATAAAATAACCAAACGGGTATGTGGAGTGTTAACCTCTCGGTGAGTAGTATGTGAAAGAGTGAGAGAGGGTGAGTATAAGAGTTTATTATATCAATATTTTCAGTAAGTTTTCTGTCTATTCATATGTGTTTACTAATATATTTAAAGAGGAAACTTTTACATATTTTTTATTTAGCGGGTATACTTCCAAGGCATCATTAATCTTATTATATAAGTACGGCCCTAGGAAGCAAAAGTATTTGTTTACGTAAGCATGTCTGAAAGAAGGTCGGTTAATATTACTAATAACATTTCGTCTTCCAGCTAGATCACCTTTTGAGAATTGTAGTAAAGAGTGTTGCTTCAGAACCACAAGAAATGCAAACAACTGGCGAACTGTCAGGACCTCACACGACTGATAGACAAGATGGGTTGGGTACAAATAAGGACGAAAAGTACTAACTTTTAAAACAGCCCTCTTGGCTATTTCTAAGTGCTTCAATGTAGTTTTATGTGCACCTCCCCAAACTGTGATATAATATTGGAGAATGGACTGTATGAGTGCTAAGTATATTTGTTTCACTTATTTTGAAGGTGCAACATGTCTAAGGTTCTTGAAAACGTAGATCAATTTTCCTGTTTTAGATGTGAGCAGGTGAATATGCTCTGAAGGAGAGATTACAGTTCAAAATGATTCCAAGATATTTAATTGACGCTGTCTTTACTAGTTTTGGGCAAAAGCATACTAAGCTATTACAACAACTATGTGCTGTAATCGACGGGGTATAAGGTAGCTGATTATTTTGAGTGCGCATCGAGAATATCATATACTTGGTTTTATCCGGATTAAGGGTCAGCGAGTTATTCTGAAGCCAGTGGGTCATAACATTGAATCCGTCCTGCACCTCCCTATATACTTTGTCCAAGGTGTCAGCAGAGAACAGAAGAACTGTGTCGTCTGCATATGAATTAATTTTACCTCCTGGAAGGTCTAGTTTACAGTGGTCATACAAGTATACAAGGAAGATTGTCGGTCCCAAAATGCTCCCCTGCGGAATTCCAGAAGTGATTCGTAAATCACCGCTGATACTGTCATTAATCTTAACGCACTGTAAACGATTAGAGAGGTAGTCCTTTAAGAGTTGTAGTTGACTTCCTCGTATTCCGAGGTGTTCTAATTTCTGAATCAGCAAAGGCGGAGAGACCGTGTCAAATGCCTTGGCTAGATCAAGGAAAATGCCTATTGTCTTTTTAACTGAATCAATATTCTTTACCACATAATATTGGAGCTCGTGGATTGCATCACTAGTAGCCTACTACTAGTAGACTTGCCTGCTCTAAAACCAAACTGGTTGTTGGATAAAAGTTTATTTGATTCCAGGTTATAATCAAACCAATAATCAGTCTACTATTTATAATCCGTTCTAGCAGCTTGGAGATTGAAAGCTATATGGAAATGGGTCTATAATTAGTGACACGTTCAAAATTGGGTATTGGTGGATTTCTTTAAACTCGGAGGAAACTGACCTTTAGCTAAGCAGAGGTTAAAAATGTAGGTTAATGGACGGGTTAAATTTTGCCTGTATTTTTTGAGGAAATCTTTTGGTACAGAATCCTAACCAACGGAACACGCATCTTTCAGGTTCACTATTAAACGTTCCACTTCAGATTCACCGGTTTCCAGCAAAACGAAGTTGAACTGTTGTGAGGGCGCTTTATTAAAGTTACTATGGGTAGGGTTTGAGCAGGAATGAGTATTATCAGCCAGTTTTTTGCCAATAGATGCGAACAAATCAATCACCTTCTCTACAGACTCTTTTTTATTTGATGGATTTATTATTTCCGTAGCGGTATGTTTCAATTTAGTTGTGTTTGTTATTGTTTTGATCGTTTCCCATTTTTTTTTTTTTCCCGCTTTTGTTAATAGGTCTCTATCATACATTAGTTTGACCTTTTTTAATAGGTTATTGCAATGGTTTCTATATCTGGAGTAAATAATTTTAATGGTCGCATTATTAGGTGAGTGTCGCATTTATATTGGTGATTTATAACAAGGTTTTAAACCTAATGCCGTTGACCGTCAGCGATGGTTTACTTTAGCGCAAACGTAATGTCGGTAGACCCTCCAGGAGGTTTCACTTCTAATATGTATGGCGGCATGGCGTATGAGTTCTATGAAATGTGGGTGGAGTCGAATGTGTTAAACAGCCTCTTGACAAAAAATATAGCCCAACAATACCAAGACCCACAATGCCATTGCCTCAGCATTATGACCAAAACCTGTTTGAAATGGGTGCTGAAATCCGTATAGATAATTATGTAGTTTAAGACATCACATGGTTAGCAAGTCCTAAGTAAACATCCAGATTGGCTCGGACATCGAGTGGCGGCACTAAGCTTCGGCCGGTCCTAAACTTGAGATATAGGCTTGTAGCTCCAAAATATACCTGCACCCATTTCTTAATACTTACTGTCCAGATTAACCCTTAGTTTACCTGGTGATCCCAAATCACTTAATTTACCCGATGGAGTCCATGAGACTCCTTGCACAATAATCATTGATTATGGTCAAAATAAAAGCAAAATATGTACTCAAAAATGGTTTATTATACTTAGCAACATTATACTTATATGTTTTAATATCACATTTCGTTATAAGTTTGTAACAGTCTTCTTGACAATTGAAAAACCTAATAGACTAAAAAATAAGAAAACAAAAATCAATGGCAACTTCTGGCTCAAAACTTAAGTAACAGTCATAACCTGACTTTATTTATACGTCTAATTAATATTTTTGTTACTCTGTCTTAAATTTTTTCTTCAACTTTTATGTATAATTAGAGTTTAGTTTCGTTAGTAGAGTAGTTTTCCGGAAAAGATTATTTTTGTTTGTACTGATTGTTTTTACTATTGTGACGCATTTAAATAAC
Source organism: Xanthia togata (assembly GCA_963853775.1). NCBI lineage: Eukaryota > Metazoa > Arthropoda > Insecta > Lepidoptera > Noctuidae > Xanthia > Xanthia togata. Next base: position 14,690,470 of record OY970803.1, read on the forward strand.
TTTTTTGCACTATCGCTCCTTCGCTTGTGAATACATAACAAACTCAGTGGGTATACCTATACCTATGCTTAAGAAGAAAATTCAGAACCTCGTCTTTGAAGTTAGTTTAAATAAAACTCGAGTGGATTCTATTCCCAGAGTCCTCCCGTTGGGTCCAGCTCGGATCGGCAATCTATAGAATAGTGATTTGCATCATAACTACTTAACTCTCTCTCTTTTTTTTTGGGTGGGAAATTATCAAATAACTTCTCCCGCTCTGGGCGGAGCGCGCCTACGGTGACCGGGAGACGGTCCGTGCTAGGCCTGTTATAACAATTCATGCCAGTGCCATTTTCTGTTTAACATTTTAATAGACCTTACTTACAGTATTATAAGCGTTGGTAATCATTTTTAAAACAATCAATTTTATTCCAGTCCCCTGAATATTTCGGACCCTTTTAGCCTATTTAGCTAAAGTTCAAAAGAAGGTAATTTTATATCTCAAGGCCTTTGGTTTGATTATGGAATTGCCGTTTGAGCGGAGTGCGTACATTGGATTAAAATAAAATCTGCACGGAGGAAGTTTCAACAATAAAATCTTTTTACATGAATACTACGTTGATAAGAAATGAAATCCCTGAGTACCTACTGACTGTCCGATACCTGTAGGTATTGATACTTAGCTTTTCAAGTTGTAATGTACTTGTATTATTATTTAATGTCTGTATTTAATTTCATTTGCCTATTTCCAAAGAAACCACATGAAAAAAAAAAACATACATTTGTGTAATTTATCAATACGGTTTTAGTTACATTATTTATAATTAAAGAAGGGATAACGGGTGACATTTATATAGACCAACGCAAGGCCAAAACAAACTACAACTTAATCAAATAATAATTTGTAATTATTATAACAATTAACAAGCTTATTTAGAGAATCGATGAAGTAAGTCAAACAACCAACAAAAATATCAAACAAGTAGGTTAAGTTATTAAAAATGTTTTTTTTTTTTTCTATTTGATAGTCTAGAAATGTGTTGTGCTAGCAAATTATAAATATCTCTGAAAATCAGTTTTGCAATCCACCTGTAATTGTCATTTTAAAATTGCAGTTTTTTTTCTTACAACATGACAGCTAGTAGAGTGCCTACCGTGGCCCTCCTGTAGCGATCCACATCCTTTTTGTTTATTATTTGAGAAATTATCAAATAACTTCTCCCGCTCTGGGTGGAGCAGGAGGGCGTGTCAGACTAACTGACTAAAACCCTCCCGTGTTCCTTCAGTTGCCTGTATGTTGCCAGGGGCCACAGTATACTATAGTCGGACTTTCCCGCGACCCCGGCAGGCGTCAGCCCTAGCGGGCCCCATCAGTTGTGCTGAAATCTCTTTGAGGCACGCGTGGAACACAACACGCTGTCGACCCAGGCCTGGTCCTTATCGGACGGTGAACTACCCATTGCTCACCCGCAGGCCCGCGCCGGGAATCGGCCTGGCATTCCCGAGCCCAGGGCGTTTCCTGCGGCGGCTAGGAGCGTGAGGGCGCGAAATTTGCCTCTCCCTCACGTAATCGTTCCGCCTCCTCCTTTGCGAGCATTACTGCTTCGCAGAATCTTCCCATGCCCTCCCACTCCGTACCATAGCCTGGACCAGGGCCAAACGCGAGAGATCACCGCCGCCGATCGCCTCCACAAGGACACGGCGGTGTCCCATCCAAGCCCCCAGCCTCACATACCTAGTAATTTATTATAGCACCCACGAGTAGCATCAACACGCGGAAGACATCCTCAACGAAGATGGTAAATATACTCCTTCCTCGTCCACTTCGGGAACCCATAAAAACACAAAACGTGATTTTCCCGCCCAGCCTTAGTGTACCAGTTAAATAAATAAAATAAAATTCTTTTAATTCAGATAAATAAATCCATACTCTTCCATTCGATTAAAATTAAACAACTAAAATATAACATTCAACTTAAATTACTCGCGTAACAAAGGTTCTCCACAACGGGGAAGAGACCCTGTCCGCTACAGTCCTCAGTATTCCGTTGCAGCTGCCACGCATTCTGCGGATCAGGGATACCGTTTTCTTGCGGATGACGACATGAAAGCCATCCGTCCGATATAGCACAAACATCGCCGATGCACTACAGAAGCGAGGCAGCCCCAACATCATCATAAAGATGTTATTAAACTGGACGCACAGGACATCCAGCGATCTTTTGGTGTGTCTAACCCACAGATTTCCTGTATAAAAGCTTTGACAATACACCTTAAACAAAGTCAAGGGTTAAGTTAAGTTAAAGTCAGTTAATGGGTGCCTTAAAATTTAGCAAATTCGTCTTTTTATGTTGACACTGATTGCGACCTTTGAAAGTCATTTGCAATGATTCCTCTTTTCTCCTTTGTATAAATAAATTGAGCGAAATAACAAATGGCAGCGAATATTTCATTTCGATAAGAAGAAATAAAATACGCAAATTAAGCGTGGGATAAAACAGTAAGATTTCCATTTCTCTCGGTTATTATTTTCTTTCTGAAGTTGACATTTTTTTTTCTCTCCCGGGTAGCTACGGTAAAACGCTAGCTAACGCTAATTTTAAGTGTTGAGAAATAGTTTAATTTTTGTTCTTTATTAAAATCAGTTTCGTAATTGCTTTCTCTGGAGGATTAGGATTTTTAAATAAACATTGAGTAAAGTTATGGTAGCCCACACAAACATGCTTAAGTTAGTTCAACCGTATTTAATTAACAGAACGTTTATACACTTTATTTTCCAATTGGTAAACAATTTTCTTCAAAGCTTCCTCCGGGGAAATACGTTATTTTTAACAGGCTCCATTCGTTTGCTTAAACTTAATTAAAAAACGAAAAGCAATCATTAAAGTCGCGCCTATTGTTAGTACTATAATATACCTTTGAGTTGTGATTTCACACCAGAGAGCTCAATAAGATCTTATCACTGGCATGTCACATCGGTTTAATGTGTATCGTCGAGAAAATTGGGTTCACGAGAAACTATTATCTGCAAAACATTTCACCTGAATACAATTTCAAATATTGTATTCATCATTTACCTGATAGTAAATGATGTAGACTCATTTGACTCTGTATCTTCAATAAAAGATTATTGCGTGTAGAAACATGTGCATCAAGGTAAGTAAGTATAAGTTAAGTAAGTACTTAACTTATATGTTGGTTTAAAGATTGTTTTAGGAACTTAATACGTATGTAAGAAGTACAATTAGTAGCTAATTCTAAAATATCCTTTTAAAGAACAGAATTTACTTCCATTTTAATCGAGTTTAGTGCTTTTCCTCGAATGGATTTCATCTATTTTCATTTTACGCCATTTAACCAATCAACTGCAACTGGAAGCAGTTTAAAAAGCCACGGAAATCCCTATGACGTCATTAATGCCAGGTGGAATTAGTAGTGACGGCCAATTAGAGATACTTAGCGAAAGCTCACGGCGTGCCGTGCGCTGTTAGCTGGCTACGTTTTCCGGGTTGTGATGGACACCTAAAACGTGACTCGATGTTGCCACTCCCCTCGATGTGGCCTACCCTGATTGCTCGTGCCTAATCTCTTCGACTGTCAAGAAACGTCATCATGTCTCCGCTGCCCGCCGAGCTTTGTTATTGCTGTAACGACTAAAATGCGACAACCGAAACGCAATAAGGAGTTTAATATGCAAGTCTTCGACACATTTGATCCTATTAACATTTCTGAACTTTGACGTATCAGTTAGTTTAGCAAGGACAGTGAACTATCCGTCTCTGTGTGGCGTGGAGGTGGCGGTAACGGCTTAGCATTTTTACGAAAGCCTTGCGTTAGTGTGCATGTGTTGTAATAATGCCATTTTGTCAGTAGTGGGCGTAAAGTGTGCATGTGTGCGTGTGTGAATGGGCGAGGGTAGCAGGTAGCAAGGTGCGGGGGGTGCGCGGGTGGGGCGGGGAGCGGTATCGACGCGCGCGCCGCGCCTGCGCCGAGACACTCACCTGTTGCCGTGAGGCCATGGAAAGATACTCTTTCAAATTAATATGGACACCTGATACCGAAATAAAAGCAAAGTTTCAAGTCCAAGGAAGGCACCGTATCTTAGGCCTGAAATTGGACAAAAGTGACTTTGTGTGTAAAAGTTAGCGAAAGAAAACTCCATGTGTGACTAACCTAGAAAACTTTTGACAACTACATCAAACGTTTATTGTTTTGTCTTTCAAATTAAAACTGATTAGGAAAGTAACAAAGTGGTGTGAAAACCAAAAGTCTAAACTTTCGCGAATTAACGATCATTGCACGATGTATCAATTTTTATAAAACTATTATGGTACCGACTGATTTGCAGCAAGAATGTTATATATTGAAAATTATTGGCTTGTTTATTCAAATTCAACATTTCAAATTGCTAAATACTTTTTTTGAACACTGCCTTATCAAAAAAAACAATATATATATATATCAGTGTATCTACCTACCCTGATGACCCCAACGTTTTACTAAGTTCAAAATACTTAGTTGTATTTCTCCAAAAATTGATTAAGTAAGTCATAAAACTCTTGTGCTGAAAATGGCAAACTATAACTTCAGCTTTAAAGAATTACAATGTTGATTTAGATTTATTTTTTAAGCATCACAATATTAGTTATTATTTGAACTTGTAAAGGAAATAATTTGTATAGATATACTCGTAATGTTTAATGAACTGACAAGTGTTTCCTTTCTTAATGGGTCACGTGAAACCTTTACACATACGGTTGTATTTAATTTCCAAGTTAGTAAATCTATCTGACTGAGGATAAAGTGGAATACAATGTTTAGTGTTATGAAAGGCTCTGTTAGTTCTTGTACGAATGAATATAGATCGTCTTCATAATGGATGTCGAGTCTCATGTTTTATGATCCACGTCAAGTGAACATTCGTCTTAGCCAAATGGTATTATGAGGAATGGTAGGGTTATAAGAGACATTTGCCGAGGTAACATCCGTCCTAAGGAAGAGCGCATTAGACATAAACATTGACATGTCTCGTTACGGCTAAATGGATTGATCGTAAAAAATTGCGTGATGGAAATGGCGGTACACTTAGTGCTATTCAATGATATAGCTGTATACGGTCTGGGCGGCGTGGGCGGTTACAGCTTCTCTGAACTAGGGGGACTCGAGCGTGGCGCATACCACAATATTCCGAGTAAAAGTTAATTTCTTTTTATTTCAACAAGAGCTATACATATATTAATACTGAGCAACGTACCTAGCCACTTTATGTAATTTATAAAACTTACTACGTATATTTAACTAGTTTTCACACGAATGACCAAAAAAACATTAATGTTATTAGTCATGGTTTACTCGAGCTTTCGTAGCTGGATACAATGTTAGGTTTGCTACGAGTGCTACGAGAGCTATGAGTGCTACGCAAGTGCTACGAGCTTGCGGAAACCATCAATAATTCTATATTTAGCTAGATGAAATGTTTATTATTTTAGTAGTTCCAATATATTTGATAGTTAGTACGTTTTCTAAAACGGATAACAGCATTGACTCGATTAGTGATGCTCTGATTTATGATGGACTGTTTTACGAAAAATCCTGTTCTCTGCCCAAAACTCTGTATTCGTACGTACTTATTTAAATTGTCTTACATGTACTAGAACTGGCATATTAACCTCAAATCTAAGAGCGATATTTGAAGTACAACCTTTCCAAATGGTAGTTGTAGATATTTTTTCTAGACGAATTGCCAATTGATTGACCTTAGCTGCTGCTCAATAATTTCCTGCAATCGCAACTCCAGAAGATTAATGACCGAATGAGATAAAAGTTGTCAGTCCCACAAGGAATAGGTTACTCCATTCCGATCCGAGGATACGGTGAGAAGCGATTTAGCGATTACGTCAAGAGGATGATTAGTGCCTCTTTGCCCCTTGCTAATAAAAATATTGCTTTAACCATTAAGTTCGCCTGGCGTGGTGACGGTGGCAGATTTTTATTTAGGCTTGTCGAACAGGATATTTACAGGATTATTTTTTAGTGGTAAGATCCAGCAAATTTACTTTGAAAATTGCCTTTTTATTCATGTGAAAGTAATTGTAAAAGTTTAAGTACAATGTCAACAACATACGAGTACAAAATGATTGTAGAAACAAAATCTATTCATACATTGAAAGCCTATTAGCGTTCCCAAAAATAAAAGATTTGCCCTTAAATATCCTGTACAACTCAGCATGTTGTTCCGGGCTCAGTAAACGACATTCACTTATCACGACTTTGATGGAAAAACGTGAAGAATATAGTCGACGTTTATATTATGTACGTTTATGGACTGCCGAGGATAAAGTATATTCCATTATCCTGATCGTATAGGGAAGCGGCACACGTCTACAAAACAAGGGCACTTCATGGAAGGGGGGGGGGGGGGGATGCATAAACAACAAACAAGTTACCTACAAGGTGACACCCACTCGTCTGAAATATTTACATGTATTTGGGGCTCTTAAACTACACCCACAGAGGAAAACAATGTCGTTTTCATAGCGTACATGATTTTCACGTTTTCTGTGGTTCGATACGGGATTTTGCTAAGTCAATGTGTGGAGTTTCTTTTAATATCATATTGAGTGTGATCCGCTTAATTGTAGCAATAGGTACTTCCCCCGTCACTGATGACGTAAATTGCAATTTAAGACCTTTTGCTGTCTAAAAATAAGATGAAAAAGTTATAAAAAGCAACACCATTTCGCTGTTAAAGAAATGTCCTTGCTCGCTGACGAAAATGTTGCAATCTGTTGTAAACGCGAACAAGAGAAAATGTTACAGCAACATGACGCACGGAATTCATTCGCATTAAAAAATATTCAAGGTGCGTAACAGCTTAGTTGTAGGTATTAAAATAGATAAACAAGATTAATGCGAAAGGGATGTTTGTTACTTGTTGAACGGATTTGGATGAATTTTGATATTGCGGTAGAAAGTATCCCAATTTAGCACAAAGGTATTTCGGAAATTAAGGAACTTTTCACACAAAGCGCGGCTGCCGCCGCCCGGTATTACATAGTTTGTTAACAATAACCCACATATTCTACAAGCTCCACTTTTGATGCCGCCACTGAAGTATTTTTTCACCTCAGCATCCTCAAACAAGCAGGTTTTGCTGTCTAAAGACAGTGAGCAAAATTCGATTTTGCTGCGAGCGTGAGACAAAGTAACTTTTTTTTTAAATGCCAATAACAGTGCTGGGTCTACTCACAAAATTCTAAAGATTTGAACTTCACTTAGTTCTGTCACTTTCACTTCGAGGTTGATAAATGTGTATGTGTGAGTGAAGTCAAAATGAATGAACGAAAATTCTCACATTTTTGGGGGGTCCCCCGACCAACCACGTTTTTTTTGTTATAATATATTTTTTAAATTATCCAAATTTTTGAAGTATATTTTTTTATAATCAAATAGAGAGAATGTTGAAGAAAAGAATACCAACTGTATCATGTTCTATTTTTTACCTTTAGGTATATTATGTTCTCGCTGCTGAGGTGAAAAGTTGTATGTGTTACACATACATACGAGCAAAGTTATTTGCATCTCGTGTCTTTGAATCTCTTGCCGCGCTCAGGATTCTAACCTAGAATCACTCGCTACGTTCGTGATTAAATTATAGAAACCTTCGCTTATTCGAGATTCAAAATCAACATTCAGTAAAAACCAACTTTGCTCTCTAGTTGCACAAAAAATTAAGTATCGAAATTCACCGCAAAAGTTTTATCAAGAAACTCAATTTCAGAAAAATAAAATAATAATGTTATAAATAGATTTGGAAATATGACGAAAGATATTATATACGTGACCAGACAAGCGGGTTAGGAAAGCAAGAGACTCGAATAATGGTGACATCGATCACTCATAGATATTTAATGAGCAGGATAGGGAAAGCTCACATAGCAACAACATAGTAAAAATAAATAAGGACTGGAAAATTAACTGTAAAAGATATTCGGAGGTAACTTATCTACGAAATTGCAGTTACGCATTTACAGTACAGCTATTTTCTTAATGTCCCTCGGCAAACTTCGTGTTTAGTCAGTTATATCAGTTGCCCTTTGCATTTGGTGCAGACCGGACGCTCTCAATAGACTTGGAAGTATATAGAGTTGTTAATATTCTTTTAACTTAATGTAATTTATTTAAAAAATGGGAGGAGAGCTGTTTGTATTCGGTGAGGTGATTCTTGAGGGACATTAAGAAAATAGTTGTACTGTATGTAGCTGTATCTATCGCAAAACCATTTTTTTTAAGGCGCACTCTTTTCTACGATCCGGTAAACGATTTTCGTCTTGTTATCGGTTTACACAAAGTAATTTTACACAGGGCTCAAGGCTTCTCTCCTAACGCAGTCAAACAATGAAGAGCAGAAATTGGCGTATTCACGATGTCTATTTCTCAACCGTGAGTAATGGTAAATGGCCGCTCCGAGGAAGTTAAATGCAATATACTTAAAAGAAATCTAAATCTTTGGCGCCAACGTTCTACTTATCTAGTTTGTTTTATCTCTGGGTTGTACAAAATGTTCGCACTATATGCAAGAAAAAACCATAAATAGGTAATAAGTAAACGCCGTCTTAGATATCACATTTGTTGTATAGAATATTATTTGATTCGTATTTTTATATTTAGTGTAATTATAGTGTAAATTATTTACGGCAGAAACTTAGTTAGGGATCATCAAATTATGCTGTTCAAAATAAAATCGAGTCCAGGGAAAATGGCGAACACGTTTGAACTTTGCGGAGACGTTAAAGCGGTTGTTGTTTTGCGACATAAATATTTTATTTTTCCTTTATCTTGCCATAAAACGTTCGCGGTGAACCAAGCATGTAGGTAAGTGGGTATTCTAATATTAGGTACTGTAAGGTCTCAGGAGGTTTGCGTCTGTTAAGAATTTCATGTCTTAATCATTTCAATGACACGGGTATTGTGGCTAAGTAATAAAAGCCGCACGGGTAGATCGACCGGGTTAAGCTACTCTAACCGCGGTTAGTTCGTGGATGGGTGAACATTTTTGAAAGCACGTTAAGTCGTTGGTCCCGGCTGCCATTTGTAGATTTTTGACAGTTGGGAGGTCTTAACAAATTATTGTCTTTTTTTTGGGATTTTGGATTTGGTGATTAATTGATAGTTGGTCGTCAGAACTCCGAAAGCCTGACAACCAGCCTTACCAAGTGGTGTCGTGTTACCCAGTAACTGGGTTGTGGAGGTCAGATAGGCAGTCGCTCCATGTAAAACACTGGTACTAGCATAGCCTAGAAGCCGACCCCAAAAAAGCTGGGAAATGGCTCGGTAGATCATGAATAATTTCAATGACAGACTGGACTACTCGTTAGCGAAATTGCAATGGAAGTCATTTTTTAAATAAAATTGTTTAAAGAGTCTCAAGCGATCTGTGTTTTCTGCATTATGTTAACTTAACGTTTTATTATGTTAGTCAACAAGTGTAATAAATGTATTTAGTTAACAAGTGTTGTAGTGGTGTCAGAAGTGCCTAATGGACCTGTTGCATGTGACCTATGAATACTGTCTGCTACGAGAATGTCCGGTCTCGTTATCTAACCTAAAAAGCACATATTTTGTATTTAAAGGAATTTAATACATTTGAAGGAACACTAGTATTCGCGTAATTCACAAAAATAACTTAAACTTAACTTTACTCATATGCATAGGTAGGTAGAGTGGAAAATTTTGCAACCTCAAGTGTGTCCTGTAGAGTCCCACTCTATCCCCGGTGTCGACTAGGCGTTCCCTTTGATCTGTTGTGTACTTACTGATAATTTGGTGGTTTTAATCTAAACCCAAAGCCTATAACAAGTGATTCAACTGAACACCACATAGCTCGCCGTCCGATAAGGACCAGGCTCGGGGCGACGGCGCGTTGTGTTCCACGCGCGCCTCAAAGAGATGTCAGCACAACTGACGGGGTCCGTCAGGGCTGATGCCTGCCGGGGTCCCGGAAAAGTCCGAAAGGGATACCGTGGCCCTTGGCAACATACAGGCAACTGAAAGAACACGGGTGGGTTTTAGTCAGTAAGAGTCTGACACGCCCTACCGTTCCGCCCAGGGCGGGAGAAGTTAATTGATAATTTTCCCTAAAAGCTCCTAACAACTATACGTTATTAACCGAATAATTATAGTTAAGATAATTTAAACAAATAGACAGTCGACCCCACAAATCGCGATAAATAAGCCTAAAAAACGAATTCGAAAACAATGTAACATAAAAAAATAACTCGATATAATTTTCGTGAGCTTAATAAAATATTTGTATGATTTTAATGTTTTGGCAATTGCAGTGGTACAACGCATAGCCGGCACCCGGCAGCCACTAACAGTTACAACAACTCGACAAGGTAATTAACATCGCCATTCGTACAAAGCTCGAGGACTTACCGTGAATTATGTACTCACTGTGGTTTCCGCGAAGTCGACGAATGCAAGTGCTAGGTGATTCACTTTTATTTTGGAATTTAAGGTTACCATACACGAAAAATGGCAACCAGTGAAGGTCATCTGATAATTATTTCTGCAAAATTATGTGACACCCACGGCTGGGATTTTTTGTTACCTTGTAAAACTGTCAAAAAGGAATATCTACACAAACAGTGAAGTCCTTTGCTTTTAATGTAAGTAGTAAGTACTTCTATTAAAAGTCTAAAGTAGCTTGTATGGTCCGTATCTCATGTTTGGCAGCAAGATAAACGGAGCGGAGATGAGTTGTGTTTAGTTCATATAACGATCGGAAATAGGTATGAGGAGGTAGCAAGCAGTTTGCAGCGAATTGAAGCTTGGTGGAGTACCTACTTGCGTACTTGAACATACTTTCATAATTATGTTTAGTTGAATGTAGCTGGCTTTTGGCTTCTTCTTTCAGCGTTCATTCCGAAAGGTCTACATCTGTTTGAACTGCCTATTCATCAAAGGTCAGAAATAACCTTGTTTCTCCCATGCTCCCTTTTTTCCCGTTTCCTTTTATGCGGATTGTACATATTTATTTAATTTGAGTGAAAAAAAAAGAAAAGAAAATATGTTTATTCTGCACAAACAAATCGCAAAAAATACAAAAGTAGCCAAAAGCCTCGTATAGTAAAAAAAGAAAAAATAAGTGTAATTCTTGTTTAGTGAAATAATAAGTGCAGATTGGAACATGTAAATATAATAAATCGCGACGAGTTTGTGTACTATGGTAATATTCTTGTTTGCCAGTTTGCATATTATGTATGTTCATGTCGAGTACAGTAAATATGTTCTGATTTGCAACATTTCTACGTTTTCTACGTAACAACCGAATGTATTATTTGCATGTTAATTAACATTAGTGTTAAGCTCGTATCGAGTACGAGTGGTTTAATTCACCGTATTGTATTTCTGTTACTATTTGAGCACGACCAAATTTGAATTCAGATTTACTTATCAGTCCATTCAATTTAAATGATTGGGGTATTAATAACCTATTTGAATCATTGATTTGTTCTATCAAAAACAATGTATTCGCAACATTTGAGTAATACAAAATATATTGTAGTAGATAAATGAAGGTAAGTGTGTCTGACACAGTTAGCCTAATCGGACATAATCATTTACGTTTGACATTTGGTGTGACATTAGTGAATTTGTAGCTAAAGGTAATTGGTGCGTGGATGAAGAGAATCACATGTATTTAAAAGTAATTATTCATCTTAATCTTAGTAAACAAGTGCCTGAACTGAACGCAGACAGAAATAACTATTAAGGCGAAAGAGTCAAGCCCACGAAATTCAAATTTTCTTACGTTTTAGCACTTTGCAGGACAGTATCAGGTTGTATGTTGAGCTAAATATGATTCGCGGCCGTATCAAATATTTATTTACAGAATTATAATCATAAAAATCATCAACACAGCTCTCTAAGTCCATATAATCCTATTGAATGACTATTTGAGGAAATCATGACATTTAAGGATTAGATAGATAGATAGAATAGTCTTTATTGTACACCATAAAAATTACAGACTAAATTTAGACATTTTAGATAGGGTGACACAATGGGCGGTCTTATCGCTTAAAGCGATCTTTTACAGACAACCTTTGTATGGATTAAAGGTAACAGGAGAGACAATACTGCAGGTAGTCAGTGGTGATTGTTCGAACATAAGGAGTTGTGTTGCTGATTATAGAATCACAAAATACAAACAAAAGACAAAAAAAATAATCTATATATATGTAGTCCACGTATAGACGCGGACTAATTTTTTTTTTTTTATGTATTTCAAACACCTATTTTAGTATTTTTTGTATTTAGTATTTATTTCTGTATATATCTATCTGTGACATCACTGCGGGCCCTATCAGAATACCAGCTCTGCGACATTTATTTTGTAGTGAGGAGTTTTTTGGCCTCGTACAGGACTTTCGGTTTTTTATTTTTTTTATTTATGTTTTAACGAGTGTGTTTTAGTTTAAGCTGTGATTTCCTGTGCGAGTCTCAACAAATACCTTTTCTTTACTTTCTTTGTTTCTTTTTTTAATGAATTTATTTCTGTAAAACCATATTTGTTACGGTCGCAAATCATATTTTAATCAATATACAACCTGACAAAACCTAACCTTTTTTTTGGGTGGGAAGTCATCGAATGACTTCTCCCGCTCTGGGCGGAGCGGGAGGGTGTGTCAGACTCTTACTGACTAAAACTCACCCGTGTTCCTTCAGTTGCCTGTGCAATGCTAGGGGCCAAGGTATCCCTTTCGGACTTTCCGGCAACCCCGGCAGGCATCGGTCCCATCGGACCCCTTCACTTGCTGACATCTCTCGGAGGTGCGCGTGAAACACAACGCGCCGTCGACCCGGGCCTGGTCCTTACCGGACGGCGAGCTACACATTGCTCACCGTCCGCAAGCCCGCGCCTATGGTGGCCGGGAATCGGCCTGCGATTCCCGACGCCCAAGGCGTCTCCTACTGCGGCGGCTAGGGGCGTGAGGGCGCGAAATTTTCCTCTCCCTCACGCGTTCCGCCTCCTCCTTCGCGAGCATTTCTGCTTCGCAGAAGGAGGTAATGGCCTCCCATGCCCTCTCGCTGGACCAGGGCCGGATGCGAGAGATCCTCGCCACCGATCGCCTCCAAGAGGACACGGCGGTGCTCTGCCCAAGCCGGGCAGACTTCCACCGTATGCTCCGCCGTATCCTCCAGGCGATCCATAAAGTGTTGACACCCGGGCGTTTTCTCCCGCCTTATCCGAAACAGGAACCTCCCAAAACAACCGTGTACGGTGAGGACCTGCGTCAGGCGGAAGGTGAGGACGCCGTGGCACCTCCTCTCTAGCCACTCCTCAAAGAGGGAGACTTATCACCGCAATAGTGGCGTGCCCAGCACTGGGTTGTGAAAATCGCACTCTCCATGACGCCATGAGATCCCGCCGGAGCTCTGTCCGCTGTGCCACGATTTCTCGCGGCATCGGAGCCAAGCCCCGGCGTTTCGTATGTGCGCGAGGACTTTTGCCTCCAGATCCCATGGCAGCAATCCGGCAAGGAGGCTCGCCGCCTCACCGGAGACCGTGCGGTATCCTTGGACCAGCCGGGTGGCTATGACCCTCTGGGACTCGTTCAACCGGCGGGCTGGCCGCCGCCTCAACGAACGCGGCCACACCGGTGCCCCGTAAAGGGCCATGGGCCGCACGACCCCCGCGTATAGCCTCCGGCAGGAAGCGTTTGGTTTTGCCCGCGGTTTCACCCGCGTGCATGTCGGAAAATATTATCCCACGGGAACGTACTACCTTAATTAAAAGTATGTTAATCCAGGTTATAAACTGTCTGTGTGCCAAATTTCATCCAAATCCTTTTACCTACATCCAGACAAACAGACAAACTGCCAAACATTCTAAAAACTATATTTTCGGCATCAAACACCTCGTAGCAATTACTTTTTATCAAAATTATTCAATGTACAGTTTTGCCTTCGTTACTATTTAATTATATGTACCTAGATATATAATAGATCATTTATCCCGAGCCGAGTATCTAATCGAGGGAAGATTCCCAAAGTCCTATTCATTTAGTTGTCATATAATATATGTTCACGAAGACAGAAATAGGGATTATCTAGATCTATGGATTGGACGTTCTTCCAATCCACGGATCTAGATCCTTAAATGTATTTTGTTGAGATGACAGTATTTCAATTATTTCAATTTCATTTTGGCTAGATATCGAGACTATTGAAAATCCTGATACCTCCATAGACGTATATTTCTATGATATGGGGTTTGGTTTCCGCACTCAGTCCGTCAGGTGGACCATTGTGCGTGCAAACGTATATTCCTATTATTTTATAAATCAAAGAATTTGTAAGCTAATTAGATTTAGTATATAAAAAGGAATTTGGTCACTATGACGCTAACTCATTCAACTGTGACGCTTGCTGTATATTTTTATAGAAGGCAATGGCTCCGATAAAACCAATCAATTCTATTATTTTTACGTCCATACCAATTTTAAAATATATTATTCGTCGTTAGATTTTGTTTTTGTTTATCTATTTGAGGACTAAGGAATGCTGTCATAAAACAAAACAAATGTTTTAAAGCATCCAATTGGCAATTCGACATAGGTATTAAAACAAAAACAATTGAATGATGTGTTGTGTTGTGGACAGCTCTATAAAACGAAATATGATTGGTTTTGGTGTATGAAGAAGCTGCCACCATGTACCTTAACTTAAAACAACTTGGGTGTTTTAAATATATCGAGATATTATGAACATTTAAGTACTTAAAATAGCAAGCGGCAACCCTGATTAAAAGATCGGTAGCTCTATCTGAAATCTAATACAATTACAATAGCAGTCCCACTACGTAATCCTTACGGCACTCGGCAATTTTATCAAATCTCATAACTCGTCTGTTATTAAAGGTTTTAAAGAGCTTCCCGTGAGTTTATAAACGGATTTCTTAGAATTGGAAATAACCGTATACGCTAGAGTTAGAATTAAAGATACACAACGCGAATACTAGATATAATGGTGTAGGTACCTCTGCGTTATTTAAGTGACAATCAAGTTTGTGATGCTAATACGTGTGATGAGGTTACGGGCGTTATTTTAATTTTTTGTAAAAATTAGACTATTAAGAGAATTGATCAGGTGATGAATAAAGCAATGCTTAAGCACTCAAATAAAAAAAAATCCAATCACACAGACTTGGCGTAGTAAAACTTGTAGGTAATGTGTTGTGTAGCTTCAAGTATTCAAATACGTTATTGCAGGTGGTAACTAGTTATTCTCTATTCTGTCTACACAGTCGTAAATACTAATTTGTAACAAATAGCGATCCATATGTGGTGAAGGTGAAATTATGTTTTAGATGGAAAAGCTAACTTTGTAATTATGTTTTTTCTGTTCCGTTCTGTACTGAGATAAGTAGTATCGATTCCGTATTTCAATGACTTAATAAAATGATCATTAACAGATAAGCGTGTTTACTACGAGTGGGTACCTACATTACATTGATTAAATGTTGTAACTAATAATCGACGGGTGCTAAGTTAGATCATGGGACTGCAGCCCACATGTCGTCGATGACGGAATGTTACAAGTAACAGGAGCTTTTTACCGGTATCTGGGCACTTTTCCAAATCCCGGACCGTTACTGGAACCCTAGCAGAAAACGGGGATTAAGCCCAGGCTTGATGGTCGTGTTGGCGATAACTTTATTAATAAACTTTCATCTATAAGTTTCATAGAAATGTGAATATTCTATTTCTATTATAGATAAACTTATAATAAATGCCTGAAAAGGTCACTTACTCGACTCTGACAAAAGGGCATCTTGCATATCCTAAGTGTTCGGTAATAGGTCGAAATCGGTCGGGCTTAGATGAACAATTAAATGAAGAAAAGTAATCTGATTACGGATATCACGAAATCGTTTCATCTTTTTGTTAAACTATCTGGATGTGGCGTTCTTGAATCCATTATTTCTAGTATGTTATATTCTCGGGGTTCAAAACCAAACTCAAACAAAACATTTAAATCAATTAAACCATTTACAGACACTTTTGAATTGTCAAGGAGTCGGTCAGTCAAAAAGGTGAAGCTAGTTGCCCGAAGCCTAGTAGGTTCTTATGGAGAAGAACGGGCAAGAAACCTCTTGGATACTCTTTTAAACCAAATTATTGCTGAAATTACACATTACCTATAAGTGAGAAAGACGTGCACGTTAAAAGATACCGGCATTTCTGAGAGATCATTCTCAACGGCACTTAAAGCCAAGTCATGGGCGGATTTAAAACTCTGACACCAGGTTAGACACTAACCACACGAAAAGAAGAAGTACTTAATTAAAATAAGCTGTGGCAGTTGAGAGCTGACGAGTCCCAACTGACGGCGCCTGTTCACTAACAAGACGCATGGCTCAGCACCATTCAATTCAACCATTTTGAAGGGAACTAAATGATCTAACACACGAGCCACCATCAAAGAGACATTCCCAACAAACAAATTAAACTTATAAAATTAAGTTTATAAGGTCTAAACTCTTATATTTGTTATAAAAGAGCATTTATTATGTCAGTGTTCCTTATAGTGGCACATTATTAGAAGATTTGGCTAATATTACCTTTATTCTTATAATTTGGCTGGGTAAACGTTAATAAATTCAATTAATACGGCTACAATAAGGGTTCGAATTATGTTCTTCTTATAGAGGCTAGTTACATTGCTTCTTAGCCATATAATATTCAAAGTCATATAAAGGCTTTTATTATGGTCAATTATTCTTAGAAAAGTAATGCACAAGGTAACTATGATGCTTTTTAACTTATAGGAGCATTTGATAAGACGTCTATCCAACAAACGAATTCTAACATTTTATATGATCTTTATAAGGATGAAAGCAATCGTATTCCCTTATACAGTAATTACAAAGATATTATTCTCTATATAGTTACATTACAATGTTTTACATAACTAGATTCGCCATTTTGAAAGTACAGCAGATTGTGTGAATTTATGACGGAGTGGAATTCACATTTAAAAAATAGATTCAAAAGACTGGAAGAAGTTTAAAAGGAGCGGTGGTTACAGAAGAAAAGTAAAAAAAAGTCTACAAAAACATGGTTGTGAGCATTACACCCACCACCTCTACTCCTATGATGCTACAAAATGACCAAGCCGATACCAACGAATCAGCCAATGGTTCCGCAGAGGATTATTTAATAGAAAATGAGAATGAAAAGGAAACCAGTGAGGAAGAATATAACTGTAGCGCTAGTGATATAAACATATTTTTAAATGAAGAGTTGAAGAATATTGATATTCGTAGAGAATGGGCAGTGACATTCAACATTTCCCATGTCATTTTAAGTGACTTATTAAAAATATTACATCATGTAGTGCCAAACAAAATGCCATTGGATGCACCTACATTGCTCAAAACAAATAAAGTAGAAATATGCATTACTAAAATTGGTACTGGGCAATATTGGCATAATGGATAACTTATACAATCACAAAAATCCTTCCAAAACTATGAAGTGCCCTAGAAAATTTCCTTGAATTTAAATATCGATGGTTTACCGATACATAAAAGCTCGAATCATCAACTCTGGCCAGTATAGTCCAAAATTATTGAAATTAAAAATATATCACCTATCGTAGTGGGAAACATGATACATGGTTTTTAACAACGGACGAACAAATTATAGAAATAAGAGCAATACACATTAATGAAACTGAAGAAATACGACTAGAAGGATACCGCATGGATAATTTAGTTGACGCCTTTAACTACCCCTGAAAGTCTTCATTAATTTATATTTATAATTGTATATGACTTTTCATGCGCTGACATTAAATGTAAATGATTAAATGTAGAATATAATTCGGTATTGTATTTTACACCATTAATCCATACTTTGTAAAATAAAACAACTAATTTGAAAATCACATATTTTTATTAAAGTCATAATTTGTGTTTATGTTTTCACGACCTATCACAAAGTGTAAAGGTAAACTAGAAAGGGTCGGATATGTACAATTAAAGCATTCCTTTCTTAAAATAAAATGTGTCCACTTCCATGGCCATCGCATATTATGTCTTCTATCTTTACTTTGTAGAAATTTGTCAACATCTGCCAATATGTACTTCCATTGCAATATCTGCCGAAAAACATATTAAATATAGAATTATATTCTTTATTGTGTACTTACAATTATAATTATATTTCAAACTTAAAATTAGTGCACAAAAGCAAGTTTATTCCTATAAAGAGATCTCTTCCAACCAACCCATCCATAGTGAAACATAAATTTTATACGAATGGGAACAAGACTAGCTAGGTACAGGATTTTGTTCGTGAGAAAGGAACCCTAATGATATGTAAAATGGCGATAGCATAAGCAAGAAATGTTGCCATTATAAAGTCTTCACTCTCATAGGCTTCTTGTAGACGATGTGCGAATCGTTTTGCTCTCATAATAGCACTGGTTATAACATAACTAAATAATTAATAACGTTTAAAGCACAAAAACAGCTTAAAATCAAGGGCGGAATGATACTACAACACACAGCGTACCACATTTTATCATGAATTTGAATTCCCATACACTTTTCACTATAAACGAGCACATCAATTAGGTAAATAAACTACATAAAATAATAACTTACCGTTCACTTTTCAGTAAAATGGTTGACGTTTCTCTTTATTCGCCAAACTGTTGCGAAATAATGTAAATCACTAAGAAAAAAACTTATTGCAGGATCATGAATAGACGGTTATAAGGGCCTACGGTTTTTTAAGAGCCTTTGATTTGCCGCAATGACTTTAACTCCCTTATACCGGACCATAATAAAACACGAATAAGGGTGATCGCCCGTATTAACGCTTTCTATATGTTTCTTACAAGTGTATTGACTTTTTATGAGCTTTTTTCTTGCCATTATAAGTTTAACTTCCTTGTTCCTTGTCATAATATAACACGTATACGGGAAAAAAGCGGACAATAAAGCAACTATAAGGGGGGTATAAGGTTATTGTCTTTATAATTTGTGCCCAAATGCACCCTTATTAGCGATAATGTGGCTCCTATAAGAATATTATTTTTGGCAATATAAGCCACTACAAGAGCAATTTTTGTTTGTTGGGATTTAAGTGAGCTGCATGACGTTCTCAATTTTCTCAATTGTTATACAATTTACTGGATAACCCAGTAAATTATGGCTTTATAGTGCATAGCAATCACAGATGTGCTATGCAATTATATTAATTCTTCTAGTTCTTATAATAATTCTTACTAGTTTCTGCCTGTGAAAGTCAACTAAATCACAAAACGTATATAAGGCACTCGGCAATAGTGCAACTTTATACCCGTGAAAGTTTTTTGTAATTCTACAAACAAACAATTTAAGCCTTTTATAAAATTAGTTTACACTTAGAGAGAGTTCCTAGAAATAAATGTGCCGTTGTTTTAAACTCCGTTGGTTTTGTAAAAGACGACTGAGACTTCAGTCAGCGGAATAGGCAGCAGCATCCTTTTTTTGTACCAATCACAAATTACATGATTAGAGATCTGTATGCCTAGTGGTTATGATGGCTATAGCTAGCTGAGTATTAGACCACTAACCGGTTTTCCGACGTGATGATTTCTCTTTGAAAGGTCTATGTACAAAAGTAAATTGCGAAAAATAGTAGATGATAATACTATTATGTAGTAGTACCGACAAGATTATTATGCTTTAGTTCATCTAAAAGAAGAATCTGTCTCTGTAAAACGCTCTCATAATTTTGCAGAGTAAACTAATTCATTTACGGAGCAGTCAGTACCCACATAGACTAGAGACCTTTGGTCTCTAAACGACTATTAAATTAGAACAGAAAAGGGAACCATGCGCTCTGCATGTATAAAATAATTTACATCAAGTAACGTTTCAGCATCGTTGAATTTATATATGCAGATGACGATACCCGAAAATGGCAGGGGCTTTAACAATATCTGATTATTGTTCTGATGAAAATGAGATAATGTGGTCATTGGGACGATTTCGCGTTCTATATTTAGAATAAAAGTTTGCTGAGGAGAAAAAATAAATACGGCCGTGGGAATTGGTAAGGCTGTCACGTTTCAGGCTCGCACGTGGTGCGTCGCTCCTCAATCGAAGAGTAGCTACGTGCCTGCCGAGCTGTTGGAGGCTGGGGCACCGCGCGCCTCGCGCTTCACACATTACGTGCCGTCTTCTCGACAACCCTATAATACATGAATGTGTTCCCCCGACACACTTAACGTCCACACTTCAAAACGTTCATTCACTCAACCTTTCATTACATTTTCTACAAAATCTGTCCCAGGCTAAACAGGGTGGCTAAACAGGGTGGTTAAATAACGAAATGTACCAAATTAGGCTTAATTTGAATATTTAAGGTCGAAAGAATAATAATGCTAAAACTAAAAAATGTCGCATTGCTTAAAGAGTTTGTAGGTATGTATTTAATTATTTTAACGTTTTCATTTCAAAGAAAGCTCGGCTTCTGTGGTTTTCATAATTGGTTGTAAACATGCGAATTATAACTATGTGAAAATGAATAGGATTTTGTAAAATTTTGGATATTTTATTGCATGAGTTTATGTGGGTATTGTTTTATCTATTTGAGATTTATTACAATTACTAAATTTTAAAACTAAACAAAACCTAAGGTACCTAGCGATTGTAAGACATCAAATAATTTAAAAAATCGCATGGTAGACATTTTGATACAGCCGTTAAACTGTACTTAGATAAAAACTGATGGAAAAGAATAATAATAACAACATAAATGACTTGTTATCCCTTATATCAGTACTGGGGAGGTGTGAAAGCTTGTTGGGTGTGCCCATAATGAACATGCAGCTTTCAAACCATTATCATAGTAAATAAATTCTATGTTGTCCGTGAAACAATATAAGAAACAACTGCCTGCAATTTGAGGTTTAACTTTTTGTTTGATTAATGTACTGTAGTGCGGTTGACAAGGTCCAGAAGTATATAACCATACCGCTCACAGAGCAGCTCTATGATAATTTTTCCTGAAGTGCCACTCAGAATGGGAAAGATATATTGGGTACCTTCATGTGATTTTAGTTAATGGTTCATTAACTTTCACGAGTGCGGTTGAAATGTATCAGCCGCATATCCTTTTGCGTCAGTGATTCGTAAAAGCCTGAAGGTTGTAATGTAGCTTATGCGTAGGTAGTACCTACCTACCTATTCCAATTTGTCATGAAGTAGCCGAAAAATCTAACCTTAGACTGTTACTAAAGTACTTACTTCAACGTCATGTTTTGGTCTATATAATTCTTACCTATATTACAAGTGGGGTCGTTTTGGGTACCAAATATTGTCGCGTATCCAGAATAGGAATCTAAAGCCGGCGTAAATGCTACCCTAGAGTCGAGTCACGACACACACCTACTTGTAATTAGCCCCAGTCGGAACAGGCGTGTGACGTACTCTGCCGCCGACAGAGTGTCAACTGTCGTGCGGAATACTGGATCGGACAATGCATTCGGGATTTCAACCGAATTTGCTGCACCTGTTCATGAAACCGTAAGCCTAAAGTATGGAGCTCAATTGTCGTAGATCGACTACCGATAAAATTATTAGGTGCCTGTATGTGCAGTATACGCTCTTGGTATCGGTTTAATAGTTCTATTTACGAGTAGATATAAGCTTAACTATGTAAACGAGAATGTTTTTAATGTATGCAGATTTATTCGTAAATACTTTGATAACAAGGGCGAATTCTCTGAACCAAACTGTTGTGTGGTAACTTTCGTGATAACTTTCTAATATTAGGGGTTAAAGTATGAAATTGCCGATTTGTACTGAAAAATTTAAATTCGTATTTTTTTTAATTTAACATATTTATTTAATCAAAATAATTACCATTATTATCTATACATTGCTGCCATCTAATAGGAAGGTCATTTATGCCTTTGCGATAGAACTCGTGATCTAGATTCGACAAACTGTGTGAAAGCATTTGTACTGCCTCCTGAGCTGAACTTTTTATTACATAGAAATTTGTCCAAATCACGAAAAAATGGTAGTCCGTTGGAGCAAGGTCTGGCGAATACGGAAGATGACGAATGGTTTCTAATTGCAGTTCCTGTAGAATTAAAACGGTTTCTTGTCCTGTATAAGGTCTCGCGTTATCATGGAGCAATAATGGTGAAGATCGATTCATGAGTCGGGGCTGTTTCATTGCTAGTTTTGCTATCATTGTTCGGAGTTCGGCACAGTAGACATCTGCTGTTATTGATATACCAGATCGGAGAAAGCTATAGTGAATTCACCTGTTTGGGTGGTTTTCCACGTGGTTCGTTCTTCAAATCAAAGTTTCCATTACGAAAGCGTTTAAAGCAAAATCGCAAACGCAACATTGATATTGTGAGCTGTTTCTGCAGCGTTAGTTCCGCGTCGGAAGTCGTATTAAAAAATAACTCGTATTTTCGAAGTATTTCTTGTCTAAGCTGAATAAAAAAATCAACTGAAAGTCGATAATCGAATGTTGCACATTTTTAAAAGAAGAACTTCATAGGTAGCATGTGAAAAAAAAAACACTCAAAAATCTCAAACCATGAAGGTTTTATGTCAATTCGAAGTACCTATTACAATAAAACTGCAATTTCATACTTTAACTCCTATTATAAGCACCAGTTTAGTAGGAGGCATTTGTATAAAAATTCATCCCTAATCTTCGCTTAAACACTTAATGATTACCGCATACAAAGGTTCCGACTGCGCTTGTGACTCCTGTTTGTTTGAGCTTCCTTTGGTATCGATACAGCTTTTACTACACCGCAAAACGTTTTTCAAAAAACGTTTGCATTCCCATAGCAAACTTCTTTTTACCGAGACCTAGGTTATTAAACTTGAAGAAAGCTGAAGGGTACCTTATGCGGAGTTCCTGTCAAAATGTTACGTTCATAAGTACTTACCAATTTGGGGCACATCATAGGGTCGGTTGGAGCGCGAGGCTCGCAACATCATCTGGCTGGCTATCTCCGAAGGCAGCTGATGCGGGGCTCGCTTGTTGGTGCGCGTGCGGCGGCGCTCGTTACTGAGTGCGCCCGGCGGCAGCGGCGGCGGTGCGTGCGCGTAGTCGGCGCCTCCCTCGGCCTCAAACAGCTCGCTTAGCGGCCGGGAGCGCGCCAGCTCGCGGCCGCTGCGCCACTCGGCCGGGTAGCGGCGCGGCGCCGGCTCGGCCACCGAGCGCAGCGCCAGCGCCGCCAGCACCGTGGTCACGCAGCACACGCGCATGCTGACCGCCCGCGCCCCCCACCACACGGGCATCGCCTGCTACTAAGTACACAACACGATGAGAGCACCCGCTGGGCGCATGCCCGACCACATTATTCGACCTTCACCGCTTATAGACGGACCTTTTCCTTTTCCGCTTCAGTTCAGAGGTCTCAGGATGAGACTCGTTTTAACGTTTATTGACGTCCTTTATCTGAAACAAACGAAAAATATTTTAAATCAACAGACTGAAGACGCATTGTTACTTACAGTGCGTTCATTATAACTTGTCCCGTGACGCGATCGGTAGCACTGTTCTGTCATTCGCCATTTTGAACTCTATTAGTATCGAAACTAAGCTTGATAAGCAATGGTGCCAACATGACGGCAAGGGACAAGTTATAGTGAATGGTCTGTACTGGCTATGCGATTGATATAGACGGGATAGAGCAGTAAAAAAGTCATGTTCCAAGGAAATCAATTCGAAAGTATAAGAAAGTATCCTGCCATTCGCCCATACCATAAACGAAATATACCTAACAAATAATGTATTTACGTGTATAAACTAACTGACCAGTTCTAATTCATTCAGTAAAACATATATTCACGCTTTACTTACAAAAGGTCTGATTTCTGTTAGTAAATTGAATTTTATACGAGCAAAATGATTTGTAAGACAAACAGTTAACAAAGTTTTGCAACCTTTTCTGCGCTTGACCGGAATATTGTTTGTGTAGAGAGTTCCGTCCTGCCATATCACTTCAATTCTCAGAAATAAGTTAATGAAATACCTACCAAGTTAAGTAGGTACTCAGCACTGTTGTAATGATGTCAAATGAGTGAATTCTAACTATCATGTTTACATGTTTGTGTAAACGAAAATGATGTAAGCTACGTTAAGTCTAGTCTAGTTTATTCCTGGATTAAAGTAATAGGATTCACGTGGCATTGATGTAGACCCAACACAACATACCGCCGATATTACCGTTGAGGATACTGAAAATGTGGAAAGTTTTACAATAAAAACAAATTAACTGTGGTCTAAGTGCGGCTTTCGCGTCTGTTCTACGGCGACTTTCAGTATGAAACTTTTTCCTTAATCTTATTTGTAAGGTTGACTGAAGAGAACCGCGAAGTAATATTAAAGAACTCGTACCTAATGAATTACAAAGAACGTAACTGATCGCTGACTATCGTATTCACTGTAACACACTTTGACTCAATGTGTTTCATGAACCACAGTGAAATATTCAATTACTTCTACCCAGCTTTTTTGTTTGTCGCGGTGGGATCTACCTACCAACAAATATTGTTCTTACGATTGGATTGGATTTTTATGATTTCTGTTATATCAAAATTGGAATGTATTATTTAGTATGTTGATATTTTGCATCTCATCTCAGCCTTAGCAAAGTTTTATTTGAAGAGTAAAATATTCAGATTTCATGCTAGAGTCACGTCTCAAACGTGCGCGAGGAAACTTGCTATCATCATCTTCGTTCTACAAGCATCTCTCATGTGAGATTGTGATGTTTACAAATGTTTACTTTAACAGAAGAGCCATAAAGTTGTTGGCGTAAAGTGTGAGGAAAGCTTAGTTCTGTAGCAATAAATTATGAACATACAAAGGGATAGTTGTGAGTTTGCGACAAGGCTTGCTACTCTCTGGAGAGTTGTGACATCACCGAGACTGTCACACCACAGGTAACAGGTTAATAACATAGTTGAAACAGTCCGGCGACGGGAAGCGTCACGGGGCGGCGCGCACCGGCCAGCGGCTCTGCGGTCACTAATCCGCTTGCTTTATAGCGTGGCATTGGTACCTGTTTTGTACGGCACTGTATAAACTAAATGCAATCCTGAAATATATGCCTTTTACTATGTATGGAAATAACAAATGGATAAAAAAAATTGTGAAAATCGAAAAGAAACGAAATAAAAGGCTGATTTTGTTCATAAAAGAAAAACTTTTAACAAAGTTTTAACTAAACATAATATAATAGTAGTTTGTTCTTTTAGTTAATTTTCTTCTTTCTTGTTTCATCTTTATACGAGCTGAATTTTTAGTCACCGTCCAAATTTTGATTTATTAATCGTTGGCGAAAATCATTGAATATATAAGTGTTTTTTTTTTTAGTATCACTCAATACAAAAATATTGAGATATCAAGTCACAAAGTTGATAAAAAGAGAAAAAAAAGTTGTTGAAATGATAATTAATATGAAAATTTTACGTATCGATTTTTTTTCAATAATGGAGTTATTTAATCATACCTAATGCCTAAAAAAAAATTGGCCGATGACTAAAAATTCAGCCTGTATACTAAGACTAATATCTGTATATATAAAATTCAGTCCTGACTGACTGACATATCAATTCACAGCCTAAACCGCTGGTCTTAGAGACATGATATTTGGAGGGTGTGTTCTTTGGAATTTCGAAAAACAAAAAGAAAAAAAAAAGGGAAGAAAGGGTTTTTCGAAATTTCACCCTTAAGAGGGGGAATAGAGGGGATTTCGTTTGTATGAAAAATCTTATTCCTTGAGTTACTAAACTTGAAACTTGGCACGAATACTTATCAGTATGTAAATTATAAAGTCTGTGATTTTTCGAAACCACCCCTTAAAGGGGTTTGGGGGTGTTAAAATTTATATGGATGAATTTTAACGCGCGGTCCGATTAACTCTAAATTCAGTATTTATACTTAAGATTGAAAATAAAGAAAATCGTGTATAAGTATATCTCAAAAATCGACCCCTAACGGAGTGAAAAGAGGTAGTAAATTTTACAGGGTATATCAAGCCACGCAGTATTTTACTGCGTGGTTTGATTAACTTGAAAATTGGCCTGAGACAAATGTCTCAAGTGCCTGTAACTACACTGGCAGATATACATGTACCTATAGCAGAGTTACTAAGCGAAAAAATAGGTATTTCCCCGGACAAGGTCTTTCACTAAGAGCTCTATAACTACTCCTACACCTAAACTAATTTATACCTTATTTGTTATGCTGAAATGTATCTAAGAATAGTCTAGGCCGACTGGACTGAAATTGCGCGTACAAAATAAAGAACTAGCAATGTTGGTTTCAGAAACATGGGCACCTATTTTTTGCATAAATGGTGAAGCTGCTTTTTCGTTGGATGTGTCCATCACTTTGTGAGTGTGGCGATCGTCTGTGAATTGAACCACGAACTACGTGCCACTTGTATCGCGTAGGTTTTAAATGTCACACCGGTATTAACTGGTGACTGATTAGATTACTATACTACGCCTACGGCCCGGTGGCGGTGTGCCACTATCTGTGGGGAAGGCGTTTGATTCGTTTTCGACAGATTTTGGGTTTATGAATCATAATTGTGGAGATTTATGGTAATTGGTTGGTTTGTGCCATATGTTTTGTATATCAATTTACAGTAGTGGTAAAGCTGGTGCTAATAGGAAAATAAACTCATTGAGATTTCACGCAGCTGGTAATTGGAAGACCAATGTTTAATAGTAAAATACTGCTGAGGGTTCAGCTTTAAAGTTCCGGGTTTCCTATCATACCTGCTAACTCCTCTATCTCAGTGCAAAAATCCAAAGTAATTGCCCTTTATAACGTAACTGAATCACAAGCAACTTTCTGCATCTGCGATCCTAACAGTTAATTTGCTAATATAAATTAATTGCGGCTAGTGTCGGGTTGGGACGCTACTCGCTACTTTATCTTTCTCTTCGTATTAGTTAGCCACTGATGAGCTACATAATTCGTCTATTAACGTAGTATTATTTTCATAATTTATCACACATACGTACTAGTAGAAGCGTGATGATTAGTACCTACTTTGTTTATTTTTAATTTCGCGCTTATTGTTGCGTTACGCGTAAATACCAATGTATTTCGAGACGGTTCTTGTTACGATAATATGATAATAATGAATACGTAATTAATTTTGGGTTAACGCACAAATACAATTCATTTCAGTGAAATGTCTATCCATCAACGCTAATTGTTGTGTAACAATTACTTGGAGGCATCTGACGATGAATAATCCACAATCCAGTGATCCGACAATATCCATTTACATCACATAGGTCTGTTTTCAAATGTTAATATAAAATCAGCAATTAATTACCTATTATTACGAGTACGTTACGACTGTTTCATGGTAAGATGGTTTCATCCGTTAATAGGTACCAAAAGGGCTTGTGGTTTATAAATAATTACTACAAACAATAGCGGCACTAATAACTATCTGCTCTAACACAAATGTTACACAAATCGTTTTGGTTCCCACATGTGGCTTTTGATACTGTTACTTTACTGTTACTGTTATCTGAAAATATTGTAAAAACCAATTATTTTTAAAAGAGTAACCGTGGAGTTTCTTGCCGGCTCTTCTCCATAGGAAACGACCAATTGGAACCGTGCACCTAGCTTCTGACGTTTCATAAGTGCCCATGTAGGTTTATGTGAAATAAAATATTTTGAATTGAATTGAATTGAAATGTAGACAGAGCTACGGATCTATGAAACACTCTAGAACTCAGAGTTTGCACTGCCAGTACTGCCAGTATCAAAATCCTATTTTTACTGTGGATACGGTCGTTGCAAGAGTGTAAAAAAATAACACTATTTGAGTTTATACTTTTGCTCACTTTATAAGTGTTTAGCAGGTTCCATCTTGTACCAACGCAAATAAAATAATCTTAAGCTTTGTTGCAAACTTGTTCGTCAAATAGTTTCGAACACACAAACGGACACGGAAGTAATTTCTTAAGTGTTCCATTTTGCCAAATATGGCACGGAATGCTACAAATTAAAGGTTAAACGAATCAGACTGATTACGTTTCTTATGATCAGATGAAACGAAGATGTTTTCTAGGACCAGCAATCTAGTACAGTTCATAGTTCTTCAGATAACCATTTTGTCATAGATTTCTAATGGGAACTAGTAATATAAACACTCCAAGAATATATAAAGAAGTGACAAGTGGAGAACTTGGCTTATCTTATTCCGTAGGAGGTAACAATTCATCACATCTACGCACAGTGCCCAAAAGCGTTGTATAGCGTGAGCCTACCTGTGACGGCTACTTTCATCTATCAAAGAGGACGTTGTAACAATTACCAGCTTTGGTAATTGACATACAGATAGCTTATAACGATTTGTGGTCATTAGGAGGTCGTTGATACTCTTATTATTGATGTAATCACCCATTACAACTCCCACGAGCGGAAAAAGAAAAGTGTGACTATAATTTACCAGGAACAACAGGAAAAGTTAACGTGGGGTTTAGGATAAAAAGTAGGATAAAATATAAGGAAATAGTACCTATCACTTTATGCGTCTTGTCCGTAACGAAGTAAAGGTTTTTAGAGGTGTAAAAGCAAACTGTGGCCCACAATCGCCTCATTACACAAATGAAGGGTTGGTAGTGGGCCGTGCCTCAAAGTAGCTTTTGGCTGAATCTAAGTTTAAAATGGGAAGACTGGGAATTGTCGAGGAGAAATAAATACTTTGCAAGCAAGAGAAAAATTCTCCGAGATTCTGTATTTCTTTTTATCTGAATACACTGCTTTAGGTAAGCGCGAACCTGTGCCCAAACACACTTGAAACGAAATTGGCGGCGATTTGCGCTTCAGAAGTTAGTTCGGCGTCAATACACTAGGTGCCGTGGTGGCACTGAATTTGTTAAGAAAGTCGTCAGTACTTGAACACCACCCGACGTAGTTCCACTTCAATACATTAATTTAATAACTCCGATATTATAAGTTTTTACACTTGGAACTTTCAAAGGCTAAAGAGTCAAAGCGAAGAAATGCTTTTAAAGGAAGATTTACCCAAGGATCCCGAAATCTAATTACTCAATTTGTTGATTAGTTACTCCAACTCAAACTGTAGCAAAGGCACCACGTCAAAACATGTTATGCTTTGTACCTAAAATAACATTTTGAACAATCTTATTAGATACCTATCATGTTTTTTTAACTGTTAAAGACTAGTTAATTACTATCAATACCTTTGTATATATACATGATATAGTGGTGCACTTATTGGTGTGGTGCTGAAACTCTAATCTTATGTAGGTAAGGAATATTCAATCACAAAATCGAAGGGGCGTAATTATGTAGATACATATGAAAAGATAGGAAATAGAAATATATTTTAACCTTTCTAATGTAAGAACACTGAATTCTATAAGGGCCGAAACCTGTGGCGTGGCTATATTTATAATCGGGTGGTGCGCGGTGGGCCGTTGACGTCATCGCGAGGGTCGCGAGCGCCGAGGGCTCGGGAGGGGGGAAGGGGGGCGACGGCGCGCCCTCCGATACGCACTTGCAAATTCGCACCTCCATGAATGGAGGAATTAAATTATCCTTAGCCGCGTGCCGAATTTACACGGACCTGACTTGGAACGCCAAATGCCTTTTTAATATGTATTTGTTCTGCAGGTTTACGATTACGTGTGTTTATTGCCACCGTGACTCATTTTTATCCACCTGAGATGTGAGGGCGACAGACAAAAGCAGTTAACAGCTGTGAAACGAGATCACTTTCAGCTCGAACTGTCTAAAAGATTTATTGTTCAGAAAGAACCCTTGAAACTGAACTACAAATTAATACTAATTTTCAAAGGTAAGGTTTTCTATTGTTAGAATAACTTCACCTACAACATTCTAACCACTATGGACGTTTTAGACGGAGTAATTACCTGAAGACGAAGTAGTAGGATCGTGGAAACAATTTCTTTTGATGGGTACCGTAACGACGCTGCCATAAATAAACTGCTACATATTTAAAAACTGGCGTGTATTTAGAACTGTACAAGTACAAAATCGGTTTTAATTGATTTGCATAAACTTCAAGAAGTATAGGAGAATGACCTTATTAGTGTACATAATGTTGATTCCTACAGTGACGCTTTTTTTCTCCAGGTTCCACAAACGGGTTTCGATGCATCGAACCAAACTTCACTTTCTAAATTTAAAAATAAAGTAGATTCGAATTACGAACCTCCTCTTCGAATCCTCTTTGACGTTTTAATTTATCATCATTTAGGTGAAATATCAAAGTATTTTGTACGACGTAGCTTGGTGAAAAAGAAGAGCATCAAGAGTGTTCTCGACGGCGACCGATGAGCCGAGCGCCTCGAACCGCCACCAGCGAAGGTGAGCGGTGCGTGCGCTTCAGTAAATTGGTATGTTCCGTTCCCCACAATAATTCCACGTGATGTGGGTTTCAATTCAATTATACGTATCACGCAACACGCTGCTTAACCAAACTACGGATAAGAAACTATGCAAATGAATACAAAACTTTTATACTGATGTAAATATGACCGTGAAACTATATTTGGGCCAAAGCTTTTGTCAACCTATCAGTTACATTATACCGTCTATGGTGAGGAGCTATTTATTAGTTCATTATAATATAATGAAATACGTATATAATATTTACCTAAGAAGCCCGGTAAGAAAGCCACGTACGTGACTGGTGTTACGATGGCTATATTTTCTTGCTAGCAGCGCGGCAGCGTAACAAAATAAGCTGCAATGCATACGCAGTAAGCTTGTATAAATCTGTGAAGGGATATTGTAACATTTTTTCATTCCTGTAAATTATTGTGGGTCATGTTCCGTCTATTACGCATATTGACGCAACTTTTCGGTGCTTCAGGGATTTCATTTTTCCTTCTAAAAGTCTTCCATACAAAAGTCGCAAAGAATCGATGCGTCCCATGAGCTCCAACTTTTGAGATTACATTTCAGATAAAATCCCGGTTTTTATTATTATGGATCATGTATTCTGTTTCAATCATACAAAAAATATGATTCATTTAATGTAATTTATTTCAAGTATTATCGTCGGCTGTTAATCTGATTGTGTTACAATTTCATTAACTTGAGTGTAGCAGTATACACATTTCATATATTAATTCGTTGGAAAACGGCGTTTATATTCAGGATCTTATCAGCCAAAATTGCACTAACAGCGGTGGGTAAACCGTGATATATCTGGTTTTATTGTTCCGCTATTTGTTCTGAATTCATGGGTTCATCTTGATTTGTGTAATTTGTGGTATTTTATAATATCAACGGAAAGAACAGACAAACGAGAGAAGAATTACATCTTTAGGAAAAATCTAATGTTGACAACAATGATGAGACGTAATGATTGAAGGCAATAAGTAGCGACAGGTGTCATGTCAAACATTTATCAGCGACGCTGGCGCTACGTGGAGGCGGCAATCGTCACGTATGAGATGATTGAGAAGCGATGAAGTATCTCGCATGCTTATTACCACTTACGACATGAGCTTAATGTATCATGAAACATTTTTACATAATACTTCATTTGTACCAGTAAAAATAAGTATTTTCAGTTACTAGATACAGTCGTATATAATGTTAGCACTAGGCAGGTTAATGCCCTCTTATGTAGGTATTCTATTTAAACTATAGGAATATCAATATACCACCTTCATCATATTATGAATTATTAATATCGAAAGAATGTGTTGGTCTTCTCCTAAGCGTATGTGTAGCGTCAGAGTAGAACACAATACGTTGAGACATTGTGGATGTAAATGATATGACGAGCTCCGCCAGTAGCAATGTCTTCATTGTGCTGCCAACCTACTTGGCAGACCTTTACTTTATGCTAAACTTTCTGAAAGTAAACTCATTTCAGCAACTTTTGTAGAAATGTCTTTAAACTGACCAATGTTTGAAGTAGAATAAAAGTAACACTATACGTTTCTTTGTGACAAAATTAGCAGTGATAGTACGTTTTCTTGTTCTTATATAAAATTTGTATTGGTCCCTGCAACCCTCTCAGTGCGTGTACTTAGAATTGACCATTTATGAATCCTCGTAAAATAAGTAAATAAAGATTTTTTTATTTTTTTATTATTTTATACTCCTTACTTTATTTCTATCACTAAAGTAGTTATTTAATATATAAGCACTCAGTTGAAGCTTAATTCGACTTAAGCGACACTATTAACCGGGGATTCCTAAACCAAATACATATTTTATTAAAAAGTATTGTTCTAGATGTTCGTATTCGCTAATGAGTGCTGCTGAACAATGAAAGTAAATGTGCCAATATATAATAGTGGTGGCGGGCAATACATAAGTGATCTGTGCGACTACGCAGTTACTTGCACATTATTGTGATCTGTCATCATGATAGACATTTGACTGCATATGGTTTTATTTCTCGGTTGCTCCGATTTTATTATAAATTACAAAGTCGTGTTTGCAGCCGAGCAAAGAGTAGTTATTCAGATAAACTTCAAACGTTGCCAATTGCATCATTATAATTATATAAAGCGTACGTGCAACGATAAGATATGTAGGATAAGTGTCGTAATTGCTAATGTAATTGTATTAAGTAACATGGCTTAGCTTTGTCATCGAGGAAGTAATTAAAACGCACGTATGGCGACACGACAAGGCAGTGAATTCGTCCAACATCTAAATAATATGTAAATAGAGATGTGAAGTGGCCGAGTCGTCGGCGCGCCGAGCGTACGACATTGTGCCGCTAACCTAATTGGCGGCGATTCTTCGGGAAATGTAAATTTTATGAGGATCATGTTCCCTCCTCATTCCCCCCACATTCTATTCAGTAAGGTCTCTATCTACACCGTAATTAATTGTTAAGTTTATGTCGACGAAGGATTTGTCTGGGATGAAGATCGTTATGCTTTTGTATGTTCGATATTGCCTATAACATATTGATGTATGTAGATGATGCGATTGTGCGGATGAGGTATGATCAGGATGAATGAGAGGTGGTCTTGTGTTTGTTCTCGAATATAAACTAGTGTTGATCGGACGGGTTGAATGATTGAAGGTATTTGGGGTCCGATAGTTCGGGTAGCCGGGAGTGGGCGGAGGGCGCGTTCGATGCGTCAGGCTAGCGCTTTGTTTGCGTCAGCTCAAGCCCAAAAACACCAGCACTCCAGCGCGCCACCGCTATTCACTGGCAATTTCAATGGATTTTCTTGCGATGATCTCTGGCTCTACGAATTATTATGGGAAACATATATAGGTTTTGTCTTAGCTACATCGCTTTAGTGAGGTAAGTATGTACTGTCTAGTTAGCTAGTGTTGATGTAGGTACCTACTTTGCAACAAAAATGATGTATTGCACCGACAAATTAGAACATTAATGAGAACAGCTATCACTAAAGGCTTCGCTGCAGCAGTTTTCCACACTGTTGGGACTTTTCTTTCAATCGATTACAAACTTACTGTACAGCAAAATTTCAAAGATAAAAATAAATAAGTAAGTAGGTACGAGAGAATACGTACCGTAGAGATACCATGTACCCACACAAAGTTTAAAAAAAAAAACATACTAAACATTCACAATCGTGTATGAGTCTTTGGTCAACTGTACCGACTCGAAATGGGATTAATTTCCTTTGGAAAATCTTAGAGCCAAGATTTATATTTAACGGGAGGACGACGTTTGCGGATGTTTAAGATGTTTATTTACTATCAGGCTTGGAAAATATATTTGTAACTCGAAAAGCGATAAGCGAAATAGCCTGAGGTAAAACGGATTGAATTATATCAATAAACTATAGTTGTTTCAACTAAATCAATTAGGGGAATTAGATTTATAAGTAGTTTGTTCCCGTTATTGCGAAAAAGTTATCGCAATCACTACCGTAGGCCTTTTTCAAGATTATTCAACACAATATTTTGATCATTAATCACTTTACTAACGTTTCGATTCAATATTTAGCAGAGAATCAGAGCGAAAAAGGATTCACTGACGAATTCGTATTCGGCACGCAACCGTTACGTTACGATACGTTGTACCTATCTTTTTTCATCTACGATTGTTGGAAATTGACGGGTGGAATGTGTGCATTTTATCTTTTGTTCACCTGACACAGAGGTGGCAACCCTAGGCGAGCGGGATAGGGATGTGCAATATTTTTTGTTTGCGCACGGTTTCACAAACACAAATCAAGTTGGAATTTCCCGGATTAAACGCTTAGGTACAGATTGCACTTTGTTGAGTTTGTGCAACCAAGAGTATTTTGTAACACAGTTATACAAATATATTGACCTGAAGTTGGACCCAACTGTTTCTATTTGCTGCACTGACCTTTGTTTCTCTAACACACGTCTTCATATTCTGCCATGAGAATTAAATCAACTTAAGATAAAGGTTATGTTTCCATATCAAAGTTCGCATGTGTTTGGTTCTGTTGCTACCTGTTCAATTACGCCCACCTTACGTTGTTAAGTTCAAGTTTGAATATTACTCTCCAAATCCCAGCTGTGTAGTATGATGAGTATATCTAATACAAGCACAGTCACCTTAAGTTTACCTACAGGGGTTAACGAGAGCGTGCACCTTTAGTATAACTGATTACGCTGGCCTTAAAGTAACTGTAGTACATTAACTAATTTGGCTTTCCAAAAATGTATGTGTAGACAAATTGAATCATTAGTGTAGTAAAATATATGATACTCGCATGAATTCAAGTTTTGAAGCAAGCTGAGTCGAGGCTCCATTTCGTGGCTATTTAGGTATTATAATCGTGCATTGTTGGCACTCACATGCACATTGTGAGCTGCGCTTTGCATGTCAATGATCTCTGTGCGTTAGAGCACCGACGTTGTGCGAGCGTTGTGAAATGCGTTGTCACATATTTTTATTAGCTTCACGATTTTGTGATTTTGTTCTGTTTATTAAGCATAAAATTGCTTCTGCTTGTTACTCGGCAAATCATTGTTAGGGGAACGAAAAGTATTTCATGGGTAAATACCTACTACCTGGATTGGATTTTTACGTTGATTCGTTGCTATCATCAAATGTGGGAAATATTCGAGGTAGGTAATGATATTTTTTTGTTGTAAATGCTCCATAAACTCGAACATAGAACATGTAACTGTTACAAAATATTTTACTCATTGTGAGAATAAAGAAGTATTTCTAGTAGTTATATACTAGTGTGCACATAGCTTCAGGCATGTGAGTCGCTGTGAGCTCTGAGACTACACAAACTCTTACAAAAGCTATTTATTCTCCAATTAACGTTACAGTAATGAGAGAACATTACCTGTTCCAACAACACATTATTGTTACTGAAATTACATTTTCTAAGAATCTTTGTCTACAAACACCATATTCTTTCGGTAATCATTTAGAGGTTTTACAATTAATAAACGGTTAATAAGAATTATAATGAAGTATTCTTGCTTGAAAAATACCTCAAGGAGGCACAACAAAGCCATTTCGTTGATTTTATTACCTCCAGCCCAGTGCACGCCCGTCCTTGGACACTGGAGGATAAAAATGTCCAAATTGATAATAAAACATGGTTTATGTGGGTTGAAGAAACAGAAAAAATGCATTTTATTTAGCTATTTTTAGACATTTCACTATGAAAAAGTACGACTTCAGCATAGCTCCTCGAAAAGGTATTTACTTTAAATAACTTAAAGTTCATAAATTAAACTTTAATATGCTAATAAATATGTCAGGAAAAATACCACCATTTTGCCTAACCTAGGCACAGTGTCTAGGTTAGGCATTGTATTAATATTCATTTTAATTATTTTTAAACTTCGTAGGTTCGCTTTATAGTCAAAGTCCTCGACTTGGAGTTCAAGGTAGTCTTCCTTCTATGAAAGTTGTGACAAATTATGTTATCAACGTCACTCCAATGTTGACTTTTAGATTTACCTACCTAATCCGAAAAAGAAAATCCTTTTCATTGAAGGAGAAAAACCACGTTCGCCCCTTGCGAACGTGGTTTTTCTTCTATATGTACTGACCCTACTGTGCTCTATAATAAAACAGGAAAGCGGCTTTTCAACAAACGGCAGATTAACAAGTGTTTTAAAAATCTGTTGATTGAATGAAGTAATCATAATTTATAATGGTACAATAACTTTCTTGTGATTACAGCCTAAAAGAAAATTACAAAATAATAGAAAGATAGAGACAATTAAGTAGACTCTAGCCAAAATAAAATCTTGCAAGGACGAGACGTCTGACTCCAGTGACCTCCTGTGAGATAATTTGTGGCGTAAGTAATTTTCATATATCTATTTAAGAAAACCGTTGATGCTTCACTTTTTGATGTAAGATAGTAAGTGTAGATAGAGTGGTTTCATAATCATTTATTTTAAAATATAGATTTTCTGCCTGACCGTACAAATCACCGGAATCGGAAGTGAAATATCTGGTATTATTATTCGGGTCCAGTTGACTTGGGCCGAACTGTCACTGACCCTTACTTAGGAATACAAGTAAGCTATTCAATTTTTTTTAATGGTATTAATATTCAGAATATTATTTTGATAGGTACATATTATCGTTGGCTGGAAAATTCATAAAAACACGAATGTATTAACAATTTGGTAGCATACATCGACTCTTTTGTATTCCATGTTAGTTCGTGCTTCGAATATTAATATGTATTATGAAGTTAATACTAGGTTAAATTGATTAAATTAAGAGGTTTATTTCCGGCGGGGCGGCGCGTGCGGCCGGCTCACGAACTTTGTAGTGTTCATCAAACATTGCGTTGTTACTATCAAATAACTTTGTTGCCCCGCTGTTCACGGCTACATTATACACCGGAGCCACTTCGGCACCCTCATAAAGCCTAATTTTCAGGATCACTACGTCAATTACGTAACGGTGCGTATCACTTGAATTAGTTTAACAGTTATGCTTAGTGATAGACCCACGGTGAACATACAGTCACGTCGTGTTAGCTTTCTGTTTAGGAGCCAGAAATGTGGACAAGTTTATCTCCATCTTTATATACAAATACATACTTACAATACAAATTTGCAAGAGATGTTAAAAGTAAGGATAGAAAGTAAGGATTGATGCTTTAGACATTTGCATATAAAATAATGTATGCAGTCACTCCGAGTCCAATTATTTAAAAATATCGTGATAATATAAATAATTATGTTTACGAGTATGAGGCGCCATCCATCGGACACCACGGGCAACTACGTCACGAGCAACAGCGACGCGCAACCACGCACGGCGGAGGGCACCGGGCCCTCCCCCCTCACCTTTTCGACTATATAAACGTGTGTAACCGCGACCGGCGACTGCTACTACCAATTTTGAAAACCATTGTAATTTTTATCATCATTAAATCTCAGTTCATCGTCATCAAGTCTTTCCATCCAAACTAACATCCTCATCACAACGACTGACCACCTTCCTGCAAACATTCTGGTACTTCGAGCCCGATCTGCGAGTCTGCGAGTTCTACGAATCACGCACGAGCACCGAAGAAGCGTCGTGAGAAAATCACCATCGGCAAAGAAGAAGATTCGAGAAGATCACCATCTGCAGTTAACGGTCAGGTCAATCAATCTTTTCCTTCCTATTTCCATTCCATGCTGAGTTTGTGCTAACATTGTCTTATTCCTCGATTTCTTTGTCTTTGTAACGAGTGTGTTAAATTTTAAATACCTACTTGATTTTTGTCGCTCGCAATCACCAAAATGACGAGAAAGAGGCATTCCATCGTAGACACAGAAAGTATTGATGATGTTATTAGGGATTTAGTAAAAAAACGCGGTTCCTTGAAAGGCAAATTAACGTTATTTTCAAAATTTGTTCAAACACTAGAAGCTTCTAATCCAACAGAAATTCAAAAAACGGAATTACAGGAGCGCTTGAAAAAGATAGAAGAGTTGTTTAATCAGT
The DNA here is from genome assembly GCA_963853775.1 of Xanthia togata. Lineage (NCBI taxonomy): Eukaryota > Metazoa > Arthropoda > Insecta > Lepidoptera > Noctuidae > Xanthia > Xanthia togata. The sequence continues at coordinate 14,728,438 of OY970803.1, forward strand.
TTTGTAGCACTCAAGATGAAATAGATTTGTACGTCGCGGGTAGTCAAATAGATAAAGAATTGCAAGAAAGAGAATCTTTTGAAAATCAATATTATGCTATTGTGGCCAAGTCTAAGTGTATTTTAAAAGAAAACTCGGTAGTTCAAAGCGATGACAATAATTGTAAATCACACACACACGGTATCAAATTACCCACAATTACTTTGCCGAACTTCGATGGTTCTTACGACCAATGGCTTGAGTTCAGAGATACGTTTTTATCAATCGTTCACAATAGTAATACTCTAGACAATATTCAGAAGTTTCACTATTTGCGTTCAGTTCTATCAGGTAATGCACTACAAGTCATTAAAGCGTTGGAATTTTCCGCACAAAATTATATCGTTGCTTGGGATTTGTTGGAGAATAGATACAATAACAACCGTTTGCTAGTTCATAATCATGTTAAGGCGTTATTCACGGCCCAGGCAATAAATAAAGAATCAGCTTCTCAAATACGCAAACTAATGGATGCTATTTCACGTAATCTTCGTGCATTAAAAACTTTAGACGAACCTACCGACAAATGGGATACGTTAATTATCTATATTCTCGTCACAAAGCTAGATTCGTCAACCGAGCGCGAATGGGAACTTTACAGAAGTACCCTCATAAACTCGTCATCCAATAAAAAACCTTCGTTGTCTGACCTAATGACCTTTCTTAAGGACCGCGCGGATTTTCTAGAAACGGTTAAGCCTTCTCATAGTAAATCAATAGATAGTAGTCAAAACAATCACACAAAAAATACACCGTCTGTAAAAACACATAGTCATGTTTCTACTCAGAAAGACGGAAAGAAATCTGCTAATCACACAAAGTCGCCACGTTACAAGTGCAATTTGTGCAGTTCAAATCATCCTATTTATTCGTGCGATGCTTTCCTTCTTTTATCATCCAAAGATAAATTAAAGTTCATTGACGAAAAAAATCTTTGCCGTAACTGTTTACGTGCCGGACACGCAATAGCTGAGTGTTGGTTCGGACCGTGCAAGCACTGTAACAAAAAGCACAATACTTTAATACACAGTGAATTCGTCGACGCTAACGAATCATCCACTGTTTCACACATGGCACAGATAGTGACTCCGCCAGAGTCCACAACGGAAATCACACACGCAAATCCTACGACCACCGCATCTCACACGACTCACACGCCTTATAAAGTCGGTACTCTTGATACGCGCTATTTTTATGATCAAGTATTATTATCGACAGCATTAGTGGAGATTGCGGATGCAGAAAATAAATATCACACAACCCGCGCTCTTCTCGATAACGGGAGCCAGCATTGTTTTATATCCCAAAAGCTTTGTAAAACCCTCAACATTCCAACGATACAGTCCACTATACAAGTCATTGGAGTAGGCAACTCCGTGACGCAATCCACACAATTATGTGAAATAAAAATACGATCCAAAGCAAGCTCATACAATACACACATTAATTGCTTAGTTTTGTCTCAAATAACAGCACAATTGCCATCACTAGGCATCGATCATAACATCGAAATTCCTAAAAACATACAACTTGCGGACCCTGACTTTCATTTAAGTAATGAAATTAATTTATTAATTGGTGCCGACAAGTTTTGGGATCTGTTAAATGAAGGTCTAATACGTTTGCCTAAAGGTCCTTATTTGCAAAATACAAAGCTCGGCTGGGTTATATCAGGTTCAGTTCAAAAACAAATAAAACATAGTTTAAATAATACTCGTACACAATGTAATTTCACACAAGCATTGGACGCAGAACTTAAACGTTTCTGGGAACTCGAAGAAGTCACCTGTAATAAACCAAATTTGACGAAAGAAGAAATCGCATGCGAAAATTCATTTAAAGATACCACTTTGCGTGACAATAAAGGTCGTTTTTCGGTGCGTATTCCGCTAAGGGAATCAGCTGATGAGCTACGCGATACGTTTTCAATGGCAGAGAACCGGTTCTTGGCACTCGAGCGCAAACTAATCCGAAGCGCACCGAGTTATAGGCAAATGTATTGCAATTTTATGAAAGAATATTTAAGTTTAGGACACATGAGCCGTATCACTGAATATTCGCCGCCTTACTATTTCTTGCCTCATCACGGTGTCTTCAGGGAACATAGCACAACCACAAAGCTTAGAGTAGTATTCGACGCGAGTGCCAAGTCTACGTCAGGCAAGTCTTTAAATGACATACAATTCATTGGTCCGACTTTGCAAAATGACATATTCGCTATTCTATTAAGGTTCCGGCAATTTAAATATGTCGCATGTGCCGACATCGAAAAAATGTATCGTCAGATATTAGTTCAGCCAGATCAAAGACAATTACAATTGATTCTTTGGAGGGAGAAGCCGTCTGAACCCCTTGGTATATATCAACTTAACACCGTCACCTATGGAACGGCATCCGCACCTTATTTGAGTATTCGGTGCCTTAAGCAACTCGCGTCGGAATGCGATGATGACGTCATTGCACAAGCAATTAGTGACGACTTTTACGTAGACGATCTGATAACGGGAAATCAGGATTATCAAAAATTAATAGAGATATGTAATAGTGTTTCTAAAGTTCTAGAATCGGCTTGTTTTCCTTTGAGAAAGTGGATCCTTAATGCAAAACCTTCGCAAACCCAACTTGAATCTACGTTCAAAGAATTATCGTTAGGAGACTCGTGTCACACCAAAACGTTGGGATTGGGGTGGTTTAATTCTTCGGATGAACTGCACTTTAACACTCAACATGAGCATACTTTAACTCATGCTAGTAAGCGTAGCATTCTTTCGACCATCGCGCAAATATACGACCCTTTAGGTTTGCTCACCCCAATGATAGTTATTGCCAAGATGATACTACAAAAACTATGGTTAGCCAAGATAGGTTGGGATGACCCAGTTCCTAAGCCAATTTTAGCGGATTGGCAAAATTTTGTTGACAAACTGCAATATTTACAACATTTGCGCATACCTCGTTATGTAATAGGAGATAACGCACACACAGTCGAATTACACATCTTTTGTGATTCTTCGAAGGACGCATTCGGGGCGTGTGCGTACATACGTAGCTATACAGACAACATGATAACCGTGCGTTTGCTATGTGCGAAGAGCAAAGTGGCACCGGTGAAACCGGTCTCCATTCCGCGCTTAGAATTGTGCGGCGCGTTAGTAGGCGCGAGACTTTACAAAAAGATAATTAGTTCGTTGCGATTAACTTTTAATAATATACAATTCTGGTCAGATTCTACCGTGGTACTAGGATGGCTTAGGATGCCACCAAGTCAATTAAAACCATTCGTGCAAAACCGTGTTGTGGAAGTGAACGAACTAACGGGTGATAAGGCGTGGCTTCACGTTAGTGGTAAACAAAACCCAGCTGACTTATTATCGCGCGGCGTGCAATTGGATGTGTTAAATACTTCCGATCTGTGGTGGCGCGGACCTTCATTTTTACACGTTCGTGGAACGGAAGGTAAACATAGTAACAATCCAAATATTAATTACGATGAATTACCAGAATTAAAACCCACAGTCACATTAGTAAATCAAACGACGCCGAGTTGGTTTCCTTTCGAAAGGTTTTCCAATTTTAATCGTATGCTACGTGCGTTGGCCTACATAATTCGATTTGTGAATAATTGTCAACATAAAATAAAATCACAGCGCCTCATCGATCACTTGTCGGTAGATGAATTAAACACGGCAACAAGAACATTAACGCGTATTGCACAGCAAGAATCTTTTCCAACTATTTGTGATAACTTATTTAGTAAACAAACTTTAAAGTGTCCTCGTAATATTTCTAACTTAAACATATTTTTAGACGAGCACAATATAATCAGAGTAGGAGGTAGGCTAGAAAATTCCGAATCATTCTCATTTGACAAAAAACATCCTATATTGTTATGCAGCCGACATAGATTCACGCGTCTTTTATTCGAATATAAACACAGAGAATTATTACATGCGGGCCCCCAATTATTACTCGCTACGATACGAGAAGCTTGGTGGCCACTCAGAGGGCGGAACTTAGCAAAACAAATAGTGCATACCTGTGTGAAATGTGTTCGTATGAAAGCCAAACCTTTTAATATTCAGATGGGTAATTTACCAAACGACAGATTGATAGCTGGGTATCCATTCATGAACTGTGGGGTCGACTATGCGGGACCATTGTTCATGTTGAATCGTTCCGGAAGGGGGGCAAAGTTAACTAAATGCTATCTATGTTTGTTCGTGTGTTTTACAACGCGTGCGGTACACTTAGAGTTGGTCACAAATCTCACGACTGAAACATACTTATTAGCATTAAAGCGCTTTATTTCCAGACGAGGTAAACCTCGGCAGATCTATTCTGATAACGGTACAACATTTGTAGGCGCCCTAAAGGAATTTGCTAAATTTCTAGTAGATAAAGATAGTGATATCCAGGATTATGCTGCAAATAACCTAATTAAATTCACTTTCATTCCGCCATATTCGCCTCATTTTGGTGGTCTGTGGGAGGCAGGCATCAAGTCCTGTAAATTCCACCTAACTCGCGTAGTAGGAAATGCACATTTGACTTACGAGGAATTAAGTACTGTGTTGGCACAAATCGAGGCTGTCCTCAACTCCCGTCCCATGTTCCCTTTGTCCTCTGATTCCTGTGACTTTCTCCCTCTGACTCCCGCTCATTTCCTGATTGGCCGACCGCTCACTGCACCCGCCAGCCAAGACTTGACCACAGCGGCTACGCAGCGTCTTCGTCGACATGACCGTGTGGAGCAGATGCGTCAGAACTTCTGGAGCCGATGGTCTAAGGAATATGTTTCTGAACTCCAGAAAAGAAACAAATGGCAGACCAACCAGGACACTCTCACTCCCGACACACTCGTGCTCGTGAAGGAAGACAACCTACCTCCCCTCAAGTGGCGCCTAGGACGAGTTCTTCAGACATTCCCGGGCAAAGATGGCATAGCTCGCGTTGCAAGCATAAGAACAGCGACGGGCACAATCAAGCGCTCGTATTCGAAGATATGCCCACTCCCGCTCCCTGATGAAGACAGCATCGCGACATCTGCTTCGTTGGAACCGGGTGCTTCCAAGGCCGGGGGCATGTTTACGAGTATGAGGCGCCATCCATCGGACACCACGGGCAACTACGTCACGAGCAACAGCGACGCGCAACCACGCACGGCGGAGGGCACCGGGCCCTCCCCCCTCACCTTTTCGACTATATAAACGTGTGTAACCGCGACCGGCGACTGCTACTACCAATTTTGAAAACCATTGTAATTTTTATCATCATTAAATCTCAGTTCATCGTCATCAAGTCTTTCCATCCAAACTAACATCCTCATCACAACGACTGACCACCTTCCTGCAAACAAATTAAAAATAATAAATGAGTAAAACATAATCAAAATCTCGCATCAACAAACTCATTCCAAAATTATAATAAGCTTTATCTTTTAGAAAATTAATAACTTTCTTTTTGAACGCTATGTCACTAACGCTTCCAGCTTTTAGGTAGTTTATTTAAAAAAATTGGAGCCATGCAAAAGCTTTTCCGCTTATGTGCCGATCTATAATTATCCAAATTTAACTATTGTCACATCTATTACGAGGAAATCGATCTTCATACGCTGGAAAAATACATAATATTAGTGTCCAAAATACTATAATTATAGACTACTCAGTATATTTTAATGTAGGTAATACAGATATTGAGTAGGTATTTATTTTTGTTTCACCAACACTCATCCACATTACAACCTTTTTTTCGAAGAAAAATATTAATTTTCACAAAAAAAAGAAAAATAGTATTTTTGTAAAATTTAGGATAAAAGATAGGACGCATTTATGTTTAATATATATTTTTTTTCATTTGTATTTGTTATTAATATGTGCTTTGGCCATCATGATATTATTATTTTTTAAATAATTAAAGGAATCTAAGCAATTTAGATCCATATTAAAATAAATTAACAATTAATTGTTCATTAGATTATTTAAAGATGCTCTGATTCCGTTCTGATTTCTTTATACTCTCCATTTTATATTCATGACGGAAAAAAATATGTCCGTAAAAGCGGAAGTTGCAGGAATGGAAAGAAGGGCGTCGTTTATCGATAAACTGACAGTCAGCCAGAAAGTTGATGCTTAGTTGCCATGATGTGAGTAGGCGGCAGCAAAATTCCTCATGCTGCGCTACGGGTGCGTTCCATTCCAGTCACATTTAATATAAAAAACAGCCAAGTGCGAGTCGGACTCGCGCACGAAGGGTTCCGTACCATTATCTATAAAAACGTCAAAAAAATCATGTCTGTTGTATGGGAGCCCCCCTTAAATATTTATTTTATTCTGTTTTTAGTATTTGTTGTTATAGCGGCAACATAAATACATCATCATCAAATACATCATCTGTGAAAATTTCAACTGTGTAACTATCACGGTTCATGAGATACAGCCTTTTTTTTTTTTTTTTTTTTTTTTTTTTTTGGGTGGGAAATCATCAAATGACTCCTCCCGCTCTGGGTGGAGCGGGAGGGCGTGTCAGACTCTTACTGACTAAAACCCACCCGTGTTCCTTCTCTTGCCTGTGCAATGCCAGGGGGCCACGGTATCCCTTTCGGACTTTCCCGTAACCCCGACAGGCAATGGTCTCATCGGACCCCTTCATTCGCTGACATCTCTTTGAGGCGCGCGTGGAACACAACGCGCCGTCGACCCGGGCTTGGTCCTTACCGGACGGCGAGCTACCCATTGCTCACCGCCCGCAAGCCCGCGCCTACGGTGGCCGGGAATCGGCAATCGATTCCCGACGCCCAGGGCGTCTCCTCCTGCGGCGGCTAGGGGCGTGAGGGCGCGAAATTTGCCTCTCCCTCACGCGCTCCGCCTCCTCCTTCGCGAGCATTACTGCTTCGCAGAAGGAGGTGACGGCCTCCCATGCCCTCTCGCTCCGTACCATGGCCTGGACCAGGGCCGGACGCGAGAGATCCCCGCCACCGATCGCCTCCACGAGGACACGGCGGTGCTCTGCCCAAGCCGGACATACCTCCACCGTATGCTCCACCGTGTCCTCCGGGCGATCCACGCAGTGATGACACCCGGGCGTTTCCTCCCGCCTTATCCGAAACAGGTACCTCCCGAAACAGCCGTGTCCGGTGAGGACCTGCGTCAGGCGGAAGGTGAGGACGCCGTGGCGCCTCTCCAGCCACTCCTCAAAGAGGGGACTTATCGCCGCAATAGTGGCGTGCCCAGCACTGGGTTGCGACAATCGCACTCTCCATGCCGCCATGAGATCCCGTCGGAGCTCTCTCCGCTGTGCCGCGATTTCTCGCGGCATCGGAGTCAAGCCCCGGCGTTTCGCCTCCTCGTGCCAATCCCAAATATGCGCGAGGACTTTTGCCTCCAGATCCCATGGCGATGAGATACAGCCTGGAGACAGACGGACGGACGGACAGCGAAGTCTTAGTAATAGGGTTCCGTTTTTACCCTTTGGGTAGGGAACCCTAAAAACCGCGTCAGTTGAATGAGCGATGAAAATATAGTATTTTTCGTACTATATTATTTTTTTATATATAGTACAGTTGATTGTAATACGAGTATAGTAGGATGGTATATAATGTAGTACGGGTGACCCACATGTGTCACAACATTTTATTTGATTTTGTATGAGCTTTTTTATATTATTCTATATTATATTACCTTTAATTTATTAAAACGTACACACACTTCCCTATGTGTTAATTATTCTAGCGTCACTCGTGAGTTGCTGCTGAAAATCAGCGACAGGTGGCACTTTGGACATTGTTTTCTATTTTTAAGGTGTATTTTTCTGCTGTAATGTCAATAAACACATTTTTCTTTCTTTTTTTCATCAATGTTGATGTTAATACTGAAAACACAGTCCGAGAGTTTTAATTTTTTTTAAACTTAAAAGGAAATGCTGTACTATGAAAAATAACCCCCAACCCAATTCACTTCACAGACATTACCTAACCTTTACCTTTTCTACGTACACAGACAAGATGGCTCTAAGGCTTTAGATCTTCATCCATCTCAAATAAGACCGACTGTAACAGACAACCGAGTTATCAACCTTACCTTATACATTTTTGGTTGGAAGCGAAATACTTAAAGCTAACTGTATACCTGCATATTTAATAACGAACACCGTCTTCAAGGGTAAAGTGAATCTAAACAGAATTTAATTTATTTGAAACGTCTTTTAATCAAGGTATCTTGATTCGTAAAGTTAAGTGGGCAATGCACTGGGGATCCGTCTTGTTCGATCCTAACAGAGTTTTTCTATAAGTAGTATCTTAGATTCGACCCACGCATGTAGCTACAAAGGTATCTATTCCAGTCCCTACGGACGGACGGACAATTCTCCTAATTATAACCTATATTCCCTGCACATGTGTTGTCACGCGATGTGTCATTGTCAAACGATGGCTTGAACTTTCACTGAAAATTAATATACTTAGCTTATTTTGAATAACACTTAATATATTAATATTTAGAAGTACAACCTCATAGCCTGGTGGAAAAGCTTTACAAGTTAAGCAAGCTTTACGTGTCTAGCGCTAGGTGGAGCGAAGATCGGTTCCAAACACAGGGTGTCGGGAACTGGCAGCCGAGAATTATGTTAAAAGTGTTTGATTGCAGAGGCCTTTCTCAAGTAGGGGACTGTTACACAAACATTATTGAAGATGATGACGTATGTACTGGAAATTGAGCAAAAAAATTACTTTAGTATTAAAAACTAAAAAATAAATTAATATCAAAAATCGTAACGGCAATAATAGATCATTGCCATTTATAAAAAAATATTTTAATAAGCTTTTAAGCAGCCAATTCATGTAAGACGCTGAATAATATAGAACACGTATTTATAATAACAATGAAGGATAGAATCCTTGAAATGTGGTGTCTGTGAAGCCTTTGTCGAATACCGCTCAATGTCGCGATAACAATAGCTGCGTGAAGCTTTCGTTGGACACCTTTGGCTGAGCCGGCTCCTCTCACGGAATCTTGTAAAAGTTCTTAGTTACATTGGATTGCTATTTTCACGAACAGTGAAAGTATTCGTGCACTATGTGGATTTGCTAGCACTTTTGGGTTACTATTTTGAGAGCTATAGAGGAATGGCACTTTCGTCGAGCTCGTAGCGAAGAGTGACGCAAGTGCCCCCACAGCTTTATTACAATCATACCTACTTACTTTCTTGAACAAAATGCGTAACTATCTAACTGTTTACTTTAATACTCATAAATATTCTTAGATAGATTACATTATATTTTATTACCTGCATTATATTTACTACTAACTTAAACTACATAAGTAGGTAGGTAGTACGATAATAACCCAGAATAATTAAATGTTTCTCAGAAACAGAAATACTTTTACTCTCGCGAACCTTGATGTGATATGCATTATAGATAAATAGTTTTTATAAAAACCCAAATAAAGATCGTAAACTGTGATTCCAATTTTGAAAAAAATAAAAAAATAACTTCTATTATATTTTTAATCAAAAAAGGGAATAATAATTGCTACAATAACAGTATCTTAAGAAAATAGAGGTGTATTATAAACGAAAAAAATAAAACAATTTTATAAATTGCTGAACCGAAACTAATGTTCTTTGACACGCACTTGTGTGTCATGTGTGTTTATTTAGTTAGTGACGTGTTTTATGGTAAAGAATTAGCAACGAGCATGTCACCTCAACCTAAATAAAGAAGCGTAATAACTGTGATTGCTGTAATTTTCCTAATAATATTAGTTTGAATCTAACTTTCCGAGAGGCCATTTGATTTCTTTTTTCCGTGACTTGCTGACGTATCACCGGGATCAAATCGTAACGAATATATCTCCATCATTCGGAAAATTCGTTCCCCTTTGGCTGAATCAGCAAATATCTCAACATAATACGTGATATCCTCGTACAAATAGGTAAAAGTCAGCCCAGCTTTGTAAAAACATCTCGTAGTAAATACGGAAGGTATTTATATCTGCAATATTTCAATTATTTGTCTTTTTGTCAATGGAAAGGTCGCGACTAAATTAAGGTTTAGTTAAAATAGAAAGGTAGAAAGTATTCATTTTCTATATAAGTACACCGGGCTTTTAGTGGGAGTGCTCTTTCTTTAAAATAATGAAATTGAAGCTTGAATACGTAAATCAAATAACGAAATTCAGTTACTTTTGAAAAAAAAAAGATTTAATTTTCCTTTCATTAAAGTACAATACCGAAGGCGACGGCAGACTGCAGATGGCAGCGGCTGTGCGACTCACCGCAATGAAAGTCCGTAGCGACACTGCTGGTTTTTATGAATATACCCCCCGTAGATCGACAATCACTACTGTCGTGTGGCAATTGCAGATGGCATACCAGTAGCTGTCAGTGGCTGTCACTAACAGAGAGGAAATACGTTTTTTTTGACAAATGTTCTTCTCGAAACTTAAGAAGAAAAGTGCCGCTAGCGCTATGGAGTCGTATTTGTGATGTCGCGTTCGGAATTGATAACACAGCGGTACTGCCGATTGCGCCGCCGCCGCTGGTACTGTCTGCGGTCTGGCGTCGCCTACGAAAGTATATCTTTATGGAAGTCTCTATTTTTTGTGTCGTCATCCTGATTAAAACTTTAAGATAACCGATAACCGATGGTCACGGACGGCTTAATCGACTTCAAAAAAGGAGACTATATTGTTCATCTGTATATATTTTTTATGTATGTTCACCGATTTTTCCGTGATTACTGGGCAGATTTACGTGATTATTTTTTAATTTTGTAGATGAAGTTAATAAAATTTAAATGGGACTACCATGCAGGTAGTCACATAATTTTAAATTTTATTAACTTTGCTTGGATAGTTTTTGAGTTAGCTTCAGTTTCAGAGTTCGCTGCAACACGAGGTTTTGTGCAACTTATTAGATTAACTTGCACACCTGTAAGCACAGTGACATTCATCGGACCCCTTAACTCGCTGACATCTCTTTGAGGCGTGCGTGGAACACAACGCGCCGTCAACCCGAGCCTGGTCCTTACCGGACGGCGAGCTACCCCTTGCTCACCGACCGCAAGCACGCGCCTACGGTGGCCGGGAATCGGTTTGTGATTCCCGACGCCCAGGGCGTCTCCTCCTGTGGCGGCTAGGGGCGTGAAATTTGCCTCTCCCTCACGCGTTCCGCCTCCTCCTTCGCGAGCATTACTGCATCGCAGAAGGAGGTGACGGCCTCCCATGCCCTCTCGGTCCGTACCATGGCCTGGACCAGGGCCGGACGCGAGAGATCCCCGCCACCGATCGCCTCCACGATGATACGGCGGTGCTCTGCCCAAGCTGGGCAGACCTCCACCGTATGCTCCACCGTGTCCTCCGGGCGATCCACGCAGTGATGACACCCGGGCATTTCCTCCCACCTGATACGAAACAGGAACCTCCCGAAACAAGCGTGTCCGGTGAGGACCTGCGTCAGGCGGAAGGTGGAGACGCCGTGGCACCTCTCTAGCCACTCCTCAAAGAGGGGACTTATCGCCGCAATACTGGCGTGCCCAGCACTGGGTTGCGACAATCGCACTCTCCATGCCGCCATGAGAACCCGCCGGAGCTTTATGCCTCGCGGCATAAAGATGATGCCTGACTTTAATATGTGGCCTATTTGCTGGTACCGCTAGACAACACGTGTAACTAGTCAGTAAAATACCTACTCGTATATCGTGAAAAAAATGTAGCCACGAACGCCTAAAGTTCATTGACACCGATGCCCTCTTATTAATAAACGCGGAATAAAGTTACAACCAGTATAACCTTCAGATTAACCATACTTTTTAGAAGTTTAAGTTTGGTATAACTATAAGTACTCCTCGTTTATTAATACGGAGGCGAACGTGAAAACACGATCATATTACACGAATTTACAAATATAAAATGGAATCATTTAATCTGGTATTCAGGACTGTGAGAGAATTATTAGAACTATATGAGGTTTAGTCACAATAAAAAAAAAAGTCGTTATTTATTATTTGACAATAGGGATGTTGCCACAAAATGTCCTCAGCCTTTTTTTACGTAAATGATTACGGCTAAACATTGAGTAGGCAATATGTTAAAATGTGACATGACGTCACTTCATGGTAGATTTTTTACTGACTTGTGACGTCGCGAGCCCCCACTGCCCAACTTTAATGCGTTTTATCTAAACCATTTTTTATTAATATGATAAAGCAAAAAATTCGTGTCTAATATTTTTTTATTATCTGACAGCCGGACTAAATAGTTTTTTTTTTCCCAAGTCAACATCCCTATCACACATCCTCACTTCACTTGTAGTATTTTCTAGACGTTTGAACTCTATGATTGAGATTGTGTTTGCAGAGAGCCTAACTTACACCAAATTAATTGTACATTATATTTATTTTTTTATATTCTTAGTATACAAGTTTTTAATATTGAATCCTCTGTTGCCGAACTAGGATGGATCCTGTCCTGTGTCTCGGCAAACAGCGCCATCCCCTAACAGATTTCACAACAATGAATAAGCCAAACTAGTACAAACTATACAAGTTGCATCTATTTAAGATAATTATTTCAAAATGTAACTTCTATTATAACTCTCATTAAATTCAAGAATAATTTAATATAATAAAATCTATAAAAATACATAAAATTGGAATTAAAATAAAATCTTTACAAATAAATAAAATTGGAATTAAAAACTAATTTAGAATTTTTAGAAGGTCTTCAGTTTCCTCATACGAAAGACTAAGGAGATAGGGATGAATTTACTTCATAAAATGCAATTTATTCAGTGGATAGATGTTTAAAATTTTGTTTATTCTATTGTACATGAGGAGGGCAATAAAAGTAAAGAATCTTTTAATGAACACTGTTTTGGGTTTGTACGACCGGGAGCACACTTCATGTTTCCTACGCTCATTTATTTTACTAGGATCGTATACTAGTGAGCAGTGTTGCCTAAGGAGAATTGCTTCTACGAACATTTTTCTTACGGTTGTCACTTGACAGTACTGATATACTTCTCTTGTTGGAAACAGTATAGGCTTAAAAGTAGAGATTTATAGAATGGCACGTTGTGCGATTTCTAAACTCTTTAAAGTAATAATACAACATACTTTTGTCGGATTAAAACGAAACCGATGACTTTTTACAAGGGTTACGTTATTTAACTTTACCTAATTCTAGTTATAAACTTTGAGAAGACAATTTATTATACTAATAAAAAAATGCTATAAAATTAAGTATCAAAACTTTTTGTCTAAATAAAAATAAAATAATCTGTGCCTTTGTGAACCGTTAATTTCATTTAAATCCTATTTAAGTTAAGGCACTAATTAATATTTATGCGAAAAAAATAAGATTGGCTAAAGAGTAGTTGAAAATACTCTATAACAATAAATACTCGTATAATCTTAATCTCTTCCAAAAAATGACCTATTGCATGTATAAAAAAACCGGCCAAGAGCGTGTCGGACCACGCGCAATGAAGGGTTCCGTAGTTGGGATGAATTTATCCCAAAGACAAACTAAATATTGTAGTTGAAAAACATGTGCTCCTATACATTCCAACTGCAAATGTAAGTTTGAACGCACAATATTGGGAGATTTACCATGTTATTTTGAGACCATTTTGTTTGTTTTCCTGTAATCTTTAAGTATACAGGGTGGAAGGGACATTGACGCGAAAACTGATATCATGCATTCAGAACATGTACCTAAACTCCCCTCCGCTGAAATTTTTCGTTGTTATTAAAAAAAAAACAGCTGTTCCATACATTTTGACCGCGTAGGTATTGAACTTTTGTATGAAACAGCTGTTTTTTTTAAAGTAACCTATGAAAAATTTCAACGGAGGAGGTTCAGAATCGTGTACCTACTGAATCGTCGAGTTTTCGCGTCGATGTCTGTTCCACCCTGTATAACTATAGGTATTTACATTTTCAATTTCATTTCAATTGACAAAAAAAAAATGAGATTCTCACAACAAGCCCTTTCATTTGATATGTCACACAGTACAGTTGGCAAAAAATGTATTTTTTATTGGACAATTTGCCCCGCAAAATGACCCCCATATTCAAATAATTTCAATATTCTATGTTTGGGTCACATATGTGCTACCAAATTTCAACTTAATCGTTCCATTAGATTCGAAGAAAATCGGCTGTGACAGACGGATAGACAGACAGACACATGAGTGAACCTATAAGGGTTCTGTTTTTTGCCTTTTGACGTACGGAACCATAAAAACATTTTAACTTGCGCTATACTTAATACATTCTGGATTGAATGAATAACTTCTATAACGATGACGCAAAGTGCGAAAAATAAATAACTAATTCTCATACTTTGATATTCCCCTATTATATTTTTTTATTATTTTATTAAAACTTTTTGCACAGGTAAAAAAATACTGTACAAAGGCCGACTTAATGCCTGAGGCATTTTCTACCAGTCAACCTCAGGGTGATGCTGAGATAAACATGGCAGGTGAAACATACGGGATAGATAGTGGAAATAACTTTAGAATACAAGAATAAATACTAATGCATAGATAAAAATAAACTAAATAAACTTTGTCAGGAGAAACAACGACCAGTAGAGGAGAAAATGAATCCAGTAAATCAGCGCTGGGATGATTCTGCCAATTTCTTTCGAATATGTTCACGTGCCTTCACTCTGAAAGGTAACCGACTGGTTGCCGTCCTTATATTCGAGGTAGTTCATTCCAAAGAAAGACCGCCTGGACAATGAAATAAAAGTGAATTAAACCAGAGCGGTGAGAGGGGGGACATCGTAGACGACGATTGTTGGTGGAACGAAGTTTTTACTATCACGACATTATATTATACGAAGATTGCGAATAAAATCAAGACAGAGAAAGTGCACTTTGTTTCCACAATTGATATTTGAATTTGAGGTACTACACCTCAAATTCAAATATTAATTGTGGAACCTGGAAACCTGGCAAAATTAATTTATTCTGCCTGACTTCTAAGTAAAGCAACCCATTAAGGCAGTTATAGGCGCAACGGGACGTGTGCCTCGCTAGCCAGCCCAGTACTATCTAGTACTCTCACTTTTGGTCACTTGGGACGAGTTTGCTACAGAAACTCTATTAAACGCGCTCACTAAGCCACGCTAACTAGTTGGCGGGTGCCAGCGCAAACAACCCACTCTACAGCGTATAGCTTTTCAATTAATTTTAACTATAAACGCAACTATAACAACTATTCTAGACGCCGAACGGATCAGAATTGTTTGCAATCTTGATATTTCAGCAACGGTTGTCTAAGCTTTCGCGAGTTCCATACACACGTTATTTGCATCTCATTTTAACAATCTGATACTTCTCAGAAATAAGCACGCATTGAAGGTTTTAATAACCTCTTAAAATTTGGTGTCGCGGTTTATTTAGGTTTTGTCTGCCGCAGTAGTAATATGCACATTTTGATGATAATTCGAAGTTAGGTTTACATTCTATTGTAAAATAAGTTATTCATTTCTGCAAATCATAACGGAATGGCCTTTTCATCCAGAGAATATATGCTGAATGGACGTCACGTCATTTATCCATCTACTCATCTTTCATTTCCGTCGAAAGCGCCATGAAAATATGATACCTTAATAATACACCCTTTTTTATATTATCAAATAACTTCTCCCGCTCTGGGATGCCGTGTCAGACTCTTACTGACTAAAACCCACCCGTGTTCCTTCAGTTACCTGTATGTTGCCGGGCGCCACGGAATCCCTTTCGGACTTTCCCGTAACCTAATAATACACCCTGGGTGAATCCAGTGCTTTTATCCATTACCTATTACTCGTTTTAATAAAGTTTCGTATGATATTAGAAATACTTTGGTAAATAACTAATCACACTAGGTATATTCGAAGTCTTCAAGCTGGGACGTAATTTCTTTTTGTTTCCTTAGAAAAAGATATTCGAAAAAATATTAAGGGTTTTTATGTAATGTATTAGTAGAATGTGCATACTAGTGCAGTACTCAAAATGTCAAGAAAAGCTAGTCAATCAGATCCAACTTCTTGTAGAGATTCATCTTCAAACTAACAGACAAAGGAAAGTGCAGACTGGATGTGAAAAACTTCGTCCCAGCCACTCTCAACATCTGAATGGCGTCAATAGCGATTAGCAGTAGTTTTCCTTTTGGGACTCTAACTATTTACAGTTTCTATAAATGTCTAAATATAGTGGAGGGTTTATTTACAAGCTAAGTGCAAGTCTTACTTGCAAAGTTATATAACGTACATTCGTAATATTATGTACCTATCAAACGAATATCAAAGTATATCGCAGAGCTTTTTCCCTATGCAAGAAATTCATCGTAATGAAATTCTGGTAAATTCTTTGGAGAGCTTTAGCTTGACGGGTTTCACGATGGCCTTTCAGTCCAATTCTAAGAAATATATTTTCCCTTTTATCAATTTTACCTGCTTTAATTAAGAGGTGGAATCTAAATTGTGCTTAAATTTAATCTGTGCTTCATTTGAGGCCCTTATAATTTTATAACTGACAATGACTGACACCAGGTTGATTCCATAAGTAAATGTTTATTTATTTGAAGGGAGCATTAAACGGTTAAAAGCGTTACAGTCAGCTTCAAACAAAAAGAAACCGTTCGAGAACGTCCTAGATACGAAACTAACTTTTCCTCACTAACAGTAAAAGAAAACACGGGTAGCAGATGTAAATTTGTGTTTGGACGAAACGGAAAACATCCTTGGGAACTCAGCTGTTGTGTTAAATTAGATAAACAGTGACTGCACGGTTGAAGACAAGGTTCCAACAATTTTAAGCAAACCCTTAACACAATTTCTTATAATCCACTTTTGAAACGATGCCAAGTATTTTGTGACTTTAGGTAATTATTCAAATAAAATATTTTTTTTGAGTAATGGTCCCCAGAATGTTACTAAGTCAACCTGGAGTTTCCGCTCTCGAACGAAGTTATCGTCCCCTTGGGAATATATAGTGTGCTATCCAAATTTTAATGAAATGTAATCATATAAACTAACTAACTAGGAAAAAATGAAAGAATTTTTAGGAATTATACAAAGAAAGCTGTGCTTTAATAAACCTAATAATGTAATAGCTTTGGTGTGGTTTAGTGGATTATTACGCACTCTAATCTTCTCCTGTTAAACATATAAACAGCACATTAGAACAAAAGCTTAATAAATAAGATAGATTTTGTCTTAAATATATGGATATTTGTGTTTGTTGTGTTGTTTAAAGAAATCACACTCACTCAAGTAATTTCCATCATTTCTTAGAATAGTGAAGAAAATCTGAAAAATCTGCGGTATGCTTGTTATTGGCTAGGTAGCCAGCCTAAAGGTCAGCTAAGGACAGTGACCTTATTCCTTAAAAATGGAGAGCCTCAGGACTACTTGCGCACGCTTTAAATGAACTAAAAATGCCGCGATTCTTTCTTCATTTTTTTTATGTAAGTTAATTTTGGATTTGCAAAGCCACTTTCTTTAAATTGTAAAAAAAAATAATCGTATAAATATATTTCCCAACTGTATTCAATTTGGATCCAATCTTGTTTGTCTTTCATTGAAAGATACTGAAGAGAAGACAAATTAATCGCGAAACTTTGGATTTGCTTTCATTACGATTGAGTTAAATCAAACTTCTAAGTTTAGGCCTCATCCTTCATTTAGATATCATTTCAACAAATTAATGCACTGATTAAGCTTCAAGGTTTCATCAGATAATTTATAATGTTGTACATAATTTATTAGGTTGATATAGGTAGTTTAACCATTTCTACGCTGAATCATTTTTGTTTGTTGTTTAAATACCTACCATATGTAGCACCAGCGACCAATGTAAAGACTGAATGACTTATTTATTTGCTTAAACTTTTCACACTCAAAAAAGTACAAAGGCGGACTTAATGCCTTAGGCATTCTCTACCAGTCAACCAAGGGTGGTGAAGAGATTAGATGGCATGTGCTCTGTTTGAGAGGAACAAAGATGTTTTTTCGTAATTAAAATATATCACTAGAAATAAAATAATTAGGAATAATTATAATACACATACATACATATTTAATAAAATATATACCTATATTATATATACACATGTATACAAATTCAAGGGAGAGAGGTGTTGAGGTGACTCTACTCTATTTATTTAGACAAAAACCTGCAATTTCTGCTTAAATGCATTCCGACTGGTGGCCGTCCTGATATCAAGAGGAAGCGTATTTCATAGAAGAATGGACTGAATATGAAAGGAAGAATGAACAAAGTCAGAAGTATGAGAAGGACAAAGTAGGAGAAGATTGTTAGAAGAACGCAGATTCTTAATGTGTGAAGAACATAGATATTGGAAGTGAGACATAAGATAAAAAGGAGGAGTGGGTGAGTTGACAAGGGAGAAAACCGTGATCAAAGCGCGCAATTTCTTCTTTGGCGAATGGACATCCATTTGAGCTCAAACCTATAGCTCGACACATGATCATATTTCCTGAGGTTGAATATGAACCTTAAACAAATCAAAGTCTGCAAAAGCATAGTTTTCGTCTTAGCGGGTAAAAAGTTTTTCAGACGGTACATGGATCGCAGAGTACCATTGAGCCTTTGACTAACACTTGTGACCTGGCGTTGCCAGCTGAGCGTCTAGTCAAGATGCAAACCGAGATCTTTCACAGTAGAGGTAAAGGGTATGACGGTTGCATTGAAAATAAGAGGAGGAAGAGTGCTAAGCGTCACCCTACCTATCATTCGTGAGCTCCCAATTACAATGGCCAGACACTTTGAGGGGTCATTACTGACACCCCAAAACTATCTGACCACCTTTTGATGGCATCAAAATCTCGGTTTACATCTTTTACAGCGCCCGACAAACCTTCAACTAGCCCAGCTGTATATAATTGAAGATCATCGGCATAAAGATGATACGAACACCGAAGACAATGAGTTATAAAATTAATGAAGATGGAGAATAACAATGGAGCGAGAATACCGCCTTGTGGAACACCAGCATCCAGGTCACGTCAACTTGACGAGCGCTCATCATCGCGAACCGATTGCTGACGTCCTCGAAGATAAGTAGAGAACCACTCCTCGAGAGAGAGACGCCTCGGAATACCATAAGATGAGAGAGGACAGAAAGCAGAATATCGTGATTGACGGCGATAAAGGCATTGGAGAAATCAATTAATACCAAAACGGTAACCTTAGTATCCTCCATCGCTTCTCTAACGTCACCAGTCACTTTAAGGAGAGTGGAGGTTGTACTTTGCCCGGTCCTGAATCCAGACTGAAAAGAGCTAACAAGGTTGTTCCAGTGAACAAACCTTGTAAACTGCTTGTGTACAGGCCTCGAGCACTTTAGGAAGGAATGAGAGAATGGAAATGGGTCGAAATTTTTGGGAGTGGACGTACATAGGCCATACGCCACAGTTATGGGAAGTTGATGATATGGGTAATCGGAGGAAGAAGGATATCCAGGATCCAAACGACCATACTACGACTGATGCCGTCATGGCCCATAGCCTTGGATTTTATAGACGAGATGATCGTTTTAATTTCGTTCAAGGTGACCGGAGAGAAGTGAAATGGTTCTATGATGGGACTGGGTAGGCCAGTAATGTAATCGACCGTCTGGGACAAATTTGGGAATCTAAATGACAAGTGGTTGTGAAGTGACGGTTGATATCATTAAAGCCATCAAGCATAGCCAGAGTATTAGGAAAATCCACATGACGTGGTCTGCCGATACCAAGAGTACCAAGGAACTTCCAGATATCAGCAGGTGAAGAAGAAGATATATTCTCGAGAATATGGCGGCGTTTAGCGTTGCGTATAATCTGATTACACCGATTTCTAGCAGCTTTGAAAAAGTTTAGGTATTTCTCACTACGATCCTTTTTAAATTTACGAAAGGCCCGATCTCTGTGACTCATCGTCATTCGAACCCCCCTGCCGACATCCAAGGAGCAGGGGGACGCCGGAGTTTAATGGAATTAACTGGAGCGTGTATAACGTAGAGAGCAAGCACCGTCCGATCGAAAATACGCAGTTTTTTTAACTAACTGAGGTCTGACGTATCGAACGAAGCTGACGAAGCTTCTCAACGTCCATGCGAGCAAAACACCGCATGTGCAGTACTTTTGGGACAGGTTTAGGCGGTTTTAGGACATACGAAAGGAAAATGAGGTCATGATGGGAAAATCCAGCAGCGGGACACTGACCATGAGAGGAAACAAGAGAGGGAGTGGATGTAAGGATTAAATCGAGCCAAGTGTCATCACCTGAGATATTGAAATGGGTAGGTTGCAGTGAAAGTATAAGGACACTAACGGACTCAATGATGTGAAGGAGTGTCAGAGGGAGAGTGTGGAGGGGATCAGGGGTGTAAATTCATTGGGTTTAAAAGTCAAAATGGGTGTACCACAGGGCTCGATATTGGGTCCATTCCTCTTTTTAGTATACATTAATGATTTACCTCATTTACTGAAAAACCGACCACAAATGGTGTTATTTGCTGATGACACATCACTGATTTTTAAGGTAAACAGACACGCACAGGAGCTTGACGACGTAAATAACGCTATGCTAAAGGTCCATAATTGGTTTACTGTAAATAATTTAGTATTAAATGAGAAGAAAACTAAATGCATAAGATTCGCGTTACCGAATGTTAGAAGTAGTGAATGTCACGTTGTACTGAATAAGGAGACACTAGAATTCGTCGAAAAAACGCTTGACTCAAAACTACAGTGGGGTCCTCACTTAACATCACTTGCAGGGCGGCTAAGTTCAGCCGCATACGCTGTTTGGAAAATCCGCCAGCTAACAGACGTGGATACCGCGAGACTGGTCTATTTTAGTTACTTTCATAGCATCATGTCTTACGGTATTTTGCTGTGGGGACGGGCTGCAGATATTGACTCTATATTTATTCTGCAAAAGAGGGCTATTAGAGCCATCTACAACCTCCGCAGACGCGAATCTCTTAGGGAACTATTTAAGAACATTAATATCATGACGGTACCTTGTCAGTATATATATGAAAACATTATGTATGCTCGAAAAAATCTACATCTCTATAGTAAGATAAGTGACAGGCATAATTTTAACACAAGAAATAGGAACAAATTAGATCAACCACGTTTCAGATTGTCTAAAGTACACACTTCTTTCATGGGGTACTGTGTAAAATGTTATAATAAAATACCTCTCGATATTCTTCAACTAAATGAGAAGAAATTTAAAACTTGCATTAAACGCACACTATGTAGACAAGCATATTATAAGTTCGATGATTATATCGTAGATAAAAATGCTTGGCTAAATGCTGGTCCTGCTCCACAGACACTTGGGCTCACTAGTTAAAAAAAAACATGGTAGAGTTGCTTCCCCTTTTTAATTATTTTATTTTTTCTGACTACGAACATAATGTTTTTTTATTTTTTTATTTAACCAAGTTTTAATTATTGAATACTCCAATAGATAATATTGATTTTCTTTCTTTTGGTGGTAAAATTCTTTAAAGGTTACAAATACATTGCAAACTATAGTTTTGTATAACTTAGACGCATTTTTATTTTCAATTTTTGTAAATGTGAGTACCATGGAGTCGTTTACTATGTTATTTATGTTGATTTTGACTTGAAAGAGCAGGGTAGAGAATGTCATGCTCACTTAAATGTCTCGCTGATGGTGACGAGTGTGTTGGATCATTTGGTTCCCTACAAAATGGTTGAGCTGGATGGTGCTGATCCACGCGTCATGTTCGTGAACGGGCGCCGTCAGTTGAGACTGGTCATCTCTTATCTGCCAGGGCTTATTTTTAATCGTTTTTGATTTTTATATCTTCTTTTTACATTGTTCTCACATATAGAATCAACAAGAGTAATGTATTTTGGAAGGATTTTGTAATTTCTATATTTAAAAGAGTGTCCTTGGAGTTTCTTGCCCGTTCTTCCCCATAGAGATCTACGTTTTGGAATGGGCAACTAGCTTCAACTTTCTGACTAACTGACTCTTTGACAATTCAAAAGTGCCTGTAAAGGGTTTAATGGAATTAATGCTTTGAGTTTGAGTTTGAGCTTTGAGTTTGAGGTTGTGATGAGCAAGGTCAGTGTTGAAGTCGCCCATGATGACGCAATGTGCATACTCTGCCTTTGATGTAGACCTCCAAAAAGAGTTACTCGGCGGAAGCATGATATTGTGCGGGGGATGAGGTAATGATTTTGAATGAGAAATCGCTACGAAGATAGATAGCTATACCACCCCCTCCCTTTCCGATGAACCTAAAATGAGATAAAGTACCACAAAAATACAATTACATAGTTTCAAACAGTCAGATTTTACCCACTCCACTATCGGGCTTGCCTCCAGTTCCAACAGAAGAAGATTCTCTGGTCTTCTTAGGGTACTTCGCCAACAAGGGATTGAGTTCCTCCAAAGAACAAATCTTATGCCGTGTTCCGTTGGGGTATCTGATGACAATAACCCCGTCCTGAGTCCAGCACGCCGGCATCCCGAAGTGCAGGCGCACCCAGCTGAATACAGTTTGCCTAGACCTGGTCAAGAATTCCTTGACTGTAACCGGGGAGCCCTTCAGTGCTGACTATTTTTTCCAAACAGAGGATTTCAGATCAACATTGGAGAACCTTACCCATATAGGTCTGCTAGTTGTTGGTCCTTTGCTTGATGTTCCAAGTCTGTGACACACTTTGATGGAAGATGCAGTGATGTCAGGCAGTGCCAGTTTGTTCTTCAGAACGTCTAAAACGAGAGCCTTGTAATCCTCTTTGTCAGCTTCAGCAAACCCGGTGAAAATGAGAGCTTTCCGACGAGATCTTGTCTCCAATCCATCAACCGCTCTAGAGCACTCCAAGATCTGCTTCCTAAGAAGTCCCAGCATGGCGAAAATAAGCTCACGTAATGACCGGAAATCTTCAGAAATCTTTGCCACGGTGTCCTTTGCGGGTCCAGCACATTCGATCTGTGCCTCAAGCTCACCCATCTTCTTAAGGAAACACTCTTCGAAGTTCCTCTGGGCCGATTAAATATCATCCAGTTGCGATGACATGGTGAAGTATTTAAACTTGTAGTGACTAGTACTAGTAGTGAGAAGCTGGCAGGTGGTGTAGTTTAAGTGCTTTTGTTACATGGAATGTTTCACCAATGTAAGTGCTGCTTATTCAGTAGTTTATGCAACAAAAATTTAACTCGAAAGCAAGTTAAAATACTTAATAATTATTTTAATAAAATAGATTTACGAAGTTGCGTGTTAACTTTTTTACACCTATCCCCGAAAACACCTACTCACGTAATGACTTGAAGTGGTCTTGTAAACAATTAATTACTCTTGAGCGTTTTCAAATGCCAGTGAAGAATCTTTCTATAGTTCCAATAATAAGCCAAGAAACGATTCTTAAGTTCTTTTTAATAAGCATGTTGTCATTTGTTAAATTAAGTTAAACTTTATTTAAGGATTTTTCTAGCCCCAAGTTCATATTTAATCAAATATTAATTCAGCTTCAACACTACCTAAACGACGTGATGATGCACTAGCTTATTATTTAAGAGCATAATTTATTACAATGTAGATAAACCCGTAGGCAGCTAGCTTACTTTCCTGTGACGTCTTATCAACAAGCTCACGTTCAGATTCTCTGAAATTACTTTATACTCTATATTAAATCAAATTTAATTAAATCTTAATGCGATAACATTATAAGTAGGTGTAATATAGCTCAAGTTATAAGGGCGTTTGTCATGGTATTATTATAATAAATGAAAACGTATATACGAAGTACCAAGGCTGCCCTTTAATAAGTTGAAAACACATATCTGTAATGATAATACAGGGACAATAAAGCGGTAGTGTAAAGGAGTATATTAGGCGCTGCGTTTGGCCAGCCCCTCGCATTCATTGTGTTACTTAACATGAATGAAACACTAACGAACCTATTTTTTAATTCCAGCAGCGTATGTGTATGTAGCAACGTAAATATGACGTCATGCATACACATCCCATCAATAGAATTTTCTGCACTTACCTCAGACGCTGACACAGGAACACATAGCTTTAGCTTATATGTGTTCTCTTCAGCCGAGTCATGTACCATCCAAAGATATTGAAATCATATATATACCTATTTATAAATCGCGACGGATTTGGTATTTTTTTTTACAATTATTCCCGAAGTAATTACAGCTAGCAGGTTATAATATATTTATGATTTATTCTCACGTAAATAATTAAAATCGCTTCGGATGTCTAAAAAAAACGTTTCTATTTAAGTAAATCATTACAATAGAATTTTAAACGAACCGTTCGCTACTTATCATTTGCTAAAAGAACACTTGACCCAAAAAGGGAATTTTATAAAAGGCCAATTAAAAAACTTATTATTCCTTAATGAACTCGAATTATAAAATGTTATACAAGTAAACAGAAACACAAAAATTTAGTTCTATTTTAACATCTTAACCTTACGTTACCCTACGTCATATAAAATCGTTGTGCCAATATGAAACGCGACCTCGAATGGAAATAGTAAAGGACTTGAATGAAAGTAAAACAATGTTCAGTGAACCGGAAAACGTCTGTTACCGAAAAAAATCTGTAACCAAATATCATATTTGATAGTTTTGCAGAACTTTGCTTATGAACTGAAAATAATGGTTTGAGCTTTGATAAGCTTTCATAAAGCCTGACTGGGAAAAGGGCTGTACGATACGCCTTTCATGTCTCTGCTATCTAGGTATAAGACAGAGAAGGGGCGTAGACAGTGGTGTTATTTTGCGTCGAGATGCTATCCATTGTGTGTACGGCCATTTCTCAAAACGTGACATGCTCATTTTGCAGTAATTCATCATTTCAGATGTATGATCCATTGTTCAATTTATACTCTTCGAATCTCTCTACGAATCTTTCATTACAGGAGAAAGCACATGAAGCTAATTACATGAATATTTTACAACTGATTTCGGCCCCGTGATGTCAAATTGATCTATCGAACCGAAAAACTAACCATAAAATTGTGTTTGATACAATTTCTCCAAAACGAAATAGTACAAATCAATTTTTAGGGTTCTGGTGTTATTCGTATATTCTCTACACCTGGGACTATGAGCAGTTTTATTACGGCTATATATTTGTTTTCTTCCAATAAATATAGACTTTACCGTCCCATATTCATTCATATTTGTTCAGAAGAGACGTAGCTGATCGAAAAATATTATATTTTTCCTATGGTGCCCGTAGAAATGTAGTACCTAGTAGGTACTACATTTCTGTACCTACTCAGTACAAGCGGTTCTGCAAAACGTTCAAAGTTTAAATTCGGGAGAAATTTATGTTTTCAATGTGACCTTAGACAATCGACGTAAATTCTCGGTTCAGAGCTGTTTAGGTGTACTTTTTTGTTCCATTTGCTACTTAGGCAAGCATCTGCTTGATTTCCAATCTGCTGCTGTTTAATAATTTTATTGTTGATCTATTTTAATTTTAGTTTACGTTAAATCTTCACCAGTTTATTCTAAAACCTCCTTTGAAGATTTCAGTAGGTGAGCGTGCTTGAATCATTAATTTTGTAGGAAAATTTGTCTCCAGTGAATAAATCGACATCGTGCAAGCGCAGGTCATCAACGCCGAAGGTTCTTCGATTGTATAAGAGACATCAGACAATGCTATTTTAAATCCGGGGCTTCAGAAATAGAAAGCAAACAAAAATTCAAACTTAAATAGACGCTAAAACTGCTACAATTAGTAAGTTGTTTTTGTAACTTATTTGATTTTTAACCAACTAGAACTTTAACTTAAATTGCGGTTAAGTGATAGCAAATTATTAAGTTACGAAAACATCCTTTGTTGTGTAATTCAAAAATTAAATACTTGTGCAACTTAGACTTTACTTAAATTTAAGAAAGCTAAGAAGCGTTTGTTAAAAAAAAACGGCTAGTTTTAAAGGCAATGAGAGCGTTTAAGAAGCGGCATAAACTTACATGTTGTCAGTGTGATCCTTGCGTGCGTCCTCGTCGTGGTTAACAATTAGAAGCACATAGTATACAAGGGCACGGCGCTCAAGTTTGTTGTGCCGGCGCTCGGCGTGGCGTGGCGCGGCGTGGCGCGGCGCGGCGCGGTACGGTCGGACGGCGCTGGGGGGCAGGCGCGGACGTGCGACTGGCGCGGTGGCAGGCAGCTACTGGAGGCGGCGCGCCGGCGAACGGCCGCGCAGCCCGCCCGCCCACGGCGAGGGCCAAACGTCACGCCATTTACCCCACAATCTTTACATCACATAATATCACACCAAATATTTTTTCACATAAAATCGCAAATTGGAATATTTGATTTATTTCTCAGCAATTCCGATCAATGCGTGACATATTTTCAAGTCAAAGTACGCGGTGACGCGCCGCACATACACGTCTATCGAAGTGTCAAAGGTTGATGTTTACACAACATGTTCTATTTATATCAGTTTTGTCAATAAGCTGATTGTTTTCTGTTTATATTGGTAAAGGGCTGGGTGGACACGTTTCATGCCCTATGTCACGTTACTAAAAAAAAAATACTTACTGAAGAGTCGAGAGCTGTTCAAATAAGCAAAAACTAGTTTCGATTTGAGAATAGCCGCACATGCACCAAGATAGTATTAGGAAAATTCTAATCCATGACGAGGAAAGCCTTCATTATATAGATATATTAGGAATTAGTTTAATGCGTCATGTTAATCTAAGATTTGGAATGAGTGGTTGACTTTTGTGTCAAGAAAAACCGTGAACTTAATGTTCAGGAATGAGTCACATGTTTGTGACTCAAGTTAGTGGGATAGCTTTCTTCCAACCTCAGTTCTCTATAGCTACGTAACAATAAAATTTGCTTGTCATGGTGCTCTTCATCTCCTCCCACGGCTTCTCTCATAATATTGTTTACAGCTCCATATAAAAAGCTATAATAAAACTAGATCGAGTTTCAACGACACAAAAACTTGCACAGAGGGTACGAGGGGGGTCGTCCTTTGTAATTTGTTTTATTAAATCCCATTCGGACCCCGGCATGCAGGTAGTTTTGAGATTGGAGCCGTCTTGAACCTCTCTTTGTATTAAGGTATCTAGATATCTCTAACAACATTTCATAATACTCAATATCAAAGGAATCTAACTTATAATGCCTTAATATCAAAGGAACTACTGATCGTTCATTAATATTTGAAAGACGTGGTGAACGATTTCAAGCTGTTAAAAGTAGAACATAGCTGAATACAAAATACGTGACGTAATTTGCAATGTCTATTGTATTTGACACATTGATTCAAGATTTTCGTTAGTAAAGGTATTAAAAAGGAATTAAATGTATATGGGAAATATGGTTGTTTTGTAAAAAAACAACCATATTTCCTAAATTTTATCCACATTCAGTGGCCTATATGTTGCGTGGGTCGTCATCTTTTTTCTTGCTTTTTTACTAAAAACAAATTGTAAAGTAAAATAACTAAAAGAAGAAATTATTTGTGTTCCATACTTTATGTCTTGTTCTGAAAATGATTCTTGTTATTATACGCGTGGAGCCTGTAGCGAATAAACCACCCATTCATTTTGCGTGGGTGTATACTATGTAGCTAAGGGATTATTATATCATAAAAGTGGCCGCAACATCCACCGGTGTGGTGGATTAATAACATCATACTGAAATGTAAAACACTCCCAACATTGGTTCATTCATTCTTGAGAAAAATTCTGCAAAAGGGCCTGCATAATTTTCGGCAGGATAATTAAAAGCTTATGTAAATTGAGCTACTTATTTAGATATTTAACACTGTAAATTCCTTTCCATGGGGGTCGTAAAACGTTACTAATTATGTCGAGGATAGGATCAGCTCACTACGTTTATCAATTTGTTCGGTAAGCACGGTGATGACTAAGAAATTCGCCTACGCGTGTCGTAGCGGTCTACGGAGAGGACTACGAGAATAACGACTACGAGCAGAATGTCTACGAGAAGTGCTACGACCCCATATTATGAACTTGAGTTAGTTTATCCGTTTTTTTTAAACTCTATCATTTAATTTTCAGTTAATGTTACAACTGGGAAATTCAAGGTAATGATGCCATTATTCCAGGCTGAACAAAATTAAATTATTGATTTCTCTTTGAAATGTATAAGGTACTAGCACTTTGACCGCGGCTTCGCTCCCGTGGTCTTTCCCGCGAGACCCGTTATTTTTCCCGGGAAAAAGTAGCCTATGTTACTCCTTGAAAACTAAGCTTTCTAATGGTAAAAGAATTTTTCAAATCGGTCCAGCAGTTTCGGAGCCTATTCGGTACAAACAAACAAACAAAAAAATCTTTCCTCTTTATAATATTAGTAGGTATAGATATTCAAATCGTAATAGTAAATTGAATGAAGTTATCCGGATTTCAATGTTCGACGCAAATTAAGTAAGAGCTAAAAAAATAAAATAAGTGTGAGGGTATTTCAAACGAAAACAACTCATATTTTATATTGTAGCGGTACATCAAACTAGATGATGTAGGTTTGATAATAATTTTGACACAACACACGGTACCACCGTGTGTTGTGTCAAAATTAGGTCATAAATGCAAAAATTTCATCATCAATTACCCCTTTTTAATTACTTATAACGATTTACCAATAAACATGCTATCCAAAAATATAATTATGTCACCCATTTTACCAAATTATCACTTATTTTTCGACCTCCGAAGTGAACACATCATTACGTTGCACTCGCCTTATCAGTAACTCATTAGCACATATTGTTTGTGTAACGGTGAATTCTCAGAATTGCATTGTTTTTGAGTGGTGTTTGTGACATGGATTTCCAAGATCAAGGTGTGTTCTCACTATTTAGTTATCTTTTTTTGATTTTATTTGACTTATTATGACGTGTTTTTACGTGCTACGCCACACAGGATTTCTACCAAATATTTAACTTATTGTTGACTTCACATAGACTTACAACTAATTGCAATCATAGTCAAATACTCTAACATATCTTAAATTAAATATTGAACTGTCTATTTTGAAAATTTAAAAGGTTTATTTGCGTCCTTTTGCGACTTTAGTTGCTATAAAGCCTCTACGACTGCGTAGGCTCAGGCGTAGCACGATCTACAAAACATACGTAATTTTTTTTTTTTTTTCAGGTACTTTGGTTATATGTACTTTCTCGAGGATGCATTTCTTTGAGATTTGGTCTGCCGTAACTGGAAGTGTTCCTGAGAAACATCAACACGTGTTGGAAACTATTCTAGCTTCACTGGATGAGGTGAAGAATCTAGAAATTAGGAATTTAGATAGTAAGATACTCAGTTTATGTAAAAGTCTTGATAGATTTTCGTAAATTGTCTCTAGAAATAAATCTAAATTTTTGCATAAGTACTCAGATTGGTTACATTAAATTGAATGTGTCGAATTAGTAAGAAGTAATGAGCAGTGCATTCAAGAAAACGCGAACCAGCCCGGGCCATCTTGCGAACGCGGACGCCCCAGGCAAGATTTTTCAGAATTGTCAAGGCAGGTTTTAGACTTATTACGAATTTAGTTTAAATTTAAATTAGGTTGGTTGTTGTGGTTTTTAACTTAGTTGTGGTTATGATTACGTTTGTAAATAAATTGCTGTTTTAGTTTTCTTGCTTTTAGTTACATATATTATGTATTTATTATATAATATATAAAATAATACATATTTAATAATATCCCCTTCATGAATACCGGTGATATAATATTCAGATGTATTTCCGAATGAAGGACCGTGCAACGTTGAAACCTAATTTAACTGAGTTGATTAAAAAAGGTTATTAAATGAGATTAAAATTAAAACGAAAACGTTATCATAAACGGTGAAGCTTGGAAAGTGTAGGACTTAAGTGGTGTCCCAACAAGCAGAAACGTCGTATAAGCCTTATAAGTCGTATAAGCTAGTAGAATATGCTAACTAAGACGTCATATAGATGTTCATCTTACGATTTTTCAGATGCATGACTGTAATGTGTTATTATGTTAGTTAAGTAAAACGTTTTCAGGACTAATTTATACGACGTCGTACACTGCTGTCAGAGCATATGTTAAGTAAATGTTTACAGGACTAACTTATACGACGTCGGTTATTGGTACTAGCCATGTCGTTTATCAGACAATGTATTGATCTTTTATACGTTTCGGTTAAATAAAAACTTTTCGTAAGACAACCGTCGTCGTGAGCAGAATTTAAACATTACTGTTATATAATTCAAACGCCGCCGCTTAAGCGTTTATGCATTACCTTTATATGACAAAACTATTTTGGTCATATGGAAGACTAAGTAAGGCTTGTCAAATCGACACTTTGATTAAACCATTCCCATTTTATTTTGTCAAATTGTCAATAGAACGATTGTTTCAGAAAGTGGTTCCGTATATTATTATACTTTTTAATTTTAAAGTTTTACTCGACAATTTAAAAAAATGGTTTATTGAATACCTACCTACATATTTCAGATAAGGCAAGTTCGGAACTGAATAGTTCAAGTGGTAACGAACAGAAATATAATGTAGTAAAAACATACGGTTAGTTTAGATACGAACATCATCTTTATAATATTCTTATATGTTTCAGATTTATTTCAAATTGTATTATTGATTTATTTTTAGATGACTCTGAAACTGATTACTTAGAACATTTGGAGGTATCTAAGGTGCTTCTGAAAATTCAAGCACATCCGACGATGACAAAGATTTCTAATTTCGGGATGTCATACAGAAATGGGCGATGCATTTTAACATTTCTCATGAAGCCATTACGTCTTTGAGCACAAACCTAACTAATATTATAAATGCGAAAGTGAATTTGTTTGTTTGTTACGCTTTCTCGCTAAAACAGCTGAACGGATTTGGAAATCTGGCACAAGGGTAGACCATGCCCTAGGTTAGGATACTTTTTATCCCGATATTCCCACGGGATCGAGACTTATGCGGGTAAAACCGCGGGGCGCAGAATGCGAAAGTGAGTTTTTTTTTTTTTAACATTTTTATTTTTACATTCTTCCTTGACATAATCACGCTATTATTTGACATAATAGGTATACCTAATAGTGGCTTTTGTGAACATGATAATTATTCAGAATTGTAATAGCAATCACGTCATTTCGTTTATAATACGTTTTTATTTTTAATAATTTACTCATCTATATATAGATTATTTTCTATGTGAGAACGCTGTAGGCTTAGTGGACTGTATATTTGCTGACTATAATTATTTTGTTAAGTACCTGGTACTTGTTGAAAGATGTCCTCCCATACCTAATAACACTGTTATTTGAAAATATTGTAAAAACCAATTATTTTTAAAAGAGTAACCGTGGAGTTTCTTGCCGGCTCTTCTCCGTAGGAAACGACCAATTGGAACCGTGCACGTAGCTTCTGACGTTTCATAAGTGCCCTTGTAGGTTTATGTGAAATAAAATATTTTGAATTTTGTTTGTTACGCTTTCACGCTAAAACGGCAGAACGGATTTAGATGCAATTTGGCACTTGAGTAGACCATGACCTGGGTTAGGGCATAACATACTTTTTATTCCCATATTCTTACGGTTTGAGACTTAAGCGCGTGAAACCGCGGGGCGCAGCTAGTCTTATATAAATGATGACAGGCCATAAGCCTGTCTTTACTATTGGGCGTTTCCAAAGACAAGTCTACTGTACAAACTTCAGGCCAGTATCCTGTGAGTTTATCAATTGTATTTTTCAATGACGCCGCCGCCGCCGCCGCCTATTTAACTAGGCTGTTTAGGTTAAATATCTATACTGTACATTATTTAAATGAGTGTAGTTTAATAATAGTTGTGTTAATCTTTCAGGGAACTTTAGATTTCTGACAATGTTTATGTATAACAATGTGTTGTTGCGAAGTTTTTAACGACCTCCGCTATTTCTTTGTATTTCAATGGTTTTCGTTTATTATCAAAAATATGTTTTCATAAAAAAGCTCTAACTATTTTGTTTACGTATAACGCAGGTAGCGTTACAGGATAACGTAAACAAAAACAATAATATAACAAAAAAGGTCGCGTAGACTTTTCCTTGAGACCATGACGCCCGGCCATATTCAGTCAACTTTGACTTGCCTAATCATACTTACATAATCTAAAAGAAAGTCGTGTTAGTTACACTATTTATAACTCAAGAACGGCTGAACCGATTTGGCTGAAAATTGGTGGGGAGGTAGCTTAGAACCAGGAGACGGACATAGGATACTTTTTATCCCGGTAGGGTAGGTATGTAGGTAGGGTAGGTAGGTAGGTAGGGTAGGTAGGTAGGTAGGGTAGGTAGGTAGGTAGGGTAGGTAGGTAGGTAGGGTAGGTAGGTAGGTAGGGTAGGTAGGTAGGTAGGGTAGGTAGGTAGGTAGGTAGGGTAGGTAGGTAGGTAGGTAGGGTAGGTAGGTAGGGTAGGTAGGTAGGTAGGGTAGGTAGGTAGGTAGGTAGGGTAGGTAGGTAGGTAGGTAGGGTAGGTAGGTAGGTAGGGTAGGTAGGTAGGTAGGTAGGGTAGGTAGGTAGGGTAGGTAGGTAGCTAGGTAGAGTAGGGTGGGTAGGGTAGGTAGGTAGGGTAGGTAGGTAGGGTAGGTAGGTAGGGTAGGTAGGTAGGGTAGGTAGGTAGGGTAGATAGGTGGGGTAGAGGATAGGTAGGGTAGGTAGGTGCGCCGTAGATAAATACTTAGTGCTACCCGTGTGAAGCCGGGGCGGACAGCTAGTATCTAATAAACATTGCATATCTTGAACAGAGAACTAACGCGGCCCTTAGTAAATAATTAAATTGTTTGATCAAAAAAAAAAAAAAAAAAACTCCGAAGATGATTCTTTCTGTAGAAAAGATTATCTTCCTCTTCCTTTTTTCTTCTTGATCCCGTGGGAATATCGGGGTACAAAGGGTATTATATGTCCTAACCCAGGTCATGGTCTACCTATGTGCCAAATTTCATCTAAATCCGTTCAGCCGTCTTAGCGTGAAAGTGTAACAAACAAACTCACTGTCGCATTTATAATATTATTTATGAAGTTAAGATTAAAATAATAATATTAGGAAGGATATCCTTAAAATCGCCTCTAGCGTAACTAGGTGTTTGTCGGACATATGGTCTACGTTGTGTCAACGTGACGTTATTTTTCACACAATCATGGTTACGCGACGCTATAAAGCGCAGCGTCTATCTATGCGGCGTTAATGCAACGGTCAACCACCACCAGGGGCGAAAGCACTTATATTCGTTACGTCTAACACAATCGGTACTGTCGAAAGACATTTTACTACCATATCGATACCAATTTCAAAGTAGAAAACTATTTTACAGAAACTGTGCGGTTACTGTTTTCAATAATTGTGGTAGTATTTTAGTAGTAGCATTATTGCAAAGTATCGCTATAAGCTACATTGTTGCAACGATAAAATTCCAACTCGTTTATACCTTCGACACTTATTCTAACTCATTTCATGATAGCGAACAGACGGTAGCTATCTATTTCTATTGTTATAGAACACGCCCAGCTTTTTACAATAAATAAATACTTAAAGATGGATGGATCACCAAGCATTTTTTTTTTTCACAAATCCAACATCGCCTCTGGGAACCGCTGTCCACATTTCAAATGCGCAATGATCAATTACCAGAAAATACTGGAAAGCCGGTATTATACGCTATTATATTTAAGACATCCATCAATGTAACAAAGATTCAATGAATTCTTATTATTTATGAATGAAGTTAGTTTAATGTAAACAGTTCCGACGAGGTAAGTTTAGTAAGTAAGATAACTGAAGTTGTTTTACACATTTAATTAATCCGAATTTACTTTACTACCAATTACACTTTACAATCGAAACAACAAATAAATAAATGAGTAACTACGTACACTATTTATAATGAGATATGTAATGAGGTTACTCAACATATTTTACTACTCGTATTTACAATATCGGGAATACACACCACTGAAAATGATGTGTATTCTCATGAGCGTATTTCTATTTATAGCCTTCAATCGGGGATGCGATTCAACGAACCACGTAACAATGTCAAATTTAGGTACTAATACTTATGTATTTTCTGTTTGCCCCATGGGAAAAGGCGTGAGTTTATGTAACAATTTATAATGCGCACACTCCGCTCAGAAAATGTTTAATTAAGGAACCGTCATATCCCTGGATAACAGATACAATTAAATTGATGATGCACTTGTTGAATGACGCTCTGACCAAGTATCGTATAACGAAATACGAGTGAAGAAAGGCATACTACAAGCAGATGGAATCTCTGGTGGCAATTTCCATATTGAAGAAAAAGTTGCATATTTCAAATTCAACAACAAATAACCAAATCAAAGATCCTAAAAAATATGAAATAATGAACATAAAAAAATATTTGATTACCAAAGAAACAAATAGATGACCTTCTCACTCGCTTCAGAGATCAAAACCAAATTAATAATCACTTTTTGAGTGTTGCTGGTAACCCTGTCTGCAATATATCGCAACGCCCTTTCTTTGAGTCTCATCATTATGGCGATGATAGTTGAATGCGAATTGGAATTACAACCAGTAATTGCTGATCAAATCTAATGGCTGAAGGCGGACAAAGTGATCTTGAAAAAGCACTTGCTTACACCACCACCAGCAACGATACGATTAAGCAATGGCTCATTCCTTGCTTCGTCACTCACTTTCGTTTAAAGGGGAGTCCCGCAAGGCTCAATACTGGGCCCAATCATCTTTATTTTGTATTGTGCGTATTTAATCAGTGCATGAAGCGATATAGGCACTATATTTATGCTGATGTCGTACAAGTCTACATTTATTTTAAGTCAAGTTACAACTAGATATTTTGTTATCTTTTAATTGTGCTTTTGTGTGTTATGCTATATCTTTTGTGCGCACCAAATAAATAGTTTATATATCATGTATGTACTTAAGTATGTATAGTAATACTTTTTGGGGGAGAAGTTTTTCACTTAATCGTCAAATCAGCCTGTAGATAGATAAATATTATCACTACACTTCGATTCTTCAATTACAACGAACTAAGATCACCTATCCGGCTTTATGTGGTCTCAGCTCGTTGTAATTAGCAGACTAGAGGACGTTTCGGACCTTCCTTGAAAAAAGGATAATTATTTTTTCTGTCCTTTACTTTAGGAACCATACAGGTCAATTAAAAAGATGTTTGAGGTACCGAGCATGGACTTTTTTTTGATCTAATAACGATTTAGCAATGCAAAATAAAATTACAGGTTTTTGTTTCTACTAATAAACCTATATATTCGTAAATGAAAACCAACTTGTTCGTGTTTTCTTAAGCAATCTGTAAATTCAAGTGGGCGGGTGACATTTCCAACGATGTTTCAAGCTTAATTATAGTTTTAAAAAATATCGTAAGCAACGCCAACGTAAAAACAAATACATTGTAAATGAACATCTTACATTGTGTTGATGAGAGAAATGCTTGCAAGCCGGCGTTCAAGCAAAAAGGATTTGATCGTGCGATCGTGTTTTTTTATTGCTAGATTGCTGAAACTACTTGGTGGCGCATAAGTTAACACCTCTTGGGAAGATGCTCTCATAATTGAGAATGGAATGTTTAGTCATTTCCATTTCGACATTTGTGAAATACACATCGTAAAATCATGGTGCGGTATACTCTACAAGAAAAGAACACTGTTAAAGTGCGAATCTATCGCCAGAAGTATTGAAAAAAGTAAAGCAAAATCCTCTAAAACGTGCCCAAAGTGCGTAAATTCTGGCGGCGGCTACTTAACAGATATATTATTTTTTCGACTTAAACAGAACAAAATTATAAGTCCGAATTAACAATATAATAATAAGCAGAACGATTTTCCTTATTTACAAAAAAAATTTAGCCTTAGGAAATCAAAGCCTTAGGTAATAACAAAAGAAAGCGATCCAGCTTGCAAAAACAATGCATCTCCAAGTTAAAACGCCAGTTGTCTATAGGTATTAATGATTTTCTTGAAACCTTTTCAGAAGGACGCTGCTTAAGCTTCGTGTCTTCATTTCTGCTACGTCAGAGTGAAAGGGGATGATGAGGACTTCGATGGAATGAGCGATCCCCGAAGAAGCCTGTTTACTCTTGCTTTCTTTGATTATAGCTTTGCTTTTTCTCCTGATTATTGCTAAGCTTATGCTGGCTATTGGTACTTCATTACAGTCTTTAATCCCAAACGTCAATTCAATCAGATTTACGTTATAGTTTTAATTAAGTCTTCATCCTGTCTGATCTAGCGTGGGTGAATATCACTACTATTATAATTAGACGAAGCGACTGCCATCTGACCTCCGTTACCAAACTAGTGGAACCCAGGTATACCACTGAATAATATAATACTGTAAGGTATACTATTAAGTTCCTAAGATCATTAAACCAGGTTTATATAACAACCTGCCTCTACCTTATTAAAACATAGAGTATCGTATAATATTCTGTTAAAATTAAGCCTTTATGAAGATACATGATAGTCTCTAAGACAACATGATTCTTGTTATAATTTGCTATACCTACCTACATAAGTCATTAAGTATTCTTTTTCGGGTTTTGCGAAAGACGATTACGTATCCTATACTATTAAACGAGCAATATTTGTATATATGTATTTGTAATCAGGTTTTCGAAAACGGTTCTAACAATTATGATGAAAGTTGCAATAAAGGGGTTTACGGGGGCGAAAAATCGATCTAGCTAGGTCTCATATCTGGGAAAATTTGTTTTCTTCGTATATTCAACCGAGCAGAGCTCGGTCACCCAAAGTTTAGAACAAGATCGAGACCTTAGAATAATGACATGGCAGCACGGAATTAGTAAATACCCTACTATCATTGCAGCATGGAATTAGTAAGTACCAGCGTCAGACAGCATTTGTCGGGCATTAATGCTGAAATGAATCTTTTTGGCGCAGCCGTGAGGGATACACTATTGCTCTATGATTATTTTACCTTTTTATTTTGTTATCGTGTTTCATGAACTGTGTCCAAATAAATATTATACTTACTTTCTTTCTTTACTTACTATATCATGGCAGCATGGAATATGTATAGTACAATCCAATTCCATGTCTAATTCCATGTGGAATTAGTATAAACTATCCTATACTTACTACTAAATGAGCATTCTCTATTTTCACCCGAGCAGAGCTCGCAGTTAACAAATATGTTGTGTAATATGTACAGTACCTGGTGTAAATATTACAAAAATTATGTATCGCAAAATTTTACACCATTTGATAATATAATTAAATTATAATAAGTAATACAGAAAATGAAATGCGTTTCTTTCGTAAAGAATACTTTTTTTATCACAATTGAATTGAATAACATTTTAGATCTTATAGGTAAAAGTTTTTCAGTGTCCGTCATTATAAGATCTGTAATAAAAAGCTAGGTGGTTATATAGGCCGGACAGTGGACATGTTGTAGCGTCCTCGCCATTCTGAAATATTACAGAAAGTGCCAGAAGTAGGTCAGGGCAGCCGTAATAAAAAATATAATGGTGTACAGGTTATGAAGTACTCTCTATCACTTTACATACGCACAGAACAACGTTTTAGAATACACATACACTGAGACAAGCTCATTTTCTCCGGTAATACGGCTTTTAATATTTTTCAGGGGACGAGAAAAGATGTTGTTGTTATAATTACCTACATGTTTGGGAAATAAATAGATATGTTGCGTATGTTTCTAATCCTAAACGAACCTGGTACTTAGTTTATCAGACAAATGCTATAAATAGTCTAAAACCTCCTGATCAAAATGTTGTTGTCATGATCTGTTGGCCTTAGGGTCTGAATATTGCGAAATTGAAAATCTTAATCTTATATCTTCAATCTTATTTATTTATTTAACCATTTATGTACACACATAAATAAACAGACAAGATGAAAAGAACAGGAAAATACGTTCAAAGGTGATGCTTATTTGTAAAGAAATCTCTTCCAGCATACCTTAATCTTGTGGATTTATTATCAAATACATAAAGACATACAAAGTACGGTAGAAGTCGCCCCAAGAAACAAAGAAAAAGACTTCCTAATCTATTTTTCCCTTGTGGTTACAATCTTCAAATACCTACTTAGTTTTGGAAGATTACTTAAGAAAATTAATTATTTAAGTATCTTCTCAGTTTAGTTCCTTATTGAATTACCAACAGATACAGGTAAGCACAAAGCAAGTACCTAGAAGTTGTGGTTATAAGATAATCTGCCTCTACCGTGGTTAGAGGACTTCAGCGAGGCGGCGGCGCCCGTTCAGTGGGGAATACCCCCGGAGTCAGGTTATAACAAAAACAATTACGACACCTTATTACCCACTCAAGCAGAATAATTGCTCACGCGTCAATTAAACTCATCTACATGATTACAATACTAAATTTTAATAGTGCCTACAAGGGTAATATACTCCAATATACATGAGCTACAGGCCGCAGCATTATTAAATGCAGTAATAATCAACATTGTAATAAATCTCCAATTTCATACCCGTAGCCCGTAGAACCAATTAGTATACTCGATTTACATGTATTAAAAAAAAATCTTCGGATTCAAACTTTATTGCATGTTTTGCAATAAAGTTTGAATCCGAAGATTTTTTTTTTGTCTGAGGCATCGCGCAGTTGATACTAAGGTCAACCGGCTAGGCTTAACCGGGCTTTCCTGTGGCTGCCTTAAGCTGCTGAACTCGAAGTCTCCAGCCAGGGCCAAAACTAAAACGAATTAAAAACTAGGCGAGCGCTCGTTAAGGGTACCCCCTGTGGGGTACAAGATGGGACAGGCTGGATCAAACATAGATTATTATTAATAGGGGAATTTAAAACTACAGGCTCAGCTTCGGCGCGGGCTGGCGCTTCATCGAGCAAGGGTCGGGGGACCCGACCCTTGATCGGGGATTACATCGGGGTCGCGCTTCCGGCGGACCTCGGCGGCGAGGTCGGTATGACGGGTGTAATTTGTGTTTGTATACTGTGCTGGTGGCCCTACTGCTCACCTGTAGGAGGGATATGGGGTCATCTGGGTTGGAAAGAATATGCCTCGGGCGGTGGACTTCACTGAGAGTTGAAGGACTGTAATTGGTCGACATAGACAACCAGAGGGTTGCGTTGTTTGGCGGCGGTGTCAAAGTTATGCTTTGACAAGCGTTTGAGAAACTGGAGAATGGTGGGGATTTTTAGATCGAGATGGAGGATCTCGTTTCTGACCAACCAGGGAACTCCCGTGGCTTTACGAAGGAAACGGTTTTGTAGGGTCTGCAACATATGGATATTATGGGGCTTTGCATGTTCAAAGACGGCGCCCGCATAGTTCATGATTGGTGAATCCGAACATATTAATTACAGGTATTTATAGTTCAGGCGCCAACTGAAAATATAAATTAGAATTGTTATTCTCGGCGATATAATAATAAGGCTTCCCATGAGAAACTCATCAACTCCCGACATGTGTAACACAAACTTGTCAGACTAACTAAATTAATGAAATAATAATGTTCGACAGACTAGTTGAAGTATTTCCTTATAAATAACCGCAAACCGGCTCGTTTGGACGAACGTAATAAGCTTGTGGCTCATCAGTCAATAAAGACCGCCACTGAGCATCGGTTTTCCGCTTTGACTGTCATAAGTCATAACAGACACTATTGGTTCCTATATCGTTACAAATATTATTATAATAGATGAGGTCGTGATTGCTGTAGATTATTTCTCTACCTACCGGGTTCACATGTACACGGGATACACAGTACTACACGCACGGTCACGCTGCTCCTAATACTTCAAATTCAGATTTTATAATACACTCTAATACACGCTTTGCGATAGGAAGTGTTTGGATGTGTAATGATAGAATTCGACATTTATTTTCATGTCACACCGCATAGCAAAGACCACATCATAGCTTTGGTTGTAAAGTGTGGTTGTTCTATAGCTTATAATACCATTGTGATAGATAAGCCTTGACTTACTATTGGGGCTTACTGTCCAGAGACAAGTGTATGTGTGAATAAGCCCCAATAGAGTAAGTCTGCTGACGGAACGATACTTACCTTATGGACGTCCAGCACAATCTAGTACGTCGGATGTCCATAAGGTTAGTGTCGTTAGGTACTCGTAAAGATACTTAAGCTATCTCCTGTCGAGATATTTTAATGTTTTACGTATGCTCTAACACAAAGTGAAAGGCTTGAGTGTAAGGTATATTTGAAAGAAACGGGGCATAATTACAACAATTTTTTTTAAATTTTATTTACCTACTTCTGCCACTAAACCGTGTTGCTTTTTGCTAGTTTGCCGGTGCAATTAAAATCATAGGCCGCATTCATGTAGATAGCTGGTTACCGGTGCCGATATGCCAGTGCTTGACTCGATAAGTGCCGACAAGTTCCTATCTGATCAGTTTGCGCCGCGTCGCGCTGATCTGGAAAAAGTATGAAAACTGCCTGCGCCGACCAGGGCGCAGCGGTGACAACCAGCGCTTGTCGGCGCCGACACGCGCTGGTTATCAACGCTGGTTACCAGAGTCCTACACGAATGTGGCCACAGAGAGCACATTAGAGCACATCAAAGCACACGCTCGTAATCTATAGTCGTAAAAAACTAAACAGAAACAGTCACCGTAGCCGAAATCGTCATGGGATGTATTTATTATTATACTTCAGGCTTCGTTCTCGATATAAAATTTACATTGCAGCTTTGTCACCCCAGTCGACAACCAAACGCATATTTAGAGCTGAAAGCAAAAACTAAACGCACAAGTGTAGCTATTCCACTCTATACGTCATCTGTCATTATTTACGTTTGCGCGGCATCCAATACGTTGTAATTCCCAAAGAATATTAATTAAAGTGTTTAAAACTAGTTTAAAGTTGGCATAACTTATCACACTTTAAAGATCATGCCGAAACGAAAACATGGAAAAGAATATTATTTAAAAAAATAATTATCTTTAAAAAATCCGAAGATTAGGTACATGAAACGACATCGGTACAACACCGATTCATCAGTTTTTCTTCACAAGATAAAACAATGTAACACGCGGGTAATGTACGAGATGCATTGACGCAAACAAATAATTCGAGGCGTTTACGAGATAAACGCACGTGTTTTATCATTTACCTATTTTAATGGTGTAGTCCGAGAGGCTATGCTTAGGTATGTATATTATGGTACATTTTCGGGGTCAAAACTATCTTTTTGCAGATAACTAGGTAGTTGATGACTGTGTCAAACCACCGGTTCCATTTAACACAAATCCGGATAACACAAATACAGCCATGACTCTAACTGACGGTCTACCTGAGGCTACCCAGCACCTGTGCTAGACACTGCGCCTTTATCCCTGGATGTGCTGCAAGCATTCTGAGATTTGATGCATTAATATGCATATAAAAGAGCAATACACAACGACTTAACCCGTATTTGGAATACCATTTTGAAGGAGGGACTCACCATTTTAGGTGATGCATTATCGATGTTAATCAAAAACAACAATAATGATAGAGATGACCCAGCTCAGTGAAGCTAGAAGGATGTTAACAAAATTACACTTCACGCAATCAAAATCTCGGAAAATCCTTATTTTCCCTGTCCTGGCCAAAAAATGCTTAGATATTGTCATATAATTAGAAACAGATAATCATCTTTATTGTAACAACACTCGTATCTTACCTTTAGCGTAACAGCCTATTTAAAAAGATAGAGTCTTACAAACTTGCCAAAGAACAGGCTAATCTATAAACAAGCCAACTACTTTTACCACAACCCATCAGGGAAACTTGAGTGGTTCACTAGGTTACAAACATACAACCAACAGAGGACAAATTTGAGGCCGGGACACAAGAAACCACAGTTCTCATATCAAGCAAGGAAATATATATATAAATATATAATATATATCAAAGAACAAAACAAGTACAACCAGCACCAGCCACAGCATGCTGTGACAAAGCCCAAAGCCCCACAGGGCAAGACTCATGCTCGATACTAGAGGTTAGTCATGCTGGAAGATTAAATATTTTTTTTACCTTGTTGGCAAAGTATCTGATGATGTTTCAATATTGAAACATGTCAATGGATACTCAATACCTTTTATTGACACAACTTATGAGTCACAATCTCAACAGTCATTATAAAATTATATTTTAAATGATCCTGATATGCATGCATACCACCATTAATAATTTGCTGGCATTAGGTGCAATTTCTCCTTGCACCTTAAGTGTTTTGTTTCCAAAAACTGAAGGGTAGCAAAATATTTATTCTAAACCTTAAGGTTTAGAATAAATCTTTTGCTACCCTTCAGTTTAAGCCTCCTAACTAATTTGTTAAGGCGACGTTTTCCGGGCCTGTGGGCCTTTGAAACGCTACCTCCGCCTCCCCCAAATGTAGATTGACGTATTTATTTACGATTCACTGCTGATCATTTCGCGAAAAATTCATGCCACAGCATAAAATATTTGCAGTTGACCAACTGAACTAGTTTTTCTTAGCTTCGTTTTTTTTCAATAAGTTTACATTTTATGGGACTTACGGTGTAGTGAACTAAAATGATTACTTAAAATGTCCTGTGTACCTAATGGGCGTTTTCACATTAACAGATAACGACACCAACCCGATACCGATATGTCGGCAGCTATTTTACCGACATCAATATAATTATTATCGGCCCAATGATATTGGTAACCATCGCGACGCACCAAACAACCACAGTAACGACCACCAACCAAAGTATCGACGTCTTGAAGTCGGCAGTGCGAAAAAGTGTGTTCAAGTGAAAAAATGCCGCTACTCTCACCGCACTGTGTCTTCGCCGATAGATATCGTACCTATATCGGTGTCGGTCGCTGTCTGCGACGATATAGGTGACAATAGCAAGACAATGTAAAAGCGTTTGGTAGGCACTAAACGTATCCGATCATCTGACCTCCGATATCGTGTCGATGTCGGGTCGGTGTCGTTATCGGCTAATGTGCTGTGTTGTGACAATCAATTCATTTTATTAACTAAAAACAACATTTTTACCTTTTGATATAGTGTTATGGGATAGTTCGTAGAACGTACACAGAAAAACAGGAAGTTTAGGCCTCTTCTGTCATCTATGGTTTTAATAAAAATCAATATCTATGGTTAGGTGACTGTTCATGAGAAATCCCGCGTACAAACTGCACACGGGATTTTTTTAGTGATAGTTAGGTAGTCATGAATAATCTGTAAGAATCCATTAGTATACAGTGTTGTGCCATTAGGTATTATATGAAGGAAGGCAGGCGTTTGATAATTCACTTAAAATGAAAAACTTCGCAAGCAATGGGAAATTTCTACTGAAGGCTGCGCGTTTAGACCTCAGGAGGAGCTGCTTCTCACACGGATAACTCTGTCGCTTTCTCGCTAGTCCAGCCAGCCAGCCAGTCGCGTCACCAGTCCTAACTCTCTGTATATTTTGGTCGGCGAGACCAAAACTACAAACATAGTGTACTTACAGTGAAGATTTATAAAATATGCCTGTTATTTTATATATTGTGGTATCTTACGACTGCCACGTGAATGAGGACGACGCGGACAGAAACTAGTTTCAGATAAACATGGCTTTGCGGTAGTAAGGTGAAAGGTTAAACTGCGTATCTCAACGGTCCCGCAAAATGTAATTTTGATAGAAAATATCAAAGTCGTAATTTCGTTCGTTTCTATACCCAGCGTGGTTTAGGTTGTGCATTGTATGTCAGTGAATTTAAGAATTTTATCAAGTAAGTGAATTTAAGACAAAAAACCATACAAACTTTCATCTTTATTTCTTCAGGATTTTTATTAAGTTGAATGGGCTAAAAATGGTCTTACTGTTTCGCTTATACTGTGACCATATTTTTTTGTTTTGGATGTTTCCCACCGCTCATGAAGATTCGTAAATATTGACAGCTCTATATGAAGTAACAATTGCCGCACTTTATTGCCAAGTGACGTACCTACTGCTACAGCTATAA
Source organism: Xanthia togata (assembly GCA_963853775.1). Lineage (NCBI taxonomy): Eukaryota > Metazoa > Arthropoda > Insecta > Lepidoptera > Noctuidae > Xanthia > Xanthia togata. Next base: position 14,772,494 of record OY970803.1, read on the forward strand.
TTTATCGAATCTATTATTTTAGGACATCGACATTTTAGAACGACATTTTATCGTATACAGAAGTGTCGTATACGATATCGTAACCAGTGACTTTTTGTATTCAAAACTGAAAATGGTTCATACTGAGCCAATACGATGCAATCACGGATTCAAGAAAAAATTGTGTTGGTGGCTCAGCTATTCGAAAAATGTAATTACGATTTTTATCGTGTTCTATACATTTGGTCATGTTAGTATAGCACTTTTGTTCGAAACAGCATTTTTTTCTAATTTTAATTGTTCTTGCCAGAGTGAAAGTTGTTTTAAATATTTTGTATACAACCGACAACCGGACCAATTGTATATTATATGTTTATTAATATAGAATATGATATTAGCAAAGACAGTTCGGTGGAGAGTAAATATAGTAACATGGATGAATCTGATTAAAAAATCTTTAAAAAAAACGTCTTCTTAAACGACGATAAAAAATTATATAAGACTCGCACTTGACTATAGTTTTATCGATAATAATTTGTAATGTGTCTAACACTATTGTAAGATGACAATTAAACGTCATCATATCGCATAGAAATAATCACACTTTCAAAAACAATATTATGAATTAAAACTATATTAAAATTACGAAATATTTTTTCTGAGTTGTCGCAATTTCATATCTAATGTGTTTTTCTTATATTTGATTTTTTTTAACAACTGCAGAGAGAGCGTATTTTTAAAAAAATTGACACAGGTCTACCCTCGATGACGTCCCGCAGGACTCTGAGCGCGAGCTGACTTAGCCCGATTTACTATATTTGGGTTTATTTTAAAATTCTATTTGCTGTTACATTAAAATAAACCCATAATCCCCTAAAGTCTTTAATGGTGAACGTATAGACGAAATTTTATTGAAATTGCTTTAATTACAATCGAATAAAACCATTTTTTCTCATAAAAACGCTACATTTTGAGGAAACTTTGCGATTTTTTTGTATCAAGCCAAATTATGTCAATCGTGTTTTGGCCCTCATAATTCACTAAAAAATATCTTCAATTTTAATAATCATGAAAAAAAATAAGGCAAATTTGTAGTTTTTGAGGACAAAAATTGATTTTGCGTGCAGCCGAAATGCGTCAAAACCTTTTCTTTGGGACTCATTTCGCCTTAACACATGCCATTTTAAAAATGGAAGATACACAGAACTGCAGTAATAATAATGCTGTGTAATTTCTCCAGGAGAATTTATTGATTTAAAAGAATTCTATCTAATGGTAAATATTAATCCAGTTCACAGGAAGTATTGATGCTTTGAGTGTGATAAATTATACAGATTTAATGCATACCCATAGGACCGCGACACCATCGGCAACATCCTGCCCCATAATGTCGTCATTGCGACACTCAAAACTTATGAGTAAAGCAACTCGTGATGCGGGACGTTTCAGAATACCTGTTTTGGTTTTAACGTCTACAGTTCTTACCCGTCCATCAGCTCCCGGATACACTTGATGAATAATTCCCTTCGGCCAGACATTCCGAGGGGAAGCAGGGTCTACTATAACTACGAGATCACCTACCTTTAACTGTGCGCCCTCGCGATCCCATTTCTTGCGGGGCGCTAGTATAGGCAATACTTCTCTGAGCCACCTGGACCAGAACAAATCAGCTAGACGTTGTGCAATACGCCATTGCTTTCTAAGATATAAGTCACTGTCGTCAAAGATACCTATTTGTGGGAGATTGGATGATGAACCTAGCAAAAAGTGATTGGGTGTTAGAGACTCTGGGTCACGTGGGTCGACGGAAACGTGAGTCAAGGGTCGCCCGTTTATCGTGTTCTCGACTTCACACAAGAAAGTAAGCAAGGTTTCCTCTCTCGGAGCTCTTTCCTTTAAAACTACTTTCAGAGCTGTTTTAACGCTCCTAACAAGGCGCTCCCATGCACCACCCATATGTGGACTGGCGGAGGGAATGAATTTCCACTCGACTCCCTTGTTTAGAGCTTCAGTTGATTGTCAACTAGTTCTTTATAAGCCCTTTTCATTTCGGTGTCAACCCCTCTTAAATTGTTTTTTTTGTTTTTTTTTTTTTTTTCTTTTTTTTTTTTGCTTTAGCTTGAGCTGCTTCGTATTCCAATTGCTGCCGCCGTACTGCCGACGACGACGCACGTGAGCTGCGTGAATTTTTGCACTCGTCGCAATCTTTTCGTATCAAGCTCGAGATAGCACATGGGCGTACACCGCTATCTGAATGTACTTTCCCGATAGTTTCCTTCACTGCATTCTTACTTCTAAGCAGCAGGTCTGATTTAATTTCAAGTTTATTTCCTTCTTCGTTATCAGTTGCTCCTGTTTCTTTTGTGCACGTGTTTTCGCGACACGCGGCGTGTGGAACAATGACATCCCTGCTACACAGGTTTTGCTTCTCACCACCGAAGCGATCCGGCTCAAAGGACCAGCTTTGTAACCGATGCGTAGTCGTTGGTGGTGAGAAATAAAGAAATACTCGACTTTTGGAATATCGACCGGCAGAAAACGGAATGCGCGGGCGCACATTAATCGTGAGGCGGCTGGGATGACACTGAGTGGGGTGAAGAGGTCGCGCATTGACCAATCAATGCACACGCGCGCATTCCGTTCTTGTCGGTCATTTATTTAAAATAACAAAAAATACAAACAATTGTAATAAGGAACATTCAGGTAAGTTACATATTCCACTTAAATATTGCTATTAGACGAGCGGACCGCGACACCATCGGCAACAGGCATTTATGATAAAAAGATTATCATTCACCCAGATATTAAACTAGATCTACAGCGGTGGGGTGATAATATCAATAGTTTACACATAAAAATATAGCATACTCAAAATATGATTCGGAAATATTTACAGGTCAAAAAGTGGGTGGGGGGCCAGTTGTAATGATAATAGGGTTCATTGTCATAATTTTAACCTTAAAACAATGTTTGTTAAAAATAAACAATATTCACATATATTGTTACATGTTGTTAATAAGTCATATTAACCAAATGGGAGGTATTCAGTACCTACATTTAAATAACTTTGCGAGAAGCTTATTTAGCAATGGTGTGAAGATAGACTTTGGCTATTTGCTTCTTACATAAAGCAATTTGGCTATTTGCTTTCAGCCAATCCTTACATAAAGTAGAAAATAAATACCTCCACATTCGAGTACAATTTGTGACTCATTTAATCAGTTTGGTCAACCTGATAGGTATTGACTTTTACTTCAAGAATTAATGCAAAAATATCAATCTTAAATTTCCTGGAAACCGGCCCTGATGCATCGAATATAGTCTATGCTTTTACCATGTCTTGGTCAAACTACATTTTTACTACGCGTTTTTGTGGCCATTTTGCCTATTATTAAGATATTGTGGTTATGGCATACTAGCCGTCATAAGCCTGACAGAATCACCCTCTACATCTCCACCGGGATATTATCAGGAAGGCAGGGCTAAGACTAGCTATCCCCCATTAGCAATAGATGTTAAGTTCTCTTTCAAATAATACCATGAAACAATACAATTTCACTTGTAAATTATGGTGGGCCATTTGTCAAAAACAAAGTACTTATAGATCCATTTACAACATCTATATCAATCATTATACTTTTTTTTAAACCAAGCTATTCAAGTTAAGAGCCTTGTATGGGGTTTTTAAATTTACATAAGTCAGCTCTGCTATCGCAATAGAATAAAACATCCCCCATGTTTGATTCTATTGCGACCGCATCAAGAGGCTACTTAAAGGTTTAAAAAAACAAACCACCTGGGGCCAAGTATGAAACTAGCTGGGAGCCAAAGTAAAGTCTTAATTGTTTTAAAAAACTTTGACTCTTTAAAATAATTATAAAAATACCTAACTACACAGTAAATCATGCAGGTTGGGTCCTGGTCAGAGCCAACTGAACCTTTTTTATTACCTTTCTTTAAAAAGTCCGAAAGTCTAGCTAGTACCTACATTAGGTGATTAAATTAACTATAGATACTCAGGGCATTAGATGGAAATAATACTCACTTAATACTTTCATTGTAAAAGCCCCCAAAACCCAGTTTCTGCCTCTACCATCTCTCTCACCACCACCTCTATCATTTGGTTTCTATAATATAGATAATATACCTACCTACCTACCTTATACCTACTTTCTGTTTGCATCATAGACATTAGTGTTTTTTCAGGACATACTACTAGACATACCTCGACATCCACTACGAGTACTAACGCTAAGGGAGCGTCATTCGATGTAATAATGGCAAACGTCAGGCTAGACAAATAGCTCTTTCACCTTTCGCTAGACTTTATAATAGAGCAATTGTCAATAATTCAAACGAATTTACTCATGCTGTGCTTGATACTGAACAAAATGCTTGAAGTATTATGAATGTTACGTACCTATCATTATTACGTAGGTACCATAAAAAGTATAAAACTAAATTTGACAAGAAGTTCAATAATGATGAATAATTTGATTATTTATGTTTATTAGTATATTTTTTATCTATATTTGATTATTCTATTCTATTTTTATTAAATGGCAAGCAAAGCCGATGTCGTCTATTCTGCCAATGTCTAAAGTGCATTGGAAAAACAAGTGTGCATGAAGAAAACAAAAAAAAAGGTAAAATTAAAAGAAAAACAATAACTGAAGACACAAATGGAAAACTTGTTTATAAGTTGGACAATAAGTCCGTTATTAAGATGAATGAGACTGTTTATCTATTATTTTTTATTATGTCATTTGTGTCTAAAAACTAAAAGATTTTATATGATTTTATATGTTATTGAAATACGATTTATTTTAAATTTATTATTGGAAATCTCAATTTTCCTCATAATCTCATCTGCATCATCTGCATTGTAAATGTTATATCGAAAACGAAGCCTGAAGTATAATAAGTGATCAAACGAACTGTTGTGCAGTTCGATCATTATTATACGAAGGGCTTCGTTCGAAGATATAAGGAACCCTCCCTACCCTACCCCAGAAAAATTTAGATCCTCTTCTTATTCTAAAATAATGACAGATGACGTATAGAGTGGAATAGCTACACTTGTGCGTTTAGTTTTTGCTTTCAGCTCTAAATGTGCGTTTGGTTGTCGACTGGCGTGACGAAGCTGCATTGTAAATGTTATTTATCTTCGAACGAATCCCTTCGTATAATAATGATCGAACTTCACAACAAGTAAGTTCGTTTGATCACTTATTATTACCATGGCTTATACTTATTGTTCCCACTGCTGGGACACAGGCCTCCTCTCTTCGAGGGGGAGAGGGCTGTAATCTACCACGCGGGCCCAGTGCGGGTTGATAGATGTCACATGTCTTCGTTTTTTTTTTGGTTCTAGGACATGCCGGTTTCCTCACTATATTTTTCTTCACCGTTTTGAGAGCAGTGGTGATGAAATTATTTACACAAAGTAAAGCGCCTATCTAGGTTCGAACCCACGGCCCACTCGTAAGTCAGGCCGGGCCGTTACCCCTGGGTCACCACTGCTGTTATAGTATTATTCATGTTTATACTTATTAAATACATTCTTAATTTTTTATAGGTAATAAAAGTCATTAAAAAAACATTTTAAAATAAAAAAAATACTAGCCCACCGGTATTGGGAACAGGGGAGGGCAGAATAGCTACTGACGGTCAGGGCTCCAAAGAGAGGAACCTCCTAACAATGCGAGCTGTGTCCAGAAGTACCGTTTTCTGAATCAAGCCCTTGATAGGTATTGACTTTTACTTCAAGAATTAATGCAAAAATATCAATCTTAAATTTCCTGGAAACCGGCCCTGATGCATCGAATATAGTCTATGCTTTTACCATGTCTTGGTCAAACTACATTTTTACTACGCGTTTTTGTGGCCATTTTGCCTATTATTAAGATATTGTGGTTATGGCATACTAGCCGTCATAAGCCTGACAGAATCACCCTCTACATCTCCACCGGGATATTATCAGGAAGGCAGGGCTAAGACTAGCTATCCCCCATTAGCAATAGATGTTAAGTTCTCTTTCAAATAATACCATGAAACAATACAATTTCACTTGTAAATTATGGTGGGCCATTTGTCAAAAACAAAGTACTTATAGATCCATTTACAACATCTATATCAATCATTATACTTTTTTTTAAACCAAGCTATTCAAGTTAAGAGCCTTGTATGGGGTTTTTAAATTTACATAAGTCAGCTCTGCTATCGCAATAGAATAAAACATCCCCCATGTTTGATTCTATTGCGACCGCATCAAGAGGCTACTTAAAGGTTTAAAAAAACAAACCACCTGGGGCCAAGTATGAAACTAGCTGGGAGCCAAAGTAAAGTCTTAATTGTTTTAAAAAACTTTGACTCTTTAAAATAATTATAAAAATACCTAACTACACAGTAAATCATGCAGGTTGGGTCCTGGTCAGAGCCAACTGAACCTTTTTTATTACCTTTCTTTAAAAAGTCCGAAAGTCTAGCTAGTACCTACATTAGGTGATTAAATTAACTATAGATACTCAGGGCATTAGATGGAAATAATACTCACTTAATACTTTCATTGTAAAAGCCCCCAAAACCCAGTTTCTGCCTCTACCATCTCTCTCACCACCACCTCTATCATTTGGTTTCTATAATATAGATAATATACCTACCTACCTACCTTATACCTACTTTCTGTTTGCATCATAGACATTAGTGTTTTTTCAGGACATACTACTAGACATACCTCGACATCCACTACGAGTACTAACGCTAAGGGAGCGTCATTCGATGTAATAATGGCAAACGTCAGGCTAGACAAATAGCTCTTTCACCTTTCGCTAGACTTTATAATAGAGCAATTGTCAATAATTCAAACGAATTTACTCATGCTGTGCTTGATACTGAACAAAATGCTTGAAGTATTATGAATGTTACGTACCTATCATTATTACGTAGGTACCATAAAAAGTATAAAACTAAATTTGACAAGAAGTTCAATAATGATGAATAATTTGATTATTTATGTTTATTAGTATATTTTTTATCTATATTTGATTATTCTATTCTATTTTTATTAAATGGCAAGCAAAGCCGATGTCGTCTATTCTGCCAATGTCTAAAGTGCATTGGAAAAACAAGTGTGCATGAAGAAAACAAAAAAAAAGGTAAAATTAAAAGAAAAACAATAACTGAAGACACAAATGGAAAACTTGTTTATAAGTTGGACAATAAGTCCGTTATTAAGATGAATGAGACTGTTTATCTATTATTTTTTATTATGTCATTTGTGTCTAAAAACTAAAAGATTTTATATGATTTTATATGTTATTGAAATACGATTTATTTTAAATTTATTATTGGAAATCTCAATTTTCCTCATAATCTCATCTGCATCATCTGCATTGTAAATGTTATATCGAAAACGAAGCCTGAAGTATAATAAGTGATCAAACGAACTGTTGTGCAGTTCGATCATTATTATACGAAGGGCTTCGTTCGAAGATATAAGGAACCCTCCCTACCCTACCCCAGAAAAATTTAGATCCTCTTCTTATTCTAAAATAATGACAGATGACGTATAGAGTGGAATAGCTACACTTGTGCGTTTAGTTTTTGCTTTCAGCTCTAAATGTGCGTTTGGTTGTCGACTGGCGTGACGAAGCTGCATTGTAAATGTTATTTATCTTCGAACGAATCCCTTCGTATAATAATGATCGAACTTCACAACAAGTAAGTTCGTTTGATCACTTATTATTACCATGGCTTATACTTATTGTTCCCACTGCTGGGACACAGGCCTCCTCTCTTCGAGGGGGAGAGGGCTGTAATCTACCACGCGGGCCCAGTGCGGGTTGATAGATGTCACATGTCTTCGTTTTTTTTTTGGTTCTAGGACATGCCGGTTTCCTCACTATATTTTTCTTCACCGTTTTGAGAGCAGTGGTGATGAAATTATTTACACAAAGTAAAGCGCCTATCTAGGTTCGAACCCACGGCCCACTCGTAAGTCAGGCCGGGCCGTTACCCCTGGGTCACCACTGCTGTTATAGTATTATTCATGTTTATACTTATTAAATACATTCTTAATTTTTTATAGGTAATAAAAGTCATTAAAAAAACATTTTAAAATAAAAAAAAATACTAGCCCACCGGTATTGGGAACAGGGGAGGGCAGAATAGCTACTGACGGTCAGGGCTCCAAAGAGAGGAACCTCCTAACAATGCGAGCTGTGTCCAGAAGTACCGTTTTCTGAATCAAGCCCTTGATCCAGCTGTCCAACGAGAGCCTCCCCTTTAGTATAGTATTATTATTTCTTTTATTCATTTTTATACTTATTAAATACATTTTTAAATATTTTTTATACAAAAATATTTAAAAATAAAAAAATTTAATTTTTTTTTTTAAATAGGACACCGGTATCGGGAACAGATATGATTATTATTGACATTTCTCGGGACCCCAGGGTCCCGAGCGGTCTCGGTCCTGGACCTTTAGAAGGCGTACGAGGGGCCGAAGCCAACTCGCAGAGGCTCGGTAGACGTTTTTAATGAAATGAGGCACCAACCAACTAATCTACTATGCAAGTGCACCCAACAACAACTCCTGATTGGTGTAGGACTATTGCAGGATATGGAAATAAAGATATTTACACATATACACATATAAATTATATTTTTAAATATTAGAATTAAAAAATGTAAAAACATTTAAAAATATTAAAAATAGAAGCCCATCGGTATCGGGAACAGGGTCCAAGCTACGGCGTTCAGGGCTCCAGAGAGAGGATCCTCCTAACGATGCGAGCCGTGTCCAGGAGTACCGCTTGTGAGTGTGGAGCAATCCACACTCATCATTTATTCTCATATCACACACCGATACATCCTCTCTTCTTTTAAACACCTTCGTCTTATTCACATTTATAGTCATCCCTTTCCTCTTATATGCTTCATCCATCACAGTCACTATGTCTTGCAATACAACACAAACAAATTGAACAAACAAACAAAAACATTTAAAAAAAAACATTGCGTATTTAATGATCTGGCCAGGCCACATCATGATTTGTGACCGGTTGTCGATATTCATTTTATGAAATTATCAATTTTAAGATCTAGCCGTGACATATCCATTTGCTTGTTAAAGCTTTTCTATCTTTTTTTAATGCGGCAAGTTCCCAGGTATTATTTTTCTGAAGTGAATTAATCTCGCTTTGCATGACTTCTTCCCATTTTTCTCTGTTTTCCGATAACATTGCTTCCTTATATGTCTTAGTCTGGCCATAAATACTGTTACAATTAAAAATAAGAAAGATATTACATTTGAATTTGGAATCTGTCATTTTTATACGATTGTTCTTTGAGTTTTCTAATTTTGGCGCCAATACATTGTACAATATTTTGCGATATTAAAATGGAGTGGGGTGCTAAAGAGAACAGAATCTCTGTGATTGCATTACACAAAGTTGGTTTGGAGCCAAATGCAATTTTTAAAACTCTCCATACGCTTGGTATTAGTCAAATGTTTGTGTACCGGGCTATTAATAGGTACAATGAGACCTCCTCTGTTTGTGACAGAAAAATATCTGGCCGTCAACGTAGTGTTCGTACGAAAAAGGTGGTCAAAGCAGTAAGGGAAAGAATTCGAAGAAATCCTGTCCGAAAGCAAAAGATTTTATCTCGGGAGATGAAGATAGCACCCAGAACCATGTCGAGTATTTTAAAAGATGACTTAGGAGTTGTAGCCTGTAAGAGATGCACTGGTCATTTTTTAACTGACAATTTAAAAAAGAATAGGGTGGTAAGGGTATTTGAATATCGAAGATTAAAATACCTACGCTTAAAATACCAATGTTCAAAACATCGAAAATTTAAATATCGATTATATCAAAATGTCGAAAATTGTTATACCTACGCTTAAAACTTCGAAGATTGAAATGCCGAGTGATTAAAATTTCGAATGATTCAAAATATCGAATGACATTATGCCTATGTTCAAAATATCAACATTTAATACATCTAAGTTCATAATATCTACGTTAAAAATACCTACTAGTTAAAATACCGAAAAAAAAAACTGTAAAGTAACTGATTACCATCTAGCAAACAAGCATGCAGCAATCATGCAACATGCAAGCAAGTATGGTTTCTGTCACGGCTCCGGCGCTGCAGGGTTCCGGCAGTCCCACGCGAGCTTAACGTCGCAGATGGTCTAAACGCTCACCACCGCAGCTTCGGCTTATTGGCCAGCCTCAGCTGCGGCGGCGGGTGTTAAAACCACCTACTCCTCGCGAGCGGGTTGCCTCGCCCCTCCGCGCCTACCCGATTCTAAATTACACTCTAGGGGTAGGGCAGACAAGACTACGTGGAGTCGTTTTTGCAGCGATACGTTTCTGTCACTAACTTTAGTAGCACAACATATTGACTCTCAAGAAAATATTTTAATTTAAAGACCTAAATAATACCTTCACGATTAACCCATGCTTGGACACCGATTTTCATGGATATAACAGGTCGAAATTGTTCCAAAACCGAATTGGGGCACCCCGAATTTACGTAGTCTCTTGGCTGTTACCCCTAGAGTGTATATAAAAATCCGGAGGCGCGAAGGGAGGGCAACCCCCGCCCGCTGTAACAAAGCATAGGCACCTGTGGGAGCCGTAGCGGCTGAGGCTGGTCGCTGGAAGCGACCAGCAAGCCGAAGCTGCGGACCAGTTTAAATATTTAATGGATCAATGTACTTCACCAAACTGTACAGTTTGTGGGGTAGTTGAAGACATATATCACGTATTGATGGAATGTGACCGGAACATACAAGAAAGGCGTCTTTTTGGTGTTGGATTTGAGGTGGGAGCATGTAACAGTATCTTAGCGTCCCCGAGGTCGGAGGAGGCTAGGATATTGTGTAGCCTATTATCGGTTATCTACCGGGATTTATAGGCCATCATGTCGTTTGTTTGATGATTTAAATTTTTATTTATGATAATAACTGTGTATTACCCATTGTGTTAGATTTAAGTTATTGATTGTTTTTCTCAACGGGGGTGACATTATCACTTGACAAAACCCCTTTAAATAAAAAAAAAAAAAAAAAAAAAAGAATCCTTTGTTACGCAAGGGCGACGGGGTTTCACTTCCCGTAGCGCTGGAGACATTGCAGAAGCAACCTTTTTCCACTCATACTACCTAAATCAAAATTTGTTCGATATTTTTACTTGTAAGTACATATTTTTAGGGTGAATTAATGAATGTATTAAAGGTTGAAAATTTACCCATTTTTACACGTAGGTATATTAATTTTCGATGTTCAAATAATATATGTACCCATCGATATTTAGGACGTTCGATAGTTTGTACTTATATTTTAGGAATTCGATAATCTGTATTTCGAAATTTTGATTCCTTCGATGTAACTTTTGTAGATAATTAGATTTTAGATATATTGGACGTAGGATATTTAACCATTCGATAATATAAAGTTTCGTTATTTTAATTTTCGGTTTTATGGTCGTTCGATATTTCCATTTTCGATGTTTTGAGCATCGATATTTTAACAGTAGGTATTTTAATCTTCGATATTCAAATACGTACCCCGTATTTATGCTCAAAGCTCTAAGAAAGCTTCCCAATTAGTCGACAGAGTGCAACGTGGGCATTATCCGACTTCAGTGATGGTTTGGTGGGGTGTTAGCTATGAAGGAGTGACAGAGCCATATGTTTCTGAAAAAGGTATCAAAACATCGGAACAAGTGTATCAAGATACCATTCTTGAGAAGGTAGCTAAGCCCCTTAACAACACCATATTCAATAACCAAGTATGGTCCTTCCAACAAGACTCGGCGCCGGGTCATAAAGCTCGGTCCACGCAGTCTTGGTTGGAAGTGAATGTTTCGGACTTCATCAGAGCTGAAGACTGGCCGTCGTCTAGTCCCGATCTTAATCAGCTTAGTTTGGTTTTCGTGCCACTCATTCAACTACCCAACAGCTAGCCAGGGTGACAGAGCACATATCCCATCACCTAAATCTCAAACAGTCCACAGGTATGTTTCTGCTGGATATCGAAAAAGCATTTGATACCGTGTGGCACGAAGGCCTGCTCCACAAGTTGCTCACTCTAAATGTGCCTATGCTTCTCATCAAACTTGTTCAATCGTACCTTGCAGATCGTAAATTCCAGGTTTACATCGGAAATACCACATCATCACCTCAAAATGTCCCAGCTGGCGTTCCTCAGGGCTCGATTGTTGGACCCTATTTATTTCTCCTGTTCTTAAATGATATCCCCGTTCAACCTCGAACCAATTTGGCTTGCTTTGCTGACGATACTGCCTCTTATACCTCTTCGGATGGGGATCCCTTCTTTTCGCATAATGTTCTTTGTCCTAATATACTTCGGCATAACGATTTTGGCACAATTTGTTTTGGCATAAATTTGATTAGCATAACGTTAGTAGGCCTAATGACTATATATTTTCCTTTTCTAGTAGATACGTACTCCAGACTGGGTGGAAATGGTGGTGGTGAACTTGTAGTGCCCCATACATAATTCTGATCAAACCAATTTGCTATAGTTTCTATAACAATTAAATAATATTGTTGGTTAAAAAAAATTCAAAATTCAAAATATTTTATTTCACATAAACCTACATGGGCACTTATGAAACGTCAGAAGCTAGGTGCACGGTTCCAATTGGTCGTTTCCTATGGAGAAGAGCCGGCAAGAAACTCCACGGTTACTCTTTTAAAAATAATTGGTTTTTACAATATTTTCAAATAACAGTGTTATTAGGTATGGGAGGACAGTGTAGGTCTTTCAACAGGTACCAGGTACTTAACAAAATAATTATGGTCAGCAAATCCACTAAGCCTACAGCGTTCTCACATTCACAAAATAGAAAATAATCTATATAAAAATAAATAAATTATTAAAAATAAAAAAAGTATTATAAACGAAACGACGTGATTGATATTACAATCACGTCGTTTCGTTTATATCGTTATGTCGTTTGAGTTAAAAATTTAATATGCTGTGCAACAAAAGTTAGCGACAGAACCGAATTGCTGCAAAACCGACTCCACGTAGTCTTGTTTGTCCTACCCCTAGAGTGTAATTTAAAATCGCGTAGGCGCGTAGGTGCAAGGCGGCCCGTCTGTGACGATTAGCACGCGTGGGGCCGCCGGAGGCCCGCAGCGCCGGAGCCGTGACAGAAACCCTGCCTGCTGCATGTTGCATGCTCGCTTGAATGCAGCATGCTGCATGCTTGCTTGCATGCTGCATGCTTGCTTGCACGCTTGCTTGCATGCCGTATGCTTGCTTGCATGCTGTATGCTTGCTTGCTTCATGCTTCCTACAGCGAAAAAAAAACCCACAAAATTGTTCAATAAAAATATGTTTTAATATCATTATGCGTAAATAAATTTATGCTTTAGGTTATTATGCTTAAGAAAGTTATGCTTTAGAACTTTATGCTTAACAAATTTATGCTTTAGAGTATTATGCGTAATCATTATTATGGTTAAAGAAATTATGCTTAAAAAATTATGCGTAAGCTGTTATGCGTAATTATATTATGCGAAAATATAATTATGCCAAACAAAATTATGCTAAGTTATATTAGGTCTTAAAATTTTATGCAAATGGATAGGGAACCCTTCGGATGATACCGATTTAATCATAGGGCGCTTACAATATTCCATAGATTTACTTCTTGACTACTTTAAGAAATGGAAACTCAAAATAAATGAGGATAAGACGGAAGCAATATTTTTCTCCCGTGCTAGGCAACCCAGTGCCCTGGAAAACCTATGTGCGCTATCTTGGGATCAAAATGGATAGTCGTCTAAATTGGTCCAAACATATTGCTGACTTGCGTTTGAAGGGCGTCCAAGCCCTTGGTGCTTTAAACCCAATAATGAATCGTAAAAGCAAATTAAGTAGCAATACTAAACTAAGAATTTATACTACGCTTGTCCGTCCGTGTATAACGTACGCCTGTCCTGTCTGGAGTAGCACATATGTTTTTCTAACCACCAACTTCTGCAAGTTGTCCAAAATAAAGCAGTCAAAATATCCTATAAAACCAAATTTAAAACAAACATTAAGAAATTACATAAAAAAAATTCAACTTCCCTTATTATTTAATCACGTTATTAAAATAACATCAAGATTTTATAATAAAAATAAAATTAATACTACCAACCCACTAATTTCAAATCTATGTTCATCAACCCTAGACAAATTACCATACATCGATAGATACGACACTTACCGCCTACCGCATCACTACCTTTTGTTCCCACCACCCGAGGTCCGAGCGACCAGCGGCTTGACCCTTGAGAGGCTTACTGCCGCCCCGGTCCCGGCGGCAGATACGCCTGAGCGCGGGCGGCAGGGAGGCTCTGTCCGCTGATCATTGACTGGTCGTACGATTGCTAGTATTCTAACACCGTGCGATCAGCAAATTAACTTAAAATTATTTATTTATTTTTATTGTCATACCTACATGCAACCAGTAAATTATAACTAGCTAAAAAATTTGCGTAACTGTCATCATGTACCCATGATAATTGTGTGATACGTTTATGTTGTTATCAGTTAAAAAATATCCCATAAAAGCTTTGAAAGGTGAATCGCTAGCCTCATAAAGTGTTTAATTATAGTGAGTTAGTGTGGCTTAGGACAAGTGCATTTTTTGTTAATTTTACCGATGTTAAATAAAGATATTTGAAAATGAATGAATGGTCTTAATCCGCTGGATTATGATTTATGGTCAGTTTTAGAGAGTACGGCTTGCTCTAAACGCCATGATAATTTGGAGTCCCTAAAACAGTCCATACGATTGGCAGTGAAGAATTTTCGCATGGAAAGAGTGCGTGCTTCTATTGATAACTGGCCTCAATGTTTAAAGGACTGTATTGCAGCCAATGGAGACCACTTCGAATAAGCTTTTTATATTTTAAATTGTTTTATATTTATGTATTAAACTAACACTGTACAAGTAATAAATATTATTTGCATTAAAAAAAAAAAAACTTCGTGACAATATTTATGGCAAGACTAGGTATAATTGTCTTCTAACTCTGCCCCAGCGTTCATACCAAAATCATCCAAACATATGGGATGCGCTTGGCTTATTAATGAATGATCACAATCACGCAGTTCTGATTTCTGTTCGCTCTTAGGTGATTTCATTCTGAGGTGGCATTGGTAGTTCTTCTTCTTCAGAGGAATGAATTTCATTTTCATCAGACATTTAAATATTATTATACTGTTTGCATTTCTGGTTCAGCCAAAATGTCTTCTTCACTTCCTTAATTCTTGTATATCTCTATTTATATTTTCGTCTAGAAATTCAGTCAGTCTCGACATATTCTTTTTCTTTTCTTGTTTTATCTTTGTTAATTTTACTAAGATTATCTCCTTCTTTTATGTAGTAGTCGAATTTCTGCATTATGTTTTCATTTTTGGTTACTAGTTAATTGACTTGAACATAGGACCTTGGCCATAGGATTTTTTGTAACTATCCAATGTATTTGACTGCGTCAACCACGAAACCTTAATCTGTCGCGCGCGCAATTAGCAGACACAATAGAATTTTATTGTTATCTGTCTCCAATATGAGACACCAGTATTATAAAGGTTAATCTTGAAACTTGAGCATTACGGACTTGGTAAACTTGCGCTCAGTTTAGTAAAATTTTATCAACAGCAAGTTCAAATAAATAGCGTTAATTCACTCGGTTTAAAAGTAAAAATGGATGTACCACAAGGATCAATATTGGGTCCTTTCCTCTTTTTAGTATATATTACCCCATTGCCCATTTGTTAAAAACTCAACCACAAATGGTGTTATTTACTGACGATACTTCATAATTTTTTAAAATTAATAGATGTGCATCAAATCTTGATGACGTAAATAACTTCACTAAAATTGGTTCACTGCTAATAATTTAGTATTAAATGGGAAAAAACTAAGTGCATAAGATTTTCTTTATCAAATGTCAAAATTAGTCATTATATCTCACAATGACTAATTTTACTACTAGTATTGAACTGACTAGTATTGAATCAAGAGAAACTAGAATTCGTCGATAAAACTGTTTTCGTGGGGATCACGCTTTACTCAAGGCTTCAATGGGGTCCTCATTTAACATCCCTTTCAGGACGGCTAATTTCAGCAGCTTATGCTGTGAGAAAAATCCGTCAATTTACTGATGTAGATAACGTGAGGCTAGTCTATCTTAGTTACCTTCATAGTATTATGTCTTACGGTATTCTACTATGGGGACGGGCTGCAGACATCGAGTCTATTTTTATTCTGCAGAAAAAAACCATCAGAGCCATATCTGGCCTCCGTAGGTGACTCTAAAGATATTAACATCATTACGGTACCTTATCGTACGTATGGAAAATCGACATCTGGATCTTTTTAGTAAAAGGAATAGGGACCAATTAGTTCAACCGGGTTTCAGGCTGGCTAAAATGGACTCATTTTTTATGGGTTACTGTTTAATATGTTACAATAAATACCTCCCCACATACTTCAACTGGATGAAGCGAAATTTAAATCTTATATTAAACGCACACTATGCAGCCAAGCATATTATAAGTTGGGGAATTACATCGCTGATAAAAATGCTTGGCTCAACGCTGGTCCTGCTCCGTATGGGGCGCATAAACGAATTGATTAGCATTTGAAAATACCGTTAGAGCTGCTGAAGATTTTAAAAACTTTCTTTGCATTGTATAAATTCAATCTCTTAGCATTGTATAATTGCATATAACATGTGTGAGTACTATGTACCGACTATAAAGCTACTATTTAGGTACCGTAGACCGGGGTTACTTTGATCAATATTAAACTTTGAAGGTTCATATCTTTTAAATTTGTGGGTGTAAAAAAATACTAAATAAATCTAGTGATCGGTTTTTTTATTACTCTCGATTCCTGTAATAATAAGTGAAAAAAATTGGCTTGATTTTGAGAAAAAAAAATTAAACTGCCTGATCAAAGTTATACGTAGGATGGGGTTACTTTGATACCCCTTATTTTATTGCGTAATTACAAAGTAATTACGCAATTAAATAAACCCAATTACAATGCTAATACAATTTAAATATAATTACCCAATTATAATGCCAATACAACTTAAAAAATAAAAATCTATCAACGAGAAAAATAAATATTGTCGCATGGGGTAACTTTGATCTAACAATTGATTTGATTGTTTGAATGACAATATATTTACCTTTTTCAATTAAAATGATTGGTGGATTCCCAGCGTGTCCTCAGGAAAGGATTAAACAGTTGTTCAGTGTTCATAACTCAGAAAAAAAACTACCTAATTGCGTTTCGTTTTAAGTAATTCACGATTTTATATGAAATGGAAGTTTCTATCAAAGTTACCCCGCGATTCAAAGTAACCCCGGTTTACCGGTACTGGGTATGTCTTTCATTGACTCGAAAATGCCCTGGCGGCTGACAGTATGTCATGCTCACTCTAATGTCTCGCTGACGATGAGGCGTGTGTTGGATCATTTAGCTCCCTTCAAAATAGTTGAGCTGAATGGTGCTAATTAATGCGTCATGTTCGTGAACTGGCGCCGTCAGTAGGGACTGGTCATCTCTTAGCTGCCACGGCATATTTTAATTTAATAACATTTTTAAATTTCATTTACAGCCACTCATAAATCGCCGTCGACTAGCAGATTGTACTTTCCTCTTAAAAATTATATCCAACGAGATTGACTGTCCTGATCTCCTTCATAAGCTACGTTTCAATGTTCCTCAGAGATCAGTTAGATTCAATCCACCTATCTCCATTCCTTTTTCCTCTTCTAACTACAGGCAAAACTCATACATGGTGCGAGCGAGTAAAGACTTTAATATTCTTTGTAAAGAGTTCTCATTTGACCCATTTACCACCAAAACCTATTCTGCACGCGCTCGGCTAAACGCTGACTTTTTTACAAGTGCATAGTGCATAATACTTATTGTACCTTATATATTATGTAATATATATATTCTTTTTTATCGTGCTTGTTAGTGTTAGTGATCCTAAGATTTCTACTGATTTTTCTGTTTTTACCCGTGAGAACCTGTAATTGGCTTTATGTTTCTTAGTCAACGGTTATCCATTTGTTATTGCTGTTGGTTCTCCTATAAATAAATAAATAAATAAAATGTTTTTTTTTGTTTTTATTACGGACGCTTTTAATGTTTTGCGTCGTTATCACATGTATAACTTCAACATGAATGATCTAACCAATATTGATTTAAAAGAGTATCCGTGGAATTTCTTGCCCGTTCTTCTCCATAGCTACCTACTACGCTTTGGAATAGGCAACTAGCTTCATCTTTCTGACTGACCGACCCATTGACAATTCAAAAGTGCCTGTAATTGGTTTATTTGAAATAAATGCTTAGAGTTTGATTCAAACTCAAACTCGAAAAGACAAATATAAATAGACGTCGTCTATTGTAATTTATAATGGATTTCTGCAAAGTCACGCCTGAGTCAATTAACGATCATAATAGAGTAAAGTTTGCATTAAGCAGGTAGGTACAATCTTTACATAAGCATAGAGACTTTTCAGCTTTGTCTATGAGATGGCAACACAACTGCGTTGACGTTGTTTCTCCAGATGTCTACAGGCGACAGTGAGCACCTATCAACATGGTGGGCCGCATGCTTGTCTGCCACCAGGTAGCATAAAATATGGTGATCGCAGTAAGTTCCTATTAGCGTACAGGAGTTTAACGGGGGGTTATCTGAATTTGCCTGTATGGAATCAATTTGAAATAGTCAAACTAGCGTATTTTTGGAGCCATTGTGGCCCAGTGGTACTCGTAACGACCTCGACTTACGAGTTGTAGGTCATGGGTTCGAACCCAAGCAGGCGCATTACTATTTGTAATTTATTTCGTCACCAGTGCTCTCAAAACGGTGAAGGAAAACATCGCGAGGTTCGCCATGTCCTAAAACCAAAAATTCGAAGACATGTGACGTGATCTACTAACCCGCACTGGGGGGGCCGAGTGGTGGATTACGGCCCAGACCAGAGGGTGTGGGCTGTGAGAGCAACGAGAGGGGCCCATGTCCCAGCCGTCGGAAACTTATAGGCTAATTATGCAAATGTGCTTATGCTTAGTGTACTTTGGGTCCTGAAAAAAATATATGTCATAGATACATGCTTGTTTTAGGGAAATTAACGATTCGTAATTAACGGTTCGTAGGGCTGCATTTGGGGGTGCAGTGGTAGCTTTTCCGCCCGGAAAACCTCGCCTTAATGACGCTCGTACCTGAATGGAATCCACTAATTAGTGGAAATAGTGGACACAGGATAAGATTATTGTAAAGGGTACCCGCCCTTTACAATAACCTTATCCTGTGTCCACCCCACCGGTACATCTGACACTCCTTGTAGTGGGCGGTGCATGAAAATAGCCCGAGGTAATTCATCCGTAGTTAACTACGAATATTATATTAAAGTTTGTATGTTCCACGAAGCGTATGGAGATATTTAGTACCTACCTACTATAATACTAGACAGGAAAATGTGTCTTGATATTAAGTTTTCATTTAGGATTAATAATTAATGACTTAACGTTAAATCAAAGAAGTCGTGTACTCAGGTAGGTATATATAATAATGCGGCAGCACAGTTGTAACAACGGCCGTGAAGTGTTGGCAACCTAGAATCTTCTATCAGTATCTCTACATACACGACAAAATTCTAAAAATAAACATTTCACTTTTTACCTATCAGAACATACACATACATACCTACACGTGTTTATGCTGCAGGGTTAAAGTGATATTGGTTTTGATTAATTCCCTAGGTGTTAGATCATAACCCTGATTTCATCAGAACAGAAGCCTCACACATATACCTAGTACATACGGTTTTATTGTTATTGTGATGAAACAAAAGGTCATGTTATCTTTCAGATTTGGATCTCATTTTAATCCGGGTTTAATGTTACAATGAAAAGAGCTACAAAAAGTTTTTACAGACCGAATGAGACCTTATTTACATACACCTATCGGATCAGCCGCGTATATCTTTTGACACAGCTGAGTTTTCAATTTGAGTATCAAAGTTGTGGGTGGCAGTTTGTTTACATAAATACAAAATAATAATACAAAACCAAAATAATTTACTATTTTAAACTTGACCGTATCAATTACGTAAAAATAGAAACTTGCGTGATCAAAATAGTAACACAATAAGCAACTCGTTATTCGAAGTGGTGAAGTTTGCGTATTAGCTGATAAAATCAAAGCAAGTGAGAAGAAACTTCTGAACTGTGACTTTCTGAATATTAATTTGTAAAATATGGGTACCGCATGTGAGTAAGGTGAACCAATTGCTCAGAAAACCTAAAAAAAACTTGATGTCTAACTACCAGTCGAATTTTAGATAAATAGCTCAGCAACTAAAGCAATACCTTGATAAATGATCGAATTTTAATGATAAAAATGGTGTAAAGCGGCCAGTGGCCTTCTGATAGTGAGTGCAGCGCGCGTAATTCGCACCAGATAACCCCCTCCAAAGCAATCGCCCCTTGGAGGTGCTTGCGCGAAACGGACCTTTCTCTGTTTGCGGACAGTGACATAGTGACCGTGTTAACGCGGAGGGCTCATGCCATGCACCAGTACAGCGTCGTGGTGCCGCTGGTGGTCGCCGCGTACCTCATGGCTGACGTGCTGCCGGGCACCGCGGCCGGGGCGCGCCGCTCAGAAACTGACCTCAGCTTCGCCGAGTCCGTTTACGCCAAAATGTCCAGTGCATGTGAGTCGAATGTCCTTGACCTCTATAATTTATGCGCGCTTATAAATACGTCACTGTTTTAACTGATGTGCATATTATTTAATGATTTTGTTTTTGTTCACAGGTAGGGCGATAATGGATTTACGCTACAACACCATGACTGACAAAAATGATCAAATAAAAACCATGAAGGTCATACAGCTGGACGGGAACACAGTTCGAAGTTATCCAATAAATGAAGCATTTGTCAACCTAACGAAACCTGGGATTTTCGACATAACGAAACAGACAAAAATTATTATCCACGGGTACAAAGACAGTTCGCAATCCGCAGTGCCGTTGGATTTAGCTAATGCTTACAACGATAAGAAAATGTTCAACGTGTTTCTAATGGACGCCGAAGAAATGAACAAAGATGGATACATTTTGTCGGCCCATAACTCTCGTCTTATAGGCAAGAGACTTGCAAACCTTTTGGCGAACCTGGAACACTTTGGAGCGAATGCAGAAGATTTTCATCTGTTGGGTATCAGTCTTGGTGCGCACGTAGCAGGCTGGGCCGGCAAATATTTCCAACAATACAAAGCACATAGTTTAGGGCGCATCACTGGATTGGATCCTGCAGGCCCGTGCTTTTCATACGCGTACAGTGGACAGAGATTAGATAAAACAGATGCTACTTACGTGGACGTATTGCACTCAAACAGATTATTACAAGGAATTATCGAACCTTTAGGTCATTCAGATTTCTACATCAATGGTGGAGGGCCGAACCAACCGGGATGTTTCATGCCCTCCTGCAGTCATCTTCGAGCGGCGCAAGTCTATACGGAAAGCATAACTACGCCGAAGTCTTTCGTTGGAGTTCGCTGTAAAAGTTGGAAGCATTTCCAAGCAAATGCTTGTGAGAAAGAAGAGTATGCAGTTCTAGGATACGGCTCGTCAACAGCGACTCGCGGACTTTATTACTTACGTACTTCACCAAACTCTCCTTTCGGACTCGGAATGGATGGAATAAGGAATAAGGAACCAGTTACCGATAACTGGCTAAAAAGTTTCAAGTTTAGGTGATTTAAAACTGTGATTTTAAGTGCTAGCTCAATTTCGTTGTGTGTAATAAATTGTTGCCATACTCTGTATTATATTGGAATTTCTTCTTTGTGGATTGAATATTTGGTAAAACGAACTGATTCAAATACGCAATCACTAGTAGTCTAAGTGCGTGTCTCAAAAATATAGCGCAAAATTTTCTTTTATATTTGATTACGCGAGGTGTATCCAAGTGTCCACTGAAACAAAAGAGGCTTACTTAATAGTTTCGTAAACCCTTTTGTAAACCATTACAAATGCAAGATCAACTGGGAGCGGAACAATAATAATACTAACTGTTAATAATTTATTCGCCGCTTCATTAGCAAACAATACGCACTGCGAATACTGTGATCTACTTCCCAACCACGTTATATAATTTAGGCTTTACATTTTATTGTAGGTACTTTGTGATTTCTAGTTGAGTTTGTGTGACCAAGTTTCTCTTTACCGAGTATGTCGATGACCTGGCGTGGGGTGTGACCGAAGTAGTTTTAATTTTTTTGTCGATGCTTTTAAATAAACCCGGAAGTTACAACCAATTTAAAATACAATATAAAAGCGCAAATCCTTTCTTTATAATACTTACCATTCTATTTTTCTGAAACACCTTCTGCTAAATATCAAAATCGCTGAGAAGCTAGCTGCTATTAAAACTTTCAGATGTCTAAACGCAAGGCAAGCAAAGTTAGAAATTCAATTATTTTTTTATTCAAATATCAAAATAACGGTCAAGTGCATGAATAAATCGCGTAGTGCATATGGATGGTTCCGTAGTCAAAGCGGTGACATGTGTTAGTTAAGAGCTAAAGATGAGTGTTTAATCTTAAAATGTAAGTAGGTAGCTATGTATATTGGTTATCAAATTATCTTTAATCCCTCAGCTGTTTATGATAAATTTTTTTTTAAATTTTGATTTGGTGTAGAGTTGAATGGGACTTTTTATGAACCTACATAACTATTAGTGAGTCCTTTTGTTTCGTAAAAGTACTGTATAAGTAGAAAGTATAAATTTATGAAATATTCAGACATACTTGGCGTAACTAGCAGGCTTTCTGCTTTTAGAACTGAACCCAAAAAAAGCACGGAAATAATCAATTATACTGTCATCACCATTAAAGCCGTTACATAGTAAACGAGACTGTTATCTGTTGCCACCAATCGTTGTCATCAAACGTGACGAGTTACGTGAGTAAAAATGTAGCAATCATTTCAAGTTCGAGCCGGACGGTAGGTGTGGAAACGGAAACTACTTGTTACCGGCCGGGGTCGCCGGTAGGGAGTCGGCCATTGCCGCTACACGACACACACACGGCTCACTTAACACGATCGTTGTCTTAAGCCCGATACTCTGTTCATTAATTAACTAATTATTCAATATATTACTAAAATGATTTTAAAAAAATTGCCATTTGGGAGCATTTTTACGAATTTATTTTGATTTTGTTTCTGTTGTTTTAATCCATTTTATTTATTTATTTATTTAACCATTTATGTACACACAAAAATAAACAGACAAGATAAATACGTACAAAGGTGATGTTTATTTCTAATGAAATCTCTTCCAGCATACCTGCGATAGGACAGAAGGTAAAAAGAGATGTAGACACCGTGTGTAAGAGTAGAGAGAAAGTAAAATACATAAAATCAAAACAATTCACTCAATAAAATAAAACAAATTATATGACAATATACTTACGAACATACATACATACATACATACTTCTAAAATAAATAAAATACAACATAAATACCTACGCAACTATGACGAAGTGGAAAGATTCTTTTAAATAGGTACTGCAACAGTTTGGCAGTTTAATCCATTTTCCTTACCTTAAACTATTTTTAGGGTTCCGTAGCCAAATGGCAAAAAACGGAACCCTTATTGATATGTCATGTCTGTCCGTCCGTATGTCACAGCCACTTTTTTCCGGAACTATAAGAACTATACTTTTGAAACTTGGTAATTAGATGTATTCTGTGAACCGAAAAGTGGTAAAATGTCCCCCCCCCCCCTGTAACTTATAAAATAAGAGAATGATAAAACTAAAAAAAAAATATTATGTACATTACCATGTAAACTTCCACTGAAAATTAGTTTGAACGAGATCTAGTACCTAAGTAGTTTTTTTTATACGTCATAAATCGTAAACCGCAATTTACCTTTCATTCAATCAACTGAAATATAAAAATAAAATAGAACATTTAATTTCATAAACATAAACCTTATGCATAAACCGTGAACCATTATTTTCTATTATTAAATCTGTAATAGGTGCCTAAGTAAATAATAATTATACATTTCTTGTCAATCTGGAATATATATTAGCTTGTTTAGCTATCACAAGCCTATAAGGGCTCGCTTATAGTTAGATCTAAAACCCATCATTTAGGTACCTAATTATAATGTTTACATATCAATACTTAATTTTAAATAAAAACACTATTATTAAAACATCGATCAAAGTTACAACGAACTACAAGAACTTTTATATTATGTTACTTGCTGCTACGGAACCCTTCATGGGCGAGTCCGACTCGCACTTGGCCGCTTTTTTATTTTTACAGTCGAGACGTTCGACAGGCAATCATCGACATTAATTTATTAATTAAATCCTTTCAGATTAAGTCCATAACGATTAATGCCATATTCGTAAGTAGTGTAAAACTGTTTCGATCTTGAATATTGCTAAATGAATCATAACCAGTCTCATTGACCCGGTGTATGCAAGTAAAGCCTACGAGGCCTTGGATTTACGTTCGATTCGCTGGTTGAACTACATTTACATACGAGCAATAGAATTCTGTTGTAAGGATTACGCAGGTAAAGTCCCTTGTTAAAATGGAATACAGCGGATATGACGGTAGGAGCGGTCCCGGCACATGGGACCGAATGCCGCCGTCGGAAAACTGTAGGTAGATGTTATATATTGCACAGCTTAAGTCTACTGTCGGAGTTTGGAGACGAAACAGTTCTTATTTTACAAATAATTGGGATAATATCCACACCCAATAAAGTAACATGTTATTTTGTACCGTACTACGTGTACTTGTACACACTGCTCTGACTTCTGGGTAAGCAGCAAACGAAGCTATACAAAAACAAGTTTTGAAATTTAATCTTCTGCTGCCATGAGTACATCAGCCACGTGGAACTTGAAAAAAATACCACTTTAAAATGAAAATTGAAAGCGAACGAAGCTCTATATTTTCTCACGATTAAATACAAAAAAATATTGTAAAGCTTTTTTTTTAGAAATCATTCAAACTAATAATTTACTGGCTCCAATCCTTCTGTAATAACCGGTTGTCCACTCAAATCAAATTAATATAAACGGTTTGTTTTTCACGCTTCGATTTTTTTGTTCTTTTCTGTCCACACTTTTGAGGGTCATGTTTACAACAATTATTTTGTTATAGCACACACGCAGCAGCGTCAATATTACTGTTATCTTTTTCATCTATGCTGTCCATCAGGTTACATCGCGTCGTTTACGATACAATAGGTAGCGCTCTTAGATAAATCTCCGTTGAGGTTTTCTCGAACAGATTTCAATAGAATGTAGTGATAGTGATGATTGCCGAGTGATCACGTTCTTCGTAAACTGGATCACCTCTAAAAAAAGTGAAAGTAATCTAATTTAAGATTAAACACATTTCACGATCGGTAAGTGCGCTGATTAGGTATGGCCCCAATTGGAGAGGAAAAAAGTGTTTAAACGTCAAAAAACTCTTTCCATTGATTTTTTTCGCCATTATCAGAACTTTTTATTCGGTACCTCTTACAATACTATATAATACTTACACAAATGAACATAAAAGTTTTAATAGCTCGGCAGCTAGCAGAAATACTCGATACATTCGTTTTATTAAAGTTAGCATCAACTTTTTTCCCTCGTAATCTCCCTCGAAACCACGGATGCTCGAAACATTTAATTTTGTATTACTTAAATAATCCAAAGATTTTTTAGCAAAATAATCTTAGTTTGCCAATACGATTTGTAAAAAAAAAAAAAAAAAATCTTCTGTGCATACATTTTTGTAGTAAATTGTTTTCTTTGTGTAGACTTTCTACCTGTTAATTGTTTTTCTTTTTAGGGTTCCGTAGTCAACAAGGAACCCTTATAGTTTCGCCATGTCCGTCTGTCCGCGGTTTAGCTCAAAAACTATTGGTACTAGAAAGTTGTAATTTGGTATGAGTTTACATTTTAATGACGCCAAAAAAGTGGTAAAATAACAATTTGAAAAAAACAATTATTTAGCCTCAATTACCTGCCCTACATGTAAAGTGGGGATGATATATTTTTTTTATTCCTTCCCATGTTTTGGGATTTTGTTGGATAGGTCTTTCAAAAATATTAGGGGTTTTTTTTGATTAAGTAAAACGTTCGTGACTTATCAAGCTCTCTCTAACGAAAATTGGTACTTAAAGTACAACTGTCGCCCCCTCTACCAACTAAACCGTTGTAGTTAGAAATTCAAATGTCACAACAGTAGTACCTAGATATAACGAAATTTAAAGGAAAACTGTCACAGCTAAGTATGCTGTACATATTAACGAGTAATAATCGACCAACTTAAATTTGCAGTGTATAAAAACATGTTCTCCCATACATTCCGCATGGGAGAACATATTTTTCAACTACAATGTTGTTTGTTCTTGGGATAAATTCATCCCAACTACGGAACCCTTCATTGTGCGTGGTCCGACACTCACTTGGCCTGTTTTATTTTAAACAATGCTCGAATTGGTTCCATTAGACGACTTCTACGGAAACTCGGGTGATTATAAATGCTATTTATTCCAGTTTCCTACAATTATCTTATAAGTACTATTTTTAATGGCAATACAGGATTATTTTTATGTCATTGAAGTAAAAACGGCAAACTACGAACATGACAATGTTTCAGTTTCTATATAAGACCTATGAATGTTAGGTGTACTGGTTTAAACCGCATAAATAAATACAGTGCTCCATTAATGCGCGTAATATTTAAACCTGTAACAGAATACCTACCAATAAACTATAAAGTGAGCACAATGTTTATTACTTCTATAAGCTTTACTTGAGTTATTTTTTTTACTGACTAGGGCATCTCGTAGCTCACCTCTGAGGTGATGACTACCTAACCGGACATTCCTTCGGCTGCCTTAAGCTACTAAACTCAAAGCCTCCAGCCAGGGGCACTTGAGTTATACAACAACCTTTACAGATAGAGCCATCCACGAAGGCGCGCCCCACTCCGTGTCGACTGTACTGTAAGCTGGTACGGAGCGGAGTAGGGCGGGCGCATCTTCGTGGATGGGACTACCTATATTTGGAACAGGCAATGATAATAATTTTCATTGCCGTTCTAAAAATAACTAGAGACAAAAAAAGAAAGACAATAATAACGTTCCGATTGAGTAGATACCCTAAAAATCGTTACATTGACAACCAGCTACTACAATGATACATTTATGTAACGATATTAGGCAACTGTTTTACTGTGACACAACTGCAGCTTCCATTAAAAAAACTTCAAAGTAGTTATACAACACATCTACCTATATTAAATAAACACACATGAATTGGGATTCTAACAGACTGGAATTTGTATAAAGACTAATAGACACAGTTGTAGTCGTAGGTACCCATTATAATACAAAATAGATGGTTGTACCTAAAAACAAAGACAGATACAATAATAGACAGGCGTTGCAAGAAGTCAGGGCCTAGAGATCTGACTAACTAATCGGCCTAACAAGTATTCGTCATCTTTATTCGATAATTGGATTTCCGATGTCTGGCGGCAGTTGCTCTTTGTAAAATTCTAATTGATATTTTGGAAGCATCTTCAGAAACCCGAGAAGAGCTGACTAGGTTGATGATGATAATTATTAGTCCTTGTACAAGTCATAGCCGTTTTCGATTGCCCTCTACCTCACATTAATATTAAGTAGGTCCCTAAGAATACTTCATCTCGGTATATTTGAGCGTCTCCGAAGCAATTATTCCTCTTTTATTATATATATACGATATACGTAGGTACGTGTACCTACCTACTAGCTATGCTCGCGGAACAATTTCAATAAAACCTTTTTTTGAATGATCCCTATGTTCGTTTTTGATTTCAAGTTAGGCTATATACCTACGTTCCTTATAGCGTTGCCGGAGAGTAATATTACGAAGAATTCCCGTCGTAATATTCGCGAAGCATTCGGAAGTACCGATTGAGTAATTTTCGGAATTATTCGCCAATTGTTCGACTATTCACCGCTAGATGGCGACACAATTACCATTGCAAATTACAGTCATAAATGTTGCTAGTTTATTCCTGTCAAACGACGATTTCCTTCTGAAATAGACTAAAGTGATACAACACTATATTTTAATTTGATAGCACTAAGATGGCACTGAGTTAATAATTTTGGTGAAAATGGCAATTTTGCTATTCTGAATTTGAAGTTTTTCACCTAAAATTTTAATTGTTAAAAACCACCTAACAAACCTATATCACGATTAAAAGGTGTGGGAAAAAATTAATTGTCATTAACTAAAATTCACACCAACACTGCAAAAATAGTACTGTACCTATCTTTTTTTTCTTTTCTTTTGCCTATATCGCAAAAATGTAACCCATAAACCCTTAAAACTCAACATGAAGGTAACTCATCATTTTTCATATGTTCCATACAAAAATTGAAAAATTACATAGATAAAAACTTTTTCACAAAAAATAAAACCGACTTCCAAAAAAAACACTACAAAGTGAAAAATAACTTTGATTTCGGAAGTCGGTGTCTTGGGTGTTTTGTTTTCGTTTTTTTGCCACCGACTTCCGAAATCAAAGTTATTTTTCACTTTGTAGTGTTTTTTTTGGAAGTCGGTTTTATTTTTTGTGAAAAAGTTTTTATTTTTCACTTTTTAGTTGTGGTACCTACACAAAACCCCCACAAAAATTTGAATACCAAGTAAATTACAGTGACAGGAACTATTAGAATATCATCCACATATACTAGGTGGGAAAAATATGTATTATTGAAGCTAACTCAAAAACCCCTCATCAGATCTTGACCAAATTTATATGGGACCACTTCTGAAGTATGAATCATCAAAATCAATTCATAATTGGCGGAGTAATCGCATAATAAACATACAAAAAAAAAAAAAACATACAATCGAATTGAGAACCTCCTCCTTTTTGAAGTCGGTTGAAAACACGTCGAGGCTGACAAACGTGCGGCTCTAAAAAAAACACGGGTTATGGAAACCAGGACCATGTAGTCGCGATTGTCAAATACGATTTACTTGTATCATTTTTTTTTTCTGTAGAATATCTTAAAGATTCTCATAGCCTCTAAAGTAAGGAATTTTAGTGATAGTTTAGTTCGTTTAGAAGTTGGTACTTACTTCAACTATTGAATTTGGTTGAACACTTCTACAAAGAAAAGTGAAAAGTAGGTAAGTATCTACTCACCTACTTACCTAATTATTTACGTTGCTTTCCATTATATCGTAAAGCAAAAACATTTTTACGAAGTAAACTAAACTTGTACATAACATCAACCCTCAAAAAAATCGGCACATACTAATTAACCCATACAAAAATAAAATATTAAGTACCTAGTCACAAGTAGATAACTACTTACACGGAAATATTCCCACAGAGAATACTTGATTTTATGAATGAACGGCCGCGAGGCTCTTGGGCAGTGCCACGCGTGCCACACAACGTGCAGGCGAGCGCTGGCATCGCGTCGCCGAGCGACTAACGAGGGAATTTCGCCATTTACAGTTCTACTCTTTCCCGCTTGATGGCGTTAATTCAAGTTTTAAAGTTAATTCTTGTTGCGGTATTAATATTCCTTCCAATAGAAGTATACTTTTGAATATTTCCGAATTATTGCGAATACTACCGAAGTTTTGCAACGCTAGATAGGACCTACCTTGTAGACCGTAAGTCCCCTTGTAGGTAACTCCTATCGGAATTTTAATTTTTTATAGGAATGTTTTAACTCTAAATGTTATAATAAGCATGCTACTAGTAATGTAGACCCTGTATGCAACCTGTAAAAAGTACAGACGCCAGCACATCAATCTACTACAATCGGTCAAATTTCTTTAATAGATTTTCAACTTTATCACCACAACATAAGGTTCAAAGTTGATTGGGAAAATATGACAGTTTCGGGTAGGTTGACGTGCGTCTGTACATTAATTAAAGGCTGTGTTATAGACTGCCGCTACCGGCACTCTATCCCTGTCGGATACAGCCACTATTTGTGGCATAATAGTGGCGCTGTCTCTGCCCAGCTAAAGTGCCGTAAGCATTGCATTGTCATTTTCATTGTCACTGTCACTTGTTATTTTGTTTGATTGTTAAAGTTAGTTCGCTGCCCGTGATACACTTGCAGAATTAATAAATGATGAATGTAAAATAGAAAAGTAATAATAATAATTATTTATTTATTTCTCTCACAATGTTTTTGTGGCACTTTACAGTTTTTAAACTATATAAATTCACATTGTGAGAGCTCGTGCCTGAAGTAGGTTTTAGAAAAAACCTGTATTACAGGTCACCAGGCCCCACATGGTGGCATCATACAATTAAGCAGGCATAAGATGTAATTCCATTATACAATTATAACAAAAACAAACAAAAAAAAAAAAAACAACGAAAAGAAAGAAATTAAATAACAACAAAAGCAGTCCAAGGGTGTGTGGTGAATGTGTAGGTGAAAGGTGGTGAATGTGTAGGTGAATGGTGGTGAACGTGTAGGTGCATGGTGGTTAATGTGATAGTGAATGGTGCCGGGTGTATGTGAATGGTGGTGAATTTGTAAGTAATTATTTGAATAAAGTATTATTTAATCGAGTGCAGTAATTTCTCTACAGGAAAGAGTTTTCAAGAAGTCAGTTACTTTTTGCTTACAACTGGGTTTGTGTAGTGAATAAATATTTTGACCCTTGTTAATAACATTATACAGATTATCCCCTAGGTAACAGTAAAACTTATGGGACTGACGTAAACGGAAAAATGCTGTACTGCATACAGTACCCTTTCGTCGTTTATCTTTCATTAGATCCGGATCATAAACTAGCTGCGAGTGCTTTATGAGGACTGTATGTAGAACGAAAGTTTGTCTTATAGACAATACATCCCATTTTTTGTATAAGTCGACTGTAGGAAATCGGAAGGGAAGACCTGCAGCAACCTTAAGTATGGCACGTTGAGCTCTTTCTGCCTCTATCAAGTGCTTTTTAGCAGCACCTCCCCAGGAGATGATGCAATAGTCAACAAGCGACTGACACAAGGCATAGTACACCATCTTGATGGTACGAAAGTCGGCTACATGTTTTAGACATGTTTGTTTGTTTTAGACAATCTCGTTACCAGGGCGTCTATATGTGATTTGAAGCTGAGGAATTGGTCTAATATAACTCCAAGGTATTTAATTTTATCTGTCCTTTGAAGAGTAGGACATACGCGAGGTTGGCAGGTTGACCAACACGTGTGAGCCGTTATTGACAGTGAACGTGGAGGTAGGACGTTCGATCGATGTGCAAATGCCACGTATTTAGTTTTCGTGACATTGAGAGTCAGCACATTATTCCGTAACCAAGTAACAACTCCGTTAAGCCCCTCCTGAGCCACACCAAAGACACCTTCCCAGCAGTCACCCCTAAAGAAGAGAGCAGTGTCATCGGCGAATGTAAAAATTTGACAATTACTAAGGTGAAGCTGGCACAGGTCGTTGATGCAGATCAAAAAGAGGGTCAGTCCGAGTATACTGCCCTGAGGCACTCCAAAGATGACTGGCTCTTCGCTACTTACCATACCATCAATTCTAACTTGCAGTTTCCGGTTAGAAAGGTAGTCCTGAAATAATTTTAGGGGAAGACCCCGTACCCCCATATTTTCTATTTTGTGCAATAAGTGTGGAACAGAAACTGTGTCGAAGGCTTTTGCCAAGTCCAGAAACACCGTCAGGCAATTTTTCTTTTTATACAAGTTCGTTATGATCGAGCTAACCAATTAATGTACCGAGTCATTAGTAGATTTACCGCGCCGAAATCCAAACTGGGAAGATGAAAGGAGGTTGTTAACCTCGAGGAACTAATTAGCCGGTCGTTCATTAGGCGCTGCAGAACTTTTGAGAGCATTGGAAGAATAGAGATACTCGTAGTTCTAAAGTTGTTGACACAGTTCCTGTCACCACCTTTGTGTATGGGTTATAAAACTGCTGATTTAAACACCTGCGGAAAAGTCCCTGTAGATATGGCTAAATTGCAGATGTGGGTAATAGCGGAGGACAGAAAGTAAGCATATCTTTTCAGTAACTGGCCCGGAATCTGGTCTACTCCGACAGCACAATTATCCCTTAATCCTTGAACGAGTTGCAGGATTTCAGATTCGTCCGTCGGGAGCATAACCAAGGAATGAAGAGGAGCGATTTCCGCGAGATTATCAGCCTTGTTTCTCAGAGGGAATGACTGAGAAATGATTTGCTCAGCTAGGTTGCGTCCAACGTTTGCAAAGAAACTATTGACCTCGTTGATACCCTTTTCCGGGTTGTCGCTTGAGATGAGACAGGAGGAGTGATGTTACCCTTTTGGAGCCGCTAATCTGTTTTAAAACATCCCATAGCTTCTTTTTGTTGCCACTTGCGTTCTCAATCTCTTGTTTTTCATAATTTCTCTTAGCTTTCTTCAGAAGTGAAGTGCAAAAGTTTCTATAACGCTTGTATGTTGTGAGAAGTATTTCGTTATTTGGGTCTCTTTTCGACTTTTTATAAAGATTATCCCTATTGCGCATGCATTTTAACAGCCCTTTTGTAATCCACGGCTTACTGACTAGTTTCCTTCTAGGTATTTTTACTACTTTGGAGTTATCTTTTATAGCCTTTGACAGACAACTTACTAGCAATTCAGTTGCTTTATTTACATCACTGCAATTTAGGGTAATTTGAAGATCTGTATTACGTAGGGCTGAGTCTAGGTTATCATAATCAATACGGTGACTAATTTTATTTGAATACTCTAGCTGAGACTTGTGAGCAAGGTCAAGGCTAATGGCCACACTCTCGTGATCCGTAATTGATGATTCGACCACAAGGCAGGTAGCCTTTAATCTGGTCTTAACCATGATGTGATCCAGACACGTTTTACCATGGGTTGGTATTATATGACCTGGCAGCATGCAGTGACTAGCCAGGACATTAAGGTATTCGTGAGAGCGTTTATCTGGGCTGTTGATTACTATATCTATGTTTATGTCACCGCAAAGAATATTGTTTTTGTAGTTGCTTTATGAAGTGAAGAGTACAGAGAGTTAGTAAAATTGCTAGTGTTATGTTGGCCGGGAGGGCGGTATTTCCAACCCAAGATAAACAAGATAACCAAGATAAACTATCAATGTATTTCTTTACTCTTTGCTTATTTAAAAAAGAAATCTCTCACCGTGATTGTTGGTGTTTTTCAAACCTTCATTTGTGGCAAATATCCCTAAGCTATACTAATAATATGTACATATCTTCACCAAGGATTCTAACTTATGTACGTAAAAAGACAAACGTTGCTAGTGCGCCGAAAGCTATTTTCTATTTTATAAATAATTTGCAATTAAGCTATCTAATTACGTAACATATTTTCGTAAACGATTACGAGGAATTTGTTTCATTTTGACAGTTTAACAACATTCATTGCGTTATTTACGTTGTTGAGCAGATTATTTTTTTTCGAACTTGTGAAGCAATTTGTTTCAAAACGATTCAAATTCCGATGGATCGTGTACTACGTACCTAATTAGGGTACTGTCCGGCCGACCTGTCAGTTGGACATTTTCTAGTAACTTTAACGATCAAACTCGCAAAACACATATTCTTAAGTATGAAACTGACAGGTGTCAAGAACGCATTCGACGGCCGGACTGCAGTCAGTAGGTGTAACCACAGACTACCGACAACCATAAATATACTAGGGTGTAACGCTACAAGGTTCTTTTGGTGCGTGTCTAAAATCTGAACTATCACCGCCATCTTGTTCTGTCAATACAATTTCTGTGGCAATTTCACAAATATTAGGTCTTTACCTATGAAATTGGAGATTTATATGATAATTTTAAAATATAAAAATGTTGTTTTTTTTTATTTCAGCTAATCAAAGTACTGGCTCAAAAATTATCTATACAATTTTGCCATTTTGATGGCAGTTTGTTTATCCCTTTACTGTAAAAGTCTGCCGGACGGGAGGCGATGAAGGCAGCTATAATAACAAGTCTCTAGCTTCTCAGGGTCAGGTTTCAGTCCTTTGTGAGTGACCACATGTCCAAGGATTTTACCTCTTGGGTGTTGAACACACAATTTTCTTTGTTTAATTTTAGTCCAGATTTGTGGAATTTTTGAAAGACTTTTTGTGTAATTTTCTCCAATTCTTCTTTAGTTTCTGCATGGAGAAGAATATCGTCCATAGAGACTTCAACATTCTTTATGTCAGCTATTAGTGTAGTCATCACTTGCTGGAACACTTCAGGTGCTGATGCCAATCCAAATGGAATTCTAAGACACGAATATCTACCAAAAGGAGTGCTGAAGGTTAGATATTCTGATGTTCTCTTGGTGACTTTTAGTTGCCAAAATCCTCTTCTACAATCTAGTAACGTGAACCATTTAGATCCATGTATCCTCGCTGTAATTTCTTCTACTGTATTCAGCGGGTAGTGTCTTCTTTTTATTTTTTTATTTATAGCAGACGGGTCAATGCACAGTCGCATTTTGTCATTTTTCTTCACGACTACCATGGGCGAGACCGCTGGTGGTGGCTTTGTGACTGGCTTTATTATTTTTTGAGCCACCATATTGTTAAGTTCTTTTTTTAGCTTCTCTCTTAAAATGTGTGGCACTTTTCTTACTAGACATAATTGGCAATTTTGGGTTTTCGATCAAGTCTATATCATATTTGAATTATTTTAGACATCCTTCAAATAAGCTTTCATCTTTTTTTGTCAGTGAATCAATTCTCTTTTTTAACTTTTGTTTGAATTTTGGCTTCTCCAATCACTGTTATTTTATGGTTAGAGAATGATCTTAAGTATTTAGTTGTGCATGGCTTTATGGTAGTTCCAGTCTTATTAGCTATCTTTTCGCTTAAGAAATTGCACTGGCTTCCAGAATCAAGCTTGAAATTAATTGTTGTTTTGTCAGCCAATCTTGCTTTTTGGTACCAATCATGGGTATCTATATCATCATCGTCGGCTGAATAAACATACACAGAAGAGTCACTTTCAGAACTATCGTCCTCACTATTTTGCTGGATTGTTTCCACTTTCTTTGCCTTACAGCATTTAGTGTAATGATTCTTTTTCTTACATCTTTCGCACTGTTTATTAAAGGCGGGACAAGCTCTGCGACCGTGTGTGGTATCACATTTTTTGCAGTGAAATTCTTCTTCTTTTACTTAATTTTCTTTTTTATTTTACGACTTATTTAACCTTTTGCTTTTTCCTTTGTAGTTAATTGCCTCTAACGCAGCTGCTTCAGTTTGTCTCATATTCTCCACTTGCTTTTTCATTTGTTCCGCAGAGTGGCAGATATCAACTGTCTTTTGTAGGGTCAAATTATATTCTCCCAGCAATTTTTCTCTTGTTCTGTCGCTTTTTATGCCTATCACAATCCTATCTCGTAGGATACTTTCTTCTAACGTACCATAAACACAATTTTTAACTTTACTTTTGTTTATGTTCCAAAATAAAAACTTTTTACTTTTCTTTTGAGGTTAGTAAGAAAATCGTCAAAATTTTGTTCAGACTTCTGTGAAATGACGTTGAACATATATATCTTTCGTATGTTTCGTTTATTTTCGGTGTGAAATAGTCCGTAAACCTTTTTTTTATTATTGATAACAATTTTTTCTGAGCGTCGTCAAGGTCAAACGTGTTGTATATGACTGCAGCATCGGGGCCGATGCATGACATGAAAACAGCAACTTGTATCTCAGGTTTCTTCTTTTCTATGTTCACTGCCGTTGCGTACCATTCCCATTGCTGTAACCACAGTTTCCAGGCCACCGCAACATTTTCTATGGTACTCGAGGTCACGAAGTATTTGGGCGGTTTTATACTACCCACCGGTTCTTCCTTCGATTCTTCGGGGTTCGTCATCATGGTAGTTTCGGCACCATATAATAACAAGTCTCTAGCTTCTCAGGGTCAGGTTTCAGTCCTTTGTGAGTGACCACAGTCATGTCCAAGGAATTTTACCGCAGAGATCTATCCGGAAGCATCTATCACAGAAATGCTTAGCATCTTAAACATACCACCGAGACTTGTTATTATAGCAGCGAAAGCATTACGTACTGCCTCTCGGGTATTGAATTTTTTCCCACTTAAAAAATTGTCTAATTTTAGAAAAAAGTAGAAATCTGTTGGGGCAAGGTCCGGTGAGTACGGTGGGTGACGGAGAGCTTCCAGCTGTAACTCTTGTAGCTTTGCGATGGTCTGTCGTGAAGTGTGAGTTTGCGCGTTGTCGTGGAGAAGCAATGGGGAAGAGCGATTGACTAGTCTTGGTTGTTGAATTACGAGCTTCTCCATCATTGTTTGCAATTCTTGGCAATAGACATCTGCCGTCACTGTTGTGCCATTCGGTAAGAAGCTGTGATGTACAAGTCCACCAGACAGTCACCATCATCTTCCTATGAGTAATCTTTATTTTAGCGCACTGATTAGGTGCTGTACCCGGGTCCACCCACTGAGACGAACGCTTACGGTTGTCGTAAAAGATCCACTTTTCATCGCAGGTAACAATTCGATTAAGAATTCCCTCGTTTCTATACCGATTCAGTAGTGCTATGCATGCTTCGACGCTTAAATCTCGCTGTTTGTCGCTTAGTTCGTGTGGCACCCACTTATCTAGCTTTTTTATCTTTCCGATTTGACGCAAGTGCTAAAATGTTGTTTAGACACTGGCTCCAAGGCCCGCAGCAAGCTCAGCCGTAGATTGAGTTGGATCCGCTTCCACTATCGCCTTCAATTCGTCGTTGTCGACAATGGTTACCGGCCAACCGCGAGGCTCGTTCTTCAACTCAAAATTTCCAGATTTAAAACGATTGAACCAATAATGGACCGTGTTCATGCAAGCAGTGTTAGGCCCGTAAGCGTCGTTAATGTTTCGTGTTGTTTGTGCAGCGGTATTTCCAGGTAGGAACTCATATTCGAAAATTGTACGAATTTTCAGTTTATCCATGGCCCTAAAAACTACCACAATGTCACAAAAACAAAAAACTATCTAAAAATAAATGACTGAATTTGAAATTAAATTAACACGTGTTTCGAATAAAATTCATTTGAATTTCGAATTGCGCGCCAATCCACGGATAATTAAATCTGAAAATGCTGGTTATAGAATCTCCAATTACATAGGTAAAGACCTATTATTTACCAACAACGCCGCCCTGTGAAAGTCATTAAGCTAAAGTCAAAGTAAAATAATTTATTTCAATTAGGCACAAAAAAGGCACTTTTGAACGTCAAAATTTACAAAAAAAAAAGATTCAAGTCGCCCCTTCCAAAGGGTAGTTTTCGTATGGAGAAGAATGGGCAAGAAACTCCACCGTTACTCTTTTATAATATTTTCACAATATCTTTTATACACTAATTATAATTATAAGTGAAGACGATGCACCTAGAATAAGATTAATATACCTCGATAGGTAAAAATAATGAGAAATGAAGGAATGACAGATAAATTAATTAGCTAATTGATAGATGCATGGTGCTCACATATTTACAAACATTGTAAAATTATACGATATTCCTAACATTTTAACAAGTAGGTAATACTAATAATAAGTCAGTGTGTGAGTTCAAGTAATCACAGAATATAAAATCAATGTTAGAAAAAAAAATATTATGCAATTAAATTGGCAACCAGTTAGATTTTGTCTAGATTCAAAAAATCTAGAGCCAATAGATCCTCGTAGCACTCTTGAAAATGTGCATGACGTCTGAGTCTGTAGGTAACTAATGAAGTTAAATTACCAAAGGAAATTGGAAGCTGATTGGAAGTGGTAGCCTAATTACAGGGAAAATACTTATTTTTTTTAGGACGTCATTGGAGATATGAAAGATAACTTGTTTACACATACGTTCAAAAATAAACGCTCTGCTCTCGGATTTCCTGTATCGTGGGCGACATAGTATACCTATACACAAACATAGTATGCATAGGTACTTTATGTAGGTATTAATTTACGGGTGGTCCGTTGAGAATTGGGTCACTATGTATCAGTACAATTCTGAAACTATTAGAGGTAGAGAAACTAGTTTCAAATAATCACATCGTCGATTTTAGTGTTATTAAAAATGCATTCACCTATATTATAAAGGCTTGTGTAATTTACCTACCAGTTTTGGCCTTCAATCAAGTTTCTATAATTTTCACAATAGTTAATTTGATCTCCTATTGTTAATCTGCAATTAAGTAGTCTAAGTAGGTACCTAGTAATCATTGCTCATAATTTCATCAAACGTCTGAAAAAACTGGCGATGGTGACTGCCACTGTAGGTACTATGTAATAAAAATAAATAAATTTGTTTCGCTGCAGACACGCAATGTAATACTGATTAAAAATGAATATTTTTTTGTGATTTGTCTCAAGGATTTCAAGTAATAACACAATCACACCGCACGGAAACGCTTAAATTGGTTCACTGAGGTAATACATACAATACTTAAGCAATGTAGCAAGTAAACCTAATTATTTACGAAAGTTTGAAGTGTGTGACGTAAGACCTCTTCGATACAACAAATAAATAGATTAGGTTAGCAAAGGCAAGTTTAACGACTGTTCCGGACCAAGTGAACTTATTCACCAAAATAGATGGCACGAGTCTTCCACGAATAATTAAATATCAACTTTATTATATACAATACAACCACAAATACAAATATCACCTGTTTGGGGCACTTCCACTTAATAAATAATTGGTTTGGCCGTGAGCGGTGCAAAACTATTATATTTCACTTGTGTCAGTTAAATAATACGAGTACCTAAGTTTGTTTCTTATTTGTATAACTTGAACAGTGCCTAAACAGATTGTAGGTAAAATTGCAACGTGTTGTTACACACGTACCTACCTACATGTGATCATTCTATTTCGCCACAGTTGTACTGTGCAACAGACGTAACAGTCTACATATTTTATCAATGCTCAAATGTTAAGCCATTGTGTTAGCGCTTCTAAACAATTGAATTCTAATAATATACTATTTTCCCTTCTATTTCTCATTTAAAGCATTGCAAAATGAAAAGGAAAATGTTACCGAAAATATAATAAAAGACCTTCCCGAGAGAGTTATTTTTGTGTGGATAGCAGCCTTGTTTACATAGGTAGGTAGGGTAAATAGGGAAGATAAAGTGTGTACTATTTTTATATAGAGGTTTACTTGTACAAACCCGGGATAAATAGGTGCCTGCTTTGAGCTAGTCATGGAACAGTTAGAACACGAAGTTCTGCGTTGTCTATATTACAGCTAATGTAAACTTAACTGAGTAATACCTTTAAAAATATAAGAGGAGCTCGTGGCTAAGTAGTAACTGCCGCACGGATCGATCCTTCAGGTTAAGCTACGCTTGCCGGGGTTGGTCTGTGGATGGGTGACCATCTTTACATACCGAGACTCCTCCGTGCCTCGGAAAGCACGTTAAGCCGTTGGTCCCGGTTGTCATTTGTGGATCTTTGACAGTCGTTACGGGTCGTCAGAAGCCCGAAAGTCTGACAACCAGTCTTACCAAGGGGTATCGTATTACCCAATTACTGGGTTGTGGAGGTCAGATAGGCAGTCGCTCCATGTAAAATACTGGTATTCAGCTGCATCCGGTTAGACTGGAAGCCGACCCCAATATATTTGGGAAAAGGCTAGGCAGATTGATTGACCTTTAAAAATATAAACAAGAGGGAGTGTATGAGACTTAGATTGTGTATAAGTGTATATTTTTTCATTACGACATAATTATGTGTACTGGGCTGGGGTGTTAATCGTTACCTACTTAAAAAACTGTACACAGTACGAAGAAAGGTCATGCCGTGGTATAATATAATTTAAGCTTGTCATCAAGATTGATAACGGGGTTACTGTCATACCTACAGTCTTATTTATAAACGCCTCTTCAGTTTCTAGTTCGCGCCGGTGCCGCGGTGTTTCAAAGTTATTTAACTCTTCTAGGTCGTTCTGAAATCCCGTAAAAGATTGTTGAAAGCACCTCGTAGCACACATTATTCACATTGCATCCATCAGCTGATTCAAATAAAATAAAATCCGCCATCTTACCTCTTGTATCCTCATAAACAGTGGACCGGGTGGTGTTTTATTTTGACAGCTACTAACCAATTGCGTAGCGACCGGCGACCTCTTAGCGTTTTTGAATAAGATTTTTGCTAATCAATTGCTTAACAATTGATTAAAATTTAAGAGGCGTTTATAAATAAGACGGAGCGATTAGAGAGATTGTTATAAATAAGGCTGATAATATTCAGTTCATACCCAGTGCTGGCGTTAACAGTGTGCTATGTCCAACTCTCAACAGGTTGTCTAAAAACTGAAACTAGGTACCAAGACAAAAACTTTACGAAGAAGTAGGTACCTAGTACAGAAATCAGAAGCAATTAAAACTGAACAAAAATTTAATATATTTATAAATAAACTAAAACAATACATAAATGCTATTATAATATTAATGAATATTTTAATGATAAATTAGATGAATAATTAAAAATGACTACCAAAAATAATAAACAAAATTAAAGTGGAAGTGAGTAGTAGAAAAACATTAATATTTTACTTTTTTCAAATAATAATACAATATAAGCCCTCTTCCTCCATCCTATCTTGCAGTGCCCGACAGGATCCACAATTATCTAAAATTATGTATATTTTATAATGTACCGTCTACCACCTATGTTATCATTATGGAATGCAAATAAATATATTGAGTATTGAAATTGCGGTGTCTTGTTGATATAAATAATTCATTAATAGGTAATAAAACAAACATGTTTCTACTACTAACTAGAATGTGAAAAACCAATAGTAGTATCTAAGTAGGTACGTATATAATCAAAAACAGTATATAGGTACAAATGTTTTATACGCACCTATATGTAAATAATAGCTGCCATTTTTCCACTAATACTGAGAATTAAGAGCAACAATACGTCTTTGTACTACACGTCTACGTCTTAATACTATGACGCAGCCTTACAGCGAAATTCTTAAAAGAGAAAACATCAAACTTTTACATTCACATTGTATACTGAAAAAGTAAAAAAACTGAAGACCCTGTGGTCAAAGCTACGCTTCTTTGTTTCATGGCAAGACCAGAACAAAAGAACAAAAACTTTTTAACAGTATTGAAAGCCACGTGACGGCAGTCACGGGTACATGGCAAACGTTACATTACATAAGAGAATATGTACTTCTCTCACAAGGCAACGCGCAACAGTAGAAACACGCATGGAAACTTCGTTTGGTTTAAAAAAAAACACCCCCTTCGTCCAAAAAGTGGCTACATACCTACACGCTTAATTTGATTTTTATTTTGCATAATTTGTTTAGGATATCTTAGAATTCTACAAAAGTACGAAGCAATTGACGTCATCACATACATTGGCTCGTAAACCTCCGGAATGCCAGCTACGTTTCACTGTAACAATAGAACTAATTTCAATAATTATTCAATTACAATCAGTTTGTGTGCCAAGTATAGTAACTAACTAAAACAC
This sequence comes from Xanthia togata, assembly GCA_963853775.1. Classification (NCBI taxonomy): domain Eukaryota; kingdom Metazoa; phylum Arthropoda; class Insecta; order Lepidoptera; family Noctuidae; genus Xanthia; species Xanthia togata. The sequence goes on from OY970803.1 coordinate 14,814,087, forward strand.
AGTGGTCGGAAATTGGCGTAGAAACTAAATCAATACTTAGAAATACAACTCGTGATCCTAAAATCTATTATTTGATTCATACCATTTCTAAAACGTCGAGTGCTAAAAATAGACTTTAAAGGGTGACTTACCACTAGACGCTGCTCCAGCGCAGGCGTTAAACCTAAGTCCACATCTTACATATTATATTGTACTACCGACTCGCCCCTACTTTGCACGGTTTCTACGATTTGACAAAACATCGAGATATCTTTATTATATATATTTATTAATATTAATTTATATAATTATACACATAAGCATTGGCTAGTCTTCTTTCGCTTACGTAATTATTTTATTAATTATTATTTATATTTAATAAAATAATTACGTAAGCGAAAGTATATTTTATTTATTAATTATTATAATTATTAATTGCACCAAAATCATTAAAATTCGGACGGCACGGCGTACGTACATGGCGTTTCTGCAATGTCTATGCAGCGTCAACGCCTACGCTGAGTTAGCGCTGGGGCCGTATTATGACGTAGGTATTAGTGCCGCCATTATTCCAGTGTGAGTGAGAGACGTAGCTATACAAGGCCGCTAGCACCATCCTTTTTTCGCAGTGGAATAATGATGGCATTAATACTTCATAATAAGGCCCCTGAACGCCCAGAGCACAAACACTCTTATTCCGATTTTGGATTATACTCAAAACTATCAACAGCAGTTTTAAACAAAAAAAAACTACTTATTGAGTACAGTCTAGCAGTCAATAACAGTTCTATTCCGCTAATATTAACACCCATTCTGCAGCTCACTTCAGATTTGTGGCACAACTGACAGTTTGATTGCACAAATAATAAATATAAATAAATTCTTTACTGGCATTAAAAAATAATTGTACAAACAAAGCGAAGCCCTGGACTCCGCTAGACGCGCTAGGTTATAACACCTGTGTCCACCAGGAGCCAGTGTCTTCTCCCAATCAGTACTTCAGTAGGTTCTGGATTTTATGCAATATAAATCGTTTGAATTTACTTTACGACAAAAACAATAGTTTGTTAATGAGATTTACGGAAAAGCCTGGCTGTTCAATTTACAGTGGTACAATTTAGTTAAAAGTTTTATTAATGATCTCTTCAGATGTGTTTTCCTTCAAACTTAGGCACTTAAGTATAATAATCGTAGAAATCCACATTTTTTTTGTCATAGAAATGCTGCATTAAAGAACTTTCCAACTGCCAATGGTAGCAATGATTTAATAAGCAAGCATTTAGATTTAAGTGCCGTATCGTAAGGCTGCCTGCAAGAAGTAACTATAGACCACCACCTATGTACGAAACGTTAGAGGCGAGAACTAAGAAACAACAAATAGCTGCTGGCTTACCAATTACAACAAACGACAATCTCCATATCGCGAAGACATTTAAATATATTTAAAAATAGACGGGACGAAACGAACAACATCGTCATATATTTGCAATTACCATCTGCTCGAACGTCACTCAGTCTAGTTCTATGATTCGTTCTTTTAGCATACTAATGCTAAAAGAAAATTATTTTCAGATTTGGAAGATGCCACGACATGATGTATGGAAGCTACCCACTCCTATACGTATAAATTATATATCATTAGAAAGGTAATATGATCTAGTACAATAATTCTAATGGCCTTTGCCTTGATTCCTTGTCCGGTCGGAGAAATACGGGTTGGAAGCTGAGACGAGTCAGTAAAGAAAGTTACCATATCTAACCGTTGTAGCTTCAGAAAAACGTTCTTAGGACACTGTCTTTAACTTCTTGAGTAATTACTAACTGCATGGATTTTTAAAAAATGGTACAGTCAGAAAAACGTTATTTCTTACTTATTATTTTTTCCAATCCAATCGATGCAGTTTCGTTCTCAGTTACCTATAGGTAATGATCCAAAGACTTTTGGACCAACTGAGGTTAGATTACTAGAAAAGACAGAAATCGCAAAAACCTTTTCCCACACCAAATATGAGAGTAACATTATAACAAATCCTCAAAAAATAGCGGATGCTTTTAATAGTTATTTTATTGACAAAGTTATCTCAATACCAGAATCAGGACATAAAGTTACCTCGCAAATTCGAATAAATAGCGAAAAATCTTTTTTCATGCCTCCCTGTCTACCACAGGACGTATTTAAAATAATCAACTCATTGAAAAATACAAACAGCGTTGGTCATGACGGAATATCAACAAAAATTCTCAAATCAGTTTCTGCAGAAATATGTGTGCATCTAAGTCATCTCATTAATTTAACCATAAGCACGGGCATCTTTCCAGATGATTTAAAAAAATCTATAGTTAAGCCATTGTTTAAAAAGGGAAATAAAGATGATATAGAAAATTACAGATCAATCTCGATTATAAGTGTTATCTCCAAAATTTATGAAAAATTTATATACAAAGAATTAAGCAAATATTTGGAAAAAAATAATCTATTAGTGACCGAGCAAAAAGGATTTAGAGCAAATAAAACTATTAATATGGCATTTTATGATTTTTTGTATAGAGTTATGGTAAATGTTGATAAGACCAACCCTGTTTGCACAATATTCTGTGATATGACCCAAGCGTTCGATTACGTTAGGCATGATGTTCTCTTAGATAAAATGGAGGCATACGGTGTTAGAGGCAATGTTCTAAAACTTTTTGAGTCATATTTAGACAACAGAAAGCAACTCACAGAAATATCCTCAATAAATACAAAAACTAAACGTGAAGAAATATTCCACTCACATGAACTTGTAATTAAATATGGAGTTCCTCAAGGCAGTGTGTTGGGCCCTCTACTATTCATATTGTATATAAATGACCTTCCTAAATATGTTGATCAACCTGTGACCCTTTTTGCTGACGATAGTACCATAACAATTCAATGCGATACTAAAGACAAATATAAAAGTGACATTAATAATTCTCTTATATCAATAATAAAATATTTGGATAATAATAATTTAAGGATTAATCTCAATAAAACTAATATTATGCATTTCAGTCAACGCTTACCAGCTTTATCTGATCTTAAGGTCCGATATAATGACAAAACCATTGAAGAAGTCAACACTGCTAAATTCCTCGGTGTAACTATTGACAAAAAGTTAAATTGGAAAGAACACGTTGAAATTTTAAGCAAAAAAATTAGTAACTCTTCTTATGCCCTACACAAATTAGTTCCTGTCCTTAACACTGACGCATTGCTAACTGCTTACCACGGCCTAGTTTCATCGCACCTAAGGTATGGAATTATCCTTTGGGGCAATTCGACTGACAAGGATATGCCTTTCAAAGCCCAAAAACGGTGTATTAGGACGATGTTTAAATTAGATTCGACTGACAGTTGTAAACCGTATTTCATTAATTATAACATACTGACGTTACCGTCTCTGTACATATTCGAAGTTGTCATGTTTGTAAAGTGTAATCGGCAATTATTTCCACGCATGGCAGACAAAGTCATTCGCGTCAGACGCGATAATACTATGCTTTGCTCACATGGTTCCAAAACAGCATTAATGGGGAAAAGTATATTTTGCATGGCACCTTTAATATTTAATAAACTTCCTAAGGGATGGAGGGAACTAAGCGCACATATATTAAAAAAGCGGCTAAAATTATATCTAGTTGGGAAAGCATACTACAGTATTTTAGAATATTTAAATGAGAAAGTGTAATATTATGAATTTTAACAAATATTTACTGGCATATAATTTTGACATTTTATAATTAGAATTTGACAATTTCATTAAAATCTGTAATTTATTGTTTAAACTTAATTTTTAGGTTGTGTGAAAATTTAATAATGTTTTTAGCTTTGTTGAATGACTTTTCTGATTTATTTTATTTGTATGCCACAAAGGCCGAACATGACGGATCTTTCTTATTTATGAACAACCTGCATGCCTTGTATGTATACTCATGTTTACAAATAAATGACTTATCTTATCTTATCTTATCTTATCTTACCACCACACCACCAAAAGTAAGGCGTATGTACTATATTCATTCATCACGTGCGTTTTCCGGACGATACGTTTCACGGAGTCCAGAGTGCGAATATCAAAACAGTAGCAGAGTAGTAAGAAACGGATCGCAAGATAAAAACTAAATATTTTTTTGTAACCCTATAATTGGTGTAAAGGAAGAATTTACAGGTTAAGTTAAGGGCATCCCACACATTTCAAAATCAATCCGAATCTGAATCGTTTTGAAACAGATTGCTAATCCATTGCTCTGTAAGTTCGAAAAAAAAAACTGCAGAGCAACGTAAATAACGCAATGAATGTTGTTGAACTGTCAAAATGAAACAGATTTGTCTCTATCGTTTACGAAAATATGTTGCGTAATTAGAAAGCTGGTGCTAAGCTGAAATACTGCAAGCTTTATTTTATGACACCACTTACAGATAGCAAGTGGAAGGGGGCGGGGGGTGAGACGTGAACCCATGATTGGTGACTGGGTAGCGTGTGATATGACGCAGTCCTAATGATGCTCAAAAGCCTTATTTGGGTATTGCTAAAACTGACATATTTAGTACAGTGTAACTACGGACAAGGGTTTGGAATTAGCCGCCATAGTAACTTCAAAAAGAGCTATCGAACAATGTACAGACACCAGCACATCAACCTATCCGAACCTGTAAAAAAATCCCAATCAATTTTGAACCTTATACGCTAGTAATAAAGTTGAAAATCTATTAAAGAAATTTGACAGATTGTAGTAGGTTGACGTGCTAGCGTCTGTACTACACATGGCTAGAGAGCGGTACCAAAATGGGCCTTTTGCCGAATTGTGCACAAATCTCGTAGTGATAAAAAGACTAACGGTTTTTTTAGGCCCCCTGTCTAAAAATCGTAATATACCTAAAAAAAGTAATATAATTAACATTACTTAACTAATAATAAATTACGAAATCGTAATAAAAAGAAAATGTTTTATAATCCTCCCAATTGATTCAATTCCAGTTATGGTCGTCAATGTCATAAATGCAAGTATTGCAGCGGTTTAGAAGTTTTATGAAAAAAAAACATTATATACCTAATTACAATGAGGTTGTAACCGAATCTGTTTTATTATGTAAAAAAATGTACCATTGCCGCTGTAGCAGGTTCTTCTGTGGTTAATCCCATTTTTAAGTTTGGTTAGGTACCTACTCTCGCGTAAAGTAGTTTAAAAATCAACTTGAAACGGATTGTCCTTTTGGTTGCTTGTCAGTTTGATTCTAGTGGTGTTACTCAGTCATTGACTCATCTTACCACATAAGGGATAATCACAAGTTCGTTTTATTCACAGATGACACTACCCTCATTTTTAAAAAATCAAACGTCAGATAATCAAGTTTGAACAAGTTAACGATGCACTCTCAGTTGTGCATTGGTTTAATGTAAATCTTCTCCTGAACGAAAAAAAGACTATACTCCTTAGATTGTCAACGCCAATTGTCAGGCAGCTAACTACCAACGTTCAAGTTAATGGAATAGAGGTGGACCCAGTTGAGTCAAAAGTTTTTCTTGGATTAACTATTGACGGAAAATTACAATGCTCACACATAGAAAAATTGTCAGGAAGGCTTAGTTCGGCAGCATATTATGCTGTTAAAAAAGTTAGACAGATAACTGACGTAGACACAGCCAGAATTGTTTATTTAAGTTATTTTCATAGTCTTATGTCTTATGGGATTCTTCTATGGGGAACCTGTGCGGACATTATAAAATACTATCTTTGTTCTACAGAAAAGGGCTGTTCGAGCCATTTACAACCTAGGTCCAAGAGATTCCCTTCGAGAAAAAATCAGAGAAATAAACATTCTGACTAGCCGCACAATATATTTTTGAAAACCTATTGGATGTACACAAAAATATATCAAATTTTAAGAAAATGTCCGGTATTCATAGTTTAAATACCAGGAATAAACACAACCTTGCTGTAGGTACATCGCACACGTCTCCACAGAGTAAGCAACGCGTTCATGGGTCAATAATATACGCTTTTACAACAAAGTTCCCATTGACATTCGAAACTTACCCATTAAACGATTTAAAAGTTGTATTAAAACCAAACTTTGTAAAAAAAAGGGTACTATACAATTTCAGTTTATTTAGAAGATAAAAAAGCGTGGGGTTAAGCTTCTCGCTCTGCTAAGCCTTGTGATAAAACCATTAAATTTGGCATTTTAATTATTATGTAAAATCATTAAAATATACCAGTACCCTAATTACGTAATGCAAAATCAATCCGAATCTGAATCGTTTTGAAACAGATTGCTAATACATTGCTCCGTAAGTTCGAAAAAAAAAACTGCAGAGCAACGTAAATAACGGAATGAATGTTGTTGAACTGTCAAAATGAAACAGATTTGTCTTTATCGTTTACGAAAATATGTTGCGTAATTAGAAAGCTGGTTTTTATACACATTGACATTGTTGAAAATTATATACAAAATGACATGATTACTTTGTAAAGTATTATATTGTTTCAATTATTGTGAATGAGAGGACTATGTGGATATTTTTTTTCTCTTTCATTATTTTTTTTCTTTCTCAGTTATTTTTAATGATGGTCTGGCAGTTTGAGTAGTTTATGTGGCCTACCCAAATGTCCTTTCTTTGGTATTGATTATCAAGTTGAGCTCCTTATGTTCTGAGTTGAACTCCACGATTACTGACAAATGCTTGAACTGACTTGACAGGTCCACTCAAATCTGTGTGGTTCTTTTCTCAAAAGACCATTTCAGACACTAATCTACATGGTCCTCATATGGCCTGACCAAGATTATGTCTGGAATTTAAAAGAGACTGTGACCTCTGAGTTGGTTTCGGTCTTTCTTCTCAGAGTAGTCAGATAGGAAACGCCGAACTCAACCGTCACCAGATTTAAAAAAAAAAAACAATGTGACGTGTAAAAGTGATTGCAATATCCTATTTACAGAATAAACAATTTTATTTCATTTCACTTCATTACCGGTCAGGCAGTCGATTGTCTCGATTATGTAATTCGAAAACTCAATTAAAGTTGAATCTAATGTAGCCATTAAAGGGAGGCACCCGGCTGCTTCGTACGTTTGAAACACACACAAAAAACAAACTTAAAGAAAATAATTTTAGCATGATCCAAAATACAGCAACCGTTCAATATTAGTATAGTTCGATTCAAACTTAATGGCGGCTCGGAAGTTAGTTACTCGCTGCGCAGTACCCCACCCCTCACCCCCGCTGACCCATATACACGTTACTGCGCAGCGACTCGCCTCATGTTCCGAGGCGCCATTAAGTTTGAATCGAGCTGTACCTACATAGGGTTTAAGTCAAAGTAAGGCTTTGTTCGACTTTGTAAGGAACGTTTTCTCCAACTCACATTCAACTGTCAATCTGATAATCAATGACGATACGACGACGACTTTAATGACAAGTTAACTTTTGACAACATTATTAACCTCTATGACTATATATATAATATATACATCACAGACAGTATTTTGACGGTTTTTAACACGAAATATTTTTAATAATTATCTGGTTTATTGCCTCCCTACGTATTGAATTCATTGAGTTATAAAAATAAAAAATGACAGTTAACTAGTGTGTCAGTGTTGGTGATATTTATCTAATTGCGACTACATCGAGTGAAAATGGACTTCAGCCTCTATTTTATTTACTTGAGTAGCAAATTAAATAAAATCGAGCCGCATCACTATCTGATAGTGTCAGAAAGACGAGTGTCAGTGACAACAACACGATTCATTAATTTTTTTCAGTTTCTTTCGAATTGCATGAAATGGATATTTCTGTTTTGAAGTTTGTGGCAACTCCACTACATCGAATTCAACTAACTAAACGATTGCATCGTGAAGCGCAACCGCGAAAGCAGAGTATAGCAGTGCTATTCTGTAACCATCTCACCGTGCAAACTTCGGTGAAGTGAGCGTGGAGTGAGCTGTCAATAGTGTCAATTCCAAGCAAAAACAAACTCACTTCACCTAAGTTCCTTGACAGCTCACTCTGAGCTCACTTCACCTAAGTTTACAGAATAGCACTACTGCTGATCGTCAGCAAAGGGAGAGTGAGCCGATAGATATAAATCTATCGGTTCACTCTCACTTTGCTGTGCGTAGTGCAATGCGTAGTGCTAGTGCAGGTAAAAAGGAAAGGGCTACGTTGTCTAAAGTGTGAAAAGAACGTGTGCTTACAGTTGAAGACTCATTAGTGTAAATTATGTCTGTTTTTTAAAGACAACCATAATTTATACTTTATCTATATTACCATTTTAAAATACTTTTACTTTGTTTACTATTTTATAACACTTTTGTTTTTGTTTACCATTATATAAATTACTTTACTTTTGTTTACCATTTGGCTTGTAACTATTAAACTAAGGTGATTTGATGATCACTTTATTATTTTCTTATCTCGTCTTGTGCTCGGGTATGTTCGGTATAATATTTGCAACCGAACAGCTCAGCACTTTTGCCTGTGTGCATTTCCATAAATGCATTACCTATCGCAATTATTACCAGTTAGTACGTGTTCGGATACCAATTGCGTAACTCAAACCAAACCAGATCAAACCATTTTAGCTTCGATTTACTATTTGATAACTAGTATTCAATATAGCCTTTAAACCATATTATTTCGTATCAATAACCACCCAGCCAACCAAACCAGTAGTGGTCGTAAACCAACAACCAAACTATAACCAGTCTAGTATAATACCAAATCAACCAAACATCAACCAACTCAGAAGTTAATGCTAAACCACGCAGGCACTAAATTCTACAAGTCATATTTTGACAAGTGTACTCGGAAGTGGGGATATGGGCCGCACGTGCAACATGCGCAGCGTACGTAAGCGACACTATGTCTACGTCATGACTCATTTCCTTTTTTAAAGTCTAGAAGATAAAATTAGACGCAAAGGAAAAGCTTGCAAATAATCTTATCCAATTAATCGGCGGGCAAATGTAAGCAATTATGCATATGTGTATGTTGATTATCCACAATCCATTATAATACAATAGAGTTATAAAATGCAAGACTAGATATAGGTACATAATTAGGTATGTATTTGGATCAGCGTCATCATCTCTAGCGTACATATTATTTAGTGCTATTTAAGATAGCTGAACTAACTCTAAGATAAGATAACTAAACTAACCAACATTGATATTCTGAAGGCAGATTTAAGCAAGAGCTTTGCTTATTGAGATATTTTTTTCGAATAACCATTGTGCGCTTTTATACTTTCTAACGTGACGATATTCTAGTGGACGTCCAGGTCCAGGTCCATAATGTATGCGAACACGGAATACGTGCACGTTATATAAAGTTATCGTGGACGGAAACTTAAAAGCGTCTTCATATAATTTCCAAACATTTTACTTCCCCGTGTTATCGTAATGCCGTGACGTGGACGTCCACGATAATATATATTTTTAACTTTTACAATTTCTAATGTGACGTAGGCAATGAAATCGAAGCTAAGGCAGCAGCTAAGCAGTTCCTCAGTGGTTGAAGATTCCGCGTAAAGCCCGCTTCCACCTTCGGCCTGATCATCACTTACATCACTTACCATCAGTGAGATAAAAGCCAAAAACTTTCCCGTTGAGAATAAAAAAAATCTCTCTCTCTCTTAAAATAAGAACATTTAATTTTTCATTTATTTATTTGCACAATGTACAATAATTGTACAATGTATGATTTTTTGTGCATTTCAAAATAGAGTCGGATGAAAATTATAAAGTCAACCAGCTTTAGTGCGGCTACTCTTTTGTTCTTTTTACTATGTGCATAATGTTGGAGATGTGCATATAATACAGGGTGGAAGGGACATCGACGCGAAAACTGATACCATGGATTCAGTACGAGTACATGATTCTGAACCCCCTGCGTTGAAATTTTTCGTAGGTTATTTTTTTTTTTAATCATTTGTTACATACATATTGACCGCGTAGATATTGAACTTTTATATGAAACAGCTGTTTTTTTAAAAATAACTGACGAAAAATTTCAACGCTGACTTTCAGAATCATGTACTAAATCCATGGTATCAGTTTTCGCATAAATGCCCTGTAGAGTTCATCGGCATACAAGAAAAAAAATAATGTAGGTAATCGATACTTCACGTGGGTTTCTAGTATTGAATATGAAGGAACATATTGAAATAATAAGTAATAATTAAATAAGGTTTTTAATATCAATAAGCATGACATTTTCTCTTGCTCGCTAAGTCGAAAAATAACAATGATAAGGTAATAAAAATCTCATATCCCGACCTCTAAATATTACAGAATACTTAAATCAAATGTTATCTCCTACGACTTCCTATAAAATACATTGCTTTCGAATATTCAGAAGCGTATTGAAGTAGGCTTTGCTTGAAATCTGCAAAATTCACTTGAACTCACGAAATAAACCGCGTCGTCTTTATGGAGTCACCAGCTGTTGCCCACGGCTCCACCAGGAGGTAGAACCGGCATAAAAAGTATTCTATGTGTTAATCCAGGATATAAACCATCAGTGTATCAAATTCCATCCAAATTCATTGAGCCGTTTATGCGTCATTGTGTAACAATATCCAAACATACAAACTGTCACTTTTATATAGTAGGATATTAGGATTTATTATATATATATATATATATATAATAAATATAATAAATATTATTTATTATATATATATATATATATATAGTAGGATACTAGGAGGATGGATATGAAAGAGTTGTAAGTGTTGATCGTAGTATCATGTAATGGGGACATAGTTAGGACCTCATGGGGACAATAATAAGGGTTGCGGGAAAGTCCGAAAGGGATACCGTGGCCCCCTGGCATTGCACAGGCAAGAGAAGGAACACGGGTGGGTTTTAGTCAGTAAGAGTCTGACACGCCCTCCCACTCCACCCAGAGCGGGAGGTCATTTGATGATTTCCCACCCAAAAAAAAAAAAAAAAAAAAAAATGGGGACAATAATAAAATTAATGTATTCGACTCACCCACTAACGAAATGTCCCTATCGTTACCATATTTATTTAAATGTGTGTAAATAAAGTAGTCATTCGGGAGTACCGGTCAATGTTAGACACATATCAACAATAAGAAAATGATCATCAACAGGTTGGTGTTTTTCACTGACATGCAGTCGAATTAACTAGCATAAATATTTATTCAATGCTGCCAAGTGACAATCAATCTATGAGATCCAAATGGTTTTATCTGATGTGTGTCAGAAATGTAGGCATTGTATTTTTAGTGTTAATTCCAGAAAAACAAAGAATAACCAAACTAATGACGCAGAAAGCAAGTGTGGTAGTCAATTATATACCTACGAGTACTTATTCCTTTACTCCAAAAGGCCTGTCCTGCGGTAAGTTGACTTCAACATTGGTTTGTGACCCTGTGACACGCCATGCTCAGAAAAGAAAAGTGCAACATATCTTTAGCATCATTCAGTAATATTAACGGCCTCACAAATAGGATTTGAGGTACATTTTAAAATGGCTCCGATACTTCCCAAAATACTGATAATTTCCCAATTTCGCGGTAAATGTGAATCCATACCATTTGCCTCTAAAGGTTATGTTGCGTTCGCTCAATTAGTACCAATCGAGAGTAGGCGGACACTGCGAACCCTCATGGAAAACGCTACAAAGAATATTTAAAAACACGATTGCGCCCGCGGGAAGGCTCAGTTCAAAATAGTGCTTGTAAATCTTTTTACACTTAATTTTAACAGTACCTGGGTGACCGCACTCTGCTTGGGTGAAAATAATGAAAACAAATTTTCCCAGATATGAGACCTAGCTAGATCGATTTATCGCCCCCGTAAACCCCTTTATTGCTTTACATTCATCGAAATTGTTAGAGCCGTTTTCGAGTACTTGATTAGAAATATTGGTCATTTAATAGTACAGTGGATTAGAATCCATTATTTTGAATTTTTCAATATGGCAGGAAAAAATACAAAGGCGTACAACTTTATAATAATCTACCGGCAGATATCAGGAGCACATCCTCCTTTAACATATTTAAAGCTAAACTCAAGCAATACGTCACTAACAACACAAAACTATTAAATTAACGACATAAACCAGTCTTGTACATAAAATGCGTACCGTACCTATCTTTTTTTTTTTTTTTGGGTGGGAAATCATCAAATGACTTCTCCCGCTCTGGGTCCACCCAGAGCGGGAGCAGTCCCGCTCCAGCGGGAGGGCGTGTTAGACTCTTACTGACTAAAACCCACCCGTGTTCCTTCTGTTGCCTGTGCAATACCAGGGGGCCACGGTATCCCTTTCGGACTTTCCCGCAACCCCGGCAGGCAATGGTCTCATCGGACCCCTTCACTCGCTGACCCTCTTTGAGGCGCGCGTGGAACACAACGCGCCGTCGACCGACTTGGTCCTTACCGGACGGCGAGCTACCCATTGCTCACTGTCCGCAAGCCCGCGCCTACGGTGGCCGGGAATCAGCAATTGATTCCCGACGCCCAGGGCGTCTCCTCCTGCGGCGGCTTGGGGCGTGAGGGCGCGAAATTTGCCTCTCCCTCACACGCTCCGCCTCCTCCTTTGCGAGCATTAATGCTTCGCAGAAGGAGGTGACGGCCTCCCATGCCCTCTCGCTCCGTACCATGGCCTGGACCAGGGCCGGACGCGAGAGATCTCCGCCACCGATCGCCTCCACGAGGACACGGCGGTGCTCTGCCCAAGCCGGGCATACCTCCACCGTATGCTCCACCGTGTCCTCCGGGCGATGCACACCGGCAGATATCAGGAGCACATCCTCCTTTAACATATTTAAAGCTAAACTCAAGCAATACGTCACTAACAACACAAAACTATTAAATTAACGACATAAACCTCGTCTTGTACATAAAATGCGACACCGTACCTACCTGCATTTAAAAAAACCAAAGAACCAAAACTATTAGTTTTAGGACTACATTTACCCTTTTTATGTATGTTCTTTTAAAATATATAAATAACCTTTAAACCCAAAGATAATTGTTTTGAAAGATATGAATATGATTCTAAAGCGGAGTTAATGGAGCTGCAAACGTAATTGATCTGAAGAACATTAACCTTTATAATACTGGTGTCTCATATTGGAGACAGATAACAATAAAATTCTATTGTGTCTGCTAATTGCGCGCGCGACAGATTAATACCTATTATGGTTATCATACTTATCATGCATGATATTTACAGACAATTAAGACAAGGCAACCCACTTTCACTTGCTAGGTTTGACGAAACATCTGTCATTGTTCTGTCAAAGTTGTGGTAATTTTTTTTATATGTACGTACAGCATTTACTAAACATACTAGCTTCTGCACGTGACGTCCGCGTAAAATTTCGGCCCCTGACCCTTCGCATCGCATCACTTGCATTGCATCGCCCGCCCATGTTATTTTAATCCCACCGGTATCGGGAACAGAGTCCAAGCTACGTTGGCTACGTTGGTCAGGGCAATTATTTTTTTACGTCTTTTACATTTCACGGGACCCGTCCCGGACCTTTGGAAGGCGTACGAGAGGCCGAAGCCAACTCGCAGTAGCCCGTTAGACGTGTTTAATGAAATGAGGCACCAACCGACGATTATCCCTGTACGCACTAATCTAGTGCACCCAAGGACAACCCCCGGTTAGTGCAGGACTATTGCAAGATATGGAAACAATGATATTGGATTATGGGTTTGGGTGGCTAATTGAACTGGTTATCTAGAACTATGGAAAGACTATGGCCCCTGCCTGACCAAATTCTTGTATAAAATACATAGGTAAAATGGCAAGGGGTGACTTGCTCACTCAATAATGAGAACGAAAACGAAAACGGTCGCTAGCACAAAGTGTCGTAGCGACGAGGGGGCAATATGTCCGGAGGTGCTTATAAGGAGTGGAGCGGTATTCCACGGCTATCAGGACAATCCCGGAAGTACGGTGAAGATTACTGTAATACTTCTTTCCTCCGAGCACATTTGCTGTTGCGAATTTCCACTCAAGCCGGCCAATATAGGCAAGAAAGAGGTGGCAGCTCTATTCATCGTCAGTGTTCACTCCAGCCGGCCAATAAAGGCAAGCCAGAGGTGAGGAACAAGACTTCTCCCCGGAGATAGGGTTCGTGGGGTCACTACTGCCCAACAGCTCGCCACATGCTGCCCTGCGGGTTTCTGTATCTCTCTTGGTTTGGCTCCTCATCCCAGACCTGCTCCGGCAAAGTAAACTCTACCAGCACAGACCTGGAGTTTGGAGCGCGCAAGCCCCACCACGACGTCAACGTAAATATACGGCGGTAGAGCGTCGAGATACGGGGGTAGAGTTATTATTATTAGAATATAAAATAAAATAGAAGAAGTAAGAAAACCTAAATGCTCGTAACGAGTATAATATCTGCAACAACAGCGGGGCGAAGACTTTACTACAGAAAGCTCACGTAGGCGTTAATAACAACTAGACGCTATCTCGTATGTGTGTATGTACCTACATTAACACATAAACGACGCAGAATTATGAGGCAGTGGTTTAAATGTCACCCTCATTAGGAAAGGTTCTTGCGCCAAATAACTGAAAGTTAGTCACAACAACAACTAAGAAAGTGCGCAACAAAAAATTCGTTAGCGATAATACCGCCCATTGTGTCACCCTACGTAAAATAACACATAAATCTGTAAGCCACATGGTGTGCATAATAAAGAGTATTCTATTCTATTATTTATATTATAAAATATTTTAAGAATATTCGGAGGACACACTTGCGTGAAAAGACATTTCCGTGAATGGAATTATGCGTGAATAGACTTTTGCGCGAATGGACTTTTACGCGAATGGACATTTTTGCGAAAGACACTTGCGCAAAACCACTTGCGTGAAAGACACTTGCGCGAATCCACTTGCGCGAAAAATTACGGAAATGAGATTTCTCTGCCTGTACCTATTCATTATTATTCATTGTAAAGACACTTGCTTTCACGCAAAAGTCAATTCGCGCAAAAGTCCATTTGCGGAACTGTGTTTCGCGCAAGTGTCCCAGATCCTCAACGAGGTTATCAGCCGCTTACCTTAAATAAAACGGTACTTAGCAGTTATTTCGATCCTAAATTTAATTCCATTTCCACACTTTTCCAACAACACTGTTACAATTTTAAATTGTAAACCTACCTTTTCTGAAATTATATTTAAAATGTTAATCCAATTAAACTAAAACAGTTAAAAATAAACAAATATAAAAGGCTTTCACAAACATTCAGAGAAAAACTTTTTGTATGGCTAACGAAATTCGGGGAAAACATAATTTGACAAAGAACTTTCATCACAAATTACGCACATAAGTTACATAAAAAGTAAACAGTTGCGGTAGGTATACCTACAACTATAGCAGTGTATAATTAAAATAATGATCAGCTCATAATTTTGCTCTTAGATGTTATTACTTTCCACAAAACATAAAATTAATAAGGAATGATATACACCGACTATAAAACGGGCTGTTATTAGATCTCTTACAGTTACTGCCGTAAGGTAAGCGCTGATAATCCCGCTGACAGCATTCTAGGAGATTATTACAGGTCTTGTTATCCGAAGATTCTTAAAATAATTTATAATATAATTAATATAATACTCTTTATTATGTACACCATGTGGCTTACAGATATAAATGTATTTTTTTTTACATAGGGTGACACAATGGGCGGTATTATCGCTTTCGGTATTTACTTGTGCTGAGAGGGTTTACTAATGTTTCACCAAAATGACAAATTTTAAGTTTACAACTAAAGTTTAGTATACTATTTATTTTACAAACGACTTATTGTGTAAATGTTTTAATTTATAAACACTCGCTTCAAACATTTATTTAGCAAATGCTTCTCTTTACAAATGTTTCGAATGATATTTATCTAATCATTTATATATTTTATACATTTATCATTTAATATTTAGGTTCACGTATATTAACAAAATATACTTTTTTAAATAATTTAATATCCACATTCCAAATTCAAATCTACTTTGCTCCCTAGGGATCAAAGTGCTATTTTGGTCCCTGTTTACGAAGAACAAACTAGCTCTTTTTGAATAGATGTGATGAAAATAATGTTTGTTCATTTATCAATTAAAACTGCCCTTTTATTTTATTTTATTTTATTTTTTATTGAAAGGAATAGCAAACAGTTACATTATAAGAACTTATAACTAATTTAAATAATACAATTTTAATAATAACATAACCCACAACGCTATCCACAGGTAGACATAAAAGTTTAAAGAGTAAAGAAAGTAATCGCTAGGAGCTTATATCGCAGTTCGAGCTGTTACAATAATGAGCATTTAAAAAAAAAAGCTAAAATGTAGGCAAAGATAAAGAGAGAGGCTACAATGCATGGGGTATATTTAGTAAGGAGGAGCGAGTGAGGCTTTTAAATCTACTCATTGGACAATTAAAGATGTCAATATTCTCAAAATTATTATTATATGAGTCAACCATACGGCGGACAGGTGAGCGCTGGCCAGAATTAGTTCGGCAATGGTTTAAAGCAAAAAGAGTACCTGCACGCACCTGTCGCCTATGGAAGGTTCTAGGTACAGCGTAACAGATCACGTTATTAAGTTCTATACAATTAAATTTGTTTCTTACAATTTTATATAAGATAATGGCTTCAAGGTATTTTCTACGAGAGCTAAGGGACAGGAGCTTGTACTTGCTGAGTAATTGCGGGTAAGGTAGGTAGGACTTATGGCATCTGTAGTGCATGGCACGTAAGAATTTGTACTGAACATTTTCAACCATTTCAGCATATTTTTTGTAGAAGGGGTTCCATACTGAGACTGCATACTCTAATTGTGAGCGAACTAGGGCCTTATACAAGCATAAATAAGACGAGGTTCTCTTGAAGTCAAGGGTAGAACGCATGATAAAGCCATACATTTGGTAGGCTTTACTAACGATTTTGTTAATGTGTGAATCTAGGCATAGTTTGGAATCGAGTATTACACCGAGATCGCGGATTGAGTTTAATTTAGTGAGAGGCACATGACAAAGGGTGTACACGAAGTTAATAATTCGTTTATTTTTAGTGAACGTAAGGTAATTGCATTTGGGTATACTTAACTTTAGTTTGTTCCTACCACAGTAGTCTGTTAGTCTGTCCAGGTCTTGCTGTAATAGAATGCAGTCATTAATGGATTTGATGGATTTATATATTTTTAGATCATCTGCATACAGTAGAAACTTTGTGTTGTGAAAACAATTACCTATGTCATTAACAAATATGTTATATAATAGCGGCCCAAGGATCGAACCTTGTGGTACCCCGGACGTGACTTCGATAGTTTTAGATCTGTATCCGTTAATTACTACCCTTTGGCAGCGATTTGAAATATATGACGCAAACCACCGCAACAAGTTACCTCGAATTCCGTTGAAGGCTATTTTATCTAGCAACAATTTATGGTCCACCTTGTCAAAGGCCTTACAAAAATCTGTGTAAACTGCGTCTACTTGCAGGCCATAATCGAGACTATGAAACAGAAAGTTGGAAAAGGACAAGAGGTTCGTGGTAGTAGAACGCTGTTTCACGAAGCCGTGTTGTTGCTGTATTATGGAATTATGCAAAGATGGATATATTTCATTGTGGACTAGTCTTTCGAAGACCTTTGACAAGGCGGAGAGAATAGAGATTGGACGATAGTTCTCCACATTACCCCTTGAGCCACCCTTGTGTACAGGTGTGATGTTTGCACGCTTCCATTCTTTTGGAAATACTCCCTCAGAGATACACTTATTATAAATTATGTATAATGGTTTGCAGATGTGAGCAGCAGTGTAACGTAGAAAGTATGCCGGAATGCCGTCAGGTCCTGCACCTTTGGAAGGGTCCAGGGACTTTAGTTCTTTCAATATCTTATTTTCAGTGAAAAGTATGTTTGAAATTATATCATTCGCTGAGGAAGTTGCAGCAGGCGGTTGCCATTGAGACAAGAGCGGCGAGGTGGGTTCATAAACGGAGTGGAAAAAATTAGAAAACAAATCGCATATTACATCCGGCTCGCTGGATTGGGCATCTTTGTAGTGTACTTTAGCAGGGATGCACGGTTTGTCCTTTCGGTTTGCTATGTATTTCCAGAAGTGTTTCATATTTAGGTTTAAGCTATCCTCTACGGAGTTAATATACTTAGAAAAACACTTAATGCACATATCCCTAAAACTAACTCTATATGATGTGAATTTTTCATAATCAAATATATTTTTATATTTCTTCCACTTGATCCAGGCTTTCTGTTTCTTTTTAAATGTACTAATCAAGGGCCGCGAGAACCAGACAGGAAAAGTGGAAGATTTATGACTAGTCAGAGGAGTATATTGCTTAATAATCTGGTCTAGTTTGTCATAAAACAAATATAGAGCTTCTTCTGATTTTTTGTGTGTGAGAAGTTCGGGCCAATCAGTTTGATGTATCATATCATTTATTTTTTCATAGTTTGCCTTGTAGAAATTATATTTCTGCAGTGATTGCCTGTCTAAGGGAGAGTATTTTACATTTATATTAATATCACAAACAAAGGGGGGGTGATAAACGTCAACAGGTAGAAGAGGAGAGGCCTCTTCCTTCACATAACAGGGGCAGTTAGATATTAAAAGGTCCAGTATTTTACCTTTTGAGTTATGTGTGCTGTTATACTGAGCGGCATTTAAAAGTGACATGAAGTTGTTTAAATGGTCACAAGACGCAGTAGTGCCAGAACACAAAGGAGAACTTGTTGGTGGATTTATGTAAGAGTGCATATGCCACGTTGCTTCTGGGAGATTATAATCTCCGACTAAATAAAAGAATTCAACGTTAGTCTTACCCAGAACGTCATAGAGTAGCTCGAAGTGTTTTTCATATATCAGCGAGGGAGTCTTGGGTGGTATGTATGCGGCAGCCACTATATGGCGCTTTAACCTGTGTCCACTAGGTATTTCTACAGCAATTTGCTCAATGTAATCGTGTAACTGAGTGATATTAGTGGAAGTGATTAAGTCAATTTCAACTGGTTGAAGAGTTTTTAAAATTGCCACAAGTACGCCTCCACCGTCTTGTTTTTTTGTGCTGGTACGATCGCGATCACACCTGTACACAATGTAGCGCTGGTCAATGAACTCATTGTTATTAATTTCCTCAACCAGCCATGTTTCTGTGAGTATTATAACGTCATATGTTCTCGTGAGGATGTTCATAAATAAAGTCTGCAGTTTCGTACGGATACCCCTACAATTTTGATAATAAAAGGTTAAGTGTTTATCAGTCATTGATAATGGTTGAGTATGTTTGTGTATTAATATTATGTATCAAGAATGTTAGGATGCCAAGAAAATAGATACTGAGCGTAATTGATGATAAATATGACTGTAAGATAAAACTTAATTTTATTTCAATTAACCAGCAGCACACACTCATATTATTATACGGAAAACAAACTAGCTCTATTTTACAGAGAGAGCGTAATTTCTCAGATTTGAGTTTAACATAGAAGAAATATATTATGTTTTGTTTAAGGATTAAACTAGATACTCGTAGAACCAAAAACATATTATAAATTAATAATAATGGTAGCCTCCAAGCGGTTATGCTTATTTGAAGTGTACATAAGTTAGGGTTGGTAAGATCAATGCGTAACTTAAGTGTTAAAAAGTAAAATCTAAAAACTACAATAACTTTAATTCTAAAAATACTGCGAACATCAATGCGTAGTATAAGTGTTGAAAAGTACAAACATAAAAATATAATAATTCTAAAAATACTGCGAACATTGAAAGCTAGTGTTAAAAAAAGCTTACGTGCTGTGATTTTGAGTATCCAATGGCAAGGTTTTGTTACCGCTTTTGATTTTTCGGACGTCATCCAAGGTGCGGACTGCAAAAGAAGCCATGCCATCGCGTTCACGTACAAGTACTGTAGAGTTTTTAACCCATACGTACTTAAAATCGTGTTGTTTAGCGGCTTCTTTACATTTCCGAAATAACTGCTTTGCCTTCAGGGTGAGATGTTCATTTAGGTATATTCTAGTTGGATGTCCTGCTATACCAATTTGATCAGACTTCAGTTCCTTGGCCAGACGGTACGCACTCAAAATATTATCACGTATAATTCGTGTAGAGAATTTAACTATAATATTCTTCGGTCTGTTATTGGTTTGTTGAGCGTGCTGTACTCGATGGATAGAGATGATATCTTTCTGTGATGTTGGGAAATTGATGGCAGTTCCTATCAGCTCCATCACTCGAACCAAGTTTTCACCGCGCCTTTCTGGGACGTTGCAGATTTCAATGTTGCAGTTTCTCGCTTGTTGCTCCAAGGAATCAATTTTTTGTTCAAGACTGCTGACTAAGATTTGAGATTGGTCAGAGCAGTGACGGGCACTGTTTTCGACACGATCCTTAAGGTCATTATGATCAGCTGCTTGAGACTGTGCTGAAGATTTTAATTCTGCGACATCGTGAGCCACTACGCGAACGCGTTCTCCTAATTTCTCGTGTTCGCTTTGGAGGGTGTTTATTTCCTGTTTCATGTCCGATAAAGTGCATTTAATGCTGTCATTGAACTTGGACATGCTAGTCTCCATTTCCTCACGCCAGCCACTCAATGTGCCTTTGATATCTTGTGTGAACTTGGCCATGGCGTGGTCCATATCGGTGCGCCATCCTTTCAATGTGTTATTAAGTTCATGTGATATTATATTCAGGCTGTCGATGGCGGTGGAGTGGGACGCATCACCAGTGACAATAGTTGATGCCGAGCTCGTCGACGACTTCGGTGATGAGGATTGTTGATCCAAGTTATCGCAGGACATGTTCATCGCATCAACGGGGATTGTGTGGCTGTATGTGGAGCGGCTCAGAGAGGCAGAGGTGGGGCGATTTCGCTGCGTGATGCTACCACAGGGAGGACACTTCCACTGAGTTTTTTGTTCTTGAGTAAGTTTAGAGAATTGTCTTTGTGTGATGTTGAGGCAATCACAGTGATACATGTCGTCACATATATGGCACTTGAAAAACAATGCCAAGGGTCCAATAACTCCATCGCAATGTCTGCACAGACCGTTGTTACTCATCTTCGTATGGTTACTTAAATAGTGTTATTATTTATTAAGTATGTGGAATATTGAGTTAATATGGTACCAGTAGCGCCACCTATTTTAAATTATGGGTAACTACAGTAAGCGTGATCGACCGACAATTAATGAGGATCAAGGTTGTTTGCCTGATTCCAACTTGGTACCGCTAAGTTAGTACAGATGGCGTTGTTCTCAAATACCCTGTGGCCGGGATGATTTGCAGAATTTGATTGACAAAGTTTTGCACTAAATTTAGAATTTTCTTAGACTTGTACACTGGGACATAGAGAGAAGCACAAGATCTATCTCCAGAAGACTGTTAGTACACTTAATTCACAGCACTTATGATTGTTTTAAGATGTTGTTATGGTGATATTGTATCTCACTGTTATACTGAATTTGATCACTATTAATGTTGTTTTTCACGCACGAACTTCCAACACAGCCGATACGTTCGTATCCTCAAACTATAACAACGTTTTTGCAGTCAGATTGAGCACTTTAACTATTTTAAAACTATTATTTACTGGGAGCTCGTTATAAGACGTAAACAACGTGCAGCGCCACCTAGCGAATGATTTTTTCTTTGGCATATATAATGAGTTTCATTTTTAGGAAATTGTGTAATGCATTATGTAAAACGTTTTTATTACAAACGTTGTTTTATGAGATAATATAAATAAAAAATGAATTGTTTTTCAAATAATACTTTATTTAAAAAAAAGTTTATCGGCTAATTATTTTCTTAAGTGAATTATTTAGCAAAATTCTTGTTATATGATGATGAAATGATAAATCATGTTTTTGCCAATCGTTAGTTATCAAGTGGATTTTTTTTTATACTGATTACCGCTGTGAAACCTTGCTTCCTGCCAAATTTCATGATTCTAGATCAACGGGAAGTCCCCTATAGGTTTTAATTTATTTGCGAGTATCAAAATATGGCCGTTTTTCTTTTTGCGTTTAAATAGAAACATGATTTTTTTAAGAGTTTCAAGAAACCGTACACGATCTTCGTATTTAATATTAATTTCAACTTGATACCTAAACGCGTTCCTGGGAAAAAGGGTCTTGACAGACTGACAGAAGACAGCGAACATGTTGAAATATAAATTTGATAGAATTTTATGTCTATGGCATTTACTGGCTGGAATTCTGTTTATGATTTGAGTTTATGATTTAAGAAGAAATAGATACGAGAATGCTTTTGAATTTGTTGATGTATTTTGTCATCGGAAAAATTACGACATATACAATTTTGAGACTGTTGAATAGAGAGGTCTAATTTTACATGGGGATTGATAAGAATGTATCTTTTATATGTATCACGTTAAAGAATCATGAAGAAATAATATATATGTGATATCAGAAATGGTTTTGTTGTTTTATAAGATGAAAAGATCCTAGAGCTGGGGTAAGAAAATGTATTAAAGTAAAGAGAATATAAAGGTAAATGGAATAGTGGAAATATATATCAAAATAACAGAACAGACCGACAGACAGACAGACAGATAGATGAAAAACGAAATGACGATTTCTCAGCAAAAAAAAAAGGGTTCCGTTTTTCCTTTTGAGGTACGGAACCCTAAAAAACCACAACAACATAAGTTACGATATTTTTACAATAAGCTTTTCATCTTCATCAGATTTCCATTTATCAGATACCTACTTGTTATCATTAGTGTTAAATGGCCATCTAAAGCACTTTTCAATTTTTAGAACAAATAAATGATCACCTCCACATCCGAAGCCCATTTGGAGCAGTAACGTTTATTATGAGACCCTCTCAGATCGATACCGGAATACGTGTTCCAACGTTTGTTACGCACTTTCTTAGTTGTTGTTGTGACTAACTTTCAGTTATTTGGCGCAAGAACCTTTCCTAATGAGGGTGACATTTAAACAACTGCCTCATAATTCTGCGTCGTTTTGTAGGTACTATCGAAGAACTTCATATCTAAGCAGTTTGAAAACAAAATCCCGTGAACACGATGACCACATCTGTTACCGCCCCGGTTCTGTAGCGGCCAAGCGCTGCAAGCAGAAATAGTCCTTACGGTGTACAGATATGATCTTCTTCGATGGTACATACACACGTGCTGAGATAGCGTTTAGTTGTTATTAACGCCTACGTGAGCTTTCTCTAACATAACAAAGTCTTCGCACCGCTGTTGTTGCAGGTATTTTAACAAGCATTTAGGTTTCTTGCTTCTTCTATTTTATGTATGTTTATAAAATACAATAGGTTGAAAAAGCATATATAAAAACAGTTACCACAACTTTAATATGGCAGATTTTTCGTCAAACGTAGCAGGTAAAAGTGATTTGCCTTGTGTCTTGTCTGTAAGTATCATGCATGATAGCCACAGTAGGTATGAATGTTCTCCAGGGGCCCAAGTCTGCTATTTTTATAAATTCGTCTTTCCAACACGATCCCATTGTCATTTTGCTAAAAGTTCGTAATCTGTAAAATTCATAATGGTCGATCATTGGTTGATCATTGTATTCCATAAACACGATACTCGTAACGAATTAAAAGAAATGACTGCACAATGACGTTCTAATGGTAGGTCACTGATCAAACGAACTGTCAAATTTTTTGCAGATTACTGTCTAAGTCAGTCATTCATTTTTCATTATGTACGAGATTACCGATAGATGCCATTTCTTTCAATGGAGTGTCAGTGGCTGACTATTGGAAAGTCACAATGACGCCAATATGTTAGTAGATTACCAAACTTGTCAAAATCAACAATTATGAAATCAATGATAGACCATTCTGACACTATTGTAATAGCAGACTTGAGGCCCAGATCTGTTACGTTTGCAGCTCTTTTGGCTCAGCTTTAGAATGATATTCATGTCTTTTAAAGGCTTTCAAAACAATTCTCTTTAATAACATAACATAACATCACGCCTTGTTTCCCCGGAGGGTTGGGCAGAGGTGTACCTGTAGGTACACCCACATTTCGCCAGTTATGTTTAAGTCCCATGTAATAGGGGGCGAGCCTATTGCCATCAACCGGGCACAAATCCAGACTCCGGGCTGCTACTGAGAAATTCCAGATAGAAAAACCCAATAACAGTTTACCCGACCCGGGAATCGAACCCAGGACCTCATGCTCAGCAGTAGCGCTTGCGACCACTAGACCAACGAGGCAGTCTCATCGAGGTGTCTCTTTAATAATAGATGTTAATATTAAAATTAAGTGTCAAAAAAGATTTACAAGCACTATTTTGAACTAATCCTTCCCGCGGGCGCAATCGTGTTTTTAATTTTAATCCTTTGTAGCGTTTGCCATGAGGGTTCGCAGTGTCCGCCTACTCTCGATTGGTACCAATTCAGCGGTCGCAACGTAACCTTTAGAAGCAAACGGTATGTGTTTACATTGACCGCGAAATTGAGAAATTATCAGTATAATAGTAGGCGCCATTTTACTGTTTACCTAATCCTATCTGTGAGACCGTTTGATGCACTGAATTTAGTGATGAAAGTATAATATTACTGAATGATGCTAAAGATATGTTGCACTTTTCTTTTCCGGACATCGATTACCAGAACACCGAACAATGATTTATAAAAATTCCACCTCTGTAGGGATGATAAGATATTTCATATAAACTGTATTCCCTGAATGCCCCCGATACATTTTATATGAATCATCTTATTCCTTTGGTTAATAAAACGACCCCCCCCCCCCTTCCCTCTTAATGGCAAGCGACATCGCGGCGGGCCCAGATGGAGATGGTGGGATGAGCTGGACTTCTTCAACAAGTACTGGTCCTTAGCAACTTTAATCAGTGAGAAGTGGAAAGAGAGTAGGGATGCGTTTGCCCTGCAGTGGGATATCACAGGCTTTTAATAATAATAATATAATAAACTTAAAACTCGGCAATACTTGCCTCAGTAAATAATAAAAGTCACTTTTAGTTTTTTAAACAAAGTAAGTGAGAAAAAATTTAACGTGCTGTCGGATTAACTCGAAACTCGGTACTAATACGTAAAACAAAAAATAAAAAGTATGTGTACAGAGTTATAAAAAAATCAACTCCTTACGGGGTGTAAAAGCTAATTAAGGGTGGATTAAGGGGTGGTTTTTACTGCTTGCTTTAATTAACTCGAAAATGGGTTTAAATAATGTTTAAGTCATACAATGGAGACGTACCCAACGCTTGTCGTGATGAAAAGGGAGGACCCAGTTTTATTTGAAAAATCTTATTCCTTTGACTTAAAAATTGGCCAGAATACTTATTTATCTAAATAAATGTTAAAGATTGTAAATATTAATTTTCGAAAACGCGAAAGTTTGTGAGGATGGATGGATGTTTGTTACTCTTTCACGCAAAAACTACTGAACGGATTTGGATGAAATTTGGCACACAGATCGTTTATAATCTGAATTAATACATAGGGTACTTTAGGTTCTTTTTATCCCGGTAATACGTTGCATGCGTACAAGAAGGTATTATGTGTATAACATAAATTTCAACTAAACGCCTACGCTTCTGGTTATTCGAATGAAATTTATGCTATAGGAAGTCATAGGCGAAAGCTATTACGTTTATTCTGTGATATAATTTGACGTTGGGATATGATGTTTTTGTTATGGACTTGCTGTAACTTTATCATTGTCATTTTTCAACTTAGCGAGCTAGCGATAATGGCATGCTTATTGATATTGAAAACCTTATTAAACGAAATAATTTCATATTCGATAGACCAACGTGAAGTATCGATAAGTTCTAGTGATTGAGTTTATAATTTTTCATCCGACTCGATTTTGAAATGCACAAAAAATCATACAATGTACAATGTATAATAATGATATGATAATAAATAAATGAAATTAAAATGAAATGTTTTTATTTTAAGAAAAAGAGATTACATTACATACATAGTTGCCATGTCTCTAATTAGTATTTATAGTTTACAACCTTGAAGAGAAAACCGCGTTCCTAAACCAACGAAAAAAAACTTTTATTCATTTATTTATAAAGGTACACCAACAGCTTCAAGCTTCGTAAGTATATAATATATCATAAGTACCTACTATAGTTAAAAATAGCCTCGAACTTTTACAGATAGACTATTCAGATAATTCCTGAGCTCCTGAAAATGTTCAAGTCTATATTTAACTTTTGATAACTAATTTTACAACAATTCATTTAACCAAATAATGTATTATCAATATTTATTTCAATTTAGTTAGTAATATAATAAAAAAATGCATGAAATGTGAATGAATGAAATAAATACATTTAAAATTAAACCTGGTAAAACTTGTAATAATGTAAGTAAATCAAAATTTGTTTTTTATATGATGGAAATTTAATTGCATGTAAGTATCAGAAATAAAGGCTATTTGAATTTGAACTATTTTTAACCGACTTCTTATAAAGTGTCTAGGGTAAATTACGTTTTAAAGTATAAAAGTTAAATAATAATCCTCAATTGCGGCGAATTCAGGATTATTATTTTAAGTTTTTTGGATCGTTATTAATTATTTTTAGTGAATTTCACTATTTGAATAAAGAATTTTTAGTTAAAAATACAAAATCAACTGTCAATCAGGATTCCTATGAAAGTGTGTACTAGTAGCGTTTTTACAAAACCATTACAATTTCTGCATCGGAACTGAAAAAAATTGCATCGTTGTGGAGAGATGACATCATTTGACACGAGAAGAGATGATGAGAGCTGTCGGAATGTTGCAAGCTGGTTCCAGGCGTACTGTGGCTGTCGCTCTTGGCACTACACAGAGCGTCATGAACCGCCTCTGGACAAGCTATCGTATCAAGGGCAGCGTGACCGAGCGACATGGAGGATGATCTTGCATCACCACTCGCAGACAGGACCGGTACGTACATCCAAAATACTGCTCGACGGAATCGTACCATGATGTTGGCTACGAGGCTCCACAGCCTTCAGGCTTGTTAATAAGCGACCAAACCATCCAAAATCGATTACGTAAAGTAAGTCTGCGCTCCCGAAGGCCGCTGAATGTTCCACCTATATCACCCCGCAATCGAAGGGCCCGTTTACATGGGCTCGCGAACACAGAAATTGGGAGGAAGAAGACTGGCGTTGTGTTTGCTTTTCCGGTATCTCGTTTCGGTAAGAGGCCGGATACACGACGTACTGGAGTTTGGAGGACCTCTGGACGTCAAGAACGTTTGAAATTTTGTGAAGAAGTTCATTCATATGAAGGGAGAACAATAATGGTGTGAACCAGTATTTGGATCAGCGCAACCTCAATGCTCAGATTTATGTGGAGAGGATTGTTTCAGACATGATCATACCTTTGCAAAGCCGGTTGGGTGATTCGTTTCGACTAATGCACGACAATGCACGTCCACACACGGCTAGAGTCGTAACACGCACTCTTGCCGATGCTGCTGATAAACGTTCTGCCGTGGCCAGCTCAATCGCTAGGCCTCAACCCAATTGAGCACGCCTGGGATATGCTCCAAAGAAGAGCTCTGCTGAGTATGGATGCCGTGTGGGCAAACACTTTTTGACTTGTTAGAAAGAACGTGGGGGAAATTGACGACTACGACTTACGACACAATTTGCAATTTTTCTTAATTTTTACAAAATATAGGGATATGTGGTTAACTAAATTAAAGTAAGAAGCTAGTCTTTCAGACTAGATTTGTTAAATATTAATTGGATATTTTTTTATAGTTAAAATGTACTTGATCCCTAGACACTTTTGTTGTGCGGTAGGGCTTCCAAACAAATATACAAAATTTTATAGGTGTATGTAAGTCCACGCATTTCTCCGAAACTATTAATCAGATCGTGACCTTTTTTATTTATTGGCTTGCATTTATGGAACACTTACGCTTACATTTACGCTTAAGGAACAGTGCAAGTTTCATCAAAATTGGTTCAGCAGTTTTCAAGATATAGACTAATACATATAAGTGTGACGGTCTGGGGCCCAAGTCTGCATTGTCATTTTGCTAAAAGTTCGTAACTGTCCAAATGTTTGCAGATTACCGCCTAAGTCAGTCATTCATTTTTCATTATGTACGAGATTACCAATATATGCCATTTCTTTCAATGGAGTGCCAGTGGCTGACATAATGACGCCAATATGTTAGTAGATTACCAAACTTGTCAAAATCAACAATATTAAGAAATCAATGATAGACCATTCTGACACTATTGTAATAGCAGACTTGAGGCCCTGGCTTATTGATACGAGCTTCGGGTGTGGTGTTAAAGGGGAAAAAAACTCGAAACCTGGGTTATCCACAGCTTATCAAAATGTAAAAAACGATTTCAAAAATAAAAACACTAAAAAGTGAAAAATAACTTTAATTTCGTAAGTCTGTGTCTTTGATTGTGTTTTTTCATGTTTTGCCACCGACTTCCGAAATTACAGTTATTTTTTACTTTCTAGCTTTTTGTAAAAAAGTTATTACAAACCTATTTCTGTAATAAACGCTTTAAGAAAGCTTCTATTTCATTGCCAAGCGGACGTGGAAAACTTAGTAGAACGCCAAACACTCTAAGTCATCCTTCGTTGACCTTTTGGAATGTAAATCCTTATATTATTCTTATATCCTTATAATATTATTACTGGATTCTTGATAAAAGGAATAAGATTTGTATAAATTTAAAGCTGGTAATGAGTCATATGTAAAGTCAGGTAAATTAATTGTTTAGCAAATTGACTACAAATCACAACTGTACTTCTTTAACAGTTGTGTCAAATGGCTATAACACGGCAAATGACGTAGGGTGTAAATTTGATAATTAATTAATTTCCCTGACTGTCATCAGACATCACACACAATGAACTTATTCCTTAGTCTTGAAAATATATAAAACATTAATTTCAACCGGTAATAACCATTACTCTCGTTAATTGAACAGATTCCAATGTTTCTGCTAAAAATAGCCTCAAATAAATATAAAAGGTAAGCCCTCAGCAGCAATGCTGCTCTTAATTATAATAAGATGTTAATAAGC
This sequence comes from Xanthia togata, assembly GCA_963853775.1. Lineage (NCBI taxonomy): Eukaryota > Metazoa > Arthropoda > Insecta > Lepidoptera > Noctuidae > Xanthia > Xanthia togata. The sequence continues at coordinate 14,843,165 of OY970803.1, forward strand.
TCGTGGCTAAGTAGTAACTGCCGCACGGGTCGATCCGTCAGGTTAAGCTACGCTTGCCGGGGTTGGTCTGTGGATAGGTGACCATCTTTACATACCGAGACTCCTCCGTGCCTCGGAAAGCACGTTAAGCCGTTGGTCCCGGTTGTCATTCGTGGATCTTTGACAGTCGTTACGGGTCGTCAGAAGCCCGAAAGTCTGACAACCAGTCTTACCAAGGGGTATCGTATTACCCAGTTACTGGGTTCTGGAGGTCAGATAGGCAGTCGCTCCATGTAAAATACTGGTATTCAGCTGCATCCGGTTAGACTGGAAGCCGACCCCAATATAGTTGGGAAAAGGCTAGGCAGATTGATTGATTGAAGATGTTAATAACACGAAACTGTTTAATTTCTTACCAACTTTGAATAGATAGTGTCTTATTGTAAAAAGAATACCATACAAATAACAGGTCGTTGTAGTTCTCAAAAACCTTTTTTTAAAGCCACCTATAATGGATAATTTTGTTAAATATTGGATCGTTGCTACCTACAAAAAGAACTTTCAGCATAGTATTCTGCATAGGTACCTATTCTAAATTTTTAAATATATAATTAAAACAGAAATTCGTTAACATCTGTCCAAAACTGAAATTAGATGTAAGAGCTCATATTTTTACTACGGAGTCCTAGACAAAATTACGAAAAAATGTGGGTGTCTAAAAATATATAAGTACGCTTTAAACCATAATACCTCGACATTTAACGTTATTTCTCAAGTAAGTAAATGAAAAACTTTCACTGCGTCGAATCTAAGACGCAAGTGCAAGTAACGATGCGAAAACTCTATCCGGGGCGGAACTAAATCGCAGTCAGTGAGGAAAAGAACTGTAGGTAGGTACTTGAGTTTAAATTCAATCCTCGTTCAACCTAAAGGAGAGTTAAATAAAACAAGACATCTTAACTTCGCGGAGGTCTCTCTAAGTACATAAGTAATACAATCAAATGATTCTAAATTGTGCACAATCACAAACCGTTATTAATCTGCAAGTCTACACAATATTCCAACAGTTAATCTAGTCTTGGGATTTGGATAGCTTTCAATTCAAAGCACGTGTGTCAAACGAGCAAATCCTCTGAAATTAAATGCCCTCTGTTCTGGACGGTAAATAATGATTTCTCATGGGGACAGCTATAGCAGTAGTTGCAACTTCATCGAGACGCGGAGAAAGTCGGGAATATTAAAAGGAGGTTCGCTGTGGCGTGACGTCACTAACACCTCTCGTAAATATGTCCGCGGTTGCCGCCGCTTTGTTTTATTCAGATAAATGTATCGCGTCACCGTCAGCTTACTTTATCGCCTTTATTATTCACTGCACTAATATTTTATATTTCCAAGCAAACGATATCACACTGGAATATGAAGTGTTATAAAGTGGCTTCTACTTCTTCATTGTTTAATCATTTGATATTTTAGAAATAGCTACGAGACCTCTGTTTAATCATCGTAATGTGTTTGTTATAAATGTCTGTACCGACTGAGACTCGTGTTCCTTTTTTGATGTTTCTTTTTCGTTTGTGATGGTACTAGCACTGCATCTGCATTGCTAATTTCAATTTGGTAAAAATGGGTTTTCTTCAACAAAGGTCACCTACTTTTGCACAATTCAGAGAGTTACGTACGGCCAGATCGAAGCGATCGGAATTCAATCTTGATATTGTGTAGTAACCCGCTGATGAGTGCGGAGTGAAAATTATTTTGGTGGTTCGGCGCCTGGCAACGTTTCAATCGGACGGCGCGGATACAGTTTCGTGGTGTGTCGCCTACGTTTCGATCCGAACTTCACCGCTACTGTCCACTACCGCTACTCGCCACGCGACATACTTACTTAAAATAATATTAGTGATTGTGAAACGCCGACACTGAAATGTTTTGTTTATAGAAGATAAATCTAAATGTGCCGCCGGACGATTACCAACTAACCAGCCGCTTGGAAATTTATAGTATTTACGTAACTACCAGGTACTGGCTGGTTCTGGTAAATGCAGTGGCAAGGTTATTTTACTACGTAATGGGTATAAATTCAGTTATTGATGATTAGAAATCGTAAACTGAATGCACTTGGCATCAGTTCCATTAGCGATCAGTGATATCTAACCAAAATACAGCTCTTTGTTCTTGAGTTCCATCTTAAATAAGTCTCACAAACACACTAGCCGGTCTATTCTGTAACCATCTCACCGTGAAAACTTAGGTGAAGTGAGCTTGAAGTGATCTGTCATTCCACCTGCTGCTAGGGACTGACAGCTCACTCCGTGCTCACTTCACCTAAGTTTTCACGGTGAGATGGTTACAGAATAGCACTACAGCTGTGCTATTCTATCTCACCGGAACAGAATTATATAGACCGGCTGTACTTCCTGTAAATTGTGTTAAAAACAATTGGTACTGAACACAAAGAAGTGAACGAGTAAAAGAAAATATTTCAGGATAAAACTCCTTTGAATAACACAGATTACCCACGCTGAGAAAAACATCGTATTTAATAGAAATAGATATTATATTTTATAAGTTCTTTATAAATATTCGCACAGGAGCGAATCCTTTGAAGTTTAATGTTCGTAACCTGAGGGAATTTTATATTAGCTGTCCTAGTAGAAAAAATTATAATAATCTCGTTTTGTAAAGGGAGTTGGACGAGGGGTAAATACGGCCGCCACAATAGCGACCAGGCGACCGCTTCCGGCCGCACAATAGCAACAGGCAGTTGATGAAATCAGCCGAATGATATGCGACGGAACAGACCACGCTAATCATAGACGTGGCGTGCCTATTATAAGCTCACCTGTCATTTTATTCTGCATATATAGAACAACCATGGTATGAATTATACATGAATCAGCCATTGCTGTACCTACGTGGGCGTCGCTCAATCAATATAGCCATTGATATAATTGACATATTTACCAAACTTGGCAGACGGGCTGATGATTTCAGTTTGGTGTATAGGTATAGTGGCAGACGCTGCTGTACATTCTCTTGATAATCGTGATTAAGTTACCAACTATCCCACGGAAAATACACGAAGTATTTTCTTCCTGTACTTACCTGAAAATTAAACATGTAATGTATAATCAAATATACCAACCTGTGTATAACAATACTTACAAATTTACGGCTCGTAATATAATTAAAAATCACTGTAGGCCTTTGTGTTTACTTTATCGCAGAATTCCTGGGAAATATCTGTCTGACAGGTAGGTCAGTCTACAAACTGCGCAGTATAATTGGTTTCCTTTGGTTACCCGATTCCTGAAAGACGGAAAATAAGATGCAGATGTACCTAGTAACGCTATTTACAATTCTTGGAAACACAGTAAGTAGCAGTTAAAACAGTAAAGCTTACTTGCAGTAGGTATGTGGTATGTATACTAAGCTAAGAAGGTTGGGAGTGGGACAGACACTAACAAATCCCCATAATCTATGGTTTGGGTAAGATTCAGTTACGTTCCCTAGGAATATATTCAGATGGAGTGCAATAGACTGAAAAGAAAGAGTGAAATCAAGTACCTACCTCCACCTCCACCTACATGCGTTCAACATTCCTTGTTCAAAATAATATATATGAAATAAAAATTGGACACGTGCCATAATAATTTGCAATTTAAATAATTGCAAAAGCGGTACGATTTGTAAATCTAAATCACGTAAGGGAATTCAGTGACGTCACTATTTATATATTCATAACATATTCTATAAGTTTGATGTCGCTGCTCATTTGCTGATGGCGAACCGCATGTAAATCTCAGGCTTACTCTTGCATAATGTACCATTTGAATTGCAAATGCAAATTATATTAAGGCTTACTTCCTTTACCCTCTGGATTTCGATTGAATGCCTTGGACCGACTAATAGATTCTATACAAGTAAAACGGAATCAGCTTTCTAATTACGCAATATATTTTCGTAAACGATAAAGACAAATCTGTTTCATTTTGACAGTTCAACAACATTCATTGCGTTATTTACGTTGTTCTGCAGTTTTTTTTTCGAACTTACGGAGCAATGGATTAGCAATCTGTTTCAAAACGATTCAGATTCGGATTGATTTTGCATTACGTAATTAGGGTACTGGTCGATATTCAAACTCAAACTCAAACTCAAAGCATTTATTTCAATTAAACCATTTACAGGCACTTTTGAATTGTCAAGGGGTCGTTAAATTGTTGAAAACTTTGTATTAACCAATGAAGTATTTCACTGAATTGTTCTCTTACGATATAACAAAATTATTTAATCCAACGATCAATGGTGCCGATTCTCTTGTCACAAATAAACTAGACTAAAAATCACCAAAATTTTGTTTATTCCTGTCAAACGATGATTTCCCATTCTGAAATAGACTAAAGTGACAGAACTTAACTATACCTACATATATTAGTTTGACAGCACTAAGATAGCACAGATTTTAATTTAGTGAAAACGACAATTTTGCTTTTCTGAATTTGACGTTTTTCACCTAAAATTTTAATTGTCTAACTAATTCTGACCATTTTTAATCGCCACTAAAAATGGTGTGGAATATTATTAGTTGTCATGAACTTCACACGAACACCTCGACTTCAGGTGCAAAAACAGTACTGTATATATTTTTCTTTTCTTTTGCTCTTAACTCGAAAATGGTGTCCTATCGCAAAAATAATGAAAATTTCGACCCCCTATATACAACCCTTATTACCCCTAACACTCAACACGTAGGTAATATTTTTTTTAAATATTTTCTTTACAAAAAGTGAAAAAATCCATATAAAACGTCGAGAGGGCCCCCTCCGCTCCAAAAAAAAATCACGGGGTAGGGCAAACAAGTATGTATCACGTGGAGTCGCAATTGTCAAATTTGATTTTAGATGTGTCAAAATATTGTTTAAGTTTAGTTTTATTGCAGAATAGCTTAAAGATTCTCATAGCCAAAAGTTAGTAATTTTAGTGATAGTTTAGTTTATTTCGGTGTACTATAGAATCGGCACCAATATCGACATTTTATAGGTTACCGTTGCTTTACTTAATACAATGGCGATTTCCAATCGAATATACTATCTTAAACTACGATAGACTATTCTCATAAAATAACAATACAGAGACATCGTAAACGCATAACCTTTGCCGCACTCATTTGAGGAAGCATTTAACGCCCATGCATATATTGTGATTCACATCGAAGATGCATTTCCAGGTTATATATTTATATGGTTGACTGTTGACATTCACTTCGTGCTACATAGAATACCAGCAGCGATGTACGTCACGTGCTATATTTTCTTTTAAGAAATAATCTAGAATATTCTAAAAGTATTTCGATGTCTTCGTTGTTTTCTTCCATGAAAATCAGGCGATTTGTTGATATTGCGTGACGTTTTTAGTTTATTATAAGTACTTTTATCTACTTGGGTTTCCACTGTTACTTTTTATGATTCCTATCTGCAAAGGGTAAATTGTCTATTATTTTTAAAGCTTTAAAAAACTTGGGATATCTGAGCGCCTGGAGTCTTGTAACCTTTAAAATAACTATTTTGTTAAAACAATTACTACGAGATTTAATAGCTGTTTCAAGTATGTACCTTTAATAGCTATTAGGGAAGAATTTGTGTAACACATACTCCAACTTTCAATAGAATTGTAGGTAGCGTTTAACGTTTGTAGGTAGGTCGTTTAAGCGATGGAAAGATCAAAACCCACATCAAACGTGTCCTTATCAAAAAATCATATTATAAGATTATAGACTACGTTGAAGACAAGGAAGTTAGGCAATAATTCCTTTTGCAGATGTGGCTTCCATGGTACCTCATTAACGGCATAACTATGTAAATGTCTATTAACTGCTCCCAAATTAAGATGAAGGTTTTATTTTACCTTTTTTTTAAACTTATTTCCATTATCTTTTTTGACATAATCTTTTCATTTTATACCTATAGTATTCTATATTTTTTATTAAATTAATGCTGTAGTGGCAATTATGTCATTTGGTTTAAACAGGTCTTTATTTTTATTATTTTATGTAAACGGCCCAGTAACCGTGAAGTTTTGAACTTCAATGACTTTGCAGGTCTGCTATGCTAAAACTAGAAGACCTACAAAAAAAAATATTACATCACTAGAGAGATAATTTAAACTAGTTTTAGTGTAATATTCTTTTTTTTATTAGTTTAATTATTTTTATTTTTTTTTTGTAATTTTTTTGTATTATTGTTTAAGAAAATTTATTTCTTAAACAATAATACAAAAAAATTAAATAAAGGCCTAATTGTACCAGTACCCGGTAGATTTGTACTAGTGAACGTTAAATTGTCCCTGAATCCGGTAATTTTCACCGCGAATTTGAACTCTATCGCTTTACGTTAAAGTTCACAGAAATGCTATTTTTGCATTTAGGTAAATTATTTTGAATATGCATTTGCCTCCAGACATTGAATAATCCTTCTAAGTATTTATCCCCTTTCCAAGTTGCATTTCCGGTGCCGTAAAAAGCTTCGAGGTTTTCGGGACTTATTTGTGATTCAAAGAATCTGAAATGGCTGGTATCTGGTTGTATTTGGTTAGCATTATCTGGTTTGGCTAGTTTTTTGGGTTGACTTGTTACACACTTGGAATAATCGACGCCATTTGCATCAAAAGGTGACAAGCCACATTTGCGAAATCCATTTTTGATCGAGTTGGAGTACCAATTGTATAAGAGATTTATGTAGCAGCGGGCAGAAACTTTCTTTGCGTAGTTTTACGAAGTGGTTATCATTTCGCCAGTCATAAACTGATCTCTTCCATATCATCATAAGAGATCGAAAAACAGCCACATCCATCGGTTGAATTAGAATATAGTGCAACCAGTTGGATGTTTTTTTCCCGACAGAAATTGCTTAGTGGCTTAGTAAATCTAAGAGAAAAAAAATTGGGAATTCTATATTAGTTTTTACAATCCAGGGATAGAAGACATTTGTCATGTACCTACTCATAAAATGACTCTCCTGTCATCCAACCCTTTGGCGTAAATCCTAATCCCCAGTCCTTCGGTGCAGTTTTTGAAATTTTGCGTGGTATTGAATTTAGCTTGAACAACACCATCGGAGGTGCCAATTCACCTGCTGCGTTAGCCGTAACCAAGACGGTCACGCACTCTTTTCCCCCGCTGGGAATAACGTTGTAAACGTTTTTTGGGCCTCGTTATGCCAGAACTCTATTATCAGACGGTGACAAAAAGAAAGCGCTTTCATCGCAATTAAAAATCCTACGTGGATCTCGAGTTGCTTCTCCGAGATGTGTCTTTATAAAATATTCTTCCACTTCTTTAAACCGTGCTCTTATATCGCTTTCTTTGACTAAAGCACGGGTTTGCGTCAAATTTTGGGCCACTAGCTGTCCTACTGCAGGGTGTCGCTTTATAAAAGCTGCAAACCAGTGACGACCTGGTCTGTCATTTCGAAATGGGTTATCTCGCTTCATCTTTTTCACCAATAAACTCACGCTATCCAATAACTGCGCCTTATTTACGGGAAACCCACAATTTGCCATAAAAATAATCCACCTTAAATGTTCTTCTTCTTCTTTCGTCAAAACTATAGCCGGTCCCCTGGAGCATTCGACAGAATAGCGGCCGCGTAATTTGTCATCCAACGTCGACCGTGGGATACCGAACTGCCTGGCAGCAGCTGCAATTGAGGCTCCTTTTTTGACTGCCTCCATGGCCTTTAATATGGCCTTCTGCCCATTATTCATGGCTATTTGAAAAAAAAACACGGTTCTTGCAAATTTCTGAATTCGTATCAATAGGAAAATATAAATACTTTTAAAATATCTTAACGACCGAACAGTAAAACATGGTGGTAATTCAATTAGGTACTTAAAAACAAACCAAAACCCAAATGTTAAAAATTGTGAAAAAGAAACGTAAAAAAATAAGAAATAGTAGGTATTTCTACTAAATGCAAGCAAGCGAGCAAAATTGGTCGGGTATCCACAAATCGAGTCATGTAAGTTTGCCGGTCTGAAGTTTGCTTCAAATTACTGCGTGGTTATCAATATCCATACTAAAACAGCAGCGCGCCACACGATGCGCATCGAAAAACCTGGTTTCAGAACAGCAGAGCAGTAACGCGAAATGTGCAAAAATTAGGAAATCATAAAAAATAACTAAAGAGGCGATCGAATCCAGATATCATAATCCACCTACAACACAAACAAGCAACATAGAAACTACATTCTATTGATTTGAAGGAAAAGAGGACTTATCACAAGGCAATAAAGACGATGTCGGTTTAAATGCAACTGTTATTGCAAGTCCCAATACCCGGCAGAAATGTATACTACAATTTTAAAGGAAAATGAGACCTATTTCAAGGCAATAAGTACACAATAACGGGTTTCGGTACAACGTAATACACGTTGTACCGAAACCCGTTGATCATGTACCAATATCCGGTAAAAAAAATAGGATTTTAACGGGTACTAGGTCAAGTAGAGGTTTGTTAGTACCAATAGATGTAACCGACAAAAATATTTATTTTTCAATTAGATTCACCTCAATTTATAGGTTATATCATAACATAATATACTCAAATATTTTAGAAAATGAACACTCTTGCCTTAACGTTATCCATCGCAGTATGGCTGGCTGATCAATGCGACGTGGTGGTTTCGTAGTTCACTAACAGAACTTAGAACATACATAATATTTTCTTAGAGCAAACTTTTATAATCGCATGGTTTTGACGCCGTTAAACTTTTTGGACAATGTTGCCTCTACAATTGTACAAAATATTACCGAGAAGGTATTGCCATTCGCAAACTTTAATTTATTATTGGTATAAAAGTGCAATAATAAAAAAACTGACTTGTTAACGGGTACTGGTACACTAACGGGAATACGTACTTTTACCTTATAGTATTCTATATTTTTTATTAAATTAATGCTGTAGTGGCAATTATGTCATTTGGTTTAAACAGGTCTTTATTTTTATTATTTTATTTATCTTTTATATAGATTCTTTTCTTTTAGATTTTGTGAATGTGAGAAAGTTTTAAGCTTAGCAGACTGTAGATCTGTCGACCATTTTCAATTTTGCTAAGTACCTGGTACTTGTTGACAGGCCTACACTGCTGTCCTCTCATACGTAGGTTTTTACAATGTTTTGAAAAGACAGTGATAGTAGGTAGCTATTAACACTGTCATTTCAAAACATTGTAAAAACAATTTACTTTAAAAAAAGTAACCAACCGACTCTTCTCCATAGAAAAAGACCAATTGGAACCGTGCACCTAGCTTCTGACGTTTCATAAGTGCCCTTGCAGGTTTATGTGAAATGAAATATTTCGAATTGAATTGAATCGAGAACGTAAATAAAGTGATATTAAGGTGTGTCCAAAGACACATTTCTGCCGCGCTCTAGTTAGGACTAAACCGACGAATGTTTGCGCGGCAGTACTACGGAGCACGTCCGAGACACGCCGCGCACTTCAATATCAATCTGCCTAGCCTTTTCCTAACTATGTTGGGGTCGGCTTCCAGTCTAACCGGATGCAGCTAAATACCAGTATTTTACATGGAGTGACTGCTTATCTGACCTTTATAACCCAGTAACTGGGTAATACGATACCCCTTGGTAAGACTGGTTCAGACTTTCGGGCTTCTGACGACCAGTAACGACTATCAGAGGTCCACGAATGACAGCCGAGAACAACGGCTTAACGTGCTTTCCGAGGTACGGAGGAATCTCAGTATGTAAAGATGTTCACCCACATAAACGGACCAAACCCGGCAAGCGTAGCTTAATCTGATGGATCGATGGATCCCTAACTCATTAAAAGATCCATACATTTCAATCAAACGAATCGATACATTACGCATATTTATACGTGCATACGCAGAAATAGACAGACACAATTAGTGACGAATGTTTCCTAAAAATGTTTATGCGCGGCAGGTAGACAGAAGCGGTCGCGCGCGGTAGTCGTCCAAACACAGCGCGGCAGGCCGCGAGCGAAAGCCGCGCTATTGCCGCTCAATGTTTGGACGACTACCGCGCGCTCCCTGTTTCCACCCAGATAAGCACAGCGGCTGTTTCCAGGAATAAGTGAACTTTAAAAAAACTCTGTTGTTAAAAAAAGTTGGATGCGTTCCTTATAAGCACCCACACCATTTAATTGGAAATCAACGTTAACTACAACCTGTGTAAATTTATGTGCCTGTGTACCTATATAACAAAGATTATAGTACCGAGCGTTGTTAATTAATTAACATTTGATGGTATACTGTAAAACGCCTACATGGTGTGGTTTTCGTAATACGATTTTTTCCTATAATTATTTTATATTTATAAAGAAATAAGATTAGGATTTTTACTAACTTTATTTTATTTGTAAGCCCGCCTACTACCCGGTAAGTTACCGAGAACATATCCCAATTAAATTACGAACCATTTTGTGTTCTTCTGACGACGCAATGACGACGCATAAAATGACGCAGGAAAGAAAAATGTAGTTATAGAACTACATTTTTCTTACCTGCGTCATTTATGTAATCAAAATTAATAAGAGGGACCACTTCATAATCGACTTTTGGTTGTTCAAAAGCACACTGACAGGAGTGTAGGACGAAGCCGAGCCCAATGGAATTGGGAGCCTCCAGTCCAGATCGGCTGCACGTAACACGAATTACCTGTCGATCATATTGTGCGGTCCACTCTCGGTTATTTGAATATATTCAGTGGTCAGCCTTACACTATTGAGATTTTACGTATTTTATTTAAGTTTATTCAGAACGATGGTTGACTTAAATGTAACAGAAACACCTTTTTTGCTACAATATGATGTTATATATTGTAGAAAAAATGTTTCTGCTACATTACATGAGGTACTTAATACGAAATTTAAAAATAAATAAGAGAAAAAAAAGAAAAAAAAGCGATGTGGCTGTAGAACCGCTGTGATGTGAGTTACTTGCATCAGAGTGTGGCGTCGCGCGTCGCCCCTGCCGCTGGTAGAGAGAGGGAGGCGCTCACCGCCGTCGCCATCTTAGGATTTCCCGCAAAACTGCCCGCTTCGCCTCAGAGGCGCTAGGTCGACTCCACGCGGACAGTGTTAGGGCAGAGCCTGCCAACGCACTGAACCCTGGTCGTGGACTTATTTCCGGGACGTAGGGCCTAGGGTAACACTATTTTAGACCCGAAGAAAGGCGAAAATATGTAGGGGGGCTGAGTGATAGACAAACAACTGGAATACTCACATTTTGGTACGGAAAATACCTTCTATGGGAAGAATATCCAGGTCTCTGGGAAGGATCTTAGTGAATACTGCGATACTGCAACGTGTCTGTTCGCGCAAGATAACACACAGAGGAAAACTTTGTACGTACTTGAAGTCAATTTACATCACCAAGTCAGCCTGGGTAGCTGACGCCTGATGCAAACAAGCACGAATCTTTTTTATGTCTCCTTCCATAAAACAAATTTTAAATTAACGTCAAACTTGCCAATATTTCATGAATAGAACATGTTCGGCCTTTTTCGCGTGTAAAGAGGCCTATTTGGCAGCAGAATGCTGCAATATCTGTGGGATTCGTTAACGGGGCATATTTTAGCAACTTCAAAAGGGAGCATAAAGTTCACAATATACCAAACAGGTATACAAGCCTACGGGTACCTACGTCATGCGCAACGCCTCGCTGTTTACAAGCCACATATTCAACATTTGATTAATTACGGAATTCGATTATGCAACCGACACACTTGTTTCCATGTGATTGTTCGTACGTCTCAGATGTTGCAGTACCGTACTACACATTTTATTTTTGTTTTATTCTTGAACTAGCGTACATATTCGTTCTTTTGTGTCAAATGATCACTTTCGTCCATTAATGCCCCTGTTGCAGACCGCGACAGTAATGTACGATTTCATTTGTTTTAAGCTTGGCGGAGAAATCGACAATTGCATGTATTGTAATCTGCCGTCTAGATATTATGCTGACTTTTATCCTTCTTCTAGGCTTATAGCTCTTTTTTATCACCTTCTTATTTTGATAATGTTTTAAGTTTCTTAATGTTACCCGATGATGTCTATCATTTTTTTTGATAAAAAACAACTTTGTAAAATCTTTGAATGAAGTCTTTCCAAAAACTTGTTTCAGATGTTTCCATACGTTTCCATACCATGGGTTATGGAATACTAAATATATCACCCTGTGTCATAGAAGAACTAGTTTTCTCATAGGAGAAATATTTTAGTCCTGATCAAACAATATTTACCTACATCAACTTAAAGTTTTTATTTTTTATTATTAAACTATTATAATAGCAAAATTATATACTAACTTAACTAAAACTATTGAAAAATTCAAATATAGCATTGAAAAATTCATCCGCTTCGCTGTCGACTGATAATGTACCCAAGAGACTGGCCGCATTGCCACGTTGCCACGTTGTATGGCAATGCTTAGCCTCTGCCCAAGGTAAAAACCAGCCCTTGGGTCACGGGAAGTGTCAAATAGCCGTTTTGAGATTACATTGAAGAGGCCGTGAGCACTCGGACCCCCACGGCCCGAGGGTTTTAACCCCAAACGGCTCGAAAATATAATTACCTGTAAGGTTATTATACTTACGCCGCTTGAGGTTTTCTGCAGCCGCAGCAGCAGCACCAGCACAGCACACCAAGCCAGGAAGATGGGATGGCGCAAGAGTGTCGACACAGGTTGCATCCCACACTAAAGGCCAACCCACCTTCCATGGAGATAAAGACATGCCGTCCGGTCTCTTGCCATCATCGTGTGCCAAGCCAATGGGTTCTAATAAAGCTGGAACGCCGGCGGTGACAAGAGCTCGTCGGATGATGTCGATAATGTTTACGTGCCGTGCTAAGCGACCCGCACTTCGGCTGCAAGACAGGCCATGATGTCCGAGGCTGTTGACAACGTCGCCACAGTGACAGCGATGTGGAGAACAACAAGAAGCTCCTAGTCATAGGGAAGCAGCGAGGCGGAAGGTAGTGTCGTCGAGCAAAGTGCCTATGTTCGACGACGGTAGTGCATGAAGCCACAGACCTGATTCTCACTTACCCACAGCCAGCAGGCGCGCACGCTGCGCAGTGGTAGAAGACGTGTTAAGTAAATTGTTCTGTACTACTCTGCAGAGCGGCTCTTCCCACCGTCCTTGGGAAGATGGATAATCGGGTAGATCTGAGTTCGGGCAACCGAGTCTCCAGGCATCCATAGCCTCGATGAAGCATGGCAAATCAAAATCAATCAGTTGACTCCTCAGGTTAGAATTTTCCTGATTAATTTCTCAGTGCCGTGGACCGAGGATATGAAAGCCGGTAAACTAATACTAGAAATTACGGACGCCGAGGCCTCCCATACGAATGGGAAGAGTAGCTTGCGCCCAAGCTCGGTCGTCCATGGCCACATTTAAAATTGAAGTTAATGTGTGTCTGATAATTTGGTCCACTGTTTTCTCATTGAATATTGGAAAAGGGAGTTTTTCCTGCGTTTAAAATACCTACTAAATACAAGATCTCGGAGACACATTTTATTTGATCCTAGTCTAAGTTGACGTTTCTTAAAGGGTATTTGCGAGTTTTTATCTAAAGAGGTTTTCCCGAGTTTCTTTCATGAAACAGTTGCAGTGGACGCACTGGATAATAATAAACAGCTAACATTTAACGGACGCTTGGCTCCATGGCACTGATAATAGCTGCGTAGGCAGATCATAGCAGAGCACTACAGTATACGAGTACATACCGACGAACACCGCCATTTAATTTGTTTTGTTAGTAGGTTCAACATTTTGCATATACAAAAAATCGCGGTTTGGTTGATTTACGATGTTTGAATGTAATTATTTTTCTTTTAACATCACATCTAGCATTTAAACGTATATTTCAACAGGTTACCATTTTCATCAATAAACAAGTGAAGGTCAATTTACTTTTGAGAATCAACATTCATAAGTTTGATTGCCAAATAATAAATTAAGACTGAAAATGACTTTCAAAAACATTGAACCCGTGAAAGAGAAAGTTTTTATATACACATTTTCTTTTGTTTATTAAAGTTTCTTTTTTACAAATACAAATATCTGACGGTTGGAGATTTAATGTTTCGATGTTTTGCCAAAAAACATTCCACTCTGCTGGAGCATTCAGTAGGTATCTGATTTTACAATCTAGGCGAAAATATTGTAATAAATAATAATGCGCATGTGTTTAATTTTGGCGCATGCGTGTTTGCGGCTGCGTGTGCGCCTCGTCGGACAGTGAGAGATCGCGCCCGCTCCGCGCCGCCCGCCTAGCGTCCGCCTGAATCGAATGCTGCCGCGCTACCCTGTGCAAACGATTACACCCCTTCAGCGTATATCAAACATTTTTATTAAACGTATGTGTTAAGTTTCCGATTTATACGTTAATGTGGATACAAAGTTTATTTTTAATCAGTAGCTTTTTCGCGTGTTGTACTTCACCAAGTGATGTATGTAGTCTAATCAGGGAATCCGTGCTCTTATTTTGCATTTTCTATTTGGTGACCAGTTAGGTGTATGTGAAACTTTTATAGGTATTTCTACTGCATTTCTACTTCTATCTCAAACATCTGTCCAAAGATTTGCCTCGTTTTTAGTTTAATAAAAGTTGCGAAAGTTTTATCGCTGACGTTGCGTTAGTGGTTGTGTTATGTAGCTTACGTTTTTTTAAATAACTACTTAACATGTAAAAGAATCCTTTACCACTTTTTGTTAATATATTATGTCCATAAAATATATATTGTACCTACATTTGAGTAAAAGTATCTTAGAAAAAAAAAACAAAAATATTAATGTGCTTTTCCTTTTTATGTAAGTCGAGGGTCAATAACGTGAATGCTAAATGGCCTTTCAATATACTAATAAAGAAAAGTTGGAAAGCTTTTTAAAATCTTACAAAGTCTTTTCAGTATACTTACTGTTAACAAAGTGTATGGTTCGCAATGACTTTTGTAATACAATGTTTAGAATGGAAAAAATAATGTGAAAATAAAGCTTTGGCGGTGACTGCCAACAAAGAATTTCCAGAAACAAGATTGAAACAATAACACCCCTAGTCTTGACTTCCTTTTATAAAACACCTTTAAAAGCAAACATTTTTTTCTGACAAATAGGCACATAGCCTATTTGTCAGAAAAAATGTTTGCAGAACTTTCTTGAAGTGCGGTTAGAATAAAAATTAAATGAAGTAAAAAAAATATATTACATAAAATAGCTAAGTATTTTTATGCACTTAAAATAGTTTCCAAAATCGGTTCACGATTTGATACCAGTTCAAGATAAATATTTATGATTTGGACGTAAGCCAATATTTTGGATCGGTTATCGATATTTATTTCTGGTCAATAATGATTTTCAATAAAATAAAAAACAACATATAGGGTACCCCACAGCCAGCTCTCATCAGATTTTTCAAACAATCTACCATAGGTTATAGGTACCACGTTACCACTCATCCTACTTGTTTAAAAGTTTACTATGTATTCACATTTGAACTAAACAATAAACAAGGTAGTTTTTAATTTCATGTAATATTTAGGTACAATTTAAATCCTAACACAATGATTCGTTCAATGTATAAATGAAAACATGGCACTTTTTAGTAGGCTTAGTATTGGATAACGCCCAATAAACTTCAAAGAAGTAGGAATCATTAGTGCCTATTCATTTACCGATAGCTAAATCATGTCAAAATGTTTCCGAGAGTGAAAAGTTTGGCAACAATATATTGACAGATTAAACAGTCGTTATTTTTCAGCATCGCTATACATTCTATAGCAAGTCGAACTCAAAATGAAGTCTTCTGGTTAGATTTCCAGTTTGGTGTGTAGGCGCAGTAAACAAACGGTCACAATAATGCGAATTACTGTCACATTTCGATCAGAGTTTAAATTGATCACACCCACACGACGTCTATCAAAAAATCATATAAATCTGGCACAGGCACGTTTTAGGTCGCCACAGTGACCGTTCGCTTAAAAATAAACGCGTTGCCGCCGTCCCCGGCCGCTGGTCGCATCGCACTCCGCTGAGATTCGCGACATTTACATCGCCTGCACTTTCTATTTGTGATACCGCCCCGGGGCTGCTTTAAGACACACCTTCGTTTATTGATTCGGATTAGGCATAAAAAGCTTTTAGGTAAATTGTAAGACATTCATAGAACTTTCCTTCATAGCATCTGTCAGCCTAGTCTACGCTCGCAGTTCAGTCAGTCAGTGTTTATATCAAAGCTTTCATGAAAATTATACGCGAAACCCGTTAAGGCGCAGCATTCCGAAAACGGGGTTTTTTAAAGCAGTGTATCTCTTAAACCGTAAATAATTTTGACCAAAAAAAAAGAATGATATTTTCAAGTCTTATTATAATACAGTGATGGAACTCAAATCATAATTAAACATACATTAATGCTTCAAAAAAATCTTCAAACACACCTCTTAATTGTCTTTAAAAGCAGTTTATACCTTCACTAACAATTATAATTATAATTAAAAATATACCATAAAATGTCTAATGTCAACCTGCATTCAGTGATGGATTATGATGAGTAATATGAGCAATATGATGAAAAGAACCACGAAAAACATTGAAAAAGTACAAAAGTGTGGTTATTTTCTTTACTCTTTACACGTAAAGAAAAAGACAGAGACAAAGGCAAATCGGAACCCTGCGCCTTAAGTAGTAGAATCTTATAGTAAACTGGCATATAAGTAAACGTGTACTGTTATGAACACAACAGCATAAGAGCGAGCTGGTAGCCATGGTTGCCGGCGACGTCACCCGGCGCGCCTCCATCACGGCGCCGTCGATGCACCGCCGGCCGTCAGTGCGGCGCGGCTCACTCATCAAAGGCTCTCAGTCGACGTCACAGGTAAACCCGCTAATTTTAAATACGAAGCACCGTAAATAACGCACTTGCTTTAATGCTTGACACATTTCGGGATTGTTCACGACCATTGCAAGTCAATGAGCTCTCCTTTTATGATACCCCCTAAACCCGTGATTGCCAATAAAAGCTTTTTAATAATGATTAAAGCTCACCTACCTTTTCGTTGATATGACATTTAGAGATGTTGACTTTTATTTTACGTATTCGTTGGCCCATTCTCAATCTTTGTTCACGTGCAACGTAGCTGAAATAATATAAAATGCCATTTTTTCACGTGGGAACTATAACTGAATTTTATACTGACTTTATACGGGTTTTTTGGTTGAAAAAGAAATCCCTGCATAAACTATGATTTATAAAAAATAAATACCTAAGTAGGTACTTACTATATTGATTCATATTGCAATACATCAAGGAAAAGTAGGTTCGTATAGTAAGTACAGTTACGTTTTTTAAAGTAAAAAGTTTCAGTATACCTACCACACAATTTGTTCAACATACGGTTGATATTCCTAGAATTTTGTAGAAACTGGTTTTTATTTTAGTAAAAACAAATTGTAATTAGCCATAAAATTTTAGAATAATAAACTTTAATTTGATTTAGGTATCTATTTATGTTTTTTCATCATCTGTTTCGGTTTGCTATAATTGTAAAACAGACCCGTGTTACCATAATGTAGAAATAAAAAGGCTTTATTTTGTAAAAGACCCAAGCTTTCACTTAAAATATGATTATAAATTTCATAAAAATTAATACAGAAGGTAACGTAAACATAAAGATATGAAAGAAACAAAGACTTTCATTAGTTATATCAATAAAGTTGACACTGAAGACTCAAATAAAGAGCTTAACACGTCTTTTACGTTCTTAATACAAGAGACATTGAGCTATAAACTCAAAATATATTCGATAGTTTTTAGAAAAGACGCTTTAATCTTAGTTAAGAGTTTCTCAATGTCAACATGAAACAATAACTTCGAGGTGTCAGTTTGATGTAGACAGTGATTTACGTGCCTATAGGTATACAATTAAAACAACGAATACAATATATCTGTGTGTAGGTTGCTCTTGATTTATTTGACTACACACTACTTGGGTATTTCCCTCAGCACTCAGGGATTTATTGACAGGAATATCGTTTTTTTTCGTTTCCGAGTGTTAATTTTTTTTGCCGTTACGATCATTCCCCAAGGGACATGATGTTCATGACGTGACATAATAAAATATTTTGATTTAAAATATTATTTTACAGCTTTACCATTCGTTACTCCATCATCAAAAGAAAATTACACGACAGATCCTAATGGTGACAAATATCATTTAATGAAAAAAGAAAATACTTTATGTCCGATACTGCGTGAAAAAACTGATCATCCTTCACTTCTTGGCGATAAAATAGTACGCCTAGGTACGTAATTACATTCTAATTCGATCGAGGAACATTATTTATGACCACCTCAACGGAAATCGTAATGTGTACCGTGTGTTTAATATTTCTAACGTAATTAGATATCATTTCTTCAATAGGATCGATGATGTTCGTATGGCACATAACATTTACGAAGTAGAAATACTAATGTGTGAATGTGTAATTATTTAACGTTACCATGTGATACTATAACAGAATATGTAAACATTAGCCTATGTATAGCACGGTGATGAATATTTGCATTCAGATTGGTAGTCATCTATTATTTCGATCTATTACTCCATTTGAGTGAATCTTTGAATGATAATACCTAATTATTAAAAACAAAACAATCAAACGCTAAAGTCCCATCGTCTCCATTTAGGCACCGCTTCGTCGGATGACTACTATTTAATAAGAATAACAGTACCTAGATAATTAAACACTTCAACACAAAATGTATGCAAAGCAATGAGCCAGAATATAAAATCATGATGATCAAAAGATTTATCGAAACTCTATGAAGCCCACCAGCAGCAAGTGCTCGATTTAAAATTTATTTAAAACATTATTAGTATCCAAACAAACAACCAACGTATGTTTTTAAGAATTTCCATTTATTCTATTTGCGGCGTATGAAGAAGAATCATAAACACAATCTGTGAGACAACTACACTAACAAATGTGTCTTTTATTGCTTTCCTTACGAAAATAAACTGCACTGACACTTCAAGAGATAGAATGACCTTTGGATATACATATGCAATGTAATTATAAGTACTTAATCTACATTTGACCGACGTCGATGACACTACATACATATATTATTTTACATTATAGAGAGCTTTTTGATTCTAGGGTACTTACTACCTACTTATTAAATGAGATGTCACAAACCGTCATCGCTGAAATTAAGTGACTTCACCCTCTATAATATTGAATCTTAAAACATAGTTTAAAAGCCAGTTGTTTAAAGTGTAAGACAGAACTCGTAACAGCTATTTTCGCGTTTCACTCAGTCACGCTTATGAAGTTATGGAATTTGACAGGTTGGACAACGAGCACTTTGTTATTGAAGACCCTGTTTATAAGTAATAAGTGGATGAAGTCATCCCATTACGTTGCTGGCCTTTAGCGTGTCATCTATCTAGGAATATTACAGAAATCCCATTTCTTTAGCAGACTTTTCCAGCAAGGTACTGCAAAGTACATGTGTTTTTCTTAGACCGTGTGATCAGTGTGGAAAGCTGTGTGTGTCTTAAATAACACTTGTCCAGTTTTGAACAGACTGATATGATTATTTTCATTTATATTATACTTTATTTTTAAATGTTTGCCACATCTGTCTGGTGGCGACCATCGTTGCTGTAAAGAGACATCATAAACTTTGCATCATTGTTCTCTAACAAAACTTTCCAAAAACAGTCATTGCTTTTCTTTAATAACGTACTTAGATTCTGCAGAATAGATTTATATTTAATAAATTGGTATTAGCTAACGTATGGTTCTAATATCTTTCGTGTATTTATGATCCTAATGAACCACATCTTCAGGGATCGCATAACATTTCGACGCCTACGCATATGTTTTATACCTTATATTATATTTTAATGACTGCGAATATATAATTGTTTGGTTGATAGCGAACAGTTAACCTTTAGGATATTTTAAATCCAGAAATAACCACGAGTACCTTTGAGTGACGCACTTATCTTCTGTTTGAAATGTAATACTTACACTTGTTGGTTTTCAATTTCTAACATTTTCGTAAGTACTTGAACGGTGTTGACGGGGTTGGTATTATCCACACCTACGTGCGAGAAACTTAAACTTGTTGGCTGAAATCCTCCGCAATTTAACCCGAGGTTATTAAGACTGAATTAATATTTTTAATCAAGACTGATCCATTATCTTGTAGAGTTTCAGTTTACGAATAGTTTCAGTGTAAGTTGCTACTAACTAGTTACTTCAAAGTCTTGTTATTGTAATCTACATTAATATAGGTATACTTACCGATTAAATAGTTAGGGATAAGTCTGCTTTGTTAAACATACCATTTTAAGCACCTAAACTGATGTACAGACGCCAGCACGTCAACCTACCCGAAACTGTCACATTTTCCTAATCAATTTTGAGCCTTAAACTAAAGCAATAAAGTTGAAAATCTATTAAAGAAATTTGACAGATTGTAGTAGGTTGATGTGCTGGCGTCTGTACGTACCGCTACAACTATTCTTTGGTTGTCATAAACCTTTTATTTTTTAAACTAGTACTGTGTTAAATAGTGTAAATAAAAATATGGTGTTGTTTATAGGAGGTGCCATGGGACATCATCGACCGCTGTGCACTGCCGATAGTGCTGTGTCACGCGTTGGCAGTAGTGCTGTCGACGTTACTCAACGCCATGCACCTCAGCTCCGTGTCAGTGTTCACGCTCTTCCTCTGGTTCTCCATCTCCGTCACAGGCTCGTTGTGGTTCTACCATAACTTACAGGTAAGATCTTACACTATAGAAAGAAACTTTCTCCAAAACTTATCCGGCTATAGCCAAAGGCGGTATCTATCTGGTGGTTGGGATGTTATATTCTCTATCCACAAACAAGACATTTAACATTAATTAAGAAAGTTAACAGGACAACTTCTATTAAGGTGCTTGTAAACTCAAAGGAAAAACAGATTTAAGTAGTAGATTTTGAAGGATCAAGTCATTACAAACTTGAAACAAAAATAGCACGTCTCATAAAATACAAAGTAAATAAAGTAATCAAATGTTTTATACAAATAGGGTAGACCTCTTAAACTTTGTACTCCTCTGATCGTTTATAAAACACAAATTGACAAATGTTTGTGTACGACTGCTTGAAGAGGTAAAAGTATTTAAAAATGATAATTATTCATCCTAGTGTAGTACATTATTTATTTTACGGTTTTTGTAGATGGCACTTTACCGATAGAAACAATGTTTGTTTCTGAGCAAGCACGAATTTTGATTACGTGCAATAACGTAGAGGAACACCGAGTAGTTTGCTAATTTTACGGTAGCCGTAAAGTATAAATAAATACATTAGAAACACGTAAAGTTGTGGCCGTCGTTAGTCAACACGTACGATATGCCAATCACTCACTGCCCACTACGTCTCTCGATTTATCTTTTAAACTATTACGTAAAGAACAGTTCAACATAAATGTTTATTTTTATAGCATTTACTTTCACAAATGTTTTTTTTTTTCTAAGACAAAGTGCAGCTCAATTCATTGCGATCTATCCATTTAATCTGTAAACAAAATAGAGTCAACCGTCTGTCTCATGATTTACAACATCAATCCGATATACGTTTTGAAAGTTCGTAATTCAGACCATACCTATATTATTAACTAAGTATAAGTCCCGACGTATATAATTTATACTGGAATATAGGAGAACGGAAGCAGGATTTTTTGCATACTGCACGCTAAATTTAGTTTCAAATTGCGTCATAAATTATGTCTTGAAACTACGGCCGCAACAACCCTTCACAACAAGTTCATAGTTGAGAATTCCTGTATGAAGGAGCTCATAACACTAGATTGTATAAAGAAAACAGCTGTAGCCCCTGAACAACCTCATTTAAATCAATGAATATTCATATCGTAGCTCACAGCCTCCTGCATGCAACAATTTAAATTTCCTCAATTTAATTTACTCTACTGAGTATTCGTTAGTGATAAACAATTATGTTTTGCCAGGTTTATTTAATTATACGAAATAAATCTTACTTGAGCTTCATTTTTCCTTGTTGAAAATACATTTATGATCTATAAATAACGTCTATTTACGGATCAAAATGTATTCAGCGCTGAAATTTCAGATTCTGAATACACAGTGCTGTGATCAATACCAATTCGATCAATAATCTCAGCGAGATGATGCCATATTCGCGCCTTAGTGAGTGACTAAGTTATCAGCATGTCGTTATATGCAAATTGCCAACTTTACTTGCAAGTAACAATTCACGAATTCCAGTTTTGAACAGTATAAATCTATTTCTATCAAATGTATACGAAATCAAATTAGTTCTGTAAGTAGTCTGAACTAGTCCCAGGTACTGTGTTCAATCAACGGCCCCTTGTATTTGTAATGAACTGGTGCCAAACGTTCAACTACTTGACCACAAACATGCACGAATAGAAATTGCATTTAAACAGAAAGCCATTTATCATTTGATGTGCCGTCGGCAGTAATATACTGTGCCATTGTGACTTGTCTTAAGTAAAAATAGTGCGAGTGTTTATAAGTTAAAACCTAATTTAAATATTATAATTTTATAAGAACTTAGGTACTTTTCTCAACGGTTTTTCAGTTTGGTAAATAAATTGGGTGATTCCAACATAATACATAATATAAATTGTAGAAATGTAGATACTTACCTACATGCATTGGTTATTAGGTTTTATTGGGACAATCCATTGGCAAAACAAACATTAACAGTTATGATTAGATATTTGGTCCACCCGAACATAATGAACCATTCAGGAGAGAATTTCCGTGCCTAAACATTAAAAGAGACGAGATCTGAGGAGTATCAGATCTATGCAAACACATTCTGAGAGAACGTGATCGTGAACACAATGCTGAAGGTGATGCGAAGTAAATTAAAATTCATAAAGCAATGGATAAGAAAATTTTGCCCTAAGAAAGTCGTTAACACCCACACTATGCCTTTGTGGTTGCTCAATCGTAGAACAACCTCCACTAAATAAAATTGAATGCCAAAACCACCTTAAGTGGGAACGGATTACATGGAGCACCTCGTGCGTCACCAATATTCTTGACGAGAGCTAGAAACACGCATTTGTGCACTCTTGGTATTATTAGTTCATGAAACGTGTTGCCATTCGCCGCGACCTACTTCACGTGGAATCGTCTTTAACCTTCAGTGTTCAGAATTATCTTATAGAAACTAGAGAGGAGTTGAACTTCAGTTTTGTCCAAAACAAAATTATTAGAACAGCGCCATTGCAATGGGGTGAAGGAACTTTTACCTAAAGTCGTCAACACAAGCACGTTCGCACCTAAGTAACTATAATAATTTAGATAAGGGGAAATGGAATGTTCAGAGAACCAATAACTGTAATACAATTTAGTTTTAGTGTCGGATCCATGATTTCTAAGCAAGCAAACGTCTTGCTTCTTTGAATATTTATCTGAGGTTTCCATTGATTAATTTTCTTTGATGACAAGCAAGCCGGTAAAATTTTAAGTGACTATCTAAGTACTGTAAGATTTGGAGCTCTTGGTTCTGGACTCTTGTTTACCAAGCTCTTGTATTTTGACTGTAGGTACCTCGCCCAAACGTGGCTAGACTAGCAAATCTGTTTCATCCGATTATACGTAGACGGATATTTTATGCTTATTGTTACTTACGACTCTAAGTACGGGATGAATCTTGAAATAAGTTGAACTTAATAAAGATACTCGTGGTGTCTGGGATTATTTACGTACCTTTATTTACATTAGACACACAAAATAAGGTGATAACAGGGAAAAATTATAAGAACATTTCATCAGCACTAATGTCAAAAGTTCATTTGACATTAATAGTAAAAAAAAAATATCATCATCTACACGTTCATGATTAGAAAATTTGAAGCTTCCCCTACAGTGAACAATTTTCAAGTAGAAATAAAAACCGTAGGCGTCGTTACTTAATCGAAACTAAAATCTTAACATGAATCTCTTGATTTCTTAATGTAAATGTAATAGAAAAAATCTGTAAGACAAGACGTCGAGATTTGGTACCTATATGTAACAAATCAAAAATATATATAATGTGGGAAGTAATGTGGTATCTAGGCCTCGTGAGAATACGCCTTGGCTTGATTTTTTACGAATAAACTTCGAGGAGATTACCTGAGCCGAGTAGAACATATAGAATCAGGTCGCTGCCTCTCCGGGGAAGGATACAATAATTCAATTTCTGAAGGAATAAAAGTCAACTAAACAGTTTACAATGAGAGCACTTGTAAGTAAAACAAAAAACACATTTTACTGTAACAGAGGAGCTACATATTCGGATAAAAAAAATTATATGAACTCCGAAATAGATAATGCGTTTCACCCCACGTCTATCGGTAGCTAGAAACTGAAAAACCAATCGCTGAATTTCGTGGAATTTGTAACGAGATTGCACGCGAACAATTTAGTTAATTTTGATATGTTAGTCGTTGAGTAACAACGTAGAGTTAAAAATCCTACAGTAGAAAATTAACAAAAGAATTCTATACTTAGTAATAACGCACTTGGAAGACGTTTTATGGCATTTGTTATAAATTTAACTGTAATAACTAACAATGAAATGAGTTACCGCTACTGTGGGCTTAAAATTACTTTAGTCGTCTTTCTACGAACAAAAAAATATTAATTTAAGAATACTTAACTTTTCACAAAGTTAATACTCTATATTATTTAACAATAAAAATTGGGTCAACTCTTTAAAATTACAGTTAAAAGCTTACTAGAGTCATAAAACTGCATTCACCTTATAAAATAAATATTCTGAGATATAATTGTGTGATATTACCAATGATATTAGAAGTAAAAAGACGTAGATAGGTTACCTACCTAACATTCTATCTTCAAAAACGGCACTATATCACACTATTATATGACACGTGGAAGTAGGATGGCATGTCGTAATTATCGGTAGCGAAAAAGAGACAAAACGAAGAAAATGTGGCTAATTAGCCAACTTTTGACGTGCCACTTGCGGAACGTTTATAACCTATCTACCTCTTTTTACATATAATATCATTGGATATTACCCCTAAAATGTCAGTGCCAATGTGTCACATTACAAATGGCCAAGGAGATTGCAACAATTGTACCACTGTTCCAGCCTCCGTACTTGCGTCATCTATCCATTCGAAAGTCCGATTTAAAATAGGTTAATGGTCGTGTTTTTACGGAATAGACACTACTAAATAAAATATTCATGGTGTTTTCTTACTAACTCCCAATATTTTTATGACGGAATCTACATTTGAACTTTCGGTTTTATAAACTATGAATGGAAACAAACACCGCTTGTAAAACAATATCTGATATTTTTACTATTTTAATGATGTTAGTTTAGCGTTATAAATATAAGTTATAAGTAGTAGTAAACAGTTGTTAACATATTTTGATTTATCAAAACATCGCAACGTTGAATTATAGATCAAATAAAATATACGTGTATTCAGGTAAACCTGCAGCCTTTACACGTTAACATTAGTGCATATTTATAGGTTCGGGTTTTACCTTTCATAACTAGTGTGTAGCCCTGCTCACAAAATCGCGATCCACAATGTCTGCGCGTCAGTATGACGAGAAAATTATGCGTGAGAGTTGGAACACTCATTACCAAATGAATGCAAACACAAATATGATTGGTGCGTGACTCCGAACAGTGAGAGGACTACAAGATTAAGAATTAACGATCAGGCAACCCTGAAATAGTTAACCTCGAACGTCACTGCGTCACGCATAGGTAGGTACCTACTAACAAATTCTTGAATAAAATATTCACTCAACTGCTATTATAACGGACATCAATCAAGCTGTCGCCATCTATTTTCGACGAAAACTTAATTTCGTCGCCCGCCCATTATATCTGATATAGCGAAACGTTCGTACTCTAATGAGATATAATTATTTTAGGCATAGAAACAATACTGGCATGATTGAAAGGGTTTACAGATGTTAGATAAGCATGGAGTGTACCTAAATGAAAGGCGGAGGTTGACCTTATATTTTTGATATTTGAATTACGAACGAAAGATTTGTTTTGACCCCACAGACTACATACACTTCCTTCATTAATTGACTAAATGTTTATGCTCAGGTAACAGCTGCAGGAAAAGCAGTTCTAGTAACAGGCTGTGACAATGTGCTGGGGAATGCCCTCGCTCGACGTTTGGACGACCTCGGCTATCACGTGTTTGCTGGATTCCAAAGTAAAGCTGGCAACATTGACGCCGACATGCTCAAAGAAGACTGCTCTGGAAGATTACACACCCTCCAACTTGACATAACATCGGAAACTCAGGTAATTAAATTACCTTAATCTACGTTTATGAATGAATAACTAATAACATAATTTCTGTATGTATAATCCGAATACGAGTACCTTAGTGTATTATATTGGCTAGCTACTATGTTTCCTATTCTTTTCATAATACATTCAGTTCATAATCAAGAAACTGTTAAATGACAAAAAAAACTCATCGAACTGGAAAACCTTATGCGGAAAACTCAAAATCTCACACAAAGCAGTCAATTAAGGTAGATTAATTTTAGGGTTGTTAGTTAAATCCACAAATCCTATTGTGTGTAAATAAGTATCATTAATGTAATCTTGAATACCTCGGCAAAGCCTCCTTATATAATATCCATGCTAGCCTCATCGTCTAAGCCGCTAGTACACAGGTACACAGCTAAAGTCTTTGTAAATTAATTTTGTACGTGTACCGCTCCTAGCAAACCCCAATTTAGGGATGTACTCGACTCTAAATTAATTCAGGTTGGCAACGAAAAAGAAAATGTTACAATCACGAGGTCGGAGCCGACCGCCCACGTTTTACAACATTAAAAACGTTGTAGGTACGGTTCTAATCGTGGCACAAATTCGTCTTATTTGTGCACATTCGTTAAAAGTCCCTTTTCTTCCCGTTGTATCTTCCGCTTCGTCGGCGCCTGATAACGCACGAGTTCAAAATATATTCAGGATTCAAAGAACGTTCCCAACTTTTGATAAGATTAATTGCCCAAATTCTGGAGTGAAACAAACTTGCAATTCGCTAACGGTCGATTTTGTTTGTACCTATGACTGTGATAGAAGATGTTCTTTATTTTGATAAACATAATATAAATCGGGATTGTTTGAATAATCAAGACCATGTGGCTGAGTACCTTTTTCTAATTTAATTATATTATGGAATCTATAGGATATACCTGCATAACTACCTATAGGATCAAAACAGGGACTGGGACTAACGTTCGTCTCTACAACTTTGAATAAAGATAAATGTTTGAGAAAAGTATTTTTATAATTTGTTCGTTCTAACATAAATACATTTCAACAATTTGTAAAAACCGTTTGATGTGTCCTATTTTAACACGATAGCTATTTATGAGGACGCAAACGAGATCTAGCGGCGAATCTTCTAAACGTAACGTAATAAGTTTGGTTAACATGAAATTATTTTGTGATAGATTCTCTCAGCTTCGTTGTACATCGTGGACCATCTGCCAGAGGGCGCGCAGGGGCTGTGGGCCATCGTCAACTGCGAGTCGTGGTGCGCGCTCGGCGAACTAGAGTGGGTCCCATTCTCAGTGATCAAGCGAGCGATGGACGTCAACCTACTCGGTGAGTAGATACTACGAGGTGAAGCTACGCGGCGCTACGCTGCCCTACGGACTGGTTGGTTCGTGAAAATATCACTAGATGGCGGTAGTAGTGTCTAAGTACAAAGTATGTCTAGCTTAGCTGTACTGCAACAAATACCTACTTGATTTATTTATGAGAGAGCACGAACTATATTTTTTTAAGTATAACCGTTAGTATAAGTATAATGTACCAACTTATTAATGTTGTTAGATGACAACCATATTATTAGGATCTTCATTTTTTTTTTACGTAAACCATTTTAGTAATAAACCAAATTCACTTTTGAAACGCTACCATAATTCAAAAAGAATATTAACATCATAATGGAAAACTTAATATCAGAGAAGAAAAAGGAAGATTTAATCTTACGGAGCAAAAAATTACACGTTTCAGCGGAGTTCATTAAGTCCAGGAATTTATTCTTAGCGGTGTGCTAGTTAGCAAAGATGTTTAGGCATCTTCGGATTCCAAACGGTCTTTTACAAGGAATAATGTGAGGCAGGTGTCATGTCAACACTTATAAAAATGATATTCAAGGGATAAGATGTTTCTAAAAATAATCTTTGATTAATTTCCAACTCGAACGCGACATTTGTTTTTTCGCTATCAGTTTGTCACTTTTACCGTACTGTAATATCGAATGTGAATCTTGAAAGTTTTCTTTTTGATACTTTCAAGATTCAGATCAGATTCAGATTTTAAGAAGATAACACAAGATCTTTGTTTGATTTCTGTTTTTTTCTGGTTAGGGTAGATACCCTGAACACCAATCAAAGCAGTGCAGTAAGTTCATCTACCATCGCATCTGATCACATTCATTACTATCAGATGAAATCGAATATCTCTGAGCCCATCATATCATCCTACTGGTACGAATATTTGCTGGTTTGTACTTCTCTCACGCAGCAACGAAGAAACAAGCAGACGTGATTTTTTGCGTCGACGGGGCTGTTACTTTTTATTCAAAAAAAATGCGCGATTCCTGTGGTACAGATAGAGCACGGGTGCGAAGCCGAGAGTATAACATATTGGGTCGCACTTAATTAGATTCGGAGTTTTTGAGGCTCGCTCGTCTTTATCTGAGTTGTGTTGTGCCAGGTCACCGGTGCCACTTTCAGCAAGTCTGTAAGTAGCACCGGTGACTGAAAAGTGGCGTATAAACCGGTTGTCATGGTAAGGGCATGTAATGCAGAGGAGTGAGCAAAATGTCGTCAGGAAAATTTTGAGTATGAATGTGGCTTTATTAGTAGGAAAAGACCATAAAACGATGGATGGACTGTGTGAAAGATGATATGACTAGAAAGACGATGACTACCGAGAGGACGACTATTAGAGAAGTGTGGGAGAAAAAGAGATTTTGCATCGATCCCAAATAAATTGGGACAATGGCAAGAGAATGATGATGATGAGAGTCTTCTCCATGAGAGTTGTGTTGTGCAGGTCCAGCGCGCCTGGTGCAGGTGATGCTGCCACTGGTGAGGCGTGCGCAAGGCCGCGTCGTGCTGGCCTCATCCATCCTGACGCACGTGGCGGCGCCGGTGCGCGGCGTGCACGCTGCCTCGCTGGCTGCCCTCGACGCGCTCGCCGCCTGTCTCAGGCGTGAGCTCAAACCAAGAGGCGTTGATTGCGTAAGTTTCAATATACACACATTCGATAGGGGTCGTTCCATACTCATTTTGCTACATCCATGTCCTGTGCGAGAAAGTTTCGTGAATTGTACAGAAGTGCCGACAAGGCTTTGATGTGTTACTAAGTACTACGAAATGGCACAGGTTGTATGCGCCTGCCTATTGTGAACTAGGAGCTAAACTATTTCGGGAGGAAGTAATCATAAACTTTTGCGTAGATATAAGTTATAAGTAGGTTTTGGAAATCTTTCATAGATATATAATGTATCGTCCTTTTCAACCGAGACGGTTGCCTACGGCAGGCATAAAACACTATTTAATACAACTGTATTACATGTTCCAAAAGAGTCTACTTAATCTACTTTCTGTCTCTGCGATTATCATGATATCATATAAACGAGTGGTAGATACTCAACTGTCTATAGGTGCCAAAACGTTGTGATCATGTTAACCTCAATGTTCGACAAACATTGACTTTGTCAAACAATACCAACTGCTAAAGTCGACGTTTAACAACAAAGACACCTAAAATGCATTTGGTGCTCCCTTTCACCTAGTTGTTAATCTGATGTACGAGTACCTCGGATGTCTACGAAACTCGGCATATTTGATACTTTACCAGTCTGTTATGATAGATAGATATTGAGCAAACCCGGGATTGTCTGCAAATCCCGCGCCTAGAATACAAAACTATTTTCTCAGAAAGAGGTTTTGATTAATCACCAGGGGCACGAAGCTATCCCGTTTAAAAAATGTAGCCCATGAAACGATGTTTTGTGCTGTTTATATAGTTTTGTTACTTGTGCTCTATTCAACCAATGTCTGGCCGAGCAACTAGTTATAAAACAATTTAATATACCTTAAATACGTTTATATTTCAAAGGGTCAGAACTCAGGAATCCGACTAGGTCCTTTAATATTTCAGCTGTCTCACCGCACTAACACAAACGAGGTGATATAATTTTAGATTAGTTGGTAGCGCACTTAAATTAGCTTAGAGCTCGTTATCCTTCATGATGCGAGGTGAACCTAATCAAACTGCTTTGCATTATTCATACCGGCTTTAGGTGTATCGCAATATGAAACCTATGTTCCTAAACGGTATCTACCTAGACCTACAGTCCACACAATGACATATGAGTTTTGTATCTATTAGAGTGGGTGGGCACCCAAAGTAATACGTTGGCGTGGGCACCCAAAGTAATACGTTGGCCGCGCCTGCAGCTGTGTTTCATTTTGATTAGTTGCTGGGATGTCGAGGACTGTAAAAGTATAAATTACACAAAACAAATGCCAGTACTATTACTTTATTTATTAGGTTGGTAGTACTAAAACCAGTACTGCTTTGTCAAAGCTCTATATTTCTATTTTAAAGCCTACCAAATCGAACACCCGTAGCGTTTTATCATTAGGAAATCCTCAAAAGCTCCCTGTGTCTGGATTTTTGCCCAGTTTATCCCTAAGCAGTGATCGCATAGTGATGTGACCGTCGGACTGCCAAGTCATAGGTCTCGAGTTCGAACCCAAGGCACGCACCTCTGACTTTTCGGATTCATGTGCGTATTGTATAATTATCACTGCGAAGCGATCAGTGCGAAGGAAAATGGTGATGGAAAATATCGTGAGGAAACCGGCATGCCTGAGAGATATTTCTCGACGGCATGTGAAGCCAAGTCAGAGGCCCCATATGTGGCTTTAAAACTCTGACACCAGGTTAGTCACTAACCATACGAAAAGAAGAAGAATCCCTCCCTTATGACAAAGGATTTGTAACTTAACTGGCGAACTGCGGGTGGAACCGTTATCCACAGGTTTTTTCTATTCTATGATGCACACACACATTTGCCACCGAGTATGTTATGATAAGTACAAAGGTACAAAAGGTTTTAAGGTACCTTTATTGTTTAATGCATTTTTATACCTAGGCATTGCAATAATACATTTCTAGTTACATATTTATTCAATTTTGGCAACAGACAGCTGTTAATACTCTTCTGTTAATACCTACACCTAAATAAAAACTAGAGTCTTTGACGCACCAAATAAACGCGGTCTTGACGTCAAATACATTATTTTTATTTCCACGATTACTGATTCACCACTGGAGATATTTTAAAGATGTACTAGACTAGTGTACATAGCAAATGTATGACGTAGCCGACGGACTTTTAGTTTTATTACAAATAGCAGCTTATAAATATTATTAAGACATATACGACGATATAAAATGGGTGTCAATTACCGCGAACGCCCACTCACCCCGACAAGAGTAAACAAAATATCGCGTTAATTAATGTTCAAGGAGTAAATAATTGGTTTATCGTCATTTCGCGAGAGTAAATATTCAAACAATATTATAATAGAATAAGTTTTCTTGTATTTAACTTATTTGAAAGCCATTTTAGGTAATAAACTAGTTAAATAATTACAATATAATTATAGCATAATATTTATGTTCCATCACTCGTATAATAGGCGTGTTGTGTCTCTCTTTTTTTACCCGACTGCGGCGGAGCCCAAAAGGTGGGTTATGTGTTTGACCTGTATGTAAGTATGTATGTATGTCCGTTTTCCTTAACGGATTTGGATAAATTATACCTACGTCTTTAGATTTGTCTTGGTAGCGCGAGTGTCACTGGCTACAAACAAAGTAACATACATAACATATTGTGAAGTTCCAATTTTTTTTACTTCAAATACCATCGAGAGGGTTATCAAAATAAAGGGTTTAAAAGGTGAATACAAAAATATATACAACTCATATGGTTAAAAGTACCTCGAAGTGACAAATCGTAAAAAGCACTTGGCTATTTGTGCACTTGAACCAAAAAAACTTAGATAACCGTCACGACCAAAACTCCTTGCAAGAGCTAAATCGTGTGCGAAATCTATCCCTATATGATTTGTAAACTAAAAAGCTGGAAATAAAAAAAGGAATCAAAAAAACTAAAAAACCCGACTGCGTTAAAAACTTAAGTTAAAAAAAAAGTTGGAAGCAGGCGGGACCTATTCCATTTTTATATTTTCTGACTCAAATGGGTCCCTGCACACACACCTGCTTCCAACTTTTATTTTATTTAAAATGGGCTTGTTTGTAGCTTTTCAGTTTTTTTTTTTTAACTTAAGTTTTTTAACGCAGTCGGGTTTTTTTGTTTTTTTAACTAAGTACTTTTTTATTTAACTAAAGTTATCCCCAATAGATCCGTAATGTCAGATATCGACGTAAGTATGTATATGCTGATTATTCCAGATTACATTACGTCACTCAGTTTTCGCATGTATCTACTAGCTACGTATTGAATGTAACCGCCACACGGAATGTCCGTCAGACAGATACAAGCGAACCAATATTGATCGGATGCCAATTTGGTAACAATTAAAACTCGACGCGTGTTCAATTGACACGCACGTCTGGATACATACGAGTACGTGTGTATACGAATATTCGGGCAAACAACCCGTACAAATTAACGTATACGACCGAGACCGTATATAACTTGTGTTGTTAAAGTCCGAAACACAACGCCACAAAAGGTGTTATTTTCACTTCGTCAAAGGATACCTAATGCCCGTTTGCACAGGCCCTAGGCATCGTCTAAATTGAAACTTGAAAAGTATGTGGTTTCCTAATCCTAATGCCCATTTTCACTTAAGTCAAGCTAGAAAGGAACTGCAAGAAGCTGCACTATCAGACATTCTATTCAGATGTAACCACTGCTTGCCCACATTTTGTCGCTGCGATGTGGTGTGGTTGTGGTACGTGTGAAAGGGCCTAAGTAACTGCTTAATGTTTACAGATTACATTTGTGTCACCTAGTGTTAGCGAAAGTGGACATAAATATTTCATGGACCGCATATCTCTGTGCGGTGCCTGGGTACATGATGTTAATCCAAACGCCCAGACACAAAATTAGTTTGCCTCTAGATAAATTCAAACTCAAAGCATTTATGTCAATTTCAATTAACCCATTTACAGGCACTTTTGAATTGTCAAAGGAGTCAGTGAGGCAGAAAGATGAAGCTAGTTGCCCATTCTATAGCTAAGTAGGTTCCTATGTACGATATCGGGCAAAATACTAGTTACATAATTAATGTTGAATTTATAATTATGAGGGACAAACATAAAAAAGTCGTGAAGAGTTTCAAAGTTTCCATTAGTGGCACAGAACTTCCTCAAATATATTTGGTAAACTTGTTCTACGTGCTTACACATCAGCTAATAGTATCTTTAAATCGGGACCATAGATATAGACCATAGAGATAGCTGTAGGCTTAGGGCGTTTGTCCACCGAAGATTTCACTGGGATGTCACCGGGATGTTACCGAGAAACGAAATTATTCTAACCGAATGTAATGTCCCGGCGACGGCGATCGCTTGGCCACCGCGACCGAAATCGGTGGTTCAGTATGTTATGATAGACCAAAAAAAAACCCAATGACGACAAAATGACTTACGTCGGCAGTATATGGACAAGATCAAACGTGTTTTGTAACTCGGCCCGTCACAAACTTGGGCTGAGTTCTAGCGGTCGCGTTGAACTCCTCGAAACTTTGGCAGCCGGGATGACGGCGCACGGGTGACGGACTAGTGGTGGACACGCGGCCGTAGTAAATGTATGTATCGCTACTTCGACGCCGTCATCCCATTCTCGGTGACATCCCGGGGACGACTGCGGTGGACAAATGCACTAAGGGCTTGTTCCACTTGGATAAATTTTGTCTTCTAAATGGCCCAGTTACTGAATTCAGACAAGTGTAACCGCATTCAGCTAGTTAGCTTTCTAATGAAAATCTAACTAGAAAGAAGAATCGCGATGCGTCGTTCTCTGTCGCACTTTAACCACAAACGTATTCAGTTACCTAGTCCAGTGTCGTGTGTACAGAAGCTTTATATCCTTTCCCTTCCTAAAAAGACGACTAGCTAAATTCAGGCGACTGTACAGCCAAATGGAATAGCCTCTTTATTTGCAGCAAGACATAGGTTTCTACCAAAAATATATATGCCTTATATTATGTATCCCGAATAAGAAGAAAGACGAGAATAATTTTGTACACCGCACTTAGAAGTTTGTAACTAATAGTAAGTTCAACGGTTGGCAGGTGGTAGTAGCGGCTGGTGAGTACACAACCGGGAGCGCGTGGCTTTCGGAGGAGAAACTTCTGGAACAAGCCCGCGACATGTGGAAGAGACTTAGCGACGAACAAAAAGGCGCATACGGTGAAGACTATTTTGAAAACGCCCTACGAAGCCTCGAGAAGTACACCAAAGGCGCTGTAAGTAGCAAAAACGTGACTACGCTTAATTTCTTCGTATTTATAACTTGTTTTTCGTATGGCGACCTCGACGCTTGTATATTACATTCTCAAACTATAGGTAGATGGTGTTACCTGCCTATGCCACCTCCTTTCTTTATTCCACTTTACGACCCACAAAATATTGTTACGGTTCCACATTTTCACCTCTATGGTTCGTTGTAGGTACGACCGCAAAAGGTCGTGTAAGAGTTTACAAGCTGCGGACCCATAATTTGAATATCAAGGCTGCTAAAATAGGTTACATGTTTTTAAATCAAAAACGAATTTATTGTTGACATTTTCATAAAGTTAGGATAAGAATAATTGGCTTGAAAATTGAGGCACAGCTAAACTTCGTGATAATATTCAAGTTGATATTTTCATGTTAAGATTCTTCATAATTTTGACTAGTAAAAGATTTTTA
The DNA here is from genome assembly GCA_963853775.1 of Xanthia togata. Taxonomy (NCBI): domain Eukaryota; kingdom Metazoa; phylum Arthropoda; class Insecta; order Lepidoptera; family Noctuidae; genus Xanthia; species Xanthia togata. Next base: position 14,878,245 of record OY970803.1, read on the forward strand.
CTATTCTTACATGTACGAGTATACAAGAATGATAAGTAAAAAATAAATAATGTTTTGAATCACTTCGCTTGTTTTGGGAACGCCTGTGTAACCCTTCTCCTTCTACGAATAATAAAATAGAAATATTTAAGCCGAACCGAGGCTTTGGGTTTATACTGTACTTGAGGTAGGTATGTACCTACTCTTGAACGTCGGTGTCTTATTTGGATTCCGTACAGCCGTACCTACATCCGATTCCACACACGTCCATTTTTCGGAAAACTATTCATTACAGAAGCTACGTTCCTGAAACATTATTTACTTAAAAAGGTCAAGAAAAGAGAATTTGGATTCTAGACCTTCTCCTGAAAACAGAAATATGTATTTCCTGTAGTCCAGACTCTAGTTTCCGTGCTTGTATATGGTTCTGAATGGAACTTTCAGTTTACATGTACGACGTAGGTACCTTTGATAATATTTTCCCACTTAACGTTGATAGATTAATTAATTTTATTAAGAACTATTAATTGTATTAATTTGCTATGGAGAATCTATAGTTAGCAGGTGGTGTGGGTCGTGTAACTACTATGCACGAATAATCATCGATTCTGTAATTACGTAGGTTCATGTTAACAATATCAAAAGCTGAGAAATCAATACTTAGCCAAAATAGCTTTCATAAACAGACTCCTTCGTAGAATCAATTGCCATCTCCTTCTCACAGCATAATTATCTCTCCATCGTACCTATAACCTAATGTTAGCCTTCACAAAGTCACCTACGAAAATTATTCTAATTATTCTGTCTGCATTTCAAAATATTTATAGACAAAGTAGGACGTTCTCTCTAAAGATCAACTTTATCACGATCAGTGCCTAGTCGCATATGGGATGCCTGGAGCCCTCGTGGAGGGCTCATTTTAAATGTAGGCTTTTCTTAGCGAATACAGCATTACCTATAAACCGTGAAAATAAAATCTGATGCATATTTTAACAAGATTTATTAGTATATGCGTTGGTTTTAAAATCCAAGCATTCTAATTTAAAAAACAAAATTGTTCACGTTTACAAAATATTCACAAAAAATTTAAAAGTTCGGTAACTACGTATAGCGACAACTCCCTGAAAACACTATTTTACTTCTTTTATAACACGGTTTTAAACCTAGTGCCGTTGACCGTCCGCGATACTCAACTTTAGCGCAAACGTTATGCCGGTGACCCTCCCGGAGGGTTCACTTCCAATATCTTTGAAAAGTGGGTGGAGTCGAAAGTGTTAATTGAAAAGTAACGAAAGGAAAAGTGATTTATATACGTAGGTATTTATGTAAATCACTTTCTCTTGTAAATATACTTCCAGTGATGTGAGAATTACATAGTGAGCCTACTTTATAATTCTCACATCAGTGATTTTATCTCCTTTTAATGTTTACGCTTCATTAGCAGTTCGATCACATCAGAGGCAGCACGAGTAAGTATATGATAACTAATGAGTTGTGTTCCTTACGCAGGACGCCGACCTGACCGCCGTGACACGTGCGCTGAGTGATGGAGTGACACGCACCTTCCCCCTCGCCCGCTACACCCCCGTCTCCCCCCGGGAGAAACTCAAGTCCTTACTGGCTGAGCACATGCCGCGCTCCCTCTACGAAGGCCTCTACAACGATTAAACGGGAAGCCTGCTCAACGTCTACCAACTAATGAGTTCCTCGGTTTATGTTTCACTGATCCTGTAAACAGCACAACTTTTATATATACAACAACAATTTTTAATTTACCCAGTAGGTATAAAGGTCAAATGTGAAAAACAAAATACGAGTATAACCGACGACGGTGCTGTTTATCGGACCTACTATGAAAATACGAATTCACTTTCATCTCGAACTTTGCACAACGGTATAAAAATAATAGTTTCTATTCAGGGCGGGGTGCGTCCTTATTATTATTCATTGTACAAATCTTACTTAAAAGTACGATATTGATGCTATCATCAAACGATTGATATCACGCTCTAAAGGATCAACAAACTGCACTAAATATATGCGTGTGTTTGAGAAGCTGGCATAGTTGCTATCTCAGTGCAATAAACAATTAGCGTCTACACATAATACGTGGGTGACGTAGTCGGCGTGTGCCAAATGATACTCAAGCAGAGCACTCGAGTGACATAAGCGTACGTTGAATGCGGTTTACTGATTCTGGCTCCAGCCCACTTGAACACGTTTTTTATACATCATCTACTCACAAAAAAAAATTCGCGCTGCCTGAGGACACTAATAAATAAAAAAAATCACAAGCCTTTGTCTGTTATCTAAATTTCAGCCAATGTGACTGTTGGTGACATTTCGTTAATTAACAAAAGAGTCACTCGACCGTTCCATTATAATCCCCGTTTTCATCTTTTGACTAAATTAGATACCACTTCAAAAGTATCTAGATCCAGTTCAAGGGTAACAGTTGCTAGTAAAATTAAATTGCTCGAGCTTATGCTGATGTTCGTTTCATATCACCATTGGAAATGTACCTATAAGTTGTAAAATAATAGTTTACAAGAATGTCGTTGTATTTTAAAACTTTATAAGTAAATAGTGAGTACCTACCGTATATATGTTAGTACTTATGTCAGCTTGACCCGATTATTTGTTGGCACTCGATCAATTCTGTCAGTCGCGTATGTCGCTGATCCATTTTCGCATTTAATGTGTGGTTTTCTATCACTCAGGCTAAGGTAATTATCGAATAGTCAAATTGGTCATAATATGCGTTATATAAACCATTTACACGAAGGCAGTGGTAGTAGGATCATAAAATATTCATTATTTTGAACTTGCAGCTTGTGCAAGTCTCTTGCGACTCGCAAAACTTTTCTCTGCGATACGCTAAGTGTTTACAGGAAGCCCAAAAAATTTAGTGTAACCACTAAGTAAGTTAGATAATAAAAGTGGCCGGTACCCGGTTTATTCAACACTGTAAACGAAGATCTCCTAAAATGAAAATCGACTGCCTTAAACATTGGTTTAAATAACGCACAATTTTAATCTATACTAATAATAATGTACATTAATAGTTGTATTGTGTATATTCACAGTTGTAGATAAAATGTAAAGGATTACTCGTAGTGTACAGTATTTTGAATAAATGTTCCCGTGTGTTATATCATCGTCATTAGCTCACGTCATCAATAAACCGATCAACGAGAGGCCTTCCTCTCGTTGGCACCACATGATAGAGATTCCATTATATCATTTATGTTTGCAAATACTTGCTTTACGTGTGTGTATTCGTATTATGTTAAAAATGCAGCCGGTACGTGGAGTGCCATGAATACATTATCGCCACCTGCTTGCTGCATTTTTGAAGTGCATTTAAGTGCGGCCATACAGACATAATTCGTTACTATCTAGATTAATTTTAGTTCTATCGCGTGTGAGATAATTTTATATAATGTGCCTTTTTAATAAATAAAAAAATAAAATGTTGTTTTTTTTGCCATTCCTCTATAGATGAAAATAGTGTGAATAACTACATAAGTCCTCTTGTTCAAGCTTATTTTTTTTTTTTCAAAGTCAAAGTTAAATCATTTATTTCAAATAGGCCCTTGTATAGTCAGATAGAATTAGCTTTTTGGCCCATGAAATTCCTATTAGACCGGTTTTTATTTTAGCGAAGATTCAAGTGTCAGGAATTGATTCCCATAAAAATTTTAGGTGAATATAGGTAAACCGTCGACTTTTGCAAAAAGGGATCTTTTTTAAATCGACTGCGAGGGTATTTAAATTTTTGAAAAATTTAATAATTTTGGTTCCTGTGCATTGCGCGCAAAAAGTACCTGAACTTCATTAATTATTTAAATCACTTTATTCTTTATCAAAAAAAAATTAAAATTGTAGATCAACTCCACCTTAATGCACAGGAACCAGGACGGTTTGCAAAAATCTTGCAACATTTTGATCTAACTGTAGTTAGAAGGTTACAAAACTGACATCATATCAAAATTTCAGCTGTCTATCACTTCCGGAACGTGAGTTATTAAATTTACAAGATTTGCAAAAAAACGTGTTTTTTTGCAAATTGCGGTCGAACCTCTGGACCGATTTTGCTCTACAGGGGCTCATTCTCTTTGTTTTTTTATTGCGCACAATTTTTCACTATTTTTTTTTTGTCCGAGCTGTTGTTTATGCCCTAGATGCGAAAAACAGAGGAATGTCTAAAGCAGAGGTCCCCAAACTTTTCATGTTGTCGACCACTTGGCATGTTTTTCGTTTTTGGGTAGACCCCCTTTTTGTTTAATTTTTTTTTTGAGACGGAAATCATCTAATGACTTCTCCCGCTCTGGGTGGAGCGGGAGGCGTGTCAAACTCTTACTGACTAAAACCCACCCGTGTTCCTTCAGTTGCCTGTGCATTGCCAGGGGCCACGGTATCCCTTTCGGACTTTCCCGCAACCCCGGCAGGCATCGGTCCCATCGGACCCCTTCACCCGCTGACATCTCTTTGAGGCGCGCGTGGAACACAACGCGCCGTCGATCCGGGCCTGGTCCTTACCTGACGGCGAGCTACCCATCCATTGCTCACCGTCCGCAAGCCCACGCCTACGGTGGTCGGGAATCGGCCTGCGATTCCCGGCCAGGGTGGCCCAGGGCGTCTCCTCCTGCGGCGTCTAGGGGCGTGAGGGCGCGATTTTGCCTCTCCCTCACGCGTTCCGCCTCCTCCTTCACAAGCATTACTACTTCGCAGAAGGAGGTGATGGCCTCCCATGCCCTCTCGCTCCGTACCATGGCCTGGACCAGGGCTGGACGCGAGAGATCCCCGCTACCGATCGCCTCCACGAGGACACGGTGGTGCTCTGTCCAAGCCGGGCAGACCTCCACCGTATGCTCCACCGTGTCCTCCGGGCGATCCACGCAGTGATGACACCTAGTGAGGACGCCGTGGCGCCTCTCTAGCCACTCCTCAAAGAAGGGACTTATCGCCGCAATAGTGGCGTGCCCAGCACTGGGTTGCGACAATCGAACTCTCCATGACGCCATGAGATTCCGCTGTGCCGCGATTTCTCGCGGCATCGGAGTTGAGCCCCAGCGTTTCGCTTCCTCGCGCCACTCCCAATTATGCGCGAGGACTTTTGCCTCCAGATTCCATGGCGGCAATCCAGCAAAATGGCTCGCCGCCTCACCGGAGACCGTGCGGTATCCCCGGACTAGCCGGGTGGCCATGACCCTCTGGGACGCATTCAACTGGTGTCTGGCCGCCGCCTCAATGAACGCGCCCACACCGGTGCCCGTAAAGAGCCATGGACCGCACGACCCCGGCGTCCACCGTGGAGCGCGTTTTTAATTAGTGTAAAATCTGTTCTTTACCTTAGAATCTATGTAAAAAGTGTCACACTCGGTGTTTGTGCCGTGTTTTTGTTGAGATCACACATAATAATCGTTAATTCGATAAGTCATCTACCGGCTGTCAACGTTTGGATTGCGAAATTGAATTCATCGAACCCGGGGAGTATTTTATTTTATACTTGTAATTATATTATATTTACACACTTTACAACACCTGTAAACACTGCTCAGAGCTATGAGCTACGTCCAGTACGTCCGTCCTTTTGCTTGACAAATAGTGGAAGCAAAATCGACGATGAAAACACTTGCCCTAGAAATAAAACATACAATACAAACTTTACTTTACACATATTTAACCCATTACCATTGTTTAAAACCAATCTTTTTGTCGAATGGATGAAACTTTGTTACCTCTAATCTGCCCCTATTTTTCTTAATAAAAAATAGCTAGATAATAATTAATTAAGTACTTAATTTAAATTCTAATAAAATAATCGTACAAACAATAAAAATTGTGGTAAGTCTCTGAATAAATAAAATAACTTCTTAGTCTTTCTACCTCCATATTTTCGTAATCTATTCTAGAACTACATTTTTTTTTTGTATGCTTGTTAACTATCATATACTCAGCTGTTTGTATCACATTCCAGGTGCCATTTGGAGAAATTTGTGAATATGATGACCCGTGGAGCCACAATTCGTGACATCAGTGACGATTTGCTAAAGAAATACAAATCTAAAGTAAATTTAGTTGTAGCCGGCGATTTAAATATAAATACGTTAAAAAAGGCAACATTACAAAAGAGTTGCAAGATTTGTGCAGCAATTATGATATGAAAATCGACATAAATGTTCCTACACGTAAACTGTCTTGTATCGACCATATCTTGAGCAACATTGCTAATGCAACTTCAACTGTACTACCTCTACACCTGTCAGATCATGACACGGCACAAATGTTAAGCTTTCCCACTAAACTTAAAGTACAAAAAGCACCAATATACTACATTTATAAAAGAGATTACAACTTAGATAATGTACGGAAATTCAAAGAATGCTTGGGAAACCTTTCTTGGTATGATATTTATCAAAATACTGATGCAAATTCCGCATTCAGTAACTTTCATGAACTGATTAGCCTATTCTACAATCTCTGTTTTCCCAAAGTAAGAGTTAAAGTCAAAGTCAAAGTCAAATCATTTATTTCATTTAGGCACAAAAAAGGCACTTATGAACGTCAACATTTACAAAAAAAAAGATATAATAATTGATTCTAGTCGCCCATTCCAAAAGGTCGTTTTCGTATGGAGAAGAATGGGCAAGAAACTCCACCGTTACTCTTTTAAATTATTTTCACAATATTCTGTATACATTAATTATATAATTATATGTGAAGACGATGCAGTTAGAGTGAACAGTAATAATAAAAATACGCAAAAATGGATAAGCCGAGGTCTCAGACAGAGTTGCAAAACTAAACGGAGACTACGTTACCAGTATTATAAAACTAAAAATTCTATTAATAAAACTACATATAAAAATTACTCCAATCTACTAAAGAAATGTATTTATGGATCAAAAAAGAACGCAAACATAAAATATATTAACACAAAGGATAATAAATGCAAAGCCACTTGGACTGTTATTAAAAATGAAGTAAATAATACTACCCCCAAAAACAACATAGAAATCATAAAGTCAAATGATGCCGTAATTACTGACCCTGTAGAAGTGGCTTCACTATTCAACGACCACTATGTAAATTTAACGCATAACACACCAACTCAACAAAGTGCTGGCCAAAGCTTTAGGAAAAATATAGGTGTCAACTCTATGTTTCTCAAACCTATGCGGGAAAGTGAGGTTCGACAGGAAATAATGTCTTTGTGCAACACCAGAGCAGAGGGCTATGATGAAATTAGCACAAAAATCGTAAAAGCATGCTGTAGTGAACTGACTGGTATTTTGCCTTACCTAATCAATATGTCTTTTTCAGATGGGATTTTTCCCGATAAAATTCAAAATTCAATAGTTATTGGTGCAACAAGAGAGCAAAGTCGTTTTTTGCTGCGAGTGTTGATTTTGAATCCCGAGTAAGCGAAGGATTCTATAATTGAATCACGAGCGTAGCGAGTGATTCTAGGTTAGAATCCTGAGCGCTGCGAGGGATTCAAAGACACGAGATGCAAATAACTTTGCTCTCGTGTAACACATACAAGTTTTCACCTCAGCAGCGAGAACATACAACATGTAAAAAAAAACCCTGTCCGATCAGTGAGGGTGTTGTTAGGTATCGTACTGTTAGCATATTTATGTGGAAATTTCCAGGAAAAAAGAAAAAATAATGCCTCCTTTTTTTTCAATGGTGAATTTGACCGAATTTTACATTTGGTGCGGGTGGCGGCCGTCGTTTAGCGGGTGTCTAAAAGTTACATTTTTTTATGGATTTGTGGTAATTTTTGAACTAAAAATGTGAATTTTAAATACCAATAACTTTTTTACTATCAATAATAATATAAAAAATACTGTTTTGTAATGTTACTGCAGTACCATATGCCGATTTTCCCCAGATTTTCGGATCGGACAAGGTTTTTTTTTACATAAGCTTCATCACCTCGTATTTTGCAGCCACCTTCTTGGATTTATATTTTGACCTCACTATCGACTTTAGCACCTTCGAAAACTATGAAAACGTCACCCATGACGAAAAATGTGAAAATTTTCGCAGCCGCCATGTTGGATTTTTATTTTGACTTCACTATCGGCTTAAGCAACCTTGAAAACCATAGAAACGATACCCATGAAGAAAAATTTGAAAATTTTCGCAGCGGCCATCTTGGATTTACATTTTGACTTCACTATCGGCTTTAGCAACCTTGAAAACCATAGAAACGATACCCATGAAGAAAAATTTGAAAATTTTCGCAGCCGCCATCTTGGATTTACATTTTGACCTCACGGTCAGCTTTGGCACCCTTGAAAACTATGAAAACGACACCCATTATGAAAAATGTGAAAATTTTAGCAACCGCCATCTTGGATTTTCATTTCGACCAAATTCACACTTACTATCTCTCTCTTTCTCTTTGAATTAGAAGAAGACAGTCGCAAGCGCCTTTTCGCGTGACGATATCTGCCACTGCACTCTCACCGCAAGCCGCTTAAGAACTTCGTTCCAAAAATTTAATAAAACAGAATTTAAATAAAACCTTATCAGATGATTTGCAATTTTAATGTTTTAAGTATATCCGAACGTTTTATTGTTTGTTTCTTTTTTGGGCCTAGTAGGTAGTTACGGAATTTTGAAATCGAACTTCGAATCGATTTGTTTCTATCTCTCGCTTTTTTCGTATCGAAGTGAAAGTGACAAAACTAATTGAAGTTCAAATCTTTGGAATTTTGTGAGTAGACCCAAAACTGCTCTCGGCATTTAAAAAAAAAAAAAAAAAAGTTACTTTGTCTCACGCTCGCAGCAAAATCGTATTTTGCTCACTGTTTTTTGACAGCAAAACCTGCTTGTTTGAGGTGCTGAGGTGAAAGTCATTTATTCAAACTAGGCTGAGAATCAGCACTTTTCGAATGTCAAAATTACATAAGACAGTCCCCCAAAACGCCCACCCTTCACCACTTCCTAGTGCTTTTGCTGGGAAGAAGAAGTGGCGCAACAAACTCCCCAGCAGCACAGCTGTCTGTTCAGTTAGAAAAAAAAAAAAATGATTCTATACAACATTATGAAAGACAATTTACAATATCCAAAAAATAATTTAAATTAAATAGCTTTAATTAATAGCCATATGACAGCTAGCACACGCCAATATACCAACCAAAAGCATCGAGAACTATACTCAAGCAGAAATAAAAATAACTAAAAGTAAACAATGTCTAAAAAAAAAGAAAAAGCCTCCAGGCATAAAGGGCGTGCCCGCTTACATATACCTGTAACTAGAAGTTACAATTGATAAACTAGGACCATCGAGGTAAAATAAATAATTGTCGAGGTCGCTAGCTAACCACATATTGCAATACAACTCATAAAAAAAAACATTGTAATGAGTAGATTATGTCAGCACTAAAAAAAAGTTAAAGTTAGTAGATAAATTAAAGTTATCAATAATAAAGCCGTTATTCAAAAAGGGAGATAAAAGTGATATCAATAATCATCGACCTATAACTTTAATACCTATCATGTCCAAAATTTACGAAAAATGTATGTTTAAAAGACTTCTTAATTTCTGCAACAAGTTCCAAATAATAAGTGATGACCAGTTTGGGTTTCAAAAAAACAAATCCACATCTTTAGCCATTTTCTGTCTTATGAAGGATATACTTTAGAATATTAATAATAATCACCTGACTACTGGTATTTTCTTTGATTTATCGAAAGCCTTCGATCTGGTGTCACACGACATATTGCTAGATAAGTTAGAGAATATCGGTATAAGGGGACCCGCACTTCAGTGGATATCGTCATATTTATGTAATAGACAACAACGTGTCATTATTAATAAAATTACCAAAAATAAAAATATGAAGTCCTACTCATCGGAATATAAAGTAAATAAACATGGTGTTCCACAAGGAAGCGTGCTAGGCCCAATATTATTTATTTTATACATAAAATAATCAAGCATAAATGCGTGTTATTTGCTGATGATATATCAGCAAATAATACGCATACGTGTTATTTGCTGATGATATATCAGCAAATAATACGCATACACGAAAAGAAAAGTACCGTCATAGATCATGAGTTTGATATCAATAATACAATAAACATATTATTACATTGGCTTGACATGAATCATTTAAAAATAAATTTAGATAAATCCGTTTACATAGAATTTAATAAACAATCAAATAATAATAAATATAACATCAAAATGAATATAACTAAAATCAATGAAACACATACCAGGTTTTTAGGCGTTATAATAGATAAACATATTAATTGGAAAGAACACGTAGATAATGTTAGCACTAGAATTAATAAATTTGTATATGCACTGAAACTGCTTTTTATTAATACTAAACACGTATGAATTAATAGATTGGGCAGGAGCCACTTCAAGGCAGCCCCGGCCCGGTCCAGTCTGGGAGCCAAATTTCGGAATTGCTCCACGAAGTTCCACTGACTGTCGAGGACGAGTCGTAGGTACTTCATCGTCGACTCGATGCCGATGTGAACCCCTCCTAACGTTATTTGGGAACCCGACGGTGGTGCGTTCCGAGGACCATGAAAACACATGGCCACGGACTTGTGCAGGGCCACCTAGAGTCCAACTCCCGGAGGTCGGCGCGCAGCACCCAGTCGTATCCGATGTACAGATGCGGCCCCAGGACCGATCCCTGTGGGACACCGCACGACATCTCTCGCTTCTCCCTGGTGACCGGGGTAGATGTCGGCCCTGTCCGTCAAATAGGCCTCGACCACACGACAGAGGTAGGTCGGCATCCGGCGATACCGGAGTGCCTCCCTGGTGCAACTCCAGAACAGGGTATTGAAGGCGTTGGCGATGTCTAGAGACACCGCCAAGACGACCCCACCCCGGGCCACCGCATTCCCCGTCGTGAGGGCTTGCACGCGCATGATGGCGTCCACCGTGGAGCGCGTTTTTAATTAGTATACAATCTGTTCTTTACCTTAGAATCTATGTAAAAAGTGTCACACTCGGTGTTTGTGCCATGTTTTTGTTGAGATCACACATAATAATCGATCATTCGATAAGTCATCTACCGACTGTCAACGTTTGGATTGCGAATTTTAATTCATCGAACCCGGGGAGTATTTTATTTTATACTACTCTATATTGTAGTTAAATTATATTTACACACTTTACAATACCTGTAAACACTGCTCAGAGCTATGAGCTACGTCCAGTACGTCTGTTCTTTTGCTTGACAAATAGTGGAAGCAAAATCGACGATGAAAACACTTGCCCCAGAAATATAACATACAATACAAACTTTACTAATCTTTTTGTCGAATGGATGAAACTTTGTTATCTCTAATCTTAGTATGCTCCTATTTTTCTTACTAAAAATAGCTAGATAATAATTAATTAAGTACTTCATTTAAATGCTAATAAAATAATTCGTACAAACAATAAAAATTGTGGTAAGTCTCTGAATAAATAAAACAACTTCTTACTCTTTCTACCTCCATATTTTCATAATCTATTCTAGAACTACATTTTTGTTTTTTTTACTTTTCTTGTTAACTATCATATCTTCTCAAGTTATCTCATTTAGATTCTCATATACTCAGCTGTTTCTATCACATTCCAGGTGCCATTTGGAGAAAGGAGAATGCCAAGTTGTCCTTCAAGACTCGGCCAGAACCGACAAAGATGAACTATATATCATTAAAAAGGAAAATAATTATAGAATTTGATAGTATATTTAGTTTTCTATAAGAAGTACACCAAAAAAGTTATAGTTCTTTAAAGTTGTCCACTTAATACTTCTAATTTTAACGATAACAACAAATAAACTATTAAATTATTAATTAAATAATGATTTTTGGCTCCTCCTCCTCCTTCTTCCTTCCTCGCATAATATATTTTTTCATAGTAAATACACATAATTATCTATAACATACTTACATTATTTTAGAATGTAGGTATGGAAAAAAAACACATGGATACTTTTTAACAATTTATTATTCATCAGAATCTCTTCAGTCTCAGTTTCTAACGAGTATCGTCGCATTCGAAAGGCATTTACTCTACAATTAATGCAGCGAATCATGGTTAGTAGACTAAAGGTCCGTCCTTGTGAGAAAAGCCAGGTCAACAAGTAGGCAGGTTCAGATGTTCGGTTGGGCGAGCTGGGTTAGCGAGTAATACAGGTTCAGGTTCAGTTTCAACAGCCAAGGTAGTCGTAAGTGGTAGAAATATCGGAGTCCAGAAACAGCAATATACAACACAAAACTCAAAAACACGTAATCACTTCGACGCTCGCGATAAAACGCGCAGGAGAAGCAGTAAAACATTTTGACAATCATCAATGACAACTACAAAAACAAGATCAAGTGTTGCCAGCACTATAATAATTAATATTCGAAATTGTATCGAAAATCGAAAATATAAAAATTAAAAAAAATAATTAAATTGTTATAAAATATATTCAAAAATATAACTAAATACTATTTATTTTAAGAATTACGAGTTACGACTTATTTATGTAATAAATTCACCTACCTAGTTTCATAATGATATTAATGCAATCGATTTGCAAGCGCAATTTCGTATCGATATTATTTTATTTTGGTATTGGCAACATTTCTAATTGAAATTACAGATAGGAAACGTGCTGAAAAATTGAATAACTATTTAAAATGACTGTTAAACGGTGTACTTCTACAGATTTTATTTATACTCTATAATTCTTACTGTTTTATATTATAAATTATCATAAATATTAAAAGTCTGTCGGACGCTACATGATTCGAGCCGATTCTTGTCATTGTCCTTTGTGAATATGATGAACTGCGGAGCCACAATTCGTGACATCAGTGACAAACTGAATGTTGCACTGAAGGAGCTAGAGGCATCAAAAATACTTTCCAACCAGCTGCTGCAGGAAAGAGAGGACAGCGAGATTGAAGTCTAGAGGGTAAATAACAGAAATACTCAACTCAAGAGCCAGCTTGTAGAACTCCCCACCCAGCACATGGATATACTTGACCAGCATCACCATCTCCGTCAACTAGTGTCAGACTTCCAACAGTGCAGTGACACTCATGACCAGGCACTGAAACGCATATCAGGTCTTGAAGCAGAATTGTGCAAGGCACACAACAAAATTTCCATCATCGATTCTTTGAAAGCCAGCTAACAGGTAGCCAACACTAATAAACTTTTCAACGAGTTGGTTGGTACTCGTAGTGTATCCGGACTGGAGTGTGAAAAGTCTACCATTACCATAGATCTGACTGGAGAAGATACCTTAACTAAATATCCCATCCTAACTAGTCATACCTAATACAAGGGGTACCTACAAGGGGTCGTTCAACTACTGATGCCGGTGTTGAACTTTTGGGACATATTTATAATGCATGGGAAGATAAATGCGATGCCTTGGGCATCTTTTGTGATTTGTCCAAGGCATTTGATTGCGTTGTTCATGAAACGCTAATCAGGAAGCTCCGCCACTATGGGATCCGAAACAGTGCTCTGGATCTTCTAACTTCATACTTGAGTAATAGGATTCAGAGCGTTGACGTTAATGGAAAAAGATCTCCCGGATCTATAGTAACAATGGGAGTCCCACAGGGCTCAATTCTTGGTCCTTTCTTGTTTCTTATTTATATTAATGACTTGCCTTACCTCGTAAAGGATAACCATGATATAGTGTTGTTTGCGGATGACACTTCACTTTTGTTTAAACTTAAACGTCAGCAGCTGGTTACTGACGATATAAATAGCGCGATCGCGAAAGTAGTTCACTGGTTCAATGTTAACAATTTACTTCTCAATGAAAAAAAAACTAAATGCATTAAATTTACACTGCCTCACGTTAGGCAGGTGAAAACTAATGTGTTGATAAAGGGCGAAGAATTGAATCCTGAAGATAGCACAGTATTCTTGGGCTTAACTTTGGATGCTAAGCTTCAGTGGGGCCCACATATAGATAAATTGTCAAAGAAGCTAAGCTCCGCAGCGTATGCAGTTAGAAAAATTCGTAATTTAACAGACATAGAGACAGCCCGTTTAGTGTACTTTAGCTATTTTCATAGTGTAATGTCGTATGGTATTCTATTGTGGGGAAATGCCGCCGACATTCAGACTATCTTTGTTTTGCAGAAAAGAGCTGTTCGATCAATTTATAAATTAAGTCCGAGACACTCTCTCAGAGAGAAATTTAAGGAGATTAATGTAATGACTGTGCCTTCTCAGTATATTTTTGAAAATCTCTTGTATGTCCATAAAAATTTATACTTGTTTAAAAAATACAGTGATATCCATAACATAAATACTAGGAACAAACACAAATTTGTTGTACCTACAACAAGGCTCAAGAAAATAGGTGGCTCGTTCAGATGTCAATGTATACGCTTTTATAATAAACTTCCAAGCCGCGTACAAGACCTAAGCCTTAATAAATTCAAATCATTCATTAAACGTAAGTTGTGCCAGAAAGCGTTTTATACCGTTAAAGATTTCATTGAGGACAAAAAGGCTTGGGATTGAGCTGCTCCAATTTATTATATATATATTTTTTTTTTTTTTTTTTTTTTCATTTTGAATTTTGTTTGTTTTTCTGCTAACTTTAAATTATATACAAAATGACATGAATATTTACTTTGTGAAGTATAATATTATTATTATGATGTGAGGACTATGTGGGTCATATATTTAGCTATATTTTACTTTTTGTTATGTTAATCTGGCAGTTTGAGTACTTTATGCGGCCTACCCAAATGTCCTTTCTTTGGTATTGTTCGTCGATTCGTTGAGCTCTTTTTAAGTTCTGAGTTGAGCTACACGATTGCTGACAAATGCGTGCACTGACTGGCCAGGTCCACTCAAATCTGTATGGTTCTTTCCTCAAAAGACCATTTCAGACACAAATCTACATGGTCCTCAAATTGAAATGCTCTGACCAAGATTATTTCCGGGTTATTATATACACATTGACATTAATGAATGTTATATATTCATTGACATGAATATTTACTTTAAAGTATTATATTATTTTAATTATTGTGAATGTGAAGACTATGCAGATATTCCCTTTTGTTTTGTTTTAATTTTTTATTTTTTTTGTTGTCAATTAGTTTTTATCATGGTCTGGCAGTTTGAGTAATTTATGTGGCCTACCCAAACGTCCTTTCTTTGGTATTGTTCGTCGAATCGTTGAGCTCCTTAAATTCTGAGTTGAGCTGCACGATAACTGACAAATGCGTGCACTGACTGGACAGGTCTTCTCAATCTGAATGGTTATTTCCTCAAAAGACCATTTCAGACATCAATCTACATCGTCTTCACATGATCTGACCAAGATTATGTCTGGACTTTAAAAGAGACTGTGACCTCTGAGTTTGTTTCGGCCTTTCTTCTCAGAGTAGTCAGATAGGAAACGCCGACCTCATCTAGTTTTTAAAATATGATTGACGTGTAAAAGTGTTTGTACAAACCTACTTGCAGAAATAAATCATTTATCATTTATCATTTAATAAAATTAAAAAATATATTAAAATCACTGAAAATATTAAAAAATACAAAAACTCTCGAAAACACAACATAATGTTTATAAGTGTAACATTAATCTTAGAAAAGAGCGTATCAACTTACAAACCCAATTAAATTTATGAAATGATAAGTTGGAAACTAGCAGACATTTGTATGATGTTGACATACAGAACCTTCAGAAGGAATTACTGAGCAGGGAAAATTCACTAAAGGAAATCTTTTGTAAGTATGAGCATCGCCAAAAAATGTTAAGACGGGCGCTTGCAAGGGGCCTGCCTGTGAGTTGGTGGACTTGGTTAAGGGCAATGCAGAGAGGTGTGAGACACTATCACACAATCTCACCTGTAGTTGTGCTCCCACTCCGCCACCTCTCATGTCACAGCATGTTGTGCCTACAGCTTTACCCATTTTTACTCATACTTTAGAAACTGTAAACCCAACTCAAAGTAATGTCTTGGTCTATTTAGATAGTATAGGAGCAGGTGTTGGATCATTGTTAAATAATCGCTCTAAACATACTATAGGTAACTGATGTTACCATAACCTGCACTTTAATGAGCTTTTTCATAAAATAAAACATACACCAATGAATGATCAGACTACTGTAGTTCTTTTAATTGGAAACAGTCTGAGCATCACTAAAAGGGACATAGTTAATGGTATTGACACCCACCCTACTTAAATTAAAATTAGGTAAATTATATTATGTGCATTGCCATATTCTGATATGTGCAAAGTGCAAAGTGTGATATGAGCAAGATAACAATTACATTTTTAGCTTAAATAACACATTTAGCTCACCGTAACAGCTCGCATCCCTGTGAAGTCAGGACGGATGGCGCCTGCCCTAACCTGCTTGGCAGAGCACCCCCAGTCCTAACGACAGCGGTCACCACCTGTCCCTCCGTCACTGAGTCGTCCAGGCCCAGAATACGCATGTCAACGTATTTGGTGGCCCTGGAGACTCGGGCCTCGTCCGCATTTAGGGACACCCTAAGCCTTTCGGCCAGAGCGTCAGCGGCCGGGCAGCTGCCTGGCCGCACCGAGGACCTCCAGCATCCGGGCCCCAGTCGCAGTGACCCTCACCCGGATGTCATCAGCGGCGCTGATCTCTTTGAGGTCCACCGCCGCCCCCACCTTGGCGAGCACGTCGTGGTAGGACACGCCCATCTTCTCCGCCTCTGCCTGTAGTGTTATCACTACAGCAGTGGACTTCGGGACGCGGAGCCTAGCCGCGATGCTTCGCTCCTTGCGACGCTGCCGCCTCGCCTTTCTTTTGGTCGCCCTTATTCCTTACCTGCCTTCCTCTTCTCCCCGGCTACTTGCCATTCAGCTGGAGTAGATTTAGGAGGAGGTGGGGGCGGCCATTTCGCCGCTAGAGCCGGGGCCTTCGCCGCCAGGGCTGGGGTCCTCGCCGCCCTTGGGCTGCCCCGACGAACCTGGTTTGGCCGCGGCAGCTGCGGTGGTGGCATATGATGCCGCCTTCCGCTGGCCAGAGGCCGGCAAGCTCGCCGCTAGAGGGGGCGCAGGACGATGGCTTCAAGCGCGGAAAAACAAGAACACAGAGACCTCGCCAGGGTCCTCCGAAGGCACGGGCCGTCCCTGCCCATGCTGCTCCCTTCCCTGCGGCACTTCACGGGGGCCGGCTCCTCGGAGCCCGGCCAAGTCCGCTCGGAGCTTTGTCGGGCGGTGCGGGCTTTGTCTTTAGAGGACTGGGTCCTCTTCAAGGTCAAACCCTTGATCGTGGCAGCCACGGCCTCCGCAAACCTGGCCACTCGCTCCGAATTGGAGCTGCCGGCGGCATCTGGCTCATCGCCTGCCGACTCTGCAAGGGCCACCATGGTGGTGGAAAGAAGGAGGAACCTGTCCGGATGGGCGTGTCCTCCTCCATAGAGGGCCTCTCCAGCTCGGCTGGGCTGGCCCGGCTCGACTCACCAGCCTCCTTGATGGTGAGCCCTCTACCTACACCATTTCCCCGGGCCGCACCCCGCCGACTGGAGTGGATCTTCTTCCTCTGGCCTTGGCCCGAGACCCACTGATCGGCGGATGACCCCTGGCAATCCCCCGGTCCGGAGCGAACTTTCGGTTCCTCACGGTAGCTCCCACCACTTCGCGCTCCGAGCTCTGACCCGAGCTCGCCAGACGCAGCGACGGACTCCGACCCCGCATCACTCCTCTCCTTTTTTGTTTGTTTTAAATCTTTCATAGCTGTTCCCACGAGTAATATACTTTGTATCGTCTCAAAAAATTGGTGCGCACTAGCGACTAATTATCTAATAGCTACCCATTAGTCAAGCTTACAACCTCCCTCACGGTGCGCCGCCGCGCCGCTTGGAGGTGTGGGGTGATTTTTTATAGAGGGTTCTTCTTCCTCGCGGCCCAGGTGGTTAAACCAAGACCCTCGACTCCCGTCAAGTGCCAGAGACATGACCTTGACACTCTTCGGGTCTACGAGACCAACGGTGGCAGAAGAAAAGGCTTCCTCCTGCCTGCCCACGTGCTCTTCGTGTGCTCTCTCCGAGTACACGTTAGAGCGTTCCTCCGACAGGATATTGGCATACGGACAACGAGACCCCTTAGGCACATAGTACCTAATGGGGAGACATTGCCCGCACCCCAGGGTGCACCGTCCCGGAGACTGGCCTTCCCCCCGGACGCATCCGTAAGGGAACACCAGCCTACAGGCACACGGGGAGGTTTCCTGACCAAGCACCCCTTAGGTAGATTTGCATAAATTCAATATCAGGTAAGCAGGGGTAGGGCCCTGCTTACCTGATAATGAATTTATGCAAATTCATCAACTTCAAAATTTATACTAGAGCATATTTTTTTTTTTCTGTGCACCATAATATCCCTACTTCGTTAGGTACTAATATTATGTAGCGGTTACACCACCACATACAAACTACGCATCAAAGACATGATAGACATGAAGATGTCACACAAATCCTGCATCGCGCAATTAGAGTTTTACCGCGCGAACGACATATATACATAAGACTATCCGCCATCAACGGATATCGGGCAGTCGGCCCGCCAGACACAACACCCGTCTGGTCGGAGGATCCTCCCTTTTCTATGGTGGATGAGTGAACTTTACACCCTGTTCCACCCCTAAAATTATAATTACGAAAATAAGTTTGTATACAAAACCGTAGTAGTATTTTAGGTCTGTATGATACGATTTCACATAAAAACTAAGCAACAAATCTCCGTGATCTTTTGCACAGATAAAGTTGGAGGTCTAGCAAACTAAAACGTTGACGCAGGCTACAATTTACCGCGGTATTTTTTTTTACAAAATAAAAACTTACACGCGGAGAAAATGAAAACGTAACTTATATAGATAGATATCTGTGTTTATTTATATAAAATTAAAGTCACGACCTGCTTAAATGAGATCCACTATCGTGGACTCCCATTTACATCTCTTGGACCCCTCATTTTTTTCCCGTTCATATGGACCCCTTTCAGGTCGTCGTCGACCCCTGGGTGTCGATATAGACCACTTTGGGAATCGCTGGTCTAAAGTAACAAATACCCAATTCCATTTTCTCAAACATGCTTGGAAATTCGAACATTATTTTGACAACCTTCTTCGAGATAAATCGAAATTGCTGTACTGGTAAAAAAAAAGCGAGTAGGCGGCCGGCAATGTTACTATCAAAATCCATAAGCCGTCGGGTTTAGCGGCCAAATAAATTACACACAATCCTACCAACTTATCTGTGAACTGAAAGAGGACGGCACCGTCGATTCAGTGTTGCTAATTAATATAAGGTGCCCAAAATTGAGTAAGTTTTCAAGAAGGAAATTTCACATTAGACATAATCGTTTAATAAGAATTACAGTTTTTACAAATTAAAAACAATTGTACCTATATAAAAATAATAAAATAAATAAAAAGAATTTGATAGTTACAGTTACGTAGGTACGCTAACAGTTTAGTCTCTCAGCAATAAACAATGGCTTTATCTAAAAAGTAATCCAATGAAGTGGAAATTCAGCAGATAAAATGTTCCACGGGGGGGATAGAACTTTCATTTAATGCGAAGTTAAGTAGGTACCTACCCTGCAAGAGGTACCTGGATGTCTAGCATTTAGTTGTGACCGTACCTACTAACACCAGATTTGACTAATTATAATTAGCAGTGGTACCTAGTGGTAGTGTAGTGTAATAAAAAAAAACAAAATGATTTACAATAATTTATTGAAAACCTTGTTTATAGTAATTCTGATCTTTAGATGAACCTGCATACACAACTTCATCCTGGATGTGAGGCCATACTCCGCTTATATCCGTACCACTATCATCATTATCACTATCGCTTTCGGTTTCAGTGTCACTTACCACTTCTATAATAAAAGGTTTATCTAAATACAAATCATGTTTTAAGTATTCTCCTTCTAACTTGCGAACGTGTTTACAATGCTGTGCCCACTCATTAACTGTAATAGCGTCAAAAGCTTCTCTAACTAGGCGGGGAATTTCAGCATTTTAGTGCTCAATATTTACATCAGCAACTTTTCTTTTCATTGTGCTCCATATGAGTTCAATGGGATTGAGATCACAGTGATAAGGTAGTAAATATAAGCATTTTTGTATATTGTCTTCTAATTTTTTTCAATCTCATATACAGGTTCAGGCTTGTTTCTCTTCATTATTTCTAAAAGCTGAGGTTTAGTCAAATTCTCTCCGTAGTCAATTTTATTTTGGGTCAACCATAATTTCATATCTTTTTTTAAGGAATTCGTATTTGGGATTTTATTCACACAAATACGGTGATAAGGAGCACTATTCATCATGGATGGATTCACTATTTATTATGGATGGCTCTCGTAAATTAGGCACAAGTTTTTCAATAACCCAATTTTTAAAGTTGGTACTATTCATTTCGTCATGATAATCACCACTTTTTGTGTTTGATTTAAACACAAGTAGTGCATTTGTAACAAATCCAGTATCTACTCCCGCATTAACAATAATATATCTTTGCCCTTTCGATACAGGCTCCGATAGACGCGGCAATAGACAGGCACGGTTAGCGCAGTGGTTAAGTGATTGACTGCTGCGCTGCATGTCGCGGGTTTGATTCCCGCACGGAACAAATATTTGTATGACCTACAAGTAGTTGTTTCGGGTCTGGCTGTTTGTATAAGTGGGTATAAATGTTTGTAAATGCACCCACGTTACAGGAGAAATCCTAGTGTGGGGCAATCTTAAAAAAAAAATATATATACTTCGTCTTCACCCTCTCCTTGCCAACAATTACCCGATGTATGCGAAGAGTGAATATAGGTCTTTAGGAGTATGAGGAACAGGGTGGAAAGTTCACTCATCCACCATAGAAAAGGGAGGATCCTCCAACCAGACGGGTGTTGTGTCTGGCGGGCCGACTGCCCGACTGTTGATGTCGGATAGTCTTATATATGTCGTTCGCGCGGTAAACTCTAATTGCGCGATGCAGGATGTGTGACGTCATGTCTTTGATTCGTAGTTAGTATGTGGCGGTGTAACCGCTACATCACTCCCCTCCGGAGACCAGAGGTCGATAGTGGGCTGAGTCTTGTATCTTGCGATGCTTCACAGTGCCAGCTAAGGTTCCAGTGAGTGGGAACCGGGTGCCGCACAGTTCGCGGTGAGTCGGAACTGTCTGCGGTGATTACGGCGGTTGTGGTGATTGAGGTGATTGCGGTGATTGAGGTGATTGAGGTGATCGAGGTGATTGCTGTGATTGAGGTGATAGCGGTGATTGCGCTGATTGAGATGATTTGCATTGATTCCCCAGTGAGTCGGGGTGATGAAGCTGAGGGTGATGACCAGGAATGCGCGTTCGCTGCATGCTGGTGGTCAGGATACTCGTTGAAGCCGAGGATGCAGGCTGTCTGTGTGACTCGCCTCACGAAAGCTTGCGGGAGTGATGATGATGACGTCACGCTAAAGTAGTTGCACGAAGGCTGCGTTGACGTTCATACTCGGGGTCACCAATTTAGGAGTATGAGGAGCAGGGTGTAAAGTTCACTCATCCACCATAGAAAAGGAAGGATCCTCCGACCAGACGGGAGTTGTGTCTGGCGGGCCGACTGCCCGACTGTTGATGTCGGATAGTCTTATATATATCGTTCGATCGGTAATCTCTAATTGCGCGATGCAGGATTTGTGTGACGTCATGTCTTTGATGCGTAGTTAGTATGTGGCGGTGTAACCGCTACAGGTCTCATCTAAATAAATTAAAGGCCGGGGCTGGGGAGATTTATTATTTTTATCCACTGCATGCAAGTACTTAGCTCTCCAAGCTGATATTTCATTACGCTCCAAAAGAACCTTCCGATTGGATTGAGATTTTAAAACGAAATCCCGCCTTGTGAAGCAGCTTTCGCAGACTCTCTCGCTGTCCTGTGTAATTTATTTCTGTCCTTAAGACCTCTAGAAGCTTTTTAACAGTAGGGACCTCTTTTTAGCAGAATAAAAATCATGTACTTTCCTCCGTATAACTCCCATGTCAAAATCATCAACATGCACAAATCCACTTTTACTTTTTCACTCCTTGCCTGGTGTATGAATTTTTGTACCAGTTTATTCTGCTGTGTGCCCTTCCTTAACTATTTTTTAAATTAGTCCTTGACTCACACCTAAAATATAAGATAATAAAATAAATGTTAGTAGAAATTTGAAATCTGGCAGGTTAGTTGGCTCACTCACTTAGCAAGTTACCTAATAGATGATGTATATCAGAATCTTCGGCCAGTCGAGATAGGGAACTGGCTGCTACTCCAGTTTTTAGTGACGATTATGTGACTCATAAAGATGCCAGCCAAAGAATTTGTGACAGAACAGTTCGAAAGTTAGAAGCATTTATTTATGGCCGAACGACCTGATATCAGAACTTTCGGCCAACCTGAATCTCCATAACTGAGGACCTTAGAGAAACTGTTACTGAATAAAGATTTAGTGACGATTTGGTGACAAACAACCAATGCTTTACTTTTACTCGTATTGCCCCCGATTAAAAGTAAAATGAATTTTGGTTCCTGGAACATCAGGACGTTCGGCCAACGTAATCTCCATAACTGAGGACCTGAGAGAAACCGTTAATGAATAAAGATTTAGTGACGAGACTGAAACGAATTTTTATTGCTTATTTTTTTTTTGTGACGGCCCCTTTTAATAGTAAAATGAAAATTTAACATATAACCTCAAAACATTGGGATTATTGATTCCTCCACAAGGAAGAAGCCCAGAGAAACCGTTAATGAATAAAGATTTAGTGACGACACTGAAACGAACTTTTATTATTTATTTTTATTTTGTGACTGCCCCTAATAAATAGGAAATTGAAATTTTAACATATAACCTCAAAACATTGGGATTATCGATTCCTCCACAACGAAGAAGCCTAGAAGACTCGTAAAACCCCTGATGTGTTATAGGTTTTCAGTGCAATAGTATCAGTATTTTTGTTAATTCAAAATTAATCTTTAAAAATACGCTATGTCGGATGGCGACTAAAATAGGGTGACCATGTATTCCAACGAAACAAGTATTTATCGAGTACTTAATTACCTAAACAATGAAGCAAAACACGTCGTATTATTAAATTATATAGTACAAGCAACGTTGCGCTGATGCCTGCATACCAGTGAACTGCACTTGTGAAGTTTTAGTTATATTAATCGAATCTATTTTGGCTACAAGCAAACGAAATTGGAAAGGTGACTGACATTGGGAATCGGGAAATTTTTACTAAGTACAAGAATACTTCAATAAATAGGTACCTACACAAATTAAAAAATGCTTTATTTGTAATCAATCATCCAAAAAAGCGGTAGGTAGTTAGGTACATAATAATTTGTACTTTTTAGAATTACAGTTACATTGGTTCACCACGAGAAGATATATCGATTTGACAGCTTCTTGTGCATCTGCTAGGTGATTAGACTTGAAACTTATGGCCCGACAGTATTATTATTAGTTTTATAAACTACATTACACATTTTAAAATTAAATAACTGTTCTATAGATAAATCACAGTAAGATTATACAATAACTACACCAAATGAACTGAATGAAGTAAAACTAGTGGTGGCCTATTGGTCGGTCGAAATTCGATCGACACTTTCAATTATTTTTATTCATGTGTGACAGACACAGAAAAATAATGAAAATTAAAGCAAAGAGGCAACACCATAACGCATGGTGGTGTGTGTAATGTTTTTAATAACAATTTAATTCTAATGCAAATTATATAAAATATTAGATAACTGCACTTCTTCTCATATTCCTCCGTCCGCGTATCTATTTATTTTATTGCAATACCTACATCGTCACCTTATTTCAACTATTTCGACGTGTTTGGCTTCATTCAGTAGATAAATAGGTACCTACTCGATAAATACTTGTTTCGTTGGAATACATGGTCACCCTATTTCAGTCGCCATCCGCCATAGTGCATTTTTATAGATTAATTTTGAATTAACAAAAATACTGACACTATTGCACTGAAAACCTATAACACATCAGGGGTTTTACGAGTCTTCTAGGTTTCTTCGTTGTAGAGGAATCGATAATCCCAATGTTTTGAGGTTATATTGTAAATTTTCAATTTCCTATTTAATAGGGGGCGTCACAAAATAAAAATAAATAATAAAAGTTCGTTTCAGTGTCGTCACTAAATCTTTATTCATTAACGGTTTCTCTGGGCTTCTTCCTTGTGGAGGAATCGATAATCCCAATGTTTTGAGGTTATATTATGTTAAATTTTCTTTTTACTATTAAAAGGGGCCGTCACAAAAAAAAATTAAGCAATAAAAAATCGTTTCAGTCTCGTCACTAAATCTTTATTCATTAACGGTTTCTCTCAGGTCCTCAGTTATGGAGATTACGTTGGCCGAACGTCCTGATGTTCCAGGAACCAACATTCATTTTACTTTTAATCGGTGGCAATACGAGTAAAAGTAAAGCATTGGTTGTATGTCACCAAATCGTCACTAAATCTTTATTCAGTAACAGTTTCTCTAAGGTCCTCAGTTATGGAGATTCAGGTTGGCCGAAAGTTCTGATATCAGGTCGTTCGGCCATAAATAAATGCTTCTAACTTTCGAACTGTTCTGTCACAAATTCTTTGGCTGGCATCTTTATGAGTCACATAATCGTCACTAAAAACTGGAGTAGCAGCCAGTTCCCTATCTCGACTGGCCGAACGTTCTGATATACATAATAGATGTACGTTACCGTTACGCTAACCTGCATCAAGAATAGAAACGAATATTTCGTGGACTTAAATAATTAGTTAAATATCGGGTAATTTATAACAAGAAAGTTGACAACACTAACCTGTCGCTGCGGAAATTCGTTTGTATATTTGATTAAATGGAATAATCGGAGACCCCACCCGAGCTTCTTCTTCAAAAAAGGTTTTAACCTTTAGAATAATGTTTCGAGCATCACTTTTATATTTAAATTTATAAATTCAGCAATATCACGAGAAAACAACCACAGAACCCGAATGTAGTAGACACTGACAATCGAATGACATTTCAACATGACGGCCGTAGTTCCAATTTTCGCCATTTCACAGATAAGTTGGTAGGACTGTACTATGTAAACTTATACTGTCGTGTTATTTAAAAATGGAACAAACTTTTTACTTTGACCTATGGCAACCAAGAAGGTAACTTATCAAGCTTTATTTAAGTTTCGAACTGGCTTAGCAAATAGAGCTGTTTAAAGATAAGAAGAGAAACAAATGAAAATATTGACGCGGGAAAATTTTTCTTTGTTCGTCATTGATTCTGGAATTTATAATTAACTAGCTTTTGCTCGCAGCTTCGCCCGCGTGGATGTCGGAAAATATCCCACAGGCACGTGCTACCGGGATTCAGAGTATCCTATGTCCTAACCCAGGTCCGCATGGCCCGCATGCCTTTCATCTAAATCCGTTCAGCCGTTACAAGGTAACAGGCAGATTACAAATCTGTTTTAGGGTTCCGTACCTCAAAATGAAAAATTGAAACCCTTAGGCTCACTTCGTTGTCTGTCAAGACCCTTTTCCTCAGGAACGCGTGGAGGCATCAAGTTGAAATAGATATCAAAAACTTAGATCTTCATTTATGCTGCATATTTTGACACTCGCAAATAAACCAGTCTTTTTGGTACTTCCCGTTTGCCCAGCAGCATGAAGTTTGGCGATAAGCAAGTACAAAGGAAAATTCGAAAATTGGGAATATATATATACCTAGTTATATTTGAACTGCAAAGTTATGTTTGTTCATAGGCCGTTCAAAAATTCATAGGCCGTATCTTGAGGTAACATTTAGTCTGTATTTCATTACTCTATTAAAAGTTATTTTTCGATTGAAAAGTTAAGTTTGTCTTTCAATCCAGATTTGTAAATCCGGGCAGCCGAGCAAGCACAACTTTGAGACTGAACCCTTAGGGCGCCAGTCCTAATCACACTTGTCGTTGGTATTTTTAAATAAATAAAACAGGTTTATATGATTCTATTAATGGACTCACGTATGTGTGCCTCGGCTTCGCCTCGGCCCACATTTTCACGATCGTCCATCAATACCCCTATTGCTGGCCGCGACAGGAATGTACTATTTCTTAAACATGCTTGGAAATTTTAACATTATTTTGATCACCTTCTTGGAGATAAATCGGAATTGCGGTAGGTACTGGTCGATTACATGCGAGCGCCCAGCCGGCAATATTTGTATGAAAATCCGTATCTATCGTGTTTAGCAGCCAATAAATAACTATGAAAACTCATAACTGTCGTGTTATTCAAAAATGGAACGAATTGTTTACTTCAACACATGGCAACCAATTTTGGCTTGCAAATAGAGTTGTTTAAAGTAAAGAAGAAACATATGAACATATTGCCGCGTGTAAAATTATCGTTGTTCGTTATTGATCCCGAAATTTCTTATTAATTTACTTAGTTTGAATTTCTGCGCATTATTTAAAAAAAGTACTATACTGAGACACGTATGTGTGCCTCGGCTTCGCTTTGGCCCACATTTTCACGATCGTCCATCAAAGCCCTTGTTGCAGGCCGCGACAGTAATACACGCAAAAAATATAGTTTACTCCAAAACGTTCAGCGTCATAGGTAGTCAATTTCGACAGCACAAGCCCAAAAAAATTCGATGATTTTGTGTATTTTTTTTTTCATATCAAGTTCCGCTTATTTTGATACCCATTTCATTGACGTAGTTTTATTACTTCTAACAGAATCGCACATCATCACTACTGAAGCAATCAAAATAACATTTTCAATGTTAAAACTGCAAGAGGATTACCTCGGCCGGGTGGACAGCAAATCCGCTATAGCGCGATCATAAATCCGCCTGCGTAGGTACGTAGCATGACGCCCGCGTAGCATTTGTTCGGTGTGCGGCGTAGCAACAACAGACTGCTACGGGCTTATATTGGGCAACTTGTGTTTGTAAAAATGTGATTACGTAGGTACGCATCGAAATCCATGACACCTACTACCATGACATGATACCTACTAGAAATCGGCTTTATAAATTCTTCTTCTTCTAAGTATTTCAATGTAACACTAAATTGGGTCAGCTCATGCGCTATGAGCTATGCATTATTTTACTTACATACACTTTTGTGTTAAATGATGCTATCACCATGTAGCACTAATTACACCTTAACATTAACTGCACCTTATGTCACACATACATAAGGTGCAGTTCATGTCATAAGGCATTATTTACCCATTACGATTACCCAGCACAGCCCAGCACGCATTGGCAAACCCATAACGAGAACTTTAGGAAAAATTATAAGTAAGGATCCTTGGCCTGGAATCAAGAAATAGTAAAACCACACTGGGTAAAAGCCACGTGAAGAATATTATGTATTACCAATTTTCTCTACAACCAATTTTCCTCCAAAAACGAAATACTTTAGTGTGAAGTTTTATATAGTATTTGAAAAACCAAAAAGATAGAGTCAGAATCGTGTTGCCAAAGTTATAAAAAAAAAATCATACAGCCTTAATTTAATAGGGTGACTTTCTCTCAGGAAAGTGTACATTCCCGAAAATAGGAAAACTTTTGAATTAACAACATAACACGAAGTAGATACAATTTTCCCGAAGCTAGGCTGAAGTTCTCGAAAGCGCAGCATCGGCCAACTTATCGCACCACCGACTCGTAGGTACGCTGTTGACCCACTTTGGCATACTTAAATTATTTTATCAGAACATAAGTAGGCTAGATTAGCGATTTTTTTCATCATTTCTGTAGTGTACTTGATACGTGACTGCTCTGAATACTTAATTAACCAGAAATCAGTTTTGTTGTTTCAGTGAAAAAGACTAGAGAAAGGAGCTAAAGGTCGGTGACCAACACTTTAGAAATACTTGATCTCCCACCTTGGGTTTTGTCTTTTCAGAAGATCACAAGAATGGCCAAGGACTGAAAAATTGTTGATCATCAGACGGAATAAGGTAAAAAATAAGGGCTCATATACTATATGAGGGACACGGATGATATTTGGTTAGAAAAATGCCTGCGTATAAATACCCTGTGTAAACTCTAAGTGTAATTTACAGATAAGTACTTCGTTAGCTCATAATTATTAGTTAATCCATATGTATTACATCCGATTATAAACTGCCGAAAAATTGTGAACTGGGTGAAATGGATTAAGTTACTATAGAACTGTGAACAACCGCGAGCGAGCCGAGCGAGCGAAGCGAGCTGTGCCGCGGTAGCGTCCGGCCAGCGCTACTTTCAAGTTGCTCGATTATAAGTTCTCAAAATCTTACGGTGATATATGTAACGATAAAATGTTATCACCTAAACTCATTCAAATTATAATAAGCTTTACTTTATCTGACAGAAAAATAATCATTTAAGTTTAAGTTTCCTGTTATTGAAGATGACTTTTCTATTTGTGATCGAAAAATTTAAAGCTCGCTAATCGTTTAGACGATGTTAGCGATCAATCAAAGTTAACGTCATGGCATAGTTGTTGACTAAAATAATTTAATATTTTCTCTCCTAAACCTCTCACGACAGCACGTGTAACAAACATTAATGGCTATTCACGGCAACTTCGAAACTTGTCACGTTCAGTGCCGGGAGCCCTCCTGGAGGGTTCACCTAGTCGCATATGAGGTGCCGGGAGCATATTTTAAATGTAGGTTTTTCTTAGCGACTTCAGCATTATAAACCGTGAAAATAAAATGTGATGTATATTTCAGATGATTCTTTTTTTTAATGTATTAGTTTAGGCGTTGGTTTTAAAATCAAAGCATTTTTGTTTTTTGTTCACGGTTACGAATATTCAGTAAACATTTAAAAGGTTGATAACTACGTATAGCGACAAGACCCCCTGAAAGCACTATTTTACTTAATCTTAGAGTGTTTTATAGCACGATTTTAAACCTAATGTCGTTGACGGTCTGCGATGGTTAACTTTAGCGCAAATGCATGGCGGCATGGCAAATGAGTTCTATGAAAAGTGGGTGGAGTTGAAAGTTTTGATAGCATTAACTACATTTTGTTAACGCTGCACTGTTTATTTATATTAATCTCAATTAACTTAATCCAGTTCGTATCGGTTTCCGATGCAACTGCTTTTGTGGTATCCGGGCACAAATTGTGCCACTCATGTGGCAGCCGTAATGTGCCCGTGGGAACCTGGGGTCAGATGTGCGACCTCGACCTGAATACTGAGCTGCAAAGGTCACGTGGGCTGCAGCCAAAGGCTAGTTTCACACAAAAGATACTTGTAGCTTCGACTCTACGGCGTTTTACAAAAAATATGAAGTGGGCTTACGTTTTTAAGAATTATAATAACAGAAAAAAAAATCTGCTGTGTTCTATACCTATGAACAAAAAAAACAAAAATAATTGCACAATTCAAAACTATTATGTTAGTGTGCCTGAGGAATGATAAATTACCATGAATTTGAAAACAAACAATTCAAAAATGAGATTCTTGCTGCAGATCTTCTTGAAATGTTTGATAAACAGGATACGAGACTCAAGTGATCAATTAGTAAATAACAAAAGCAAAAGTCGCGTGCAAAATACGTATGTAATGATTCTCGACGGAAAACTTGCGAATTGGTGGTAAATAGAACCTCATTTCTACTAGCCAAAGCGATTCAGGATTCCCAGACTGCTGTCGCTATTTCCATGTTCAAGTTCATGCGACTACTTATCTTTCATGTGCGGAAGGATGGATCGAGGGGGGGTGGGGGGTCATGACCCCCTCCCCCTAGGGGTGGGGGGGTTTCTATATCGAGGTCGACACTGATATTTTTTCTAATCCCATTGATCTTAAACAAATAAATACTTTGTATTATGTTTTCACGTAGGTTCTGACGTTTCATAAGTGCCTATGTAGGTTTATCTGAAGCTATACCAACTAGACGTAGAAATTAAATACCCCAGAATAGTGTCATGATGAACCGCCCCGGGCCTCCGGTCCCGGCAGCCCCCCAAATCTTAAGAAGTACTTTTAATGATATCCTAAAGACGGTCAAAATATATTCAGTAAGAAGCAGTTTAAAGTTGGAGGTTGAGGATGAAAAATTTCAAGCTCGCTTCGCTCGCTACATTCTAGAACTTTCTGCATAAGTCAACAAAGGAACTATATTTATGCATGACTTTAAAAACAAACCTTACCTACAAAAGGCAGAATGCTAAAATATTCGAGCTCACTTCGCTCACTCTTGAATTCTATATTCTTCTAACTGTCACACTTTTCTGCGTAAGTCGACAAAGCAAGTCCTATGTAAGGATGTTCAATTGAAACAAAAGTGGCTAGAGAGGCGCCACGGCGTCCTCACCTTCCGCCTGACGCAGGTCCTCACCGGACACGGTTGTTTCGGGAGGTTCCTGTTTCGTATCGGGCGGGAGGAAACGCCCGGGTGTCATCACTGCGTGGATCGCCCGTAGGACACGGTGGAGCATACGGTGGAGGTCTGCCCACCTTGGGCAGAGCACCGCCGTGTCCTCGTGGAGGCGATCGGTGGCGGGGATCTCTCGCGTCCGGCCCTGGTCCAGGTCATGGTACCGAGTGAGAGGGCATGGGAGGCCGTCACCTCCTTCTGCGAAGCAGTAATGCTCGCGAAGGAGGAGGTGGAACGCGTGAGGGAGAGGCAAAGTTCGCGCTCTCATGCCCCTAGCCGCCGCAGGAGGAGACGCCCTGGGCGTCGGGAATCGATTGCCGATTCCCGGCCACCGTAGGCGCAGGCTTGCGGACGGTGAGCAATGGGCAGCTCGCCACCCGGTAAGGACCAGGCCCGGGTCGAGGGCGCGTTGTGTTCCACGCGCGCCTCAAAGAGATGTCAGCAAGTGAAGCAATAGAAGGAACATGGGTGGGTTTTAGTCAGTAAGAGTCTGACACGCCCTCCCGCTCCACCCAGAGCGGGAGAAGTCATTTGATGATATCACATCCAAAAAAAAAAAAAAAGAATGTGCTAAAATTTCGAGCTCACTTCGTTCGCTCTTGCAATCTCAACATTTTCTTTTTTCTTAGAATTCTCTGCGTAAATCGACAAAGTAATTCCTATTTATGTTTGAATACCTAGTCAAAAGAAAACCTGACCTATCCGGGCGGGGTGTTAAATTTTCGGACCCGCTTCGCTCGTTCCTGTTTCTAAATGTTCAAAATATTTTTTTACAATGCAGTCTAAAAAATTTCGAGCTCTACCTATACTCGTCTGATTTTCTAGTTTTGCTGTTGACGACAAAGTATCCCCTATATCTGTATCAACGGTTAAAAGAAAACTTTTCGAGGCAGTGTGCTAAATATTTTGACGTTCATTCCTTGGGGAGCGTTTAGTTTTGCCGCCCCGGGCCCACGACAGGCTTAGTCCGTCGTTGTGGTGTAGTGATCGAAAATAAAGTAGGTAGATAATAATTACCCGCGACTTGTTTTTTTTTCCTTTCATTTTTTTTTTTATTTCAAAATGTTACTAGAAATACCCACATAAACTGTGAAGACCGGGAGGCTTCATTTTGTTTTGCCGCCCCGGGCCCCCGACAGGCTTAGTTTGCCACTGATTGAAGGCTGTCCTGACTAGACCCCGACTATGTGACGCCTCCCCCTGACGCGAAGACTGGATCCGCCCTTGCATGTGCACATACTAGTATCAAGTACTACGCACCTGACCTTTATGAAGGATACCACAAACAGGGCCAGTGTATGTCATTCTAGAACTGACGCTTCCATTCACATTTCGCTGTACATACGTCCTTATCCCGAAAAGGGTCTGCAATGTAATTTGAATCAAAATGGTGAAAGTTTTGGTTTACATTAAGAAACCACAAGAGTCTTCATGAAATGACCATCGTGTTCAGAAGTCGGTGCAACTGAAAAGCGGTTATTATCCTCGTCTTATATGTTTGTGTCACATGTAGGTACGTCAAAGTTTCCAGTTTGTAATTACTTACAACATCCGGACATCGCTACTGTTATGCTCCGTTGATGCAGGTACCGTGTCAACGAGACTTTACATTACACCGCTGAGACCACCCGCCACCCTTCTCTACCTGCAAGTAGCTATATCTACACTGTCATTGAAATATATGACCCCAACGAGGTTCCAGCCATTTTGAATAAAATCTCTCACACGTGGGCTTACATAGGTACCTACTACTCTGAAATATTGAACAGTTCTTTTTTTAATCTTGTTGTCCGTCACTAATTTGTGTCTACGTTGCTTGACAATAATTATCTCGTAACTTAATTCGAAAGAATTTACTGTTCCATAAGGATACAGTGTTATTGAAGGTGTAGACTGTAGACAGACGCGAACTATGTTACTGATATCAGTAGTTGAAGTGCTCTTCAAAACGTCACAATTTATACACATGGATATCTCCTCACAAATGCAACAGGGAGAGATCCAAAGAGCGATCGGCGAGATTTTTTAAAGGTAAATTTTATGGATCACCCACCTAATATTTACGAGTGTTGCTTCGCTGGATGTTTCGTACATAAATTATCAACCAAAGTGTACATTTGGAAAATTGAAATTCTAACGGAATTTCGGAATAAAATAGCTTCATTTTAAGAATGTTGCTTGCCAACGATTAAATCTTGTTCGGTCTCAGAAACTGCCATGATTCGGAGACTGATCAAGATTCAATCGCGCCGCTGCGCTGCCCGGGTCAATAACGTGAAGAATTATGTGGTTTGTTTCACTTTGTAGCCTGTAAGTAACGAAAACTTTAATCTTACTAACATTCATGAATACCTAACCTACTATTATGAAAATATTTGAACATGCTATAAATCCTACACGTGTCTTCGTATGTTAGGTACTCAGAAAGTCAGAACTGTGTTCTTATATAGATTATTCAAGTTTTCATTTACTAATGCGGACAATTTGGTATATTCATGGTTCAACTAGACTACTTCGACATGAATTTTGGAAATTTGTTTTCAATCTTATGAAATTAGTCAAACCTTTTAAGATTTCGTAACTGCAATTCCAATGGTACGAAATCGAAAAGGTTACTACAATAACATGCAGTAGGTACTCATTGTCTGTACTGCGGTCTCGTGGGCTATGTTTATTTTAGCATTGCAGATGCGTCGTTTGTTGTAAACTAGTCCACATCCCCACTCTTTAATAATGCAGATGTTAATACTACCCACTTGTTGCTCACTTTGTTCGGAAATAAACTACAACAATTTTACTTTCCACTTAAACGTCCCACTACCTACATGGAAAACACCATTACACAATGTGCTTACCTTCTTAGTAAAGTTACTTAATATTTGTCTCTTATATAATCATCTATCTTGAAATACAGCGAGAGATTTTCCAATATTACGTTCTTATTTGTTGGCACAATCTTGAAAGTTGGCCTCAGGGTTTTGATGAAATTGGGTGAATCCACCTCTTTCCGATGCTATAAAACGATTTAGCGTTAGGGAGTTTGGGAAAACTCATTTAGTGAGGCAAATAACCGTAGGAGAGATCTGCTGTCGTAGGCAGTAGGTAGCTCTCACCTAGAGTCAGACATTAGCTAGATAATTTAATTATTACAGTTTTCGTGACGTAAAAAGAACGCTGTGCGACAGTGCAAGGGATGTGTCTGCGCACGGGTACAGTCGCATCCTAGTGTTCTAGGCTATTGTTTTATAATTATAAGAGTAATTGTTTTATTGTAGAATAATAATAGGTACTTTATTATCTACTTAGTACTATGGAATCGATAAATCGCTCAGTGCGCAGGTAAACCGCCAGCGTTCTTTTTACGTGACGGGACCTGTACCTACTACTACATTCTTAATGTGCGCAGAAAATAGGTACTAGTAGTTTCATGATATTTTAGTAGCACTAATTTCGAAGTTCACCGAAAACGTTATTGTCAGTCAGTTTAAGCGCTACTGCTAAACCACCCTGCTGAATAAATTATTTTTATATTTGACTAAGTACCTTTATTTAAATCAGTATGCAGGCTCTATGACATCGTTTTAACAGCATAAACAGATCATTATTCGTGCGGTAACTGAACAGGGAACTGTAATGGATTGTGAAGCTACAGCTTCTGTAATCGTATCTCCTGTGTCTGTACAGAGGTAATCCAATTTTCAAATACAGTATAAGATATCAGGTCAAGGTTGATAGGTTGAAGCGTGCAACAAATGCTACTCAAAACGATACAGACGTAGGAACACACGGCTACATATTAAGCTGACCATTTCCAGTATAAGCTGACCTCTCATTGTGCGCAAATCCTATACAATGCGAGATCAGTACCCTAATTACGTAATGCAAAATCAATCCGAATCTGAATCGTTTTGAAACAGATTGCTAATCCATTGCACCGTAAGTTCGAAAATAAAACTGCAGAGCAACGTAAATAACGCAATGAATGTTGTTGAACTGTCAAAATGAAACAGATTTGTCTTTATCGTTTACGAAAATATGTTGCGTAATTAGAAAGCTGCTCAAACTGGAAATGTTTAGCTTGATATGTAGCCGTGTGTAGCTACCTAGGGTTTGAAGTAGAGCTTTCATGTTTTTGTTTGCCGTCTAGACGTTAAGTAAACTAAATAGGTAACGTATACAATAATGGAATGTGTAAAAAAAGGGTTGCTGGATAACTAAATAATCCCCTAAAACAGTAAGGTAAACAGTAGGTCTCGCGTAAATTAGATTATTGGTTGACCACATATTGTAATGTGAGCTTTCCTGCGTATTCAATAGGTACAACTGAATGTTGTCTTAGGTTTGTAAATGACAACAACGCAGGTACAGGTTAGGTACCTCATGTTGTTGGGCACACATTAGAGGTGGTCGTGGAGGTGGCAGTACAAACATGTTCAAATTAGGTAAACAACGCGTCGTCGCCGTCGTTTATGTTGCATTCTGTCATAAGGAAGGAAGGATAAAGCCGCAAATAACCTAATAAATAAAACACGGACACCTAGTTTTATAAATTCAGTTAAATAGGATGGACTTGGCCTCTTATCACGCGGTAGATCATTGTTAACGGAGCGAAAGCTGTTCAAGAACTTTCGGCTTAAGTAAACAACATCGAGGTTTAATTTCTCCACTGTATGAAAATATTTTTTTTGAGGTCTCGTTTGTCATAAGCACAAAAGCACAAAACATTGAGCTGTAAGTTGCAAATTGCATTCTGGTACAGAATATTAAGGGGGTGAGTCGGTAGGGGAGACTATATTGATCCTCGCCGTCGCGCCGCGCTGTGACCGAACGTGACCCCACGACCGCTCTACGGGCCAAGTATACAAATACCTGGCCCGTGGACCCGTGGACCTCGATGCTGGTCTCAAGAAAACAGTTTTATATTTTTATGACTCTGAGACCGGCCACATACGGAATTCCGTTTCGAAATATCGATTCGGAATTTCGAAGGCGGCAAAACGAACAAAAGGCTGGCCACTTAGGTACAAACGGAAATCCGTTTCAGAATTTCGAATGGGAGATAATTTCAAACGCAGAACTACTGTAGGTACGTGTGTGATAGATCCTTGATTTTGTATGGATTTGCTGCCTTC
This sequence comes from Xanthia togata, assembly GCA_963853775.1. Classification (NCBI taxonomy): domain Eukaryota; kingdom Metazoa; phylum Arthropoda; class Insecta; order Lepidoptera; family Noctuidae; genus Xanthia; species Xanthia togata. The sequence goes on from OY970803.1 coordinate 14,913,770, forward strand.
GAAATTCCGAATCGATATTTTGAAACGGAATTCCGTATGTATGTGATAAAAGATATTATGATAGGTTCCTAGTTTACTACGGAACCCTAAAAAACCACGTGTCGAGGCAGCTGTCCAGTAACCGACTAAACATAATACCTGTAACTTCAGTTGTTTTGGTACGTCACAGTTATATCTACTATTCAATTTAGCAACGTTATAATTCGTTGACGTTTAGAGTTTGGGCTCTTTACAATAGACAGATTTCAAAATATTATATTATTATTATAAATCTAACAAACTACCTAACCTATGTCGTTTCTTCACGTGACCAGAGGGCTGGCCTATTCTTTAGCCAAAGAATCAGCATTCCATCCAACGTGGCAATGCAGCCAGCCTTTTGGGCACTTTTCCTGTTGACAGCGATGCGGACGAATTTTTTGATGACCTATAATTCCCGAAACACACACTTTTTATATATATATATATACTTGTACATATTATTATTTTAAGTCTGTTAGTTTTTAATCATAAAAGAAGATAAAGCTAGCTTACACTTATAGGAGTCAGCCCTTCTGAATAACATTATTGCCCTTAATCTGCCAGATCCATATTATGTCATGTTCTAATCAATCCCTAACCTATGGAGATATAGACAGGTATAATTTAAAAATAAATAAAAAACAGGTCTGTACAATTACCTATTTTAAAAAACCGGTCAAGTGCGTGTCGGATCACGCACAATGAAGGGTTCTGTAGTTGGGATGAATTTATTCCAAGAACAAACTTAACATTTTAGTTTGATAAACATGTTCTCCCGTACATTCCTACTGCAAATGTAAATATGTACGCAATATTGAGAGATTTGCCACGTTATTTTAAAACTAGAGTTCTTCCAGGGGCCCTACCACCACCTCTTTTAGCAGTATTATTTTAATCTTACTTGAGCGTGGGGAAGAGATGGAGCTAGACGTCCTGTATAGCTCCACTTCTATCTCGCACTGAAGTAACATTAAAATAATACTGCTTAAAGAGGTGGTGGTTGGCCCCCTGGTCTATAAGTTAAGTATAGAACAACTTCCTGTACCTTTTCAAAATTTTAGGCTCGGTATAGTTTTGGAGATAACGGGCACACAGCCTAAATTTTATGGTAAATTTTCATCTACATATTTTCTTAAATATCTATAAAACTTTTTATTTAAAAAATATTTAAAAAAAATATGTTTGAGACCCTCACAACAAGCCATTGATATGTCACACGGGACACGGTACAGTTTGCAAAACCTTTTTTTTTTAATTTTCTTGCCTCCAATAGTGAACCCCGTATTCAAAATTTGTTTATTTACGTTACACGTCCGTGTTCAGGTCGGAGCAAATTGCTGTAACAGACGAACAGACAGACACACGAGTGATCCCATAAGGGTTCCGTTTTTTCATACAGACGTTCGGAACCCTAAAAATTAAGAGTATAATAAATACAGTCAGTAGCGGTGTCAGGCGTCGGTGAAGTCGGTGATCGCCGACGGCCTCGCAAAAAAGTTTTACATGGTATTAAAACTTCCCCCCAAATCTCGAAAAGTTCTTTTTAATCAAATCCCAAACAAGGCCAAAATAATAATATGTTCAGTAACAAACAGGTAATTTGTAGTTGGAGGCCACTACGTACAAAACATAAACGTAGCATGCTAAAATTTTCGCGGTCGCTTAGCTCGGTCTTTCATCCTACATTTTCTTCGCATTCAAAGTTGTCGACATTCCAATCTGCAAAGGTCGATAAAATAACTCCTATTTCTGTATTGTTCAAATTTACCTGAGACTGGGTGCTAAAATTTTCGAGCTCGCTTCGTTCGCTCTAGCCTCCAAAACTCTTCTATTACTCAAACCGTTCCCTTTCCAAAATGATCTGAGGGCAGTGGTGGCGCAGTTGTATCGGCCGCAACATAGGAGTTGTAGGTAGTAAGTTCGAACCCAGACAGGCGCTTTACTTTGTGTAAATTATTTCATCACCACTGCTCTCAAAACGGTGAAGAAAAACATCGTGAGGAAACCGGCATGTCCTAGAACCCAAAAATCGAAGACATGTGACATCTAACAACCTTCACAAGGCCCGCGTGGTGGATTACGGATCCCTGTCACAGAGAGGAGGCCTGTGTCCCAGCAGTGGGAACATTAATAGGCTAAATATGTATGTATATGTACTCAAACTTTCTGCATAAGTCAACAACGACAACGGTCGAAAGAAAACCTTAAGTATCTCTCCGAGGCGTGGTGCTACGAGCTCGCTACGCTCGCTCTTGCGTCATGCATTCTCCTAATTCTCAAACATTCTGTATATTTTGTTAAGATAAATATATCCTATTTCTGTGAGAATGGTTAAAAGATTATTTTGACAATCCGAGGCGGCGTGCTAAAATTTTTGAGCTCGCTTTGCTCGCTTTTCCAAGCTACTTTCTGCATTCGAAATAGCTAAGTACGACATAATCTTTAAAAAAATATATCTAAAAACCGTAAACTTCGTCTATTTTATTAACCTACCTACTTTATGTACCTACTACCATTATTTACTTTGTACTCACTATCACTTTCGTTTGTCATTGTTCCAAATTTCGGTTTAAAGATACTTATTCTCATAAAGAACACAAATAGTTCAATTCAATTATGAGATTATTATATAGTATGCACTTAATACATCATGACTCCGTGATTCGACAATATACAGGCTGAATTTTTAGTCACCGTCTAAATTTTTTCTAGGCATTAGGTATGATTCACTAAATCCATTTATGAAAAAAAACGATACGTAAAATTTTCATATTAAATCATTTTCTCGAAATATCCGCTCTGCGTGGTATATAAGAACGTTGTGATGTGATATCTCAATATTTTTGTATTGAGTGATACTAAAAGAAAAAAAACGTATTAAATGATTTTCGCCAAAGATTAATATATCAAAATTTGGACGGTGACTAAAAATTCAGACTGAAAGCGATAACAAAAAATATACATATTTGAAATCGGAATACTAAAAAACAGTTTAATTGCAGTAAGTCGATTTCTTTAAGAAAACACGCTCATAACGCAACTGCTGGGTACGCTCGACCGCTCGCGCGCACGCGCGTTCTATCACAGACCTCGTCCATCGCTTTCCATCAGGCATGATCGACGTGAAGAGCAGCTTTCTAATTACGCAACATATTTTCGTAAACGATAAAGACAAATCTGTTTCATTTTGACAGTTCAACAACATTCATTGCGTTATTTACGTTGCTCTGCAGTTTTGTTTTCGAACTTACGGAGCAATGGATTAGCAATCTGTTTCAAAACGATTCAGATTCGGATTGATTTTGCATTACGTAATTAGGGTACAGGTCCAATCAGGAATAAAAAAAACTATGGTTTACATAGAGAAATCGTTTTTTAAGTAACTTGACTGTGTTACCTTGAAGAGTATTTACGACGGCCGTCATGCGGTTCGGCGTGGAAATAATTAATGCCACTACGAGCTGTTGAATGTTTCCTATGCTTTCAAGGTGACAATTTTCAGCTGCATAGTTTCTGGAGCTAGTTGGTTAGCTCAAACACGCCTCTTCAGCTCATCCCATTAGTGCTCTATTGGATTAATATCGGGGCTTCTTGCTGGCCATTTCATTACTGCGATACTAACGTCATGCAAGTATTCTCGAACAATTCTTGCAGTGTGCCTTGCATTATCATGCATAAAAATGAAATCCTGGCCCAGAAACTCAGCATTATTAAGGCATCACATAAGCCTCTAGGCATTCATGAATGTATTGGTCACTTTCTAGTGACGGGACCACGAGAAAAGGTGAGTTATGACGGTGGTGTCATAACTCACCTTCTAATGAAAACGTTCTCCCTATCTTCGGTAGACTTTCCTACACCCATCATTGCCATACAGCATAATATTGGTTTCATCCGTAAAAAGAACCTGGCTCCATTGACGCTGAGTCCAATGCAAATGTTCGCGTCCAAATTGTAGGCGCGCCATTCTGTGAGCTCGTGTCAGTTTGAGCACTGAGGTGGCTTATGAGGTTTCAGGCCCCGTTCTTCGAATCTCTTTCTAACAGTTCCGCAAACAGTCAGTTCATGAAAATCAGGTGACGACTACACAGGCTGGTGGTAAAGATAAACCAATCGGCACCGCGACAACACGGTTGGCACAGTGGTTAAGCGATTGACTGCTGCGCTGCGTGTCGCGGGTTTCGATTCCCGCACGGAACACATTTTGTATGACCTACAAGTAGTTATATCTGAGTTTAATGTTTGTAAACGCACCCACAATACAGGAGAAATTCCTAGTATGAGGCAATGTTTAAAAAAAAAACAAGAGTGCTATAGTGACATAATTATACTCTCATTGCGTAATAATACACGATCAATCAGAATCGGAATCGTTTTGAAACAGTTTTCTAATCCATTGATAAATAAGTTTGAAAAAAAAATTGCTCAGCAACGTAAATAATGCAATGAATATTTATTACTATCAAAATGAAACACATTAGTCGTAGGTAATCGTTTACGAAAATGTGTTACCTACGTAATTAGATATCCGGTGTCGTGATCCTCCTGGGACGGCACACGAAGCCGCCAGTCTCCAGGTATCGATGGTAAATTCTTTGAACTTGCATTACTCAAACTCAAACTCAAAGCATTTATTTCAATTAAACCATTTACAGGCACTTTTGAATTGTCAAGGAGTCAGTCAGTCAGAAATATGAAGCTAGTTGCCCATTCCAAAACATAGGTTCCTATGGAGAAGAACGGACAAGAAACTCCACGGACACTCTTTTTAATCATAATATTGTTACAAAATATTGGTTATATCATTCATATTGAAATTATACATGTGAGAACAATGTAGATGTGCACGTAAAAAGCGTCCGTAATAAAAAGATAAAAACAATTCAAAAATTAAAATAAATTTAAATAAGCCGAGGCAGATAAGAGATGACCAGTCCCTACTGACGGCGCCCGTTCACGAACATGACGCATGGATCAGCACCGTTTAGCACAACCATTTTGAAGGGAACATAACGAACATTAAGCTGTGCACTTACGTTTCCTGGCCTAAGCTTAGACTGAAGAAATGCCATAGCTCGCGCAGCCGGCTACTTCAGGTGTGCATTAGGTATCATTACCGTACGCAAAATACGCGCTTTGACGTCGAGTTGCGGAAACCAGCCCGTATTACCTATTACCTAGGTATCCTTGATTTAGTATCCTTTTTTTAATCTTAGGAATCGATCTCAAATATTGTTAAATTGAGCGGAGTAAGGTCTAACTGTGTAACCATACCATCTGGGGTGCCTCAGGGCTCAATTTTGGCACCTCTGTTGTACTCTGCCTACCTATACGAAATAGGAGCACACGTTCTTGACGCAAGGTTTCTGATGTATGCCGACGACACCAAGATATTGATGATTATAGGACTATTTCGATACCTACTATTTTTATGCAAAAAAAAAAAAGTAACTTTTGACAGTTGCTTTAATTAAAGCTTTTTGCTTCTTTTTAGGAGCAACCAGACTCCGATTTTTTTCTCTTTTTCAAATACGGATTTGGAACAATGGAAGGTACCAAAACAATGGCCAGTATGACCGATGCTTAACTGCTAATCTAAAAACATTTTCTCCGACTTCTGGCTCATTATTTTGATGTTTTAGGCCTATAAACATAAAAATGCAACGTGGCTCGTCGATTGAAGGATTCCGGGAGTGTATTACAAGGCAGATAGATGTTCGTTTCATGATGATCGGCGCCCGGCGCCGCGCCGCCGTGAGCGGCAAGGCAAAACGGGAGTCATATTCAGGAGCCTGTGGGAGGCAGTCGTTGTCTTAAAGCATCGACCTATCTTCATTCAGACTATTCCCGAGAGTTCAAAAAAAATATAAATTATTGCAAAACAAACAAATAAAAACTGCGCGTGAATATTTGTACTCTGGCAATATTTATAAAACGTCAAATCGACCAGTGTGATTTGCGGACAGCGAAGCAAAAACTCGTCAATTTTTTGAGAGTAGATTAGGTCCACAGAGTGTAGGTAAAAATTATTTTGTAATACTTACGTGAGTCATCAATAAACTGATAAATTTATTATTTTGAATACAAAACAATGGAGCACGATATTAACAAGCCGTATAAAATCTGTGATGTAAATCGAGACAAAAAGAAGGGTATAGTCGCATCATCCCTTGAAGATCTCCTTACAAAAGTGCCAGAAAAGTTAGGGATGCCCTCGGAGAATTTAACAGTGGTTTTAGAGTCCGATGGCACTGAAGTGGACGATGAAGAATATTTTTCTACTTTGGATCCTGATACTTCTCTTATGATTTTACATGGTCTTGAAAAATGGGCTCCGAATATGCCAAAGTGCCAAGTTTCACTCGACCAAACTGATGATATCGCATTAGGAGACAAAGGACAGGTAGCAAACTTGGTAGGCCGCCTACAACACAACTTGTGTCACATCTCCCTCCTGGGGGGTCAAGACTTGGAGCTGTTATCTGACATGGATCCAGACAGTCTAGCAGACATTGTGACGGATAGAGACAATAGAATAATTTTGGAGCACATCAAAGAAGCATCCGGAAGGTAATATGAACATTAATTAACTTATCATTCTCATCAAGATATTCGATTTTCGTTTATTACCTCCATGTAATTATTATTATGTAAAATTCTTAGCTAGCACCTACTAATTGTTTTTGAAAAGTGTAATCGTATGACTGACAGCTATTTAATTTTGATTGTTCACTTTGTTCAAATGCAATTTTATATTTAAGTACATTTCTTGGAACAATACTCCACTAGTTCCAGAACATGTTCCTTTACTTAACTTAAATTAAAAGTTAGAGCTAGATTTCAAAATAATGATAACATTATTAATTGTACAGTAACAATAAATATTGTACTTACCTAATTAGCAACTTATCTCACTTGTTTTCTTATTTTGTCATATTACAGAATATTGCTTGAAAAACGTCAAGCTCAAGATGCCATGGAATTGTTGAAGCTGTACCATCAGAGTGTGGCCAATGGTAATGAAGATATGTCACCACCAAAGCAAGAACGAGTGTAGAACAGTGTGTGAATTGCCATGGTAACCCACCATTATTTCATTTGTCATGACTTGATTCAGATGAAAATAAATAAACCTTGTGTGCATGTACAGGTAAAGTTTTTTTCACTCTAGATTTAATGTAGCCACATTTTAATCATCTTATTATAATTTAACCACCTCCAAACAAATTAAATTAGCAAAAGAAGTAATCATCATATCGCATATTCTGTATCAAATTTTACAAAGCTTAATAATGTTACTAGTTAGAACTGAACTGAATCAAGTTATGATTAACATAATGTTACCCTGAATTTATTTTTAAGGGATGGTTCACCTCAAAAGTTTACAAAAAATGAATTATTGCATACTTACACGCTTGTGAGCAAAAAAGTATCATCTTTTTTTGCAAAAGAAAAAGTATGTAACAGCATTACAAAGATCATTCATGATATACCAAATATTGAGGCCTTTATAAAAACATTATTTTCTAAGTTATTAAAATTTTGTTTGTAAGGAATAAATGTAAACTAGTTTAGCCAAAAATAAGAAAAATATAGCATGATTGTATATTTATTACTTCTAATTATTTTTTGTAGTACTTGTAACAGTATATATTGCAATGTCCTTCATTGTTATTACATATAATATTGAGTAACATATAAGCTGGTACATGGTAAAATATTAGACATTAGTGATAATACAACGCTAATCTTATGAATACGAGCTGAAATTGAAAGATATGGTAACAGTCTTAAGAAGCATTGTAAGTAACTGTATTTAGATGTGTATGTATATAATTAGTGTAAAACGTAATGTAGTAAGTTACATAACAGTCAACTATTAGAATTACCTATTTATAAATTTTTCTTATTATTTTATCATTTTGACTGATGAAAGTAAGGCATTCTCTATTTATGTAAGTATTGCCATAAAAAATATTATCAGTCTTAGTACTAAGTTTTTTTAGATAAAACCTTTTTACATATTTTAATAACAAATCTGACAATAGGTATGTTAGTGCTAAGCATTTATGGTCTACTATTTATTTTTATATTATTTTCCATATTTTGTAAACTTTTGAGAGACGAATTGCCACAAGGTTGATAATCAACATCAATTTAAAAGACTGATAGTTGGTAAATTTATGTTTTTTATATAGTTTTACCCCTAGCATAAGGTTTATTCATTTAATTCCAAATTTGCTCAAACATTTTACAAGATATTAAATAAGTTTCCCTCAGTTTAATTCCACTGCCATACATTGTAATGAAATGCTGGCTACTTGTTTCACTGTACATAGTGGGGTATAACTGTTGGTACTGGTGAAATGATAAGGACATTGACATAAGTTACTTATTATGGAATTGTAATAATTTTGTTAGATTATATCAAGTGGAAGATGTCCAGGATGCTTCTTGCATAATCATGTTGTTAATGTTTGTATAACCTTGGGAAGAGGGACTTCAGTGCCCTATTGAATCTACAAATGATGGTGTATGATATTAAAACTTACTCATATAATTTTTAAATATTCAGTCCAATTATCCTGTTGTCTTGTAATTTTTTATTTCAATGAAAATTTATTTATTTACAGAACTATGAGATGCATGTTTATGTTAGCATACTGGATTGCTGTGCTAGATGTTATACGTAATATTATACATAATTATATGTAGTGCACCCAATAAACTTATTATAGCTGGCAAATAGTACATACCTACCCTATAATATTGCACATAAGTAGTATGTTGTAAAATACAAACAGTCTGTTAAAATAACAGGTGATATCAGACAGTCTAATATTATAGATACCTACAGCTGGCTACATAATTAGCTAAAGATTTGTGAATAATAATTATTTTATAGCTATCTCATAATTACCTATGAACCTGCAAAACATGCTGGGATTTATTTATAAATGTTGCTTATAGTTAAATGATGTTCAAATGTCATAAATGTATGGTTAACCCTTAGCAGTCTCTAACCATAACTTAACTTTAAGCAACATTTATAATTATACCCCTAAATGTCTGAAATCATTAACTGCACATACTTATACCAACATTTTTATGGCAATTCTAATTAAAGTTAATAATTATTGTGCAAAATATGATGTATTTATAATTCTACAAAATATTACATTTATAGTCATAGTAAGTAATGCATTCAAGTGTTAACACCAAAATGAAAACTTTCGTCTTAGTTTGATATACAGATTTTATGTATTAAATAGTTATTTATTATAATATGAAAGTAGTGTTATTCTGTCTAAAATATGTGATGTACTGATGTCTCACTCTTTGTCAGTCAAGTACATATTATTATGTTTATTGTTACTATAGTTTCAATTTGTCAGGTGGCCTCCTTGCCTTACTTATGGTAGCAGCTTAAAATAAGGTGAATGATATTTTTACTTCAGTGTCAACATTTTCTTTAATATTTTGTGGAATTGGTAATGTCAACAAACCTAATAGAGGAATTGGAATTCAGTTTTACTGTGCACAAATAAAACATAATGGAAATTATATGTTATATTTATTTACCTTTTACAGTTAAAATTAAAGAGTAACTAAATTACATACAAAAACTTTTAAATAAGATCAGTAATGCTTTGCCAAACATATTAATTTCAATACTGCTCATGAAGGAGATAAATATTTTGAAGTTAGGATACATGACTACAATTTCCAGTAAAATTTAATCATCAAGACAAAAATGACAATGGTAGTTCACAGTTAGTACATAAAACATCTTAAAATCGTTTTAGAGAACAGTGCAGGAACTTTTCTCACGGAAAGGGTTAACTTTTTGACTGGAAAAGCCAACAAGAAGGCAATCCTCCTGTTCGTGTTCATTTATATATTTGACAATGTCAGATACCACCACAGAGACGGGAATGCGCTTTATTGCTGCTTCTCGTCTCAATTGTTCTGTTACAGCCCGCTGCTGCTGCAATGTCGAAACCATCATGTCCATAACGGCGGTGTCTGATAGGCCTATGTTGAACGCAAAAGTAAAACTTTGAAATGCAAAACAGGGCGTAGCCTCCACGAAAGGTTTGGTCTGGAAACAAATTTAAGGATTAAATATTAAGAAAAATGCCACCACAAATTTATTTTAGCACTAGTAAATAATTAGTTACCCACAGCGGATAGAAAGTGAGGTAGATGCTCGAAATATGGGGTTTTTTTTAGGAAAATTCGCAGCAAATTTAATTAATGTAAAGAGTAAGACAATACGTTCAGTCAGCAGTAATGTCAATGTCAAATCAATCAAATTGACAATTTTGTTTCGTTCGTTTATCATTCATTCTAACTTGGTTTGAATACGAGGCTTTATAACTTAGAACAATCTGAAAAGTAGTTGATTTTTTTATTTCGTTTTTTTTTTCTATTGTGCTTGTGCACGCCTCCGCGGGACCTATTGCTCAGTCTAGTGTTAATAGCGATGCTCTTGAGATATAGTTCGAGAATACTTTTATCTCAGGCAAACTCCGCAGTTTGGTAAGAACAACGTTGAGAGGGAGGCTAAAGGCAGTTTTGTACGAGCCCTGTAATGTGTCAGTTCAAAGTCAAATAATTTATATCATGTAAGCACATAAAAAGCACTTTTGAACGTCAAAATTTACAAAAAATAGAACTGATTCTAGTCGCCCCTTCCAAAAGGTAGTTTTCGTATGGAGAAGAATTAGCAACAAACTCCGCCGTTACTCTTTTAAAATGTTTTCACTTATATCTATCTCTAAGTAGTCTGTGCTTATATCTATGTGTATATCACAGACTACTTAGATGGTGCATATCTTGTATACATTAATAATTTTATAACTGGGTAAAAAGAATGAAAAATGAAGCAATGTCCGATAAAATGAATAATGGCAAATTATTTTCCAGGCGACTAACAATTTAAAGAACGACTAACTATTAGGTAAGTAATTTAAATAATGACATGGCGACTAATATTGACATTGGGATGACAAACATTGTTTTATAGGCAAATATAGGCCTCCATACAAAACCTTGGCTAAAAATTAAAATGAATGTGGCGCTCCTTAAGAACGTCAATCTAAAGTTAGACTCCATAGAAACGGTGCAAGAGCTTAACTCTGACCACCGCCCAGTAGTCTTAAAATTGGCCCCCAGCATAAGTCTCCCCGACACCTCCCAACCCGTTCTCACCAAAAGGGTAACGGACTGGAATAAAGTAAGCACCCAGCTGAAATCCAACACGTCCTATTGAACTCCATCCCCGACAAATTCGACTCTATCATATATATATATATTTAAATATATATTTATATCTATATTTATGTCTGTAATTTTTATGGTGTACAATAAAGAGTATTCTATCTATCTATCTATCTATCGCGGACAGGACGGCCGCGGTCGACTGACTCACGGAGCACGTACAATCAGTCCTGAGCGATTGCTCAAGGGAGGTCCCAACGACGGGCGACTCTCGCTGGAACCAGCCTGACGATGTACGCGCGCTGCTGACTGAGAAGAACGCGGCCGTTCGTGCCTACAGCGACTTTCCCTGCGCCGCTAACAAAGCCCATATGAGCTACTCGTATTTACAGAGATCTGTAAAGACACGCATACAGGAGCTGCGTGACACGGGCTGGGACAGGATGCTCAGTGAACTAGAGCCTACCCACCTGGCATTCTGGGAACTTCAGAGGAAACTCAAGTCCCAGCAAATCGCCTCCATGTCCCTGACCCGTCCCGACAAGTCCATCGCGTTCGAGGATATGGAAAAGGCTGAATGCCTAGCAGACAGTCTCGAGGCCCAATGTTCCCCCTAGCTCCCAACCACTACCTCTAGGACCTCTAGGAGGTGAGCTTGATCTACACCAAGCTCACCTCCTAGAGGTCCAACGTAGAGCCTCTCTCCGTCTCGTCGAAGACCCTGATAGTCCCTGCCTCCCGTCACTCCAGACGAAGTGCATGACATCATCAAAGGTCTGAAAACCCGCAAAGCCCCCGGCTCTGATGGAATCACCAATAGGGTGATCCAGCTATTTCCTGCCCCCCTGATAATGCTATTGGCCACCATCTTCAATGTTGCCCTAAGCAATAACATCTTTCCACAAGCATGGAAAGAGGCCACGGTCATCGGCATAACGAAGCTCGGCAAGAAAAAGACCGAGCCGTCGAGTTACCGCCCCATCAGTCTGATCAAGGTACTCGGCAAAGTCTATGAGAGGCTTATTTATAAGCGTCTCAGAGACTACGCCAAAACCAAGGGCCTCACTCCCAACGAATAGTTTGGGTTCCGAACCCAGCACTCTAGCGTGCATCAGGCCCACCGGATTATCGAACACATAAGTGCTGGCTTCCAATTCGGTTTGATAACCGGTGCAGTATTCTTCGATATAGCGAAAGCGTTCGACAAAGTCTGACACAACGGCTTATTATACAGGATTACTGGTAATTCGACGTATATCCGTCAGGGGCTGATAAAGGGGGCCAAATGCAACAAATTGAACCCCCCATATGTATGGCCGAAATTCAATAGTATTCGAGATATTTGAATTTTAAGGGTTTTTCGATATTTACCCAAAATTTGACATTTAATTCCAAATAAAAAAATAACTACACATTTGAATGGGTACCATTAAAAATCATGTTGTAGCTAGCACTTCAATTAAGCTATGGACATAGTTAAAACTACTTAATTTAACAAAATAATTAAAATAATTAACGATATAAGAATAATATCTTACCAATATTTTTATTTTACGCTTCAAAAATGTTGCCTCCTCACAAAAATTTCTATGACATTAATCGTAAAAATAAATAAAAAAACTTGCCTATTCTGTAAGCTTTCCAAAAAGGTATAAAAGTCAATTTTAAAATACATAATTCGTGGCATGGCATGTGTTTGAAACGGCGCGGGGAGAGAATTTGTATTTGTATGAAATAAAATGCATTAAAAAATGTACGTCAAATTTTATTAAAAATTTTACACATCTTGTTCAAAATGAGCCCCTCTATTACGAATGCAAGTTCGAATTCTTTTCCTAACTTCGGTTTTCGTCACTCTTGATGAAAACGTTGTTCTCATCTGTTGCGCCGCGTTTATTATTCGCTGTCGAAGTTCTTCGACTGAATTTATTGGGGTCACATAAACTAATTCCTTCATATGACCCCAGACGTAAAAATCAAGTGGTGTGATATCAGGGCTTCGTGCTGGCCACGGAATTGGCCCTCCCCTCCCAATCCATCGGTTTGGAAATCTCTCATCTAGCCACTGTCGGACAGTAATCCGGTAATGTGCTGGGCACCCATCATGTTGAAACATGAGGTTGTTTTTTATTTCTTCGGGAACATCCGCCAACAAATCGTCTAGGTTGTTTCTCAAAAACTCCTCGTAATTTTCGCCGTTCAAATTTTGGGGCAAGAAATGAGGGCCCACCAAATAATTATCAACGACACCCATCCATACTTTCAGGGAAAATCTCATTTGCGACGCAGTTTCTTTTAGTTTTTTTGGATTCCTGCCTGCTTTAGGTGCCCAAAAATGTAAGTTATGGTAATTCGTTATACCATCCCGGTCAAACTTTGACTCGTCAGTCCACAAAATATTTCTTAGGAAATGTTCCTGGTCAGCGTCAGCGTTTAACATAAACCGAGAAAATTCGAGTCGCCTGGCAGGATCTCCCTCGTGCAATGTTTGGACAGGTTGATAATGGTACGGGTGTCTACCTGATAGATGTACTACCGACCACACTTTCCACTGGGACATACCGAGCTGTCTTGCAACAATGTTCGTTGAGATGTTTGGGTCATCAATAAAAAACTGAAGAATGGTGTCCTCTTCGTCAGCCGTATACCGTCGAGGTCTGCCAGCGTTGAATTGTGCTCTCTGAACACTGCCAGTTTCAGACAATCGTCGATAGGTGCTCCCGAAAACAGTAACGTGGGGAAGTCGACGATCGGGAAAGCGGCGTTGGTATTCTCGCCGAGCCGCAGCCGCGTTTCCATCGGCAAAACCATAACAAAACATAATGTCTGCGTATTCGTTATTAGCATACGAAGCCATGGTATCCGAAATAACAATGATAACAAAAATAATAACAAGAGAAACAAGAATTAACAATAATGATCGATAACAAATTAACGCGATGAGAGATTGGTTAATAGCAAGATAACAACACACGTGCTTGCGCGGCGTAGAGTCGAAACTTACTAAGGAAGGCGACGCGAGCACAGCAGACGCCGTGTGCTCCCCCACCCTCACATTCCGCCAGTAAAATCGGTTGTTTTAGCAAGGATCATAAACTAACACACATTATTTCTCTCCCCGCGCCGGTTCAAACACATGCCATGCCACGAATTATGTATTTTAAAGTTGATTTTTATACCTTTTTGGAAAGCTTACAGAATAGGCAAGTTTTTCTAGTTATTTTTACGATTAATATCATAGAAATTTTTGTGAGGAGGCAACATTTTTGAAGCGTAAAATAAAAATATTGGTAAGATGTTATTCTTATATCGTTCATTATTTTAATTATTTTGTTAAATTAAGTAGTTTTAACTATGTCCATAGCTTAATTGAAGTGCTAGCTACAACATGATTTTTAATGGTACCCATTCAAATGTGTAGTTTTTTTTTTATTTGGAATTAAATGTCAAATTTTGGGTAAATATCGAAAAACCCTTAAAATTCAAATATCTCGAATACTATTGAATTTCGGCCATACATATGGGGGGTTCAATTTGTTGCATTTGGCCCCCTTTATCAGCCCCTGACGGATATACGTCGAATTACCAGTAATCCTGTATAAGCTCTACAAACTCGGTGTGCCAGATCGTCTCGTGCTCATCTTACGGGACTTTATGTCAAACCGCACCGCGATATCCTCCCCCCGTCCTATCCACGTCCTTCAAGGCTCTGTGCTCTCCCCCCTAATCTTCACGCTATGCACCAGCGATATCCCAAAGAGTAGAAAGGTGAAGTTGGCTCTGTTCGCGGACGATACGGCCATCTACTACAAGGGTTCCGGCTCTGACTCGATAGCCCGCACTCTCCAGACCTGAGTCGACAAGCTCAGCGCCTGGTTTAGAAAGTGGAGGATTGAAGTCAAACCCAGACAAAAGACAAGCGGTTCTCTTCTCGAGACCGCGTAAAAGGATCAAACCCCCCCTACCAATCACCATGTTCGGCAAGCCTATCCCCTGGGAGAAGCGAGCCAAATACCTAGGTGTTGTCCTCGACCAGCATCTATCCTTTAGCGATCACATAAAACAGCCGCTTTCGCTCTTGGTAGACTCCACTCCGTTCTGAATGCACGTAGCAAAATGTCACTAAAGTGCAAATAGGGTGTTTTACTTTATAAGAGAAAAAATTTAAAAATATATTATTGTTTTTTTTTTTTTTTTTTTTTTTTTTAACTATGGCATCTCGCAGGTATACCACTAAGGTATTTACTGCTCAACCGAACAATCCTGTGGCTGCCTTAAGCACTACACTCAAAGCCTCCAGCCAGGAGCAACTATTCTACATTAAAATTAGGCGAACGCTCGCTAAGGGCACCCCCTGTGGGGTACGAACCTCGGCTTAGGGCGTCGCTGAGGGGGGGACAGCAAGATGGGACAGGCTGGATCACGGATATATTATTATTAGACGGGGAATTTAAAGCTACGCGCTCAGCTGCGGCGCGGGCTGGCGCTTCATCGGACAAGGGTCGGGGGGGAGTATTATTTACTCGTGAGGGTCGCGCGCGCGGAGGACCTCGGCGGCGAGGTCGGTACGACGGGTGTCGGGTGTGTTTGTGCACTGTACTGGTGGCCCTATTGCTCTCCTGGAGGAGAGTGGTTGGATCATCTGGATCGGAGAGGACATGCCTAGGACGGCGAAATCGACTAATGCGGGAGGGGGTATAATTGGCCGCTTCAACAACCAGAGGGTTGCGGTGATTGGCGGCGGAATCAAAATGACGCTTTGAAATGCGTTTTAGGAGCTGATGGATTGTGGGGATTTTGAGATCTAGGTGGAGGTTAATATTCCTGACATACCAGGGAGCGCCCGTGGCTCTTCTAAGAAATCTGTTCTGGATCACCTGCATCTTATGGATATTTCTGGGGGATGTGTGTGCAAAGACTACACCCGCATAGGTCATGATGGGGCGGATGCACGCTGTGTAGATGCGCAATTTGCACTTGAGTGACAATTTGCTGCGTGCATTAACGATGTAGTAAAGTCTACTGAGAGCGAAGGCGGCCCGCGAGCGAACCGACCTTATGTGCTCTGTAAAGTTGAGGTAATGATCGAGGATGACTCCCAAGTACTTGGCTTGCTTCTCCCAGGGGATAGGCTTGCCTAACAAGGTGAGTGGTCGGGGAATGTGAGGGGGTCTAGATCGCGGTTTTATGAATAAAACCGCCTGACTTTTGTCGGGGTTCACCTCGATTCTCCATTTCTTAAACCAGGCGCCAAGGTTATTGACAGCCCGTTGTAAGAGAAGGTGGATCTGAGTCTGCGACCGTCCCCTGCAATATATGGCCGTGTCATCTGCGAACAGAGCCAACTGCGCCGTATTGCTTTTGGGGATGTCGCTTGTGAAGAGCGAGAACATGAGCGGGGCTAGCACGGAGCCTTGAGGGACTCCGGCGCGGATTTGGCGGGGAGAGGATAGGGCTCCCTCGATGCGATAGCGGAAAGTACGATTCGACAAGTAGTCCCGTAAGATGAGCACGAGACGATCGGGCACTCCGAGTTTGTAGAGCTTAAAGATTAAGCCGTTGTGCCAGACCTTGTCGAATGCTTTCGCTATGTCGAAGAAGACCGCACCTGTCGACATGCCACGGTAGAAGCCGCCGCCGATGAATTCGACGATACGGTGGACCTGATGCACGCTAGAGTGCTGGGCTCTAAAGCCGAACTGTTCGTTGGGGATGAGGCCTTTGGTTTCAGCGTAGTCCCTGAGACGCTTATAAATAAGCCTCTCATAGATTTTGCCTAATACCTTGAGCAGACTGATGGGGCGGTAGCTGGAGGGTTCGGTTTTGGGCTTGCCAGGCTTTGGGATACCTATCACTATGGCTTCTTTCCACGCTTGGGGGAAGATATTGTTGCTTAGAGCACCATTGAAGATGGTGGTCAGTAGCATAATAAGGTGGGCGGGGAAGAGTTGGATCACCCTATTGGTGATTCCATCTGAGCCGGGGGCTTTACGGATGTGGAGACCTTTGATGATGTCATGCACTTCGTCTGGAGTGACGGGAGGCAGAGGACTTTCGGGGTCTTCGACGGGGGGCAGAGAAGCTTTACGTTCGACTTCAGCGTCTACCTCTGAGAGGTGAGCTTGGTCTACTGGTAGGGAGCTGGGAGAGCATTGAGCCTCGAGACTGTCGGCTAGGCATTCCGCTTTGTCGATGTCGTCGAAGGCTATGGTTTTGTCGGGGCGTACTAGGGGGGGCATGGCAGCTATCTGCTTGGATTTGAGTTTTCTCTGGAGTTCCCAGAAGGCCTGATGGGTGGGCTGTAACTCGCTCAGCATCTTATCCCAGCTCGCGTCACGCAGCTCCGCCATACGTGTCCTTACAGATCTCTGCAAGTAGCGCATGTGGGCTTTGTTGGCGGGACAGGGAAAGTTGCTGTATGCACGGGTGGCCGCGTTCTTCTCGGTCAACAGAGCACGCGCATCGTCCGGGAGTTTCAAGTAGCGGTTATCCGCTTCAGGAACCTCCCTTGAACTGTCGTTCAGGACGGTTTGCACATGGTCAGTGAGCGAGTCGATTGCAGCCGTCGTGTCCGCGATTGAATCGAAAACGTTTGGGATGGAGTCCAATTGGGGGGACGTGTTGGTTTTCAGCTTATCGCCTACTTGCCTCCAGTCCGTCACCCTTTTGGTGGCTGGGGGTTGGTTGGGGTCAGAGGGACCTATGCGGGGAGCCAGTCGTATGACTACTGGTCGGTGGTCCGAGGTAAGCTCGTGAACCGTTTCTATTGAGTCTAATCTTAGGTTGACGTTCTTAAGGAGCGCCACGTCAAGAATGTCGGGGGCATGATTAATTTGGTGGGGATAGTGGGTTGGAGTCATCGGAGCGATGACGTCAAAGTTTTGAGCGAAGGAGAGGTTGTACAATTGATGCCCTCTGGAGTTGGTAAGGGAGCTATTCCAGGAGGGATGTTTAGCGTTGAGATCGCCTGCTATGATAACAGAGTCACTCATGCCAAATAGGATTTTTAGGTCGTCCGCGATGGGTTGGAATCCCCCTGCGAGGTTGGGAGAGATGTAGGCCGATACTACGGTGACCGGCTGATGGCCAGTCATAGCTAGTCGGCAGATGGAGACTTCTAATTGTGCTAGCGAGGGAGGGTCAATAGGGATGCAGTACAGATCCTTTTTATAATAAATTAGTGTGCCGCCCAAGTGGGCATGCGACCTATCGTTACGGATTACACGGTAATTTGCAATGGCTGGATTACGGTGATTGGGTTTTAGGAAGGTTTCCTGTAAGAGGAATAAGTCAATTCGATGATCACGGAGGAACTCCGATATTTCATCTCGTTGACCATGGATGCCGTTCGCGTTGAAGACGCCGAGGTTGAGGGATCTGGGTTTAAATCTACTTAAGGCCGTGTTATTCATGATGATGAGATAACAGAGAGGGCTTGGGTGATGTCCTGGTTCGCGACTAATACGGCCAGGAGAGAT
Source organism: Xanthia togata (assembly GCA_963853775.1). Classification (NCBI taxonomy): domain Eukaryota; kingdom Metazoa; phylum Arthropoda; class Insecta; order Lepidoptera; family Noctuidae; genus Xanthia; species Xanthia togata. The sequence continues at coordinate 14,932,492 of OY970803.1, forward strand.
TGGATGTCGCCGCTTTGCTTAGCGGCGACGATATCGCTTGCCATCTGAGCCGCCCGGGGCGTGCTGAATATGGCGAAGGCGCTGGCAATGATGTTAATGTTTTGCGCAGCGATATTATAATTGATCGCGGGGTGCGGTGCTTGAGGAGCACGTACGGGTTTCGAGGCGGGCGCTATGGGTGCGGGGGGAGCGTAAGGCGTGGTAGGCGCGGAGGGCGCGGGGGGCGCGGCGGGCGCGGTGGGCGCGGCGGGCGCGGTGGGTGGGGTGGCCGCTGAGGGCGGAGGGACACGGTTACGCGGATCCATGAGAGAGTACATGGGGGTTTGAGGGAGCGGGGGCCTCGCGGTGGCCATGGCTGGAAAAGCCTGCTGGTGGTGGAGTTGAGTCCAGGGGCTAGGTCTTTGAGGACTTAGCCGCTGGGGGATTTGGGAGGAGGGAATGAGGAATTCCCTCTGTTTTGTCTGCCGAGCGTCGAGACGCTGGGTCAGTTTGCCTGGGTTCGACTTTGGTGCCTTAGGGCATCCGCGGTAATTGGCAGTATGCCCTATATTCCCGCATAGCACGCAGCTAGGTGGGCTATCGCAGAGATTGCGATCTTTTGGCCGTGAGCAATCCGAAGTGCCGTGGTCGCCCAGGCACTTGACGCACCTGGGTTTGGCATGGCAGTTCTTCTGCGCATGGCCGTACAGCTGGCAATTATGGCATTGCCCTATGGCGCTGTTTTTCCAGGGCTTCTCAATGGTGAAGCCCATTAGGTTGCAGATCGTCTTGACGTTGAAAATGGGGTGATGCCCCTCGGTCGGGGAGCACACGACTAAGATCATGTCGTATGCTTCTCTACCGCGCGAACGGTGCATGCGGTGCACTTCATCGACTGGTATCCTTTGCGACTGAAGGTCTGCTAGGATGTCGGATGGGTATATTATTGAGATAGCTTTTTTTTTTTATAGGTAAAAAGCAGTCTGAAAACGTTAGTTTTAGTTCATAAAATAACAAACTAAATTTTAATTTTATCATTAATTAAATTAAATTTTATTTGTTTCATAACACCATTAGATAGTAGTCGCCGAAAAGATAGAGATGTGTGAAGTAGTAGATGCTGAAAAAAGATTCAGTTTTGTTTGGGTCAGTCGTCAGCTACATACGTAGTATCCTTTATTCTAAGGTAGTATCCCTATTTAGTCTTTGTCAGCTACCCTTGAATACGTAAGGATATTACGCCCATTTTTGAAAAGTGTCTCAATGAGATTCTATATTGGTAATGAACCACTAAAAAATTCACAAATGTTTTATTCAATCGTTAAATGCCATAAAAATTCATTAAAATTTTGCATTTTCAAATTTCACGTGTAATTTGACGAGAAACGCTGGACGCAGTGGACGCCATATTGCTCTGTGGTCATGACGTCAGTTGCCTGTGTAACAACAAATGCAGTGATATTTTTTAAGTTATAAATTTTTGTTGTCTCCTTTTACAAAACTGTCCTCCATGGTATTATTTCAATAAAAATTACGTTGGTTACGAATATAATAAAAAGCCTTTATAGATTATAGGTACGCTGATAGTTGAAAGTTAACACTTTCTAAGTTTACATAGCCGTATGACGTAATAACATGGCGACTATTAACTAATGGTGTTATGAAACAGATTAAAAAACCTGAAACCTTTGAATTGAATATAGTTTGCTATTTTATGAACTAACACTAACCTTTTCCGACTACTTTTTGCCTAAGCTATCTCAACAATATATTTTTTCTCATATAGAGTAAAACACCCTATTGGAAAACGTGTCATATTATTTATTGTTGATTGTGTGAATAATAATATAGTAAATTGTTGGTTCTTGTTTAGGTGTCAACTCTTGGTGGAGGAGTCATTCATCTTTTTATGCAAATTCGGAATTATCAATTTCTTGAAGAACACTTACTTTCTCTTCGTTCTTTTTACTTAAACTATCTAATTTCCATATTTCTGGGGGTTGTTACAAGCATATTGAGTTTATTTTTATCTTATTCTAACTATTTAACTCTCAGCCCTTCTACATCCGGGTCGACGCGCGACGGCGCGTTGTGTTCCACGCGCGCCTCAAAGAGATGTCAGCGACTGAAGGGGTCCGATGGGACCATTGCCTGCCGGGGTTGCGGAAAAGTCCGAAAGGGATACCGTGGCCCCTTGGCATTGCAAAGGCAACGGAAGGTACACGGGTGGGTTTTAGTCAGTAAGAGTCTGACACGCCCTCCTGCTCCACCCAGAGCGGGAGAAGTCATTTGAAGATTTCCCTCCCACAAAAAAAAAAAAGCCCTACATTATTTGTCTTTCTTACGGGTCTAATACTGTTTTTTTTTTTTTTTTAAATACTGCTGACGACTGAATTCTTATTTTTTCATTTAAAAAAAACTATCCTTTGTTTTACTTTTTAAATTATATTATATGAGTGTTTTTCCTTTGACTGTGATTCATTTACTTTCTTTTTGTTCAAAGTCGTCACGGGTTCGAATCCCAGACGAATTCTAACAGTGTAGTTTTTTTTTTACGCTACGGTACTTACACGGCGTGCATTCGTCCCATGATGACCTATGCGAGAGCCGTCTTTGCACAAGCAAAGCCCCACCATATCCACATGATGCAGATGCTCCAAAATTGATTCCTTCGCAAAATCACCGATACGAGGATTAGGAACGAGATCCTCCATCTCGACCTAAAGATCTCCACAATCCACCAATTTTTAAAACGCAAACTCGCTCGCAAATCGCCAGTGCGATAAGGCCCTTAGCCAAATTTGACATTATTATTATTTTACCATTATATGATTGCTTATACGCTTCAACATATCTGATAAAATTACTATTAGCAGATGAGTTGGAGGTAAACATTGGCGGGAAGAGCGTGACTCCAGCGAGCCATCTACTCCGTATTCGTGCTTTTTAACCGACTTCAAAAAAAGGAGGAGTTTATCAATTCGACTGTTTTTTTTTAATGTTTGTTACCTCATAACTTGCGACTGGGTGAACCGATTTTCATGATTCTTTTTTTATTTGAAAGCTGGTGCTTCCCGTGTGGTCTCATTGTCACCATTTCAATATCTGATGATGGGATCTTGTAGAAATCGGGGGAACTCTTCAATGAATAACAGCAGATTAACCGCGATTGTTGCTATAGCATAATATCTAAGCATTGTTTACGCCATCACACAACATAATATCACGCCTGTACTCACTACAAAGGTTATAAAAACTATTTCGAAAAAAATATATGTTTTTTTTTGTATGTTTGTTACGCGGTTACTCCGCCAATTATGAATTGATTTTGGTGATTATTTTTTTGTTTGGTATACTTCAGAAGTGGTCCCATATAAATTTGGTCAAGATCTGATGAGGGGTTTTTGAGTTAGCATCAATAATACGTATTTTTCCCATCTAGTATATGTGGACGATATTATAATAGTTCCTGTCACTGTAATTTACATAGCAGGTAATGGGTATTTAAATTTTTGTGGGGGTTTTGTGTAGGTACCACAACTAAAAAGTGAAAAATAAAAACTTTTTCACAAAAAATAAAACCGACTTCCAAAAAAAACACTACAAAGTTTTTTCTTTGGTACACACAGGTGTGGGTGGACTACACGATGTCTTTCCTTTAGTCTTTTCCTGTAACTTTTTGTTTTCAGTGTAGCAGCCAGATTGTTAGGGGTTTTAGGACACGGGGATAGGGTAAAATCATAACAATTTTGAAAGCAGATTACTTTATTATTTTGATGCATTTTAAAAACATAATATTAACATTAACTGTCCCCCACGGTTATTATTAACATTCTACTCAACGCCACAGGAGAGCAAAGGTGACATGGCGGAAATGGCGGCTCATGTATTGAAACATGTTGGCACTAATCGGCCTGTAAAAGTCATGTGTCAATCCAAAACATTGTCCAGTATCCAAACGCGTGGTTTACGAATAATCCGGGAAGGAAGCCTTTTCTCTTGTAGTGAAATCCACAGGGTTGCCCCTGAAGCTGATTGGAGGGCTTGAAACTAGAGGTATGGATAGTGATCTTGGCAAATATTACTTGTATATCTGGCAGAAACCATGTTTACACCATTAGCAGAGGATTGGATATCCTGTGGTGTTGTTATTGGCTATGCTGGGGATAAACTAAGTTCACTCAGCCTTGTCGATGGGATTACCAGTCAAGAAAGCCTGCCCCCATGCCCCCCAGTTACAGTTGCACAAGGTAAAGAAGAAACAGATAAGAACGTATTGTTGACTGTTTTGTATTTACCGCCTAATGAGAACTGAAAACGAGGACGCGACGCTAGGGAGAAGATAATAGAGGCTCTAAAACAACAGCTAGAGAAGGTGGCAGGGCGGATACAGTTATAACAGTTAACAATGCCCCAAAATTTCTTGAGCATCTGAGTTGGAAAAATGACCAGAACTACCATAAGCTGGTTACAGCATTTGATACGTTTTTTTCATTCCCAGATCATGAGTTAGCGTCTGCCCGATTCGGTTCTGCGAGTTTACGTTATCGTGCTTGTGCAGCATTAGAATCTATAACAGACATATGTGACACATTTGGAATTAAGACGAAAGATATACCACAGTAGATTTACACCTCTTTTGCAGCTAATGAGCTAAAGCAACTCTTCAACAGAGACAATTTCGCAGAAGCCAATGCGGATAATTCTTACTTCCCTTACCAAACCGACTTTTGTTTTGTGCACAAAACTGCATACTCTTAAGTGTGGCAAACCCCAACTTGTTTTTCTTCCTACATGTAGCCAGGACATTGTTCAGATCTTTGAGGTCTAAGCAAGCTAGACACAACATTGAGTGTAATCTGGAAATCAATACCGTAAATGCTATCATATTCGCTTATGCACTCAAATGCAGAAGAAATTCAGAGACAATGGGGATAAGTTGGAGGTAGAGCCTGATACCATTGGAAACAAAGAATTCAAAAGCACCAGAGGCTCTGAATGGTTTGACTACATAGGCAATTTGCATTGACAAAGGAGACGAGAGAATTGGTTATGAAGGTCAAGGGCTCTCTGGGGGTCACTCGAGAGGGGACAATCGTTAGATATATCCAGAATTATAATGTTAATAAACATGGCATGTAAACATTTAATAATTTTGCCCTATTTTTTTTCTCTCCCAGCTCTCCAGCATTAATGTGACAAAAATAAGCTTAACCAATAAAACATACTGATTAATAATAGTTATTAGACTGGTTGTAGAAAATTAACTTTTTAATAAAGAAAATCTAGACTAATTGAATAAATTATAGCATGAGGTAAAATTACTTCTTTTTGTTTGTAATAGTGCGGGTGGTGGTTTTAGTTTAAACTAGTTATTTTATACTGGCTGAAAATCATAACAATAATAGTTTTCAGGTCTGAGTTTCAACTGCTCCAAAGTTAAAACCATGTAATAATTGGGGTGGTCGCACACGAAAGATGCGTATCTTCCAGATAATACGCTCTAACGCATCATTGGTTGAGTATGCAAGGTTGAATGTTTTATTATCAATTTATTGTCGACGGCATACCAGTCTGAATGACACTACCGAGGTTTCTGTACTGATACAAACAGTATAAATAAAGCGAAATGTCTGTTCTGGCGTTACGCGACCGACAACACGCGACGCATCTTCCGTCAGATGTGCGACGACCCTTAATTTAATCTATTTAACTATGAGAACTGATGAAAACTGATTGATACTCAATGTGAGCTGACCATTTTGATCCAGTGAAATGCCCTATTCTCCTATAATCCTAACTAATATTATAAATGCGAAAGTGAGTTTGTTAGTTTGTTTTTACGCTTTCACACAAAAACGGCTGAATGGATTTGGATGAAATTTGGCACATGGGTAGATCATGACCTGGAGGACATAGGCTACTTTGACTTTGCTACCTGGATCTCAGCGACAACTGCTAGTAATAAAATAAATTGTTCTTAGAAATTCAATTAATAGTCATTAGTAAACTCAATATTTTACTCTATATAAACAGTAAACAATAAAATTTAGTATGAATAAATGGCTACCTAGAAATGCTGAAAAGTTTATAACCATTTTCTACACAAGCTATTCAGGAAGACAACCTGACAGGACAGTAGAAAACTACAAAACTACAATGTCAGTATTTTCATACAATATTGTAATATAAATTATTGTGTGCAAAATCCTGTAGGTGTTAATGTCATTACTTAGTAATTAACTAGATGCCTTAGCAGCCTGGCGCCTCTTCACATCCCAATTGTAAACTCTTGCCATATTTACTTCAGTAGTCGTCCACTGATCTCTGTAATTATGAAAAAATCAAGGCATTCATTAAATTTTTTATAGAACTTGATGATGATTAATTTTTTTTGCTAAATGAAGTGAGTAAAACGTTAACATTTGTTAATTACCTTAAGAAATCTAAATCATGCTCAACACACGCCAGATTCTTCGTGGCAGTAGCCATATTTGACGAAAGGAGATTTTCAGCATCATCTAATGTATATTCTAACATAACATTTGCCCCAAGCCACAAATACACTTTTTCTGTAGGTGGTATGTTTGCCTGAAAATTAATTATATGTTTCAAATGATCATGTGGCACACAACAATAATGACAGTACACCCTTCAGTATCTACTGCGGCTCACCTGCACTGGTTTCAATGAGCAAGTAAAAATCAGTCTAATTAAATTGAGATTTTCATTACATTTATACAGTGTCTTTACTCTTGGTTAAGGATACGCTAGTCGGTAATTCTTTCTAGTCTGTTTGACAGTGTACGTTCAAAACAACTAATTATATCAATTTGTCTTATCATTATCTAGCCCAGTATAGAAGCAGAATTTAAAAAAAAAATGGTTTGGACGTTATGAGAGTCGAAACGTCCATATTTCAACACTAATTTTAACTCGTCTTTGGGCGTAGTGAGAAAATGGCAAAATGGAAAGCACTGGGATAGATAATTTATTCAATAGTTTAAATAATTTTATTTTGAGTATATACATCCAGTAGTTTTCTCATAATATCTATATGGGCAAAGGTCTGTTCATGAAATTTTACATGCTCGTTTTCGTTATAAATAATCTTCTATTTCACTAAATAAATGAATAAATTAATGAATAAGTAAAAAAAACTAGATAAATAAATACTAAATAAATAATTTGACTCATTAACATGCATTTCAGTCACGCCCACCAACGAGTTCGAGCCGTCGACTAGTGTACCCTTAAGTATAACTATATGATTGCATTCTGGTTAACCAGCGCCCAGTCTGTAAGACCAACAAAACACTATTTTATGATTTTTTATTTTTTCATTGTTGCTGGCATTTTGTAACTTCTGGTAGCTCCCTGATTCTTTGCTACATTTATGTCAGAGCGCAAAGAGTGTTCGTGCGAGCAGCACGTGGCCATATTTTGCGACAATTGGTCTGTAGGACCAATGCGGGTATAGGATCCAGGGTTTATGCTCAGTACAAAAATGTACTGAGTTGAAATGGTGACACTTCTGCTTTAAATGTATTGTATGTTTAATGATCCTCATAAGGTTGAGGATCATTCAATACATGAGGTTCTCTTTTAGATTTTAAAATTTGATTTTGTTTGGTAAAAGAAAAACATATTTTTGCTAATATTTTGTAAACTCTTATGAAAATCTTACTAGTTCAGACTGAACTGTTACTCAGTAAATTAATGGTTTATTAATTGGTTTATAAATTGGGTTTCACGATATTCCCTAGTTTCTGACAACAAAATATATAAACAATATTTTAATTTTTTAAATGTACTTAAATTGGGTTCCAAACTCTTGGTCTGTGAGACTGTGAGCAGGTATATGTGTCACAGAACTTGGGGGTATAGGAAGGTTAAATGCACTGAATTTGAAATAATCAGCATTATTTATTACCTTAACAAATACTTGATCGCTAAGAAGAAACTTTGTTTCCATTTCCTCCTTTTGTGTTTTCAGCTTTTCAATCATTTCTAAGGACCGTCCTAGATCAGGTATCTGTTGCCGCAGACGCCTGCGTTTTGTTGCTAGTGACAATTCCATGTGTTTATATTTAGCATGTTGTTCATCTAGGCTTCTTAAGACTTTGTCCACTCCACCAGTGTTTTCAGGCTTGCTCATAAATTCATCTACATTATCCTAAAGTTAAAAGACCATATTAGTAAAAAAAATACAAAATACCCACATACATATCGACACCTCCATGCAATAACATCGTAACTCACTTTTTGTGATTTTACAGGAGAGCGATTTTAAAGTTTGAAAAATTATAGCAAACTCAAAATACCCCGTACAATTTTTGAAGCTGGCTCTATTTAATATAGTTTAGGCGGACTATAAATAGGTATGGTTAAGTTGTAAAGGAAAAATTGTTTTCATGGGTTTTCATGACTTACGTGAAAAACAAAACAGTGAAATGACATATAAGTTACGAGGACAAACATTGTATGTCTAGTTACAATTTAGTTTTTTTGTAGTTTAATTTATTTTTGTGGTCGTAATTTTATCATGTACATAGATTGTATCTAATGTTACAATTTTGTTGTACTTGATAAACAAGCTACTCATAATATTTTCTATAAATTGTAAATCAAGTTGCAATTTATTATATTGTTGACAAAAAATATTTTTTGGATTAGTTACAATACTTTGACGTTGGTTTATTTTAGAACTCAGACCAAATATTTTTGGAAAAAAGTGAGTTATGATGTTATTGCATGGAGGTGTCGATATTCATGAAATAATCAATAATTACGGATAAGAATAATGCATCTAAACGCATTACAGCTATTTTCTGACATACACTGGTACTTCACACCTGGCCCATACATAATATACAAAATGTGAATCAACAGTTTAAACATAAGAATAATTTAGGTTAATGCTCGGTTTTTTGATAAAACCCAGAATAATAATAAAAATGACAGTTTGTAAGGGGAATATCTGGAAGCACTTCGGTTTTCTCCCCAGCTCTGATTTATAGTAGGTATTTTTTTTTGGATAGAGTAGACCATTTCTATTGTATTTTTGAAATCCCCAAAATAAGCAAAACCATAGGTGCCGAGAAAAAAATTGCCAAAGTTTCAAAAAAATCGCCAAAGTATTAAGGGCGGGGAAGATCACGTGGCGGGTCTAAATTAGTTTCCAAGCAATACTAAGGTCAAACACATCGTCAAGGTCAAGGTCAGCACCCAAAAGTCAAGGTCAGCACCCAAAAGTCAAGGTCTTACACATCAAAAGTCAAGGTCAAACCAAAATATGCTCAAATCTTGGAATATTACCTTGTAACAATCAAGGTTATTTTTAGTAAAGCGTTGTCGACGGAGCCCCGCTTCGCGGGGCTCCTATTTCTGGGTGGTTTAAAAAAAAATAACCACGAAGGGGATGGCGGGGTCTATTCGCTCGCTACGCTCGCTCACTAGACCCCGCCATCCCCTTCTAACCTAACCTGTCCGTGTCGGGGTGCCCCAAGTCCCGAGCTCGCTTCACTGACATTGGATTACGTTTCGTTACAGACAATCTTTTAATAATACAAATAAAACTATATTTTTTTAATTTAATTTACTATATTATTTACTTTATAATTAAGTTAATTGCGGTAGCAACTATTTAAAAGTGAACGTAAGTTAAAAACTTACAATATTTATATAAAAAACCATAAGAGTCCGCTGTCACTTTGTCTGAACGTAAAATGGAACAACCTAGGAGTGAAACTCGTACATTATCTGTGGTAAAATGACAATTAATTTACGTAAATTGGTTAAAATTTCTGAAACTTTAGGATTTTTTTTCTCAAAAACTAGGCGTTTGCTCAGTGTGAAATTTTGGGAAAACGTTTTATTTGAAGACATCTACACACTATAAAATTCTGAAGCTCCGCACGATTGGGGAGAAAAACGAAGTGGAGCCGAATATCTTTCATTATCATCAGTACCTTACAACAGTTCTTAGGTTATTTTGGCTCGGTCGGTGATTTCGTAAAACGATCAAAGCTTTTAAATGTTTTTGTTTCTGTAATACAAGAGTTAATGATTGGATAAACTTACGACGAATACGGCCTCAGGTATTCCAGAATATGATTTCGGATTGGAAGTTTCCAATTTATCACCTTCCATTTTTTTACTTGTTCAGTGAATTTCAATCCGGTGTTATAAATGTGGATAAAACAATTATTTTTTAAAAGATTTCGAGTTACCAATAACTTGGAAATGTTAGAACGTACAATATTATTTAGAATTCCCGTGATAATTCACTTATGGCACCACCGCACGCCACAACAATGATGAATATATAAAATATAATGTACTCTACTCTGTGGAGTGTGGATGACACAGACTACAATCTACATAGGGATAGTGGATGAATGCAAATCCATAGATAAAAGACAATGACACAGACTACATAAGGATATGGACAACGATCAATCAACAATGGACAATGAAATTGGATATTGTTGCCATAGATTGGGTGGATTCCGCCGGAAAGTAGCGGGATCTTACCACAAACAGTCACTGGAAACAGCGACAATCCAAACACACTCAGTTACTTTCATTGACTTATAAAAATATGATTTATAAGTCAATGACCACAATAAAGTCGCTGCGTGTGATATTACTACTTTCTACTTTCCTCTATGGAATAAATCCGTGTTAAGGCTTGTGCAGACCAGCGCGACGCGACGGCGTGACGTGACTCGAACAATACAATTTTTATGAAAACTTCACGGTTTAGCAATAGAAGCCGTTGTCGTGTCGCGTCGCGCTAGTCTGAACGAAGCTTTATAAACTGCAGAATGACGTGTTTTGTTTTTTTCCTTGACACTGTTTGAAACTGACAGTGACAAATTGTGCCGTGCGTGTCAGCCAGGCAGGCCAGCCTTCGTGGGCCTTCCATCAATTTCACAATCTGTATGATTTGTGATAAATTGATATTTGAATAGTGCAATAAAATTAATTGCAGAATTTAGTTTTTAAGATTATTTGCTATCATGGCGCCATCAACCGACTGGGATGAGATAAAAAGATTGGCAGCTGATTTTCAAAAAGCTCAGCTAAGTTCAACATCCCTGAGGTAGGTAAACTATAATTCTCTGATGACACGAACGATTTATTCTTCATTTGTGATTATCATATTAAGTTCTACTTTTCTCCTGTTGTCATCAAAAGGATTAGCCTACTCATATTTACCAAACTAGCCATTAATTATGAAGGAGCCTGCTCCATATGCTGAAATAGAGACTGTAAACCTAACAACCTTATTTTTTATAGAATCCGGTTTGAACCTACATTATTATATGATTCTATATAAGTATTATTAAGATTTAGATTATATTTTATAGATTTTTTTTCAATGTTTTCAGATTATCAGAAAGAAACTGTATAGAGATTGTCACAAAACTAATTGAATTAAAGTTAATTGATGTAATTTTTACCACTGATGGGAAAGAGTATCTCACTCCTCAGCAACTTGTTAAAGAAATAAAAGATGAACTGTATGTTCATGGTGGGCGCATCAATACAGTTGATGTTGCTAAAGAGCTTAATGTTGATCTCAGCCAGATCAACAACAGTGTCTCTGAAATTATAAAAGGAAAGGAGGTGCAGCTGGTTTCAGGTTATCTGATAGCTCATTATTATCTAGAAAAAGTTGCAAGGGAAGTCAATGAAAAACTACAACTGCAAGGGCAAATATCAGTAGGGGAGTTAACTTTGCAGTATGACTTGCCAGCAGAATTATTGCAACATAGTGTCTTGGAGAAATATTTGGGGAAAATAATATTTGGAAAACAAGATCCCTCTGAACCTAGAACCTTCTATACTGAAGAATACATAACTAGGACTAAGGCTAAGATACGCGGGGCTTTGATGGGTTTGCTGAAGCCAACACCAGTGGCAGTTATAGTGAATCATTGCAACTTGTCTGACCGCCTGTTCTCATCCTTATTTGATCAATTGAATGCCCCAGGAGTGCTGACTGGGCGCCAAGCTGGAGCGTTGTATGTGCCATCATGCTACACAAAATCTCAAAATGATTGGGTAATGAGCTTTTATAAGCAGAACAACTATTTAGAATATGATGCTCTATCTCGCTTAGGGATATCTGACCCTAAAGGTTATGTCAAACGCATACTAACTAATGAAGATTTAACTTTTCTTAGTAGTTGTGTAATTGGTTCACATATCAAGCAGCAATTAGAAACAGCTCTGGAAGAATGCATAGCATCTAAAAGTTATTTAGATGTTGTTTCTTTGTTGCCATCAGTTTTAACAGACACTGACATAGAGAATGTTCTGGAAGCTCTCTTAAAGAAGTCAAAATATACAATATTATTTGACAATACAGGTAAATAGGTTGCTTTCTAATCTGATTTTTTTGTGAAAAAAACTAGATTGCATTAAAATAATATTCCTCCTTTAGTTTTCAGCCATCACTACATTGAAAATTTAAAGCAAGCTTGCATGCCCATGACTAAACAAAAAGCTGAAGGAGTCGTTAAGTCTGGTAAATTCCAGCAGTTCTATTTAGAGAAACAAATCAATAAAGCTGCTGAATTTGCTCATGCAAGCCATGTTGACCATAAAGCAGAAAGACGTGAGGAGCGCAGAAGAAAAGCCGCATCTGGAAAAGGAGGTGGTGGTACTCAAGGAAGAGAAACTAAAACAAAGGCTGTAAAGAAACATGCTAGGGGAAAACAAACTACTCATGATTCAGACTCTGATGAAGGGCCCATTGTAACTAAGAAAACACAAACACAACTAGTGATTGTGTGCATTGAGGATGTTGAAAATATCATTAAAGAAACTTTAGATAATGAAGGCTTAGAAGACTTGCTAACTCGAATAGCAGAACACCTGCAGGGGTAAATAAAATCTCTATGTTTAAATTTTTTTAAGTAATTTAATTCTACAAAGTGATTAAAGATTATTAATCAATATCTGCAATTATAATATAATAATAATTAATAATATCTCAAACTTCAGAGTATAATAATAACAATAGGTACATCTCATTCATGCTGATTTCGGCTATTGTAACATAACAATACATACCTACAGTTACAATACCAAACTAAGTACTGGATTCAGTTCTTGTTACTACAAAAGAGGGGATCCAAACCTTCTTTTCTCTGATGGTCTCAGGGTGCGGGAGTAAGGAAAAATCTCCGCAAGAAAACCCAAGCAAAACTTATTTCGAAAACATTTTAATATACTTACTCCATCCATAGTTCAAATTAGAGATGAGAATATTGGTTCAAATTGTTTATTGGTTAATGGTTAAATAAAAATATCGATATTTTTATTGGTTGAAAATATTAGTTAATATTTTTATTCAAGTATCTGCAACATGTTGAAAAGTTGAATATTCTATTACTTAACTAATGCATGTTGAAATTGTTAAGTTAAACTTCCCTTCATACTATTAAATTTAAATACACACTGAGGTGCTTCAGTCCTAAGTGTGTCTCCAGATTCGTGGTAGTACCTTTAGAAAGGTCTTTTTTACAATATTTACAAGTTGCGACTTCCACCCCCACGACCCTATCGAAATGGTTCCACGTATCATTATTTCGTCTCGGCATTTTGTAAAACAAAAAAAACAACAACAACGCAACGACGCGACTTTGTTATTTGAGTAAAATATCAAAACTAACTAATAAAATAAACTTATATCAAAAATCAACCATTAACCGACCGAAATATTGGTTAAAAATATCAACAACTTGAGCGAGCGAGCGAGAGACAGCGCGTTGTTCGAGCGAGACAGAGAAATATTCGTCCTTGCCAATTTTGCGCCGAAGAAGTTGTTATGATATTTTTATTCGTTAATGTTAATTTTATTTATTGAATATCATGGTTCATTTTAAATATTAGTTAAATTTAATGGTTGTTGGTTATATTCATCATCTCTAGTTCAAATTAGCTATAAACCTACTGGTCCATTTAATATGTCAGGTGAATCCATCTAGAAATATTGTGTAGATAGTTTGATAATTTTTTCCTCAGTAGAGATATTGCAATCCACGACGACGACGCGCCTCAATTACTGTACTGTAAGCTGTACTTTAGTACGGAGCGGAGCGGAGTGGGGCGCGTCGTCGTGGATTGCACTATCTAAATCACTTCTTTCCCTCTTCTAACATTTTATAATTGAACACTTACTCAAATCAAGTTTTATTTTCAGAGGCCTTAACCAAACAGCGATGACAATAGCAAAAGAAACTGCCGAAAAACTGCTTCAAGATGCTAGTCAAAACAGGAAACAAACACACACTTCTGCCCAAGACAAAATCAACATTTTGATTAATGACATCAAACTTTATGAAAAAGGCTTAAAATCTTTGCCCTCTGATGTGCAACCCCAGCTTATAAAATACTTACTGAAATCGCTAGGAGGGGATATACTTTCAGAATTCTGCAAGTATGCAGCAAACCAATGTAATATATCTGTGCAAGGTGATATTTTAACAGTTGAACAAAGGAACAAAATAATTAATGACATATCAGACGAATTTATGAAGCCCCTGGTATCATTGAACGGGACATTGTCCGATCAAAACATGGAATCATTCTTCCAAGCAGTTGATGAGTGCCTATCAGAGTTTGGAATGATATTGAAAAAAGTTGACAAGAAGAAAGACAAGTATGTGTAATTATGTATTTTTTTAAGGATAAACAACAATTGTTTTTTAGACAATGTACGCGTTGTTCTTCTAAATCTTAAAGATACAACGGATCTTGATGAGGTTTTCAACATAATTTAGAGAATGTATTGCGGAAGGTTTATGTGTATAATACATTAATCTTCAACATATAGGGGTTTATTTATAAACGTTGCTTAAAGTTAAAAGGTTGTCTGTAAAAGATTGCTTTAAGCGATAAGACCGCCCATTGTGTCACCTGTATGTTGTAAAATGTCTAAATTTATGTCTGTAATTTTTATGGTGTACATTATAGAGTATTCTATCTATCTTAAATAACGTTCAAACGTCAAAATGTATGGTTAAACAGTCGCTAATCATTACTTAACTTTATGCAATGTTTATAAATAAACCCCATAGATAATTAAGAAATCTCGATATTTGGTCAAGTCGTAAAAACCTTGCGAAGCAGGGGCGGGTCGCTAGTAATAGTATAAACTGATTTCAAAAAGATGTAAATAATGTTATGGTTGAAATCACAATTGTAACTTCTATTAAAGATTAGATTTTGCTTTGGAGGCCGGATATTATTCTGCGGGAACATAACATACTACAGGGATAAATAGTATCATATTAACCCTGAACAAGGCCAACGTATTTGCCAAATTTCATCGAAATTTGGTCAGCCGTTAAGGCCTGAAAAGGTAACAGACAGAGTTGCTTTCGCATTCATAATATTAGTATGGATAGTGGCAAACAGCTAATGATACACATTTTTATGAATTCATATTTTCAGACTCCTTATTCAAAATCACAGAGAAAAGTTAATATCTGAACTAGAAAACTGTGAAGATCCAGCCCTAAGTCTACATATGGCGGTGTTGGCGATTTTCACAATCGTAACTCAAAATATGCTGCATGCATCTGGTCGACAAGTCCCAATTATTATATCATATTTAAAAACTCAACTTAAAGAAGAGGACTATGAGCGGCTTCAGCTATGGCATGGTAGGTTGTTGGAATACATAATCTTGAATGTTACGTATTTAAAGAATGTAGCATAATGATTAAATTTAATTTTGAATAATAAAATAACACTAAAAAGTACCACGTAGGTACATACTGTTTATAATACTTACTATAACTTTTTATTTGAATTGAATTGAATTGATTGCCTTAAAACTGCCATTGAAAAGTTGGATCATGGAACCAATCTATCTATATGATGTTATAGTTTTAGTGTTTTTTTTTTTCAGAATTAGTGTCTAAATATTTGACGTCCTCTGAGGAAGACAAAAGCGAAGTTGCAGGGAAACTCATCCAAGAGCTACCATTATTGAAAAATATGGTTCAAGAGATTAAAAAATACAAGTAAAACTGGAGCAATGTTTAAGTACTCTATCTTAAATGTTAGTAAATGGTTTGGTTTTAACCTAATTATATTGTTGTTAATCGATTAAAAGTATCTTTTATTGTCCACACTAAACCATACGCACAGAGCTTTTTCGGAGATATAGGTACTGAGTGCCCTGGGTCCCGAAATAGGCACGCAGTGGCTACTATATTGGCTTTTCAAGCTTTTTTTTTTTTTTTGCATGGGTAATCATCTGATGACTTCTCCCGCTCTGGGCGGAGCGGGAGGGCGTGTCAGACTCTTGCTGACTAAAACCCACCCGTGTTCCTTCAGTTGCCTGTGCAATGCCAGGGGCCACGGTATCCCTTTCGGACTTTCCCGCAACACCGGCAGGCATCGGTCCCATCGGACCCCTTCACTCGCTGTCATCTCTTTGTTAGGAGGTGGATGAAAAACTACATTTTAAGCATTGATATCCACTTAACTATCAACTTTTGAATGTCAGAATGGTTACCTACTAGTTAATTATTTAACTATGTAGGTATTTTAATATCTATGAATATGGTGTGTAGGCAAGGATTATAAGAAAAGCACATGGAGACAAGACTAGGCATTTATTACAATTAGACTTGTCAATAAATAGGTATCGTTAATGAGAAAGCTAGTTATCCGTTCCAAATCTAGGTCTTCGTGGAGAAGAAGGATAAGAAACTCCACGGTAGCTTGTTTTAAAGTATTATAAGATTAACACATTTTTACATTAGCATTTAGTATTGATAACACATTAAACTCTTGGACCATTTCTCAAAAGCTAACAACTTTATCAATGAAAATAAATAGAATATGAATATTCCTTAATTCAATTTAACACTTATGTAGCAATATTAGAATTTTTTTATTGATTTAATTAGATAGAACATAATAATAATGAAAATAAAAGTTATAAAACTAAAACTAACATGTATACTGTGTATAAGTATATGTACATAGATATATCGGCAATGAGATGAACTTGTTGCATGGTATACAATGGACTGAAATCAGTTACAGAATACTAGTTCGATAAAAAGCTGTAAGTATATATAATATCTGTCCGGTTTCAACCTATTATAATAGGAAACATCTTAATAAGTTCTACTGTTTAGCCGCGAAATAATGACGAAGCAATTAAATTAAACAAACAAATGAAAGGCATCAGTTAGATAAATTGGGGTATTTTTTCCCGTAAATATTGTACTGTGACATTATGAAAACATTCTCACAATCTTTTATCGATAATATAACATAGAAATATCGATAAGGGCTGCCCTAGTAGACGCCATTTTATCCTCTTAGTAAAGTGTAGGTATGGCACGTTTTTCTTGTAAGTATGCCAAGTCCATGTTTTATATGTCAATGGTGGATCTACGTTGCTGATCCAAGTGGGTAAACTAAAGTCAGGCATTTTAATAGGTAACATTTGACGTCTGTCAGTTTAGTGACAGCAAATCGTAAAATTACTCATATCGGTCATTATTACAATAAAACATGTAATCGTAATTGAAAAAAGTTAAGCGATTGTGCAGTTCTAACAAAACGAAAAATATATTATTTTATGCCCGCCGTTATAAGGTTGTTTAATTTTGATGAATTGTCAAATGTTACCTATTAAAATGGCCTTACTATCATGCGTCACACATCATACATCTACAGAACCCACTCAACCGTCCATGGGTAACGGTGATTCTCGCCCCGCCTGTCCGCGCATGAAATGTCACTTACTTTTTTACGACCGCGCGAGACCCTCTCAACAAAAACGATTACTAATGAAAAACTGCTATAGCTACATTCGAATAAAAAATACTCACAGAAATCTCAAAGAAGTTTAACAGTGGCGAGTCATGAATCGTGAAAATATGTTTTGGTTGGTTTCTCGGGTGGCGGTGCGATCACAGCCTATGTACAGACGCCAGCAGGTCAACCTACCCGAAACTGTCAAATTTTCTCAATCAACTTTGAACCTTATGCTTTAGTACTAAAGTTGAAAATTTATTAATAAAATTTGACAGATTGTAGTAGGTTGATATGCTGGCGTCTGTACTTTAACCAACCCAGTATGGACGAAGCATTGAAGTTTCGTCCGTGGGACGAAGAGTGGATGCAAAATAATTCCGTGACGTCAGCTGAACGGAACGCAACGGACACATTTCATTTCATCTCATTTCATTAGGTATTTTTTGTACTGGTATTTTTTGCTCGTGCTGTGTTCTTGCGTGTTCATGTCATACTGGCAACAGTGTGTCAAACAGTCACAGGGTGCATTCCGATAATCGATTTGAGCGTGCCGTGGCCGCCGCCGTACCGAATTAACGTGGATGCGATAACGATGTGTTTTGAATCGTCATAGATGACGTCATGACGTGCGCCATCTTGCGATAGCGCCGACCATACCTTTTACTAATATTACCGTGAGCGCTGTCAAAAATGACAGTTGTGCTGTTTTATTTTGACTCGTATCATACCTATAAACGTGGCATTTTCAAAATTGTGCTTCTGGCTACCGTTCGCTACCTAAACAAAGAAGAAGAAATTTGTTTTATAAACACAAAGAAATATGATAAGCAAGTTTTGACGTTGAGCGAGTACTCTGAGCGCGATCACGAGCGTTCCGAATTGTTGACAGCCCTCATAGATCTGTCATAATCGTGATAACTTAATCGGAACGCCAATTGTCGATGTCAGCGCTGCGAGCGATTATGTTCTAATTCGGAAAGCGGCCACAGAGTCATCAACAAAAGAGTGCAGATTTTCAACAGTCAACATCAACATGACATAAACTTTCAAATTGACTTATGACTGTTTGACATTGTCAACGTATGTCATAAAGTCAAGCTAATGTCACAACAGGACCAGCCGATCAGTCAACGAACGCCTGTTGATAAGGTTGTAGGGTTGTTAAAAATTTAAAGTTTACGATAATGTTTTTAAGATAAGAATCATTAATTAAAATAACTGAGAGGCAATAAAGTATAAATAATTGTTTGTGTTATTTTACGAGAGTTACAATAGTGTTATAGTGCTAGCTTTTTCAAAGAATAATATACATAGAATAGCACCATGTGCTTGTGAAGCAGAATCATATATTTACAAGTCTGTCAATTTATATAACTGCAAGATGGATTCAGCGCCGAAAGAAAGTTCAGATTTGCTTAGACCTCGGAATAAAATTGAGATGAATGGAAATTTAAATAATGAAGAGCCCAAAGGTCCTCCGGACGGTGGAGTTCGAGCATACTCCGTGGTGGTTGCATCGTTCCTCACAAATGGCCTTTTATTTGGAGTAATAAATTCATACAGTGTGATATACACGGTCCTTGAAAACCATCTAAAAAATGAAGGAGTCTCTAACTCGGAAAGTCGTGCTGGTAAGTTTGTCGTAAATCTTGTATTAAAATACATTACCTACTCAACCAACTTATTTGTTTCGTCATTTGAAAACTGCGTATCGAATTCTATAACGAACTTGTGCAGCTATGCTTATTAACCACACAATCATTGACAATATGTGCTCATGCACTTATTATATACTAAACCAATTTGCATTGGTTTTTGTCCTTGAGGGAAAAGTTTGTGAGACTTTTTTTGTTACCTTATTACTTAGGAGAAATTGGAGCAACACAACCACAGTAGCAAAGGCTTCTTACGGACCTGGAACAATAAATTGTTTAAAAATTGAAAGTAATGGATTGGATGAATTAAATTATTTCAAAATATTGTTTACGCTCACCTATTTCGAGCTTTATTAGATCATCAATCAGAGCGAGGTTTATTAAATAATTATACATTTTTCATGACTTAGTTAAATTATTATTATGCCTGAAACAAAAGCTTAAAAAAATATTGTTTATGTATTAAAATCGGTTTCAACAAGTACTTACTTACTATTATTAGACATGCCCTTTGATACCATGTCAATGAAAATATGAACATAATAAGAGAATATGGAACATCTGCTGATGTTCTATACATATGTTCTCTTATCACACTAATTATGTTTGTGGATGTTGTGCCGAGGACTAGAAGGGTTATCAATTTATCATAGGTATTGATTTATTTTCTATAAGTACTACACAACAGTATGTAAAATAACTGTCATGGAATAAAAATGTAGTCTTTGTTACAATGTGTGTTGAACTTGTGTGTGAATAATGAAATGATTATTATATATTATTATTTATTATTATTATTACGACAGACATGAGAGAAATTGGTGTATATTAGCACAAAGGCTTATTATGAGATTCCAGAGGCACCAATAAATATTTATCTAAACTTATGAGTAAACATTAAACTTCTTTATTAATTATAGGATAAGACTTATATTTCTTTGCTGGTCATTGTATTCACTGTTTTATGATGAAAAATCTTGCAATGCAGATTATCAGTAAACTTTTGTAAGAACCAGCCTTATAAAACAAGCCTTTAAACAAAATCATCATTTAATAAATTCAATAATATGTTGGTTAGCTTCAATGCAATGGTCAGACAACAGCTCTAAACTTAAATCTTGCTTAAATGAAGTAAGACTGTAACAAAATTAGTAACAAAACAAAAAAATAAATAGGTACTTTGTTATTTTTCATGCTACATAAAACATTCTTGATTCTTGGTAAACACACACACAAAGTGTGAAAAACAGGTAACAAATTTTTCAGTACCAATTATCAAACTTTTATCACACTAATATTATAAAGGCGAAAGTTTGTGAGTGTGTATGTTTGTCTCTTCTTCGCACTAAAAGTACTGAACGGATTTGGATAAAATTTGGCACACAGATAGTTTATATCCTGGATTAACACATAGGATACTTTTCATCCCGATATTCTCACGGGATCGAAACTTATGCGGGTGAAACCGCGGGGTGCAGCTAGTATTTAATGAATATTACACATTTCATTAAAAAATATATCATTGCTTGCTTAGTGGCATTTATTTATGTCAACCAAGAGGATGTGGAGTGTACAGTCACGAGCTTTAATTTGGGACCCATTTCCGTTAAATGTTGTTAGAACAATCATAATGCAATAAGGTCGAAACTTTGAAACTTTGCTTTAAGGTTGAAATGTTGAATGTCAAGTTAAGACATAAAATGTCTTATCTAATCGACCTATGAAATGATAACCTCGTTGCAAAAAGCTATCATTACGATTTTCTAATTACGAACATGTGTCGTGTCAGTGTCATTTAAGAAAATAGTTTAATGTGATATTTTCACAAAATATAATTAACCAATTAATAAAATGCTTGCGGCTAATCGTGACCAAATAAGGCTCCAAATTATTGATTTGCACGAACAAGGAGTAGGCATTCACGAGATATCGCGACGAATAAATGTGACAAGAAACACAGTTCGCCGCTGGGTTCGACGCCACGGGAACGAGGAAAATATTATTGACTTACGACGAAACAGCCATCACCCGCAAGTTATAACACAAGAGCAGAGCCGCTTGATGCAAAGGCAATACCTGATGAATGGATTTACGCCAACGAGGCATTTTGCGGAAGCGTTTGAAGTCCACCCTTCAACAGTTAGAAGGCATCTTAAAGCTATGGGACTGCATCACAGGCGGCCTGCAAAAAAAATTGCGTTGACGGATGCCCATAAAGCTGCTCGACTTATTTTCGCACGTCAGTATCTAAATTTTGATTGGACGACGACGGCTTTCATCGATGAAAAGACTTTTCAATCTTCCCAAACGGGCAGACTACATTTGTGGCGAATTGACAGGACGCGATACACGGAAGACCACGTCATAGCTAACAACGCGTCTGGTCGCATTACAGTTAACATGTCTGGCTGGATTAGTTCAGCCGGCATTGGAGAACTAATAAATTTACCACCCAGGGCCACTGCTCAAGATTATGTCGATTTATTAGACGAGAGTGTCCTTCCAACATTGCAACTATATTATCCACAAGAAGATGTTGCTCCAATAAACTTTGTTCAAGATAACGCAACAATTCGTTGAACTCGTTCGTTATCGTTAGAACTTGGTTCGACAATAATAGAGCAAATTTAAATCGTATTCCGTGGCCTGCAAAGTGTGCCGATTTAAATCCTATAGAAAATTTATGGGGCTTAATGGTTCAAAAATGGTCAAATAGAAACGAAAGAACTAGAGAAGCACTTATGGATCACTGCCTCACAGTCTGGGAAAGTTTAAGGGGTACTGACATATGTGACAAATTGATTGGATCCATGCGTAACCGGCTCCAGGCTGTGATTGACAATGAAGGTGGATATACGCGGTTTTGAATATTTATGATAAAAAAATTACTGGAGAGATTTAAATTAATTTAGTCGTAGCCTTCGGTGATAAGTGTTTATTTTGTGCACCGCTAACCATGCTTTCTATATAATTGTGTTAAGATTGAGGTTTGTGTCATAAATGTCTTAATAAATATAAAGAATAAATAACTTTGTTTTTCTAAAGATTTTATATATTTTAGCTGAAATCTTCTAAGCCCCCATAATCATAAACGGCCTTTAAACCTATTTTATTTTAAATATGTTGTTTTGGTCCGTCACTTTGATATTTATGTTTGAGAAAGAGACAAAACTTTTTAACTAATATAGGTTTGAAGAATAAGCGGGTTAGTTGACTAGCTATCATATATTGACAATATAATTTTGTTCTTTTTTATTTGTTTTTTTTTCTTATGGGACCACAGGACCAAAAAGTAATTATTACTCGGAAATCGGTAATGATCGTTTGCCCTCGCTCCAGTTGACGTTAGCCCCTAGAAACGTAAAGTTGTCGATGGTAAACATTATGACGTTTATTGTTTGTGCAGTGACAGCGTTAACATAATAGCTCTAAATGGCGAAAGTTTGCTACACGATATTCAACCTTAGGTGGGTCCCAAATTAAAGCTCGTGACTGTACCTTAGTTTTACCTGTGCAGCGGTTACACCGCCACATACTAACTACGCATCAAATACATGACGTCACACAAATCCTGCATCGCGCATTTAGAGTTTACCGCGCGAACGACATAGATAAGACTATCCGAAATCAACAGTCGGGCAGTCGAGTCGGCCCGCCAGACACAACACCCGTCTGGTCGGATCCTCCCTTTTCTATGGTGGATGAGTGAACTTTACACCCTGTTCCTCATACCCCTAAACCTGTTTAATAATTTACTAGAATATTTAAAAAGACCTAAAATTAAAATAGACAGCTGACTGTTAAGGTTTAATTAAGCAGTGGTCTTTAAGTCGATTAAATTAAGCACTTCATTAAGGTTTCAATTAATTGATTTTGCCGACAGACATGTGGTAATGTAGGTCGGTGCAACGTACGAGATAGTTGAAATTAAAACATTACATCATAAATGAGCGCCATTAATTTGTATATGTCGATAAATTATCCTAATGAATAACGAATAGTTGGAATCTGCGTAATTATTTACGTATACTACGCAGATACTTGAATTCAATTACACCATGTGTTGATATGTAAATCCTCGTATTTCACCTGAAACACAACTCCAGTAGGTACTTGTCATGTGGCGCCAAGCGAAGCGCACGTGGCGTGCCGGTCAGCCGGCGGCGGCGGCGGCGCCCGCGACGAAGGCCATCACTTCATTGCGTTCAATTTCATCATGCCTTTGACGCACCGTCATTGCCATCATTTAACAGCTTACCCAAATCAATGGTATCATATAATATGAGCCATTCCGTGAAAAATTAACCCTGAGGAAAAACTACTGTCACAAACATTAAATTACAAACAATTCGGACATTATTCCCTATTTAATGCAGTTGTTTTTAATGTCACAAACATTAAATTACAAACAATTCGGACATTCTTATTCCCTATTTAATGCAGTTTTTTTAATGTAGGGTACTGTTTAGGTTAGTTTATTTTATTTTTTATAACGGATTAAATTGTTGTTATTATCTGATTAAAAATAAGAAGCAAAACAGGCAATTTTAGCTTGTCACATCTCCTGTCGCTAACTTTAACTAATACATGTTCATGTTTTTTTAAGACACACCTCAGCGTTTTTTGTGAGGTATTAAATAATACTGTTTTTTTTTTAAGTTAAAACATATAGGTATTTTATAAACAAATACTACTGTATTACAATAAAATTCTTAAAATAATTAAGTAGGTATAGCTTTAGTCACTACTGTTTTATTTTCTTTTAATAGTACTAAATTACCAAAACAAGTTATTTTATTTTCATGACAAAGTCAAAGTCAAATAATTTATTTCAATTAGGCACAAAAAGGCACTTTTGAACGTCAAAAACGTTGGTAATATTATTATGGTAGATCAGCCATTTCTTTTTACCCATCGGGCAACCGTGACGCGGTAATCAGTGACGAAAGGTAGTTAAACGAACTACAAAAGGTAGTTAAATAAAGGTAGTTAAACGAACTACAAAATTATAACGTGATACTGGGTAATTCTTAAAACATCATTTCATTTGCGAATTATAATAGGTATTATATCTCTGCGTATGTAATGAAATGAATGATTCCGTGAAATATTAGTGGCATTTTAAAATTGTCCATTTTGTCCAGCTTAATAACGGGTCAATTTTTCATGGAATGGCTCGTATACATAGTAAAGATAGATCTGTCTATAACTTCTGTTACGACTGGACCGTGTGTGCGTTTTAATTTAGCATTGATCATCTGATCAAGCATCATCAAGCCTAAATTTAATATCTGTCGGTTTTTAGCGTTCCGGATCCAAATGGCAAAAACGGAATCCTTACCTATAATTTCGTCTAGTATGCCATAGCCATATTCTATGCACAACAATATGTTTCCATAATTTATTTTACACCTAACAAAAACATCAAAAAAAGAAAGAAATGGTTTTGAACCATTTCATTTCTTAATCTCTTAATTAATATTCACCCGACTACCTAACCCTTCACTGTGCGTGGTCCGACACGCACTTAGCCGGTTTTTAGACACGACTGGTAGTTAAATCGTTCTGTTTTTACACATGGCTGGTAGTTAAATCGTTCTGTTTTTACACACGGCTGGTAGTTAAATCGTTCTGTTTTTACACACGGCTGGTAGTTAAATCTTTCTGTTTTTACACATGGCTGGTAGTTAAATCGTTCTGTTTTTACACACGGCTGGTAGTTAAATCTTTCTGTTTTTACACACGGCTGGTAGTTAAATCGTTCTGTTTTTACACACGGCTGGTAGTTAAATCGTTCTGTTTTTACGCACAGCTGGTAGTTAAATCTTTCTGTTTTTCACACGGCTGGTACTTAGTTAAATCGTTCTGTTTTTCTCACGGCTGGTAGTTAAATCGTTCAAACTCAAACTCAAAGCATTTATTTCAATTAAACCATTTACAGGCACTTTTGAATTGTCAAGGAGTCAGTCAGTCAGAAATATGAAGCTAGTTGCCCATTCCAAAGCGTAGGTTCCTATGGAGAAGAACGGGCAAGAAACTCCACGGACACTCTTTTAAAAAAATTATATTCTTACAAAATATTGTTTACATCATTCATGTTGAAATTATACATGTGAGAACAATGTAGAAAGACGTGTACGTAAAAAGCGTCCGTAATAAAAAATAAAAATAAAAAAACAATTCAAAAATTAAAATAAGCCGTGGCAGATAAGAGATGACCAGTCCCTACTGATGGCGCCCGTTCACGAACATGACGCATGGATCAGCACCGTTTAGCTCAACCATTTTGAAGGGAACTCGACGATGCGTGTGTGTTGGACACACGCCACCACCAGCGAGACATTTGAGTGAGCATGACATACTCTTAGCCGCCAGGGCATATCGAGTCAATGAAAGACGTACCCAGTAAATGGTAGCTTTATAGAAGGTACATGGTCACAGTGCTCACACATGTGCTATGCAATTATACAATAAAAAAAAGAGATTGAAGTTATACAATTCAAAGATAGTTTTTGCAATCTTCAGCAATTCCAACAATATTTTTGAATGCTAATCAATTAGTTTATGCGCCCTTGTGGAGCTGGACCAGCGTTAAGCCAAGCATTTTTGTCAGCGATATAATCCCCAAGCTTATAATATGCTTGGCAGCATAGTGTGCGTTTTATACAAGATTTAAATTTCGTTTCATTTAGTTGTAGTATATGGGAAGGTATTTTATTGTAACATTTTAAACAGTACCCCATGAAAGATGAGTCTACTTTAGCCAGTCTGAAACCCGGTTGAACTAATTGGTCCCTATTTCTAGTACAATAATTGTGTCTTTCACCTCTTTTACTGAAAAGATTAAGATTTTTCCTGACGTACATGATGTTTTCATAAATATATTGACAAGGTACCGTCATGATGTTAATATTTTTAAACAGTTCCCTTAGAGAATCGCGCCTACGGAGGCAATATATTGCTCTAATGGCTCTTTTCTGCAGAATAAAAATAGAGTCGATATCTGCAGCCCGTCCCCAAAGTAAAATACCGTAAGACATGATACTATGAAAATAACTGAAATAGACTAGCCTCGCGGTATCTACATCAGTAAATTGACGGATTTTTCTGACAGCATATGCTGCTGAACTTAGCCGTCCTGCAAGAGATGTTAAATGAGGACCCCATTGCAGCCTTGAATCGAGCGTGATCCCCAGGAAAACAGTTTTATCTACAAATTCTAGCTTCTCCTTATTCAATACTATATCACAATCACTACTTTTAACATTCGGTAAAGCAAAACTTATGCATTTAATTTTTTTCCCATTTAATACTAAATTATTAGCAGTAAACCAATTTTGGACCTGCAGTAGGGCGTTATTTACATCGTCAAGATTTGATGCACGTCTATTTATCTTAAAAATTAGGGAAGTATCGTCAGCAAATAACACCATTTGTGGTTGGTTTTTTAATAAATGGGGTAGATCATTAATATATACTAAAAAGAGGAAAGGACCCAATATCGAGCCTTGAGGAACACCCATTTTTACTTTTAGACCGAGTGAATTTACACCATTATTTGAACTTGCTGTTGTCTATCATTTAAATAAGATTTTACTAAACAGAGCGCAAGTTTACCTAGTCCGTAATGCTCAAGTTTCAAGAGTAAGGTTTCATGATTTACGCAGTCAAATGCCTTGGAGAGGTCACAAAAGATTCCTATGGCATCTTGAGCCTCCTCCCACGCTGTAAATATGTGTTTTAATAAGGTGACACCGGCGTCAGTTGTACAACGACCTTTGGTGAAACCATATTGCTGATCGTGTAAGATTTGGTTGGTGTTAAAATGATTAAGCATTTGGTTTAGCATTACCTTTTCGAACACTTTGCTGAATACCGGCAGCACGGATACTGGTCTATAATTGTTGGTGTCTTTACTGTCCCCAGATTTAAAAAGTGGTATAACCTTACTGTATTTCATTAAATCCGGGAAGACTCCTTGTTCCGTTATTACACACGGCTGGTAGTTAAATCGTTCTGTTTTTCACACGGCTGGTAGTTAAATCGTTCCGTTATTACACACGGCTGGTAGTTAAATCGTTCTGTTTTTAGACACGGCTGGTAGTTAAATCGTTCTGTTTTTCACACGGCTGGTACTTAGTTAAATCGTTCTGTTTTTCACACGGCTGGTACTTAGTTAAATCGTTCTATTTTTACACCCGGATGGTAGTTAAATCGTTGTTTGTTATCTGAAACTATCGATCATAAAATCATAATCCTAAATAATTATTATCATAATTATAAAGAATTCATTTATTATGTTTTCTATATTCTAATCGCCCGCTTGACAGCCCAGGGGGTGACTGTCTCCTCTTTTTTTCTATTTTAACATATCAAGGTTTTATTCCAAACCCATACGAAGTAGA
This sequence comes from Xanthia togata, assembly GCA_963853775.1. Classification (NCBI taxonomy): domain Eukaryota; kingdom Metazoa; phylum Arthropoda; class Insecta; order Lepidoptera; family Noctuidae; genus Xanthia; species Xanthia togata. The sequence goes on from OY970803.1 coordinate 14,960,333, forward strand.
GCCTCTACATTAGCTACGCCCATAATGCTAGGGCTAACGTAGTGTCCAATTTTATCCATCTGAGACAAACATTAAATCAACCTACCTATACCTTTAAGAATGATTACCAGAAATAAAATTAACAATGTGAGGTATGTCTCTAGCAGGCACAGGCTCTACAGTACCTACTTATGTAATTTCTTTCATAATAACAAATATCAGGTAGGTAGGTAGGTACCTACCTATCTAAGGATCTATCAAAAATATGATCTAGATCCATTAGTACCTGAAACGTTTACGATGGAATCATAACGACTTTCGATCGATCGGTTCGCTTTGCGACGTCGCCGCCGCCGCCGCCGCGCCGCCGCACGGTGGATCGAAAATGGGCTGTAGAAGACATAGGATCTCGATTTCTTAAATGTTATTTTTTTTGCTGGAAATGACTTCTGCTGATCATTACTGTTCTATAAAATGTCATATGAAGTAAATGTGTGCACAAATGGAAGAGTTATAATTTTTATAAGAAAAAAATGTATGGAGCTAGTATGAAAAATCGAATTATCTCCTAAACGGCATGTTTAACCGTACCATCCTTGGAGGTGGTCATAGTGCTAATTATTTATAATTTTTTGGTTGCGGATTTGACGAAAAATTTAATGCCGTTTTTTTAAAAAAAATCGTCAAAATATTTTTATTTATTTTTACATGTAAAACGATCCCTTTTAGTGTCCAAGTTAAAAAGTTCGATATGTTATTAACCCAAATATTAAGAACACACAAAACAAGAAAAATTAAATAAAAAAATTGCTGTTTTTTGACACATTTTTATTAATTTAAATAAAAAAAGATTACCAAACTCTTATTTAAGTAACATATAAAGTTATATTATACACAAAATAATTTAATTGAAGGAATTAATACTAAGCATTTGTAAAATAAAGTAAAAAAATAAAAAAAAAGACAAAATATCATTAAATATTACAAAAAAAAACCCAAACAGACTCAAATACAAATTTACAAATGTATAATTTTTTTACAAATTTTCCTTATCACTCTCGTTGTCAGACTCCAATTCTGAGTCAGCATCCAGATTGGATATGTCCAAAAACTCGAACTCAGTTTCCTGAAATTGAATTAAGTCGAGAGTTTCAGCAAAAAAGCTCTGCTTTTTCTTGGCATCTAACTTAGGCCTTTGTGCACTTAGCAAAGGATCCGAAGAAACAACAAGCATATTTAAAATGTCTTGATTGGAATCCTGCCTGCTTCTTTTCCGCGAATGATGTTCTCGAAACCTCCTAAAATCTTTGTTTCGAGACTCTGAGGCTTCTTCCGAGAGAGTCCCAATCGGCACAATATTATTTTTCTCGATTATGTCAGCCCCATGGATTAATAATTTATGAACGGTTGACGACATGTAGTACCAGTCGTATAATAATACGTACTTTTCTGCTGTTTTGCGGGCATAATCTCTAAATTTTATTATATCGACCTGCTCTCCAGATGTAATTGCTTGTAAAATTACAGCAAATCTTTTGATGAGGTCTTCATCCAAACCGGTTATAGCTGCGGTTTTATTAGGAAACTCAAAGAATTTTCTTGCAGTATTCCCGTCATTGGTGGTTCCCGAGCCTTGTTTTACTATATCAATCAACAGATTGAGTTCATCTTTGAATTTATTTTGAATTATTTTCTTCCTTGTCTGTAGCATTTCTTTGTGCTCATCACTTCTCGCTGCCCACCGTTTGAAGTCGAGCCTGTATGCAATGTGTAACAGACATTCCATACAATTTATACGGGCGTGTAGGGATGACAAGCCTAATTCATAAAGGTCAGAACACACAATTTTTGATGTTACAGCATCTAAGCGGTTCATTTCTGTAGGCTTTGCTAAGCACAGGTAGCACGATGCATTTGATCTAGCTTCAGAAAGGTAAGTGCAAACTTTAGCGTCGATCATCGTCATCATTAGTTCATGAGTCACCCTATTATTATTATTGCACTCTGTGGGGATAAGGGCCTCAATTTCTTCATCCATTTGTTTTTTCAGCTCAAGGACAACTGCTTCACTCTCCTTTACAAAAGTAAACTGAACTGGACGACAATACAAAACTGAGCATGGTTTTGGGTTCGTCCATAAGATGTTGTCTCCATCTGTCAGTTTAAGTGGCACCAAGGAGGTCATAAAAATGCTCGAGTCATCTTCCTCACCCTCCATTTTCTGCTTGTATCGGCTTTGGTTAGAAGCACCATCAAATCCCCACTTGGATATCAGCTTCAACTGCTTGTTATGCTCTTCCTTAGAAAGGCTTTGAAGGATTCTTGTAACTGTGATATCAAGTAAAGCTTGAAGTGTAATCCTAGCCGATGAATCAGTAACTGTCACTGATTGCTTCGGAGGGTAGCAATCAAGCTTAGTTTGTTGCACTTTATAGTAAGATGGATAAATATCCTTAGCACCTTCCCGAATGGCAGCCTCTCGCAACGTAATATATTGCCACTTTGAGAGTTTTAGCGAAAGAAGCAATCCAAGCGCCTTTTCTGACGTAAATATGATTGTTTTCGCTGGTTTCTTAAGCGTTTCATTTAATTTAGCGGCTGCTTCAGGATTTTTCATCATGTATTCGATGACAGAGGCGATATCTCCATGCCCTTCTTCTTTTAAACGTGCTGCAGCTGCATATGCCAATTCACTGGAATCTTCGCCTGTGTGTTCATCAGATCTTCTCTTTTTTTGTTTACTTCCCAGATCTTCGAATGGTTTACGGGATCTTTTCGTCATTGTTCCAATGGACGTTGATGTCAACGGTTCTGGAGAGACTGAGGGCGCTCTTGGTATCTCATCAACACTTGGTTCTTGATTAACTAAAGTTTGCACAAAACTCGGCCAATCAATATTTGCTCCCAACCAATTCTCGTACTTTCTCCTGAAATTATCAAGGAATCGGTTGGATTTCTGCCACCTTTGTAAAGCGGCTCGCGTAAATCTCCGACAAAATTCTTTGAGAACAACACGATCTTCGTCAGACAGGCAATCGCCTATGCGGGATACAACTGCACTGAACAATACTTCATGATCAAATGAAGTACTCTCACTTCGTAGAAGAACAAACAAGTCTAAATTCGTGATTAAACTTTCCATTCTAAGATTTTATAGTCGCAGATTTAGTGTTAGCAGTTACACAGTTGTGAACAAACTAAATTATAAAACAAAACTTTAGCCCTTTTATTGCAAAACGCCAATAATTAGGTAACTACCCTCATTCGTTATCTTCTCATTAGCTAATGAAAATTTATAATTGTCACTAACTATTCTTAGAACTCATAGCACTGCTAATTAACAAATTAGCTTACTTATCAAGAAAAGTTGAATGTAATCCATAGTTGGCATTGTCGTGAGATATTGAAAATCATTAAATCACCTATAAAGACTCATTAGAAGACCTAATCAGTGTAGTTACTTAATCACTTCTTTTCGGACTCATTAGAAGAGTAAACAATTGGTAATTTGGTTGTATGAAAGGTTTTAAAACTCATGATGTGTTGATAAATATCTAGCTCAAACATAGTTGTCTACGTGTGGGTGTACTATAAACCTCTGCCAACTCCTTCGGAAATATAGGAGTGATGCTATTTTATGTTACGTGTAGTTAAAAGTCCGTGTTCTTCAACATAAACACTAAAATGAATAGTTTTATATGAAAAAACAAATAAAAATATTTTGACGATTTTTTAAAAAAAAACGGCATGAAATTTTTCGTCAAATCCGCAACCAAAAAATTATAAATAATTAGCACTATGACCACCTCCAAGGATGGTACGGTTAAACATGCCGTTTAGGAGATAATTCGATTTTTCATACTAGCTCCATACATTTTTTTCTTATAAAAATTATAACTCTTCCATTTGTGCACACATTTACTTCATATGACATTTTATAGAACAGTAATGATCAGCAGAAGTCATTTCCAGCAAAAAAAATAACATTTAAGAAATCGAGATCCTATGTCTTCTACAGCCCATTTTCGATCCACCGTGCGCCGCCGCCGCCGCGCCGCCCGCGCCGCCATCTCCGCCGCCGCAACGCAAAAACTTCGAGCATTTCCAAATAACTTTCTAGTTTCATTAAAATTACAAATATTGCTCGTTTAATAATATATGACTTAATATTACACGTAGGTACTGACATCACCACCTAGCTAGCTACCTACAAAATAATAACAGCCTTACTAATAAACTTTTACGCACGACGTATATCGGGGTTATAACATCAACGTTACCAATAAACGATATTTGACGTTTCGGTTGTATACAACTGGTGTAATAGATGTCATTAATCAAAGAGAAATTGTACAACCGTTATTCAGCCCTCGGACCTTGTATAGCGAATGTATAACCTATATTAACTAGTTGCTTTTGTAGTATTGAGTTTGAAAACCATGGATTATTTACAATTTTTCGATATTTTAGATGTAATTGACAATCATAAAAGAAAATGTTATAAACATCGTTATGATCCTTGCTGTTTGCAAGAAAATGAGTTTCGATTTAAATAAAGGTTCAGCAAACTATATGCCAGAAACATTGTTGAATTAGTCAAACGTCATTAGTTTCAACCATTTAATATTATAGAAAAAAAATATCTTCATAATTTTTATCATTTCAGTCGTGCTGAATTCGCTTTGTTAAATTTTGACGTTCAAGATTGACTATGGGTGCATTCCGAGTTACGCTGTAATGGATTTGAGCGTGCTAACAACCGTACCGTATTAACGTGGGCATGATAACGTTGTGTCTTGAATCGTCATAGATGACGTCATGAAATACGCTATCTTGCGATAACGCCGACCAAGCCTTTTACTAATATCACCGTGAGCGCTGTCAAAAATTACAGTTGTGCTGTTTTGTTTCGACTCGCATCTTATCTTTGAACTAACGTGGCATTTTCGAAATTGTGTTTCTGGCTACCCTTCGCCACCTACCCAAAGAAGAAGAAGAAATGTGTGGTATATACACAATGAAATTTGATATGCAAGTTTTGACGTTGAGGGAGTACCGTGAGCGCGTTCACGAGCGTTCCGAATGGTTGACAGCCCTCAGCTGTCATAATCGTGATATCTTAATCGGAACGCCAATTATTGGTGTCAGCGCTGTGAGCGATTATGTTCTAATTCGGAAAGCGCCCTATAACAGCTTTTACTGTAGCGTTCTTAAACTAATGCATGCCTCACTAGTGACAATAATCTATTTTTTTAATTCGTAAAAGAACGCAAAATCAATAGTTTTGGAAATAAAATGGACGTAATTCTTTAAATTTAGATTTTTAAACTTATAAGTCTAAAGTTATGAATGTTTTTCCAAATGAAAAAATGTCAATGATATTACGCACTACCAGTTTCAGAACGCATCTTCTAATGTTGCCAGTGGTTTTTGTCATAAGCAGTGGGTAACTATGCATTGTTTATACACTGATTATTAGTAAGAGTAGTGTGTAACGCCTATTCACAGCTTATACATTGTATAACAATACAATAGTTAAACAGATGTTTAACTTATTTTTATTAGTAAGGCTGTAACAGCCTTACTAATAAACTTTTACGCGCGACGTATAACGGAGTTATAACATCAACGTTACCAATAAACGATATTTGACGTTTCAGTTGTATACATCTGGTGTAATAGATGTCATTAATCAAAGAGAATTTGTACAACCGTTATTCAGCCCTCGGACCTTGTGTAGCGAATGTATAACCTATAATAACTAGTTGCTTTTGTCGTATTGAGTTTGAAAACCATGGATTATTTACAATATTTCGATATTTTATATGAAATTGACAATCTTAAAAGGAAATGTTATAAACATCGTTATGATCCTTGCTGTTTGCAAGAAAATGAGTTTCGATTTAAATAAAGGTTCAGCAAACTATATGCAAGGAACATTGTTGAATTATCAAATGTCATTAGTTTCAGCCATTTAATATTATAGAAAAAAAATATCTTCATAATTTTTATCATTTCAGTCGTACTGAATTCGCTTTGTTAAATTTTGACATTCAAGATTGACTATGGGTGCATTCCGAGTTACGCTGTAATCGATTTGAGCATGCTAACAACCGTACCATATTAACGTGGGCATGATAACGTTGTGTCTTGAATCGTCATAGATGACGTAATGAAATACGCCATCTTGAGATAACGCCGACCAAGCCTTTTACTAATATCACCGTGAGCGCTGTCAAAAATGACAGTTGTGCTGTTTTGTTTTGACTCGCATCTTATCTTTGAACTAACGTGGCATTTTCGAAATTGTGTTTCTGGCTATTTAGGGGCATGAGGAACAGGGTGTAAAGTTCACTCATCCACCATAGAAAAGGGAGGATCCTCCAACCAGACGGTGTTGCGTCTGGCGGGCCGACTGCCCGACTGTTGATGTCGGATAGTCTTATCTATGTCGTTCGCGCGGTAAACTCTAATTGCGTGATGCAGGATTCGTGTGACGTCATGTCTTTGATGCGTAGTTAGTATGTGACGGTGTAACCGCTACAGCTACCCTTCGCCACCTACCCAAAGAAGAAGAAGAAATGTGTATATACACACAATGAAATATGATATGCAAGTTTTGAGGTTGATCTGAATTGTTGACAGCCCTCAGCTGTCATAATCGTGATATCTTAATCGGAACGCCAATTATCGGTGTCAGTGCTGTGAGCAATTATGTTCTAATTCGGAAAGCGCCCTATAACAGCTTTTACTGTTGCGTTCTTAACCTAATGCATGCATAACTAGTGACAATAATCTATTTTTTAATTCGTAAAAGAACGCAAAATCAATAGTTTTGGAAATAAAATGGACGTAATTGTTTAAATTTAGATTTTTTTAACTTATAAGTCTAAAGTGATGAATGTTTTTCCAAATGAAAAAATGACAATGATGTTACACAGTACCAGTTTCAGAACGCACCTTCTAATGTTGCCAGTGGTTTTTGTCATAAGCAGTGGGTAACTATGCATTGTGTATACACTGATTATTAGTAAGAGTAGTGTGTAACGCCTATTCACAGCTTATACATTGTATAACAATACAATAGTTAAACAGATGTTTAACTTATTTTTATTAGTAAGGCTGTAGGAATATAAAATAATTTAAACGAAATCTAAAATTATCACGTGTTTTCCCACGGACAATCTCTGCACATCGCAGGCATTAAACTACTAACATAGGTACCTATTTATATTCTATCAAGGATGGGAACCAAAACTTATATCCACATAGAATTTATTTATAAAATCTAATTTTGTTTTTTTTTACCTTTTATTATTTATTATGAACAATAAACTTAATTAGTCCTTAATAAAAGGTATATAATTCCCCATCTCACATAAGCCTTAGCTTTGATTGATCGAACGAATTGAAGCATATTAGGGATAGTTACGTGACAAAGGAGGAAGTAGCCGAGATCGATTAGATGATCTTAGACAAGTGCCGCTAAGTGATAACAAATATTCAAATTGTAATGTAACAAGCAAAAGGGGAGCAGGTTTGTTGCATAGTTTTGAATGTGATAGTGGTCCAATGGGATTAGTAGAAAATATTGATTACAATATTATTTGCCGTAATAATGTCGAAGAAACTAGCAGTAAAAATCACAGTGATAATAAAAAAGTACCGCTTCCGAAAAAAACGGACATAGTTTTTTATCGCACGCAGGTTTCTTAATCGAGGATTCGAACTTCTATAGATAAACCTGCGTGCGATGAGTCACAGTCACAGCGAAATATTATATCGGTCGACATAAACAATAGTGCGGATAGTGATATGCATACAAATTACAAACACTATGAAGGCAAATATCGATGTACAAATTGATAAATGGACTACAGTTGTAAATTGGAAGTCAATAAACACGAAAATTAAACCACTTGGTAGGATGGAGGGGGGGGGGGGGGGGGCTAAAAGTCCTACATTATGTTCAACTGATCATTGAAGATTTTTACTACCTATATATATTATTTTTTTAGCTATACACACTTGCTTTTCCAATTCACTTAGACATTGGCAGAAAATCTCAAGAAAATGGTAATAAAATTTACAAAATCATAACCCTCCGCTGTAGTCAGGTACCTACTTAGTAAAATTAAGAATGATAAGAAAGAAAGACAGATAGAAAGAAAGAAAATAAATAATATTGTGTGCTCACGGCTGCGCCAAATAGGGCCAGCTCAGCATAAATGCCAGACAACTAGCATAAGCATCATGCATAAAAACTCTTTGTGCCAAAGCACCACCGCTTTTGACGACAAGGCGTAATTTACAGTCGTTTTGTTAACATTAAAAACAGCAGTAAACACATCAGAACCGGGTGAGCCAATCAATAAAAATACAATTTAATGGGAATAACGAATAAAGACATGGAGCATAATACCGACTTTGCGTCGTTCAATTGCAAGTCGATTAAGGCGCCGAGCCGTCGTAATTGGCTATCGCTCGTGCGATGATGCGTGCGTCCGATGAAAATGTTCGGTGTGATCGAACATACTGGTATCTACTGAATGCCCTAATTAACGGTCGCGCGATTATGCGATTTTTTCTTTCAAATTTCATCGCACGATCAAATCGCATCGCATCATCGCGCGAGGGATGGCCAATTAGGACGGCGCGTAAGAGGTTGAAAGGTAGGAGTTAGGTTATTATGCAAAGTAGTAGATATAAATGCGCTTCAGGAGACATGGTTGTTGCCACATGACCTGTCTTGTTGATGAGGAGTTCGGCAGCACAGGAACGTGGGCAGTGCCCACAGGGAGGCGCGGGCTAAGTTCACTATGTGGGACTGGCACTTCAGACCAACGTCAGGTCATCTCCTCGATGAAAGGGTAGAAATTTTTTAAACGTAGGCTGAAATAGTGTCAAAATCATCAAGAGAATACTTGCTACTGCTGTGATGTGAGGTCACACCAATTCAGACTTCCGTAGTTTCCGTATCAAATGTACGTGTTGATGGAGTTACAGAACCTTACTAAGTAGCGGAACTGTTTAAACTACAGTTCAGGGTTCAGTCGCTATTGGGGCCAGCGCGATCGGTGATCGATGCTGAGGACCAAATTGGACCAGTCTCGACACTTATCACAGCTAAGGATGTTAGAGTAGCTCTTAAGAACATGAAAAGAGGGAATTACCTGGTCACGATGGTCTCAGTATCGAGCATGCGGGTTGCCAATTATCTAGGGCCTAGGGTTCTGGCATTTCTGTTTAACTTGTGTATCGCGCACTTTCACTTACCAGACAGTATGATGTAAACGGTGGTCGTACCGGTACCTAATTAAAAATAAAACTGGAGACGCATCAGATGGGGTGAATTATAGACCCATCTCTTTGGCAGCTGTTGTAGCTAAAGTGTTTGACAGTGTGCTGAACGTTCAGCTGGAGAAACATTTGCGGTTGCACGATGCACAGTTCGGGTTTCGGCCTGGCTTATCCACCGAAAGAGCAATCGCCTTAAGCAAATTGTTAGGTACTACACTAGCAGGAGTACACTAGTTTACGGGGCGTTTCTGGATCTTTCCAAGACTTTCGACCGGGTCTCAGACGACATTCTTTGGGGTAAGCTAAAAGCGACTGATGTCCACAACGAATTGCTGAACTTTTTTGATACAGCAACTAAACATTGTAAGATGGGGGAGAAAGTTCTCTTTAGCATACACCACCTATTAAAATTATCGACGAAATTCTCGATTAGTCTCCTACACCACGGTTAATCCCAAAACGAAATCGGTAGTTTCGGCCCGTTATGGGAGCTACGTGCTCCGTCTCACATATGGTATGTCCGTAAGTGAAACGGAGTAGGAAGAGCCAGTAATTTCGACCGAAACTACGGCTTTCACTAAGGGAGTAGACCCCCAGGTCAAATATTTTGGACATTTCGTTGCTGACGACATTAAATACGTTGCCGATATTGAGCGGGAACACAGGGCGATTATGCTGGCCCGTACGTTCGCAAGATGTAAGTAAGTACAGACAAATGCCGTCAAAATCACGCTTTTTAAAGCATACTGCACATCCCTGTACTCGAGCGCTCTATGGATCAGCTGTACTAAACGTGCCGCCAATGCGTTGCGTATTCAATACAACAACGCTTTTAGGGTGCTACCGCGCTGTTGTGACTGCCACGTTATTTTAGTGCCTCTGCAATGTTTGGTCGAGCCAGAGTTGATAGCTTCTCACCTGTAGTGCGGAAAAAGAATGTATCTCTTCTCACAATATTGCGGGACAGTAGCAACAGCTTCCTGGAGCGATATTGATGATGGGCCTAACGATTACGAAAGCCCCACAATGAGGCATCTTATGAAAACCACTCTGTCGGTCGTAGAATTTAAGTACTAAGTTAGTACTTAAATTCTAGTACTACTAACGTAGTAAATAAGTTAAATTGTTTACTAATATCTAGAATTGTAAGTATTTTTGTAATTGAATCTAGTTTTCTGTAGAATAAATAAATAATTACTATTATAACGTCATATCCACCTCAGGGTGGAGCATGGTCCATAACGAGTTGTGATGTAGCTAATAACTGTTACCTTATGGTCCTCTAAACCAAACCGCAACCGGCAACGTTGGCGTCGCCCAATGTCAATGACAGACCGCAGTGACTCAATATACCGCTGCGGTTTTCACTCTGAACGCGGCGTCACAACACAACTTTCGGCATTTCTGTTCTTCAGTTTCGCGATAGTCATTTGTACAAAACAATACGTCTGGTCGCCTGACACTGGTCTCGGCTGTTGCTATCAGCCGAGACCAGTGTCAGGCGGCTACGTCGCCAATCGCCGTCTTCAGAAGCGTTTTCATAGAGAGGCTTGAAAACTAGTCGGTGTCGCTGCGGTCTGTCATTGCGATTGGGCGACGACGTTGTCGCTTGCGTGTTGTGGTCTCCTTTGGAATAGCATCTTTAGTCCTTAACCGATATGTATAGGTACAGGAAAACGTTCTTCAAAATCATCCCTAACTTTTAAAGTAATTACCAACTTACTGCATTCACAGATTTGGTAAAAATGAGCAAGACTTACAGAGATCTTGTCTCGTATAAGATAACTGTTGAACCAGATGAGGTTAGTTCGACTTGAAAAGTCACAAATCAGTTTTTTTTTGTCTTCTTTATTATTTACTCGTCAATTACTTTATTCATAGTACAAAACTTGTGCAGACGAAAGTGTTATATCTCGTGATTTGTACTGCGGCTGGTATAGTGATGACCCGATTAGATTACGAGACATTGTGTGTCACTTGTCAACTTTAACGGCTTGTTATATTTAGATTTTTCGACTTCCATGTTGATTGATGAACACATGTGTAATGCTTAGGTAACGCAAAAGTGTGCCGACTTCACAAATTATATTTAAACTCGTAGACGAGACATCAATGTTTCATGATAAAAATATCAAAATAAGGTTGATGTCTACTCTAATCTCTTTCTAAGAACCATTGTAGCTAGAGTTTTGTTTTATATAGAAACTAGCTTTTGTCCGCTTGTCCGCGGCTTCGCCCGCGTGGATGTCGGAAAATATCCCACAGCAACGTGCTACCGGGATTCAGGATTCAAAGTATCCTATGTCTTAACCTAGGTTCAACTAAAACCATTCAGCCGTTACGGCATGAAAAGGTAACAGGCAGATAATAAATCTGTTTTATAGTTCCGTACCAACAATGAAAAATTTAAGCCCTTAAATGATTAGATCTACGGTCTCTTGGAGCTGTAACGAAAATCAAAATTCGAAGTCATCGCAATAAAAAAATACGGCCATTGATGCCGGATATTTTGACACAAATAAACCAGTCTATTTGGTACTTCCCGTTGGTCCGGCAGAATGAAGTTTTGCGAGAAGGAAGGCCAACTAAATAAGGAAAATCCGAAAATTGTTCATTTATATAATTATATACATTTATATGAATGCAAATTTAAGTCTGTTCTTCAATCTGGGATCAAAAATGCATAGGCCGTGTCTTGAAGTAACATTTAGTCTGTATTTAGTAACTCTATTTAAAATTATTTTTCAATTGAAAAGCTAAGTTTGTTCTTCAATCTAGATTTGGAAATTCAGGCATCTGAGCAAACACAGCTTTAAGACGGAACCCTCAGGGCGAAGTGCTATTCACATTTGTCCGATAAAAAAAAAAAAAAAAACAGGATTATATGATTCTCAATGCTTTACATATAATAATACATTTTCCTATTATTATTCTCAGACCACATTATCACCATTCATTTGTAATACCAACTCTAGTGCCGCCATTGAACACATAATACTTACATGTTTGAAAGGTTAGTTTATGACTTTAAATTGTAATATCTTTTGACAGAGTTTTAGTATTGTTTGTGTTTTGTCTTGTTTTCATGAAATAAAAACTAAATGTTAATTCAAGATACGAGCCTGATTACGATTCCAATCCCTTAAATATCTGGAAAAGAAGACACAAGAAAATCAATATTATATATGAATTTTAAAATCATCCCCTATTTTACCCCTTTGGGGGATATTTTTTTACAAAAACGCTGAAATGTGTAATTTTTATTTCTTACGAAAAACATAAACTTGAAGTTTCATATCCCTGACTTAAGAAATGCTGGATTTCCCATACAAACTTTCATCCCCTATGTCACCCCCTTAATATTCATTTTTGAGACAAAAAGTACCCTATGTCTTTCTCCAGGATGCCATCTATCTACTTGCCAAGTTTTATCGAAATCTGTTCAGTGGTTTAGCCGTGAAAAGGTAAAATACAGACAGACAGACTTACTTTCGAATTTATAATATTATAAGTATTAGTATGGATGTAAAATGTTTAATGTCTTAATAATTTATAAAATCCATGAGGACCCTATTTGGGCAGTCAACTCATGTTTATTTGCAGTGACTGAGAAGATGTTGATAAGTAGGCTTTTCCTTCATTACGATCAGCACGCGAACGTAGCGATGATGTTGATTGAATTAAGGAGAATTGGGCTGTTGTGGTATTGTAGGCGTCACACTGCCCGTCGGTTGCTAACCTCTGCCCTAACTTTGGATAACGATTAAGCCACAGTCATCTTGTTAGCCAAATTAAATAGTACAGTAACAAATTAATAGATAAAAAAATATAGGATCATTCTAAAGTTCTTCAGCCTTCTATCTGTTCCGAAAGTGTAGGTAAAAGCGTTAATCTATTTATGTATTTTATGAAGGGCGTAGGTAGGTACTAGCCTATCATAGAAATCGTTTTAATCAAACCTGTGAATCTATGAAATTAAGATTTTAGCTATAACTTCACTCAAAGTCATAAGCGATCGGAATATTTTGATCTGCTGGTCGACCCAATGAGTACCTGTACATAACCGAATAGTCCCAGTCGCCCCCACATGGATTGCCACCAGGTGGCAATTGGGAAAAAAAAACCCAGTTGCCACTGGGTGGCGACTGGGAACTTATTGTCCCCACTTCAAATCGCTGTACATTGCGGCGTGGAACGCCAAACCCCCTCATCACTATCTGTCTTACGGCCGCGATGACGGGGTTGGCGGTCACATTTCCAATGTGGTTTTATTAGTATGTGATATTTTTTTAGGAACATACAAACAAGATTTTCTTCATTGTAGTTGCTTTTAATCACTTATTATTATTAATCATAAAAACCTGGTTTAAATTCGTATCACAGAAAATCTTAGTATTTACAATAATTAAACTATACTACATAAAAGATAGCTTGCTCTATTATATGTCAAACTGACATTCCTAGGATAGGAATATTTATTCATTCATTAGGTCGGTATGCCCATAAAGTATGACTTTGACAGTTACTGTCTGTATTATTTTGAAATTCAGGGCTTCATAAGCGGTGATTTTACTGACAGCTGTCGCAGAGATCAAGCTATCTTTTATGAACTACTAGCTGCGCCCCGCGATTTCACCCGCATAAGTTTCGATTCCGTGGGAATATCGGGATAAAAAGTATCCTATGTGTTAATTCAGGTTATAAACTATCTGTGTGCCAAATTTTATCCAAATCCGTTCAGTCGTTTTAGCATGAAGAAGAGACAAACATTCACACTCACAAACAATCGCCTCTAAAATATTAGTGTGATACCTAAACCTAACAAAAGCTAGTCATCAGTCACAGATAATCAAATTAACCAAGTATTTACAATAACTATGAATTATCAATAAAATTACCTTTTATGTAATCATAAAAAGTTGGTGTAAAATTTGTATCGCGGATAATTAAAGTATTTAAAATAATCATGTTTAAAAAAAAAACCTTTACCTACGTTTCTTAAAATTTTGTAAGTATAAAAAACGCTTACAAATGTAAATCTGGGGGCGACTGGGAATATATGCATTATATTCTTAAAGGGTCTCCAAAACGATAATAGGGTGTTTTACTCTATATGAGAAAAAATCTAAAAATATATTATTGAGATAGCTTAGGCAAAAGGCAGTCGGAAAACGTTAGTTTTAGTTCATAAAATAGCAAACTAAATTTAAAAATTATATTCAAAGGTTTCAGCTTTTTTAATCTGTTTCATAACACCATTAGATAGTAGTCGCCATGTTATTACGTCATACGGCTATGTAAACTTAGAAAGTGTTAACTGTCAACTATCAGCGTACCTTTAATCTATAAATTTGTTTACACAGCCGACTGATGTCATGACCACAGAGCAATATGGCGTCCACTGCGTCCAGCGTTTTCGTCAAATTACGCGCGAAATTTGAAAATGCAAAATTTAAATGCCTTATAATGGCACTTAACGATTGAATAAAAATTTTGTGAAATTTTTTGTGGTTCATTAGCACTATAGAATCTAATTGAGACACTTCAAAAATGGGTGTAATAGCCTATTTGCAATTGTGAATTTTTACGTGATTTATACACATTGATGCGCGAATTGATCGTCTACTAGTGCATTTGAAGCGATTGACAATATTACTACAGTTGCAATTGATCGTTTCGGGGTAACATACAGTTATTTAATACTGACATAAAACACTCAAACATGTCCTAGTTTCATGTAATGAGATTTATTTCGAGGAAATGTGGTTACCTAGGTACTTGATTCACTTACCTAGTCAGTTTCTAGATATCTGTTGTGATGTGATGTGAATAATTGAAGACATTGCAAATTGTAGCCAATTGTGTTATCGCGTCAATCAAACTGTTAAAGAAGATCAAACAGAAAAACTAGTAAAGTGCGAGTTGGAACCTTGGAACTAGCTCCGCATAAAGTAATAGAAATGCGTATTCTGTCTATTTTGTAGTGTGTATGATATCATCATCATTATCAACGTTTTGAACTAGGTACTATGTTGGAGACGACTCCAAGTTTGCAAGCTCTCAAATTAATTTCGTGTAAAACATATGGTTTATCATGCTCTAGAAAAGTCAATTTTGCAGCTATGGCTATTTTAACTATGCCACATATTTATCGTACATCTTCTATACTGTTTAAATTTATTTGCCTTATAATTACGCACCATTTAAAAAAAAACAAAAACACATAATTATATGCACTGGATGTCCAACCCAACAGTGGTTCACTGTACAGTTTATCGCAGCATGTGCCAATGTTTTTGTTATGCAAAGAGTATCGATATAATTTAGAACATACAAACATTAAGCGGGACAATTATGAATTTAGGTTAGAAATGACCCCACTTCTTTTCGTGGGGCTATATAAACTAACGAAAAATCTCATCAAAAACGTTTCATTCCAAAGAACAAATAAGTAACCGAAAAACAACACGATTTATATTTTCACTAGTCACTGTTTAATATTGTAAAAACAAGCGTTTTAAAAACAAATGTGACAAGCGGCTTTTGTTAACACGAGCACAAAATGGCGTCTGACAAAACAGGGGTGTGTGTCAAACAGTTCGCGTTCCATCTATGAAATTTGGGTTAGTCCCGCTATGGTATGGTCCCGGTATGGCACCCTCTTAAAATACCTATCAAAAAGTCCCGCTATGGTACCCTTCAGTTTTTGGTACTGTTGTAAAGAAAAGTTATACAATGCGTTAAGAAAAAAATAGTATAAATAAAAAATATCTTTTCTTAACTATTATAGTTAAGCAAGATAATATTTATTAATACTATTTTTTAAACAAATCACGCTCGGTAATTGTCGTTTCACTTCAGGTAGTTACCTGACCAACCGGTTTTTTCGTAAAACAATAGAGACGAGCCCTTCCTCGAATTCGTATCTAGCTCTTCCCTTTTGTTTTTATGAAAATAGAGAGAGACAGTATTATTCCGGGTTTAGTTTGCTATTTGCAGCTGTACTTTTGCGATATGAGTAATTAGGATAGCTTGTTAGTTTATCTATTGCAATGTCTGGGTCAAGTAGTTCACGTGGTGTAAATTTAATAATTATTGACAGTCGACGCGGTGGAAAAACTTTATTACGTGCCGGACATAAATATATTAAACGCAGAGAAAATAAAAATTCAAGTACTTGGCATTGTGTAAATAGGAGAAATAGTATTAAATGTAGTGGATATATAACTATTGAGAATACCAATAATACAATAATTAAAGATTATAAACACAGTGATCAGTGCGTGCCACATTTTGAAGACAATGAAGTTCAAATGGCTATAAGTGAGTGCAAAAAAGAAGTAAATTCAAATTACGGATCAGTACAGAAAATTTTCGAAAAACACATGGGTAACTTAAAAGACAAAGGGTTACACCTTACAGGAAATGTTCCTGACTATAAAAAATTAAAAACAGTATTATACAGACACCGAAATAAGTCGTTGAACGTACCAAAAACACAATTTAAGAATGTGGAAGAAATTATAATACCAGAAGAATTTAATAAGTATGTATTGGCTGATTATTGTAATGAAGACTGTAATCGAATAATTATATTTTCCTCGACAGAAGTAAAGGAATATATAAAATGTGTAACGCATTACTTTGGTGATGGCACTTTCGACGGCTGCCCAAACCCATTCGAACAAGTTTATGTCATTCATGGAGACATGGGAAGCACTGAGTTATCCACGAATGTAGCACCATTATTTTATATTCTGTTAAAAAACAAAGAAGGGAAAACTTATGAAAAAGTTTTCGAATTGATTAAACAAACTTTGCCTGAATGGCGTCCATCGAAATTTACCTTCGATTATGAAATAGGAGTAATAAATGCAGCAGCGAAGATTTTTCCTGATATCAAAATAAATGGATGTAACGTACATTTTCAAAAGAACGTTATCAAAAAAGCGAAATCTTTAAATCTCATGGAACACGAAGAGTCCTCGAACCATGTTAAGCAATGCATAGGCTTGGCGTTTTTGCCAAAACAAGATATTGAAGACGGCTGGCTGCATATAATGGAAAATAGGTATAATATCTTGGTTACTTTCCAAAATGATGTTTGAGTACTTAACTCTAATTATATGGCAAAAAAGTAAAGAACAACAATATCAGTAAGGACCTGTTAATTTCATTGCTTTACAAGTACGAACGTTTAATAAGTATTTTTTTCAGTTTCGACGATGAAGCTATGACCAAATTCAATGACTATTTTGTCACTCAGTGGCTTGAATATCCAGACCTCATTTGGTGTTGCCATAATGAACGCCATAGAACAACTAACTTGGCGGAATCATGGAATGGCAGATTCAACAAAATTATTGGAAAAAATCCCAGTTTATTATTGTTTCTGCAAACAATTGGCAACGACACATGTCACTTTGATATAAAACAAGCCAAGTAAGTTGTATTTTTTAGACAATATTTTTAAGCAGATATAATATTTTTAAAAGCAGATATATTTTTTTTTACATAATACGAGTACATAGAAGAATTTGAAAATGGATTTGATTTTATTTATTTTGGTAGATATTATTGGTTGTCGCCTTCTATTACAGACGGTTACTGAAAAAAATATAGCTTAACTTAAATAACTGATGATTTTTGTTATAGCTTTCGACTAAAAAGATCACCTATAAATTCAAGAAAAAGAACAAGTATAGAAATCGACCGCCAGATTCAAAAGCTAACAAAAAGTTACGAAAATAAAGCTATCTCCATTGGTGATTTTCTGATTAACATATCAAAGTCAACATTTCGATCAGAACATTTAAAAAAATAGTTTATTTTAATTTTGTTTTTAGCCTATTAAAATGTTTAATACTTTTTCTCGATGTTGATTATTTTTTGTAGTTTATGTTTACAATTTGCGCCTTTTTCTCCATGTTGATTATTTGTAATTAATATATTTGTCTAGTTGGTTGTTGATTATTTTTGTAGTTTATATAAATTTACAATTACTGCCTTTTCTCAATGTTGATTATTTGTAACTAATATTTATGTCTGGATGTTGTTTTTATTTGTAGTTTATAATATTTACAGTAATACTTTTCTGAGATGTGGATTTTTTATATTTTTTTTATTGTTGATTATTGGTAATTAATATTGTTGATTATTTTAAAAATTACATTGCAATTAATATTTCGTTTTACTGTTTGATATTTTTTTATAAATATTTTGAATTAATAAAAGACTGATTTAATATCGCAAACAGACGTTTTATTGATACACTCCTAAAAGTATTTATTTATAGATACACTTTTCTTTTCAGTTGTACCTTCTATTGTCTAACGTAGATCTAAAAGATGGGTACCATAGCGGGACTTTTTGATAGGTATTTTAAGAGGGTGCCATACCGGGACCATACCATAGCGGGACTAACCCTGAAATTTTGTTGTAATCTGTTCACCGACCTGGATATAGGTGGACGTTTTGGTACAAATACAGTAGAATAGCAGTTATTGTCATTAGTTTGAATAGCCCCATAGTCGAAATAGCCCCACTTGACTTCATCTCGATTCTTCGCCAATTTTCACATCCTTTGTATTAACATTGCACTTTTCTTTTCCAGCTCTGGTGGGCGCTCTAACTATGGGAACTACATTCTTCCTATCACCTTTATCTGGTGTGCTGACTGGCGTGTTAGGAATTCGGATGACCGCAGTGTTAGGCGGTACAATTGCTACTGCCGCCATGCTTTTATCTTCATTCTTCGTCTATAATGTTAGTGTCCTTTACTTCACCTATGGTGTAATGTATGGGTTAGGAGCATCTTTTGCGTACACTCCTTCTCTAGCAATTCTTGGTCACTATTTTAAAAAGCATCTAGGTTTAGTGAACGGAATTGTAACTGTAGGTAGTTCCATTTTCACAGTCATTATGCCACCACTAATGGAATATATGATTAAAAACCATGGATTAGATGGTCTTTTCAGGCTTTTAGCCGTTTTGACTTTTGGAACAGCAATATGTGGCTTCATATTCAAACCCTCTCCATCCATGGTTATGAAAACAGCAAGGGAAGACGATAGCTGGAAATCGTTGTTAAAATCTATTGTTAACGTCCAAATATGGAAAAATAAGAAGTACAGACTGTGGGCGTTATCCATGCCTGTTGCACTATTTGGATATTTTGTTCCTTACGTCCATATTAAAAAGTTCATCGAAAACAATTTTGTTGATGTCAATGCGAATTTGCCGTTACAATGTATAGCTGTTACTTCTGGTCTGGGAAGATTGATCTTCGGCTTCTTAGCCGATAAGCCAGGTGTTGATAGAATCTTGTTGCAGCAGATTTCTTTCTACGTTATTGGGACCTTAACGATCATTCTACCATTTGTGAATAAGTTTGGTTTATTGGTAGCGATTGCTTTAGGTATGGGAATATTCGATGGTGCATTTATTGCATTAATCGGCCCCATAGCCTTTGAGTTGTGTGGGGGCAGGTACGCGGCGCAAGCTATAGGTTGTATGTTAGGACTTGCCGCAGCTCCCTTATCCGTAGGTCCTCCGATAGCTGGTTACCTGTACAGTCTCAATAAATCCTATACTTTACCATTCGTCCTCGCTGGCATATCGCCACTAGTCGGCGCCACTCTAATGTTTACCATTCGTTTCCAACGAGTTCCTTCCAATGAAGAGTCTATTAATACTAATGGTGTCGCTGCTCGTCCAGCTTCTGTACTTGTAGGTGAGTCATAAAAACCGCATTTCAATAAAATTTTGTCTTTTTTAAATTTTATTTTAATAAATTATTTTTAAGTCAACATATTATTTTATTGATTTCTTTAATAATACGTTTGCCTTTTTATACCTACCTCAGAATCAAGCGGTTATATACTGTGTACAGATAGTGCAATCCACGACTACGCGCCCCACTCCTCGATTACTGTACTGGGCTGTACTTTAGTACGGAGCGGAGCGGAGTGGGGCGCGTCGTCGTGGATTGCACTATCTATAGGTACCTACCTACTTCACCACTAGTGCTATAAATAGTTCTTTTTATACTATTACAGAAAAATCTCCGAGCCTGTTACTTATAAATGGAAATGCAAATCAGCAGACAAATTTATAATGGAATTTCGCTTTACGATGTGTTGCAAAAGAAACAATTGACTGCCACGCAGATGCCGTTTGGCTGAAAAAAGGAAGATGCAACGGACTTACGCAAGATTAAAAAATGCAGTAATGCTTTCCAGCCGATAACAGCGTTCTGATAAAATAGCATAGCTATAATATAGCAGCTTAAATGTAAGTAATAAAATCCATTTGTTATATGATATCAGATGGATATTCGTGGTTCATAGTGTTTTGTCAATTTGTCACTGATTTAATCATCAGATTCTATTTAATCTAATCACCGTCATATTTTTGTCAATTGTATACACCAAAGTTATACTAAAACTAATTGCCTTATTGGCCGCTAAGTTCTACAGTACTGTAGTGTTATAGAAAGCGCACAATGAGCATTTCCAGACATTAAACTATACCGTTAACACATAAATAGACTTTAAAGTATTCTCATAAGTTATTATTTATGTATGATTGATTAGCTGTAAGTTATAGAGTTTATAAGTTTATTAATTTAAACGCATTTAAAAATACATAAATTGCATAATATACTATGTATGTTTTCACTTACATGGTTACCGTTGGAAGTTCCTAGTTTAGTATAAAAAATGTTTAAGTAGGCTTTACGTATTTTTTTAAAATATTTAGCTAAGTAAGCGTATAGAAGAGTTTTAGCAAAACGACAAATAGTGATTTCCATAATAAATTCTATTGGAACTTTTTATTGTTACGGAAATCTAGATAAGCCTATCATAATAATGGACAATAATGTCTTAGTACACGCGCTGGTTCTGGGAAATGTTTTTTTAAACTGAAATATGAACCTTTGTTTGTTTAATGAAACAGCAAATTTTAAAAATTATGTAGTGCAAACTGTATGTAGGTATGTACCTTACTGTGTGATGTGTATTGACTCCATTAAGTCTTATATGCGCCTAATAGTGGGTCCTACTGTAAAATGTAGTGCAACTAATTATTAATGTAATACCTACAACTTTTTTTATATAAATTCCTTAGTACTTATATTTGATTGTTTGGTCCGTACCACAATTCCCACATGTTTTACCATAGCAGAAAAGTATGACTTCGTGGTAGGTAGGTACATTACCTAAACCACGGAATTGTACAGTAGGACAGACGTGTCCATACAACAAGCGAAAACGCACGCTCACAGACAAACTTCACGTACGGGGAGTGCAAGCGCCAAGTGCAAGCGTACGTACGCGTGATCGTGCACCAGTTTTCGCTCGTTGTAAGCAGCCGACCTTCTGTTAGTAGTGTTCTCTGCCTAAACTGTTAACATGTTGAAATCTCAATAGTTTTACAGCCGGGTTCTGAAACGCTGATCGGCATAGCTATTCACAACCCTTCGACAGCCTTCCGAGTCAAAAATGACATATTTTCGGTTAAGTAGTACCAGCTATTTAATTACGCAATACATTTTCGTAAACAATTAGGTACGACAAATTTGTTTCATTTTGACAGTTCAACAACATTCATTTTGTTAATACGTTGTTGAGCAGAATATTTTTTCGAACTTTTGAAGCAATGGATTATCAATTTGTTTCAAAAGGATTCAGATTGCGATTAATCGTGTATTACGCAATTAGGGTACTGATTTGCCTAATCCCCGACCGCTAATAGCCGTCGGAAGAATAATGGTCGTCTATTTGGTTTGAACTAAAAATGTTGACACATTTTCGAGTTTAGAATTTGTGAACAGCGGCAGCGTTTATAGGAGTCCTTTGATAACATTGATTGATCTTCGATTCGGCATGGAAGCATATCGAATGGTTGTGAATAGCTAGGCAGATCAAGTCTGTTAGCAAATCTCTTATAAAAATAGTCAATGCAAACAGTATTGTAGTAGAGTATTTAATTTAATCTGTTGTCACAGATTAAATTCAATAACTGATAATAGGCTTTTAGAAATCGGATGCGGCAATTAGAATTGTTACTTAAGTCCATATTCCACATGACAAGAAAGATTGATTTACAAGGTGATATTAATAATTTTGGCATTCATTTTATTCAAGCACTGGCAAAATTTTCCTACAGCGGAATGGTTATTTATTTAAATGACCTTACATACTTTATTTACGATTTACAGTTTACCTATGTAGTAAAAGCGAAATATTTCTAAAACCAATGAGATTTCAGCTGTGTAGAATCAGAATCTCGATAAAAGTAACTACATTAGTTACGTTCACCGAAACATTTCATGTAGAATTATTAAACACCTTATTTAATTTCACATAAGTTTATCCTGTTTACAATGAGTTGAATCAAATTAATATTATTTGTTTAGGTACCTAATAATGAAACAAATAATATTGCGTATTTCATCATTCTGGTAACCCACACTGAATTAACTGACATGATTCGTATAATTATGTATCGTTAGTATTAGTAGTTTTGTTTCACTTCTCTAACAATCATATTTTTATTCTAAGACAAAAGGTTAGACTCCTGACATGATTAGAATATAAATAATAATTATCGTCATTCAAAAGCTGTGATATACAATTCATAATCATTGTTAATGTTTAAAAATATTTTATGTAGGTATTAAGCATATTATATTTAAAAAAATATTATATTTATAAAAAAATATAAAAAGTGTATGCGACAGTTTCAAATCTAATACGAGATAAATTGTTAATTATAACTTAAGCAACTACTACAACAACTTATTACTTATTTATATTGGACAATTTATTAGTCAGCAAAGTTTTTATTGTAAAAAAGTAGATACTGCAATTAAATCCGTTAAAATATAGTGCTATAATTAAAAAAGCTAACATTATAATTTATATACGGTAGCTCTCACTAAAACAAACCACCTATGTGCGGTCATTATATCAGAAAATTAATTTCCCTTAATTTTAAGTATCCAAACTATTTTTATAATAATAGACTAATATTAAGTGAATGGAATGGACATTAATTAGTGTAGTCGTTATTTAATAAAAGAGGGACACGAGCAGAGATGTGAAATATACAGGGTGTTTAGAAGAATGCAGTGTCTATATTTTAGAGACCCATAATTTTAACCCAGTAAATACCAAAGCTTCCTATTTTTTAGATATTCAAACTTGCGCTAGCTTACCAAGAAAATATAATTTTGCCGTACCTATGAATATCTCGAAACTAGATGTTAAGCAATCAGTGAATGCTGTAAATTTTAAATGGTCTCAAGCAAGAGTCCTACCTACACTGTCTCGGAAAGTGGCATTTAAACGACTAGTGCTTTTAAAGACATGGCAACAATGTAAATAAGTGTACCTATAGTTCAAGTCTTAATTTGTTTAAAAAGCAATATTAAAAATAAAACTAAAATTCGTGTTCCTACCTCGTTTTAAGATTATTTTTACTTAACTAATTATTTTAAGTAAAACCTACCTATGTTATTCTACATAATTAATATGCATTTTTAATGTTTAATTGCTTGTTCCTTGTGTCAATGTAGATATATTATTGTCTATGAACCTCAAATCTTTTGTCTGATCGCAAACAAGTTTTACTAGAAGAACAAGAAATATTGAGTGCTTAAATAATAGATATTTCATGTAAAAAAATGTCAGAAGTTCACGGGAGATTTAGATTCTATAAATATCTACATTTGCATTTGTAAAGTATTCGTGCATACTTGAAAAAAGAGGGATTATATCTCAAAAGGGAATTTCGAGCTGCAATTTTGTTAAGCCTGCTACATAAGCAACTGTTCTATGTTTTTGTGCAAGTACTTGGAGCGTTTGATGAATATCTTTAAGTTGCGTCTAGGCGCACCTTAAAGATCTTCAAACCTGTGTGGACAGTACCAGGCATGTGCTTCGAATGGTAAGGCACGCATGTGACGCATCCTGTGACCTCAGGCTGAGGCATCTGACATATAAAAATACTTTTGCAGCGCATGCCTCTCACTGTCCTAGACGCACCTTAACGCATTTATTTGACAATCTCTAGATAAACCTATCTTAAATCTGGCGTGTGCCATTTTTAATACACTCGTTTCTTTTGCATAAATGCGTAATAATATATTGTTATAATATTCAACATTATAATTCGTTGAATAACGGTCGGCTTTATTGACCGAATATTTTAATTATTTTTAAATGGTTTACTGATAATACTTTATTTCTTCTGTTTGTATTATGTAAGGTATTGTCCTGGGTTATTGATAACCGTGAAAATATATGCGTTAAAATGAAATATATTATTTTGCAGTTTACTTAAAAACTTTTTATTACTATCTACCAATTATTTAAATTAATGCAAACGACAATATTTCTTGAAAAATGCAGTTCATATGCTCTTAAATGTAGAATGGCTACCTACCACGGATGCTTGTATTATGGTGCGAGGGCATCCGTGAAATATCCGGGCATAAGTGGTGCATGCGTGAAATTG
Source organism: Xanthia togata (assembly GCA_963853775.1). Classification (NCBI taxonomy): domain Eukaryota; kingdom Metazoa; phylum Arthropoda; class Insecta; order Lepidoptera; family Noctuidae; genus Xanthia; species Xanthia togata. The sequence continues at coordinate 14,985,134 of OY970803.1, forward strand.
CTATTAAATGTTGAAAAATCATTTAAATGACTGCGGACGTATTGCCGTTGCGGTCTCTTCTGTTCTATTGTACATAATTATTCATGCCATAAAGGTTAATTTGTTTTCAAAGTTCTCCTGTTAGACATTCATGTCTTTAGTATTTTGAATAATATAACTTGTTCGAAAAATAAAAAAAAATACGCAACAGCCTTTACGTTGCAAGAAATGTATTTATTTATTTATTTGGATCTCCAACAAAGATTACACCTTACATGCTAAAAACAAAACATAAAAAGATACAAATCCTTGTGCATCTTCAATTATAGGAGACCACAGCTTGCATAAAGATATCAAACAATCAATTATTAATATGGAAATAAAGTATACAATTTAAATTAAAAAAAAACAAGAATTAAAATTATAAAAATAAAAAACTATAGGTACATATTGAGTTGAACAGTAGGGAGGAAGGTCAACACTTACTCAATATTAAGTTTTGCGTGTAACAGCAACTTAAATTTACTTAGGCTGTTGGAGAAAATGTCTATATCGTCGGAAGAACATGACAGTGAGTTGTATTGATTGGTCATCCTAACAATCGGCGAGTGTTTACCTAGATTTGTTCTGTTTTGAGGGGCTTTCAGGAAAGGGCCGGGATAGCGAGGAATACGGGAAGGGACGTTAATGCGTAATTTGCTAAGAAGTTCTGGACAGTCAATGCCATTATTGAATAATTTATACAGGAACAACATGTCGGAGATAGTGCGGCGAGATTTTAAATCTTTGAGTTTGAAGTGATTTAGTCTATGTTCGTAAGATCTACAATTTCCTACTTTAAACCTAAACGCTAGATGACGGACAAGTCTCTTTTGAACCCTTTCAATGCGACTTATGTGGACTTGGTACGAAGGATTCCACACCGTGCTGCAATATTCAAGTTGGCTTCGTACGTAACTGTTGAATAAAAGTAATGTAGTGGAAGGTTTTTTAATTTCTTTTTAAGATCTCAAAATAAAGCCAAGAGCTCGGTAAGCTGAATTAAGCATTTGGTCTATATGATTTATAAAATTAAGTTTACCATCCAAGTATACTCCTAAGTCACGAATAACTGTTACTTCTGTTAGTGTGTTTCCCTGAATATTGTAAACAGATTCGACTTTATTGTGTTTTCTAGTAAATTTTATATGAAAACATTTAGTACAATTCAAGTACATTTTATTGTTGGTACACCATTGACTCAGACTATCTAAATCAATTTGTAATAGCTGTGTATCGACATTATTCAAAATTACACGGGTCAGTTTTAAGTCATCAGCAAAAAGGTATGGTGTGGAGTATTTAAATATGTCTGATATGTCGTTAATAAACACATTAAAAAACAACGGCCCTAGATTGGACCCCTGGGGTACACCGGATGTTGCAATGTAGGGATCTGACTCATTACAATCTACAACCACTGAAGAAGTCCTATTTTCGAGGTAAGTTCTACACCAGCTCAGTGTGATACCGGTTACACCCAACGACTGGAGCTTATTTAGCAGCAATTCATGATTTACTTTGTCGAAGGCCTTCGAAAAGTCTGTGTACACTGCATCAATTTGAAGACCTTTATCTACTGCGGATGTTAGTTCAGTGACATAATTAACAAGATTTGTGTTTGTAGATTTTTTAACCATGAAACCATGCTGATTAGTGGATATTAATTGTTTAACGTGGTCGTGCAATACTGGGTACACCAGTGATTCAAAGACCTTAGACAAAGTACATAGAATGGAGATGGGTCGATAATTAGATATCACCTCCCGTTTCCCATTTTTGTGAATAGGTACTATTCTAGCTTTTTTCCATTTATTTGGAAAAACCCCAGTTTTTAGCGAGGTATTATAAATATTTGCCAGTGGAGAAGACAAATACTCTGCACATCTTAACCAGAATATTGGGGGCACATTGTCAGGTCCAGCACCTTTAAATATGTCGAGTCCAGAGAGTTTATTAAATACAGCTTCAGGAAGGATTGAAAGGTCGTCGATGGGTAAAACCGGAACCGAGACGGAAGGTAAGTTAATAAGGAAATTATTGCGATTATCGTAAAGTGGATCATATACGGAGGAGAACTGTTCTGCAAATAAATTTGAAACGGCTTTACTACCGTAGGCTTTGACATTGCCGAGAGTCATTTCTGGAGGGTAAGAAGAATTGCTTTTTCGGAGGTTTTTAATATGTGACCAGAAGATTTTAGGGTGATACTTAATTTTATTTTCAATTTCATTTATGTAGTTGTCATAACATTTTTGGGTAAGAATTTGGCAGTCTTTTCTTATGTAATTAAATTCTAATATGTCCATTGGATTGTTGTACTTTTTTATCTTGATATGAAGTTTCAGTTTCACTTTAAGTAGCTTTTTTAATTGATGGGAATACCATGGTGGATATTTGCCTCGTGTAAATTGTGTTACTGGCACATGTATATTTATGGTTTCGTTGATTATATCATAAAATTTCTCCAATTTATCATTGACGCCATCACATTCACTGAATTCTTTGGTCCAATCGACATGTTTCAGAGATTTATTTATAGCTCCGTAGTCTGCTTTATGAAAGTTGGGTTTACTCGGAGGTTTTAAGTAAGTTTTTAGTAAACGTTTGAAAAGTTATTGTCAAATCAAAAGCCGGGTGGTACTTATCTAGTTCCCTTATAGGGTCAAGGCAGCCACTTATTTCAGTAAATGTATAGAGTTGTTGTATGTAATTATTTTATCTTTGTAACAGATTTATAATTATTTTAAGAATTATTATTAATTCCCTGCGCGACGACACTGTCACATGCGCCTGCGCTTTAATTTCAAAAGTTGACAAACCAATAGTATCGGTTGCGGTCTTGCGGTCAAAAAGTATACAATATTATACAGCGTGGGTTTTTGAGATGGGGCAGTAAGGACAGCTACCTTTACCGTTTAGTCGCTTAGAGCTTAGTCTCATTTCTCACGAAATGTATGGGAAAAGATTTTTTGCGATTTCTGACTTTTCTAGTACTCAATCCTCAGTTGGTCTAGTAGAGTATTTTGATCCAGGAAGAAAAGGATCGATTGGCATCAAAAAAGTTTTTGTGATAACTGCCTATTTTCTTGCTGACTATACATTTCTTTCAAAATCTGTGAATGCAGATCAAAATTTCTCAAAAAGTTAAGGACTGTCGCCTAAGACCGTTTTCCTGTAGCTACAACGGTTAAGGTAGCTAATCCTTACTTCCCCATCTCAGAAATGAAAATATAGTGGCGTCCTTCGGTTGAGTTCTCTAGTCGCCATAGGAGTCATAGATACCTTTATTCCGATTCATGACATCATGCAGGAGCTTAGGAAATAATAAATTCAATACTATCGGAACGTATACTGTAACTTCTAATCGATACAATTGTTAACATATAATAATAAGTTACAGTTAAAGAAACAGGATCGATTGGCATCAAAAAAGTTTTTGTGATAACTGCTTATTTTCTTGCTGACTATACATTTCTTTCAAAATCTGTGAATGCAGATCAAAATTTCTCAAAAAGTTAAGGACAGTCGTCTAAGACCGTTTTCCTGTAGCTACAACTGTTAAGGTAGCTAATCCTTACTTCCCCATCTCAGAAATGAAAATATAGTGGCGTCCTTCGGTTGAGTTCTCTAGTCGCCATAGGAGTCATAGATACCTTTATTCCGATTCATGACATCATGCAGGAGCTTAGGAAATAATAAATTCAATACTGTCGGAACGTATACTGTAACTTCTAATCGATACAATTGTTAACATATAATTATAAGTTTTAGGTTTTTATATTATGTTTGGATTAATCTTTCTTGAAAACTTTCGGCGGACGTAGTTGATGAAGACCCGCCATAACCGTACGCACCCTATTTGTTGCGCGGGCACTCTTTCTTCAGGCGTGTTTGGTGTAGATGCACTGTGAGCGGGGCTTCCGAAAGAGTACACTCTAATTTCCACTTCCTCTAATGACGGTGAACTAGTTTTTTGTGTAACCCAACGAAGTGGTTTTGACAATCTGCGGAAAATTATTACCTGTTAGCAGGGCCTCAAGTCTGCTATTACAATAGTGTCAGAATGGTCTATCATTGATTTCACAATTGTTGATTTTGACAAGTTTGGTAATCTACTAACATATTGGCGTCACTATGACTTTCCAATGGTCAGCCACTGACACTCCATTGAAAGAAATGGCATCTATTGGTAATCTCGTACATAATGAAAAATGAATGACTGACTTATGCAGTAATCTGCAAAAAATTTGACAGTTCCTTTGATCAGTGACCTACCATGAGAACGTCATTGTGCAGTGATTTCTCTTAATTCGTTACGAGCATCGTGTTTGTGGAATACAATGATCAACCAATGATCGACCATTATGAATTTAGCAGATTACGAACTTTTAGCAAAATGACAATGGGATCGTGTTGGAATGACGAATTTATAAAAATAGCAGACTTGGGCCCCTGTACTCGTTCTTTTAAGGTTTTTTTTTCTTCGAACTGAATTTAAGAGCGCATATCCTAAAAGTTGGCAACGTCGCGTCGCATAGGTATAGTTGTCAATTATTTACTTGTTTTGATTAATTTGGCAATATTAGGGTATGGAAATTTGAAATGTGGCTTACTAGCAACTAAAATATAATATTTTTTTGATAATTGATCATTTTTATTCTCAAAAATATTTAAATTTTTTACAAGTAGAGTACTTAATTTATACATAAAGGACACAAAAATATTAGCATTTGGGGCTGAACTAGGCATGGCATAACCTGTATGCCATGCCCTCAATGTCGATCCCCATTTTTTTTTTCTTTTTTTTTTTTTGGGTGGGAAATCATCAAATTACTCCTCCCGCTCTGGGTGGAGCGGGAGGGCGTGTCAGACTCTTACTGACTAAAACCCACCCGTGTTCCTTCTGTTGCCTGTGCAATGCCAGGGGGCCACGGTATCCCTTTCGGACTTTCCCGCAATCCCGGCAGGCAATGGTCTCATCGGACCCCTTCATTCGCTGACATCTCTTTGAGGCGCGCGTGGAACACAACGCGCCGTCGACCCGGGCTTGGTCCTTACCGGACGGCGAGCTACCCATTGCTCACCGTCCGCAAGCCCGCGCCTACGGTGGCCGGGAATCAGCAATTGATTCCCGACGCACAGGGCGTCTCCTCCTGCGGCGGCTAGGGGCGTGAGGGCGCGAAATTTGCCTCTCCCTCACGCGCTCCGCCTCCTCCTTCGCGAGCATTACTGCTTCGCAGAAGGAGGTGACGGCCTCCCATGCCCTCTCGCTCCGTACCATGGCCTGGATCAGGGCCGGACGCGAGAGATCCCCGCCACCGATCGCCTCCACGAGGACACGGCGGTGCTCTGCCCAAGCCGGGCATACCTCCACCGTATGCTCCACCGTGTCCTCCGGGCGATCCACGCAGTGATGACACCCGGGCGTTTCGTCCCGCCTTATCCCGAAACAGCCGTGTCCGGTGAGGACCTGCGTCAGGCGGAAGGTGAGGACGCCGTGGCGCCTCTCCAGCCACTCCTCAAAGAGGGGACTTATCGCCGCAATAGTGGCGTGCCCAGCACTGGGTTGCGACAATCGCACTCTCCATGACGCCATGAGATCCCGTCGGAGCTCTGTCCACTGTGCCGCGATTTCTCGCGGCATCGGAGTCAAGCCCCGGCGATTCGCCTCCTCGCGCCACTCCCAAATATGCGCGAGGACTTTTGCCTCCAGATCCCATGGCGATGCCGATCCCCCTGGCTTACAAATTAAGTATTTTTATTATGATATTGCAATGATCCCATGAATGAAAGTGCGTATCTTATTCAACTTATAAAAGAAAATTTAGAAAAAAGATTACAATATTTAAAAAGGTTACTTAAGTGTGTAACCAGAGCTCTGTCTCATACGTGAGTTTCTGTAGGTAACAGAAACTCACGTAGGTATGAGAAAACCCCACATAAGAAGTTTTGCAAGATTTTTTCGTCATAGGGTAAATGTTCATATATTTATTAAATTTTTTGTAGATGTGGCCAAAAATGGAGCAAATCTAGTGCTAAATATTGTTTTAGAAGCGATGGGTTGTGTGCAAACCAAGTGTTTTGTGCGCCTATTTTGAGCGAGTGGGTTGTAAAAGATATTCTTACGTTGCATTAATATAATATTGGGAGGAAAAGTTGTCTTACTGAAAGGACTCCACAGAATTCGTAAAGCTGCGACGTAGGAAACACTTCAACAGGTTTTGTGATAGTTTTAGGGGATCCTCGCCATGTTGTAATACAGTAAGTATTGATTGGCAGAGGGCAAAGAATATCCGCTTCTGCACAGAGGGTTCGGTGATGTGTCGGAGGTTCTTAAAGATGTAAGTTAGCTTCCTGATCCTGCTACAGAGGGCCTTTCTGTGTCCCTTAAAGTTGAGGTTCCTGTCTATGATAATGGTGACACTGAAAGTTCTTATAAAATCAAAAACTGAACAAACTAGCAAGTTATTACCTAGTTTTATTATAAATTTTCAAAATAGTGTCCATTTACATCGTTGCATCCGATTCCGATGGAACCACTGAGAAAAGTATTTTGCCCACTCATCCTTAGGGGTCTCGTCGACGGCATTTTAAAACGCACCCACTGCTTCCTCGGCGTCCATAAAACGTTTTCCTCGAAATTTTTCTTTTATTTTCGGAAATAAATAAAAATCGCAAGGTGCGAGGTCGGAGCTTTAAGGCGGCTGACCGAGTAATTCCACGTCTGATGTCGCCAAGTAGTCGATTGTTTGCTTGGCGGTGTGCGACGAGGCGTTGTCGTGGTGAAGGGAGATCCTACTGCGAAGTCGTTTCTCCTGAACTTTTTCGAAGACAAATGGCAAACAATTTGTTAGTGTAGGTACCACTGCAGTAACTGTTTTTCGATGCTCTAAAACAATTGTTGCGTAATGACCTGTCCTTGCGAAGAACGAGGTCACCACCTTTTTTCCCACGCTTCGACCTCTCTTCACTTTAGTTGGCGACTCCTCGGAAGAAAACATCCAGACAGCAGACTGTCTCTTAGTTTCAGGATCATAACAATAAATCCAGCTTCGTCACCCGTAAGTATGTTAAACATAGCATTTGAGTCACCTCCGTTAAATCTTTGAACCATTTCACGACACCAATCAAAACGACGGAGTTTTTGGCCTCTGAGCTGTCAAATTATGAGGTAAGTATCCACCGGGCACAAAGCTTCTTGGATGTTCATGGAGGATTTTGTGCACTTGACTCATACCGATGCCTAACTTAGGCTTGTCCGAATCTGCTGATAAGTCACTCTTTTGTCAGTCTTTTATGTCACAGCCAGCCAGAACCCTCGGCTTCAACGGGTATCCTGACCACCAGCATGCAGCGAACGCGCATTCCTGGTCATCACCCTCAGCCTCATCACCCCGACTAACTGGGGAATCACCGCAATCAGCGCAATCACCGCAATCACCTCAATCACCACAACCGCCGCAATCACCGCAGACAGTTCCGACTCACCGCGAACTGCGCGGCACCCGGTTCCGACTCACTGGAACCTTAGCTGGCACTGTGAAGCATCGCAAGATACAAGACTCAGCCCACTATCGACCTCCGGTCTCCGGAGGGGAGTGATGTAGCGGTTACACCGCCACTAACTACGCATCAAAGACATGACGTCACACAAATCCTGCATCGCGCAATTAGAGTTTACCGCGCGAACGACATAGATAAGACTATCCGAAATCAACAGTTGGGTAGTCGGCCCGCCAGACACAACACCCGTCTGGTCGGAGGATCCCTTTTCTATGGTGGATGAGTGAACTTTACACCCTGTTCCTCATGCCCCTAAAGTCTCTATCATACGCCGCACAAAACTGATGTTATCTTCAGTCGTCGCCGTAGAACGCCGTCCCTCACGCAGATCATCGGTGAGATTACTGCGATCACGTTTAAACTCCAGATGGGGCTTTCTTGTTAACTTAAATGACATCGAGTCATAAAAAATAATTGTACGAAAATTTTCTCGCGTTTCTCAAGTACCGCGCGTACGCGGCGTTTCGCGTTTTTGTAGTTTCTCGCGTATGACGTGACACAGACAATTTTCAATTTGCCGCCATATCGTAAACAAATGACAAATGAATAAAATACATACACAATAATATTGGCAAAGAGTTCCATTTTCAAAATTTGAACATTTTTTTTTATTATAACGTTTACAAATGGTCAGTTCTAAACACTTTCAGTGTCGCCCTCGTATACGCTGTAGAGCAAGAACAGTTTTCTTTAGAGGAACACTCTTGTGGAAGGTATGATATTATTTTGATTATGATTGATTTCTGTGTTTGACCGTATTCTGAAGCAGATATATTTGGTTTTATCCACATTTAGAGTTAACACATTGTCCTCAAGCCATTCCCTCACAGCATCGAAACCATCGTGGGCAGCTTTGAAAGCTCCTTGCTATGTATCGAAGATAGGCAGAGAAAACGAGAGCAGTATCATCTGCAAAGGAGATATTGATTGATTTTGCGGTGCGAGGCTTGAGAATCGTGAGGTCGTATATATAGACGAGAAATAGGGTTGGACCTAGAATACTGCCTTGGGGAACCCTGTACGTGACTGGAAGGTCTCCACTATTGACGTTGCCAATCCCAACAACCTGAAGCCGACCATTTAAATAACTTAGTTGAGTTCCTCTGATTCCAAGCAGTTCCAACTTATTAAGTAAGATCGGGACAGAAATCGTATCAAAAGCTTTGGCTAAGTCAAGGAAAACTGAGAGATTTTTGTTTTTTATCAAGGTTATTGCTAACAGTTGATGGGATCATTAACAGCTTGATCTATTGATTTGCCTTCACGAATTCTATAAGTATTGGTTTGATGAAAACAGATGTTTGGATTCTAGATATCCAACTAACCTTGTATTGATGTCTCTCTAGAAGTTTAGAGAGCGCCTGGGAGGTTAGAAATCGGCCTGTAGTTAATGATCACCTCCTGTCACCGCTCTTATGGATAGGGCAGACAACAGAGTTTTTTAGGCTGTCATTCAAAACACCATGCTGAAGACGTTAAATATGAATGTAAGCGAAGGGACCAGAAAGATTTTATATGTTTGTAAGAAGGAGCTGCTTATTGAGTTGTCAGGCCGTGGCACAGTCTGTTTTTAGCTTGATGATTGATGTTTTACCTCTTTTTCTGTGATACTTGCCTAAACGAACCAATTTAACTCTGTAAGAGTTTGAAAGCTGCTACTTGTAGGTATGATACTTGCCTTCTTTGGTTCTACCTTATCAGCTAGTGTCTTACCCACATTTACAAAGAACATATTGATTTCATTTAGTGATGACAGAGGTGTCGTTGATAGAGAAAACAGTTCATTATGGTGGTTTTTTTTATATTTGAGATTTCTTTCCATAATCTCCTGTTATCGCTTTGCGCCGCCCGTACCCTATATTTTTCGTAGGCTCTTTTAACTTTTTAAATAGGTTATTGCTGAAGTTTCTGTAGTGCGTATAGGTAATTTTTAGGGTTAAATTGTCTGGTGAGAATTTATATTTACGGTTCATCTTATCTCTATTTGTTATACAGCGTAAAAGGCCTTACGTTATCCACGGCTTTATTATCTTCTTCCGTCTCGTTAGAGTTACTACTTTGGTGTTATTAACTACGGCTTGTTGAAGACTTTTTTGGCAAATAATGAATTTGGATTATGTGAGGAATGTCATAAATAGGATTTAAATTAATATTTAGGATATCAAGTTCTAAGCTTTTCGTTTTAACTTTTTTAATTGATGTAAGAGAGAATTGAGTAGGTAGTTTTCTTGAAGTCTAGGTTTAGTATGACAGGGTAGTGGTCTGTCAAAGTGAAGTCAGGAACGATGGTCATAGCAGGGCCTTTAGTTTTCAGTAAGGCATAGTCAATGCATGTTTCACGTTCACTACGCGTAATAAGAGTACCTATTTAGAGTACCTATGGGCTGGAAGAAAGCCATGGGAAGCTGCAAGGGTAAGGTATCGTTCGGCATTTACCAACCTCTAGTTTGTTATGGTTAGTCGCAATATTTATATCTCCCATGACAATCATATTCTCAAAGCTGGAGTATTTTGTCAGAACTTTCGTCTTAAGATTTTAAGAATGGATCCAGGTATATAGCAATGATTGCCGTGCGATTATCATAAGTAGCAACTAAACAATTAGGTACATTCTTCGACAATTTGGTTCGATCAGTTTTAGTCGAAGATGTTCTCCAAAATAAATAACCACGCCATCATTTTGTTTCGGATTATTTTTTGATGTCTCACAACGATAGCCAGATAGGTTGGGAGTTACCTACTGATGTGCGTGAAAGCCAGCATTCAGTAATTATAATTATGTCGCAGTCCAATTTTAGTCTGCTTTCTAATTACGCAACATATTTTCGTAAACGATAAAGACAAATGTTTCATTTTGACAGTTCAACAACATTCATTGCGTCATTTACGTTGCTCTGCAGTTTTTTTTTTCGAACTTACGGAGCAATGGATTAGCAATCTGTTTCAAAACGATTCAGATTCGGATTGATTTTGCATTAAGTACGTAATTAGGGTACTGGTCAGCAGAATTTCTAGTCCTGGCATATTGCAGTTGATGCTGCATGTGATTTAGTATTAGAAGGTGATCCGAAGATGAGGTTATCTATAAACATGTGACATTCTTCAATATCCGCGGTTTGCGAATGTGAAACTGTCACCCTGTCTAGGTAGGTATGTAGGATTAGGAAGTCCAATTCTTCATACTTAATATTTTTTCATGACCATATATGGTGCCAGACTACATGAGTTGCTATAAAAGAAGTAATAAATATGTGTGTTAAATAACCTGCAAACTGTGTAAAAATAATAACAAGGAAATTCCTGTAAATATTTCAGAACATTACTGTCATAAATGGTGTCAGAATACATGAGTTGCTATAAAATAAGTAATAAATAATGTGTGTTAAATAACCTGCAAACTGTACAAAAACAATAACAAGGAATTTCCTGTAAATATTTCAGAACATACCTACCTCTATAATAGTAATAGATTTTCCGTGGAATGATGGTAAAATATTGATTATGAAATGCATTAATTAATATCGGAACACCGAATATTTAGTTTTAGATGTAAAAAATAGCATTTGGAAACTCTCCAAATGCGTTTTTTACACCTAAAACGGTTACAATATCAAATTGAGTGTTATAATTGTAATTCATTATTAATATTCTAGTTCGCTGGTTAGCCACATTTCATATTTCCTTACAGTAATATTGCCAAATTAATGAAAACAGCGAAATATTTGACATCTACATATTTGCGACATTGCCAACTTTTCAACCGACTTAAAAAAGGAGGAAGTTCTCAATTCAGTAGTACTTCAGAAGTGGTCCCACGTAAATTTGGTCAAGATCTGATGAGGGGTTTTTGAGTTAGCTTCAATAATACGTATTTTTCCCACCTAGTGTTATGTGGATGAGTTTCTAATAGTTTCTGTCACTGTAATTTACATAGCAGGTAGTGGTATTCAAATTTTTGTGGGGGTTTTGGTAGGTACCACAACTAAAAAGTGAAAAATAAAAACTTTTTCCCAAAAAATAAAACCGACTTCCAAAATAAAACTTCACTTTACTTTGTAGTGTTTTTTTTTTGGAAGTCGGTTTTATTTTTTGGGTAAAAGTTTTTAGTTTAAGCGCTCTTAATCGTACTTTCACAGTTACTTTAGGTACCTGTAATATTGCAATACTGTGATCTTTATTCTCGTTGCAATAAGGTCGTCAAAGGTAAAATAACTGTGAAGGGACGGTTAGCTTAACTATCTCGATAACATGTCACACGAAGCATCACATCTATACCTACTTACATAATGTTCTTTAATACCTCTTTTGTTACAAGCGCGACTGCTGGCTGTGGCGTTCTGGGTTCGATCCTCAGCTCGAGAAAATAATGGGTTTTTCTACGTACCCCGTTAAAAGCTACACTACACTACAAGCGTGCTCGGTTGGATGACCAATTACATATCGAGACCCCTCCGTGCCTTTCCGAGGCACGGGGTCTCGATATGTAATTGGAAAGCAGAATAAGCGGGTGGTCTCGACTGTCATTCGTAGATCGTTGACAGTCGTTACGGGAAGTCAGAAGCCCAAAAGTCTGACAACCGGTCCTTCCAAGGACTCCTTGGAAGGACCTGGGTTTCGAAGGTCAGACAGGCAGTCGCGGACCCCAACACTACTTGGGAAAAGCCTAGGCAGATTGATTGAACTGGCCAACACTGTGGGTGTCATTTACTTATAGATCTGCTTAACCCTAGCTCGATGAATATTGTTGTGATGTAATAGTCTTTAGGTAGCTACCTACTCTGAGAAATAATCCATATCCTTCAAAACATCGGGTAGTTCTCTTTGATCGACATCGGGAAATACAAAGCATAGTCCAGCTAGGATTATCGTAACAGACAACTCTATTGCCATCTGGGTTATGTCACCCATAGGGTGGAACAGAAAAAAGAGGTAGCTGATTATCGAGCCGAGCTGGCCGGTGGCATGGCAGCATCCGACAACTGTAGCACGTATGTTGATGGCAAAAAGCCGAGGCGTTATGTTGAGAATCAATGCGTGTGCTAGTAGTCCTGAAGCCAATGCAATAGAAGACAAAAGGCTGCTTATGGTGCCCTGAAAAGTTATAAAATTTATCAATCAACAACCTACTCACGTTGGTATCTACTTGACATGATTTATTTCACAACCATGAACACTATACTGTACTACTACGCATTTGTTAGTTGTCTATGATGGTCATTATTCGATATAATAACAAGCAATTGATGAATATTTTAAATCATGGAAGTGACGAGGTTCTCTATTTGTGAGAAAAAAAAAAGACCAATTTCATAGGTGGGGACCCAATATTAGATAGCTTCAATGGCTACGTAAACGGTTAATATTTACATTTTGTAAATCAGCGCTATGCTGTTGTTTCCCCATAGTACAGGATCAAGCTGAGTGGAATCCTTCTTGTCACATTCGTGCAGACACCGACTATTGTTTATCGTCCTTTTATTTATAATGTTTTGTTTTTCTGAGTAAGTAGGTATGCGAGCTAACTTGTATTTTTTATAACGTGTATGACATTAAAACATTGTTTCTTTCTTTACATACGACTAACTAGTACTTTCATTTTATTTTCGTACCTTATAGAATCCTATCACACCAGCAGTAGATACGCCTGTTATTATTACATGCAGTAACAACATGTATCTTAACGTCAACTTTACAGATGAAAATTTTGTCAGGCACCCGAGTATAGCGACGGAGCAAAACACTTTCAGTAATAAATAATTGACATCTTTTTCACTATACAGTCTTACATAGAGGGAACTCCATAGAAAATGGTACAGGATCCAAAAGGTTGTGGATACGATAAATAAAACTCTTATATTGTATATGGATAGCATGCCAGCAACGCAATTCGTCGTTTCATCTAGCGAGTTATACGCCTGAAAAGAAAAGTGAAAATATGGAAATTTTATTAAAAATAAAATATTAGTAGGTATCTGAGACTAAGTATAAACTTACAGACGTACTCTGTGGTTAATAGGCCTTATCTTGAAATCATCACATAGTTTAATATCGTTTGTCTTGGCAGCTTTTATTAGAATTTTTTCAGCGACGTTTATTTTCCTGTTATGTAACAACCATTGAGGTGATTCTGGACTCCACCTGAAACGTGTTTTAGGTATCATTAAAAAAACTTGGCAAACTGTTCTTCGGTAAGATGAAGTTCGCCAAATTATGTCTACGCGTGGGTTTTAGCGGGCAACTATGAACCCAAACTACTGAATACTGGCTATATAATATAACAATTTAGCCCGATTAAGTAATGTGACAACTGACTTTCCTGAAACAAATAGGTAGCGAAAGTTTAACGTAAGTAGGTCCTAAATTAGGTTGGCAGAGTTGTAGGTAAGTTTTGGCATAGGTAGATAAATTCCGATGTAATAGAAAAAGAACAAAAAAACCTTTGTCTAGCAGTGGGCGGCTGTACCTACCAACCTTTGAAATTATGATGCAAATTAATGTAGTTCGATCATATTGATCCGTCCAAGGTAAGATTTGAGCTGCCTACTAACAAGCAATCGAATCTAAACCATAAACTGCTTGTCTCAATCGAATTAAATTTGAGAACTCAAAGATATTTAATTCTAATTCTATTTCTACATAAATAGAGCATGAAGAACGGTTACAATGTAATGCGCTAGTAACTCCGATACTAAAAGCACATTGAAAATATGTCAACTATGCGGTCAGCGGCACTTGATCCACGTTTTATCGGAAAACAGACGTTTTAGCTGAACTAAAATGTTTATTAACCAAGTAGGCACTTATATTGTATTTGATAAGGAAAATGGCAGTGATTATTACCTTAGTAGGACTAAACATACGAAAGTATACATGCAAGATATGAAGCTAAATGTTTCAGTGTTCGGTGCACTGTTCGCGAGAGGAACCATGCATGCCATGGCGAGGAGTCTCGGAGACATCACGATGAGACATAGCCATGAACGCCAACTGTTACTCGCTACTTCACAAACTGAAAAATTTAAGCAGTAAGTAGGGTTAAAGTTAACACGTTCAGTGCCGGGAGCCCTCCTGGAGGGTTGACCTAGTCGCATATGGAATGGCGGCCGCCCTCGCGGAGGGCTCATTTTTTCGTAGCGAATACAGCATTATAAAACGAAAAATAGAATCTGATGTATATTATAACAAGATTTATTAGTAAGTACTTTGAATCAAACACTTTTTTTTTTTAATTTTAAGTCCTTTTTTGAGAATGGATCACTACCGGGATACAAAAGTATCCTATGTCCTATTCCAGGTCATGGTCTATCCGTGTGTAAATTTCATCCAAATCCGTTCAGCCGTTTTAACGTGAAAGCGTAAGAAACAAACTCACTTTCGCATTTATATGTATAGTATTAGTTAGGATTCTAAACTTTTTTCTGTTTTAGAATAAGTAGAAATGGTAGCATGTGTATGGTGAGATTTGTGAAGGATGTGTGGATGCAGGTATGTGTGTGTACTCTACTAGGTGAGATTACTAATAAGGTTTTCAGTATCATCATAGCTAGGTATAGCTTTCAAGCCAAAGGAAGATTTCCTTTTTTATCAGGACAATGCTCACGTCTCTAATTATGCACTTACCTACTTAGTTTGGACTGGCTAAAAAAACTGGCCGTAAATTAATAAGACTTACTTAGAATGAGACCCATATAATAATTGGCACTGCTAAATAATGACTTCAAAAAGGCAATTAATCGGAACCATCCCTCAGAATCACAGAATGTTATCACCAAACCAAGCGCTAGTTCCGCAAAGGCATCCAATATTATAGCTGTTCTTCTGCCGAAACTGAAACAAAACACATATTGTAGATAGTCAACTAAACACACTCGCCTCATGTCACTATTTGGTTCCTAAAATTGTTACTACTGTTTCTACAAAAACTAACAATATTTTCGCAGTAGGTAAGTCACATTGTTGTCTGAAACTTAAGCAATACAAAATTAAACATGCATCCTTTCAGGAGTTGTAGTCTCTCTAACAAAAAGTTCTGAATTTAGTTTGCAGATTTTAAGTAAGCTGTTCATGCATTTGTTCTATCTAGTAGGCACCCCTAAAACATGCACAGTAGGTAAATATGCACAATCTTTTGGGGTAGGTAGGTTCGGTACCTACTCCGTCGAATAATTTTAAGGAAATCACTACTGAAATAAATAGGCGGACTGATTCAGAGGGATTTCTGTATCTATTTTGAGACTGTAAGTTCTCCAGCGCTGCGGGAAGAGCAGCCTCTACGCCCTTGCGTAAGAAACCGTAGGCATCGGACGAGCTGGAGCGGCTGAGGCTGCACAACAAGCCGAAGCTGCGAAGGCGAGGAACATCTTTTCACTTCATCATAGGTTCTGTTTATTTGCAATGTTGAATAGTCGTGGGCCTAGGAACATGTTAAACTGGTGTATTCCCGTTCGTCCCCTCGACTTCGTCGCCCTCGGGGGACGAACGGGAATTTACAAAAATAATATTTAATTGGTTCCCGATCATCCCAATCCTAATTCAAGAGGGGACGAATAGGAATATGTTCTTCGATTAAGTAGTGCCATTCGTCCCCCTAAAAATATTTGTGCATAGGTAATATGTTTATTTTTTGTTTCGTAGTTTACTTTTAAATTAGTTACTTCGCTAGATTTAATCATTATTTTACAAAAATCTTCTCTATTTTTTTTGTTATGAATTATAAAACATATCCTAAGTTTATCATTGTTTCATTTAAAAATGTTTACCTACACTAAATATAACAGCTCAGGCGGGATACGCCGGCGCGGGCGCTGGCCGGTACTTAACAAAAGAGTGCGAGTGAAGTGTCTTTTTATACAAAAAATAGTGACTTATATTTCAAAAGGAAACAAGCGGAATGGTAAAAGTCTGTTTGTAGTGTTTAATTGTAATATAATAAAGACTTTTTTTATCAGCTCTATACACTGATTTTTTAATCATACTTTTCAGTTATAAGAAGAATTTTAATTAAATAAATATTATATTATAAAAATATTGCGAGTTATCGTAAAGTTGATTCTATGATTTTTATTTCTTAATAAATTTCTGATTTTTATTTCAAATTTGTTTTTTTTACCAATTAAAACCACCAGTGTTGTATTATTAGGTGGGAGCAATAGAACTAAAAAAAAGAATTAATAAATTATTCCCGTTCGTCCCCCCAAAAAATTTAGGGGGACCATCGGGAAAATAAATAACGAAATCCCGTTCGTCCCCCGAGGGGGACGAAGTCGAGGGGACGAACGGGAATACACCGTTAAACGGTTAAACTTTTGAGCAAGATGTTCTACAGGGTACAGAGTTTAATACGAGTAGATCGAAACGTTTTCTTCTTGTAATTTCTTTATCAGTCCGGGCACTTAGCTTGACACAGGAATGCTGTCTCATGACTAAGGATAGCACAAAGAATTTACGTACAGTTAGTACCTTACATTCCCTGTAAAGCTCAGTGGTAGAATAATACCTGGGCTTAAAGTAGCTTACTTTTAATAAGGCTCTTTAAGCTGTTTCAGCAATTAAATTATGAGTTTTAGCGACACCGCCCCAACATGTAATAGGTACAATAGGTTGTAACCGCTTGACACTGGGAATAATAAATCATTTTCATAATATTAGCATGGGCTGAGTGTCTTATTTGTTTAAATACATTTATATAAGTTTTTTTATTCTGTTTGAGAGATTAAATAGACGATTTTTTAAATTAAGATTTTTGTCAGATATGAGTCCTAAATATTTATTATATCTAAGTATTCAACGGCAGATAGGGAGGGACAAGAACAATGAATAGATTCATCGTGGCAGATGTGAGAGGTTATATGATGTGTTGATTGTAGCGGTTCACCAGGACTGCGAATATAGAATGGTATTTGGTTTTATCGGTATTAAGAGAACGGTCATTTTGAGCGAGCCTTTTGTCACCATGTTAAAACCAAATTGTGCTTTTTGAATAGAATAGAATAGAAAATATTTATTCGTCACAGACACAACAGCAACAACTGAGCATGCCCATACCGAAAGGGTTACCATCTCAGCGTTTGCTGGACGTCAGACACCGGCGTTTTGGAAAGTTTCACTCCAAGTATTACTATTGAATGTCATGGTAGTATTATCTGCCTAAGATATTATTTTGCAGTTGTCAATATTAAGTTGTGTAAGATCATAAATATAAATTAGGAACAACGTTGGACCTAGGATACTAACCTGTAGCAATCCGTGGGTGACAGGTAAGCTATCACTTGTGTAATTGCCAATATTCACCAGTTATAATATCCGTTGCTGCAATTCTTACAAGTATGTTCTGTTGTGCGTAAAGCCATGTAAGTACACACATCAAACGTGTCTAGGGATCAAGTACGTTTTAGAAGAGTATCGCCGCAATTTTATTGAGGATTATTATTTTAACTTTTTTGGATCGTTTTGGATCGTTATTGATTCTTTCTAGTGAATTTCATTATTTAAATATAGAATTTTCTTTAAATTTTGATTAAAAATAGAAAAACAACTGTTAATCAGGATTCCTATATAAGTTTGTAATAGCGTTTTTACAAAACCATTACAATTTCTGCATCGGAACTGAAAATATTGCATCTATATGGAGCGATGACATCATTTGACACCAGAAGACATGATGAGAGCCGTCGGAATGTTGCAAGCTAGTTCCAGGCAACGTAATGTGAGTGTTGCTCTTGGAACTACACAGAGCGTCATAGGCCGCCTCTAGACACCCTATCGTATCATGGGCAGCGTGGCTGAGCGACATTGAGTATTATTTCGCATCACCACTCGCAGACAGAAGGAACAATAATGGTTTGGGCTGGTATTTGGATCGGTGGAAGAACCGATCGCATTTGGATCAGGAGCAACGTCAATACTCAGATTTATGCGGAGAGGATTGTTTCAGACGTGATCATCCCTTTGCGAAGCTGGATGGGTGATTCGTTTCGACTACCTAATGCACGACAATGACGGTCCACACACGGCTAGAGTCGTAACACGCACTCTTGCCGATGCTCGCATCAATGTTCTGCCGTGGCCTGCTCAATCGCCAGACCTCAACCCAATTGAGCACGAATGGGATATGCTCCAAAGAAAAGCTCTGCCGAGTATGGATAGGTACCCCACAACAACTTTTTGATTTGTTAGAAAGAAAGTGGGCGGCCATGCTGGCCATTCCTGAAAGTGATTTTGATGAGCTGATTTTAAGTATGCCAAATTGCTGTGATTGTGTGATTCGTGTAAATGGTGGAATGAAAACAGTTTTTTTTTTTATATTTACAATAAAACTTAAAAAAATCCTCATTTTTTCCATTTAATTGACGACATTAACTTAGGTTAATTTCTCACAATTTGCAATTTTTCTTAATTTCTACAAAACGTAGGGTAAGAAGCCAGTCTGGAAGACTAGATTTGGTAAATATTAATAGGATATTTTTTTATAGTTAAAAATATAATTGATCCCTAGACACTTGATGTGCGTAGTAGGTAGGTTACGTATAGGTACCTAACTAAGTTGTTTAGTTACTTAGCTATATCGTAAAGGAAACTATTAATCAGAGGCAGTTGTTTTAATGACCCTGTCTGAGCAGCTTATTGAACGAATGTGTAAGTACTAACTATCATTTCGTCCCAACTATCATGCGTCCGTCGTTACAGTTAGGTATGTAATTTTAGTATACCTATATCGACTATATCGCCCAAAGTGCCCTTAGGTAGGTACTGGCTCCTGCGCTGTCATTGTGAAGTCAAAGTCAAAGTCAAAGTCAAATAATTTATTTCAATTAGGCACAAAAAAGGCACTTTTGAACGTCAAACTTTACAAAAAATAATAAAACTGATTCTAGTCGCCCACTCCAAAAGGTAGTTTTCGTATGGAGAAGAATGGGCAAGAAACTCCACCGTTACTCTTTTTAAAAAAATCATTATATCTTGTATACACTTATTATATAATTATATGTGAAGACAATGCACCTAGAATAAGATTACTATACCACGATAGGTAAAAAGAATGAAAAATGAAGGAATGACATATTTATGTCAAAGATGCATGGTGCTCACATACTTACAAACATTGTAAAATTATACTATATTTCTAACATTATAATAAGTAATACTAATAATAATAAGTCAGTGTGTGAGTTCAAATAATCACAAAAAATAAAATAAAATAAATGTTTAAAAAAATAAAAAAATAATAATTATACAATTAAATTAGCAACCAGTTCGATTTTGTCTAGATTCTGAATTGTCCTATGGAGCAGGACCAGCATGTTTCCAAGCATTTTTATCTTGGATATAATCCTCTAATTTGTAATATGCTTGTTTACAAAGTGTACTTTTTATATGATTTTTAAATTTTCTTTCACGATAGGTAAAAAGAATGAAAAATGAAGGAATGACATATTTATGTGAAAGATGCATGGTGCTCACATACTTACAAACATTGTAAAATTATACTATATTTCTAACATTATAATTAGTAATACCTACTAATAATAATAAGTCAGTGTGTGAGTTCAAATAATCACAAAAAATAAAATAAAATAAATGTTTAAAAAAATAAAAAATAATAATTATACAATTAAATTAGCAACCAGTTCGATTTTGTCTAGATTCTGAATTGTCCTATGGAGCAGGACCAGCATGTTTCCAAGCATTTTTATCTTGGATATAATCCTCTAATTTGTAATATGCTTGTTTACAAAGTGTACTTTTTATATGATTTTTAAATTTTCTTTCATTTAATTCTAATATATCACAAGGTATTCTGTTGTAACATTTAACACAGTACCCCATAAAAGATGTATTTACTTTTGATAGTGTGTATTTCTGGGAAAATTCGTTTTCTCTATTTTCAGCCGAGCAGAGCTCGGTCGCTATTGATGAGAGAACAGCTTCAAAGCTAGAAGAATAATCGTAGATTCCTACATAATTTACCTACAGCTTATTTCTGATTGATAATTTAGTCTTATTTCTACTAAAAACATAATTGTTAAAGTATAATAATGTTACATATAATATTCATTTCATCGACTTGTTTTACGCAGATTAAGATTTAAGATTTATTGTTAATTATAGTATTTATTTATTAGTAAAACCATTGTTTATAACATGAAGGTATAATTTCAGAAAATATGAGGTAGGTAGTAGGTTAGTATCCTGTAGGTGTTGAGTCCCTATGTTCCTAGGTATAGGCCTATAGCCTAAAAATAAAATCTTTTGTGAATGAATTTCAGACCAAACCGCAAACAACATGTGAGTAACATGATGATACATGTTGCTGCGGTAAAGGATTTTATTTTTGAACACCGACTTAAAATGTAACAGGAAAAAACAAAAAACAATGCCAACCGATTTTAAAACAGGAATAACTTGCTCAAAACCGTATGACGAGCCTCGAAAACTGGCGGGCGCCTTAGGCATCTTACAATATATATAGGGATCTAGGTATATAACTAAGGAAACTTTAGGGGACCGCTTACCTGTCTGAAACCAATCCGAATATGATACATCCGAATACCAATCCAAACCGACTAATGATAGCTGTTGACAGCAATTTCAATTTCTGGTCACAAAAGACGAGCCACTGAAAAATAAGGATAATCCAGTCTAATAACGTGTCGATGTATTTTTTTGTTCATTATAATTTAATTATTGGCTTAGGAGGAATTATTAGGTAAGTAGAATGCTTTACTTATTCTATATTTTATCAATAGGGCCTGTATTCCTCAGTTTAATTTTGCCTTTAGTTATTGGTAGGTACTCAAGGAAACTTGGAATTTTTGTAAAATATTTTCATCTTACCTTATGCTGGAAACTAAAATGATATCATAACGTGGAGTAAAACATCTTCCAACTTTTTGGTCTAATTACTTAAAGACACCATAAATAATTACCGTCTTTTGCAGCCAAATGACCCATAAAAACTTCAAATGCCACTTATTACATCTGTAGTCTTCAGTTCCATTGTGTTCAAAAGTTACAAAACACAAGCTTGAGTTTATTATTTCTAATTCGTTAGGTAATATACAATAGACTTCTGAAGGTTGAAGGAGGAATATGTCTTCGTATTGATTAAATATAGCGAGCATCATATGCGATGTTGAAACTAATGTCACGAGCCATTGCCAGCAACCGATTTTTCCCAACACATCTGTTGTTACATCTTCATGGATAGTTCCGATCCTACAACAAACCAATCTCTAATTTGTATATGTACTTTCTTAAATAATTAGTTATATTAATTAAGAACATTTACGTACACAGACATGGTTTTATAAGTCATTGCCCAACGGAGCTTTATAGATTTTGGTTCGTTTGAAAATGTGACATTTAGGTAAGTGTGATGGCGAATAATAATACCGCTATGTGAGATTCGAGTGATTCCAATAGTGCGCTCCTTGAGCTGCAATTGGCCTGGTGTTAAATAATTCATTGCACTCGTATACTTAGTTCTGCACAGGTTTGCAAGTCAATATCTAAGTAAAATGATTAACATGTATGCGGTGTGTTGAGGATGGTGGATTGAGGTTATTCCCCTCGTTCTATAGAGAGATTATTCTAAAATTACCATCCTTGAAAACAAATGGCGCTACTGAGAATCAAGGAGGTAGGTATTCTAGGTATCCTACCTTTATCGTGATCATTATGGCGATAGAAGGCGAATCATTGCTTAATATATTCAAAGTTAATAACATGCCTAGAATACGATTAAATACTTTGAAGATAAGGTAGCTATTTCATAACGACTACTCGTATAATAAATTTAACGACTTCAAACTATTTTCTTTTATAAACATAGGGTTACCTCCGTCAAGGTCTTATCAGTCAAGTATTCGCGCAAGTTTGATGTTTGTGATATCGGAAGTGACACCATAGAAATATATTTACATATATTTTTTATAAATGGTATCGGTTATTGCCTGCATGACGAATAATAAAATATGTTTCTTATTGTATTTTTCCACTATACTTAGTTATTTAATATCATTTGTAGCTATGAAAAGCTAAAGAAATATTATGTAGGTATTGATAGGCATATGCACTTTCTAATGCTCTGGAAATAGTATCTATCTTATTGCATAAATTGCGTTCCAACACGCTGAATGTTTCTGAGCAACATAGGTCAGTATGACTGATTAGATAGCCTATTTGCCCCTGCTTGCGCGTAATCAGTTATGTTAACATCTAATGGTATCAATCATGATTATTTTCAGTCCATTATGCCTAAATATTAGTACGGCAAGTAGTTTAGTACAGGCGTAGTGTAATGTTTATTCTAGTATAGACTCTCCTTGAATTTTCTTTCCAATTTTCTTGAAAGATTTGGATCAATAATGAATCTTTATTTGTATCGTAGTTGATAATATGAATTCTATACATTTATGTTTAATCTGTTCTGGGAACGTTGTAACTAACTAAAGGCAATTTCACCTTGATTAGATGCGTTTACAGGTACGTAGGTACAATTTCCCTAGCTTAAATATTTTCGTACTACGAGGAAGGTTGGTAAGATAATATGGAACTGGGAAGTACTAGTAACCATGTCCTTGTTGATTTATGCTTGCATCCACAACTGTAACTAATATGATTAGGTACTTAGTATAATCTTACTCATTGTGGTTTCTATCAGTAGAGTAGGTAGGTGACCAATCAGTCACTCTAAATATAGTAAATACCTATTCTAATTGCTAATTATTTACACTGCTATGTCTGATTATGAGACAATAGCTTTCAAAACTGAACCATTTTATTGTTATGATGGATTTTGTCATTCCGTTCGTAGCGAATCTGTAATTCTGAATTAGATTGACGAGGTTCAGACGGAAATATTATTTTCGAAGATATTATAATGTTCACAAAAACAAATTATGTTAGAGACTTGCACGAGTAAGTATTCTGTTTCTACCCAAGTTTCGGCAAATGGATATCATCTCTACATAAAGCTTCACCAATGTCGATGAACACATAATTATGTTTTCCACGTTATGGTCCAGCTACGGTCTAGGTACTCTAATCACAAGGATAACACGAGGTTGCAGAGATTGGTGGTATGTACACCCTAAAGAGTCAGAGATTAATGGTAAACTTGCTGCCGATACCAATATTGATCCTACAGTATTTATATCGCAGGATGTTATCAGATATTTTCATTACTAATATTTATCATACTGATTATCTACAATTAGGTACACCGAATTATTTTCGTGTACCTATATCTTCGTCTGGTCCATTTAGAAAAAATACTTGATTAACTGAGGACGCACCCAATTCCACGCCTAAGTACAGACGCCAGCAGGTTAACCTACCCGAAACTGTCAAATTTTCCCAATCACATTTTGAACCTTATGCTTTAGTGATAAAGTAGAAAATATATTAAAGAAATTTGACATATTGTAGTAGGTTGATGTGCTGGCGTCTGTACAACTATTTTCTTAAAGCGAAAGCGTCAAGGTTGCCCGCGTTCAAGTTCTAATTTCCTTACGTTAATTGCAATTTGCAGGTCAGTATCAGGTTGTATGTTGATCTAAATATGATTCGCGATCATATTAAATGTAATGCAATGAGTTTATGTAATCCTATTTTTATTATTTATTTATTTTATTTTATTTATTTATTCATTCAGTATCTAGTATACATACGAGTACATCTTTAAACATAAAAGTTGGTGCAAACATAAGAGTTTTACCGTGCACCAAAATCACAAAATATTGAATGCGCCCTCACGCCCCTAACCGCAGCAGGAGAAGCTCTGGGCGTCGAGAATCGCAGGCCGATTCCCGGCCACCGTAGGCGCAGGCTTGCGGACTGTGAGCAATGGGTAGCACGCCGTCTGATAAGGACCAGGCCCGGGTCGACGGCGCGTTGTGTTCCACGCACGCCTCAAAGAGATGTCAGCACAACTAACGGGGTCCGCTAGGAGCGAAGCCTGCCTTTACGAGGTGTACAGAGTGGCGAAGAAGGCTCTTCAGCTGGAAATTAAGCGGGCCAGGGCTCAAGCCCATGATGAACTGCTGGCAATTCTAGAACGCGATCCGTGGGGGCGTCCTTACCGTTTGGTTAGGGGCAAACTTCGGTCGTGGGCGCCCCCACTGACCCGTAGCCTCCAGCCGCAGCTGATGGAGAGAGTGGTGAACGCTTTATTCCCCTCCCAAGGGGAGCACACACCACCTCATATAGTTCCGCCTTCTATCGTGCCCAACGCGGAAAATGATGATGACGACGTGCCTGAAGTGTCCCAGGAAGAATTAAAAGCGGCAGTACAAAGGCTTCAGGCCAAAAACACTGCTCCAGGACCTGACGGCATTCCTGGCCGTGCATGGGTTCTGGCCATCAGGGAACTCTGGCCCCGATTAGTAGGACTCTTGAGCGCATGTCTGGAGACGGGCATTTTTCCACGCCAGTGGAAGACTGGAAAGCTGGTCCTTTTGAAAAAGGAAGGGCGTCCTGCGGACTCACCATCCGCTTACCGGCCCATTGTGTTGTTGGATGAGGTGGGCAAACTCTTCGAGAGAATTATTGCAGACCGCCTTATCCAGCACATGGCTGGAGAGGGGCCGGATCTGGCAGAAAACCAGTTTGGTTTCCGTCGGGGGCGCTCTACAACCGACGCGATCATGCGCGTGAGGGTCCTAGCGGAGGAAGCAGTGGCTCGTGGCGAGGTCGTCTTGGCAGTGTCTTTGGACATTGCCAATGCCTTCAACACCTTGCCCTGGAGTTGCATTAGGGAGGCACTCCGATATCATAGGGTGCCAAACTACCTCCGCCGCATTATCGGGGCTTATCTGATGGACAGATATGTCATCTACCCGGGTCGAGAAGGATGGGGTCGGCGAGAGATGTCGTGCGGTGTTCCACAGGGCTCGGTTTTGGGGCCGCTCCTGTGGAACATTGGGTACGACTGGGTGCTGCGCGGTGCACTCCTGCGTGGCGTCCGTGTCATCTGTTACGCCGATGACACGCTGGTAATGGCTCGGGGGAAGACACTCCGGCAGGCGACTGTCTTAGCAACAGCTGGGGTTGCGCAAGTCGTTGGCAGGATCCGGCGGTTGGGTCTCCAGGTGGCATTGCATAAATCGGAAGCCATCTGTTTCCACGGGCCCCGAAAAGCGCCACCTTCGGGATCCAACATAATGGTAGGAGGTGTCCACATCGGTATCAAGTCGACGATGAAGTACCTGGGACTCGTCCTTGATAGCCGGTGGAACTTCGGGCCGCATTTTCAGCTGTTGGCTCCCCGATTAATGGGCACCGCAAATGCTCTTTCACGTTTGCTGCCTAATCTGGGGGGGCCAAATACTTCCTGCCGGAGGCTCTATGTCGGAATCGTACGGTCCATGGCGCTCTATACAGCGCCTGTATGGGCGGACAACCTGACGGTCCGCAACATTGCAATATTGAGAAGACCTCAGAGAGCAATGGCCGTCAGGGTGATAAGAGGATACCGTACGGTATCTTTTGAGGCTGCGACCCTCTTGGCTGGATCACCGCCCTGGGATCTTGACGCCAAAATCCTAGCGTCACTATATCGGTGGCGCCGGGACGCGCTGGAGCGGAGTGAGCACCTGATGCCTCGTCATGGCGAGGTGTACAGAGCTGAGCTCCACCAGACCCTAGTTGTGGAGTGGGAGCAGCGGCTTGCGCAACCCAGCGCAGGGCACGCCACTATAGCGGCGGTAAGACCCCTTGTGAGGGAGTGGCTGGAGAGACGGCATGGTGCCCTTACTTTCCGGCTGACACAGGTGCTGTCCGGACATGGGTGTTTTGGAAAGTACCTGTGTCGCATAGGCCGAGAACCGACACCTGGTTGCCACCATTGCAGTTGCCTCGACGACACGGCGAAGCACACCCTTGAGGAATGCCCTGCTTGGGCAGTGCATCGCCGTGACCTTGTCGCGGCGGTTGGTGCTGCGGATGCTCTTTCGCTTCCGGACATGGTCCAGTCCATGGTCGGAAGTGAGAGCGCGTGGGATGCCGTCGCCTCCTTCTGCGAGGAAGTGATGGTCGCGAAGGAGGCGGCGGAAAGGGAGAGGGAGGATACAACCTCCTTTACAATCCGCAGCAGACGCACCGGGCGCCGGAGGGCGCGAAACGATCTCCGGCCGCCTTAGGGTGAGGCCTGCAGGCAACAGACTTGGGAAGTTTGTTGCCTGAACAGTCAAAGGCCCGAGACGGCGGCGCGTCGTGTTCCGCGCGCGCCTTTCTTTAGAGGAATTGCGACCTTATGTGGCCGCTGAGGGTGACGGGGTCCGCGTGAATTCATGTGGGTCAACACCTAGCCGGGGGAGCGTGATGAAATGCGCAAGCACTCCAGCACTCCGGCTAAAGGTAGCAGCAGGACACCGTGTGGTTTTAGTCAGTAGGAGTCTGACAGACCCCTCCACCTAACCCAGGGTGGAGGACATCCATGAGGATTTCCACACGATAAAAAAAAAAAAAAAAAAAAAAGGAGCGAAGCCTGCCAGGGTCGCGGGAAAGACCGAAAGGGATACCGTGGCCCCTGGCAACGTACAGGCAACTAAAGGAACACGGTTGGGTGGGTTTTAGTCAGTAAGAGTGACACGCCCTCCCACTCCGCCCAGACCGGGAGTAGTTTTATAATTTCCCACCCAACAAAAAAAAGGAGTTTGCTAATTCTAATAATTATAATTCTGTAAAGCCATATTTGTTACAGTCGCGAATCATATTTTAATCAACATATAACCTGACACTGACCTGTAAATTGCAAAAAACCAACAAAAATTTCAATTTCGTGGTCTACCTTAGCGCATCCCCCTTTATGTCCCTCGGAAAACTTCGTGTTCCGTCAGTTATCACTTGCCCTTTGCACTTGGTGCATACCGGACGCTCTCAATCGACTTTGAAGTTAGAGTTGTTAATACTCTTTCGCATGAATGAATGAATGAATGAAAGGCACTGATCCCAGCGTGGTTTAACAAGACTCGATAAATCGAATGAACCCCAAGATTTGCACTAGCCCATGAAGTCTCATGTTTCATGGGGCTACAAAGGCCATTGCATATCAAGGAGTAGACCGGGGGGCGCGGTAATGGTAAGGAAGACGTGCCCTTAGGATAGGAAAGGATTTACGAGCCGTACCGGATATGCGTCCTTGAGTAAGCAATGGAATAGTGGTGAGACAAGTGATTTTTATCTGTGGAAGGGCATCTTTTTAAGACAGCTCCGGTTCAGGTCCAGCTTCACCGATGCATCTACTCTTTGTTGTTTCCAAAGTCTTCGTCTGGGGATTTCGCTGCTATCCGTTTCAGGTTTCTTGTAAATCTCGCTAGAAGTCTTCTTAAGCTTATCTCGGTCTCAGCCTGTTTGAGATTGCCATTACATGCGTAAATAGGTCAGCCAGCTTTCTCGGATTTGGTCTTGTATTGCATGTTACAGGTGTGGTTTTCGGCGCCTGTGCTAGCACGTTCTTGATGCGTTTGGTTGCGTTTTTTCTGCCTAACGTTATTTTCATGTTTTGTCTTCTGGCTTGGTTTATTTCTAGCGTGGTTAATCAAGTCCTCCTCGTTGTCTATGTCCAGCTCTGACGCGGTACAACTTCGACCTGTAGCTCACCGCTGTTCACCTTGGAAGTTAGAGTTGTTAATACTCTTTCAACTTAAAAATGGGAGAAGAGATGTTTGTATTCGGAAATGCGATGATTCCCGAGAGACATTAAGAAAATAGTTGTACTGTACTATGCTATCAAAAAGGAATCGTATTTAGCTTTTCGTTTGACGTGATATTTTTAGCACATCGTGTAAGGTAGGTACAACCTATTCAAGGCCAGTCCCTAGTTTTATTATGAACGCATGGGGTTATGTTAATTTTGTTACTAGAATTTTCTGCGTAATTTATGAGGCGTCGTATATACTCGTACCAATTTATTAATAAGGTCGTCCTTTACATACCAAATGTTTGTTCTATTTGTAACTGCTTGCGGTAAACGAAGATTGCAAAGTTCATACGTAGGTAACCGAGTAGGTAATGTGTGTTGTATCAATTGAATTGCGATAAACAGTGCCAGCGATATCAGTCATTATGCAGGCTGATAATGACGATACCAGCAAGATGATACTGTATACTGTAACATAACAAGAGTTACATCTGTGAAATGTTTCAGTTTTTCAATTATTTAATGAATACTTTTTCCTTCCTTATTCTTGACTATTAAAACTACTGTGGCCTGAACTGTACCATAACCATTTCTACAATTAATATTACGTCAGTAACTTTTCTTGCGGCAAGTGTTGCGACCGAATCAGTGCAAGATAGAGTCCCCAGTGCGCTGCGGCACTGGAAGTGATCACCGAACTGGCAGGTATGGCCAATGCAGATAAGAGGTTAGGTTTTTTTCGCGCGATTGCGGTAACCGACCCGCGGCCGGCGCCACGACGCGACGCTTGCCATCCATTCGCTCGTCCGCCGGCACGCACGCCTGGCGTTCGCCTGCACCACACACGCCGCCGCGCGTTTGACATTACTCTACCATCAATGGTGCTTGTGAATATCGTTACAGAACTCCGACAACACCACTCTTGCGCCGGCCACCACCGCCTTCACCATGGACAAGGATCACGCGTTAGAGGAAATGATGGGAAAGCTGGGTGAGTGCTCGATCTACAACGTGCTAAAACTAAAACATATGGATGCTTACAATTTCCAACACTGAAGTTCGAAACCCTTTAAATTAAGTGCCTACTTATTGGTACATTCTTTTTTCGTTGTTTCGTACGGACAAGCAGTGCAAGTCACGCTTATTGGCCTCGATTTCGTTGCAACTGGACAATCTTGTCTTGACTGAGAAATGTAATCAGTGTTGTAAGCAAACCTTCATGTGACTGAGACGTAAGTTTAATAGTTGCAGCTTTCCTTTCTAATTGATCACATCCTCAATGACAGCTGCATAGATGATATTAAATAGTACTTACTTAATGCGAAATACCTGCCGTTTGTAAACTTGTTGGTATGTACGGTCTAAGCATGTAACTTATATAGCTCTTGATTTTCTTTTTACATTAAATTCCGGATTTGAAAGATAGTTTCTGAAAGCGAAACTAATGTCAACTTTTATGATACCTATAAAATATTTTGATAAACGCTGTAATGTTTGAATTTTGATAAAGTCGGTGATACAGTGTTGTAATAAGTATTTTTTGTACAAAGTTTGGTCCGTTACATAATAGATATTAATGTATGTACAGAGGCCCTGTAAAAATGAAATAAATTATTAGTTACGCAGACTAATGAGGTATGTTGTCGACACCCTTTTTGGCACTAGTGAAGTACAATAAGCTTTTCCGTTATTGCAACAAAAATAACGCTACTTGGCAACGCAAAACAAGTACCGAGCGGGACGTACCTAATTCGCGCGTCGGAAATAGAACAATTTTTTTAAATAAATTAATGTCATTAATTTTATGTAATGAAGGTTTAAATACTCGCACATACCTACATACTAAAGATTTTACAATCTGTTTAAAGAAAACTTAACTTTTACGCACTCAATTCGAATACAAACTCAATTCCGCTGCAACAGTATGACTGATTTAAAGTGCGTAACGTAAACGTGGGAAATCGAACATTTTCTCGCCTCAACACGGAAAATAAATTAATATTTTTTATGCGACAAACTTTCTTTTAAACATTAACCTCACGGTTAATTCCAAGACATTTTCGATACAAAAGCGTAACATGATATATTATTAAAGATAAATAACAAACATGTTCTAATTCTACACTAAGTACGAATATTAGTACATTTAGTAGGTATTATAGTTTTGAACAATGCTAGTGTTCACAAAGTAGGTATTCATGTAAATTCTTTCAAATGCCATAGCATAACATCGCGTGACACCGGTGACCCTGTATTGTACTGGATCGGTACTGCATCAACTCGCCACTGCACTGTACTAATTATGGTACCTACTCAGATAACCTAAAAACAACTGTTAATGCGATAAAAATCATTAATATATTGCGCTTAAAATTATCATTGTTATACAGTCGTCAACTCAGATAATTGCAAGTATCTACTGATAATTAGTAAGCTTTCGTTTGTTTCTCTCGGCATTGCATTATTTCGTCGCAGCACGCGATGTACCTATTTACCCATAATTTTCTTAATTCTATACCTACCTAATCCTTAGTTGGTAATGGTGCCGATTCTGTTGTTCACAAACTAAACTAAATTTAAGTTCAGTGCATCATTTTTTTTCTATTTCATTAAGAAAAGGACAGAAGATACATTTTAGTTTAGTCCTGTCAAATTAATCAGCCCCTGACACTAATCCATACAAGTTTTGCCATGATTAAAAACTTGCCCACTAAAATTACGTCAATTTACGTCAGGCGCTGATTAATTTGACAGGACTAAACTAAAATGTATCTTCTGTCCTTTTCTTAATGAAATAGAAAGAAAAAGATGCACTGAACTTAAATTTAGTTTAGTTTGTGAAGCACAGAATCGGCACCAATAGCTTTTTAACTACTTTGTTACTAGTTGAAAAGATCAATAATCATTGATAAATAAGTATTTATTAGAATACCTACTTATTTATTTTTAATTAGTATGTATGTTTGTTATAATTATAAGTTATTATGTACCTCATTAACCTACAGGAAATAATAATTAATATCGATAATCTCAGTTTGTGTACACTTCAAACAAAGCATTCCATCCACTAGGTATTCTTTTTTTCAAAAGTTTATACTAGGGATTCTACATGTATTTAGCTTTTGGTTAGTGATGTAGAGTTCGAATTCACAACCTCTGTAATGCAACCGTTAATCTTAACTACTGCGCTATACTTTCGCTACATCGCAATCCGCATAGTACTTGGTTGAGGAGTTATTAATTTATGATATTCTAGCGACGAACAACGTGTTATAAATAGGTAAATATTTGTTGTGGTCTTTAGTCCTAACCTAACACGACTTTATGTGCTATGCTATTATTAGCAACGACTACGTAATGTTTACATTATTATAGTCCCGATCGCACCCGACGCACTTCGTGCACACAGTTCCAGTGATCCACGCGGTCACGCCTAAACAGAAAAATGTCGATATTGTATCGAAGACTATATTAAATCGAAGATTATTACAGCGTAGATTAGGTATTTGTACATTCTTGTTCTATTATCTCACAAAACGAGTCTTACCAGATTTTTTAAATATTTATTTTACCGTCTTTCGTCTATGCTAATGAACTGTTTAAAAATAGAGTAGGTAACTAGGATTACGTTGAACTTTCGATGTATTGTTGAACACAAGGTAATTACCTCGGCGAATTCTCACGTCAGTTGACTACCGACACCTGGATATATAATATGTCAATGTTGCCTCGGTTCATCATCAACGAAAACAATACGGTGGGCGTGCTTGTGACTGATCACTGTAAGGTAAACACAGCGCGGGGATACAACTACTATAAGTACCTACTGCTGTTATTCAGCTACATTTTCATATGACCACGTGACCTTCACCCACTGAAATCGCTCATCGCAGCGCTCTATTAGAGGCCTAATAGAGCGCTACGATGAGCGGTTCCGGGATTCTTTTACGAAGGGATTTCTGATTAGTTAGTTAATCATGCTCTGGATAACACAAATGCCTCTTGCTTTACCTCGAATAGTGACAGGATGCCCTTTATTTAGGCGGAAGGCTGGCCGGATAACACATGCCAACATCACACCTCGATAATCACGTTGATAAGTTAGCATTTCTTAACAAATCAGTATGTGTCGGCATCGGCACTGCAAGTACCGCAATATTCCAGACCAGCAGGCCAAAGATGACACACGCGACAGTTACTCACTCTCGCGTAAATAATTGTCGTCTATTTCTGTCACTTCTTTCGTTTTCTGACAGCGCTTCCATACAAAATAGTCGACTGCTTTTGTCAAACTTGATGTTTTTTCGACAAACTCTAACATGGCACCTTAGTTATCTCGATTTTTGACAATTCAATACGAGATAATATGCGATTCTTCTGGCATTTAGTCGTAATAACTTGTCTTCGATTTTGACGACGAGAAGTGTAGGTATAGGTACGAATAATGATACAAAAAAAAACTTCAAAATAACATGGCAGTTTCATAATTTTACTTATTTAGTCATCATTTTATTTTACAATATATTTTATAGTTTTAAACTACTATTTATATTGGAACGACGCGACGTGTTTTATATGGAATTTTTCACTTTTTGTATGGAAAATATGAAAAATCATTACCTACCTACATGTTGAGTATTAGGGGTTTATGGGTTCCATAAAGTGGGTCAAAATTTTCATTATTTATGCGATAGGACACACCATTCTCGAGATTTAAGCAAGAGAAAAGAAAAAAAGATACAGTTCTGTTTTTGCACCGTCTCGAGGTGTTGGTGTGAATTTTAGTTCATGACTATTAAGAGGGAACAGGGCCCGCGATTCTCCATACAAACGTATTCCCCGTTTTTCTTCCTGAATAATGCCTCTAGAGCTGTCTTTTTTTTTTATAAAATCAGGGTCTCTATAGGCATGTCCCTGTCATTTCCTTTTTTTCAGCAATTAATAAGTAAGGAAACTATGACCCTGCAAAAATTACAAAAATGCCCCATTTTTACCGCCGTGATTAGAGGACTACCAGACTAATTCGGAAAAGTTTTTAGCATAAAAGAAAATAATAGGAACCTAGACATACTCTTTCTTAAAATTTTAATGTAAAAAATTATTCAATCGGCTTAGTTTTCGAGGAGAAAAAAGGAGAATGCCAAACGTCGTTTTCGTCAAAAATTTTGTGATATAATCGGTCTGAGCTGCAATTGTCCCTATCGCACTTTACGGGGTTTAACTCGGTTTTTCGGGCGCAGCGCGACGGCAATAGTTTCTTCAAATACCTATTTTTCAAATTCCTCGCAGCCCCTGTTCCCTCATAATTTCCACACGTTTTTAATCGCGATTAAAAATAGTCATATTTACTTATACAATCAAAATTTTAGGTGAAAAACGTCAAATTCAGAATACTTAGCATTTTCACTAAATTAATAACTCAGTACCATCTTAGTGCTGTCAAACTAAAATATAGTTAAGTTGTGTCACTTTAGTATATTTCAGAATGGGAAATCGTCGGTTGACAGGAATAAACTAAAATTTGGTGATTTTTAGTCTAGTTTAGAGGCTTTTGTGACAAGAGAATCTGCACCATTGAATGAATGAAACGGAATCTCAAGCCGATGTTGCTATCATAAAATAATTTGTTTTTAATAACTTGCAAAATTGGTCTCTCGCCGCGCCGCGAGATATAAAGTGTCAAAGTGCCTTTTTCGAGTTTACTCGTAGTTTACGGCCACGTTAGGGATTAGAATGACGTCAGATTCGTAGACATTTTCGACAAAACGAGAAAAAGAGCGTTCTCGTTCATGTTAGCCCTACAGACCATGTTTATGTACAAGCGACTTTGATGACCCCTGAGTAACATTTGGATATCGGTACTATTTTCAGAACTCATTGGAATAGCCATTAAAGATGTAACACAGTATCTTCGGCTACCTACTACAAATTATGCAACACCTATGCAATTAGATAATGAGGTTTTATTACGTATTCAGCTATTATCTAGAAATGTTTTATCTACACTTACATTATATCTGTTCATAAAGTCGTGATTTATCGATTCAATTTGATTTCAATGATGTCCTACACGATAACGTTAGTACAGTAGTTAGGTAAGTACGTACGTAACATGTTTTTTTTATTGATTTTTAATTAAGTAGTTACTACGAATGAAATTATAAGGTAGAATGAACTTTAACTGCTCTATCAAAACAAATATTTTTCAGAATATACATTGTGCCACAAAAGCAACGGAATGATCTTGAAGTGTCAACAGAGACATTATTTAAAGAATGGTAAAATGTTTTAAAATAAAATGGTCGTCATTCAGGCGGCCGGCACGATAGTCAGCTGATATATTACGTAGACGCGGTAGTTACTACGGGAACATTTCGGAGGTGTGTCAGACTACGTAAACAGTAAACACCAATATATCAAAAATAATGCGCAAACCCAATTTGGGGCACGTGTAGGGGAAATAATGTACCTCTCTATTGAGTTCACTGTTGTAGAAGTGCATCATCTTTCTGTAAATATCAGCTTGTAAACTTCCACAACTGACTTCTCGTGGACCTGTCCTATTGTATCGTGAGGATATACCTAATCAATCAGTCTGCCTAGCCTTTTCCTAACTATATTGGGGACGGCTTCCAGTCGGGTTCCAGGTTAGGTCATAAGGATAATTTCAATATACATATTTCGATTGTCAACACACTGGGTTAAAATAGTTATCCTAGGTATTGTCATCTTTTTTATAGATGTTATTTAAAACAGTTTACCTGATTACCGAGTTACTTCATATATACGATTTAAACGATTTATATGCCACATTTTACTACTGGTCATTGTGGAATTTTCCATAATCATCAACATTTAAATCAGAAAGAAAAACCAGTCGACTGTTTACGGAAATATTTTCATTTCAAGCATACAAGTCACATAAAGCAAGTTCGAATTTTTAATTTATTACCTATGTAACATAATTATCTTGGAAGGCGCTGGTGTCTGTGATACAATGATTTTCATTCATTAGTACAGGCACCAACGATATACTTTTTTCTGTTATGTTCACTTTAGTTGAAAAATTGTTTTTGTGAACCTTAAATGTGTTTTTTCTGAAAATAAATTTTATATTAACTAAATACATATTTTATAGACAGAAATACACTAAAATACTGACTATAATTTATTGTTCCACAAGATTTTAACTTACCGTATAGACGCCTAAAATTATTTACAAGAAGATACTTACTTACATAGTTGTTCTTAGAATTTAGTAACTCTTGTAATTAGTTTTCATGCAATTAGGCAAGAATGTTTCCTTATTTACACGTTAAGTGAATTGTCTTCACTGGCTAAACGCTAATTAATGAAGGTTTAAGTGTTCGTTAAGTTTACAGCTAATTGCGTTTGCATGCCATTTACACTTAGGTTTACGAATAATTCAATATGACCCAGGTGACTATTTGCATTTTAGGATGTTGCTTTCTAATTATAAATAATTGTTGGTGATGTTTATTGGTAGAGCTAACTATATTTAATTACCAAGCATTAATGTATTTTATGACATTAAGTTCGCTCATGCAGACCAGCGCGACTTGTCGCGCGACGCGACACCGGTAATTGTTTTATCGTGAAGTTTTCTTAGAAATTGTTTTGTTTTAAAACAATTGTAGGTACCTATGTTCATAAAATATTATTAAACTAACAAATAGTACCTACCTACTTACTTAATAATAATTGAGTTAATATAGAGTAAGTACCGGAGTAGGAGTAGGAGAGTACGGGAGCGTATATTATGGCTTGTGGAAAACGCTTTGAACATTAATAATAATATAATAACAGAAATTTCACCTCGACTTGTGGAAAACAATGCTGCACCACAGCTTATTGTTTTCAAGACCACATACATCTTACCACAGTTTTCATTCCCAAAATCTTCAGTAATTGTTGCTGTACATATTATCCTAATGATGCGATACACTTTGTTGCTACAACTAACTCTGATTTCTATTGTTGCCTTGTTTTTTTTTTGTACGCATTAAACGGTATTTAGCCTTCCGTCTAGAGAGCAGAGATATTTTCAATGTGTTCCGATTTAGCTGTGCCACTTTTTCTTCACGGACAAGTTCCATCGGTTTCACGTCCGCGTTTGACACGGTTGCTCTCTGAGTGACATCCACGAAAATAAATTGCATGAATATTTACTTACCACCTATAATATTGATTTTAGGTCCATCTCACTCGTTGAATACCTACGTAATTTAGTAAATATGATTTATGATGCAGCTGCGGCTGTAATTCCCCATCCTTCATCGAGATATTTGCTTATAAATATATGCTCAGACAGACTGATAAAGCCGGGCCTCACCGAATGCTTTAAAAATATAACCACTTTACCCATTTTCATAAAGGAGAGTGATTTAAAAAAATATGTAAAGT
The DNA here is from genome assembly GCA_963853775.1 of Xanthia togata. NCBI lineage: Eukaryota > Metazoa > Arthropoda > Insecta > Lepidoptera > Noctuidae > Xanthia > Xanthia togata. The sequence goes on from OY970803.1 coordinate 15,021,783, forward strand.
ACAGTCACGAGCTTTAATTTGGGACCCACCTAAGGTTGAATATCGTGTAGCAAACTTTCGCCATTTAGAGCTATTATGTTAACGCTGTCACTGCACAAACAATAAACGTCATAATGTTTACCATCGACAACTTTACGTTTCTAGGGGCTAACGTCAACTGGAGCGAGGGCAAACGATCATTACCGATTTCCGAGTAATAATTACTTTTTGGTCCTGTGGTCCCATAAGAAAAAAGAAACAAATAAAAAAGAATAAAATTATATTGTCAATATATGATAGCTAGTCAACTAACCCGCTTATTCTTCAAACCTATATTAGTTAAAAAGTTTTGTCTCTTTCTCAAACATAAATATCAAAGTGACGGACCAAAACAACATATTTAAAATAAAATAGGTTTAAAGGCCGTTTATGATTATGGGGGCTTAGAAGATTTCAGCTAAAATATATAAAATCTTTAGAAAAACAAAGTTATTTATTCTTTATATTTATTAAGACATTTATGACACAAACCTCAATCTTAACACAATTATATAGAAAGCATGGTTAGCGGTGCACAAAATAAACACTTATCACCGAAGGCTACGACTAAATTAATTTAAATCTCTCCAGTAATTTTTTTATCATAAATATTCAAAACCGCGTATATCCACCTTCATTGTCAATCACAGCCTGGAGCCGGTTACGCATGGATCCAATCAATTTGTCACATATGTCAGTACCCCTTAAACTTTCCCAGACTGTGAGGCAGTGATCCATAAGTGCTTCTCTAGTTCTTTCGTTTCTATTTGACCATTTTTGAACCATTAAGCCCCATAAATTTTCTATAGGATTTAAATCGGCACACTTTGCAGGCCACGGAATACGATTTAAATTTGCTCTATTATTGTCGAACCAAGTTCTAACGATTCTTGCCGTATGAATTGTTGCGTTATCTTGAACAAAGTTTATTGGAGCAACATCTTCTTGTGGATAATATAGTTGCAATGTTGGAAGGACACTCTCGTCTAATAAATCGACATAATCTTGAGCAGTGGCCCTGGGTGGTAAATTTATTAGTTCTCCAATGCCGGCTGAACTAATCCAGCCAGACATGTTAACTGTTATGCGACCAGACGCGTTGTTAGCTATGACGTGGTCTTCCGTGTATCGCGTCCTGTCAATTCGCCACAAATGTAGTCTGCCCGTTTGGGAAGATTGAAAAGTCTTTTCATCGATGAAAGCCGTCGTCGTCCAATCAAAATTTAGATACTGACGTGCGAAAATAAGTCGAGCAGCTTTATGGGCATCCGTCAACGCAATTTTTTTTGCAGGCCGCCTGTGATGCAGTCCCATAGCTTTAAGATGCCTTCTAACTGTTGAAGGGTGGATTTCAAACGCTTCCGCAAAATGCCTCGTTGGCGTAAATCCATTCATCAGGTATTGCCTTTGCATCAAGCGGCTCTGCTCTTGTGTTATAACTTGCGGGTGATGGTTGTTTCGTCGTAAGTCAATAATATTTTCCTCGTTCCCGTGGCGTCGAACCCAGCGGCGAACTGTGTTTCTTGTCACATTTATTCGTCGCGATATCTCGTGAATGCCTACTCTTTGTTCGTGCAAATCAATAATTTGGAGCCTTATTTGGTCACGATTAGCCGCAAGCATTTTATTAATTGGTAAATTATATTTTGTGAAAATATCACATTAAACTATTTTCTTAAATGACACTGACACGACACATGTTCGTAATTAGAAAATCGTAATGATAGTTTTTTGCAACGAGGTTATCATTTCATAGGTCGATTAGATAAGACATTTTATGTCTTAACTTGACATTCAACATTTCAACCTTAAAGCAAAGTTTCAAAGTTTCGACCTTATTGCATTATGATTGTTCTAACAACATTTAACGGAAATGGGTCCCAAATTAAAGCTCGTGACTGTACCTATGTACTTTTTATATTGTTAGCTGTGTGGCAGCGCGCAAGTTGCTCGCGAGCTGTAAGCCAACTAAATACAATAAAATAAATAAATAAAAACCATTATATGGTCATGTTTTTTCATGGTTATGTTATCATCAGAAACATGGGTTGTTATTCAACTTATTGTGCAGTATATAGGGTGGAAGGGACATCGACGCGAAAACTGATAGCGCGGACAAAATCGGTGTCTTATGCACATGGAAAAAATACTGAAAATATCAACAGTATATTTATTGAGGATATCCTTCTAGCCAAAGTTGTGTAGGTACCTACGTTACCTACAACTTTACCTACGACTTTGGGTGTTTGTCATTCTGATGTTTAATACTGTACCTGTTTTCCATTTAAAACTCATTAAACATTATAATAATAAATAGGTTCAGAGATACGAACAAAAAACGTCAAAACCCAGGCAGAGTTGCAGCATTTTACGCTACCTAAATCAGTAATTCAGTCAACTGGACTAGATGGTTATATTACGTAGGTAGGTATATTAATATGACGATAATAGAGCAAAATGTATGTCAGATAATTTGGTCCACACAAAATGATCACACATTTCTCCAAGCAGCTACGCATAATTTTTTGAATAACATCTCCGGTGCCCTATTTATAGTCACACACGATGTCAACAATATTTTAATTTGTTTTTGTACGAAATACAGAATGGCAATTTGTTTGAAAAGGAATGAATTCTACTAGACGAAGAGAAGAGAAAAATACAAAGCAAACGACTTTCTGAGAACGTTTCTTACGATCGTTTATTTTCGTCGCATGTCAAAATAACTGAATTATTGCTTGCTCTCAGTTCGATGGATAAATAAAAAAAAAACATTCTTATAATATACGAATACGTGTTCAAAAAGGCGTTTGCTTCGCAAGAGTGTGTAGTTATAGCGAACTGCATTCTTTAATGCGTGTAGGTACTGTGTCTGGAACGGTTTAAAATGGCGTAAACGGTGTTCTGCCGCCGCCGCGCCGGTGACCTCCAATTTGCAATTTTAGTATGGCCGTAGGTAAGCTTCGGTTAATTACACCAATTCCAAGAATGTAATATTCAGATGATATGTGGGAGTTACCTGCTCTGTACCGACTGTACCGAGACGTTGTGGACGACTTTCACATCATCTATTTTTGAAATTTGACACGTAAGCCAAATACAACGGATTATTTATCTACATACATATATACCGATGTAGGTACTTGGTAACACAGGGACAGATACTGTATTGTTTACTATTAGCAGAATTAATAATCAAAAGGTTACTTGAATGGAAATATTTTAATATTAAAACCGTGACAAACCTTTATTGAGGTTCATGTTATCGGTCGCTCCATTCGCAATGTTATCGAGGTCTGCATCTGTGTCAATACAGTACCTACGTGTTGCGTGACGTTTCGATCTAACACTCGCTGACGGTCTACGAAACCTAAGGGTCAATTCACACCCAGAGGCAACGCGACACGCACTTTTTCGTAGGTACTCCGACATGCGTTCACGCTCGCGCTAAAATTATACCTTTTCGTGAAGAAAATAAGTTTGATATTTGATTAAAGTGTGCGCAGCGTCGCGTCTCGGTGTGACCTGACCCTAAGTAGTAAGTCTCGTAGTAACTACCGCACAATGTCATAACATATGTTATTGTTTCTTTTTGTTTGCTATCGGCCCCCAGTCTTAAGTCGTGACAAGTAATTTTCCATACAGTCAACACTTAAACGAGAAGCGTTATTGTCTTAATTCTACTTAGGTATACATTCGTTATATTATTTGGTTCGGATATTAAGATTGGTTATCTAATTTTTATGACACCGATGAGTATTGGCTTTTTGGCGGCCATGTGCTTTTTGGCCTTGGTTGACCATGTGTAGGCGGTACTACTGATTTTAATTTACATCACTATCAGTTGAACAATCCAATTCTATATCGATTTTGTAACGTTTTAGAAGCCCAATTAATGAGTACAGACACTATTTTGTTCAATTTTAACTAAATATAATTATTTAATTGGAGTCTGGAGTTCCACAGTTGTTTTCTTGTTCTTGGACTCCTGGTGGGTAAACCGACCTTTGTTTGTTTAGTGGCTTTGCATATGCAGAGATTGCGTTACTAAAATTATTTAGTTATCTTTAGTGGGTATAGGTGGCAATCTACAAAGTCTACAATCTAGTACGTACTTCTTCTACTTAACACAGTCTGCGCACAATCCATTCATAATCTATAGTAATAATCGTAAGTGCATTCGCTCCAAAAACCTGTATCGGGGCATTGCAATTTCGACAGCAAAAGTGCCATGCCACTGAAATCTGTAGATCAAATCAAACATCACCTCTAGGAATGTTATTAACACGTGAATAGAATGACGTTTATCACTCAAGATAATATAATTATTATCTAAATTTCTTCAACTATGTGATAGTTATTCTTATCTTTCCTTAATAAATTGCCTAATCTTTATGTTATACCTAACAAACGTGTGTCGCAGATGAACGATGATCAAGGAAGTGCGGCTCTACATCTCTTCATCAAAATTAGTACTCTCATAGGAAACTGAAGTGACTTCTAATGTCTTAATCGTGTAAGATAGATGGGTTCGTCACTTCAACACGTTCGTTGTGTGAATAATTATAAACTAAAGCACGTGATAAGATGCGAGGGGCGTGAGTCGGACAAATCGAGTATAGTGCGGCGGGGTTACGGGTTATCGTGCCCGACGCCCGCGCCGATAGCGGACCGCAGAGCATTGTATACAACGACCCTCTTAATGACCGCATTATTCACAAATGTTTCATGTACCATCGTATTTTCGACGCGCCATTTCCCGAACAACGCTACGTTTGACGCCAACTCATATTCATAGTCCGAGATGTTTAGCAGCCCTGCCATAGCTCATTTCTATGTCAGTATTACGCAACTCCTTTGTCTAAAACTGCTGTCATATAACATTCCTCTAGATAATTAAAGATAGCTAGTGTGACTAAGTAGGACATAGCCGAATATACCTTGCACGCATTCGTTTAATACCTTCGTATGTGAAAAATCCAAAGAAGCAAGCTTACAAAAAAATCGAAACAAACATAGAATCGGGTGAGATAACGTGTTACTACAATTATCGCACACTCATAATAAGCACTTACTTTATCAGAAAATCAATGATCTGGATTACCTTAGTAACAGTGGGACTTGTGTTATTTTTCAGAATTCATTTTACATAACAGGTGTGATTACGAGTACCAACATATTTCTGCTAACAGGTAGGAACCGGTATTGCCGTTGAAATTAATTGCGTTACTTATATCCTTCCTTAATTGTATCATACAGGGCTATATCTAGTCCTCGACTGGATACGGACGCTGCAATTTGCAGTTCGCTGCTAAAATCTTGTATAAACGTGAACATACTTATAACTGTGATTTGAGACTCAATAAATTCGGTTACGTAGACTTGACTACATAGTAAGTCAATATTTACATAAATACAATACCTACATCCGTAAAATAAAGTGGCCTTTGAAAGAATAGGTTCAAGGTATTAGCATCAATCACAGCACAACTTATTTCTTTTTAAACTGCCCAAGCCCGCGGGCCACCAAGTGACCCACCGACACATTTGAATTGGTTCGCCAAAAGCTATCAGCTGGGGATAGTCTTTTGAGAACAGCTTTCAGGTATGCAAACCGATATCATAATTACGTAATACACGATCAATCGGAATCTGAATTGTTTTGAAACAAATTGCTAATCCTTTGCTTCATAAGTTAGAAAAAAAAAATCTGCTCAGCAACGTAAAACATAGCAATGAATGTTGTTGAACTGTCAAAATGAAACAAAATTTGTCTTAATCGTTAACGAAAATGTGTTGCGTAATTAGATAGCAGGTTTAAAAATACTTTGTTTTTATTTTATTATCGACCTCAGATTTGTCGCCAAATATGTTGATAGCATAAAAACTGTACTTAAGCAAGTTAAAGTTTTGTTTAATATAACTAGCTAGGTACTTATTAAGTTTTACTAGAGGGCCCGCCGGCTGACACGAAATCAAATTTATGGCTTGCCTTAAAAATTGGATTGGCATCATACTTTTATAAGATCAATAAGTATTTAAGACTAACTTTGGCAGCGGCTTCGCCCGCGTGATATTTCTATAAATTACAACCTTTGTTATTCAATGATAATATAGAATTCTACTGGTAGTAGATTCATGAATAATTAACAAAAAAATATGGTGAACGTAAAAATATTATTATTATTATAAAATGATTGTTTGGAATTCGTCCTTGTGGAAGATTTTAGAATAAATAATCTTAAATTAATTCATGAATCATTTACCAAACGCTTATAAATAATTGACGGCAAATTAAAATGTTTAACTAATGTTTTGGAAAATTATAATATCAGTATCTAATAATCTAACTTGCGGTTTTCATGGATCCTATTTCTTATAAATTTTGCAATTCTCCCTTTTTCAGTTCACTGAAACAATAATGAGCAAAATCTAACCAGTTGTAATGTGCAACATTGATGAAAAATTCAATTGAAAAGTGTCGTTTTTTTCTATATCCTTCAAGTATCAGATTATTACATACCTACGTTATGAATATTTTACGATGCGTAACGTGTAGGTACTCATTAAAATCAATAATTGATTCATCGCTCTACATTTGAAAGCACTTTCCCATGATTGTTGCTATCGTTTCGTATCTTATCTATAAAGACAATATTTTCTTAACCTACATAAAATACTAACCTACAGAAATGTCACCTTCGCGATAGATTATTTATAGCATTACGAAAAGTAAACTGAAAATCAATAGTCCAATGTTTGATGATCTATTTTGGTGTTTCCAGGTGACTTCGGGCGATACCAATGTTTCCAGTTCATCCTGCACATACTGGCGGCCATGACGGCCGGCATGCACATGCTGTCTCTAGTCACAGTCGCTGCGGTACCAGAACATAGGTCAGTATCTCACCGACGTCCACTACATGACCAGCGTATTATGGGTACGAAGCGGCGTTGATAGCAAAGACAGATTATTTGGCGAAGAACCATCACTTGTTTTTGTTAACATCAATGTGTTGATTGATGCAAAATGTATGACGACACAAATTGTTGCATTTATGCATAAGTCAACACAATCACAAGTCAGTCTGCAAATGTGTCCCACAATTTTCAAAATACATTTTGTTCAGTCAAATATCTTTCTACGCTTAGAACAGGAACATACTGTATTACGTTGCATGTGCATGGATGGATAGCAAATTCATAATGAAATGTACATCCTTTTGGGTACCTATTACGTTTTTTTTTTTATAAAATTTATTTACGGTGGCTCCGGGAAAATGCAACTGCATTTATAATCGTGTAAAGTCCTATTATATTATTTCTTTATAGATTTTCTCCAAATGATAATGGTGCGTATGGTATGGGTCTTATAACATTATTTTGCTTTTGGTTACACAGCGTGTACAGTTTTGCTTGATCAGGAGGATGGTGACAGTCTGGTCGGCTTTGGTGTTCGTTATTATATCTACAAGAACAGAGTGATATTATTGGTGCCGTTATACTTATGTTATTATATTGAATGTAAGTACACACTTTTGTAACGTACATATGTTTGTCTCTTGGGCTATGGGTTGCTACGTATGTCGCTTTATCTAATACTTTATTCAGTATCAAAACCATTTTTTTCTATCATCTTTAACAAATAACATTATGGTCTTTGGTTTCGAATAGGTTATTATATTGTTTCCTTATGATGGATAGACTGCTACATATAAATGATGTTGTTTATCCAACAGAACTGATAATAATTGATATGGTAAGCACACGTGCGATTGTTTGCATACAATATCAATTAAATTCAACTTCAAATTATTTTATTTCGCATATATACCTATATACATGGGCACTAATGAAATGTCAGAAGCTAGGTGGAGGTCCTGTGCCTTTCTGGAGTGATTCATAACGTAACAATTACGAAGGAGAGCATTTTTAGCTCCTCGAAGTCTTAAAGAGAGGTCTGTTTTTAGCATTTGTTTCGGAAGACATAGCTAGCTATGTAGTAGGTTAGGGTAATATGTTGTCAATGCAAAAAGCATGTGAATTAAATTACTATATTTAGTCTTTTAATTATTTACCTATCGTAGGTACCTACCTATTTATTGCATCAACAACACTTATGGAATAACGAAAAAAAAAACAAGTATAAAAAATATTGGTTGGTACATAAATAATGTATACCTAGTAATGATTAGCCAGATACTAAGTACGTGTTATGATATCCTTAATTTCATGTTTGTAGTTCGTTTTCATCGAGCATACTCGTAAAATGTAGTATGCTTGATTTAATCCAAACTGTAGAAAAACTTGTGCTTCTTTGCTGTTCTTAGTTGTAAAACACGCCTTTCATTAGTATAGGTAAATAGTCCACTATCACATGTCCTTAAATAGGTATAACAACATTTAGGAGTATGGAATAAAGTCAAGCTTCGTGCAGACTAGCGCGACGCGACACCAGTTATTGATATACCGTGAAGTATTCTTAGAAATTGTATTGTTCGAGTCGCGTCGCGCTAGTCTGCACGAGGCTTTATAAAACTACAACTAACCCAATGCACCACGCACGCTCGGCACAAAAAAAATACTAAAATAATGTGAGAACAATAAAAGTACCTTTTTCGAATTTCAGATGTTACCTGCAAGGAATAGACAGTGCGAACCATACAGAGCCGTTTAACTCGTCGTTGGTCCAGGCAGCAATCCCACTGAACGAACATGGCAAACTGGACTCTTGCCAGATGTACGGAGAAAATAAAACTCTGATAGAGTGCCAGTCCTGGGTCTACGATACTCAATATTACACGTCATCTCGGGGTATTGAATGGGATTTCGTGTGCAGTCGACGCTGGATGGGAGCCTCAGCACAAACCGCATACATGTTTGGCGTCGTGGCCGGTTCGCTAATATTTGGACGAATGTCTGACAAGTTTGGAAGAAAAAAGGCCTTCCTTTGGTCTGGAGTCTTACAACTCATTTTAGGCACATCTGTTGCTTTCGCCTCCGACTACTATTTATTCGTAGTGCTTCGATTCCTTTACGGTATCTTCGGATCAGGTTCATATATAGCTGGGTTCGTATTGACAATGGAAATAGTCGGCCCGAGTAAGCGTACTATATGCGGTGTTACGTTTCAAATCATGTTTGCCATTGGCATAATGTTGTTAGCCGCTTGGGGATATTTAATAGATAATAGATTCTATTTGCAAATAGTATATGCGTTACACGCAGCAATATTGCTTCCTCACTGGCTACTTATGGACGAATCGCCAAGGTGGCTCTGGGCGCAAGGGCGCGCTCGTGAGTCTGTCGCTATCATAGAGAAGGCTATGAAATTCAACGGATCAACTGACTCGATAGACACTGCGTCATTAGTATCCCACTGCAAAGCAACCTGTGCTAAATATACAGACGAACATTCCGCAGGAACTAGTGACCTGTTCAAAACTCCAAAAATGATGCAGAAAACTTTGATTATTTGCGGTTGTTGGTTCGTCAATTCGGTAGTGTACTATGGTCTGTCGCTAAATACTGGTAAACTTAACGGGAACCCCTACTTCCTCATGTTCTTAATGGGCGTCGTGGAGTTGCCCAGCTATATAATCATTGTGTACTTTATGGACCGCGTCGGGCACAGAGCACTAATCAGCACCATGATGCTGTTAGGGGGGGTCGCCTGTCTAGTCATTGTCGCTCTACCCCATGGCTCTACGTCGACCACAGGTATCGTGATGGTAGGAAAACTATTTATATCAGGCTCCTTTTCTATTATCTACAAATATTCGGCGGAACTGTTCCCGACTGTAGTGCGCAGTTCTGGAGTGGGACTGGGCAGTATGTTTGCTAGTGTGTCGGGCGCTCTGACGCCACTTATCAATTTGCTGGACACACTTAATCCAAAAATACCTACCATACTTTTCGGATTTTTGGCTTTGCTATCAGGATTCTCTACTTACTTCCTACCTGAAACAATTGGTAGAAACTTGCCTCAATCATTGGAAGATGGAGAGAAGTTCGGTGTCGGTGACACTTGCTTCACAAACTGCAGCGGTCGACGAATGAGCACGGACACAGTGGACTTACCAGAAACAATGGTTCCATTGGAAATTATGGAAAAGAAACCGTAAGACATTATTGTTTGTGAAGTCAATAGGTAAAGCTATCTCTCGAGAATTTAATTAGGCGATGTAAGAATAAGCAATATAAGTAAAACGGCAATTTCATTAAGTTATTTCAAACTAAGCCTTATTTTAATGAAAGCTATAGGTACGTAAAGCTTGCATTTTATGAACTTTGCTCAACGTTTTATCTCTTTGTATGGTGTTACTGGTTCTATTCCACACTGCGCTATTTTTTAAAATTACGAAGTCTTTCTTGTTTTATATAATTGTTACTGTTTTGCAAATAATATAGATTTTAAGTGTTTATGTACGTAATTAGATTACTGTTATATTTTATAGTGTCTAGTCAAGAGTTAATCACAAGCAGGTCGTGCTCATGTCATGTGAACAGTTTTGCATAAGACTGGATTATTGTTCTACTTACAACTAGTTTTCGTAATGCGGAAATATCTAACAGGTAAATAGCATTTTTTTAATAGGTTATTAAAAAAAGTACAATTAAATGTACACACGTTGCATATAAAACTAAATACAATTGTACAAGTGCGTACTTTTTGTGTTTTTTTAGGTATATCTATTGATCAATAATCATAATCAAGCACATATTTAATTTGTGTCGAAGACAAAACGTAGAAGTTGAAGAAACCGACGAAACCTTTTCGTATTATCATGCCAAGTACAAGCATTGGTTGATCACCTACTTAGGTAATTATTGTACCTATAAGTACAAGTAAGTTCATCCAAGTCTATCTTACGCTTTTATAACCCGAAAATAGTTATCTTAAAGTTATCTGAAGATTGAAAGCCCTTAGGCATTCGAATGTAGGCATAGCAATACGAAATGGCTTCTTGGCCGATTCGCACGAATTTACTCGTTCGAAATGGGCGGATCGTCATTTTTAAATAAAATAAAAACTACACACGGAACTACATTTAGCAATTGTGTAAAGAGACGATTCGCCTGTTTCGGGCGATTAAATTCGTGTGAATCGACCAATACAAGTTATTGGTGGCTGGCAGCAAAACGTCGAGCTAATGATGTAGGTACACAATTTTAGATGAAATATACCTAAAGGTACAAATAAATATGGGCCTTTTATGTTAGCAGACTGTGTTGATTGAATTTTAACACCCGGTTTCTGTGAAACGAAAATCAACAGTAATGTGACTTAACTTAATATGAGTTTAATTTCAACACGTCGCCGTCGCCTTTGTTTTTCTTTCCAGTAACCAGCTTTCTAATTACGCAACATATTTTCGTAAACGATAAAGACAAATCTGTTTCATTTTGACAGTTCAACAACATTCATTGCGTCATTTACGTTGCTCTGCAGTTTTTTTTTTCGAACTTACGGAGCAATGGATTAGCAATCTGTTTCAAAACGATTCAGATTCGGATTGATTTTGCATTACGTAATTAGGGTACAGATTTAAGGACCCGCATCATTAGCACATTTTTGCTGCTCTACCTGAAATACACAGCTTGGAAACTTTCAAATAAGCCCAAAATAAGTTTGGTGAATTTAAAGGTCAGAGACTATCAGTTAGGTATCAGTTTTTTACTGTATCAAACTTTAATTAATATACAATGATAGGTACAAGGTATTTCATGGATCGTCAGTAGGTCTTAATATTTTATATTATTATATTTGAATGTGGTCGACTGTTGCCTGTTCCGTATTTACCTAGCTAGCTAGTCATTATGGCTAATTAAAATACATGTTTATGTCGCAGCGCAGCGTAATAATTCTATTATTAGATAGGAAAACATGTGCTTTTATATTATTTTTTATTTACCCAAGGCTTGTGGATCAGGGGCTTGTGGGTAAGTAATAACAGCCGCACGGGTCGATCGATCAGGTTAAGCTATGCTTGCAGCGGTTGGTCCGTGGATGAGTGACCATCTGTACATGCCAAGACCCGTCTTTGCTTCGGAAAGCACGTAAAGCCGTTGGTCCCGGCTGTCATTCGTGGATCTTTGACAGTCGTTACGGGTCGTCAGAAGCCCGAAAGTCTGACAACCAGTCTTACCAAGGGGTATCGTATTACCCAGTTACTGGGTTGTGGAGGGCAGATAGGCAGTGGCTCCATGTAAAATACTGATATTCAGCTGCATCCGGTTAGACTGGAAGCCGAACCCAACATAGTTGGGAAACGGCGAGGCAGATGAGATGATAATGAGTTTTTATTTACCCAGAGGTAGATTTTTCACAGATTAAATTATTTGCTAAACATAATACAGATAGTGCAATCCACGACAACGCGCCCCACACCGCGATTACTGTACTGTAAGCTGTACTTTAGTACGGAGCGGAGCGGAGTGGGGTGCGTCGTCGTGCATTGCACTATATATAATCGGTTACGAATATATGTCTTTTTTTTTTTTCTTACCGACCCAGACGACCCCATAACCCTCCTCCAGGAGAGCAATAGGGCCACAAGTACAGTGCACAAACACAGACAACGACCCGCATTCCGACCTCGCCGCCGAGGTCCTCCGCGATCGCGACCCGCCCGAGTAAATAATACTCCCCCCCGACCCTTGCCCGTTGATGCGCCAGCCCGCGTCGATGCTGAGCCAGTAGCTTTAAATTCGCCGATTAATAATAATGAATTATCTTTGATCCAGCCTGTCCCAACTTGCTGTCCTCCCCCCAGCGATGCCCTAAGCCGAGGTCCGTACCCCACAGCGGGTGCCCTTAGCGAGCGCTCGCCTAGTTTTAATTAGAATAGTTTTGCCCCTGGCTGGAGGCTTTGAGTTTAGTAGCTTAAGGCAGCCGCAGGATTGTCCGGTTAAGTAGTCATCACCTCAGAGGTGAGCTACGAGATGCACTAGTAAAAAAAAAAAGAATGTCTTTTTTCATTTCAATCTAACCTTTAGAAGGAACACTCGCTCTTGGATTTCGCATAATGTTGGACAAGTCTTTACTTACCTAACTGGTTCTATTTATTGAAATTATAAATCTGATTTGATTAGATATTATTACCCTGTCACGTAACCGAGAAGGTATAAAGAGCATACCGTGCTCAACACAACACTGCCAGTAGGTGCTCGAAACTTTTTAACTGTAGTTACGTAAGCTATCTGTGCTATAAGCATCGGCGTAATTTATTAATTTTTATGCAAATAAAAACTACCTATGGGTATTTCATAGCATTTAGACATTAAAGCGCATATATACTTAGTCATTTATGTGTAGGACTAAATTAAAAAAATAAGGCATAATAATATGTAAGTATGTTGGTATTGGATGTTGTTTCCGATACTTTAATAACACTTCGCTTTTCTTTACTCAGTGATCCTTAGATACAAATAATTATTTTTAATCTTAAATAACCTTGCTCACAATAGGTATAAAGTAGGACATGTTTTTACAAATCAATAACCACCACATACGACCATACGTATATGACCATCAATGATACTATCTGACTTCCCGTCAACTCACATGTTTTACACTTTATGCAAATTGACGACATTAAACACGTCAGAGAGACAGGTCGCATACCTATGAGGTACTATTAATAGCTGGATTCAAATAGCTTTAGTCAGTTCCTTTTTATATTTTATTACTTAAGTTCAGAATATGCCTGTGAAATAGACTGATTTAAAGGAAAGTTATGTTATTATAGGTAGGTACTTAACTAATATTGATTCTGATGCTAAGCCCACGAGCGAAGGTGTTCATATCTAAGTGTCAAGATACCTATTACTTTCATTATAAATATCAAGTTAAAAACAGACAAACAGGAACCTATTAAAAGATTCACCAGTGTTATTAAAATGTACATCATTATTTAGTTCATTTTGATAGCGAATGTTTAGATTTATTTAAAAACGTATAAAAAAACAAAAGCTATTTCTGGCGATTCTTTTTTATTGAATACATCTAGGTGCCTATTTATCATTGACAGATTGCCTCTACCAAGACTGAAAAGAGAGTAAAAACCAGGTATTTAATTAAGGCATTGTATAAGTAAATACTAAAGGTACCTAAACGCAGTAGCCTCTACCTACATAATCTACACATAGGTAGGTAGGTATAGGCTACTGCGTGAATTTTGCAGCATGAGTTTGTAATAAACATTCCTAATAAACTTAATACGCTAGGGCTAACCTAAAGGCCGTGTTCTAGATTCCAATACAGTATACATCTATTAGTTATATTTATTAGGTATTTTTATTCTATACTATAGGTAAAACTAATAAATAATGAATGGATGGCCAATATAATACGAAAGCTTACACAAGTCAATAATAAGATACACAATTATGAAGTGAAATGTATAGATAAGCTGTTCATAGAAGTAAATATATGTTTTTTTGTGTTTTTTATTTACACTGTAAGTGTTTTGGTTAGGTAAGGTTAGGTAACCTTCATACGTACAAAGTAAGATTTTTTTAAAGCTGGCTTATTTCGAAGAATAAGTTTTATGAGAATCAGTCTGTAAATAATTATAAGTACCCAAGGTATCCCAGTCATTTTAAAAAACCTTTTATGTAAAAAAATGGCGGATTTTCTGCTAAAATATACTAAATTTAATAAATATATACATTTGATACATTGGACTTGCCAAATTCGTAACCTCTGTTTTACCTACATTTTTCTATTGTTATAGCTGGAATAATGTAAGAATAAAAATATTTACAAACCAACGATACGATAGTCTTGACTATGTCCAAGTAGAATTAAGTATCAAAAACATGGTTTATACGAATTTAATAAATATTTTTTACGAGTGTTGTGTTTTTTTTTTGCTTGTAAATATTTATTTTAGGTTGGGTAACTAGTTACGAAGATTCATCCCTAAACAAAAAACGAATAATACAAAAATACATCTTCGTATTATTCGTTTTTTTTTCACGTGTTCTACTACAGCTATACATTGCGTAGATAATAGATAGTTAAATATTATACCTACCTACTTTCCAAAATGTTACAGTAAAATTATAAAAACAGCCTGATAGCAGTCAAGTAACTTGCTACGTTGCCGTTATTGCTACGTGTAGCCGCTAGGGGCTTTAATCCCAGAGGACGTTCTTGCTACGAGGCTACGAGTGCTACGAGAGAAGTTGCTACGATCTAGAATAGGATATTTTTATAAAAATGTATACGTTTAATAAAGCCTTAAATTAAACGTATGAATAGAATTAAAAGGATTCAGATTTATTACTTACAATAAATAAGTATTTTAGATTGGCACTTTGTTCCTTATTTTCATCAAAATTTACTTTCTTCAATGTGTTATCAAACATAATTGGATAACTACGTATTTACTAAGAACTGAATCGCTCCAGGCTTCTTTCAGTATGAATAGTCACCACCATTCAAGTGCGGGACTAAAATAATGAAGATCTTAGACTGCATACACCAGCTAAAGTTCTGACAAATTTAAGAAGTAAATGCCTATATATCTATAGTTAGGGACTTATATACCATGCGTTATTTTTATTCCTACGGCACTCGTGGCAACGGCGAGACTGTAATCGGCTCTACCGCTGTTCTGTGGCAGATTAGATCGGAGAGTGGCATATACATATACTCTCAAGGAAGCAACTGAATTATGTGGACAGCGGAGCAACATACGATCATTACGCACCTGTATGGGCTAGAGCCAGTTCATAGATCTGTACACTTCTTCCTAAAGATTGGAGGTGATTATTTGCAAACAAACAATGGTGCCGATTCTCTTGTCACAAATGCCTTTAAACTAGACTAAAAATCACCAAAATTTTGTTTATTCCTGTCAAACGACGATTTCCCATTCTGAAATAAACTAAAGTGACACAACCTATGTTATATTTTAGTTTGACAGCACTAAGATGCCACTGGGTTTTTAGTTTAGTGAAAATTATTAATTTGACTATTCTGAATTTGACGTTTTTCACCTAAAATTTTGATTGTCAAACTATTTTTAAACGCGATTTAAAAAGGTATGGAATACATTACATACTTGTATGCCATACCTTTTTAAATCGCGTGATTTGAAATATTGAAAAATTGTGAAATATTGCTATTCTGAATTTGACGTTTTTCACCAAAAATTTTAATTGTAGGTATGACTATATTGTATGTAAATATGACTATTTTTAATCGCGATTAAAAACATGTGGAAATTAATAGTCATGTACTAAAATTCCCACCAACACCTCGACTTCAGGTGCAAAAACAGTAGGTATTGTTTTTTTTTCTTTTCTTGTGCTTGATATCTCGAAAATGGTGTCATATCGCAAAAATAATGAAAATTTCAACACCCATTAAAGAACCCATAAACCCATAAAACTGAACATGAAGGTAATCATTTTTCATATAAAAAGTGAAAAATTCCATATAAAACACGTCGAGAATGCCACTCAAGTGCACCTCTGGCTCTAAAAAAATTCACGGAGTAGGGCAAACAAGTATGTATCACGTAGAGACTCGGTAAAGTCACGATTGTCAAATTCGATTTTAGTTGTGTCAAAATGATTTTGAAATACAGAGATTTTATTTTGCCTCTTAGCTAAAAATTAGATAAGGAATTTTAGTGATAATTTAGTTCGGTGTACAAGAGAATCGGCACCACTGTGCCTCACTTTTAACACTTTTTACAACATTGTTGACTTTTGTAACGTGAAACGGTTAAGTTCAATTGTACACGCGCAAGGTGTACCGGGGGCGCGG
This sequence comes from Xanthia togata, assembly GCA_963853775.1. Classification (NCBI taxonomy): domain Eukaryota; kingdom Metazoa; phylum Arthropoda; class Insecta; order Lepidoptera; family Noctuidae; genus Xanthia; species Xanthia togata. The sequence continues at coordinate 15,038,584 of OY970803.1, forward strand.
GAGACGCGCGCGGGGGCAACGGGCGGCGGAGCGACGCGAGCGAGCGGCCGCCGTAGGGATGTGACATTGTACATAAAAAATCGATTATTAATTAATCGATTGTTTTCCCTAGTAAAAAAATCGATTTAAAAAAAATCGATTTCTGTATTGATAATAATCGATTTTTCTAAAATAATCGATTTTTTCCGTTATTTTTTGTTGACAGATTAAATTAAACACCTGTCTTATCGATAATCACACCATCACAGCATTTAAGTTCTGTTTTATTAATTTAATAATCAACAAGTTATAAATTTACATTGGCATAAACTGGTAAAAAGTTTTTTTTCATTTCGCTTCCATACATAAAGTAAATAAAATAAAAGTCTGTGGGCAATGAAAGTTAAAAACAAATAAAAGTTTTGGTAAACGATTTGATAATAGGTATTCGGCTACTGGTCTTTGTTAGAATGGAGCCAGCTTTCGAAAATTATCTTTCCGCTGGAGTCGAAGAAGCCGGAACCAAAAGGTACAGAATTGATGACATAGCGTTAAACGCACAGATGGCGTTAGCGTCATTCATTGACGAACTTTGTAGTTCGTGGCTTCGTGGTTCGCGGCTTCGCGCTCGACTGACTAAAAAACTGAGTGTTGTGGCTGTTGCGGGTGAAAAAAATCGACAGTGAAAAATAAATCGATTTTTTATTAATCGATTTTTTGAAATATATAAATCGATTATAAAAATCGATTATTATTTTTAAAAAATCGATTTTTAATCGATTTTTTCTATAATCGATTATTTTTTCACATCCCTAGGCCGCCGCCATTCGGACGACAGCAAGGACCGAGTGTGCGCGTCATTTAATGTCTCGCTCGGCTATCCTGTATTTTATAATATACCAATATTTTAACCGTCGTAAGTCCGTTTTATTCATCTCCCAACATCAATAAAAATACTTACTTACAAAATATGTTTTTCATTTGCAGGTGCTGGGTCGACGGCGTTGACACGAATGAGTCAATAGCAGCGTGGAATTCTTCGGAAATATTAGCAGCTATCCCTAAGACCATCTCTGGAGGTCTACATAACTGTCTCATTTATGAAAATAACGAAACAACATCTTGTTCGAAATTCGTATTTGACACGACATACAGGTCTTCGTCACGTGCTATGGAATGGAGTCTAATATGCGATAAAAGATGGATGGGAGCTCTAGCTCAGTCCGTTTACATGTTAGGGGTTTTCACCGGAGCTGTAGTCTTGGGAGGGATGGCAGATAAGTACGGAAGAAAAACCATATTTTGTTGGTCCGGAGTACTACAGTTAGTTTTTGGTGTGCTAGTTGCTTTTATACCTGAGTATTGGTCCTTCTTGGCAGTTCGTTTCGTATACGGAATCTTTGGATCTGCCGGTTCGTATATTACCGGCTTCGTTTTAACTATGGAATTAGTCGGGGCTAGTAAACGAACCGCATGTGGTGTCGCTTTTCAAGCTGCTTTCGCTGGGGGTATTATGTTAGTCGCAGGGTGGGGAGCTCTTGTAGACAATAGACAAATTCTTCAAGTGATATACGGACTTCATAGCCTTCTCCTTATTCCACATATTTGGATCATGGATGAATCTCCTCGTTGGTTGTGGGCTCAAGGCCGGTCAAAAGAATCAGTGGATATAGTTGAAAAAGCTTTGAAATGCAACAAATCTGATAGTAGGTTGGATAGAGCTGAATTGGTGTCTAAAGGAAGGGCTGAAGCGTCGAAAGGAACTGATGCTCCAGCGGCCAGTACAGGGGACCTGTTTAGAACACCTAATTTAAGGAATAAAACAATGAATGTCTGCTTTTGTTGGTTTGCCAACTCCATAGCATACTATGGGCTTACTTTGAGCACTGGCAAGCTCGAAGGCAACCCGTATTTGATTACAGCTATTTTAGGGTTTGTGGAATTGCCGAGCTATGCAGCGGTGATTTATTTCCTCGATATTTGGGGTAGACGCCCGCTAATAAGTTCTATGATGCTTGTGGGTGGTGCAGCATGTGTTATTGCTACTTTCCTGCCTGCTGGAAGTACGATATCTACTGGAATTGTGATTGCAGGAAAATTATTTATTGCAGGCTCTTTTGCTATAATATACAACTACTCAGCGGAGTTATTCCCCACAGTTGTCCGTAACTCTGCACTAGGTTTAGGTTCCATGTGCGCCAGACTTTCTGGTGCTCTGACACCGTTAATTACATTACTGGATTCTTTTAACCCCAAAATCCCAGCTATTACTTTTGGAGCAGTTGCAGTGATTTCTGGATTCTTATGTTTATTCCTACCAGAGACTATGAATCAACCCATGCCGCAGTCCCTCGCTGACGGAGAACGGTTCGGTAAAGGCGACACGTGTTTTGGAAGTTGTTTAGGAAACAAAAGAAACAGAACTTATTCTGAAGACAATAAAGCTGTAGAATCAATGGTTCCTTTAGAAGAAGCGAGTAGGAAAGTTTGATTTGTTTAGATTTTTTGCAGAAATCAGTGTAGGTAACCTGGGTCACCCGCTTTAAAAGTAGACTCAATTTTTATGTAGGTAAATAGTTATCTAATTGAACAAAGTAGTTAGATCTACGTCTTTTACTAACAGAAGTTACGTTATGGTTTGCTTTGAGTACCTATTTAATTTACCTACATATAGCTGTTATCAATTCTGAAACAATGTAGGTAGGTACCTATAATAGTACATACCTATATTATTATGTATTAGTTTTACCAAAAGAAATACATTTAGCGTGAATAAGTTAGTTAATAAGTACCAATTAATTATGTTTACAGAGTAGGTATAGGTAAGTAGATTGTTTTGTTTTGTTATTTGCGTTTTTACTTATTATATTTTTTTTGTAAGTACCTATTAAAAATAGATTGATAGCATATTGGTGCTTGTGAATCTCGTGATACTGACTGTACCTATGGAGAAACTCGTATAACTTATTTTGTAAAAATGTACATAAAAATAAATTATAGGTAATACATGAGCTGGTTTTATTGCTACTATGGAAAGACTGATATAAAACTCATTACAATTTAATATTTACACAAAACAATAATGAAAATCACAGTGAGATTAAAAACATCAATAGATGATACATCGATGTATGACAACGAACTTAGAGATATAAGATATTAAGCATAGGTAAATATTAAAGAACTGGGCAAAAGCCCTTTCAAAGTTTTCTGTACAAGGAGAGGTGTCGACCACACATAGAACATTATAAGAGTAGGTACAATACAATCCCGATAGTGGCTCTCCGTGATTCGGGACTAGCTAGAGCCCAGATCTCATAATAAAAACGGATGGCAGTTTATTTTTCGTTTTTAATAAATAGATACGTTTTATGAGATCTGGTTCACAACATTTTTAGTATTCTGTCTTTACATAATAATTATGCAAAAAAGATATAATTATCTACCTTATTTTACCACAAATTGTAATTTGCAGTCAGCGTTACCATCAGTTACCAACTCATACAGAACAGGATGTATTTAATGAAACCCTGACCCGTTCCTTTTGATGGATGTTTAATAGTGAAACTGGTGCTACAGTCAAGTGAGGAATTGTACTTGATTTTGGCGGCGTATGCACCCTACGCTTACTCCAAATTGTCGAAATAACGCAAAATAGACAGATTTGAGAAAGAGGCACTTGAAAACCGATATTCTCCATTAAAGAAATAAGGGACAGGAGGTCGATAGACCGGCTCGACTCTTTTCTCAAACATTGTCTAGTACCTAACAGCATTAGATCGAGGTAAGTGGAAGGAGGGAAGGGAGGGAGGACCTTTGGCCTTTGCAGCATTACCTACAAAAGCCTAGTAATCAAAATAAATTTAGAATTACTGTAGGTAAGTACTTCCATAGGAAATCAGTGACTATTGGGTAATTATAACAGTTTTAAAACATCCTTTTCTGTAGATTAGCAAAATAGTTTGAAGATTGGTCATTCTGAAATCGTTCACAACGGAATTAATACAAGATTAAAAGTAGGTAGTAAATCAGCTACTTAACAGTCGATCTGATATTACTTCGTAATTTCAGTCAACAAACATACATAAATATAATTCATGGATTACATAGGCAAGTAGGTATATAATTAAACAGAGCCACTAAGTAGGTATTGTTCTGAAATACAGTCTTAGAACATAACAGACGAAAATACAATATAACACGAAGAAATTGCATAAACATTTTAGGCGTAAAGACAACAATGCGTGGAAATATCTAGTAATAAGAAATGTTAGAAAACCTTTTAGATGTAGGTACCAAGTCATTGTATTATGTCACAAATATGGCAGCTTCACGTTATGCTGTTAAACTTTTTAATAAATACGGAGACGAATTTTCTTCTAAATACTAGGTACCTATGCACTAGAAGCTCTAGATTCATAATGATACATTTTATGAAAATATATTTACCTATCTACTCTCATACCGTAAAATTCGTATTATAAACTTCAAAACGAGTTTATTTTGACATAGTTTTGCACAGAACTTAGGTACCTACCGAAAAAAAAAAACATATTAAGACCATGGTATAATAACATACTTTTAAGACATTTTCTCAATGTCTTAGACATTTTTTTGTACCAATACGATACAGGGCAAACCCAAGAAGTTAATATCACCAAGGAGTTTGAATCAATAATTTTTTTTAATGGATCGCATGTGTGTGGGCCAGTTTTATAATACTTATTACAAGTTTTGATTCCAATTTTTACTTGTATGTATGAGGGTAGATAAAGTAGGTAGGTAGTGTATGAAACTTCACATAACTAGGTATTAAAACACTCGTGTAATGCTATTAAAAACATCGCCTATGGATAGGTTTTTAAACACACTCGTGTTTTAATACCTACTTACCCCTCATTATGAAACAGTTTCATCGACTATTATAGTAGTGTGTGAAAGCACTAAAAGACACAAGTATGTTACCGATTAGTAGATCAGTAGGTTGTATCTTCATACATAGAAGTCATAATTTTATAGGATTTTTCATATACGGTAGGAAAATTATAAAACAAAATAAATTATTATACTCTAGGGACAAACAGCGAGACGGCATTCTATTGAAACAGATCAAAAAACAAAAATAGATAAAATATGTAAGATGGTGCTATCTACTTTCAAGGTTAGCGAGAGCAAGAAATAGATTAATTTCAACGAAAAACTTTTTCAAAACGCATTTGGCATTTGGCTAAATTTATATTCATAAAAATATCTTATATTTCCTTCAACATGGTCCTTTTTCAAACATATTCATCAAAATATTTATCTGAGCCAAACATGGCGAATCACAACAATGACAATACCTAAACGTTTAGTCTATAATAAATAAGATAAAACTACGTTTTGTGGCTTCTACTAGGTAGGTACTAATTGCCTTAGGTAAGTACGTATAACTAGAAAATGCGTTAGTTGGTTCATTTAAATTAAACACTAATATCATGTGGCCCTTGCAAATAGTGCCTGTGCAGTGCCAATTTGAAAACTATCTTTCAAATAAATAGTTCTAAAAATAACAAAGGAACCTTTACAATGGTATCTTTAGCGATACTGCCTCCCCCAAGCCTGCCCAGTTTCTACTTGTAAAATGTTTATAAAAACTACAACAATATTAAGTCTAATATTAGGTACATATTTTTTAAATTTAATAATTCTCATGTTGAAGTATTTAACATTTGAATAGTTCAATATTACATAATTTATTTGAACTGTTATATTAATACATAGCGTTGGAGGGTTAACTTCGACAAAGGTATAGGTGCAGGTTAAGTTTTACAGGTCCAAAATGGGAACTAATAAGGACATAGGTACAAATACTTGATCTGAAGTCTGAGTCTGAAAGCTGACAATGACTGAAACTGTTGGTTTAGGTTGATTTTCCTTAGTGAAAAAAACCACAACCAGTTTGAGCCAAATTAAATCTTGAGGTGTATGATGCCTGTTACAAGATGTTAATCATTTTGTTAGTGGCCATTGAGGTTTTATTTTGTTGTATCTAATTGCATTGAACCATTCAAATATTTATTTAGGCATATATGTACCCACTCTTGAACAACAAATTTAACATTTATTTAGACATATTATCACAAAATTCTAAGACTACTCATTTTTTATAATTAATCTTTAGTAAAATTGAAGCAAAGGTTTTAATTCCAAACCAACTAAGTAATGGTAACTAAGATTTAGTTAAATAAAATAAGTAAATAAAATAGTTGCATAAACAAGACTGAAGAACTGAAGAACTAAATTTATATTATTATATTGTATATTTTTGGTTCTGAGATGGTATCAATACCATATATACAACCAAAGGCAGCTGTTTATTATGAATTCAAAAGAAACAAAATTTTGTTTACCTTACAAAGATTTCCAAATTAATTGTTTATTAAAAAAATATGAAGATTTAAATTAAGAGAGCCTATTTCAGTAATTTTATTTAGGCCTGCTTGCATGACAATTCACTAGATACACCATAATTTTAATACATAGGTACATAAGACATCACACCATGATGTTTATTGACAAATGTCTGTAATAAATATTCTGCAAGACAGCCTTAAATACTATTGAAATTGGTCATTTAAAGACATTACAGATAATTTTAATTTCTGAAATGTACAGACGCCAGCAGGTTGACCTACCCGAAACTGTCAAATTTTCTGAATCAACTTTGAACCTTGTACCGTAATAATAAAGCTGAAAATCAATTAAAGAAATTTGACAGATTCTTTGATGTGCTGGCGTGTGTACTCAAAGATTGGAGAGATTTATGATTAAATACTGTCAAGATTACTGATATTTGTTAGTTTTAGAACAATGTTAAGGAATTACAAATCAAATTCATTGAGCAACCACCTTACATTTATGGGGTTAATATTATTAGAAGGCTTGCTTTTCTGATATGTTTCAACTATTGTCCATACTTTATATTCTGCCTATTGAATCTTAGTGTGTAAAATAATAAAGTGGTTATGAATTTATGATGAACACAAATTTAATGATGTATGATAATTTAATGAATAATGTAACAAAAGTGAGAACGTAAGATTTTTTTTAATTATTACAGGTAGGTACTTTGATAAAACATAGCACCAATTAATGTGAAATTTGTAATTTCTGTAAAATAAAAATCCATCTCAATAAGCAAAACTACCATTAGTCTAACGATGTTAAAGAATTTCTAAAGCTCATTTTTGTAGAGCTTCAATTTTGTAGCCAACATTAAGACAGATGAAATGTCTTTGGTTGAACATGTCATAAAAATTGACATTCAATTGAATAAAAAGCATTCATATTCACTACTACTCGTAATTCATAGTCACTAGATTTTATTCAAAAGGCATTTTTATCAATATTCTGGACAACGAGTATGAGGTATTTTAGCTACAATTGGGCTTTGTTCAGCAGTCATAGCAGTATGCACGATGATGGCAGGTTGAGTAGGAGTAGGCGCATGCAGTTCATGGCTCTCACCGGGAGTTAGACTGGCCAAAGCTGCCAAAAGGTCATGATTTACTAAAGGTTCATTTTCTTCACGAGGTTCCCAACCAACAGGAGGACTAGAAGGTGGAGAGATCAGAAATTGCTTTACAGGAGCCGGGGGTCTCAGATTATTTAGAGAAACAGGCGTCACAGGTTGCGCAAAATAACAATTGATCGGCGAATCATGAAATTGGTATTGATGCAGTTGCACACGAGCATTAGCAGCAGCCAGTGGACTGTCATAGTTGACACGCATACGTTTAAAACTACGTAGCCATTGAAATGTAATATTATCCGAAAATGTGCGGAATAAATCTTCCATTCCTTTCTTTAACTTTTCGTCAGCAAATACTTCACTGTGTATGTTTGTGACGATAATAGATTTGGGCAAGTCATCAAAATCACCAACTTCGTCTTTCACATCACTTTCTTGTTCTAAATTGGCGATATTGGGGTGTACGTTGGGCATCCCATCTTCTTCGTTGATGTATACATCGTCTTCTCGAAATGAGTCTTCATCCTCCTTATGAGCCATTATCAACAATGCTAACTAAAAAACCAAACACGCACTTATTGTATTATAAACCTCCAATTTGAATAGTTTATGAAAGCATAATATCAGTTTTAAACGTACGGATGTATTTTTATTATTTTTTACTAATCGATTACTGCGATTTTCTGAGCTGTCAATGCTGTCAAACATCTGTCATTGTCAATTTTTTTTTTAAATCTAGCATTCTTCAATCTTTTCATGAAGTGTTTTTTTGTGAATGCTGAATTTAGTTCATATAAAATATTTATTACAGAATTAAGAACTGGCACTTCACCCACGAATTCTTCTGCGTGGATTTCGTACATTCCCCAACGAACTTCAATCTCCCGTGCAATTTTACGGTTTTATGTGTATCCGAACGTTTTACTGTTTGTTTCTTTTTTGGTATTCCGTTTCATCCTCAGACTATGGAATTTTTCCTTACTGTGCGTTTGCACTGGCGAAACATCACAACAAAACATGTTGAAATCTCAAATTCCTGTCAAACGTTGTATGGAACATTGACAGATAATCGAGATTCCAACATGATTTGTTGGAATGTTTGGCCAGTGGCCAGTGCAAACGCACGGTGAGGTTTCATCAAATAGTTCCTTTGCCGTAATGTTGGCTCCACTGTTAAACTTAACATAGCGTATTGTGTTCTTCCTACAACACTGGAGCCAACATTACGGCAGAATAATTTGATGAAACGCACTTTAAGAATTTTAAAATCGACTTGTTTCTAACTTGCTTTTTTCGTATCGAAGTAAAAGTGACAGAACAAAGTGAAGTTACTGATCATCTTTCGAATTTTGTGAGTAGAACTAGAACAGTTCTTGGCATTTAAAAAATAATAGGCAGTGTATAGAGTGCCGCTAGTGGCAATATAGTGGCACTGCCTTGGCCTGGCTAAAGTGCCATATGCGTTGTATTGTTATTGTCAGGCCAAAAAGCCGCATGCGGCTCACGAGCCGCGGTTTGCCGACCACTGGACTAGTCGGCCAAAATCATAGTCGGCACATCTCTAGTCTTTACTGTGCGTTTGCACCGGCGAAACATTCGCAACAAAACATGTTGAAATCTTTAGTTCCTGTCAAAGTTCCATACAATATTTGACAGGAACTAGAGATTTCAACATGTTTTGTTGTGATGTTTCGCCGCCAGTGCACACGCACAGTAACATATAAATCACAGACTACAGATAATATAAATAAACGGACTGGAAATACCTACAAAAAAAGGTGCTAACCTACAATAAAACTCATAATTTCCTAGAATTATTGCCATCGCTAGGGTTGTGTTAATCAAGGACTTCAATAAAGCACAGGCATGTTTATAAAACCATTTGACAGCAACATGTTAAGGTCCCCCTGGTACATTAGGAACGAGATCCTCCATCTCGACCTAAAGATCCCCACAATCCAACAATTTCTCAAACGCAATTCCAAGCGTTTCTTTGAGTCCGCCGCCAAACACCGCAACCCTCTGGTTGTCGAGGCCGCCAACTATGTCCCTAGTAGAATCAGTCAGATCCGTCGCCCGAGGCAAATCCTTACCGACCCAGACGACCCCATAACCCTCCTCCAGGAGAGCAATAGGGCCACAAGTACAGTGCACAAACACAGACACCGACCCGCATTCCGATCTCGCCACCGAGGTTCTCCGCGATCGCGACCCGCCCGAGTATATAATACTCCCCCCGACCCTTGCCCGTTGATGCGCCAGTCCGTGTCGATGCTGAGCCAGTAGCTTTAAATTCCCCGATTAATAATAATGAATTATCTTTGATCTAGCCTGTCCCATCTTGCTGTCCTCCCCCCAGCGACGCCCTAAGCCGAGGTCCGTACCCAACAGGGGGTGCCCTTAGCGAGCGCTCGCCTGGTTTTAATTAGAATAGTTTTGCCCCTGGCTGGAGGCTTTGAGTTTAGTAGCTTAAGGCAGCCGCAGGATTGACCGGTTAAGTAGTCATCACCTCAGAGGTGAGCTACGAGATGCCCTAGTTAAAAAAATACAAAAAACATGATATGGTTCAGTTGATTATGAAAATTTGACAGTTTCGGGTAGGTTGACGTGCTGGTGTGCTTTAGACGACGACGCACGAGCAAAGAACATATAAGTTCCTTGCGCACGAAGGACGAGTCATACCATAGACTTGCAAAAGTTTCACAATTATTAGTCTGTGGTAGTTTCTAAGCAAGTCAGTAAAACGTAGATAGAGAATGAACTATTCTATATCTACGCAGTAAAATGTTAGTTTCTCTGTCTACGCCATTGACGCTCAGCATCACACTCAGTTTTGACGTCACGACAAGTCAATGGTCTACGCTCTGTTAGGAGTTTTTAAGCTGTGGTATCTCTATGTAGTCTGTGATGCTGTGAGTAAGAATCATGGACTATAAAATGTGTATTATCTGCAGTAATCTGTGAGTTTATGTGTTCTGTGGTTAGTAAGCATAACATGTTTACTTGTCAAATTGTTAATAATTGCTAATAATTTCTAAAATAATAATTGTAGTATTGCTTCAGGCATTTTCACTTAAATATTCGAGGAATACAAAAAGTAACTATTCTATCGGTAGTTTAAAGTTATTATGAAAATGGCAGGACTCGAGTCCATGGTAGTTGAAGAGGTTAAGCCCGTAGAGAAACCGGTCGATAGGGAGAAGGTAAGTTTTAAAGACCAAAACATGTCGATTTTTGAGTCATTTTATGTCTCAGTAAACTATGAATTGAAATCTTTATAGAGTAATTGGTTAACCTCTACCTTTTATTCGAAGAATATTGTAAACACGCATAATTATAAAATGTTGACATGGTCTGACTTCGTCTATAAAATTGGGCTCTTTTGTTACAGACCTGTCCATTATTACTCCGTGTGTTTTGTTCAACCGGACGTCACAATTCACCTGGTGACTATGCAAGAGGAAATGTTCCTCAAAACGAACTTCAAATCTACACATGGATGGATGCTACGCTTCGTGAACTTACGGGTCTAGTGAAAGAGGTTAATCCAGAGACGAGGCGTAAGGGTACATATTTTGACTTTGCAATAGTGTACCCAGATATGAGATCACCAACATACCGTATGAGAGAGATTGGGGTCACTTGTTCCGGGCAGCGAGGTGGGGATGATAATAAAACTTTAGGTCAAGTCAAGTTCCAGATTGGAAACTATTTGGATATATCTATTACACCACCCAACAGAATGCCTCCACCAATGCGACGTGCCCAGCCTTACATGAATAATCGTCCCTATTAAATGTACCTTGGTTATTTGTAAGTTAATTTAGTAAGTTTAAAATAAATAAAACTTATTTTACAAGTCTTTTAGTGTTTGAATCTCAGTCTTTACTCATACTCTATTTTTAAAATGTTTACTGTATTAGTTTTGTTATTCCGAATCCACATCTCTTAGCTAGAAAATATATTTTGAAATAATATTTAGCAATAATTTAATTTTTGTTTATATTCTATCACCTCGATCAATTAGATTAAATCTCTTTTTCATTTGAATATTCATAACTACCTGTGTAACTACTATGGTCCAAGAGTCTACATATCAAGCCACACAGGTGATGATATGGTACTAATTTGATAGTCTAGAAATTAGGTGTAATAATATTTTGTATAGAGAACATTATTATATTCTTTGTTATTTATTTAATAGAATTTAACAAAGTTTTTTAAAATAATGGTTTGTAACCTACAGTGGCCGAGTGTCAAACAACAGAATAACATTTAAAAAAACAAGTTTTTATAAAAGTATTCACATTTATTTCCATCTCATCATTTATGTACTTTAAGGGTACAAGTAAAACCATTGAAAGACGACCAAATGTTATGACGATCATAACACTTACATGACGAGATAACGAAAAATATCCTTATATTTAGATTTTTCCTAAAATAAATATAATTAAAATGTAAACTTAAATACTAATGATTTACGGGTGATCTGAATGGCCTCTTAGATTTTTTGCCCATCGCGGCGAGATCAATCGTAATTCCATTAGGTAAAACAGCCTTATTTTCCTGATAGTCTATGAAACCTTTCTCGTCTCGGTCTTCCTTGGTTTTGTCGCAAAGAATACCAGTTTCGTAATTGTATTCGCGCTTCAGTCCATCAGGATCAACGTACCCGTATTTGCCTCGTGTGATGCAATCCACACCAATGGTCTCTTCCTTAAACGACCCGTCGTCATTTTCGAATCCCCATGTGATGCTGCCGTCTTCGTTCTCATCTCTAAACTTACGAATAATCTGAGCTACAGGTTTTTTCTCCCTCTGGTGCGACTGTGTGTATTTTTGTTGAGGAGCTTTAGCGGGTGACCTATTAATAGGCTCCTGTGGTCGTGAATACTGTCTCACAGGTTGAATGGGTGCCTCGTCATCTTCAATGAATGGCTTTGGTTCGGGTCTGAACACAGGCCTCTGGGGTCTGCTCGAAAGAGGCTGTAGTCTCACTGGTTGCGGCTTGTTGATTGGCTCATTTCTGACTGGGTTGAAAGCTTGCGGGGCCAACAGCGGTCTGTATTGCGTAGGCTTGATGGGTTCAAGTGGCTGTCTAATTGTTGACGGTGTGGATTGTGGGTATGGGGATGGATTGTAAACAATCGGAGGTTTGGGTTGCGAAGTGGTCGTTATTTCGTAGTATTCGTTTTGAGGTTCGGCAGTGGAAAATATATTGGGAGAGAAAGCAGTGGGCGTGTTGATTTCCAATTCATCTTCTGGTTCTTCAGTGACAGGTTTAGCAGGTTCGTCCAGTGATTGAAGGCTCGGCCGCGGTGAAGCATCTACTGATTTAAATGATGGTCTTGCTAAGCCCGGCCTCCTGATTCTGGCTTGTCCTCCTGCAACCGGAGAAGCTTGCAGGCGTCCTTGTCTGAAACCTCCTTGTCTCAGACCTCCCAGTGGGATCGCGCCTGGTATTTGTAGCCGTGGCGGAGCCGGAGAGTCATTATATTGAGCATAAGCTGTGATTACACACAGCATACATATCTGGAATAAAAGAGAAGAAAACATAAGTATTTTTGTTTTTGTGCAAATCACACCCTGCGTTAAAATATTGGGGTAGGTATATAATATGTCGCCTATTTTTTGGGGTTTGATAAGAGATTATCATCATTTAGGTGGAAGCCCGCTCTAGGTACTTCATTTCCTTGAGAAAAATCACAAGCCTCTTTCTAATTATTTTTTTACTCTATGAGAGTTCAGAAGGTAGCTAGGCTGCTACAGGCTGCTCCATCCTGATAAAATAGGAGCCTTTACGACAATCCTTAATGTTAGCAGGGACACACACGATTAATTATAGGTACTGACTTTTGTTTAAGCTCAATTTGGCTTAAGGAATGTATAGCGCAACCAGTGAACTGGCACACTTTCCAGCGAGTGGGCCTTCACGGGTAGGTAATAGGTACGACTTGTAGCACCTGACTTCATTTATCCAACTAATGCAGATATTATCGCATGCCTTATTCTCATTCTATTGTTGGGCTACCTATAGAAATGCCTATCTGCGTATCGTATTTGATTAGATTACGAAACTTCGTAGTTTCTAAACGGACCTACTTGGTTAGATGTGCATTACGTACACAGAATATTTAAAATTTTGTTTTAATGTAGGTGGGTAAAACATTACAAGTTAACTTTATTTATAGCTACGTAACGTTGAGCTTAAGACCTAGACGTCCTTAGGTCGATCACTTTTTATTCTGATGTAACTGGGTGAACATTTGCATTATTTCCATTTAGTCAATTTCCTGCGGATTATAGTGTTTACCTATGTAAATTCTACTAAGCATTTAGGTAGGTATACTTAATTGATGCTAATGTTCTGTAAAATCTTAATTAATCTTTAAGTAGGTAAGTAGTTTCTACAACTGCATAGGTTATCTGTGAACTGTGTACAAGGACATCAATCTACATAGGTATTAGTACCTACATAATGTAGATCCGTGCATACTATGCCTACACAATATCTGTGTACCTACTTATGGTGTAAAATAGGTTCAAAACTCAGCATCCATGAATACACGATTATGTATTGACGCCACGATTTGGCGCAGTAGCTGAGCGATTGCCTGATGCACTACGAGCCACTGGTTCAATTCCCGCGTGAAATAATAGAAACATTTATTTTAAAGCTTGCTTTTGGACATCAATATTATTCTCGAGCCTTACGAATGCACGCTATTAAAATATTTCGCTGTTTTGATTAATATTACTGTATGGAAATATGAAATCATTATAAGTATAGTAAACTAAATACCTTGATTATGAAATGAAACAATTACGAGTATCGTAACATTGATTTGAATGTTTTAGTATTTTTTTATATTTGCAAATGCTTTTTTACACCTAAAACGGTTACAACATCAAATTCAGTGTTTGGTATGTCAAATATAATGAATTACTATTCATTGCATGTCAAATGTCTAACTGTGTACACACGGCTACACATCAAGCTAGACATTTCCAATATAAGCTGACCTCGCATTGTACGGAAATCCTATACAATGCGAGATCAGCATAAACTGGAAATACTGGACATTTAGGAAAATGATTACTGTACCAATACTTATTGCAAATACTTAAATGATTATGACTATGGAACAAAAGGTACCGGGAAGGCGAACACTTATTTAAAGGTAAGGGTATAGTCTTTTCATAAATAGATATAGCTTAGCTTCTATCTACCTCAGAGACTTGCAATGAGTTCCGATTAATATAGCTACCTAAATACCTACTTCATTACTGGCATTGAAACCAATGACTAAGAAATCACTTTTATTGCCCATTTATTTCATAAATAAGGTTATGGTTTTCATTTATGTATGTCAATCATCTACAATCATATCGTTATTGAGAAATTGTCGGTCGCAGGTAAGGTAGTTCATATTGAGACAGTAACTTGTTGAGTTGTGAACATTGTCGCAACATGCAAATGGCACCTACTCACTTTACTTTCGGAAATCGATGTGCATAATGCAATATAAAACTTATTTTTATTAACTCTCTCACTTTGAGTGACAAGATTACTGAACTAACTTTTTCTGTGACGTCATTAATTCGATTGGATGAAATACGTTGCGTTAAACACGCAAGATGCATAAATATAGATGGTATCTACCTACTGCGTATCATTTACCGAAATACTCGGAATTTTCGTGAAGTCAATGTCTTCAGTTGTATTCAACCACTAAAAACTTTTTTCAAACAAAAAAAAAAAAAAAACAGACTTCTCGGTTGTTTTTTTTGTTTGTAAAAATGTTTTTAGTGGTTAAATACAACTGACCATCAGCTCCACTTCTCCATATGTATTGTGACGACCATAAATTGCTTGGCATAAATATTAAATAGATATATTAAATATAATATTATTAAATTTTACATATATATTAAAGTAATCGAATCGCAACCCGTGAAATACTTATTATTGAGCATTTCCGGTGGCCGTCAGTGGTCTTCAGCATCAGTTCCAATTCACCAAATGGTGCTTTCCGAGAGCAACTGCACAAGTTACTATAAAAAATACCCAAATCGCCGTCGACTTCGTCCGCCCGTGAATTCTCAATCCCGAGGGAATTTTAAAAAATCCGGCCTTGTTCCTGGGCCTCAAGTCTGCTATTACAATAGTGTCAGAATGGTCTATCATTGATTTCATAATTGTTGATTTTGACAAGTTTGGTAATCAACTAACATATTGGCGTCATTATGACTTTCATATGGACAGCCACTGACACTCCATTGAAAGAAATGGCATCTATTGGTAATCTCGTACATAATGAAAAATGAATGACTGACTTAGGCGGTAATCTGTTAAAATTTTGACAGTTCCATTGATCAGTGACCTATCATGAGAACGTCATTGTGCAGTTATTTCTTTTAATTCGTTACGAGTATCATGTTTGCGACCATTATGAATTTAGCAGATTATGAACTTTTAGCAAAATGAAAATCGGATCGTGTTGGAATGACGAATTTATAAAATAGCAGACTTGGGCCCCTGTACCCTAATTACGTAATGCAAAATCAATCCGAATCTGAATCGTTTTGAAACAGATTGCTAATCCATTGCTCCGTAAGTTCGAAAAAAAAAACTGCAGAGCAACGTAATTAACGCAATGAATGTTGTTGAACTGTCAAAATGAAACAGATTTGTCTTTATCTTTTACGAAAATATGTTGCGTAATTAAAAAGTGTACCGTAATTACGTAATGCAAAATCAATCCGAATCTGAATCGTTTTGAAACAGACTGCTAATCCATTACTCCGTAAGTTCGAAAAAATGAACTGCAGAGCAACGTAAATAACGCAATGAATGTTGTTGAACTGTCAAAATGAAACAGATTTGTCTTTATCGTTTACGAAAATATGTTGCGTAATTAGAAAGCAGGTCTTCATTATAAAGGGAACCTCTGTGCAAAACTTCAGCATTCTAAGTTCAAAGGTTTGGCCAGGTTGAGTGAGTGAGTTACGACATTTATTTTTACTCGAATACGCCGCGCGCCGGAGGGTTATGATTTTGACCGGTATGTACGTATGTATGTTCATCTGTTCTCTCATATTACTTCTATCTACTCATCATAGTTTATGATGAAATGAGGTATCGTTGGAAGCACATATATAATATATATATATATAATTTAAATAAAAATAAAGTTATACAAATTAAAACCCAACTACGACAAAAAGCCCACTAAAAAGGTATAAACACAGACAGACAAATTAAAAATCCGTAATCACACTACTCCGGATTTTTGTTTTTAACTTCTATTGTTTGATATAATTACTAAACGATATTCGAAATATTAGAATTTGTAAATAGATAATGTAGACTAATATAGAAATATAGGACGAGCTTGTGAATTTTTAAATTTATTTTTAAACGATACTTTCCAAAGTTATTAGATTCCACCGCGAAGGATTGAAGTTTTCCATAGCGAACAACACTGTAGCATCAATGAGGCGGCAAATTGTTCAACCATATCTACGATTCTTTCTTTATGAAATCGCATTGAGTGTGTATTTAGAAAATAAGGAAATTCTCGATTGTTCGTCACGGTCGCGAAAGCTGAGCGCATTGTATGATCTAGATTGTGTGGGTTGTATTAGACTATGTTGTACATTATCTTCGCGGATGATTCAGGTTCAGCAAAACAGAAAGCGCTACCGACAAGAAATGCTCTAAAGATAGTTGCATAGAATGTACTTTATTGCACACCAAAGTCATAAGTTTCACATTTTAATTTAAATGTAGGTATTACATTATTGACTAAACTTAACTCAAATATCTTAATTAATGCAACCGGCCGTTAAATACATAGTTGGTAGCCATCACGCCATCTTGTTACGCTTCTAGTTTTACTAGATAGGTTTGGCTAAATATAAATTGCGACCACATTTCGGAAAGAGGCTAGGCAAATATGACATGGTTGTACCTACGTAATATCTTCATACTGCTTAGATTGCTGCAAACAGCTTATAATACTTAAATATGTTTGCTTCCATTAGCCATCTCGTCATCTTGTTACGCTTCTAGTTTTACCAGATAGGTTTGGCTAAATATAAATTGCGACCACATGTTACAATAAAATTCCTCCCCACATACTTCAACTTAATGAGACGAAATTCAAATCTTGTATAAAACGCACACTATGTAGGCAGGCATATTATAAGTTGGGGGATTACATCACTGATAAAAATGCTTGGCGCATTGCTGGTCACAACTAATTGACATACACACTGATTAACATTTTGAAAATACTGTTGGAGCTACTGAAGATTGTAAGACCATCTTTGTATTGTATAAACTCAATTTCCTTTCTATTATATAATTGCATAGCACAGGTGTGAGTACTATGTACTAAAGAGCTACCATTTACCGGGTAATATGTAGTATTTCATTGACTTGAATGTGCCCTGGCGGCTGTGAGTATGTCATGCTTACTCAAATCGCTGATGGTGGCGCGTGTGTTGGATCATTTAGCTCCCTTAAAAATGGTTGAGCTGAATGGTGCTGATCCATGCGTCATGTTCTTGAACGGGCGCCGTCAGTTCGGACTGGTCATCTCTTAGCTGCCATGGCTTATTTGAATTTTAAGTTTTTGAATGATTATCTTTTTATTTTATTTTATTACGGACGCTTTTACGAACGTGCACGTCTTTCTAAATTGTTCTCACATGCATAATTTCAAAATGAATGATGTCACCAATATTTTGTATCAATATTTTTATTTAAAAGAGTGTCCGTGGAGTTTCTTGCCCGTTCTTCTCCATAGGTACCTACTACGCTTTGGAATGGGCAACTAGCTTCATATTTTTGACTGACCGACCCCTTGACAATTCAAAAGTGCCTGTAAATGGTTTAATTGAAATAAATGCTTTGAGTTTGAGTTTAGATTGTGCTACTTTTTTTCAAACAGCACAAAATACTTAAATATGTTCGCTTACATTTCAAATAATGTTTTTGATTGCTTAGATTAAAAGAATGGTGTTTTTTTTTAATAAGAGCATTGTTTAGGGCGTGTGCAGACTGATCTGAAAGGAGTAAGGACGCCCGGCGCGGGCGCAATACGCTTCCGCCAGTCAAGGTGACTACTTTGGAATGGCAAACCATACACTAAATACGTAATTATTATTGCATTATCTATAAAATGTCAGATTGCTTCAGACAATCCATATAAAATGTTATTACACTTAATAATTTATAACACTTCATTTTGACAGTTTTGGTGTATATATTTAGAATGTTAATGCTTTGAAAGTTGAATGCACTTCTATTTATTGGTAGCATCACGTAATAACTACAAAATAATTGACACACAATAGACGATGTAGGTAAAAATATCAATCAGAAGAAACGTGTAGAGAAATCGTAGAGATACCGATAACATATTGTTTTAAAAGTATTTTTTAATTAAAATATAATACATTGTAAAAAACATGACAGTGGCTACACATTTCATATAAATTTTACTATTACACGTCTGTATTCGTAACTTGACACTACATAACCAGCTAATGAGGGGTGACGTAGGTGCTCCAACGCGTTGATGTCTTTTGTACGAGCCGAAAGAGGCTGATTGAAATGCACTTAAACGGTCAGTATTCGATACGTTATTGAATAAGTACGTGTGGAGAATGCCCAATTATCTTTGCATGTGTATGTTTATCGTATAACTTGATGCATCGTAACCGTCATGCATTGCTGGGCGACAATTAAATCACCCCGTAAGCGTTGTCTGCCACCTCAATACTTCCATGACTACGTATTATGTACGTAGGGAAACATTCGCATAAACCAAGGTTAATTAAGGTAGAACGTTTGTTTTCAATTAAGATTTCCTTTCAATCACCACTTATGTGAAAAGTGTTAACCAGTGCACATATGGGAAAAGTTATTAAGTATCGACATTAATTTATTATAGAATACTTGCGCGGTAACTATATGTTGTAGCCTATGCGAGAAAGCTGAGTAAAACTTGATTGATACCTCGTTCCATGGAAAGAAAAATCTTGTATATTATTATGAGTTTTCTTATAAGGTTGGGACATGTGTGAATTTTATGTTGACATAAATGTAGCATTTTATGATGTCACAGACACTTGCAGTCACGACTTCTCAAATATCGAAGGAAGCATACAGCGATCGAGATGGCTGGTGAATATAGTTTAGTCCGGCTATCGTCAATTATGACTGATTCAACTTTAATTATCTATTCTTCCTCTCACAGAAGAGGAAGATATTCCCGGGTCACGCAGGGCAAGCGGAAAGTGTAATAATACACACGCATATTTTAAAATTAGTATCATTATGAGCACAATTTGTGAACTTTCCGTACCTAAACGTTTAAAACAACGGGACGTAAAACTTCATTTGTTATGCATATCCGTTAATATCGTGTGTCCGTTAAATGAAAACGTGACTAATTTTAGACACACATGTTAGTTCTTCTAGCATTTCACTCTGTTGCCACTTATCGGTGAGAAAAAGAGCTTTTGTCTCGAGGTCTTAAGTAGTAGGCTACTACTAATTACCAAGTCATTAGACGATGACATTGATTACTGACACCTGTTACACTATGGGACAAGGATCACCAGTTATCAAAGAATCAGAAATTCATGGCGAGATTTCGAAATACCGATTTATTATCGTTACAAAACTGCGTAACACCGTGCAGCGAGTGAGTTTATACTTCGACTTTTTGCAGTGAACGGCCACAATTAAATATTACTGTTGAAATAGAACAAGTTATGCGTATCTAAGTCCGTACCTAAGTCCAGTGGCCGGGCCTGTTTGCAGCAGTGGGCCAGTGTGGTAACGACACCCGCGAGCCATTTGCCCGTAAGTTGCGTGTTTTACGTAATTCAGCTGTTAACATGACAACAACTAACTTGCCAAATTATGTGAGTACCAACAATTAGTTCCGCTTGTAAATTATTAAGGGCGGTACTTATATCGGTATGTAGTAAGTAAGGTTACTGGAGCAATAGACACTCGACGTACTGCAGTAATCTGTCACCTCACGATCGACTTCAAGGTTGCCGTGAAATCGATATCTCGAATGCCGCCTGTATGATCGACCTGAATTCTATACAGATATTAATTTACTTGTATATTATTCATTGAATGCTACCAAGAACTTGTTGAGACTAGACATACCTGTAAGGAGTTAGATACTTTAATCATTTGTATATTTTACCTAACTACTTTCACAATGCTTTGTCCTTACAATATCTAAGAGTAAGAACAAGTTTATTTATAGTGGGTGTACCTTTTGTTTAATTTATTGTGAACGTTGTATTCATGCAAGGTTGATATAAAATTATTATTACTGCTATTTAAAAAATAAACAATAACTGTAGGAATGGAAAAATATAATTAATTAAAATAATACTGATATCAAAATATAAATTAATTATATAATTAATCATGAACTATTCTTATATATAAATGAAAGTCAGTAATGGCAATGATAGGACAAAAGAAGCTATATTATTTATGTTTACCTTGAAGAACTCAGAAGTGCTATAAGACAATAACTAATTAAATTTTAATAATAAAAACACTTTCAAATTTTTCAGAAAAAGTGAAATAAATTAAAAACTTGTCGGTATGTAAATGATGTTACCGCCCTTGGCGAGGGCACGTCACTGAGACTCACCAGCAAAGCACGCATGATGTCCTGTGTCCTGCGCAGAGTCACGTCACTATCACGCAGCGTACAACCAACAAATAAAGGAAACGCCTCCCGCGCAAGCTATATGAGGTCGCCCACTCTCGCCCTGCGCCCGACGCGACCACCATACCTTATTGCAAGGTGACCAACTGTGAACGCATACCCGAACCACGCGAACCTGATCAAATGCACCACTATACAAATCGGCTGCGCTGGCCGCGAAGATACCGCTAAACGATCTAATTATTGAAAAATCTATTGTCTCAATTATTTGTATTCATAACGCGAATTGTAACATTATTTTTATTTAAATGGTTCTATTTTTATCGAGACAGTTTTCTATTCAAATATTTTTCACGTAATCTTTAACTTGATTTTACACCTACGGCTATGGATGTTTCTGCCCTATAGTTTTTGCGAACCGGATTGGATCTGTGCCACTAGTGCTATTGAATGGCACAAAATGTATGAGGTAAGCTTATATTCACGCCCATATCGAAGCTACATTATCTAGGAATACTATTGAATCGCCCTGAGAGCTTCACTACGAGCAATTTGGTATATCAAAGGTTACCATCCATAATGCAACATTACCTACCTAATTAATTTCGGAAAAAGGGAAATATTGGTGCCGAGTCTCTTGTACACCGGACTAAACTAAGTAAACTATCACTAAAATTCCTTACTTTTGGCTATGAGAATCTTAACGCTATTCTGTAGTAAAAAGTCTCTAAATTTAAAAAATATTTTGACACAACTAAATCGAATTTGAAAATTGCGACTCCACGTGGTACGAGTACATACTTGTTTGCCCTACCCCGTGAATTTTTTTAGAGCCGGAGGCGCGCAGTCGGGACATCCTCGGCGTGTTTTATATGGAATTTTTCACTTTTTGAATGGAAAATACAAAAAAATATTACCTACGTGTTCAGTAGTAGGGGTATAAGCGTTTTATAAAGGGGATCGAAATTTCATTATTTTTGCGATGGGACACACCATTTTCGAGATATAAGCAAAAGAAAAGAAAAAAATCCAGTACAGTACTGTTTTTGCACCCGAACTCGAGATGTTCGTGTGAATTTTAGTTCATGACAACTAATAATATTCCACACCATTTTCAGTGGCGATTAAAAATGTTCAGAATTAGTTAGAAAATTAAAACTTTAGGTGAAAAACGTCAAATTCAGAATAGCAAAATTGTCATTTTCACTAAATTAAAATCTCAGTACAATCTTAGTGCTGTCAAACTAAAATGTAGTTAAGTTGTGCCACTTTAGTCTATTTCAGAATGGGAAATCCTCGTTTGACAGGAGTAAACTAAATTTTGGTGATTTTTAGTCTAGTTTAGACGCATTTGTGACAAGAGAATCGGCACCATAATGTTTTATTTTAGTCTTAACTTACTTTGAGTTTTTGGTAGTAATGTTACAGTAGAAACCACTTAGACAAAATGATCTGGATAAAAATACGCATGAACTTCGTTAGTCTGTAGTTCAAGAAGTTGTTGAAGGTTACATTTATTTATATTGCATACCGTATCCGCCATGCATTCATATCGAGATACAGTCATCATAACATAAGTTCAGTAACTACCTTACCTACCATTGATAAGATCTTAACACATTTTTAAACATGCTCTAGATTTTTGTAAGAGATTGCTTGTAAATATGGTTGGGTACTTAATTAATTAATGATGTAAAATAATTTATTTAAATTAAGTGAACACTTAAATTGTCATAGATTTTATGAGAAATCTTACTAGCACTGGGCTTGGCTACTATCAGCGTGACCTAAATGTCTATCGACTAAATTTATGAATAAATAATTACAAAATGCACACATGCATACATAAAATCGTAATTTTTGTGGGCCAGTTGCTTAAGTTACATTTGTAATGTGTCTTGCTCGACCTCAAAATAATCTAAAGTTCATGTTTAATGAAACTAAAATCCATCTATGAATTTTTGTTTTTTTTTAGATTAATAGTTTTATTCATACATTGTGAATCTAGTAATGATTCAACTAGACAACGGTTCTTAGATTGGTACCTACATATGTACTGGCGAAGAGCCCAAGAATTCTCAATATTAATCCAAGTTAAACAGCTCAAGTGACCTAAGATATCCGATCAGCCTCGTCCCCAGTGGAGCCATTGTGCTTTCAGTACTTCAATCTAAATGGTCACAGCATGCGATATGTCAGGTGTGGCAACATCGTGATTGTTACGGTTAATGACATTGCTATGCTTGAATTAAATGTGACTGCGCAACTTTAGAACTATGTTCAGAATCAATTTAAATATTGTAGAGCAGATCTTTGGCAGTCGTCACGGATAGTCGGAAACCTGAATGTCTGAACACTGTTTTAACCTAAGAATATCGTAATTTTGGGCAGTTTGGGGTTGGATAGCTGGCACTCTTTAACAAATATTGATATTGAGCCATTTCTGGTTACGCTAAGCGAACCCTACATAGCTAGAAAAGTTAAGACGGACGTTGATATATATCAACATATATATCAACGTCCGTCTTAACTTTTATTTAAGAAGAGGACTCGACGAGCAATATCAATCAACATTGATATTGCTCGTCGAGTCCTCTTCTTAAGTTTTAAGTTGAGCTACACGATTACTGACAAATGCGTGCACTGACGACAGGTCCTCTTAAATCTCTGTGGTTATTCCTCAAAGGACCATCTCAGACCACCTGAATGGTCTTCATATGATCTGACCATAATAATGTCTGGACTTTAAAAGAGACTGTGACCTCTGAGTTTATTTCGGTGGTTCTTCTCAGAATAGTTGGATAGGAAACACCAACCTCATTTAATTTTAACGTGTATTGTGACGTGTTTGTTTCAACCAATTTACAAAAATAAATATAATTTATCATTTACTGCACGGCAGAGACCTCTCTCCGTACAGAAAGGAGACGAACATTAATCACCATGCTTGCTCATTTCGTGTTGAGAATTGCAGGTTTAGGTTTTCTTATGATTTTTTCTGATGATGATAATATAGTAGAGCGAAACATAGATTTCGTTAGCAGTACACCTCAAAATTAAGCATGTAAGTCAGATGACGGTGCAGTCATATTATGTGTTGGTATGTTGAAGGATAATGCATTTGGGGTGTGTTACATCAGTGCTGTTTCACTGGCACGTCGTAGTCGAGTCACGCACTGGCAGGAAAGTGTATCGGCAGCATCACTACACGAGCAAGTGAGAGTTACTGTGGCCATAATAGTTCATTCCCCGCTGCGCGTGGTTATACACATTACAAGCTCGATTTAATTTTCCGATGTTGGAAATGTGCAGAGGAAAGTCCGCGAAGGTGATATACTTAATTGTATCCTGGTCGTAAAATATATTTATGTGCTTTTATGGCGATGATGAGATTGTATTTATGACTAAGTAAGTATGTTTTGGTACAAACATAACATAACAGCATGCCTGAAAGCTAGCAATACAAAAATTGGTTTGGAATAGGTAGGTATGTAGATGACAATAGAATACGATAGAATTTCTGGGAAGTTTGATTTCTTCTTCTAGTATGTCTAGCTAGCGATATTTGCAGCAGGTGATCATAACGTTTCCATCACATATGTTAGGAAAGCGTCATTCATGATAGCAATAACAATGTATTCCTCTTCTCACGACTGTTCATTGTTGTAGTCTGGTATAAGTCGTACGTAGGAGGCTCAATGTCAGTTATGGGCGTTTTCAAGTCAACATGTAGGGTTAAATATAAAAAGCCTTATTTTGAGGACTGGTTCGTTTAAAATGTTTTTGAAAATAGGATCAAAATAGTTATAGTCATGGCTACTTCTACATACCAACAGTTTTGTAATAATGTGTATTAAGTAAATACATTATGTATTAGATAACTGTTGTGTCGTAAACTATGTGACAAGCGTACCACTGTGGAAGATACTTTGTGATTGATAGAAAGTGGATCAGTCGTTTTAACTAATTGTATTTCTGAGAACTGTTATACTTGCGGCCCATGGCCCTTTACGGGGCACTGGTTTGGGTGCGTTCGTTGAGGTGGCGGCCAGCCCGTCGGTTGAACGCGTCCCAGAGGGTCATGGCCATCCGGCTGGTCCGGGGATACCACACGGTCTCCGGTGAGGCGGCGAGCCTTCTTGCCGGATTGGCGCCATGGGATCTGGAGGCAAAAGTCCTTGCGCATATTTGGGAGTGGCGCGAGGAGGCGATACGTCGCGGCTTAACTCCGATGCCGCGAGAAATCGCGGCACAGCGGACAGAGCTCCGGCGGGATCTCATGGCGTCATGGAGAGTGCGATTGTCGCAACCCAGGGCTGGGCACGCCACTGTTGCGGCGATAAGTCCCCTTTTTGAGGAGTGGTAGGCGCCACGGCGTCCTCACCTTCCGCCTGACGCAGGTCCTCACTGGACACAGCTGTTTCGGGAGGTTCCTGTTCGGTATCAGGCGGGAGGAAACGCCCGGGTGTCATCACTGCGTGGATCGCCCGAAGGACAGGGTGGAGCATACGGTGGAGGTCTTCCCGGCTTGGGCAGAGCACCGCCGTGTCCTCGTGGAGGCGATCGGTGGCGAGGATCTCTCGCGTCCGGCCCTGGTACGGAGCGAGAGGGCATGAGAGGCCGTCTCCTCCTTCTGCGAAGCAGTAATGTTCGCGAAGGAGGAGGCGGAACGCATGAGGGAGAGGCAAATTTCGCGCCCTCACACCCCTAGCCGCCGCAGGAGAAGACGCCCTGGGCGTCGGGA
This sequence comes from Xanthia togata, assembly GCA_963853775.1. Taxonomy (NCBI): domain Eukaryota; kingdom Metazoa; phylum Arthropoda; class Insecta; order Lepidoptera; family Noctuidae; genus Xanthia; species Xanthia togata. The sequence continues at coordinate 15,064,541 of OY970803.1, forward strand.
TTCCCGGCCACCGTAGGCGTGGGCTTGCGGACGATGAGCAATGGGTAGCTCGCCGTCCGGTAAGCAGCAGGCCCGGGTCGACGCGCGTCGTGTTCCACGCGCGCCTCAAAGAGATGTCAGCGACTGAAGGGGTCCGATGGGATCGATGGGGTTGCGGGAAAGTCCGAAAGGGATACCGTGGCCCCTGGCATTGCACAGGCAACTGAACGAACACGGGTGGGTTTTAGTCAGTTAGTCTGACACGCCCTCCCGCTCCGCCCAGAGCGAGAGAAGTCATTTGATGATATCCCACCCAAAAATAAAAATAAAAAGAACTGTTATACTTTGTGCTCATCCATAAAAGTGAGAATTCGATTTTTCTCGAATGTGAAATTGCTGGTCAATTGATGGGTTTCAACTTCATCATCATACTTTATAGCAGTCCACTGCTGGATATAGTCCTCCCTCCGTGATCGCAAGGCACTTAACATGACTACTCTTAACAACCTAGGTTTCAAGTTATCTTTCTGTCAACTCCCATGTTAAAAGAAGATTGGTAAAAGACAAAAAAATATATGTACTTACTTTGGAAATGTTAAAAAAGGCAGGATTAAATTTTTCAGCAGTTCAAGAGCTATAGAATCAATTCACTCCTCAAGTTGTTTAGATACCGACAGACCGATGAAGTAGGCGTCATAGAGTACGTCTGCTACTGTGCAATATAAACATAGTGCATGCTTATTACACATTTAAACGCTTGGCATAATTTCACATGTGATTCCTAGTACTAGTGACTGAGTTGCCCGACGCAGCGGTATGGGCAAGTCACCAGGCTCCGTTATCCGTCCTGTATCGCCTTTTTCAATAGCTTTCTGATTTGACACGTATTCTATTTGCCACCACAATAGGACTTGTTACGAGGTCATATTCATATCGGCTAAATACTTTGCATCTGGGTTAGTGTACAACAGGTGAATGACCAGAGAAATTAACTATGACCTGTTGATACTCTGCCGCGAAGGATAGACGATGGTCAGCAATAACAATTTTCTGAAACGATCAGTGGTTTGGCAAGATATTTATCTTTCGCCTTGAGAGTTCAACTTAATCAAAAGTTTACCATTGAAGAGTTTGGAATACAATAAGTAAGATAAGATCTCAGTGATTCAGTGTGTACATCCAATCATCCTCACTATATGCAGAGATTCAGATATGTTCGGCGGCTAAGAAAACCTTTGTCGATGATTGTGTTATTGAATAGCGCTGTGTAAGAAAGAGAGATGTCAGTCATAATCAAAGCGTTAAATATCTACTTAAGTTTGAAATGTCCATGTCTGTGGAACAGCTCATGTGCACGCAAGTCACGTCTGTCATGACGCCTGCGCAGGCTCGTCACCGTTATCGACATTTTGTAATGGCGGCCGACCAAGGGACCGCCGCACTGTGGATCGAAAAAAGGCTCTCGAAGACATAAGGCTGGTTTTTTGCATGAAATGGCTTCTAATAGCCAATATTATGCATAAATATATCATAGGATTTGTTCTGGTAAGCAAACCGGCAACAAATATTTTTTTTTGCAAAAAAAATATGGAGCTAATGTTTATATCTCCGAAACGGAGTGAATAACCGTTATATCCTTGCACACGGTGATGTAACTATTCATTTATGATTTTTTGGCATACGTGATTTTTTCAGATTAGATGCGGTTGTAAAAAAAAACGCAGTAAATCGCGTTATGTGAAGTTTTCAAAAAACATGAGTAAATAGTGTCCAATGTCTTCGAGAGCCTTTTTTCGAGCCACAGTGCGCCGCGGCCCTAGACGCAGGAGTCAATGTCCCGACGATACACTGCACTCACAGGGCACCTGACAATTTGTGTGCGACCACATGCACCTCGAAGTCACCGCAACTCGAAGAGGCAATTCTTCAGTATTGTGGTCGCGACACTCTTCTGGCACAGTTACAAGTGTTATGTAACACAAACGGATATCTAGTTCAAACTGTGCATCGTATCGATTAATGAATTGGGCGAATAAACAGACAAATATTAAAAATTATTAGTTTATTTTCGAATTATTACAGATTGATGTAATTAATAATTTATGTAATTAAACGATTCAATGTTTAATAGAGTCAGATAAAGTCATTAAATGTTATACATTGATTACCAAATAAGTACATAAGCCAAACATGAATGAAAACGTCATTTATGTCTACTGATGGTAACTTTATGTTAGGTAACATGAAACTATCGAGTCTATGCCCTAGAGTAGGTACTTAGGTAACGTAAAGTACTTAATGTTATGACAATAAATAAACTAATTGGTAAGAAATACAGGTACATACCTCCCTAATTATAAGTTTAGAAATGTACAATTAATAAAATGGATGCGTAAAGTAATGATGTATGGTAACAATAACAATCTTTTTTGAATAAAGTTTGTTTCAAAGTCTGAATACCTGACTGATTTAAAATGATATTGGATCAAATATACACTACATCTTCAATTACCTACTGAGATACCATTCAATCATCAATTTATATAATATCTAATACCTATTGGTTTAACTAATTTTTTGGAGTTCTTATATTCCGAAAGTAAAACCAAGTAATTCTTATTTTCATTACTTTACATATTAAAAAATTGTGAATCAGTTATTATAAAATATTACAATAAATATTATGTAAATAGAATTTATACGGTCATGCCGATAACTTAATGTAATTGTAAGTTTACGAAAATTAACCGTTGCCTTTTTAACATCTTTATCGCAACATGCATATAAATTATGGTTACAGTAACAATTTCGTGCGGTCATTGCATATTGTTAACTAATACTTGTTTAATAATGCATTTATATATAAGTAACGTGGGTACCCAATGTTATATTTGGTACTGGGTATCTATTCTTAAGGTATCTCGGTATTCCTTCTCACATGTTTATTAGTTAAATGGAGCATAAATAAGCCTTTCGGGCTATAGGCCTCGTTTCCACCAGAGATGAGCGAGGATGAGAAGTGAGGGATGAGTGTGTCAAACTAACCAATAACATGGCTTCACTGTCACAGCTTGAACTAAGCTAGCGTTGGTTAGTTTTATGGACATTCCTCGCTACGCTTTATCGCTCATCTTTGGTGGAAACGCACCTTTAAGGTCCATTTTTGCAGTCTCTGCTCTGCTTATGTGCAAATTACGACGAAAACTGGACTTGACACTGTGTTACTAAAGGACCAGCCCGTTTCGACGTCGACTTAAGGACATGTAGAAGAATCATTGTTCCACTTTCCAGAGAGGGAAATACGTGGTAACAGACCAGTCTGGTGTCCGGTATGATTTGTTTTTTTTTTCTCCCTCATTTAATTGAACCAATTCACATAATTACGGGTTTGTTACTACCTATTGCTAACTTCCACGTTTTTATTGACTGTATTTAGATAATAACATTGGTAACATTGAATTAAATTGACACACGTTTCTACTTAATTGATATTTTAGGGAAGTCATTGAGTAATTAAATCTAATTAGATACTACTACTAATAAAATATTGCTCAGAGCCCTACATTTCATTAGTTAAGAATTATTGCTAGTTTAAATAGACTCTTTACTTAATCTAGTTTCTTAATTAAATTATCTACAACACTACTTATTATGATACTGCATTGTCTTACAACTATACCTTACATACAACTTACTCAAAGAAATATTTTCCATGATATGTTGTTATTCAAACATTCATCATACAATCTACTTAAAACTGTAAATTAAATTCGAAAAATTCTCACTATTCACTGTCCATTGCACTTTGTACAGAGTATGTTATGATCTACACACATTGGTAACCATCTTGTTTCACTGTGATATGCTGCTAGTGCCCTCTGTCGTCGGTGATTGTAAACGTGCCGTTGCACGGCGAGTTGGTGTCAAACGCGGGTCTGAAAACAAAACTCGATGTTAGTTCACATAAAATGATCGTAGGTGTAGATGGCGCTAGTGGTGCCAATAGTATTATCAAACTGCAAGGGTCTTGTTGACTTCAATAACATCTACACACGGAAATTGCACGGGACACAAGGATTATTCACACCTTGACCTGGTTCTAGCTCCTGCGACACAGAGCTTTACGTGCTTATTAATAAAGTAACGCAACAGTAAACTACCTTGCTTTATTTATAGAAAGGACTCAGTGTGTTTTCTCAATAGAGTGATTTCCGCGTTGCTTTCACATTGTGACTTGAGTCATTATTGTCAGAATTAAAGTGTCTGTAGGCAAAGTTATAATGAGTATTGGTAGCTCCACAAATCCAATGGTCTTAGGCAGTTAAGACACCGTCTGCCATTTTGAATTACTGGCTGAAATATTTTTCCCGCGAAGGATCTCTTGCAGTTTCCTAATACCTCCAGCTCGAAAGAACAAAATCTGAGTGACAGATTTGAGTTTAAATAAATGTATAAACGTTCTGGAGTAGTGAGTCTCCGTGGCGTATTGCCTACGTTAATCACAGTACAGTTTCTTCTTTCGTGCCCAGGTGAAATCTGATTGTTCATGGTTCATATTTAATTTACCTCTTTAAATTGGTTTACGAACGTTAATTATCTCCACGGTGAATTTTGGATTAATTAATCAGCGATAAAATTAATTATATAGCGGGATATAAGTCCTTTTTATTAAAGCTAAAATGTCAAGTGTAACAAAAAAAAGGGTGACCACAGCCACACAGATTCTGGATCCATTTTCTACTGAATATAATAAATTGTTACCGGTTTTATTTTCTCTGATCTTTTCGATATTCCTCTTAGTTTGCGTAGAAAAATCTTACCAAACGATTTAGTTTTTTGTTGATAATTTGGCATTAAAATTAATACATAAATAACGGGTTTCGGGGTTGATAGTTAAATACAACCCTGAGCAAACGGTTTTTGTTTTTAATTTCCAGGTATTTTGTTTTAGTGATTCAGCATAGTGGTTATCCTTTAAAACCTGTTGCATTATATCTACATATAAGAATGCTACTTAAATCATGTATCAGTTATATCAAAGAAATTTTAATTCTATCAATATCCACGATACAATTTCCAGTTTTTCACGATACAAGATGATAAAAAATATGTCTACGATTTGCAGGTTACAATTTTCAAGATTCCACACAATGAATAAGATTCTATAGAATGATTCCCACACTACTTACATTTTCTTATCGGTCACAGGCTTTTCCTCAGGGTGAGTGGTATCAGACAGTAGCAGCACTATCCCTCCACCGATAGCCGCCAGGGCCGCAATCGTCACCATAGGTAGGTGCTCGTTTATCATCGTCTGCAAATGACAATCATCATGAAAGGTATAACTCTTTGTACTTACTAATTAAAATCATCGTTGAAGGGTAACTTTCCAATTACTTCACAGGATTCAGGAAGTATTCTTTATACTCGCAAGTTTATGCTATATTTATCATAATATAACTTGTAATTGCATTTTTTTACACTCTTATAAGATAACTAGCCTCGCATAAAGGATGTCTGTTCGAAATGGCGGAACATAAAAACAGGAAGTGTCTGACTGTCTGCTAGTGATTAATGTTTTTCTTACCAGTCTCCATAAGTACGGAATGCATATAAGCGCCAGTCCGGCCGCTATCTGGCTGGCCCCAACACCGAGGTTCCTTACCACAGTCGGGTATAGTTCGACAGTAAAGATAGGCATCATCATGTTTGTGGAGCCGATGGCAAACTTGCCGATCATCAGGCAGGCAATCATGATCCAATCGTCATCGGACGCTATCGATAGCAACTCGCTCGCTATACAAGCGAGTCCACACGCTAGCATACTAATGAAAATTGGAATCCGCCTTCCTGCCTTCAAAAGAATCGGGATACTGATTGCTATCGCTGGAATTTCCACGACTGCTAGGATTATAGACGTCACGTGGAGGTTTCCCAAGTTGAAGTTTCCAATGTTCAGTAGTAGTCCATAGTACGCGATAGTCATGCAGAACCATGACAAGAATAGGCATATCGTCCTCTTGCGCAGGGCTCCTCGGAACAGCATCATGACGCTGGGTAACTCTGTGGACTCTTGTGTCTTATGCAACATCAGCAGTTTGTCGATATCTGATGGCATTTCACGCTTGTTGATCTTGGCAGCTTTCTCTAGTATTTCCTTGGCTTCCTGAGTCTTGCCCATACTGAGAAGCCATCTTGGCGATTCTGGTAAAACGAACCTGTACAAATTACATTAAATGTTGTTTATTGTATTTTGAAACTCTCATGCTTCAATAATATGTATAATGAATCTACGACGCTGTGTACCTACACAAAGTTGTGAGTAGTTGCTGTATTAGGTAACTTTGTTTCAGGCTTCAAAATAAACGTAGTGGCTATTTCAAACAACGATTTTATTGATACTAACTATTAAGACGCCGTCCGTCACATTTACGAAATAGGCACATTTATATTGTACTTTAAAATGGTCTTCTAAATATTTAGAAATACTGTGTTAAAATAATATGTAAGCAAGTACCTAATTAATTACGAAATTATTACGTACCATAATGCAAGCAGCAGACATCCAGGAACAGACAGGCTCAGTTGCAGGTCCCTCCAGTTGGGCATGAGCAGAGACAAGAGAGTGACCATAAGGTACGCGAGAGGCAACCAGAAGAAGTTGCACACTCCTGCGATTGTCACCCATTTTCCTCCCACCAGCTCCACAGACAGGACGAAGGCTGCGTATACGACGGAGACAGACACGAAGCCCATGATCAGCCTCACAACGACGTATTGCACGAAAGAACGGACCAGTAGTGACAGGATGGCCAGCGAACTCTGTGCCACCATCATGCTCATCAAAATGCGCTTGCGGCCGAATCTGGAATGTAAGGAAATATATTTTGTAACCTGGTAATTTTGTATGACTCATTCAAGCGTTTTCTATGATTTGCAGAAATATTTTATCTTTTTCCTGTATTCAAAAATGTTGATATGTGTGAGTTATATAATAATAACAGGCCGATAGAGTAGTCAAAATATTACAAGCCTTAATATTATTAAAAGAAGAAAATAAAAAGAAAACTTGAATGGCATTTCTGTTTTTTTTTGACGAAAAGTTAAGTTGCCTCCGTTTACAGTATGATCAAAAAGGTTTTTTCTCAAATATGCTTGGAAATTCGAGCATTATTCTGACAACCTTTTTCGAGATAAATCGAAATTGCTGTAGGTACTGGCCGAATACATGCGAGCGACCGGTCGGCAATGTTTGTAAAATCCTTTATTATGAAAACTCATATCCATCGTGTTATTTAAAGATGGAACGAACTTTTTACTTCAACACATGGTAACCAAGGAAGCAAGGAGGTAACTTTTTAACAATTTTTTTTTTAAAATTTCGGTTTAGTTTCCAAATAGAGCTGTATTAGTAAAGAAGGAACAAATGAACATAGAGGCGCGAAAAATTTGCGTTGTTCGTCATTGATTCTGGAATATATAACTAATTTACTTAGTTTGAATTTCCGCGCATTATTTGAGAAAATAACTATATAAGCCTTGGCCGCAACCAGGCATTGATGGACAAACGTACAAATGCCTTTGGCGTCGCCTCTGGTCACATTTTCTCGATCGTCCATAAATGCCCTAGTTGCAGGCCGCGACAGTAATGTACTATTATTAAAATGTAAACAAACTACACTATTAACTAAAGGAGGTTAAACTTTTTTATTTTTGTCAAATCATGGTACATGGTACCTAATTAATAAGTATGATCGGCAGAAATGTATTATCATTTTAATGTCATATGAATATAAGATATGCAATAAAAAAGTTTGCTACGTGTACAGGTCGATGTATAGTAAAAATTGATGACAAGCCATAAATAGTAATAAAATAAATAATAAAAATAAACTAAGGCCTTTTACAATTTTTTTGAGGAAATGTGGCCTGTTTTTAATGTATGATGAAAAAGGTTTTATTTAGTAGCCTACATATAAGGGAACTTTTTATTATTCAACAATTTTTTTATTTCTTCAGTTGTTGTATTTTTTTGGATTTGCTTGATTGTCTATTTGATTTATTATGTAACAAAAAAAAAAACTGCACGCCAATGATGGATAGGAAATTAAATAATGATTAATTTCCGATTACACTGTCGGAAATTAAACTTTTTATGACCAAAAGTTTAAGTAATTACTACATCCTAATGCGTTTGTCCGTACAATGTATCTACACATTCGACTTCAAAGGAGGAATGGTAAATAATGAAAGTCTCACCTGTCAGATATCCAACCACCAACAACTCCACCGACTCCAACGCCGACCAAGAACACGACTTCAGCCAAACTCGTGAGATGAGCTCTGTCGCACACCAGGTTCCATTCCGAAATAATCGTGTTGCCTACCTCTGACCTATCATAGTCCCACTCTATACATCTTTGAAAGGCGTCTATGAGGGGTGCGGTGTGGTTCAGTATGCTTTCCACCGTCACTCCTGCGGTAAGCGTCCGAACAGAGCAACTGTCAATAGGCTGGCTATAGTTTATCCACTCCGCTAATGGCAAGCTCGAGAGATTTTCCGGTTTTCGACACCAGAAATTTGTCGCCTTTGCCTGAAAACAAAAAGTTTGAATTAACATAACATCACGCCTTGTTTACCCGAAGGTTTGGGCAAAGGTGTACCTATAGTACACTCACATTTCGCCAGTTATTTTTGAGTCACTACCTAAACGGATCAAGTTATCCATCAAATGTAAGTACTATTATTTCAAACTAGTTTTTCCACCGTATTACATAGATAGGTACGTAGCAAGTGTTACATTTTTGATATTAATGTAGACATGAAACACTTATAATTATGATTAAAGCAGGCAGTCACGCACTTAATGTACCCTAAGCCACTGAATAAGATATTGCTGGTAGGTAAATACAACATTGACATCAACAGGTATTTAATAAACATTATAACAGTCGCTACATGGCACTCTATTCCATAAAAAAAAAAAAAACATTAATTTAAAAGGTTCACTCACAGTAAACGTAGGCAGGTAGATGTGGAATGTGCAGGGCAATGAGAACAGAGACAGCAAGAACGTCATGAGCATCTGCCAGCGGCCATACTTGCCGATCACAGTGGACACCACGTCTGGGCCATCGTCTTCCACGGGCGACACTGCCCGGCTCTTCTCCTTATTCGTCCCTTGGCTTGGGATTACTGAAAAAAAAAAAAAACATTTAGAAAAAGAACTTCCGTTGTTTGTTTTTTTTTAATAAAACATTTTAACGTTTTCAAGAAAATTTGTGTTAAATAGTCTTTGTTTAATTGAAGTCTTTATATATACAAATATCAACCAATCTGCCTAGCCATTTCCCAACTATTTTGGGGTCGGCTTCTAATTTAACTGGATGCAGCTGAATACCAGTATTTTATATGGAGCGACTGCCTATCAACATCGAGGTGCTAAAGTGTCTGTACGAAGACGCCACTATGTCAGTCCGATTCCACGCCAGACCTCAAAAACTATATTTTGTAGTGAGGTATCAGACAAGGAGACGTTATCTCTCCGAAACTGTTCATTGCTGCACTGGAGGATGTCTTCAAGGTTCTGGACTGGAAAGGGCTAGGTACCAACATCAATGGCGAGTATATCACTAACCTTCGGTTTGCCGACGACATAGTTATCATAGCTGAGACCATGGAGGACCTCAGTACAATGCTCGATGACCTCAGTAGAGTCTCCGAAAGAGTGGGTCTTAAAATGAACATGGAAAAGACATAGATCATGTCAAATGAACATGTAACAACAGCCACTCTCATGAAGATCGGAGACGCTACGCTCAAAGTTGTGGACGAGTATGTTTACCTAGGACAAGCTGTCCAACTAGGTAGGTCCAATTTTTAAAAAGAGGTCAGTCGTCGAATCCGACTCGGCTGCCAGCTACGCAATATCTTCTCGTTCCACATACCGCAGTGTCTCAATACGAATATTTTGACCCGTGATGACCTATGGCATTGAAACGTGATCGCTCATAATGGGCCTTATCAGAAGGCTAAAAGTCACCCAAAGAGCTATGGAGAGGTATGCTTGCAGTTTTAATACGTGATCGAATCAGAAATGAAGAGATCTGCAGGAGAACCAATGTAACCGACATAGCCCGAAGAATTGCCAAACTTAAGTGGCAATGGGCATGACACGTTGCTCGCAGAACAGATGGCCGACGGGGCCGAAAGGTTCTGGCGTTAGAAGGCATCCCACAAGATGGTAGGTCGATGGATCGGTCCACCGATGACCTTGTAAAGACCGCAGGAATCCGCTGGATGCGAATCACAGAATCGGTAGAAGTGTACGAGGCACAACCTAGTTACTGGGTAACACCATACCCCTTGGTAAAACTGGTTGTCAGACTTTTGAGCTTCTGATTACTCGTAACGACTGTCAACCAAATCTACAAGTCTTCATATAAACATAGATATTTATGCATGTTATGCAGTTTATGTTTGTTTAATCAGCCAAATTCTGAAAGTCTAACTACGTTAGAATAATAATAAATATAAAATAACATAAAATTAAAATATGAGCGCAATTTTGTTTAAAAATAGGTGTAATCCTATTATCCGCATCTTATAAACCATACCAGAACAATAGTAAATTATTTAATAACCCCTCAAATCATCATGCATGTAGGTAAATATATGCTACATAATAAGTGCTCATATACACGAGCAGGCAGGCGTCAACGGCAGAGGCAACTGCAGCCTTCGACAATTGAAACTGAAGCCGTCGAAAATCGTCTATGGCAGCCGCCTATGCAACGGCAGAGGCACCTGTAGCCGACGACGCGTTGATTGCTGCTGTTGTCTCTGCCGTTGACGCATGCTGCTCGTGTATATGAGCACTTACAGTAGGAAAAATCATATTTATCACGAACGTCTAGGTAATACGAGCATCTAATTCTTCAATTGTACGGTCGATATACAAGATTAATTACTTCTTAGTACCTACATTATAATAGAATATCTTTGTTACACGAATTAATAATACTTCTCGGCGTTATTTAATACTGACCAAATCAAACGAATCGAGTTTCGTAACGCCAGCATGGGCTTCATATTTTTTGTCGCGCCATTAGAACATACCTACTTTAAAGAAATAGGTAATTGTATATTGGACACATGTACGAAGTATGTCTGTAATTAATATAAAATCGTCTACTAAGAGAAACTACTTCCGACGGGTCAAGGCTGTATTGCACCAGTGAATGATCCTTGTAAAACCTATATGAGTTGTTTACTGCTAGGCGTAAGGTGGTAATTAAATTAGATTAGGTTTTAATTACAGATCATAAAATTAAACTTAATCTGATTGCTATTAATATTTTTAATACGATTCAATCTCTAAAACTGTAAAGTTTCGTCTCTATAATTTAAGACCTGAAAACTTGCTAGTAATTATTTGTACACAGAGGAAATTTAGTGGTGTCTGGGTGCGTAATGTTTGTCTAATGAATTTTAAAGCTCAATTAATGCTCGCCTCGAGTCGCGTGCGCCGGTTTGACGCTCCACGTGCTTTTCTCGCAAGCATTTCGCGCGCGCTTCACATTTATTAACGGACACATGCGCCCGCGCTGGCGTGGCGCCTTGACAATGATCTTCACATCATTGCAACTATAACGAGTGACCCACTGGTACTGAATCGATGTTAATTTTAGCATCATTAATAATAGGTATCTTCGTATTCTTCATTCATGGCTTTCGTAATAATAGAACCTATGAATATGGTAATGTTGATAACTTTATGCCAATTCAACAGTATTGTGGTGCATTCGCAGAAGCACGTTACATTATTAATTGATTCTAATTAATTCTAATTACAAGTTATACTGGTAATTACGAACGAGGTAATTTATTTATGCGAGTTTTGGATATCCCTTGTTCACTTGGACAAAAACATTTTCAGACGTTTTCAGGAAATATTTAAGCGCGATGGGTCTTCAATATATCAGACGGACGCCGTTCAAGGTCCGGTACTAACCCGTAGCTGTAACCTTTGCGGGTTATTGTTCTAGGTCTGATAGGATACATCAATTTCAGTGTTATATATCTGACGTAACGTAAGATTGCGTGCGTAGTTTTACAACATAAACTGGAGAGGCGTCATCCGTTCAAACATTATTCTTCATCTCGCGGACAGCGCGCTGCATTTGGGGCCAAGGCCGCAGGGCATATCGATTACGTCTATTGCGATTTGCATGGCTGACTTAGCACAACGAACGAATTGGTTTTCATGCAACAGTTACATATGCCTCTCCCTGTTGCATGGGACTTAAATACAATGCCGCCCATGAGCATGTAACCACCCGTATTTATCTGAATATAATATAAAACTCTTAAGCTTTTAGAAATAATAAACAGAATCCAAATCGAGCCAATAACATGGGAAATATGACAAAATATGTGGTTCTGTATTGTGTCACCTAACTTTTTTAACCATAATTTAAAGTGCCATAACTTTTTTTGTCCTAATCATCATTTATCCGAATGATAACTTACCCGAACTTAATATCACATAATAATACATGCCATAAAATTGAAATCCCTAAATATAATATGTTCTAAATCCGTTTGTCATAAATATTACAATCAATAATATACAAAAGACATAAAAACGTTTTCAATAAAAGTTATAAGTCCTAAATTCATGTACTCAGTAAAGCAGTTTATTGTGAACATGTGGTTTTTGTAAACAAGCAAGCATGCAACATGCAGCAGGCATGGTTTCTGTTACGGCTCCGCGCCTACGCGATTTTAAATTACACTCTAGGGGTAGGGCAGACAAGACTGCGTGGAGTCGGATTTACAGCGATTCGTTTCTGTTACTAAAACCTAATTTTTAGCAAATGTTAGGACTAAAAAAATATTATAAATGAACATTCTGAATAATACACATTATTTAACACAATACTTAGGACATATGACTTTAGGTCATGTAAAATTAGGAGATTCAATTATTATAGTACTCGATATTATGACAGAATACTTTTAGAACTAAAGATGTTAAACAAAATTTCGGGATTTTGAATATTATGGTTACTGAAGTTTAAGATTGTCTGTAAAAGATCGCTTTAAGCGATAAGACCGCCCATTGTGTCACCCTATGTAAAATTTCTAAATTTATGATTGTGATTTTTATGGTGTACAATAAAGAGTATTCTATCTATCTATCTATCTATCTATAGCAAACGTGTTATGGATAATGATTTTCGGACAAACAATTTTAGGAGAAGAAAGGGAGTACCAAAAAATTTATAAAGGAAGGTCACAAACGCTACTCAAAAAACTAAAATTGAATAACATGAAACATATTAAAGATAGACCCACCCTTTTAAAGTTAATATTCAGAAAAATACGGGCGGTCACATGCCTATGGCCGGCATTGTATAATTGGCGAAATATGGGTGTAGTTTAAGTACACCTCTGCCCAACCCTTTGGGGAATACAGGCGCAATGTTATGTTTAAGTAGTTACACGAACCTTCCAAACTCTGCAATAGTGGCCTCGCTGTACTGCGTGCGAACCAAGTATTTACTCAACGAAGCCTATTTAGAGCCGTCACGAAAGCTGCTGAAAATATTCAATTAGTTTGCGTCTGAAACATTTCAGCCTCTAAGTTTTAACGATCATTTTTAACTGTTAATTGGAGGTTAATAGGTAGATAACGTTTACTAGGAAGTTAGCCGGGATTTCGTGACAAAATATTATACAAATATTTACTTCGTTTTTTTTTTACTTTGGTATTCAAAGTTAGTCTTTTTATATTTATTGTTTTCGGCCATGCTCTTATATGCCCCAAAATCTTCGGGAAACCGTTCCGCTCTTTCTCTTTTACGGACCTTAAGATTGTGAAAGTGGGCAACATCACAAGTAGATGTCAAATATTTCGCTGTTTTGATTAATTTGGCAATATTACTGTATGGAAATAAAAAATGTCTCGAGTCGTCAACTGCCAAGCCCTTTCCAACTATGACCCTATGTTGGGATCGGCTTTGAATATCTCGTGTTTGCTATTTTTATTGAAATGTACAGGATTTTGTATACATAATTATGATGAATAAGCATTGATTAATCTCTTGACAGAAATGTATCGCTCGACGGCTCAATTGTCCGTCTAGCGGTTGTCTGTACTTCTGTCATAGCTATAACGGATCCTCGTACGCTCTATCAACTCATGGATCATCTAATCATTGCAGTTTGTTTTAATTCATATTGAAGGTGAACTAACAAAGATTTACATCTTATCATACCGTTGTATTAGCATAAAACTTTTTTGCTTTATTATTACGCATAGTGTTTCGGGTTGGAGGAGATATTTGGGATTTTGTTTTTAGTTGATACGCCCAGGAATAGCATACATGTATTATCAGAGCTAAAGTAGAACGCAGATGAAGTCGCAGGATTCCTATTTCGCAGTATTGAACATAGATTACCGATTTATTTCATTACTTCCTATCCTGAAAACCGTGAAATGACAGACAGATTGACCGCAGATTGAAATAGCCTGCGGTGAACCTATCTGTTCATTTGGGAAGTTTACCTATGCTAAAATGCATAGCGATCCAATTAATACGTATAGCCACTATCTAAACTAGCAACTACCTAGATGACCATGACCGTGGGAAATAGTTTGAATAAATGTACCTAATATTTATGAAAACGACAAAATTACACACAGATTCATTTATTATCAGCTATATTCTAGTAGGTACATCTATTGACAATGAGTCAATGACCTGCTTTCTAAGCTTTATGTTTTTCTCAGGTTGTTGCAATATTACTCAATTGTGAATTGTTACAACTAATCTAATGATTAACATTTTGTACGGTAACTGGTTCGCGACGTGTTGGTAACTGTCCGAGAGGATTTCAATCAATATGGCTTCAAAAAAACTAATTAAATTAATCACCCCGCAGATGGGCCTGTTTCCTGGTGTGGTTAAAAAATATTCTAATCTGTGACGGTTCCACTCTATTCGTCACCTCAATAGTGATCATCTTAACCCAACTAGTGACCTGTTAAATTAAATTTACTGCATTACGTACGAGATGATTTCATGTGTAACGCGATAGTTCACTTCGTTTTACTGCAATTTACATTATACTTGCAGTCATTCAATCGTTTAGTCTGTTTGTACAAAAGAGTTATTTTCCAATGCAAGCGTATGATTTAAAGATTATGTGAAGTAAAGTGTAATTATGGGGTAATGAAAGATTTAGGTATGTTAAAGCATCATGCTTCACCAATCAATTTATCACCAAAAACAGCAATCTTTCTGTATCCCTTTATCATAAAATATTCATGGATATCCTTTCTACCTCATTGTGAGTGTATTTATTATTCTTTTAGTTAAGACATGATTGAAAATAGGAACTAGCATGTTATCACACCTAGGTATTTAGGTACCTAGGCATTTTATTATATCACATTATAATTTTGGGATCGAATTCATAATTATTATAATTTTTCTATAAAAATATTTATTTTGCACCTTTCAAAAATCTTTTAGAAATGACGTAATCAAAGTTATGGAACTTCGTTTCCGATAGTAATTAAACTTTCACTAATAAAAGGGTCTCGGATGAAATTGTTGACGAGCTACAATACAGTACTAAATCAAATGGATTGTATCAAACGATGTCATACGTGACCGGAATTAGGAGCGGAAAAGTATTTTGGTCGGCAGGCTTGTAACATACATACATACATAACATAACATACATACATCATATATCATTGTCTCCAGCTTAGGGAGGACAAAAGAGAGATTTATCATCTAAATGCCGAAAACAGACTACAGTTTTTATCACGGGCGAAAAGAAAAACATCATCATCTGTTAACTACACTACACCGCGGAAATCTGGTTTCTCCAGCAGGAAGGTCAGGTGGCACATTGTCACAAACCTGGCGTGATCAAATCGAAGACTATGGAACGTGTGGCCAAACTTTTTGCAATAATGGTTATGGTGATTTATATACCTAAGTAGTGGTGAAGGGTTAACGTTTACATAAAGGGTAAAAAATATATGCGAACATAATAGTGGAAACAAATTATTGTTACGGTGATTTTTTTGCACATAATCTTATAATAGCCATAAAAGCCGAAGTACAGTGTTTTTATAACGCCTTGTATAGACTTTTCGCTTATTTATAAAAAAAAAACATTAGTGCCAAAAGCGATATAACCTAGTACATTTGCATAGAGTTATGTGGTACTAATAATCCGCATAATTTGGAGTCGGATCGCGGCGGTGTGGCGACACGCCCGCGTCTGCATTGGGGGACCTCTCCGGAAGTGAGCGTACTCAATGAAACTGATTTGACGATCCTGCTGCCACTCGGTCACTGTTCTGGTTACTCACTTTAATATATACTAGCGTTACGCATTATTCCTAGAATCCCGTTTACCTGTTTATAACCGCGTCCACATTTTAGTACCTACATGGTGCCCGTTAGTCACGTCATTTTTTTCTGAGGGTAAAAAGCTAGAAAGGCATTTTCTAGCTAAAGGATGAACTGTATCCAATAAATACTCTGATCAATTAACACCACAACAAAATCGTTCGGTTCCTCAGATATGATGTTTCGGATTGCCTATTTCATAATTATTTACATTAAATATTATTAATATTACTCATTATTCTCTGAACCACTAAGTTATTGAAACATAAGGGGTTAATCTAAGTTGTTGTGGTCATCTCTATCTCTTTTTTTATCTTTTTCTCTCTCTGTCTTGTTTATTCAACTTCCTGGTTATGCGTTGCGCATTTATTGATTTGTACGACGCACCATCGAAAATGCAAGCATGTATGGTTGACTATTTAACACATCGACAAACGAAAGGTAGATAACTCCTCCTTATCAAAGAACTACTGCAGTTCCTGTTTACGCGGAAAGTACTAGACCGCGATGAATCGATTTGCCGCGTGCAAAGATCTGGCAATGGGCATGCCCTTAACCGATAATTCGCGGCGTGAACTTTTCGACCCTCCGGTCGTCTAACATTGAACTAATCAGTGATTGAACTGTCAGTGTTGATCCACACGATGACTCCAACTGTCGCTCCCTTTTGACTGCCAGTATGACAATGTTGTTTTACAAAATTGATCGCAAACAGAAGTGGCTAACTACTTCTGTTAGTCAGACTAATTTGAGTCATTTGAGGAATGTCTCTTTTATTGCAGCCATCTGCAGTTGTTTTTATTGGGGATGGAAGCACTTCCTAACGTAGAAGTTCACATTGATTAACATACTCCTACATCCAGATTTTTTTATAAATTCAATTTGTGTATCAAAGGAATGATTGCACACAAAATTCCTTTTATTTATTCCTGACTGCATCATATGTAGATAGCTAGAACTACAAGTCACCTGAAAGCGGCAACATATAGATAAATCCGCCTTGAATTATTCTGGAACTGCTGTTCGTTGTTCAAGTAAAATGTAATTAAAAAATCATTACATACTGTAACTTACACACGTCGCGTTGTGAGAAAATGGAAACAACAATGATTGGTCTGATCAGTTAGACTTTGCGCAAGCGCTTGAATATATCTAGAGAGCGTCGACCCTCCCGAGAATATAAAATTAAATTCATCATTTAAAATGACACACCCGTTTATTGTTTAAATCTACTTTAAATGGATTCGTTGAAAATTGCACGGCGACAATAAAATACATGGAAACATATAGTATGTAACTCGTAATATTAAGTTGTTGAGACATAATGTTTAACAACTATTATGTGGGTAAAAACCTAGTTAAACCTTATTGTTGTTATGGCTGTAGGTACAATTTTCCTTTGTCACGAAAATTGCATGAATATTCACATGGTTATCTGAGAAATAACATTTCATTGTGTTTCAATCCATACTCATATTATAATTCTAAAGTAACTTTGTCTGTCTGCCTGTCTGTCTGTATGTTACCTTTTCACGGCTAAACCACTGAACGGACTTCGATAAATTTGGCAAGGAGATGGATCCTGGAGAGAGAAGATTATTTGTGAGACAAAAAGTACCCTATGTCCTTCATAGGGTACTTTTTGTCTCACAAATAATCCTAAAGGGGGTGATATAGGGGATGAAAGGTTGTTTGGGAAATCGAACATTTCTTAAGTTAGGGATATGAAACTTCAAATTTATGCTTTCGGTAACGAAATAAAGAATTACGCATCACGAATTTCAGCGTTTTTGTAAAATCAGGCCCCAAAAGGGTAAAATTGGGAATGATTTTAAAAGTCACATGTAATATTGATTTTATTGTGTCTTCTTTTCAAGAGATTTAAAGGATAGAAAATATAATCATAGTCCATATCTTGATTTAACATTTAATCTTTATTTCATTAAAATCGGCCCACTTTGTCAAAAGTTATTACAATTTAAAGTTACTAACCTTTCTAACATGTAAGTATAATGTGTTCAATGGCGTCGCTAATAATGATAATGAGTATTAAGTAAGGCATTTAGAATCGTATAAACCTGTTTAATTTATTTTAAAAAACCAGACAACTGTGTTCCGCCTCAAACCTGTGCTTGCTCGGCTGCCCGAATTTCCAAATCTCGATTGAAGGAAAAACGTAACTTTTCAATTGAAAAAGACCTTATAAAAGAGTAATGAAATACAGACTAAATGTTACTTCAAGATAGGTACGGCGTATGAAATTCAAAATTCAAAAGTCATTTATTCAAACTAGGCTGAGAATGAGCACTTTTCGAACGTCAAAATTACGAGTACATAAGACAGTCCCCCAAAACGCCCACCCTTCACCACTTCCTAGTGCTTTTATTGGGAAGAAGAAGTGGCGCAACAAACTCCCCAGCAGCACACCTGTCTGTTCAGTTAGAAAAAAATGATTCTATATAATAGTATGCAAGATAATTTACATTACGCAAAACATAATTTAAATTATAAATTAATAGCCATATGACAGCTAGCACACGCCAATATCCAAACCAAAAACATCGAGAACTATACCCAAGCAGAAATAAAAATAACTAAACGTAAACAATATCTAAAAAAGAAAATAAGCCCCCAGGCATAAAGGGCGTGCCCGCTTACATATACTCGTAGCTGTAACTAGAAGTTATAATTGATAAACTAGGACCATCGAGATAAAATAATTAATTTTCGAAGTCGCTAACTAACCACATATTGCAATACAACTCATAAAAAAAAACATTGTAATGAGTAGATTATGTCAACAATAAATTAAAATAAAATTAAAATAAATTGACTTATAAAGTAAAATTATAAACAATTATATAAACTCATATAACCTGTCAGTAGGTAAACTAATTCTGGAGAAAGAACATTTAAACAATGTCTTGAGTTAATCACAGCGACCTTTCGATTCTTATCATTTTAAGTAGTCGTTGATAGAAGTATGCCTTTGAACAAAGTATGAATAGTATGATTTTTTGTTCCCAGATTGAAGAACAAACTTAACTTTGCAGTTCATAATAACTTTACAGGGTGGCAGGGACATCGACGCGGAAACTGCTACCATGGGTTCAGTAAAATTACAACGCATCATTTCAAATTTTTCGTCGGTTATTATAAAAAAAAATCTGCTGTTCCATACATTTTGACCGCATAGGTAACCGACGAAAAATTTGAAATGCTGCGCTGTAATTTTTCGTTCAGAATCATGTACTGAACCTATGGTAACAGTTTCCGCGTCGATGTCCCTGCCACCCAATATTACCAATTTTCGGATTTTACTCTTGACCTTGCTTCTTGCCAAACTTCATGCTGCTGGGCAAACGGGAAGTATCAAATAGACTGGTTTATTTGCAAGTGTCAAAATATGCAGCATATATGATCGTATTTTTTTATTGCGTTGATTGACTTTAAGTTTTCTTTACAGTTTATAAGACACCGTAAATCTAAGTTTTTGATATCTATTTCAACTTGATGGCTCCATACGTTCCTGAGAAAAAGGGTCTTGACAGACCACGTAGTCATCCTTTAAGCCTTAAAGGATGACTTCATTGTCGTGAATGAAAAAGTTTAAACCCTTTAAAGTTTAAGGGTTATTTTTTTAATCTTTTTTTTTGAACTCTAAAACAGATTTGCTACCTTTCATGCCGTAACGGCTGACCAGATTTAGATTAAGGCATACGGTGGGCATGACCTGGGTTAAGACATAGGATACCCTGAATCTTATAGCATGTGCCTGTGGGATATTTTCCGACATCCACACGGGCGAAGCCGTGGGTAATAGCCAGTAGGCTTCAGGTAGATAAATTGGCACATTGCGGTAAACACCCTGAAGTTTCTATGCTTGTACGAACACAACACCTTCATGAAATCATAAACAACTTTGAATGAGTAATTTATTTTTATTTGAAAACGGAATGTCAAGTCTAGACTTAATTTAACCAATATAAATGTTACATTACTATTAAACGAAGCTCATTACACTGTAAGTAAGGAAAATGAACAAATTACTGACGGAAAAACCTAAAACTACCGTGATAGTACCAACCTACAGTAGCGAGTCGTCAGGAAATTAATGAATATTTTGGTGGTAGAAAAGGACTGTCAAGTTTAATTAAATATACTATTATTATTCATATGGTATTCAAATGTGGGTACATAGACCTCTTTAAAAAAAAGTCAAAGTTCGCAGCCATCACAAAAACGGCTATGTAGCCTGTATTTAACTTTTCTACGCCACATTGTCAGGACCGGATAAAATATGCGATTTACACAAATTAGCTTCTACATAACATAACATCACGCCTTGTTTCCCCGGAGGGTTGGGCAGAGGTGTACCTGTAGTAGGTACACCCACATTTCGCCAGTTATGTTTAAGTCCCATGTAATAGGGGGCGAGCCTATTGCCATCAACCGGGCACAAATCCAGACTCCGGGCTGCTACTGAGAAATTCCAGATAGAAAAACCCAATAATACTTTACCCGACCCGGGAATCGAACCCAGGACCTCATGCTCAGAAGTAGCGCTTGCGACCACTAGACCAACGAGGCAGTAATAATTAGCTTCTCTATAGTAAAATAGTGTTCTTAAGGAATTTATTTATTTTGGGGCACTTTTCATCTGCTGCATTGCCAGGGGAATGAATTGTTTGTTTCGGATTCGATTGCACATTCTGCCAAAAACGGGACTTACCTATATTATATGTATATATATGCAGTTACATAGATGTAAAGGTTGGTCTTTTAGAACCAATTTGAATTCAGTGACAATTGGGACAAGCTATTATATTCAATAATATCACATTAACTTCCGTCCTTACATTTATTTTCGAGGGTCCGTGACGAAAGTCTTGAGTCACTACTTATCTCTCTCATAATATTGCCAATACGATAGTTTGTAACGGCTGATTTTGAGTAGGTACCGGGAAATTGGTTCCGGAGATCGAAATTCAAGAATTTTACGCGTTAGAAAACGTAAGTCATCATGGTCTTACAACTACCACCAGTTCGCGTTATGTAACAAGAACATAATAACAAAACACGCATTTATTAATAGAAAGATCTTGTATGTAACCTATTGTTATTATTAAAACGTAGTATTCTTGTGACACATAAATTAATTAAAAACACATTACATATAAACATTGGACTTATATGCTCCTGTTGCATTTAAATGATCTTATTTTCAGAAACGTAAATTGCATTGTTATTTGCGTTGTTTGTCTGTGTCCTTATATTTTATGTACCGGAAAATATCGCCACGTGTCATCAGTCACGGATATTGAAGATAACCGTGATCTAGAGATCAAAAGTATACGTTCCTGACACGCCCGTGCACTTAAGTAAGCTGATATTCGAACAACTATCAATAACAAACTTGTAATTCGGAAGAGAAATCAATCCTTACTTTCAGGGAAGTAACTTTTGATCATGACATTTGTCAAAGCATGGTCAAGGCCCAAAGGTCGGGTAACCGCGCCTAAACTACTGTTTACTTCCTACTAAATAATCGAATGGCAAGTAGGTGGAGTGCTCCTTCGGCGGCTTCTGAATATTGATCAAAGGACGACAAGTACATAATTGGCGCTAACCTAGACACAGAACAGACACACTGACCTTTAAAAATATACCAAACGGTAATCGGAACACAAATTATTGTGCGTATATGGTTCCGAATTCTGTTTATTTTTTATGGATATCTATAATATAAAAACAAATTAATCACTTTTTTCTAAATATAGTCGAGGTGAATAGAATAGCTACAATCGATTAGGAATATAACAATTATGTCATAAAATTGTTTTTGAGGTCGAATATTAACCTCGTGGTTAGGACCCAAAATAAATGCTTAGTCTTGGAAACTCTTAGAAACTGATTTTATTCACAAGGATAGTATTCGATTTGGAAATAGTTAAATAAAGGTAACATTGTAACCTCAAATATACAATGATATTATTCTAAACTTCCTTACTGCCAAATACAAATTAATAAGTGTTTACATTGTCTTGTGTTTTGTTTTCAGGTCCGTAAATTTTTTGGTGAAAACATGATTCACGCAGACTACATTGGATGATAGTGAGGTGGGCAAAACGTAAAACGTGTGCCTTAGACACAAGTCCCTCTGCCTGAGGCCTCTCTGCATATCTGAGCAGTCTTTGAAAGAGTATGTTGAGCGACCCTTTCATTTATTCACACGGCTCTCGGGGACAGTGGGAATGTCTAAACGAGCTACTAGATAAAAAGAATATGAAATAACAAGTTTTCTTTGCTTTTTTATGTTGTCTATCCGTCTGTGCTGGGTGCAAACGCTGGTTAGTGTTAAATAGTGATCTTTATGACAAAGATAGTGATGATTATGATATTGTGGATGTTTTACCTAATGTTTGATATCCCTAATTTCTTTAATAACTAAGTAGCGTCTTTGCTCTAAAATAGTTATAAACATTGCTTGCTTTTAATTATGACATAATTTTCTATAAACTAATCTAAATGATGTTAAAGTTCACAAACAAGTGTGCTTACTCGTAGATAAATTAATTAGATAATTGTAACGTCTTTGTGTGTTTTATTGACTGTTTGACGTTTCCGCTTATTATCTTCATTAATAAGTCATTGAAATTTAAATGCGATCTTGAAACCATTTGCATTTGACTTAGCTAGTTATATAGCTTCTTTTATTCGTGATTAATCATTGGTAGGTCCATAACTGTTATTTTGCTGACCAAATTTGCAATACCTACATGATTGTTATTGCAGTGTGATACAAATATCAGACTTTTTAAAGCAACCAGAAGGAAAATAATGTTCCTGTTAGACTTAGAAATGTTGACTTGAATAATTAGGTAACACTAGGTCTCGACATTATCCAATCCAAATTGGCTTTGATACTACCTCTGCCATTGTTCTATAATATTATCATTGTATAAATCATGCCTTCTTCCTCAATTAAAAACAGGTAGGTAGCTACATATTATATTTCCCTACAGTAGGTACATTTAGTGTAGGTCCGAAGTTTATTCTACACCCGATCTGAGATTCAATAACTTCCTCAACATGTTTTGATTTCATATCTTAAACAAATTAGTTAAACGACTAAAGGCTATAATTATTATAAAATTAAACAAAAAGGTGTAATATATTATCAGAAATATCTAATAATATTCAGGTATAAGAGAATCCAAAACAAACCATTAGTTTGATAAAAAATTAATGATTCCCATTAAAGCGATTGAAATAGATTTTGCTACATTCTTAAATACTAATTAATATACCTAGAAAGAAAAAGAAAGAAAATACGTTTATTTGCGGTATATATGACGCAAGCAAAGGAACAAACATTAAAAAAAACAATTTGGGGGAAAATATGCGTCACATCCACGGAAAACGGCCATCGCTCAGCATAATGCTGGGACCCTATGCGAGACAGAGCCCCAGCGCTGGTTTTCAGCGACAACCGGCGTTGACGTGATGACGTCAACCGGTGCAGCATGTACAGAAATACCAAAATAAAATAAAATAAACACAATAGTTAGTCCTAAATATATAAAATATAATATTTAAAATGGCAACATTTCGTACCGTGTCGGCGACTCACGCGCCGCATACTTAATTATACCTACTCACTTCTTTCTTGTAGATATACCTACTGTACGAGCAACCTTTTCGAATGTTTATTAGGTAAGACTATGAGATAAATGAGATGAATTCAAAAGTATTTATAACTATTGCATTTATAAATTTTATTGGTTTTACTGACTGTGTTTACTTTAGGTTCCTGTTTTTTGCCGCGGTCAAAGACGTTATATCGTATCAAAACAATTAATAGGTTAGGTTATGGAGCTGCAAGCTCGCTTTCTTCATAACACTATGGCTTGATAAACTTGCAGTTGTTTGATTACAGATATGGCGAATCAATTTAGCTGTTTATTTAATTTGTTGAATGCTTGAGTATGATATGAAAATAAAGAAGTTTATTATTTACATCGGTAATCCACACTATTGTTTCCAAAAACAAAATCACAAGGTAATTTATTCTTTGTTATTGAAATTAAGTGGGTAATACGAGTATTTGATTAAGGCATCATAATATTTTAATCAGGTAGAGCTTTTGGGCTTTTTATTTATAATCGTGAGAAAGGAAGCATTAAACGAATTACAAAGAAAAACATCCAAATTTACTTTAGTTAAGACAGGTAACGTAACAACCTCAAACCAAATAAAAAAAGACAAAAACCAAGACAGAGCGGTGCGAACAATACAGTGAAGCATACCAAAACTACACCTCTGCTCTGTGCACACGCTCACACGAATACATTTACAACCATTTACACAACCTTTGACACTACAGCCAAACTACACCACACAAAGTGCACGCATTTGTACGAAACCGGCTTCACGTCACTGTTGACAGTGACTGTCTTGGTTTTTTATTTGGTCTGAGGTAGGAACGTTACCGTTTTAAGCCTCGTGCAGACTAGCGTGACGCGACTCGAACAATACAATTTCTAAGAAAACTTCATGGTATAACAATAAACGGTGTAGCGTCGCGCTGTCGCATCGCGCTAGTTTGCACGAAGCTTTAAGTGCAACATACCTACCTATTGTTTGTTAAATTATATATTTTTAAATTATTGCTAGACTTCGACGAGTAGGTAGATACTTTTGATTTGAATACAGATAAGTATCCCGTCTGAACCAAAGCGTCGAAGATGACAGAGCGGTCTAAATATTTTCAGCCTCAATACAAAACAAGGACATCCAAAGTATGTACGTACATAATAATGGTATAATTTAGCCAAAGTGGTCGGATAGTACCTATTATTATACGAAGTTGCATCAACAATCTTCAAGTGAAGGGCGACACCTAGAAATTGCAGGTTGCACTGCGTGACAGGTGAACGGAACTTACGGCAATGACGGTAAAAACGCTCATTTAGACAATGCCTAATACATCGTGTTCATGTTCGTAAATCATAACGGTGTTTAGTTCACACATAATTGGTACTTGAGTTTTAAAAGTACCTACACATTAAAAATGATTTTACAGAAGAAAATTTTCTTTTGAGAGTAACTTATTATTTTCAATTAAAATTGTAACGGTATTTTAAATTAGAAAGGACTTCGGTAGGTACGCATCCACTGATATTAAAATACGATTTACTTTTGAGCCTGTACCTACAGATATGTGGAGTGAATACTTTAACCAGAGGTCAACAGAAAAGGAAATTTGGTACAATACCATCCAACCACAGCTTCCAGTGTATAATTGGATCGATGTATGTAGCAGAAGTGATTTAGTTATGGTATTAAGACTTCGTTCCGGTCACATTCCATCAAGAAAATTTGGTTTTCTGATGAAAAAGGTTCGTCACCCAACTGTGTAGAATGTGGAGTAGTCGAAGATGCGATTTAATTTACTTGGTCCAACAAACAAGTACGACATTGGAGAATGTAACGCTATCCTGGCTTCTCCTTTATCGGAATAAGCTAGGACAATGTACAAAATGGCATTTATTGATTTAAAGTAATATGTATAATAACAGTAATGTTAGAATTAAAAAGTGTTTTGGTTTAGTTATTTTTGCTAATGTTACAGGGCGACGTTATTGCTGAGCAATAAAGCCCTTAAAACAAAGTTTAAAAAAAAAACTTTTGAGCCAATTAAAAAAACATTAAAAAAGGAGGTTTCAAATAAGTCTAAAACACTTTCGAGTGCTGACTTGCCCTAGAAAGCAACTAAACCTATTCAAAACCTATCGAAAGGCTTTTGCAACAAGTGACTAAATAGGTTTTTATTAATCTTATGTAAAACCGTTACTTTCACTTAGCACTAGTATCGAAAGCGATTACATTAGAGGTCGAGTAACAATCAGTTTTAGGACCTTATGCAAAATTAAAAATACCTGTGTAGTTATATTCCAAACACAATTAAAAACGCAAGCAATTTATTGAAAAAAAAAACCTGTTAATGCCAATGTGTCTCTTCTCGTCAAACAATCAAGGTTGTGAACATGTTAGGTACTTTCATTTAATCTATTACATCGCCGAGCGTGACCAGAGGGCTGGTCTATTTCTAAGTCAAAGAATCAGCATTGCCATGCAACGTGGCAATGAATGCTGCCAGCATTTTGAGCGCTTTTCCTTTTGATAATGATGCGGACAATTTTTTTGATTCCCTGTGTCCTTCCCCCTTTTTATATATGTACATAGGTACTAATAAATTAATATTAGTTTTAATCTTTTAACTTATTCATAAATATTGAATCAAAACTTAATAGATAGATTTATGTACAATATGATTGATATGATTTATTGACACATCTATTGAATGAATACAAATGATAACCCACTGACGCACAGTAGTAGCTGATACAGAAGTTTTTCCTTTTACAATTAGTTGATAATGAAAACTGGCCAGTACAAACATGCAGTTTGTATAACGCAATGTTGCATTTATTCTGTTTATATAATCCCACGTTTACATTTATATACAAGTTGCAATAGTTGCTGTCGACAAGTGTTGTAAATGACTTGTCGAAAATATGTATTAGCATACATGTACTCGTATTGACATTGTTTTACAAGTATTGTTATCTATTTTGTTCACTTTATTGACCATTTTGACAAGTTTTTTAAACATCTTAAGTACAAAATAGTCTTTTATAACTTGTTTTAGGTGTAAAAGATAGACGAAAACAGTACAATACATGTTTTATAACTTGGTGTAAGCGAGGGTGTGTGTAAGTAAACATATTTGAAAGATAACAATATTATTGTTTGACAACAATACTAGCACGTTTAGTCTGGCGACATTGCAATATATAGATGGTCAGTAAAAAGTTAATGTCTACGTAGCCATATTTTTATTTATATTATGTAAATCATGACCAAGGGCACGCACTGTTCAATGTAGAGGTCTAACTGCGTACGAGTTTATTACTTGACTTTGAAACTGTTCTTAACTGTGAAAAAGATTTTCATTTTCACGTTTAAACTCTTCCGAATTTTAAATAAAATCTTAGCACTGTGTTAGCAGTCGGCTATATAAGCGTGCAATAGAAAAGACCTTTGAAGATATCAATTCAATATTATGTGACTATTAGTTATAGGCAGGTGGATGGCACAAAAGGGAGGAGGCCTAATTATACTCAGCAGTGCAGTGATAGTGATCATCGTTCTGTCACCAAAAATTAACCTCGACTTTAAAAAGTGTGTACGGAAGTGCGTTGCTTCCGCAGTTTGTTTATGTAGTGCTGATCTGACAGTAATGTCGACCGGTTATCGGTCACTCGTTGCCATTGAACTGTCCTCTCGTACTTTACAGTAAGTACGTGCTTAGATTTTTGAACTACGCCGAACATAGAGGAAACTGTCGGTGGGGAAAACTATATCTAATGTTTGTGACTGTTGGATTGTTGAAATTCTCTGTGAAGTTGGGATCTCTTGGGGGCTTTAAAATTATCAAGCAAGTGAAAACAATAGGCAATTGATGGCAAGTTTAAGAAAATGGGTGTAAGTGTGGCGTAGCTTCGGTAGGCGTAGGCGTAAACATAGCGTAGGTGCCGCGTAGACGTCCCCTAGCCGTGGCGTAGACATACACGCTGTAGAGCATTATAAAAAATGAGTAGAGGAGCAATACAGGTTTTAGGAACGTTCGCAATCTAATCTCAGTGATAATCGGTCAAAAATGTGTTTGTTTATTTCTCAGACATGAGATTATGACTCGATTTTGAACGTTTATAATTACGAGAAAGCCATGTTATCCAAGTATACTGTAGAGTAGGCCTGCGTATCGTATAATTTTACAATGATTGTAAATATTATGTGAGCACCATGCATCTATCACATAATTAATGTATCTGTCATTCCTTCATTTTTCATTATTTTTACCTATCGTGTTATAGTAATCTTATTCTAGGTGCATCGTAGTCACATAAAATTAGTGTAAACAAGATATTGTGAAAACATTTTAAAAGAGTAACGATGGAGTTTCTTGCCCATTCTTCTCCATACGAAAACTACCTTTTAGAAGGGGCGGCTAGAATCAATTATTATTATTTTTTTGTAAATCTTGACGTTCAAAAGTGCCTTTTTTGTGACTAACTGAAATAAATTATTTGACTTTGACTTTGCGTGAAATGACATGATAAAATCAATAAATAAATCATGAACTAACCGTAAGCTTCATTACTCGTTATTAAACAAGTCATTTACGTTCTTGACAATATACAGACAACGATTTACTTCACACAAACGAATGTACTCATGGAACTAGTATGTACTACGTGTACGTACTACGTGTACATACTAGTTCCATGAATGTACTAGAGACATAGATACCACACTAGATTTTTTCCGTAACATTTGTAATTAATTCTTATAATCTTAATCATGTTCCTAATAGTTTTTATAATTTTTTGTAAAGTACCGAAACTAATGACAAATGGATGTGGCTTCCTTTATTGTTTTGAAGAAAAAACTGCCTGCTTAATGGTACCTAGGTACCTACACGTGTAAAACGATGAATACACTTTGCGAAATTAAAACAAAACCGGTCAAGTACATGTCAGACCACGCACAATGAAGGGTTTCGTAGATGAGATGAATTTGTCCCAAGAACAAACTTAACATTGTAGTTGAAAAACATGTTCTCCCATACGGAATGTATGGGAGAACATGCTTGCACATGTTGAACATGTGCAACTACAAATGTAAGTTGATCGATTATTACTCGTTAACTTGTAGAGCCTACTTAGCTGTGATAGTTTTACCACTTGTCGGCGTGATTAATATGTATACCCATGCCAAATTACAGCTTTCTAGTACAGTACAGTCTCTGAGCTAAGCCACGGACAGACGGACATGATGAAACTATAAGGGTTCCTTGTGGACTACGGAACCCTAAAAAAAACAATAAAATCTGCCAAATTCTAGCACTGCCTCGTTCCTCGTTCCTCGTGCCTGTTCTAGCGGTGGCTCTTATAACGTGGATTAGTAGTTTGGGAAAATTGTTTTTTAGTTTTGTTCCTAGTATGGGAAACCCCCAAAATGTATTGTTTTTTTTTTCTATTTTTGTGTGAAAATCTTAATGCTGTTCACAGAATACATCTACTTACCAAATTTCAACAGTATAGTTCTTATAGTTTCGGAAAAAATTGGCTGTGACATACGGACGGACAGACAGACAGACATGATGAATCCATAAGGGTTCCGTTTTTTGCCATTTGGCTACGGAACCCTAAAAAAGGTTGTTCTAGCGTCTGTTTCAGAGTTGGGTAGAGTGCCTACCTAACTGACATTAGATTTAACTTTTCAAAGATTATATACTTAGTCGCTCTAAATGGGATTTTACATAAATAAAACCAAAACCTCGAGATTGACAAGAAAAATACAATTTGCATAATAATATTTAAAACATACGTGTATGGTAGTTGTTATTATAGAACAATATAACAAAAGAAAATGACTTCAGTAATTTTCCTAAGTTGTTAAGTGATTTATGTAGGCTCCGTAGAATGTTTGGTCTAAGGCTTAGTCAAAATGAAATCATCCGGTGACCGGTCGGATGGCTTATATAATGGCAGCTGTAGTACCTGTGTGTCTTCACAGGCAAATTGTTTCACAGAAATGATAAATATTGTAAAATCGTAAGGTTAAATTTAAACATTCAGAACAAGATTCTGCCATTTTGTCTTTCTACATTATATCTCTAAT
Source organism: Xanthia togata (assembly GCA_963853775.1). Taxonomy (NCBI): domain Eukaryota; kingdom Metazoa; phylum Arthropoda; class Insecta; order Lepidoptera; family Noctuidae; genus Xanthia; species Xanthia togata. The sequence continues at coordinate 15,094,709 of OY970803.1, forward strand.
TCATTCACAATAAAGAGTATTCCATTCAATTCAATTCCTGATATTAATAATGTTTTCTAATAGTGTTAGTGACGAAATTAACACTTAAAAGAATATTATTCACGTGGAAACATTTGGAAATAAAAGTTCAAGAGAATGGATTTATTTTCTTAAGGACCTTATAAAACAAATTGTTTCTTATCTACCACACAAAGAAATTGTCGCAACAAATATTGCCTAAGGTAAGCATTTAACTGCTGAGCATGGCGGCTGCCCTCACTTGTAAAATGCAATGCCTGTGCGTACAGTTACAACACGATTTAGTTTGCAATCATTGTATTGTATCGCAAAAAACACGCATAATTCAAACTGTTTGCACATTTTTACGAAATAACCCAGAACTATAGGTATTAAACTAAGCCTACAAAAAAGTTTTGTGTTTTATTTATGATCATGTGTAAGTACAATAAGTAGGCATGTTATACTAATGAGTATACATTACAGCAATTACACTTAATTAATTTATTTCGAGCATGCAATAAAGGTATATTTAGCAAAACAGAACAATTAACGTTTTTATTTTTAACAACATTCAAATTAAAGTACTTAAATAATGGGTGTAGCTTCCTCTTACAAAAATATGAAAAATATTATCTCATACCGCGTGTGGTATAGAATCTTTGGATTTATTTATTTATGTAATACTTTAACCACACTAATGTATGTACAGAGGCGAATATAAAATCTAAAAAAAATTAAAGATGAATAGTATCGTAGAAAATAGAATGGAATAGAATAGAAAATGTTTATTTGCATAGAATTTAATTTAATTGAATTGAATTAATTGCATTTGACATTTTATTTTAATTTGAATTCTGTGACCTTTATAATTAGTACCCATTTTAATTGCATTCATATTTTATTCTATTTCGATTTATTCTGTTGCCGTATAATGTAAATTTTATTTTATGTAATATGGGTTTTGCCTGAATTAAATGAATTTTATTTTATTTATAGAATGCAAGTGAGTGTGTTAGGTACCTATGGATCCGCTTTAAAAAAGGAAGTTAATAAAGTTACAAGTCGTACTTACTATATAATATTATTCTTATTACACTTACTTACACATTATAATTTTACGAACTAAAAAAGATAAACTGCTTTTTAGTTAGCAGTTGTGGTTATTATTTTGGGTACTTAATGATAAATGATAATTACTACGAGTACCTATATCTAAGACACTGCTCGGTAATTTGGAGGAAAACCCCGTACGGAGCACGAGTACCTGGATTGCAATATTTTTTGCCCATTAACATTTTGGTTTTCCTTCCTTACTTAATTATGATGTACCTACCTCAGAACTCAGGGATTCGGACACATATTTTCACAATTTGAGAATTTGCGTCGAAGGAACAAAAGCGCTTAGAAGGTACGTTTTTAGGGCCGCAAGTGTTTACGAGTATTTACCGGCAGTCAGTGTTGTAACGTTGCGAATGGTCGATTATGAAGGTACTAGCATTGTCGGGTTGCAACGATGCATACGAGGCGCTGATTGCACCCAGCGCTGTGATCAACGCACCCGCTCGACCGAATAGATTGAAATACAACGTAGCCCTTCCCTATTTGTATGGACAGTACACTAACTGTCAGGAAAATACACCACGCCTTCTAGTGGCTATGAAAACTCATAAACATGGAAATATTTATCCCATGCAATTTCAATTCATTTATTAGCCTATGTATGAGATAATGTAAGTACCTATTCGTAAATTGCAGTGATTTTGCTCGCGATAAAGAAAATGTTTAAAACTGCAGAAAAATATAAATAGCTATTTGAATTAATGAGACCTGCATTTTTTTAAATTCCACTTTGATTCTATGACTAGTGTTTAAGTAAACGAGTTGGACAGGCTTTTATTAATAATTAGGAATGTTGTCTATGTAAATCTGGAAGTTGATCAGTGATGTTTAAAAATAGTAGGATTCAGACGATGACTAAAACGATGTTTAAAAATAGTAGGATTTATATTACCGTCACGTGGTTTTATTTAATTTCATATCTTTGACATAATTGGCCATTTTGACAACATTTAAGCACTGCGAGATTTAAAATATATTCAAATTATGTTACCTAAATAACCAATCTAGTTGAAACACTTGTCCTGTCATCAGTCTATCAAATTTAAACACTAACAAATAGTGAATAAGTTATGGAAATACCTTTTCAAAAACCCCTACCTTAAGAAGTAAAACATATCTTTACTGAAACAGAAGTGGTGTTTTTGATTTAGTATGTTTTTAGTTCATAAACTTCTGAACTAATGTATCGAGCGATACTGGTGCCGATTCTCTTGTACACCGAACTAAACTATCACTAAAATTCCTTACTTTTGGCTATGAGAATCTTTAAGCTATTCTGTAGTAAATAGTCTCTAAATTTAAAAATTATTTTGCACAACTAAATCGAATTTGACAATTGCGACTCCACGTGGTACATACTTGTTTGCCCTACCCCGTGAATTTTTTTAGAGCCGGAGGCGCGCATTTGGGGCGGCTTCGACGTGTTTTATATGGAATTTTTCACTTTTTGTATGGAAAATAAAAAAAATATTACATAAGTGTTGATTATTAGGGGTTTTATAAAGGGGGTCGAAATTTTCATTATTTTTGCGATAGGACACACCATTTTCGAGATATAAACAAAAGAAAAGAATAAAATCCAGTACAGTACTGTTTTTGCACCCGAGGTCGAGATGTTCGTGTGAATTTTAGTTCATGACAACTAATAATAATCCACACCATTTTCAGTGGCGATTAAAAATGGTCAGAATTAGTTAGACAATTGAAATTTTAGGTGAAAAACGTCAAATTCAGAATAGCAAAATTGTCATTTTCACTAAATTAAAATCTCAGTACAATCTTAGTGCTGTCAAACTAAAATATAGTTAAGTTGTGCCACTTTAGTCTATTTCAGAATGAGAAATCATCGTTTGACAGGAGTAAACTATATTTTGGTGATTTTTAGTCTAGTTTAGACGCATTTGTGACAAGAGAATCGGCACCATTATCGATTTAGTTTTAAAAGGCTGCAGGAAAAATATTTGAAGATGACCTTAACTTAATACGTATAAAAAAAAACCGGCCAAGTGCGAGTCGGACTCGCACACGATTGGTTCGGTACCATTATCAATAAAAACGGCAAAAAAATCATGTCTGTTGTGTGGGAGCCCCACTTAAATATTTATTTTATTACATTTTTAGTATTTGCTGTTATAGTGGCAACAGAAATACATCATCTGTGAAAATTTCAACTGTCTAACTATCACGGTTCATGAGATACAGCCTGGTGACAGACGGACAGCAGAGTCTTAATAATAGGGTCCCGTTTCACCCTTTGGGTGCGGAATAAATAAAAATGGTAAAACATAATTTTGTCTGTTAATTTTTTAATAGATAGATATACAGTACAACAAATAGCTGTCTAAATCTATAGATATAAAAGGTTGTTTAGTGTATTATGTTTTGTTAAAAAACCATGTACCTTTAAGAGGTAGAGAGATATATATATATGCCGCATGTCCAAACAAAGTTATCCTTCCTTTTGTTTTGAATTTCCATACTGTCCTTGTTGACTAAAAGATACCTAATAATAATGGTATTTGGGTTTAAAAACCATAAGTTTTCCTTCCTGAAAAGTTACTCAGAATACGAAAATATTTATAAATTTCCAGTGCATTTACTGATACTAAATAAATATTCATAAAAATCAAAGCACGTTAGCATGCTTGTCAATCAAAATTAGCAACTCACATAGTAGCTCGCTAATTATGTTACATTTGTACAAACCGATCTTTCTAGTTAGTGAGGTAATTCTTTTCTATTAAGTATAGTACACGTCTCAATTGACCTACAATATGACCTTTAGCAGTTACAACGTAGGTAGATCTAATAAACTAAAATAAGAGTTCCAAGTAATTAAATAATAAAGTTATCTAAAAAAACCTCGGTCGTCATTAATTTTTTAGGGTTCCGTAGCCGAAATTGCAAAAACGGAACTCTTATATTTTTTATCTCTGTCCATCGGTCCGGAAGTCACTCAGGTATTTTACTCGGTCACTATTTAGTGAAATTACGAAAAAATATATTAGAGGTGGTACAAATTCAAAGTAATTTAGAAACACGCTTATGTGAAGCGTGTTTCTAAATTACTTTGCTACTAAATTCACTAGATTTTGTGAGAATAACTTTCTTTTTCATAGTCTTTTCGTGAAGTACAAACTTTTTTTTTGCGGTCGATAACATCAATACTGTGCATGTGTAAATATTCATTACAACTACGGAATTGTTCACTATGCGTGGATCAACACGTACTTTGCCGCTTATTAGCTATAGAAATCAGGCTTCAACGTTAGTATAGAAAATCGAAATATCGACTTATTTGTAGTCAATCTAGGTATGTACTTTTTTTAGCATTTAGCAACTTGATAAAGGTAAGTGAAGTAAATGTAATGATATAGATGACAGATAGCAAAAAAAATTATTAGGTTCTATTTGATATAATATATTATGTATATTTTATTTAGAACATTTTTAGGCCAGCTTTTTTAATGGCTCGGTAGATTTCTTGCCTGTCGTGATCACAGAGGTTTTAAATCCAGATGTGACAGAGTTTGTGCGATGATTTTTATCTTCTTCTAAGTTGTTAGGTAGGTATTCAATAAATTAATAAGGTTCCTGAATAAAATTTTAGAATATTTTAGGTAAATTATGTTGAAGGCTATGAGCAGCCTTCAATATAATATACCTTCTTTGTATGAGAATAGGCCTTGGCCCTGCTATGGGGCGGTTTATTATTGTTATGTTACCTCTCAAGCAAAAAAATCTGTTAGTTTATTTATCTATCAGTGAGACGTTTGATTAATTAAAAACTATGTGCTTTGCTTGTGACAGGTGAAATATTCCGCGTTCGTTTATTTTTTTATTTTCATAAAACTTAACATCACGCCTTGGGTTGGGCAGAGGTGTAACTATAGTACCTACACCCACATTTCGCCAGTTATGTTTAAGTCCCATGTAATAGGAGGCGAGTCTATTGCCATCAACCGAGCACAAATCCAGACTCCGGGTTGCTACTGAGAAAATCCAGAAAGAAAAACCCAATGACACTTTGCCCGACCTGGGAATCGAACCCAGGACCTCACGTTCAGCAGTAGCGCTTGCGACCACTAGACCAACGACACGCACACATCATCATCATCATCAGCACATCAGGCTTATCTTAATTCATTAAAGCTGTAAGTATACTTTTTTCTTTTTACATAAGAAGGCTACGCTTAGATCTTGAATGCCACTCTGGAAAAAGCTTGGAGGTGACAATTTTCTTTTCAAACCTTTGACGTACCATTTACTTTTATACACCGGTATAATAATATTAAATATTTTTTTTAGAGTTCCGTACCCAAAGGGTACCGAACCCTATTACTAAGCCTCCGTCTAGCTAAGTCCGTCCGTCTGTCTGTCAGCGGGCTGTAGTTAACTCATGAACAGTAACAAATAAATGAATATAAATCTTTAATGCAAACCACATGATCCATAAAAAACACATAAATTAAAAATAACAAAATCAAAATTAGACAGTTGAAATTAATAGGTAGACGGTTGAAATTTTCCCAGATTGAGAATTTCTATTGCCGCTTTGACAACAAATAATAATTAAATAAAGTTGATAATAAAAAGAGGTCCCCATACAAGAAACATAACATAAAAAGGTACAGAACCCTTTGGGTGTTTTTATTTTGACACAAGAATTAACTAAAGTTTACATAAGAGTTATTACGGCGTAATTTATAAAAGTGTCCATATAAACTACTATTAGAATTGGTCAACTAAGGCTTGATTTTGAGTAATAGGTTTATGATTCAAATACTAATGCGTATTAATTTTTATGTTTATTGTTATCACCTCAGATTTCGTAGAAAAAGAATTTCCGACTCATGATTTACAATAAAATTACTGATTTTATTGTAAATCAACAATACTTTGATAAGAAGAATACCTGATATTTTTTTAAATCTTTTTTATATCCTATAACTATTTCACAGTAAATTAAAAGTTCTGTAATATTATGGTGTTTTTTATAAATCTGAAAAGACCCGAGCGACTGCTGGTCGTCGGTCCTCTACAAATATTTATTGATTAGTTACTTTACTTACGTATTAGCAATAACTTATACATAAAATATATGTCCGTTATATTTAATACTTATAAATCTTGTACAAAATATACATAGGTTGCTATAGATTACAACGGTGGCATAAAGCAGACGAAGAAAATGGGCCAGTGAATGCTCCGGTCTAACCAGAACAACTATCATTGCTTATGTTTTTGCAATCCTTAAATAAAACGATTTGCTATGTACGGTCATTTTCAAGTCAAACACTTGGTACTGCAAATACCGCCCTTACTTTGGTGACAGAGCTCTTACGGATTCGGTCTAGCTGTGCTTATACCTCAAATTGGACGTGTGGTTGACTGTACGATACTACACAATCGAAGTAAAACGATTTAAATAACTACTAATAAAATAAAATATAGCTCATGTGGATGCAATTTAGCAGGGCTTAAACTTTATAGTATCGGTAAGCAGGACAAATAGCGACGAATATTGTCGGGAGGATTTGTGTTTCGACAACAAGGGGACACGAGATAAATACCTAATTCTCTGTTACTTTTTCAAGGTGTAAACCATATAATATTTCCTGCGCTTGGTTTTATTTTATGTTCTTTTGATAAGAGATGTACTTGCACCAGAATTGTTAGAATGTAAAGTAAACATAAACATTGTAAATACAAATAAACTTTTCTGTGTTTCTTTGTTTATGTGTGTCATTAATTATTATTATAAGGCCATTTAAATAGGCGTAAACTTTTGATTCCATTTAATAAGTATTATTAAATGTTTTTTTTTGTTTAAATATTGATTGTTATTGTCCAAATATAGGTTTTGAAATCTGTTAGAAATTTAATTCAGTTTAATAAGATAAAGAAAGTTTTCACTCACGCTTACTCGGTGACATAATTAATTAAAGTAATTATACGGATTTGTCAATGAATAAATTAAGTATTCTGTATTCCTCGTCTATTTCTATTGAATTTTATTGTTTGTTATCGATTCGTTTACGCTAATTTCATGCTTACATTTTAATGGTAAGCGGTTAAATTAAACTAATCGCACAATGGGTTAAAAAGCAGGTAATAAGTATTTTTACATTAGTATAGCAACCAGTTTATTCTTAACTAAAATGTTTTAATAGGCTGCACGTGCAGTTTCAGCAGGTCAGTTCATAGTAGCGTGGTACCAAATAGTTCCTGAAATGTAGTGATTTATGACCTATTTATATCGCAAGGTGTTTTCAATGTTTTAAATCAACCGAGGTTCCTCATAGAGTCCTGAGAGATAACGAATGGTGATAACAACAAAAACAAAATAAAACATCGCTAATTAAATATGTACTCACTCTTGAACAGACCCATCTTGAAACACTTTCTCATAATGTCGTGAAATGTATTAACTTTATTTACGTCGCCCATATATGGTGAGCACTTCCTTCCACTAGTCTGTAGAACAAATGTCTTTTTATATCATTAAATAATCAATTAAATTAGAACTGAAATCAAAAGTCTACGATCAAAATTAAAGTTACGAAAACTCGTGAAAATGGTTTGTTGAACGTTCATGTAGCCGGCTCGCTACGACCTGATACATTATCAGACTGAAGCGTCGTCGCAGGCGCAGCCACCGCGCGAGCGGCGTGCGCGTCGATCTCATTGCCGCGCCGTATAAATCACATGCGCGGATTATCTTATTACGAGTAAGCTTCGAATATTAGTATCATAAGAGCCCACTGTTTGTGTGTAAACAAACATAAATATAGATGATTGTAATTATGTGTTTATTACGTAGAGTTTTAATTGATGTCTGAAACAAGATAGACTGTAAATGACTGTAATAGATCATTGAAGCGTATCGTGTATGTGCTCTTATTAATTTTATAGCAGCGAACATCAATCTAGGTTTTAGTACCTACCTACATATTTAATGACGCTGTAGCTTATAGGTCAAAGGAACCGCTTCTCAAGGCACAGGCTCATAAGGTTCAGGGTTCTAAATATAGAAAGTACTTCTGCGACTTTTCCAATCATATTACTTTTGTCCTTTTTACAAATATCGCGAGGAAGGCAGTATATATTGAGCGTATTATCAAAAATACGCAGTGAGCATAGGTAGTAATCGATGATCGTTCCTTCTAGGTATGTGGTGGTTCTACCTGCCAGGACATTGAAGCCAAGATAATGATACAGAATTGAACTACAGTTCTCCCAACGGAGGTACCGAATGACCATAACGACAGAAACGGCCTCTAAACTTTATCAATGGCGGTCCAGATACAGGATTAATAAATATAATTTTACAAAACAAAAGAAATAGCATCTAAAAGTTTAAAAAGTCCAATAATCCAACTGATCTAATCTAATGATATGGATGCTTTATATCCTATGCACGTCAATCTTGTCGACTAAGGAAAAAGGTTTGCTTGAAGTAAATAACATTGCAATGGGTTCGTCAAAGTCAATGTCAAAGTCAAATTATTTATTTAAAATAGGCACAAAAGGCAGTTTTGAACGTCAAAAATGACAAGAAAATAGAATTGATTCTAGTTACCGCTTCCAAAACGTAGTTTCGTATTGAGAAGAATGAGCAAGAAACACCACCGTTATTCTTTTAAAATGTGTTACAATATTTTGTATACATTGATTTTATTATATAATTATACACTAGTAGTGATAGCCTAGTGGTGTGACCGTCAGACTACCAAGTCATAGGTCTCGAGTTCGAACCCAAGGCACGCACCTCTAAATTTTCGGATTCATGTGCGTATTGTAATTATAACACTAATAATAATTATATCACTTTGATAATTATATCTAAAAATTATTTTACATTATATACAATTATATTTGTATGTTTTTAATTTTTTTAAATGCTATTATATACAATTATAACACTAATGATAATTATATCAAAAACCGGTAAAGGAAACCGGCATGCCTGAGACATATTTCTCGACGGCATGTGAAGCCAAGTCAGAGGCCAATGGGCGGCTTTAAAACTCTGACACCAGGTTAGTCAGTAACCACACGAAAAGAAGAAGAAGAAGATTATATATAATTACATGTGAAGACGATGCATCTAGAATGAAATTACTATAATTGCAATAGGTATAAAGAATTAAAATGAAGCAATGACAGAAAAATGAATTATGTAATAAATACATGGTGCTCACATACTTGCAAACATTGTAAAAGTATACGATAAAAAAAAAAAAACAAGTAATAAGTCAATGTGTGAGTTAAAGTAATCACAGAATGTAAAATAAATGTCATAAAAATAAAATAAATTGTACAATTAAAGAAAAACGGGCAAAATGTCCCTATCCTTGTAGCACTCCCATCTATGTATCAAATGAAAGTAGCAAACCTATAAAACTTGGGGCAAAATATTTATTGAGACTTAGAAATAAAAATACTAACGGTACATAATGTTAGGTAGAATTCAAGTATCTCTTCAATTTAATTTAATTATTTATGGCCTATTGTGTCGATGTTTCATACTTTCCACCATCACTGTCACTATGACTGCCACATGCCGCGACGATGCATCTAAAAATCGAAACGCTACTCAATTGACTAACGAGCAGGCAAATGAGTTAAGAGGGAACAGGGGCTGCGAGGAATTTGAAAAATAGGTATTTGAAGAAACTATTGCCGTCGCGCTGCGCCCGAAAAACCGAGTTAAACCCCGTAAAGTGCGATAGGGACAACTGCAGCTCAGACCGATAAAATCACAATTTTTTTGACGAAAACGAGGTTTGGCATTCTCCTTTTTTCTCCTCGAAAACTAAGCCGATTTTTCCGAATTAGTCTGATAGTCCTCTAATCACGGCGGTAAAAATGGGGCATTTTTGTAATTTTTGGAGGGTCATAGTTACCTTACTTATTAATTGCTGAAAAAAAAGGAAATGACACGGACATGCCTATAGAGATCCTGATTTTATAAAAAAATGACAGCTCTAGAGGCATTATTCAAGAAGAAAACGGGGAATACGTTTGTATGGAGAATCGCGGGCCCTGTTCCCTCTTAAGAAAAATCACAATTGCGCGTTGGGTCGTAGAAGTCATAAATGGATGTTTCAAAAGGGATTATAAGATATTTCGAAACCAAGTGTTCAGTAAATCCTTACCACATTAATTTTCAGACTTTCACATAGGTGCTCTTTCCTACTTGCTCAATTCATTCAGATAACCTTTAAAAGATGTGCATTATGCCGTAATTATTGCAGAATTAATACAGCCAAGAATGAATGTTTTCAACAGGCTGGGAAACTACGTCATAGCTGAGCACGTTAACCGCCAGCGAGCGGCATTCGTATTCCGCTTCCTGTCCTCACCGCATATGACGTTATTTTGTTTTGTTTGGGGACCTAACATTTTACGCCTGGCACGCTCCTATGTTAGTGAACATATGTGAGAAGGTGTATATAATATGGAAATGTGCATGACTCCAAGTCCAAGGATGACATGACACAGTATGACATCCAAACGGAAGATTGTATACTCCGGTCGTATCTCATCGAGGCACATCTCAAATAAAACTTATTTCAGTTATTTACTGATCGATTCCACCTTGGAAGGCAGACCTGCCATAAAAGAATATTATTGCTCATTAACGGGTATGAGGACTGTTGGTGCTTGCGCACATATCGTGGGCATTATCTGGTACTTCGATGTCTGCCGACATTTAGACAAATTCGTTGGTCCTGCAAGTGACTTTTTTTTTGTGGTTGGGAAATCATCAAATGACTTCTCCCGCTCTGGGTGGAGCAGGAGGGCGTGTCAGACTCTTACTGACTAAAACCCACCCGTGTTCCTTCAGTTGCCTGTGCAATGCCAGGGGGCCACGGTATCCCTTTCGGACTTTCCCGCAACCCCGGCAGGCAATGGTCTCATCGGACCCCTTCACTTGCTGACATCTCTTTGAACACAACGCGCCGTTGACCCGGGCTTGGTCCTTACCGGACGACGAGCTACCCATTGCTCACCGTTTCCTGCAAGTGCCTGGGACGATATTGTTGTACAAAACCGAAATATTTCGTTCACATTCGTTTATTTATTTTTCCCCAAACATAGTTTATTAATTAGAATACAGGAAATTAAAAATAATTTTACACAAAATTACATATTCTCGCGTTCTCCCAGTCGTTCACGTTTGTTATCTTTAAAACAATATACGTGTTTCCGTCCGAAACTTAACTTAAAACTTGCTACAAGGGTAGGGACGGGGTTGATACAAAAACGCCCATTGTTCCAACCAACCCATTTGATTTGGTCTAGACTCTAGATTGTCCTATGGAGCAGGACCAGCATGTTCCAACCAATTCATGTTTCTTATCTTGGATATAATCCTCTAATTTGTAATATGTTTACAAAGTGTACCTACTTTTATCATAAGTTTTAAAATTTCTTTCATTTAATTGCAATATATCACAACGTACGAGTATTGTTGTAAAATTTAACACAGTAACCCTTAAAAGATGTATGTACTTTACTGCAATTATCACCATCTTCTGTTGGTTTTGAATTAATTTAGTTAATTATTAGAGTAAACCTAAAAGAGGAATGAACCGAATATCGAACCTTGAGGAACGGCCATTGCCATTTCGGACCCCAATGAATTTATGCTGTTTACTTGAACCCATTTTACCTTTTGTATCTTTCAGGTATGATCTTAGTAAATCAAGAGTTGTATTCCTAATCCCATAGTGATCTAGTTTCAACAGAAGTGTCTCATGGTTTACGCAATCGAACGCCTTAGAGAGGTCGTAAAATTTCCAATGGCATCTTGTGCTTCTTCCCAGGCATTAAAATGATCTTTATTAGGGTGACACCGGCGTCAGTGATACAGCACCCTTGAAACCGTACAGCCGTTCATGAAAGATGTTTTTTTTTAAAGCTGGCAGAATTGACACAGTCCTTTACTTGTTGGGTTCTTTACTATCACTGGATTTAAACAAAGGAACTACTTTACTGTGTTTCATGAGATCCGAAAAGACTCCTTGGTCTACACTGGTGTTATGTAAATATGAAAGCTAAATAGGGCGCAATGGTTTCAATCATAGATCTATAGACTTTTGCAGACATTCCCTAGATGTTTTTTTGTTGATTTAATTTTAATATCTTTAAAAGCTTTTATAACAGCCTGGGGGTTTGTATGCTGAAACCTAAACCCCAAAGGTCACGCCTTTATATTATTTCTAAGTAAGGCAGCAGAAAGCACGGGTGAGGAATTTAACGGTTTTTAACGAAATTCGTAATCTGTATATCTTCATCATTATCATCCACAGTCTCACTTCACTCATTGCTGGGCATAAGCCTCTCTTTTCTTGTGCCGATCTCCACGCTCCTGTGCCAGCCTCCTTCAAGTTTAGCCCGCGATGGCAACAATGTCAGCCGCCCATCTCGGCGCCGGACGACTGATACCTCGTCTTCCAGTCCTTTGACGCCACTCGGTCACAGCATGTCACATATAAAAAAAATCTTTTAATTGATTTTTTGTTTTGATTGACGTCTCTGAGCACCAAAGTCTGTAGTAACTGTCAATTCTTTAATTAGATGAATAGTTGGAGTTTTATGAGTATGCTATTTATTAGCGATGGGTAATAAAAAATCTAAAATCTTGCATGACACCGACAGAGAAACGATGAAAACCGATGGTTTGTTTTCTTTTAGTAAATTATACATTACTGTTAAACTTCAACCCAAGGTCTTCAATAGTTCAATAAAACTCACATAAAGCACTATAACACAATATAATAAAGTTTTATCAGAATGCAGAATTTCAACACAAAAAACCATTTTTTTTTTTTTTAACTATGGCATCTCGCAGGTATACCACTAAGGTATTTACTGCTTAACCGAACAATGACAAAAAAACCAAAAAATTCTAAGCTACTTATACTTTCATCGGTAACGAAACCATATCGAGATCTAACTAGACGCCAACGCCATCTAGTTAGAAAACAGATACTAAATTTGCATAATCTTACTTACTCTAACTAAAAGTGATTAAAATAAATACAATATGGTTTGACATTCCGCCCACCAAGGACATGCTCGAATGAGTTGTCCTTTAAATTAAAGCCGCCCACCATGAGGTCAAGGGGGCTATAAACTAACAAAGAAAAATAAAATTAGATAACAAAAAAAAACTATATCAATCACTGGTTGGCAATACACAGAGTTTACAAATTGGTCTTTTTAATACGGAATCATTGCACTTTATGGTCACCACTCGCGTGAGTCCGTCCGAACCAGGATGTTTCTCTAAAATCCTACCTAGTAACCATTTGCCTGGAGGTAGATTATCCTCTTTTACAAGGACAATGTCGCCAATATTTGGCTCTATTTCTTTTTGCGACCATTTATAACGCTGTAGCATCGATGCTAAAAATTCTCTAGACCATCGTCGCCAGAAATCTTGGGTCATTTTTTGCAAAAGTTGCCATCGCCTCAACGTGCCCACAGAGCTATGCTCGTAATTACGTTCCGGCACAAGAACCAGAGGTTCCCCGATTAAAAAATGACCCGGTGTAAGCGGCAGTGAATCATCAGGGGCTTGGGGAATATATGAAATCGGTCTTGAATTGAGGCAAGCCTCAATTTGCACAAGTAACGTGGCCATTTCCTCGTAGGTAAGAGTGGAATCACCAATGACGCGCTTCATGTGGAATTTTGTTGACTTGATGCCGGCTTCCCAAAGTCCACCAAAATTTGGGGCATGAGGAGGGATAAAATGCCACTTAACACCTTTACAACTGAGCCAACTCCTAATTTCGTTAGCGATCGCTGACTGTTCAGCAGCGACTAATATCTGCAGTTCCTTAGCTGCGCCTACAAAGTTTTTTCCATTGTCGCTCCAAATGTCACTGCAATGGCCTCTTCTAGCGACAAATCTCTTGTAACCGGCTATAAAACCTTCAGAGGTAAGGTCACTAATGGCCTCAATGTGCACTGCTCGAGTGACCATGCACACAAATAGGCAGATGTACCCCTTGTAAGCCTTATTGCCACGACCTTTAGATACCCTAATATTAATCGGACCGGCGAAATCAACACCTGTATGCAAAAACGGCCTAGCTGGAGACACTCTACAGGTCGGCAGCTGACCCATGAGTTGATTTTTAAACGTTGCTGAATGCCGAACACATACTATACACTTACGTACGTAAGCCTTTACTATATTTTTTGCAGACAGTATCCAATATTGTGTGCGCAAATAGTTCAACATTAATGTTGGGCCTCCGTGAAGAGTGGTTTTGTGAGCTTCACTTACGAGCAGAGTAGTGAAGTGATGGCGCTGTGGAATTATAATAGGATGCCTCATGCTTACTGACAGTTGAGACTTTTCAATTCTTCCTCCTACTCTTAAAATTCCTTGCTCATCCAATATAGGACATAAAGGTCGTAATTGGCTCTTCTTACTTACACTTCCTGTCTTCTTAATGTTTTCTATGTCTTCCTTAAATTCTTGTTCTTGGCATTTTTTTATACAGATTTCCAGAGCAGCTTTTAATTCCTCACTTGTCAGGTAAGTTTCTTTATATTGCTTAAATCTTAAGAATCGTCTACAATATGCAACTACTCTGATCAATTTTTGAGATGATGAATATTTTGTCCACAGCCCATCCTCTACATTTGTTGTCACATGTACTTTAACACCTTTGGATGATCTTTCTTCGAGTTTAGTTGACATCGAGTCTGGTTTGACGTAGTCAATTGGTTCTTTCTTTAACCACAACGGACCGTGCTTCCACAGAGATGACTGTGAGAGTGCTGAAGGTGTCATACCTCTTGACGCGATATCTGCAGGATTGTGAGTAGATCTCACATGTCCCCATTGGTGATTATCCAAACAACTCAGAATTTCAGACACCCTATTACCAACAAATGTTGTCCAGCGGCTGGGATGACTACTGAGCCAAGCCAGAACAACAGTTGAGTCTGTCCAACAGTGTATACGGTCTTTAGGTATTGCTAGTATCTCGGCTACCTCCACAATCAATTTGGCCAACAGAACAGCACCCATCAACTCGAGACGAGGAATTGACAGTTGCTTTATCGGAGCAACCTTAGTTTTTGCCGATATTAAATTAATTTTAATATTCCCATCAGCGTCCATTATCCTTAAATACGTAACAGCTGCATACGCTACATTAGACGCGTCACAAAAACCATGTAGTTCTACAACTGCATCGTTTTCTCTGGATTCAACCCATCTTGGTACATGAAACTCAGGTAAATTTAGTAGTTCCTTTTGATATGTTAACCATTCTTTTAATAAGTCTTCGGGTAATCGATCATCCCAATCGATTCCGGCAAGCCATATCTTTTGAATCATTATTTTCGCCGGTATAACACACGGCGCTGCCCACCCTAAGGGGTCGAACAGTCGTGATATATCTGATATTACTTTTCGTTTTGTTACAGATGCAGGTTGCGGAAATATTATTGAATATCTGAAACTGTCAGATTCTCTATCCCAAGAAAGTCCTAGTATTTTCACCACCTCGTTCAATTTTATCTCTACTAATCCTTTCTGATTTGTACCTTCTCCCGATATTTCCTCTGCTAACTCCTTGTTGTTTGTCATCCACTTCTGTAACGGAAACCCACCCTTTTCCAGTAGTTTTTCCATTTCCCTGTGAATCCTTTTTCCATCCTCTACAGTTTGACATCCTGACATATAATCATCTACATAAAATTCGCTTTTTAATGTTTCAGATACCAGCGGAAACTCAGCTCCCTCATCGTGTGCCAGCTGCTGCAACGACTTCACAGCCAGGTAAGGTGCGGATGCAGTGCCAAAGGTAACTCTCAGCAACTCATACTCTTTTATTTCAGACGCAGGTTCACTCCGCCAAAGTAGTCGCTGGAAGTGTGTGTCTTCAGGAGCGACCTTGATTTGCCGATACATTTTTACTATATCTGCACATAATACAATTGGATACGTACGCCATCTCATGATGATGTGACGTAATTCCGGTTGTATGGTAGGACCTACCATCAACATATCATTAAGGGATCCACCATTAGAACCTTTAGAAGAAGCGTCGAACACAACTCTGACCTTAGTGGAGGTCTTATCCTCGCGAACCACTGCGTGGTGAGGCAGATAGACTGCTTCTGACTGCTTAGTATCAGCTTCGCGAGACACCATTTTCATGTGTCCAAGGTCAAGGTATTCTTGAATTACTTCGGTGTATTTTCTTTTGATCTCATGATTTCTCTTGAAACGCTGTTCAAGATGATGAAATCGTTTCAGTGCGATCTCTTTGGTGTATCCGATTTTACTTCTTGGATCTGATTCGCGGAATGGAAGCTTGACTACATATCGCCCGGTAGCGTCTCGTCGAGTAGTACGAGTGAAGAATTCTTCGCACAGCTGTTCTTCTTGGGTAAGTATCCTTTTCTTATTAGTAACATCAGATTCGATCTCCCAAAACTGTTTGAGCATATCATTGTCACTGAGGTATGAATGCATACTAACTATAACCTTGTGACAATTTGCTGAATTGAAATCGCAATCTGTGGGTGTTAGTCCTGACAAAATCCACCCCAGGGTTGTGTTTTGAGCAATTATGGGCCCTGGAGAGTGTTTGACTAAACCCTCTTTAAGAACTTGGCTGTAAACTTCTGCTCCAAACAAGACGTCGATTTTGTTTGGAGTATGGTACTCTGGATCCGCCAGAGTTATATCTTCTAGTTGAGGCCAAGTTGGTATACATAGTCTAGTTGAAGGAATCAACGTTGTAATTTTACTTAACACATATGCTCGAACTTGAATAATTGCATTTGGATCGTGACGTGAATGAATGGTTACGCAAACTATGAATCTAGAGGCAAAAGCGCCTTCGTCACCTCCTATGCCTGAGACAATACTGTTATTTGGTATTTTCTTCAATCCGAGCAATTGGACTGCTGACTCGGTTATGAAAGAGGCCTGGGATCCTTGATCCAATAACGCCCTCAGCAATTGTTTACGACCATTCTGAGTCTGTGCTTCGACGAGAGCGGTCGCTAATAAAACTCGATTTGGCACAACCTTTGTAGAAAAGTGTGTTGCTATGGTGGAAGACTCTGATTCTTTTGCCGTACCGGAAGCAGTTTGCAGTGTGGACACTGCTGATTTGACAGCTACTGCCTCTACCGGATGGCTATTGGGTGACGATGATCTTGAAGAAGCCTTGGGGTGTAATAATGAGTGGTGTCTACGCTTGCAAATGTGACATGATGTTTTAGCGCGACAATACTTAATTGAATGATTCGCGCCTAAACAATTGTAACATAAATTGTGAGTTCGGACAAACTCACTTCGAGTTTGGTAACCTTCTTTACTAAACTGTTTACAATGACTTATATAATGATCTTGTTTACAGAATGGACATATGATTTGTACAGAGTTGTTACTATTTGATTTGACAACGTGAAAAACCTTTGGTTTACCATCTGTGGACTTCTGCTTTGACTTGGATGTGTCTAAGTACTCCAAAGAGCGAAACCTTGACTCTAAAAATGTTTTAAATTCTTCAAAAGTTGGTAATTGTTCATCTGCACTAATTTTCAATTCCCACAACTTTCGCGATTCACTATCTAGCTTGGCGCTTATTATATAGATAACTATAGCGTCCCATGATTTGACATCAATTCCGAGAGTACTTAAGCCATGCAAACAGTCCACAGTGGTATCCAATAATTCTTTAACTGCAGTTGATGACTCTGTTACATTTGATTGATTTATCAATCGTTTCAACATAGAATTAGACAAATATCGTTTATTATTATAGCGTTTATTTAACATTTGCCAACATTCCTGATAATTTGCGGCTGTCACAGGGGTGTGACGCAACAATTGTTCTGGTTCACCTGATAAATGACCTTTCAGGTAATGCAGTTTTTGTACATCGTCAATTGAATCATTTTTGTGGATAAGTGATAAAAACAAATCACGGAAAGAAGTCCACTCCGTATACTTGCCAGAGAAAGTAGGAATAACAACCTTAGGTAATTTCACATTCGTATACGTATTTGACGATGACTCTTTATTTACACTTGCTTTTGTAGGTGTTAGTTGTTTAATAGACTCTTTCAACTCGGATTTATAAGTTATGTAAATATCCTCAGTATTGTCATATGTCTCTGACGTAAAGTAATTATGTTTCAAGTCTAGTTTTTCTACTATGTTCCTGTGCGTTTTTATGAAATTAGCCCACAGTTGTTCTAATGCTTCCAACCTGGTTTCTAAATAAGACAATGTTATCCGTTCTTTAGGAGATTTTTTATAATTTATTCTACCTTTTTCAATATTTCTCTTGTTATCTAGTTGCAAGTTAATTAATGAATCCATGACTAAAAACTGTTAAATTAATTCACTAAAATAAAAACAAGTTGCACAAGAACAGAAATTTTACAAGTCTACAACTGATTAAATTATTCTAAGTCTATGACGAAAACAGAAAATTTTACAAGTGTTTTTTACTTTAAACTTTTTAGAAAATCGGGCATAGGTTCCCCGTCGGTTCACTTTATTCTTAAATAATCTAAGTCTAAACTACATAAATTATTCTAAGTCTTGATTATTACGTTAAATTTAAAGTTCCAAATCTTGATAACTTCACAAATAAAATTGTACTCACGGTTTTATTTTCTAAATCCACAACACGTCACTCACTATTACTTCTCTGATTTATTTGTTGATAACGCCCGCTAGGGGGCGCGCAGTACGTTTTCAGCTTTGGTGCTCAGCTAGTTGGATGCCACTTCGCCTTATTCTAGATCCAGTTGTCCACACTCGGGATGTCCGGAAGCCCACAGAACTTGCTGCGGTGGCGCCCTCTGCAGGCGACGTCCTCGAAACACTCGGTCTCTACGGTCGCGCCCTCTGCAGGCGACGCTAAAGCACTTCAGTGGCGATCCACCACTGCTTTCTATGCTGGTACACAAAAACTCGGTGCGAAATATTACGCACTGATCTGGTTTCGAAGGACCATGTTAAACTTCAACCCAAGGTCTTCAATAAAACTCACATAAAGCACTATAACACAATATAATAAAGTTTTATCAGAATGCAGAATTTCAACACAAAAAACCATTTTTTTTTTTTTTTTTTTTTTTTTTTTTTAACTATGGCATCTCGCAGGTATACCACTAAGGTATTTACTGCTTAACCGAACAATCCTGTGGCTGCCTTAAGCACTACACTCAAAGCCTCCAGCCAGGAGCAACTATTCTACATTAAAATTAGGCGAACGCTCGCTAAGGGCACCCCCTGTGGGGTACGAACCTCGGCTTAGGGCGTCGCTGAGGGGGGGACAGCAAGATGGGACAGGCTGGATCACGGATATATTATTATTAGACGGGGAATTTAAAGCTACGCGCTCAGCTGCGGCGCGGGCTGGCGCTTCATCGGACAAGACAAAAAAACCAAAAAATTCTAAGCTACTTATACTTTCATCGGTAACGAAACCATATCGAGATCTAACTAGACGCCAACGCCATCTAGTTAGAAAACAGATACTAAATTTGCATAATCTTACTTACTCTAACTAAAAGTGATTAAAATAAATACAATATGGTTTGACAATTACAATTAATAGTTATTATCTAGTGTCTATTGTTCGTTAATTTCCATTTATTCGCGGTAATTATTTATTGTAACTAATAAGATTACCTTTGTACCTATGTTTGTATTGTTATAAGAAATGATCTAAGACTAATCAGTAATCACGGAGAAATATTATGTATTAGCTGCCTTGTAAACTCAACAGCTCAACCGTAGCGCTTACGTCCAATACACCACTAGTGGTCGTAAGCGCTACTGTTGAGCTGGTCCTGGGCTCAATTCCCGGGTCAGACAAAGTGTTATTTAGCTTTCCCATCTGGACTTTCTCAGTAGCAGCCTGGAGTCTGGCCTCTTGCTAGCCCTTCGGAGAATAGAGGCGTGATGTTATGTTGTGTGTATATTCGTAATCCATTGCTTTATATGTTTGAATAATTCGTCTGCTCAAAAACGTAAATAACGCAATGAATATTGTTCAATTATTGTCAAAATGAATAGCATTGGGAATGTGAGTGTACACAATTACAACTCTAGTACCTGAAGATGGAATTGTATCTTTATTTTGGTATATTTCAAACTATTTTCAGTCATTGTTAAAACAAAGACTTAATAATATAAGCGTGAAGATCGATATTCCATTTAGTCTAGATATTTATAGCAATAGGCTCGCCCCCTATTACATGGGACTTAAACATAACTGGCGAAATGTGGGTGTACCTATTACAGGTACACCTCTGCCCAACCCTTCGGCGAAACAAGGCGTGATGTTATGTTATGTTATTTATAGCACAATTCAAGAAGATCAGGCAGCGTTTTCTTTTTTGTATCGACTTCAACGCACAGTAGGTAATAATAGGATGATATAATAATAATAATATAATAATACGCCTTGTTTCGCCGAAGGGTTGGGCAGAGGTGTGTACTATTATCTCGCATCTCATATAATAATATATGGATGACATTAAATGATATGCTAAAACCGAAAAAGAAATGAAAACTCTTATAAGTGACGACAACATTTAGTCAGGATATTAATATGCAATTTGAATTATCTACGTGCAGGACATTGCATATTATAAAAGGAATAGTAAAACCCGGCAACTATGCAGTCAGTGACACCGATGCAATGGCAGCTATGGAACCAACAGATTTATACAAATATTTAGGATACAAGCAACTTAAAGGACTCGACCACACAGCAATTAAACAGACACTAAATACAGAATATAGGAGAAGAATTAACGCAATTTGCAAAATACCTACAGCTATCTGTAAAGCATCTTATAAAAGCTTTGAATACCTTTGCCATACCAATATTGACCTACTCATTCGGAGTAATAAAATGTTCAAAAACTTACATCGAACAGTTAGAGAGAATCACACGCACAACACTTACAAAATACAACAACCTACATCCTAAATCTGCGATCGAACGACTCACCATCAAAAGACAAAATGGAGGGAGAGGCCTAATCGACATACCTCACCTTTGGCAGAAACAAATCACTAGGCTTAAAACATTTTTCTACACAAAATCTCGCACTAGTAACTAGCTATACAAGATCAAATCATCAACAGCAAAAACTACATAAAAATTTATAATTAAACCTACCATTACAAACGATAAATGCCGTAGATGAATACTAGGCCGTAGGTGAATGCTATAAGCAGTGATAGCCTAGTGGTGTGACCGTCAGACTGACAAGTCGTAGGTCTCGAGTTCGAACCCAAGGCACGCACTTCTGACTTTTCGGATTCATGTGCGTATTATATAATCATCACTTGCTCAAAAAAACGGTGAAGGAAAACATCGTGAGGAAACCGGCATGCCTGAGAGATATTTCTCGACGGCATGTGAAGTCAAGTCAGAGGCCCGTGGGCGGCTTTAAAACTCTGACACCAGGTTAGTCACTAATCACACGAAAAGAAGAAGAATGTCGTAGATGCCATATTCAATCAGAAACCATACAACACATAACCATAAATATTTTTGTAAAAAGGTGTCAATCCCACTAAAGAACACTGTCCTTCAAGATAAAGGATTTTCCTAGTTTGAAGGGCAGGGGTCCATCCCATTTAAACAGCACAGATGTTTACCTAGGCTAAGTTTAGGTAAATAAATGATTACTTACTTACTTACTTATAACCGGAGCATGCATAACTCTCACAAAGACAGACACAATCACACTCACAATCAGGTTGCAAACATCATCCATCAAAAACTAGCACTCAAACACAGTCATAAACAAAACACTAATAAGTACGCGCCACAAACTATCCTAGAAAATTGTGTGCCACAAACTGTATTACGATCGCGCCATACTTACAGGGCCTCAAGTCTGCTATTACAATAGTGTCAGAATGGTCTGTCATTGATTTCATAATTGTTGATTTTGACAAGTTTGGTAATCTACTAACATATTGGCGTCATTATGACTTTCCAATGGTCAGCCACTGACACTCCATTGAAAGACATGGCAGCTATTGATAATCTCGTACATAATGATCACAGACTACATAGGGATACTATAATGATAAATGAATGGAATGGACTTAGGCGGTAATCTGCTAACATTTTGACAGTTCCTTTGATCAGTGACCTACAATGAGAACGTCATTGTGCATTAATTTCTTTTAATTCGTTACGAGTATCGTGTTTGTGGGATACAATGATCAACCAATGATCGACCATTATGAATTTAGCAGATTACGAACTTTTAGCGAAATGACAATGGGATCGTGTTGGAATGACGAATTTATAAAAATAGCAGACTTGGGCCCCAGATAGGACCATTCACTATAATAGACCAGACATAACCCTACATGATAAATTAAGAAAAACCACTTACCTTATAGACATTGCAGTCCCCAACACCAATAACCTACAAAAAACAATCGCTGAAAAAATAAGCAAATACGCTGAGCTTAAAGAAGAAGTTACAAGAATCTGGAGGCAAGACAAAGTTTATGTTGTTCCTGTACAGTAGTTCTCTCCACGACAGGTGTTATTCCCAACAATCTCCTCCGTAGCCTGAAATTAATAGAGCTAGAAGAATCCCTTTACATCAATCTACAGAAAGCAGCCATCCTAAACGCATGCAGAATCGTTAGGAAATTTATGCAGTTAGACGAAAGTACACCCTCATCTTAAATACATACCACACGCTGCATTTACTTGGCTTTGGTCCGTAAATGTAGCTAAAACCAGCCTAAGAGCTGAGAAAAATAACACTCCCGATGATAATAATATATTTTATTTGACGTAAAAAGTACACATGGATGACACTTAATTAAACATGGAAATTACCTGGTACAAAAATATTGATCAATGACCCCTATGCTAGGAATATGATATTCTACCATAAAACCATCCACTGCCATAAGGTCTATGAGCACGAACATAGGTATTCAGCAGTAGGTAAGTGTTATGCATTTTTTTATTAATATGATAAAAAATCTACATGAAACCAAAACTTTAACCTTCACATTATATGGAGAAAAATAAACATTTTACCTTTAAATTTTTAAACAAATAACATTTTTTGGAGACGGTAGGTAAATGATGTTTTCTCAAATGTGTAAATCTTCAGAATTGCGATATCTAGGGATCTCGAGTTTCTAGATACTAATCTAGCTGATAACAGTTTGAGATATATAGAATTATGTTGATGAAGGAAGGACGTCTGTGTCGTAGAGAACGCATTACGTTTTACGGCCCATTAACAAGTGTAGAAAAGTTATAATAACTAGGGTGACTCAGTACAACATAACACGTCATAATTGCGTAATGTAGGTACTCAGATAATGGTTAATTAGGATTATTAAATGAAGGAACATTAGGGATACGCGTTTTATTAGTATATAAGTTGAAGCTTAGCCCTATTTTTATCATACGATAAAAAGGAATCAAGGAGTAACTTATCCAAATTCATCACACATCCACAACAGTAAAAGTAAGACAAGTATTTATTTTTTCTAAATATTTTTAAGGTCCGTGTTTTGTACGCAAAGGAATGTCTTTTGCACTTGTGTATAACTTTCCTTGTTTGTGGTTTAATTCTGACAATTGGTGTTTCCTTGACCATAGTAATTCACGGTTGAGTTTAAATCATGGTTATATCCGCTTGTAGATTTTTAAAGGCTTTACGAATATGTAAAATAATTTATTTCTTTCTTTTCTCTGTTTACAATGAAGTTGTTGCATATTTTATCTTTTCGTTAACCATTAACTAACCATGAGAAAAATATATAAGATCCATATTTTTATGTAGATACTTTCTAGAATATAGTTCAGAGTTTTAAAGTATACTAGGTAAACTTATTCTTGAGCTCAAAAAGCTTTATGCTATTATTTGTCTCAAACATAAATTTCCCAATGTGCTCAAAGTTTTGAACTAAAATATTAAAAATAATATTTATTTTCAGATGTTCCGTGGACTCGTTTTTGTAATCGCGATCGCACTGTCTGTTCAGATGGTTTGCTCGGATCCTACGTCATCGAAAAACCCAAAAATCCTTAGAGAAGCTGATGAAAACCTAATGCTCGACTTAGATGAACTGGCACACTCAAGTCTGCGTAAAAGAGAAGTGGGCACAATATTACTAGCAATCAAAAACCAGTTCAGAGAAATCATTGAAGAAATATTAGCCGAGGCTTGCAGTTTAGTGAAAAATATTTTGTACCAATTCAAAATGAATCTGCTCAAAAAGTTTGAAAGCTACACGATGGCTAATTTGCTCCGTGTCATCATCAATGGTGTTACTGATTTTATCACGGTATTTTCCGGTCCTGAAGAGTATTTCGAGGAATTGGAAGTAGTGGAACCCGTGCAAGTGGCACCAGTGCAAGTGGAAACTTATAATTATAGAAATCCATATTATCCATCGGGGTTGTCAACCCTATTTCGGGATAAGAGACAATAGCATAGAATACAAGTCGTTCACTGATAGGTTTTGTTTATAAGCCTGTTATTAAGGGAAATAAATTATTAAATGATACTTAAATCAGAACGTTTTATTCAAAAAACCTTGTTGCAATCATTACAAATGGCAAAAAGCGCCATAAACATTTAATTCATGTCATACATCATTTTAAAATGTCTACGGCAATGTCGCTTTTTATGAAATTCATTAAAAGAAAGAGGCTAACTAGCTAGGTAACCTTTAGTTTTTCTAAATCAGCATGGTAGATAATGATGATGTATGTCTGACCGTGTCTGTATGAATTATTGTAAGAAAACGTGACCTACCGATACGATACAGCATAAACATACACTTTCGGTGTTATTTGTTACCACAAAATTCACGGTGATCAATAATATAGGTACTCGTTTAGCCAGAAATTTCTTAAGAGGTTAGATAACGTAGGTGTACTTACACAGTTATCGTGTATGTTACAATCTTATTAACATGTATAAAATATTAGCTATTTCAATTAGACGAATGTGACGAATTTTGTCGAAATGCCGAAACAGTTTTACGTAAAAACAGAACATTAATCGAGGCTAGACATTAAAATTGCCTACCTATAGCAATTACCTACAGCATAATTATTACTTCTAAATAATTATAATTCACTTAATTATCTGAAACTAGCACTTTGCCCGCGGCTTCGCTTCCGTGGTCTTTCCCGCGGGACCCGTTATTTTTCCCGGGATAAAAAGTAGCCTACGTTACTCCCTGAAAACCAAGCTATCTAATGGTAAAAGAATTTTTCAAATCGGTCCAGTAGTTTCGGAGCCTATTCAATACAAACAAACAATCAAATCTTTCCTCTTTATAATATTAGTATAGATAAGTCTTCTTTTATTCATTAATGTAAGGCTTTGTTGTCAAAGCTTAGACTAAAATCAGATTGTTAAAACGTCACAAGTCACTTTCGATAGACTGTAACTGTAAGATAATGTGACGTTTTGTTTTCCTCTCGCTTAAAGGCACATACGAGTAGCTGTTATTATGAAACAGTTTTCGGCACCCTTCGTTATTGACTTGAAACATAATCACATACATTTAAGTTACTTCATATGTTTTTTAAAGATATGTCCTCTAAATGACTTTTAGAGTTTATTGAAAAGGGGTCGAGTTGTTTTCTTAGTCGGTACCTACCCTAAGCAATATTATAGAATTGCTTATTTATTTACAGGGGGAAAAATAGACTTTCGCCTAAGTTAAAGATTAAACGATTATTCAAATTCGTTGACAAACAATGCCCAATCTAAAATGCGTAGATTCTTTCAAATGTATTATTTATAAGTAGGTACGACGGTAGTAATAGCTACGTCTGTAAAGTGTCTAAGTATGCATTTAGTCATAATAAGTAAATTGAACATTAAAATAAAATCGAATTGCATAATTGTGCGTGTGCCTTGACCAAAATAGATTATATTATTGAAGAAGTGTTGTAAAACAAAAGATTACTCCATTACTTCAGATTATCAGCTTCGATTACTTACCGCAGCACTACATTATGATACCTAAAGGTATCTTTATTGCACATACAATAATGATTAAAATCTTGATTAGGATCGTTTTTGATATGATAACTATAATTATTCATTTACAACGTTATGAAATAGTTATGCGCTCGAATTACCTATATTCTAACACTAGCTCTGCCTTTTGATTCGCTCATATGGATTCAATATGTACATGTGCTTTAAAAGAAGCTAGAGAACATTCCAATGAATTTTATTAAAACCAAAATCACAGAAATCGGATATGTTGGCTCTCGAGTTATAAGTGCAAAGAATGCAGCCATAGTGACCTCTGCGCTGCCACCGACGATGCCGTGGAAGTGGCAAAGTTTTGGGCTAACCAAATCTAATTCACTATCGTGCCATCGACATGTCGGAGAAGAAGTACAAAGGACAAGAATTGGATTCGTGTGCTACGCGGCGTACGGGTTACGGGCTACGGGCTACGCAAGGGGTGTTTTCGTAGCACATTGTCCTTGTGCAGCTTTACACCCCGTAGCACGCAGCTACGAATTTGTAGAAGATCGTGTGATGCGTTTTCTATGAAACATTTATATGAGTTTAATTTTTTTTAGCAAATATTTTCTTAGTTTTTTAAGTATGTTGGTTTAAATATCTATATTTTTTGTTGTTGACGAACTTCGATTGTAATCTAAGGGACGAAGGGCGCTGGAGTTTCCGAAACTGAAAATTAGTCAACAGCTTTGAGAAATCTCATTTAAAAGATCTTGGTATACGGGACGGGGCCTATAGTCCACTGTCCATCATTCTTTAAGAAAATATTTTTATTAAATTTTTCTCGTAGTAATATTTATTTTGTCCAACTGTTTTTTTTAAATCTTAAGTAGGTATATATCCCTTCAGTACTTAATGCAAAAGCTCACGTTTGACTACTATCACACCATTTGATTCCAATATTGTATGGAAAAAAAGATAAGTGAAGTGCCTAAATTATGATAATTCCAATATCAAATTGTCACCCATCCAACATTTGACCGCGGTGCGATGACGTAAATCGATCTTTTTGCTCGATACCCGTTTACCCATGAGCCATTTATATGTCACGAGAATAACTAGGAAACTAACTAATTATGTGCCTTTAGCTCACCGCTGGTTCACCTTTTAGAACAAGACACTAATCATTGAACACATGTCATGCACTTCCGTAATAGGTTCTCAAGACCAAACTTCTAAGCAGCATTTAAATATACGCATGATCACTCCTCCCGACTGATCCCACATCGTGATGAGGAGTGAATCTTTTAGATTGAACATAATGCATACAAATTTGATATAATTATATTAATTAATTTTAAAAAAAGGTCGTTGACAAAATGTAGTAAGTGCCTTATAAAATGGTTTAGCAATAACACTGTTCTGTTACTTGCATTCCATATCTTTTCCTCCACTTCGCTCCATCTTTGAGATCAGTGCCGAAAGCATAGCGTTTCATGTACTTCTGACCACTCGCTCTATTAGCTACACCTGACCGTCTGTTGGTTCTAAGACTCTCCGGGATCTCTTACCATTTATAGTAATTATACAATCATTTTATTTTCAGGATAATGCATAAGAAATAGGTATAGATAATATAATTTTATATTAATTAATTTAAAAAGATGTCGTTAGGAAAATGTAGTAGGTAAGTGCCCTAGAAAAGTAATTAGCAATTACGCTGTACTGTTACGTGCTTCCAACTTTTGATTCTTTTCTCGTACATAAGTCAGGGATAACAACTGATACTGTAGTTCAGCGGAAAATTGTGGAACTACATATTTTTTAATGCAATTTGAAACAATGACACACACACTAAAGTAGTCAGTTTAGTGAAAGCAAATCGTAAAATTACTCGTATCGGTCATTATTTGAAAAAAGTTAAGCAATTGTGTAGTTCTAACAAAACGAAAATATATATTAATTTATGCCCGGCGTTACAAGGTTAGGTTAGGTTAGGTTATTGAATTTTGATGAATTGTCAAATGTTACCTATTAAAATGGCCTTACTTTAGTGCCTCGTCTATAATAGGACTTGAGTGGCGGCGCGGATATAGTAGTATAATTTACAGTTCTAAGTTCGATTTGAATATACGAACAATTAGTTGGTAGTGCAACTAATTGTTCGTATATTCAAATCGAACTTAGAACTGTAAATTTTTAACAGATGTATGAAATGGCTATAATAAGGCATATTGACGTAGGATGTCAATTTGCTTAACAATTGGTTTCCTTGGCTGTACTGTACCTTAATTAAATATAACATAACATAACATCACGCCTGTATTTCCCGAAGGGTTCGGCAGAGGTGTACCTATAGTACACTCACATTTCGCCAGTTACGTTTGAGTCCCATCCCAACAAACCAACTAAACTTATAAAATTAAGTTTATAAGGTCTAAACTCTTATATTTGTTATAAAAGAGCATTTATTATGTCATTGTTCCTTATAGTGGCACATTATTAGAAGATTTGACTAATATTACCTTTATTCTTATAATTTGGCTGGGTAAACGTTAATAAATTCAATTAATACGGCTACAATAAGGGTTCGAAATATGTTCTTCTTATAGAGGCTAGTTACATTGCTTCTTAGCCATATAATATTCAAAGTCATATAAAGGCTTTTAATATGGTCAATTATTCTTAGAAAAGTAATGCACAAGGTAACTATGATGCTTTTTAACTTATAGGAGCATTTGATAAGACGTCTATCCAACAAACGAATTCTAACATTTTATATGATCTTTACAAGGATGAAAGCAATCGTATTCCCTTATACAGTAATTACAAAGATATTATTCTCTATATAGTTTCATTACAATGTTTTACATAACTAGATTCGCCATTTTGAAAGTACAGCAGATTGTGTGAATTTATAACGGAGTGGAATTCACATTTAAAAAATGGATTCAAAAGACTGGAAGAAGTTTAAAAAGAGCGGGGGTTACAGAGAAAAGTTAAAAAAAGTCTACGAAAACATGGTTGTGAGCATTACACCCACCACCTCTACTCCTATGATGCTACAAAATGACCAAGCCGATACCTACGAATCAGCTAATGGTTCCGCAGAGGATTATTTAATAGAAAATAAGAATGAAAAGGAAACCAGTGAAGAAGAATATAACTGTAGCGATTTTTAACAACGGACGAACAAATTATAGAAATAAGAGCAATACACATTAATGAAACTGAAGAAATACGACTAGAAGGATACCGCATGGATAATTTAGTTGACGCCTTTAACTACCCCTGAAAGTCTTCATTAATTTATATTTATAAATGATATGACTTTTCATGCGCTGAGATTAAATATAAATTATTAAATGTAGAATATAATTCGGTAAAATAAAACAACTCATTTGAAAATCACATATTTTTATTAAAGTCATAATTTGTGTTTATGTTTTCACGACCTATCACAAAGTGTAAAGGTAAACTAGAAAGGCTCGGATATGTACAATTAAAGCATTCCTTTCTTAAAATAAAATGTGTCCACTTCCATGGCCATCGTATATTATGTCTTCTATCTTTACTTTGTAGAAATTTGTCAACATCTGCCAATATGTATACTACCATTGCAATATCTGCGGAAAAACATATTAAATAATTATATAATTATATTATTTATTGTGTACTTACAATTATAATTATATTTTAAACTTAAAATTAGTGCACAAAAGCAAGTTTATTCCTATAAAGAGATCTCTTCCAACCAACCCATCCATAGTGAAACATAAATTTTATACAAATGGGAACAAGATTAGCTAGGTACAGGATTTTGTTCGTGAGAAAGGAACCCTAATGATATGTAAAATGGCGATAGCATAAGCAAGAAATGTTGCCATTATAAAGTCTTCACTCTCATAGGCTTCTTGTAGACGATGTGCGAATCGTTTTGCTCTCATAATAGCACTGGTTATAACATGACTAAATAATTAATAACGTTTAAAGCACAAAAACAGCTTAAAATCAAGGGCGGAATGATACTACAACACACACCGTACCAGATTTTATCATGAATTTGAATTCCCATACACTTTTCACTATAAACGAGCACATACATTAGGTAAATAAACTACATAAAATAATAACTTACCGTTCACTTTTCAGTAAAATGGTTGACATTTCTCTTTATTCGCCAAATTGTTGCGAAATAATGTAAATCACTAAGAAAAAAACTTATTGTAGAATCATTAATAGACGTTTATAAGGGCCTACGGCTTTTTAAGAGCCTTTGATTTGCTGCAATGAGTTCAACTCCCTTATATCGGACCATAATAAAACACGAATAAGGGTGATCGCCCGTATTAACGCTTTCTATATGTTTCTTACAAGTGTATTGGCTTTTTATGAGCTTTTTTCTTGCCATTATAAGTTTAACTTCCTTGTTCCTTGTCATAATATAACACGTATACGGAAAAAAAAGCGGACAATAAAGCAACTATAAGGGGGGTAGAAGGTTATTGTCTTTGTAATTTGTGCCCAAATGCACCCTTATTAGCGATAATGTGGCTCCTATAAGAATATTATTTTTGGCAATATAAGCCACTACAAGAGCAATTTTTGTTTGTTGGGATATTATAGGGGGCGAGCCTATGAACTGATACTGAGAAATTCCAGATGGAAAAACCCAATAACACTTTGCACGACCCGGAAATCGAACCCAGAACCTCATGCTCAGCAGTGGCGTTTTCGATCACTAGACCAATGAAGCAGTCAAACCTTTATTAAATATTTTAGTTAATAATATTATTAAATAGATACTTCTGATACGATGGGGTAATTTTTTTACACAGGTTACAAAATTCATGACGCATTAAAAAAAAAACTCACTCATGCTTTTTATCTGGACTAGGTCTGTGCTGATTTAGGTAAATTCTCATTGTTTTTAATCATGATGAGCTGTTAAAGTATGGCTAGTTCGTCAAACAAGTTTTCAAATTCTAGAGCTTAGTCGCGACCACGACTACTACCTATTAAAAAACTACGAGCAAAATATCTTAACAAGTTAATGATGCTATTCGTATAGAGCAGGCGCCAAAAGTGACGTATTGTAGCGGCCCTTGATGACGGTTATTATGGATAATAATTATGTATCTTGTGAATGAATGGTCAGAACCCAGAATTCAAATATGGATGGTATATGTATAATGTGTAAACTATGTTTGATAGACGCTTTAACTTTTACATTATTCAGCAATTCATTGCTAAGAGCTCGATTAGGTTAGTTGACGTAGGTAGGTCCGTAAGTAAATACACAGTAATAATAAATTAACTAGCTTTGTTAGTGAAAGTCGTAACATAAGCCACTGGGAATACTTTAATAACATTGAGTTTTGGTTATTATGTACTAACGAAAATGTTTCAGAGGATTTGGCTTGTCAAGGTTGTGGTGGCTAAAGATGTGGCTATAATCTGCAAGGTCAGCTTACAAAACTAGGAAACCGTATAGCTCCACGTACGCCACCATGGTGGTTTTAGCTGGGAAGAATCCAGCTTAGCTCTTCGTTTAACTTTAGGCTGAAGGATCTAGATCACCCGATGGAAAAAAGGTTATTTAAATACATAATATTGCGAAAGGCCCCTACATTTTTTTAAATAGCAATCTGCTATTACGGTGCTAATTAAAAGTAAAGTGCTAATTCCAACTTTGACTTCGTTTTCTATCTGATTCGAAATTTTCATAAACTTACTATAATTCGTATGACAGACGAAAAGTCTGTTTCTAAAAATATTAATGATTCTTAAGCGCCTGACATGATTGTAACTAACGAAGTTACGAACGAGGAGCGGCGTCATTGTCAGCATAATCGCCCAGGCGCACGAACGCCTTTGAAAACAATATAGCAATTTATTATATATATTATGTATGTACTAAAGAATTTCGCGTAGTCATTGTTTTTACTGGTAATTTCGGTTTATGTTGTATCCTGTTGAGGTTGTTTGGATTTTAAAATAGTGTTCTGCACTCGATCGATCTAGTCGAGAGGAAGGTCAGAGTTCCTTAACATACTCTAAAATCAAGCCCTCGATCTAAAACAAAACTGACCATTTTACTCTTTATTTGGTATTTATAAAGGTTCACGTGTTGACATGGAAAAATGTCATGTTTTCAATAATTTTATGCAGAGTTGGGTAGACCATTATTAACCTACAATTTTTTTGCGCGACAAGCCAAAGGTCCGTAGAAACTTCCATCCCCTATTTAACGCCATTAAGTGGTGAATTTTCAAAAATCCTACCAGTGCCTTTGTTTTTTTTAAGGAATTCTTGTGCAAATTTTCATGCTTCCCAGCGGTTCAGGCTGTGCTTTGCCTGTAAGTGAATGAATAAGGTTTTTATTAAGTAGAGATATCACGAAATACGTAATGTGTTTTAATTTCTGACAGCATGTTACGACTGCCATAGATATTTGCATGACAGCAGGGGCTAACAGCTTCACGTGCTTTCCGAGTCACATAGCTGACCATGGCAGCGTTGGTTAACCTCGAGCAATGATGTATGTGATCGTTGTTTAGCCTGATCTAAATATAAAAATATGATGTAATTGTTACTTTTGACTTATTACTTTATTAAATATTGAACATAACTGACGAGATATGAACTAAACACTATTTATAAACATAACATAACATCACGCCTGTAATTCCCAAAGGGTAAGGCAGAGGAGTACAGTCACGAGCATAAAAAACTTACACTTGCAACTGAAACTGGGCTGCTACTGAGAAATCACCGATGGAAGTACCAAATATCACTTTGCCGGACATGGGAATCAAACCAAGGACCGGTTTTCGGTACGATCATAATTAATTAGTTTTGGTGTACTATTCTTCTACACCTCTGCCTGACCCTTCGGGGAATACAAGCGTGATGTTATGTTATTGCTGCTATCATTATTAAAATCGAAATTAATTAATTATAAACAATAGTAATTAACCTCACTTACGCTCCATGTATTTATTACCTATATTATTTCAATAATTATAAGTACCAAAATGGTTCCACAGCGCTCCAAAATAAAATAAGTAGAGTCAGCATAAAAGGCTAACCATAAGTTGTTTGTCCTGAATAAACATATTTGAAATGCATTTTTTTCTTTTTTTATGATATTTAATATAAACATTAGGGCCGAATTTAATTTTTTTGCTAACTCTACTAAAAACTTCTTGGAGTGCGGTGGAAATAAAATATTTTATTGCTAAAAATTTTTGGAGCGCAGTGGAATCGCATTGGTAATTATGTGATCAATGGGTTTTGGTGCGCAGTGGAACTATCCTTTTTGATGAACTAAGGGTGTGTGTAGCTGAAGGCATTGTGTGTAATACCTTCAACTATGTTCATACACTTGGGATCGCTTACTCCACCGTTTAGTATTAGTATGCATGTTATCAATACACATGTCATCGTAGCCCTTGATCAAAACAAGCTCAAAGGCGTTACGTTTTCATTTCATAGTACGATAGACATTGACTGCAGCACCTATTAGGTCATGGTGATTAGTTCAATAAATTGTTGACATTATCTCCCTTGCTGCGTAGAGTTATGAAAAGCTTAAAGAAATACATGGTTATGTACATTGACGTTAATTATGATTTATCTTTATCCAGCCATTATAAGTAGCACCCTGGGAGGGAAGGAAATGATTAATCCAATGCTTCATATGTTAGAAAAAGTCGTCTGCTCAACAACTTAAATTAAGGCAATGAATACTGTTGAACTGTCAAAATGAAAGACAATGCCATCGTAAGTGTGTTACGATTTTTTTTCGCACGTAATGGGGCAATTGCTTTACGTATTTACATTATAATAACACTTACAATTACCTGTATTTATTCTTTAGTTATTAAAAATGTTCAAGTTTTTGTTACCACTTACTTATTTAATGAAACTCAATTGCATTGACTGTTTAGTAGAATATTTTGAGCAAGATCCTTTTAAATCCTAGCTAATATTATCAATGCGAAAGTAAGTTTGTATGTTTGTTACGCTTTCATGCTAAAACGACTGAACGGATTTGGATGAAATTTGGGACACAGATTATTTATAGCCTGGATTAACACATAGGATACTTTTTTATCCCGATAGTACTTTATCATGAGATAATTAACGACCTCCACGAGGGTGTAACCGCGGGAAAAGCTAGTAAAAATAAATGGTTTGGTATACATCTCACACTGACGTTAATCATCATTTATATTTAAACAGCCATTAAGCAGGTAAGAAGGCAAATGTTTGGTTATTTACATCACAATAACACTTACAATTACTTAGGTGCCAGTATTTATTCTTTAGTTATAAAAACATATTCCAATTTTCGATACCACTTATTTAATGAAACGCAATTGCATTAATTGACTGTTTAGTAGATACTTTGACCAAGATCCTTTTAAATTCATGATAATTTTAACTTTAGCTTGGTTTATAAAAAAGACAAACAAAATTTCTTAGTAATATTTAGGTAAGTACCTAAAGTGTAAAACCAGTCAAGCTTTTAATTTGGTTTTTAGTTTTAACGCTTATTAAGTAAAGGAAGTTGGTTTGTCGGATTATTTATACACTAAAGGTGACTATATAAAAGTATATAGGTAATTGCATAGGCAAGTGATTGTCCGAGAGTCACTTGCACAATATTGTAAAGTGTATCGTGATCAATGTCACTCGCCGACTCAGACCGTTCATAATTTTTGTCAGCCTTCACACTTTTAATTATCACTGCCCTTGTTATAATAAATCCCTAAGATTCATAGCATTGAAGTATAATTACCATATCGTTCTATTGTAAAATAATGTTTCTATGGAATGCCAATGTTTTTTCAACGAGGCGTTGTGCACGAATCTCTCTGCGGGTAAATCACAATCCAGAGCGATCACAGTTTATATTCCGGTCACAATACACTTGTTTTGTCACGGAGGCGCGTTCTTACGTTTTACATTCATTGCGTGGAGCCGGAGAGGCTACGAAAAGGCATTTGGATTTGGTTTAGAAACGAAAATCTCGAGGTCTCGTTCAAAATGTGAATTGTGTCATTTTCATGAGTTAATTTACACGAACCGTAGTAAAACTGCTGTTGTTACAAAACGGTAAGTAGTTGGAATTGAGCAGTGGTGAATTAATGACGCGTACGCTGAACACATACAAATGAGTCGCGTTACAACATTACCTCCAGCTGTCAAGTGTATCGGCTATGGACTGCAATGTTATAGACGCCTAGACTAGTAATGGAAGTCCAGATGTAGGTCTAAGTCACACGTAGATAGCAGACGACAACACTAATACGTTCAAAAATAGATTAGATACCATAATATCTTATATTGAAACATCCTTTTCTCTACGTAGCTTAACATATTGATCCAAAGTTTATCATAAATCATAAATTTCGTTTAAAATACGTTTTTATTTTTATTAATTTATTTATCTTTAGATTCTTTTCTATTTTGTGAATGTGAGAAAGCTGTTGGCTTAGTGGACTGTAGATTTGTTGACCATCATTATTCTGTTAAGTACCTGGTAGGTACTTGTTGAAAGACCTACACTGTCCTCCCATACCTAATAGCACTGTTATTTGTAAATGTTGTATAAGCTAATTATTTTTAAAAGAGTAATCGTGGAGTTTCTTGCCGTGTCTTCTCCTTAGGAAACGACCAATTGGAAACGTGCACCTAGTTTCAAACGTTTCATAAGTGCCCATGTAGATTTATGTGAAATAAAATATTTTGAATTTGAAAAGGATTTTATCATTTGTGCAGAAAAGTGTTTTGGAATGTCTGTAGTACTGCAGTCCAGGAACTATATTCTACCCCGGAATACATACATTGTCCATTCCTAGTACCTAATTAATGTTATCTCTATGTTACATACAGACACTACAAGAGTGATTATGACTCAAAGAAGTTTCTTGTTAAAACTAGTTTGTAGGCGTTGCTCGTAATCGTCTGAGTATTTTAATAAATCACAGGAAAACTTTAATGTACAACTTTGCAGCTTAGAATATCATTTTATGGTGATAAGTTACTACACGATGTAGCCAGTCGTTACCGTGGAGTGCCTGAGTCGTTAATTAAACAAACGATTCTCTTATATTAGCATAACGAGTACAACACAATTTGTCTACGTTTTCTTAGTAGCAGCATGAAGCACTCAGACTTAATTGAATAATATTATTACTAGCCTTCTCTATAAATTAATGGTTCTCTTAGTAGTTTAGTTAGAATTAATCTAAGTTTACAGAACTTTTATCTGCGCGTGGTCCGACACGCACTTGGCTCAATTTTCCTTTTACCTAAAACATGCCCCTTAAGCTTAATTTAGGGGACCCTATTATTAAAAAAAATAATTTACGTAATTTATTTAATCATCATCTACAAAAAAAGTATATATAAGTAGATATACAATATCTAAACAAGATGCGAAGTTATTGTGTAATAAGAGCGCTTAATAATAGTGTTTTAAATTCGTTTAGCAATATACAATAGTGATTAGCGAATTTTAAACATAATTTTAATTGTGTATTCTTATATTTCTATGAACCGGTTGAAGTGGACGCAGAAATTATGTTTTTATTTATGATATAGGGATGTTGACTAAAATGTTTTTTATGTCGTCATGTAGGTTATGAAAAAATAACGTACACGTATTTTTTTTTTTACGCAAAAGATTGCGGCGATACATTGAGTTAAAATGTAGCATGACGTCACGAGTACGTAGATTTTATACTTACTTGTGACGTAGCGACCCCCACTCCCCAACTTTAATGCGTTTTATATAAGTAATTCTTTATTATTACTTATAGTTATGATAAAGCAAAAAATACGTGTCTAATATTTTTTTATTATCTGACTGGCGGACTAAATAGAATTTCTTTTTTTTGACCCATGCATCATCCCTATTGTCGTGCAAACGAAACTGACAAAAAAACACAACATAAAATATTTAGCCCTGACGTTACTTAAATTCTTTTGCAAAATTACCAGGCGCCAAGTACATTCTTCTATTCTTTAGCTCCCGTGTGGTTCACATGGTGAGATCATGTGGTATTGACCAGAGGGTCGCCACGAAATATGCGTAAATTCAATGTCACACGCGCCTGGCAAATGCTAAGACGCAAATTGTGCAATCGACGTAAAAGATAGAGTGGACTTTGTAACTAGACCATCACATAGGTACGTCATAGAAGTAGTTTTATTGGTGGATTAATAAAACTTAGGTCTGTACAGGTCGCAGCTGGAGAATGGATTTGTGTTCGGTTAGTAGCAATAGACTCGCCCCATGAATTTTAAACATAACTGGTGAAACTCGTCGAGGAGTACAGGTAGGTATATAAATGATTGATTATCAGTAGATCGTTTTCATTATGAACACTTGGTTTAGCATGTAGCAAAATTAGTAAATATTGGAAAGTTCTCAAGCATTTGTACTGCGAAACGACTGACATGGAACTTCTAGAATTATATCTAATGACTTTTAGAAATTCTTCTAATGCTGCTACGCAGTCGTGCAGTGTTAACCTGTATTTCTCAGATATATTAATTATTACTGTTGTCTTCAGATAACAAACATAAAAATGTTACAACGAGACAAATTGGAATAGATATGAATTTGTATATGGTACAAAACAAAGCTCACTTTTACTACTGTCAGTCTGTGTGACCGCTTAGTGCGTCCGGAAGGTTTGCGTGTATAATACTAATATATAGCTAAAATATTTTGAGTAGGTTGCACCCGTGCGAAGAAGGGACGAGACGCTAGTAGGAAAAATACACAAAATAATCATATAAAAAGTTAAGCGTATAGGCGCTTAACTTTTAAATAAAACTAGTTCTATATAGCGCTTGCAACAATACCTTAGTCAGACGCTATTAAAATATGAATAAATATATCATTTAATACTAATCGACAAATTATGTGTTGCCTTCTAAGTTCCCTTCATTTCCATTGAGATGCTTATGTCTAGCGCAGTGGATTTAACCAAGGATCACCACAATAATACATTAGACAACTTATTAGATCGGTTTATTAAATGAAACATTCATAACAGCACTAGCAACCCGCCCCTGCTTCACACGGTTTATCGACTTCACAAAACATCGAAATGTCTTTAGTAAACGTAAGTTTAATTATAATGATGGATTTTACAGAAATCTTCCGGAATAAATCAAATCGAAATCAATCGTCAGTCGTCAATCGTTTGGAATTGTGCCCAGTTGATCTTAATAGGCCTGCCCCCTTTTACATGGGACTTAAAAAACATAACTGGTGAAATGTGGGTGTACTACAGTTACACCTCTGCCCAACCCTTCGGGAAAACAAGGCGTGATGTTATGTGTTAAATTCTCTAAATGATGACGACAACTGCATTAAAATCTGTTGCGCAGTTTAGGCGAACGCGTTCACATAGACGAGCACAAAGAGCGACTTTAATTTATAATATGTATGTATAGCTTACCTATGCATAACTTTGTTCAAATAATTAATGTATAATGAACAACTCAAATTCGCAAAAATAATCAAGTAGTTATCAACCCGCAACAACTATCTAACGAAACGACAAACAAATCTATTTGGTTCCTTTCGTTTGAGATGGTATCAAAACCTGTAATGCAGGAAAAACTAGGTTGACTAAACATTGCAGCACGAATGTGTTTTTATTGCCTAAAATAATCTTCACGTAACTAGACTATAGTGCCACAGGGCAACTAAGAATAATGTGGATCTATTATTTATTTAAATGTTATTAGTATTACACTGTTGTACCAACATACTAACATGTACCAACTATACAACTATACCAACATAATATTATAAAATAAAGTAGTTTTTCATGTCTGTCTGTGTGACCGGGTTGTTCTTCTAATCTACGCAAGGGATTTTGATGCAGTTTTCACCATCATTTAAAAAATTTATTCCGGGAGGTTTATGTGCAATACATCAATAATAAACTTACTTATAATAAAGAAAACTCGATGTTTTGTAAATGCGTAAAAACCGTGACGAGCTGGGGCGGGTCAGTAGTTAACTATATTTACCTATATTATTTAGTACACGTGAGACCTTAACTCTTTATTACTCGCATTATGATCCGCTACTAACGTAGATTGTGTCATCACTCTTCATCATCAAACATGACCAAGGGTTATACAATACTTATTGTAAATAATATACCTATGTACTCCTCACTTTTGGTTCGGTAGTTGCAATTAATTTTAAATAACTTATAGAACACTAGAATATTCAATCGAAAAAATGTTCATTTGAATTACACATGTTTATCAGAATTAATAGATTTAAGATTTACTAGATTACTGAACTGAAACACTGACTTATTAGTGTTACTTGTTAAAATTTTAAGAATATCATAATATACTTTTACAATGTTTGTAAATAGGTGAGCACCATGTATCTATCACATAATTAATTTATCTAGCGTTGTTTCATTTTTAATTATTTTTACCTACCTATTGTGTATAGTTATTTTATTCTAGTTGCAACGCCTTCACTTAAAATTATATAAATAATGTATACAAGATATTTTAAAACATTTTAAAACAAATGATGGAGTTTTTTTGCCCATTTTTCTCCATACGAAAATTACCTTATGAAAGCGGCGACTAGCGTGCCTTTTATCTGCCTAATTGAAATAAATTATTTGATTTTGACTAAGTATTGGGAAACAGATGTTGTTTCACCACAGAAACGATTTTCCATTAAAAAAAAAAGCGAAGCTATCCTTTTGTTCAGTTATTTTATAGGTATTTCGATGAGCGGTGCTACTAAGGATGTCTCTATGTCTCTATCCGAATGGCTTGTGTAAACTGTGATACGGACTGAACTGTGATCTTTGCGTTATCTAAGATTAGGCTATAAAAGTGTTTAAATCGTTTAGGAGATATTTAGCCAGTGATATAAAGACGCAGATTTGCAATGTAAATATTTTTTTATTCTAATTATAATTCGAGCTTTCTAACAACAGGGTCAAGAGGAATTGACCTTTTCTACTAGGTGTCATTAATCTATAGTTGTATTTTCTTTATTAATATTTTTTATCCTTGTATCAATACTTTCTAAGCTTCGTCTACTCAGCTTTTCAGATTTATTTAATCAATTTGCGTCACAAATAAATAGTAAAGTAATTTTTATCCTATTAAAGCATTTTTGATTAACCTATTTTCAATTTTTGTTTTATTCATTAATATTTTATGCGGATGAATCGAACAATTTCGCTAACTTAAAAAAGAAAATGTCATCGACAGTCGGGACGTCGTCGTCGGTCCCGGAAAAATATATTTTAAAGTTTATTTACACACACACATTCAGTTGATTCAAAGCTCAAACTGCGGTCAAGAAACTGGGAGTCCTAAATAGAGTTAAGCGATACTTTACGCCTGGACAGCTTTTAACCCTTTACAAACCACAAGTCCGATCCTGCATGGAGTATTGCAGCCACCTTTGGGACGGCTCAGCTACGTACCAACTTGCTGCGCTTGATTCGGTGGAACGCAGAGCTAAGAGGCTCATTGGCGATGTTAAACTGGTGGATGCCAAGCTTCACAGCATGGCTCATCGCCGCAAGGTTGCCTGCTTGTCGGTCTTCTACAGATTGCACTTCGGCGAGTGAACCCATGAACTCCACGACCTCATTCCACCGGCCCCCTCCTACCATCGGACATCTAGACGCACTGCAGGTTACCATCCCTACCTAGTTGATATTCCACCAACTCGCACTAAGCGTTTTCAAACATCTTTTATAATGCGCACAGCAAAGGAGTGGAACTCTCTGCCTGCGTCTGTGTTTCCGAACGCATACAACCCGAATTTATTTAAAGTAAGAGTGAATAGGCTTCTTCTGGGTAAGCTCACTCCATCGTCGACTTTGTCGCTGTCACCTCTGACCTAGACTAGAGGCAAGAGCAAACCCATCGTAAAAAAAAAACATTTTTTTATCACTGTAATATTTTTGTGTACAAAACAGGTACAAACAACAAAAAAAGTACCAAAGAAATGACGGATCTGATTTTAGAAGTGTTTTTTAAGATGAAAAGAATTTTAAAGAAAATAATAATAAATAGCGGTTCTCCAAACCGCTCATCCACATTTTTAAGTATAAAAAGAAAGCCTGGTCTAAATGTAAAAAGTACCGTAATATAAGTGACTACGAAGTATTTTCCTTGTATAGAGAGCGATTTAAAGATGAATGTCACAAATGTTTTCACAAATATATAAATAGTGTCGAGGACGGTATTTCCACTGATATGAAGCACTTTTGGGTTTACATTGCTAATCGGCAAGGTAAGTCAGGTATACCCACCTGCATGTTCTATAATAATATACCGCCCTATTTTCTAAAGAGGACTGCGGAAACAATTTGTAAGCCTGTTTCCATGTTGTTTAACAAGTGTACCCAAAGTGGTACTTTTCCGTCCGGGTGGAAAAAAGCAAATATAATACCAGTGCATAAAAGTGGTTCTAGACAAAACATTGAAAATTATAGACCTATATCCTTTGTACTCTTGCAAAAATATTGGAAAAACTCGTTCATCAAGCCATCTATCCATTTTTAAGACACAATATTATACCTGAGCAACACGGTTTTATTAAAAATAAGTCTACAGTGACTAACTTAATGATCTTTACAGATCACTTGTCCAATAACATGGACCCAGGTTGTCAGACCGACGCTGTTTATACTGACTTTAAAAAGGCTTTCGATGTAGTGGACCACTCAATTCTATTAACCAAAATAGCCTTTAATGGCATCAGAGGTAACTTACTGCGTTGGTTCTCTTCATATATCAACAATCGTAGTCAAAACGTAGTGAGAAATGGGTACAAATCAGACTCATTTCTGGAGACCTCAGGCGTTCCCCAGGGATCTATTCTGGGCCCATTGATGTTTGTTATATATATAAACGATATTTGTAAATGCTTTCAAAATTGTAATTTCTTATTATACACTGATGATCTTAAGGTATAAAGAACAATAAAATACCCTGTTGATAGCAGCCTTTTGCAGGACGACTCGAATAGATTATCTGCTTTTTGTGAGGAAAATAAATTAAAACTAAGCATCCCTAAGTGTAAATACATAAATTTTACTAAAAATAAAAATGTAATAGCCTACGTTTATTCACTTTGTAATAAGACTTTAGTTAAGGAAACCTATATCTGTGACTTGGGCGTTCTTCTTGATTGCAAACTTCACTTAAATCTACATATTATAGATAAAATTACTGCTAAAGCATTTCAAATGTATAACTTTGTTATGAGATCCACGTCAGACTTTAAACGACCAGCCACTTATCTGTATTTATTTAATTCCTTAGTTCGCCCACAGGTTGAATATGCTTGTATGATCTGGGATCCATATTATAGTAAGTATGAGATTGCAATTGAGAGAGTTCAGCGTAAGTTCCTCAGTACATTGCAGTACAAATGTCGCACCGTACACTTACCATATAATAACGCGTTGAGTAAGTTTAACCTATTAACATTACGCTCTAGGCGCTTGTAGCTTCAAGGAATGATGCTCCATGGACTTGTACATAATAGGTTTGATTGCTCTGAATTAATTAGTAAAATTTGCTATATTGTACCTAGAACAGTAATGAGACGTGAGACACGCTCTTATCCACTGTTTACTACAACTCCCTGTAGTACAAATGCGGGGGCGAGAGCGCCGCCGCTCCAGAAATTGGTTCAGGCTTATAATAATAATTTTAATGATATCGATGTGTTTGCCCTATCGAAACTTAAATTCAAAAAACTAATTATTAAGCGCCTTGCTCAATTTTTTAAATTATTTAAGCATTATTTATGTATCCACCATCTATTTGGTTTTTATATTTATATTAAGTTTACGAAATGATTGTATTGTTGTCAAATATTTATTTTAAGTAATTTTACCATAATTATCTGTATTATTATTACTTTTAAGCTTGTAACATATGGAAACGTAGTGGATTGTACATGTACATATAGCATACTGTAGATCTAAAGGTATTATACAATGTACGAGTGTCTGTTTTCCCAAAAAAAAAAAAAAAAAAAAACTAGTACCTAACATTAAATGGTTAATAATTTTGCTTTAAGCAAGATTTTAAGCAAGTATTGGCGTCTTCGATAATAGCTGTAACCGTTTAATTTAAGGCCGTGGCCTAACCTAATATTATTTATTTGAATACGCCATACTTCACATAAGTAGCAAGATAAATTAAT
The DNA here is from genome assembly GCA_963853775.1 of Xanthia togata. Lineage (NCBI taxonomy): Eukaryota > Metazoa > Arthropoda > Insecta > Lepidoptera > Noctuidae > Xanthia > Xanthia togata. The sequence goes on from OY970803.1 coordinate 15,138,099, forward strand.
TTACACTTAACTAATAAAATACATAAATAAATGAATGAAATAAAGTGATATGGACTATTACACGGTGTGCGTAGTTAGACCACCTAATGAATAAATAGCGAATAAGTTAACTTCGCTTATGTATGGAAAATACTGGATCGATTTTGTTTGTCAACTTCCTGTATTTATGCCAATTAGGTATGGTAGCGTAGGACGTGGGTTGACAGTAACTTTGTATTATATCAATTATGGTTTTTAGGGTTCGTAATATTTTCATAGACGTTTCAAATTATTGTCAAAGTTGAAACTTTCGTGAAAATAGTAACAATGACAGACACATACAGGAAAATTATATCTACCTAATGTTACAGTTTCTGAAATATAACTTTAAATCATAATGTACCCATGTGTTGCTAATATTATGGTAAATTGTCATGATGTATTTAAGAACTTGGTACAACAGCTATCTAATTACGCAACACATTTTCGTAAACGATTACGACCAATTTTGTTTCATTTTGACAGTTCAACAACATTCATTGCGTTATTTACGTTGTTGAGCAGATTTTTTTTTCGAACATATGAATCAATGGATTAGCAATCTGTTTCAAAACGATTCAAATTCCGATGGCCGCGTATTACGTAATTAGGGTACAGGCTGGCAACAGCAACAGGCAAAATGAGTATTTGTACGAGTATATTGAAAAGCGTTCATTTGCACACAGGAAAAAAAGGAAAAGCTATACGTTTTCATTAAGATTTGTTCCTTGGTTTTCAGTAAAAAAAAATCTTCGGTCTGGGTCAAAAGTTTTTAGGTGAAATTCCTACCCCGGACTTTGTATTTAAATTGAGAATAAAAGGTCGTTTATTTGCAGCCGTAGACGAGGCTTGTCTTAATTTAGTAGGTAATTTCATTGATTGTAAGATCAAGCTTCAAACAAATCAAAACCCATTTTCGTTTGAATAATAATTAGATTATAGTTACCGACCGCCTTTGGTTTAAACCGAAACATTGTTAAATTATGTATGTCAGTGGGTTTAAATTATCAGTTTGTAAGTTGTCATCTCAGGAATACGACCAACGCTCTAATAATATTTTGAATTAAGTTTGATGTATGTTACAAAGTCTATTATTAATGTTTTTACACGTGTAGGTAGGCATAATAGGTACGTAATTATTAGTGTGGGATCTGTGTCGACACTCTTGCGCCATCTCATCTTCCTGGCTCGGCGTGCTGTGCCGGTGCTGCTGCTGCAGAAAACCTCTAGCGGCGTAAGTATTACCATACAGGTAATTTCATTTCGAGCCGTTTGGGGTTGAAACCCTCGGGCCGTGGGGTCCGAGTGCTCATGGCCTCTTCAGTGAAATCTCAAAACAACTATTTGACATTTCCCGTAATCCAAGGGCTGGTTTATACCTTGGGCAGAGGCTAAGGGGTATATTACCAGTCGACAGCGATGCGGATGAATTTTCCGATGCTGTATTTTAGTTTTTCAATCGTTTTAGTTAGTATATAATTTTGCTATTTTGATCAATTATTAGTTATAAGTGGTTATGCCCCTTCAATAAAATTACTGGTAAGTACTTATGTAATTAATTTAATTTATTATAAAATAAATAAAACTGCTTTGTAGACGTGATTACTAGGTATGTATAACCATCCCAAATTACAGCTTTTTAGTACCAAGGGACCCTGAGTTAAACCGGACACCTGATGCATTAATAACCTGTCCGTTAACGGCAGACGGGAAAAACTGTAAGGGTTGTTTTACTACGGAACCCAAAAAAAGACAGAGTAACATGTATTATAAACCTAGTTTTTGTGAGTTATTACTGTTCTTAATACCGTTAATAAGTAGGTATGGTTAGATTCGATTTAATTCATCTCTACTGAAACTTTCGGGTAATGTTAAACTACTTTAGTTATTGTTGCTGACCGTACTCTCTCTTCTCTACTAATGGGCGCAATTATACTAGGTCGTTCTCCGAATTCGGGCAAACGACCAAGTGTAAATGAACGGAGGCGAGTACGCCTGTCTTCGGACAGTCTAGTCCAGCTTCATCTTCCAGTGCGATGACCAGTCTTATTAATGTATCAGGTGAGCGAGTTCGAGTAAAGGCTCGTACATACCAGCGCGACTTGTCGCGCGACGCGATTCTGCGATATTATATCCGTAGAAGAATTTCTATGAAAACGCGCGCGACACTTCACACAGGAGCGATCTGTAGCGCCGCGACATAGATACTCGTATATCGCATCACGTAAAGTGTAAAGTCTTTCGAGCACCCGAATACGGGCTAACGACCAAGTGTAGTTGGGCCTTAAGTACTTAAGCTTTAGTGAAATTTCGAACATCTTTGTTTAAAGGGTAGGCAGATATGTAATATTACTGCACCATACACACACAATAAGGGATGCATAACAAGAGCCTTCACGAACAAATAATTGAATATATGACCTTGACAGGCTGATCTAATAATAAGTTTTTGAAAGGCAACGATTAGCCAATTAACAAGGCCATGGCAGGAACCTATTTCCAATAATGCAATAAAGCACTCGCGGACAAGAAAGAAGAGATGCTTTCATTGGCAAAAGGCTTTAATGTATTTTCTTTACTGAACTGAATACTTAATTTAGAAGAAAAACATTTCTAGGTAGACATCAAGTGAGTCAACATCAAGCTGCTTATTAAGTGTGCGGTTTTAATCCTGAGGTAGGTAGGTGTTAATCTGAAACCGCAAAAGTTTAAACCTCCCAATTCCAATTAAGGTATTAAATGGAATTAATTAATATTGCAGGTAGGTATCTAAAGTAAAGTAAGAGCTGTAGGACTGAGATTTGTACTTTGCTAACTTATGTATGTATAAAATGCAAAAGGACTGTTACGAAATGGCTACTTGAATTAGATTATGCGGAGACTGAAATAATACTAAATATTCTGAAATATCGAATTCGAATTCTAAATTATTATTTATGAAATATTATTAGGTAAATATTTATTATTTATTTATTTATTTAACCATTTATGTACACACATAAATAAACAGACAAGATTAAAATAACAGAAAAATACGAACAAAGGTGATGCTTATATTCTAAATTCGTGTATCGGAAATATTCACCTACTCAAATTAATCTTAGATCGCGTTTCACCTTGTTTACCACACACAGACACACACTTTCGGGCAATTAAGTGCTCACGCCCTAGTGCCCTACCCGGGCGCTGGGCCTAAGGACTTATATTGCACTCACGAACACACAACACTCTCCAAAGACACACATAGCCTTCCTCTCAGTACTTGGAGCTTTTATAATTTAGTACGTAAGTGCAATTAAATATTGTAATTTTAAGGGTGTGAGCCTGGAGATCTGTCATACAGGTCCCGAACCCAGTATAGACATCAGCCGGTCTATTCTGTAACCATCTCACCGTGAAAACTTAGGTGAAGTGAGCTGTCATTCCACCTGCTGCTAGGGACTGACAGCTCACTCCGAGCTCACTCCACCGAAGTTATCACGGTGAGATGGTTACAGAATAGCACTGCAGCTCTCACAAAGGATTAGCTTTAAAATGTAACTTGATGCTATGAATCAAATTGTACCTTTTTGAGATAAATAAATTGATATTACTACTATACTACTACATGTATATAGTTAGATATAGAACGCTATAGGTCTGCCTCGTTGGTCTTGTGATCGTAACTGCTAAGCATGACGTCCCGGGTTCGATTCCCAAGTCGAGCAAAGTATTATTGGGTTTTTCTATCAGGAATTTCTCAGTTGCAGCCCAGAGTCCGGAATTGTGCCCGGTTGATGGCGCTAGGCTCGCCCCCTATTACACGGGACTTAAACACAAGTGGAGAAATGTGGGTGTACCTACAATAGTTAACCTCTGCCAAACCCTCAAGGGTGAGCAGGCGTGATGTTATGTCATAGGACGCTATATTAAATTTTTATGCTACCTACATGATATGCACCAACGAGAGAATTAAGAGAAATGACATACATAATAATATTTCACCGTGATTATTATTAGTAAAGTCTTTAGTCATCTGTTATGACAATACAAACTCAGGTCCTCTTGATTATTAGGTACAATAAAACATTACCGCAAAGAAACGGAAATTAACGAACAATAGACACTAGATATTAATTTTAATGTATTCATTTACTAGAAGAAAACAAAGCATCGCTTATAGCTGTCGGTGTAATGCAAGATTGACGATCCATCGCTAATTGCATACTCATAAATATCCAACTCTCAGAGCATAAAAGTATATAAAGAATTGACTCAGCATAGCACTCTGTTCACTAAACATAAGACCTGCAGTGCTATTCTGTAACCATCTCACCGTGAAAACTTAGGTGAAGTGAGCGTGAAGTGAGCTGCCATTCCACCTGCTGCTAGGGATTGACAGCTCACTCCGAGCTCACTTCACCTAAGTTCTCACGGTGAGATGGTTACAGAATAGCACTGCTGTACTTTTTATTACCTATGTTAACAAATAAATTATGTTTTTTTTTCTTTGATTTGACTATTACTTTGGTATTCAGAGATTTCAATAAAAATAAGTTTTTTTTTAACAATGTAAATATATATAAATCGAGACACGTGTTGAATTTTATCAACACCAGCTGTATTCGTTCTCCACATAACATTACAGTTGGAACATTTACGACGCGGTCGGTTGTTGCTAAAATAAAATATCACTCTAATATATACAGCGATTCTTACTTATTAGATGTATTTACATAGGTAACTTCTTTTTCTGTATTAGTCCCACAGAAAATTTTGGTAAATATACCTACTTTTCCTAGGAAAGGAAAAACATTGTCAACGAAGTGTTGTTGAATTTAGAAAGGAATTAATAAAAAGTTATTGATAGAAATATATTTCTGTTATCTTATAAGCTGTACCTAACTGCTAATGTTGTCATGGGATTATAGCGGCGTTGGCGTGGAGGACCACAACGGAAACTAATGGAATACCTAAGACTAATACTAATCATAAATCTTTTATCAACTTTGCTTTATCTCGTAATACTTACTCCGTCAAAATGGCCTATTTCCTGACCTTTAATATTGTCATCGAATAAGTTAACATCTTTAAACCTACAAAATAATTCGATACCTTTAACAACAAAAACACATAAAAGGAAAGTTACCATTTCAATTATGCGTATAAAAATACTGAACTGTATAATTTTTAAATCAGGTTTAACAGGTTTCTCGGCCTTACAATCCGTTTAACAAAAATAAACACAAAGAAAAATAGTAAGAATGTAATCAATCTGGTTGTCTTTGAAAACTTGGAATTTTTGGGAGTTCTATTTTTACTACTCGTAGATACATATTCATCAAAATATCCGGGTAACTACCTATGATATCTTCATGCCTTTGTAGGCAATTGTATAATCAACATACGGGTCTACGGAACTTCCCCGAGCACATTTGTGGAATTTTAAGGCTTTTCCTTTACCTATATTTAAATAGTGTGAGATATTTACAATGTGTCATGTTATTTCACAGAATGTCACTAGATTATTTATAAAAGACAAGACCAGTCTGTATTGTCTTGCTTAGAATTAACATTAAAAAAATATTTACTGATGAAAACCATTAAAACTATGTACATGTGGTCAGTTTACTTAATATTATTTTATGTTCATAAATAACTAACGTGGCTGTGGTACATTCACGAAACTCGTGCGAACTTATTAGCATAGTAGGTAAATATTGACAGAAGTTCATGTCTTGGCAGATATGGCTACGAAGAAATAGATATTCAAGTCAACGTCACGTTCGAGTGTTCCGTGAACTTCCGTGGTTGTACAGGATGTCATGTTCATTTATCTCCAAAAGTGCCTTTATTAAAATATCTAAATACACAATAACAAAGCGATTCATAAGCAAAGTGGAGTGGCCGCATTCCTTCCAAAATCGTTTTTTCTATTTTTTTTTTAATTTATTCATCGTCTGACCTCTGCAGTTTAACATAATAAACTTAAGTAATCAACGTAGTCGTCGTAAAAGAGTCAAACCGTAACGCTTGAAAGATTTTGTTCTTTCGAGACTACGAAAAAAAGTTTCGGTGCTGTAATTCCAAAATTTCCAAATCGATTAATTTATATTAAATAAATTAGACAATGCATCGCTAAAAGATGCTGTTTGGAACATTAAAAAAATATAGCAATGACATTTGACAAAAGCTAGAACCGGAAGATGTAGGTAGGCAAGGTCCACTGCTTCCCATCGATTATACTTCATGTAACTTCTCCAATTCATCCTACTTTTCCGTAGTATTTTCGACCCTGCTTCTAGTTAGTACTGGTAGGTACTAAGATGATTTACTTTTAGCTACCTTTATAAGATAATAGGATTTCCAACTATCTTAGATAAAATTATTATTTATCCATAAATCTACATATTATAAAAAAAATGTTAAGTCATACTAATAACGCGTGTAATCCTAGCCATATTTGCCTATTCGACCAAATGACGTTAGAATGTTAAACCTCAGAATATTAAACAAGGAATTAGTCATAATTGTCATAAATGTTTTTTCCACATTAAATTAAAGAACGGTTTAGTTTTATGGGTTTCTACGCTCGTCAGTATTTCTCGGGAAAAGGACTTTTATCGGCTTAATGCATAAATTATTTACATAGTCAATGATATTTAAATCATAGAAGCGGTTACAACGGAACTAAATATTGCTAGCAATTCATAAATTGATTTATTGTCATCATCTACAATGTCAACGTGTCGGGTTGACTTTCGCACCTTTAATTCTAGGACCTAAGTTTACAGATTATAACATTTTTAAAATCAGTTTAGGTTCAAAATTCTTCAGTCGAATGTCATGAGGATAATGAAATAATTCACATTACTTTTTAAACATGATGCTGAAACAAACCACAATTTTTGAAAATTTTGAAAATCAAACGAGTAATTTCATTTTCCAATTTTTGCCCAAAGGGAATCACTTTTCCGATTCCACTGTCTGAGGTGACGATCTTCAGCTTATTACTTAGGTAGCTCTCAATATTAGGTATACATTAACACAGTGATATAGATTCCTAGGTACCTATTTGGTAAATCTATTGAAAACCTATCTGAATTTATAATTATAAGCAAATCAAGTACAAATCAAAATATTACGAATACTCATCACAGTGAACAAAAAAGTTTCTCCCATCAGTTTCCCAACAACTGCGCAAGTAATAAAACGTCGTTTAGGATTACAGTCTATTTTATTTTATACTAGCTTTTCCCGGCTCGAGGAATTCTCCATGTTGGTGCTTTCGTTCGGAAGTTATGCGTGTACCTACATACATCTCGGCGATTCGTTTTTATATTATAAATTTCCGTTTTTTTTTTTTTCAAATTGTCGATGTCGTGTCGAATTTATCTGAGTAAGTTCCAAGATATGAAACTGCGAAGTTTTACCTACTTTAATAAACATAGTGAGTGTTTCGAATTGTATGTGCGGTCACTTGAGTGAGATTCGAATTTAACTTTATTGGATACTAGGTACCTACCTCGGTACCTACTGCCCGAGACTTCGTCCGCGTAAAATTTCGGACCCCATTTATGTATCCACCGCATCGCATCGACCGCCCGCGCAATTACGTTCGTTTTCCCTTGGCTCCTAAGGGTCGTCGCGTTAAGTTAAATAACCTATAACTTTCCTCTAGAATAGGGCTATCAAATGTAAAAGATAAAAGATTTTTTCAAATCCGGCTGTAAGGAGATCAGCACGTTCAAACAAACAAACTATTCAGGTTTAGTATATTATTACTATCTTCTGCCCGCGACTTCTTCACCGCATCGCATCGCATTGCCTGCCCGCTCTATTACTTCGTTTTCGCTTAGCTTTCTGGTTTTATTTTTCTTTTTGTTCGTCTCCTCAAGGTCCTAGAGTGATGTTAAATAGCATATAACCTTCCTCAGGAATAGGGCTATACAATGCAAAAAAAAAATTGAAATCCGATGGTAGTTCCAGAGATTAGCGCGTTTAAACAAACAAACAAACTCTGTTATAGTATAGATATAGATAACGCTGCTTACTTATATACGAGCGTATAACATAACATCACGCCTGTATTCCCCAAAGGGTTAAGCAGAGGTATAATAGTATTTACATTTCGCCTGTAATAAGGGGCGAGTCTATACTGTAATAGGGGGCGAGTCTATACTGTATTATGGGACGAGTCTATACTGTAAATACCTAGTGTGTAATACGCATATCTGTTACGAGCTGCAAAGAAAGACTTTGTGACTCATTCATTGATAACGTAAGTTTGTCGAAACGTGATTGTTTCATGACGTACATTTTGTTTTTGTTTTGAATTCAAATGTCAGTGAACGCATTACAATAGCACTAAATCAACTTAACTTGAGTGCCCACTTACTTAGGTAGGTACTCACTTGTACTAACCTTATAAATAAGTTACTAACCTTACCTACTGTAATAATATTCTTTTTACTTCTCAGATATAATTTTTCAGGATATGTATGAACTCAACGGGTAAGTAACTACATTTTATTATAAATGATAAAGTTAAGTTTACCTTTCTCAACTTGGAGGCGCCTAGTTGAGAAAAGTAAACTTAGCTTTAACTTTGCTCCATGTTTAGGGAACTATGTCTTCTACTTAATAAAAATCTTAAATTCCCTACTGACAGATAAAGCAAAGCCTAGATCACTGGGTCTAGAACAAGACTTCCATATAACGAATGTGAACATTAAGGAAGGATTTTTGAAAATTCATCTCGTAAAAGGGGATGAAAGTTTGTATTCGTCATGTTTACTGATGTGTGTGGGCTTGATATTTACTAAAATGTTGGAATCACGGGCAAAGCTTTTCCTTATTTTAAAACCAGTTGCTTAAAGCTAAAACTTGATTTGTCAGGATGACCCGCGTAGCGCTACGCCGCGCTACGTAGCAAATGAGTGAAAATAACAGTAAATAAAATAAAAATAGTGTCGCTGAATTATTTTTTATTCACTATTCTTTGCAAGTTAGTGATACTTAAACATTAAATATTAGCGTTCCGCCCCTGCTTTGCACAATTTTTACAATTCGACAAACCATAGAGATTTATTTATAATATTAATATTTAAACAAATATTAGAAAGCGAAAAGATTAGTGTTTTTGTATGTTTGTTTGTTACGCTTTTACGGCTAAACGACGGAACCGATTTTGATGAAATTTGGTATGGGGATACTTTGAACCCTGGTGAAGGACAAGAGTACTGTTCATCGACATACAGTGCGGGCGAAGCACGAAACACGTAAATCGTTCGGAATTAATTTTCTAAAATATGGTGAAATTCACATGAAAATCTGTTGCGTAGCTTAGAAGAACAGCGCGGTCACACACTGTGTGACATACAGACACGAAATACGAATATAAAAAAATATGTAAATATATATGAATATAAATATTTATAATATGTATAGATTTATAGTGTGTAGGGAGACACACAGCCTAAGGTAGGTCAGTAGTGTGTTTTGAAAAAAGTTTTCTAGGTTACTTAATATTAAAATATTTTACTGTTTTTGAGTCAAGAATATTGATGAATAATATAAATTCTATCAAGGGCTATGCCATATGACTTCAGTGTCATTGATAACGAAATCCGGATGGTTTTGGGCGCTATTTGACGTCAGAAAATATAAATTATCATAAGTTCCGGTTTTTTTCATAGCTCTATATTTATTTATTCTGTATAAAATTTAAAGTAATCAAACATCCTTTAGCATTGTAATTGGTTAATAATTCTTGAAAACAAGAGGTTGTTTTTAAATGCAGTGCCTTTTTGTGAATCATAAATTAATGATAAAAAATAAGTTTACATCTTTACAAAGAATCATGAATAATTAAATCTTAGTATTTGTTAGCTTACTAATAAATCTACTCAAAGAACCACTTATTAAACATAATCATGGAAATAATGTGTGCGCCGTTAACTGCAGCCTTAGTTCGCTTTTTCGACACCGGTGTGTGAAAAGGAAAATAGAGGGTGTGTAGCTCGCCGTCCGATAAGGACCAGGCCCGGGTCGGCGGCGCGTTTTTGTTCTTCAACTTCTTAAGTGTAACAGTTATTTGAAAAGCTGATCATTTAGTAAGCAAGTACATGTATCATGTTAGTAGGTAGTATTCCTATGGTATAATTACGAAGGGCGCATATATTTCTTAAGATTAGATACCGATTATATACCTAAGTTTAAAAATAAACAAGTCAGACTAGCCCTCTAATAAATTAAATAAGTAGCGCCATAATAAATTAACTTTGTGTCCACTAAAGCTTAATTAATAAAGTATGAATTAAAACATTTATCATAATTAAGTGTAAATGATCGCTATTCAATTGAACGAACATCTAAAGATTACGCCGCGTCAGATTTGTATCAACAGACTCATTACTCAAGTTGATTGATTGCAGACGTTTTCAAACAAACACTTTTGTTTATGTTATAAATCTAAACCTATACTGATTACCTCCGCATACTAAGAGCCCTGGATTCTTCTTCTCTCGTGCAGCACGAACTAGGCAGTGCCGGTTCAAGTCAGCATGGGGCCTGTAGTAAATTCTATTAAGGGGCCTGGTAGAACTTGTTTGGTTTTTCGGTTCTAATGTTTACGAGGAAAAAAACAGTACTTTTACAAAATAGTTTTTCTCGATATAACACTAGACAAATCAATGTTTCTAAACAAAAATGCCTCATAATCCTTAACTAAATTAAGGCAGGCTATACCATATTCCATTGGTATACCGGTGGTATAGCCGCACTGCGATTGGCAAAAAAATAAGTGATGTTGCACTTGTTTTTTTGATGGTACCTAACCGCGGCGGCTGTAGTATTTGATACACTTACTACGTGGGATAACCGATCCAGGAACTAGGTGTCTAAGAACAGATCACGAAGTGGAAAAATATGAGCTAATTAGCAAGATGGTAGCGGAGCTGACTGTCCAAACTCCGCCGGATTGGGGTAGTTACATTAACTCACCCCGAAAATTTAAAGCCAGCCAAGAATGGCTAATGAATTAGCAGCCCAAAATATAATGTCAGCTGTTGTGATGAAACTAAAACAAGTGAATCTATTTAGTTTAATTTTGAAAAAAAATTAACAAATACTGGTTAATAAAACAACCAATCATACACTCCCGGACTCCTGTATCGACACACTTTGCATTTTTTTGTATAAAGGCCTGTGACTTTTTAAATTGATGTGAATTTAAATTTTGAACAATGATGACATCGAAATGTGTCTGCTTCAAAACTGCATAAAAACGTTTTCTTTGACTCTTCATTCCTGACTGCTGACATTTAAGTATATTTGTGACTATCAGTTTTCGTGTTTTTGAAGGTTTATTGGTACCGGTTTGTTAATTTTTTGAAAATAAAGCAGTTTTGAGACATGTTAATCTGTCTTCGAAATAATAGTAAACACGATGTTTTCAGTAACTTAAAACTGTTAATTCTCTAAAAGAGCAAACGGTCTGCAACTTTCGCTATTCTTCTATTGTTTTAGAAAAACTGTCTTGTTCTCTATGATCTGTATGGCTAAGTAGGTAACGAAACTAGAATACTGGGCTAAACATTGAATACCTAAACGTTTACATTGGAAAGCTTAACTTTTAAGCCTGCTCTTATTTATTAACTAAAAGAAAAAATGCTGTTTTGGACTACGTCCTTAATATCATACAGTTAAATCATCCTATACAAAATTCTGCAACAAATAATTGTCAAATGTTTTATTGCTGCATGCTTAAAGATAAATTCAATATAACATAACATAACATCAATTTTGTTGTCCTCGAAGAGTTAGGCAGAAGTGTACATATAGTACGCTCACACTTCACCAGTCATAATTTTAGTAATATCTAGTGCTATTCTGTAACCATCTCACCGTGAAAACTCATTTCACCTAAGTTTTCACCGTGAGATTATTACAGAATAGACCGACTGTCCTATAGACTAAGGATTGCGCGAGCCCTTAACTATAGATATAGGTAGTTTCTTTCTACGGTTACAAGAGATCTTCTGAAGAACTGAAAAGTCAAGTCAGTTTGCAGTCTGCCTCTTCACATTATTTAAAAGCAATACAATAAACTGTCGATCGCATTCGAACGTCATTAGATTTCAATTTACCTTAATATTATACTCTGAAGTAGATCACCTGAATAAGAGCAGAGGAAAGACCTCATTAAAGAGGAATAAGTTGAATAACTGGTTATTTAGGTGAATAACCTGAGGTCGCCTCAAGGATCAGCCCTCAAGTTGGACCTATATAGGTTATTGATCTACCTACTGATACATGTCTACAACGCCATACTTCTATCACATCTTCTTCATTCTTCATCTATTATATATGCATTGTAACAGCGAATCAATTTTCACGCCACCCCCTTAAGACTTAGGCCAAATATTTTTATGATAGTTGAATAGCTCATGACTTAAAGATGTGCCTTGAAGAATAGAAATTAAACATATTTAAAAAAAACTGCGAAATTTCGCGGGTGTTCTGGTTTACACAATATAAATGTTTGAATGGGCATTTCGAGCTGAACTGGATGGCGTGGCGTTCTCTCTCGGTGTTTCCATTCACATTTGCCTAATATACCTTAATATGATAAAATTAATTGACATCGTAAGCACGTTCTGAACATCCAACAATAAAACCTACTAAAGATAGCCCTCGAAACGCCGACTCCCCAGTGTGTAAGTTGAGAAGAAATGAAATGGTAAATCGGGTTCACAATTTCTAAACCTAAGGCAGCGCGCACTTTGGATGCGTTTTCCTACGAATTTCACTCGTGCGTACACGTACGACCGTATCTAAAGTGCGCGCAGCATAATGCCTATCCGCCCGCCGTCTGTCTGTCTGCTGCGAGTGCGACTCGCACTTGGCCGGTTTTCTTACGCTAAACTCATTCTTAATTGATTATATGTAAACTGACACTTTACGTCATAACAGTAATTAATACTTACCTATAACATTTTCTAAGGTAAGAAAAAAATACCATTTTGTAGTTACCTACATCATAGTCAGTATCATCGACTAGAATAGTCGTCATAAAGCTATATCAAACTCAAAAACTCAAAGTATTTATTTCAATTAAACCATTTACAGGCACTTTTGAATTGTCAAGGAGTCAGTGTCTGTCAGTGTATCTCAGCCGTTACTGATTTAGAAGTAGATTTTAACAGACTTGTGAAGACCAGGATGTTCATAAAGGCTGAAGCCTTAAATATCTATTTACATCCACAAAGATCATCCTGACAATCAAAATATTCCATAGACCGTAACATTTTCATCTGAACGTTTACGCCCAAAAAAACTGCGATCGACTTATCGTCTTCCAATCGATTATGCCATGTTCCTTTACGAGCATTAATTCGATTTTTTGTTGAAAAATATGTTTTTTTTTTATATACCTACAAGTTAAAGAATGACCAAGTAATTTGATAAATGCAAATTCTTGATATACCTACCTACACGTTGTCTGAATTTCATGAAGATTCGCTACGGCCGCTACGGCGAGGGCCCTGTACATACGTTCACATCACATTTTTAGCGACATTTTGTAGTTTTTTTAATAAACTGTAATTAAACTAATTAGACGGACAGTTGAAAAAATAATGTTTTAATTACATTTAACAATGATGTGAGTATTTATTAATGATGTTATTATTGCTCACATACCACGCACAATGTCATATACTACGCATTAATAAATATAATAACAGGCATAGATTTTTATATTAATGTTATGCAATAGTAAATAGGTTGGTATATGTATATTTTTGTATCTACCTTCTAATGTTATTGTACCCGAATGCCGACAGTGATGTGGAACACTGTGAATTAATTATCTTTTCCCTAATTCTTAATTTCTTAAAATGTTAAGCTATAATTTATAATTCGCCAATATCAATGTCGAACTAATACCGGAAATTGTCGTATTTAAATTAAAACTTGAGACTAAGCCCTGACACGATAAAAATCACGCTTGGCCATAAAATAAGCATTATAAATAATATATCGTATTTATTTATCTACTCAATTGAGGCCCAATCTCAATACCGCACACAAGATGACACTGGACAAACATTGAGCTCAATGACACCCCACGAAAGACAGTGTTTAGTTCAACTTTTGCTTTTATTTGCAAGGACAAGTTTATTTACTTCCTCTCTTAGATCAAGTCCTCTTATAACAGGCTTTGCAGGTGCAAATTAAATACATAAATGTAATGAAATCATCGAAGTTAGCCTTTTGTTATTGTTGAAGGATTTGTTCCCCACTTCGAATAACACTTAAAATATTAATTTAAATTTTTGACAATAATGACTAGGTAGGTAATTGTTATGCGCGATTTACTACATACGTTCATTCAGCGGAACGGACGCTATTGAGACGTCACTCTTATTACTTTAAAACATTGACTGAAAGCTATGAAAATAAGAACGTACTTGTTGCGCGTTTGCCATCAGCGATCAGCGTCAGGCTGTGAGGCTTCTGAAGCAGTTCCTGCAGCTCCGGCTGGGGGTCTGACGAGTTCTTCTTGGACTTCATGTTGATAATAGTTCACAAGCACAGGTGTCAATTATTTCATTACAACTCCTTGGAGTGAATTAAGCACTTTTGGAAAATAATGATAGTTGACGTTGTGCACGTCCGATGCTTCATCCGTGGGGCGGAGGCGCATGGCTCGAGGTGCGAAGTGTGGCGGGAGCGAGGGCGAGCGGCTTTATAGTGCGGCGGTGCAGACGCGAGGATACGATCAGAGCCGCGCCGCGACTGAGCGCAGCGCCGGCATCCGGTCAAGGGTATAACACCTCGCGGACGGCACGAGCCTACCGGTGGCGGCTAGCGGCGCCATCGCAGCTTCCACTACACTCATTGTTTATTGTTATTGATAATAGTGGCGAGAAAAATATATTGCGATTCATTGTGATCAGGTATTTACCTATGTTTGTCTTAGCACTATATTAAAACCAATAAAGAATTAGTTCTGTCAAAAATAATTAAAACATTAATTATTTAGCTGAACTAGGTATAACCCGACGGCGTGACTCGACTCTAACAAAACAATTTCTAAGAATACTTCACGGTAGAACAATTGCCGGTGTCGCGTCGGGTCTGTCTGCACGAGGCTTTAGACATTCAAAGGATTGCATGCAATTCTTAAATAATCTAAATAACTAATCAAGTATCTACGAGAGGGAGTGGTTTGTATTTAACATCTTTCGCAATTTGTTAGCTGCATAGTAGTGCGTAAACCTGCATACAAACACAAAACAATATACCGAACTTTAAATAGGTAACTATAGGTGAATGACACTAAAAGTAAAGGGCTTAAGGAAGTAGTTTTCAAGTATCTGAAAACAACACTAACGAACTTATTTATATTACGGTAATCGTAAATAGTTCAATATGTAGACAGTAATTATGATTGGCTTGATTAATGTATAGTGATTGTGTAAGAGTTGATGTATGTAGACGGACCATTATTCAATGCAAGTGAAACTTTTTATTTCCAATAGATACAAGTTACCACTGACCTCTCGATTTGACTACAATATCAATCAAAAATATTAATGGATCGTCAGCTTGGGCACTAATGCAGAGCAATAATTACTTATGCAAGAGTATAAAATCTGAAAGAACACAGGTAATTCATGTATTCAATCAATTAAATAAATTATGATGAAATCATTTACGATTCGTTCTGATTAGTAATATAATCGATAAGAAGATCATTCTTTTCTATAAGTAGGTACAATCTGGTAAACTAGGTTCATGTACAATTTCAAAAATTAGATTCGCAACGTGTTACAATTATTACCCAACACACGTATACAGCTGGTAATTTCATATATTATTGAGTTTCTTAAATTAGGTTTTGCGCAGAACTAGATTTTCTTTTAAACTAAATTGTGCGTCACATTTTTGGCTTCTTATACCTAATCCTCTCCTCAAAATAGTTAGGATAGGTACTGTTGCGATATACAAGGAAGTAATTATGTTAAACAGTGGACTTTCACGTGATACTGTGGTTTTGAAGGAGCATTTCCCCCAAATAGTACTCTACCACGTCAGGACACTCATAAAACATAAAAAAAACCGGCCAAATTCGTGTCGGACCAAGCACAATGAAGGGTTCTGTAGTTTGGATGAATTTATCGCAAGAACAAACTTAACATTGTAGTTGAAAAACATGTTCTCCCATGCGGAATGTATGGGAGAACATGTTTTTCATATTGCAAATTTATGTTGTTCGATTATTACTCGATAATCTGTAAAGCCTACTTAGCTGTGATAGTTTTCCTTTAAATTTCGTTATACAGGCCTACTGCCCCGTGACATTTGAATTTCTAACTACAACCGATTAGTTGGTAGATGGGGGGGACACTTTCTGACTCTAACGAAAATTGGTACTTTAAAGCTTGATAAGTCACGAACGGTTTACTTAATCAGAAAACGGTCCAAACCCCTAATATTTTTGAAAGACCTATCCAAAGATATTCCACACTAAGGGAAGGACGAAAAAAAAATTATCATCCCCACTTTACATGTAGGGGAGGTACCCTAAATAATTGTTTTTTACCACTTTTTCGGCATCATTAACGTGTATGTATACTCATGCCAAATTACAACTTTCTAGTACCATTAGTTTTTGAGCTAAACCGCGGACAGACAGACGGACATGGCGAAACTATAAGGGTTCCTTGTTGACTACGGAACCCTAAAAAATAGGGGCTAATAACCGGCCTCATATGCATGCCTTAAGTTGTTACTAAGAATTTTCTAGACAAACCAGATAAAACACCCGGCGAATCAAATCACAGGACACCAAGTTCTGTAGTACCTAGGTATCTACCGCTTGCCGCCACTAGACCAACGACTCAATCAGAGAGCAGAAGTCGTATAAAATTGAATAATATAAAACCACATCTAACGGCCTAGACAAGGTGACATTCTATCAGCGATAACAATGATGGAAAAGTCAAAAATATATGGGACTGATACATAAGCTACCGAAAAGATTACCTATATCAATATCGTTGAAAGTCGTTGGACAAATACGAAAAGCTTCGAAAGCGATTGTCACTTGTTTAGACCCTTTTGTTAGACTGGTCAAGTCTCAGTCAAATGGTCAATCCCAACGTATGTCGAAAGGATGGCTGAATGTAGCAGAGAAAATGTGATCCATTTATTTCTTATAAGAATATCGATTGAGAACCGATATGATTCATATTGGACTAACAGAAGGACAAGCTCCACCTCGTTATTACATATCTTACGGTCCAGTTTAACCTTACGTCAAGTAAAAGACGTAGAACGAGGAACTTCGTTGTTACATGTTGTAAACAACTTTATATTGTGATTTGTGACCAGTATTTAATAAGTTTGCATCAGTCAGTCTGCAGTCTAGATTAATTATGCGATAAGTATGAAGTTACAACACAAACGCCAGATTAAATATTTTGAATCTAAATTGCCCCACGCCCATACAATGTAAATCAGCGCATGAGTGCGAGGGAACTTCTGATAACACGTTCAATTGAAGGCTATTTCTCATAAAAAATGATCCACCATGGTTTTCACTCGTTTTCCTTTTCTATAAATAGGTAAAATTTAATAGCTTTTTGTGGTTAAATGACTTTTAAGGAAGAATAAGTGGATAATTCGACATCCTTAACGGAAGGCACTCTTTAGTGGGGAATCACCAGGATTCATGAGGAAAAACACTTTTTTTATTGTTATAATTTATTTGTAACTTAGCCTGCAAGCGTCCATCGAATACCGATGCCGTCACAAAGTGTCTATGAACAATCGCATATACATACCTAATAGGTATTTAGTACTAGCAAACTATGTAGGCAAAGTACCTAATACTCGTAGCGGTAGGTTGCTCCTACAGTGGAAGAGAAGTGAAGAAAATGCCCTCAATTTTCTTTCACTGTGCGTCCATTTTTCAGGCTTGAAAATTTTATGGATGTAAAACTAAGGATAGTGATTAATTGATTTTCAGGCAACAATTACCTACCTATCTTCCTCTATATTATATAAAAGGAGAAACTGACTGACTGACATATCAACGCAGAGCCGAAACTACTGGGACTAGGAACGTGAAGTTTTGCACACAGCTTCCTTTTATAATGTAGGGGTGCTCTCGAATACCTATTCAGAAGAGGGGTTTTTGGAAAATCCACATTGAAAGGGGGGATTTCGTTTGTATGAAAAATCTGAGTTAAAAAATTGGAAACATGGCATATCAGGCTTGCATGAATTTAAGATAGTTATTAAAATCATTAGACGTGCACAATTTCTGAGCAGTAGCCTAACAAAAAGTACTAGGCTTGCATGAATTCACGTTAGTATTCAATCATGCTACTAATAGGATTTCGATGAGGCAGACATATAGTTTATACCTAACCTGGATGAACACTTACTTGGATACTTTTATCCCGCTAGTACAATTCCATGAGATAATTTCCGTCTTCCACGCGAGCTAAGCCGCGGGAAAAATAAAATATTAAAATCATGTTTTATTTTTTACTCCGGTACCTACTTACTTATATGTAGTAGATTTTATTTAGGTTCATTGTTTCATACGCCGCGCGCCGTCTTATTGAAATAAATCGATTATATTCAAAACCTCAATAAACACACGGTTTCCATTCCTGTCACCTTTAATTCACGCATAAAATTATCCTAAATATCTGAGGTGGATACTTAAAGGTATTCTTGAATGTCAAACGTTTGATTTTGCATTCATATTGCGACCATTGGGTGTCTAAACGACATGAGCTTTGCGTATAGGTATTTAACATTTATAGGGACTTTTTTGTTAGTCTATTTAAAGAATAAATTGTTTGTTACATTCCTAAGTAGCTAGATATCTGCGAGCATTTTATCACGACCGAAAGATTTAGTGCTTTAACACGGACGTCTCGATTATCGCTTTGTAATAAACAGCATAAGAGGGCGAATCCTAAAAGTTGGCAACGTCGCAAATAGCTGTTTTGATTAATTTGGCAAATTAATACTGTATGGAAATATGAAATGTGGCTAACTAGCGAACTAAAATATTGTTAATGAAATGCAATAATTAATATCGTAACACCGAACATTTACTTTTATATGTATGTAAAAAAAGTATTTGGAAACTTTCCAAATGCCTTTTTTACACCTAAAACGGTTACTTACAACATCAAATTCAGTGATAAAATTGCAATTCATTATTAATATTTTAGTTCGCTAGTTAGCCACATTTCATATTTCCAAACATTAATATTGCCAAATTAATCAAAACAGCGAAATATTTGACATCTATTTGCGACGTTGCCAATTTTCAGAATAAACGCCCATAAGAGTCCTATTACATTTTTTTACGGAAATTCATGATTTTTGACCATGCAATTTTCAGCAGCAGTAAGATATTTTAATTATTTGATTATAATAACTATAGTGCCATTCTCTTTCTTGTAAGTTGGAGTTACAATTTTTTTTCGTGTAATTTGCTGAATTGACGCGGAATATATAGTACTTTAATTTAATTTATTGTAATTTTGTCTTATTATATTGAAACAAAAACTAATGAAAAATAAATAAACTATTCACTGTAGATCGAAGTTTTATATCGTATTAGTTTATTTGATTTAATTGTGTTTATTTGGAATATAATGGACATGAAAATCAAGACATTTATTGGTTTTCTTTACGACTTTTCCCTGAAAACTCAAGGAATTTAAAGAAATTCTAGAACTCCAATAAACAAGTAAAACATTCAAATTATCGTTTAGTAACTTTCGCTTTTATTAGAACTGAATGAAACAATGTGAATTTGAGCGTCAAAGTTCCATTGCCGACGTTTTTCCTTGTAAACTGAGTTCGTAAAATATTCATAGTACAATTACACGACAAGAAAAGTTAAAATGTGTAACTCCAACTTACAATATAGAAAATTCCACTATCGTTATTCATAATCAGATAATTCAAATATCTTACTGCTGCTGAAAATTACAACGTCAAAAATCACGAATTTGCGCCAAAAATGTAATAGGACTCTTAAGGCCAAAGCGCCAAGCTAGCCCGCGAAATTCAAATTTTCTTACTTTTTTTGCAAATTGCAGGTCCTGTCAGTATCAGATTGTATGTTGATCTGAATATAATTCGCGGCCGTATCCAATGTTTATTGTATATAGAATTATAATCATAAAAATGACCAATACAACTCTCTAAGTTCATGTAATGTTATTGAACTATTTCGTGAAATCATGACATTTGAGGATTATGCTAACTTAAAGAGTTGATTATAATGATTATAATATTATATAAAGCTATATTTTTTACGGTCGCGAATCATATTTTAATCAACATACAACCTGACACTGGCCTGCTAATAGCAAAAAACAAAAGAAAATTTGAATTTCGCGGGCTGCCTTGGCGCATCCCCCTTAAGCCTAAAGGCTCCTGCAGACCAGCGTAACGCGACGGCGCGACGCGACTCGAACAATACAATTTGTAAGAAAACTTCACGGTATTACAATAGCCGGTGTCGCGTCGCCATGTCGCGTCGCGCTAGTCTGCACGAAGCTTTAGGCTAAGGAATAAAGAAATATTGCCAACATTCTCATCTCGTGTCAACGAGTATATTGGTGATGATGTCAGCATAATTATGTGGAAATCTCCTTTTAACAAAATTCCGCCTTCGACACCCCATGGTGAGGGTTAAGAATAACGATTTAGGAAATGATGTGCCTAAAAATACCAAACGGTCTTTGGGTTTTTTAAATAAAATAAGGACTAAAATTGCAAAAAAAAACTCAATAACTTTAGCACTTTGTAAATCCCAACCTGTAGGTGTCAACAATTAAGTAAATTATTTTAATCGCAATTAATAGATATCTATCTCCATTCATGCATAGACAAGTAATTGTTTTAGAATCAAAGAATGCTTTGTACTCTGAGAACTGCAGTGCCCCTGACCTGAACTGGGATTTTAACCTAAACAATGAAGGCATAAGTTCTATCTACGGGTCAATAACATTCAAAATTAACGATTCACAGCAGCATTAGCTTGTAATTACATATTAATTAAGCATGTATCTAATTAAAATAAAATAATAAACTTATTTATGTCATCTTAGCTGCATAAAGAGAACAGAAACACGTGATTGATCATCAACCTCGTTACTAATTTAAATGATTTATTAATAACTAATAATATTTTATAGCACCACTTGTAGGTTTTCGTAATTGCAAATCTACATAATTAAATACCAAATCGGCGATTAAACCAAAAATATAATAGTCCTTTATTAATAATTTATTAGGTAACGCTTTATTATGTAAATGATATTAAAACAATCGGTTATAGGAACATAGTTTATGTAAGTATCCAATCCATTTTCTTCAAACAGGTCCTGTGACTATAGCACGTAGACAGACACATTAATTATATGTTACGTTACCATTAATTAATCGATCTCATAAACGAAGACTGCGTAGACCACTTGTTGTTTTATCCGGTTTTACTCTTAAAAATGCAGAGATTTTTTGTATTTACATAACTATTTTATGTAAGTATCTATTAGTTATTAATATATTTCCGGGGGTCAGTCTGTTTAATAATAATCATTGGAATAAGTACTGTTTGATGTCTATAAGTTATGTCTTGATCGGAAGTAAGTAAATATATATTAAACGACTTCTCTGAAAAAGCTATAAATATAATGTAACAACTCGGTACTTTAGCAGGCTTTTAACTTAACATTTGAATAAATATGAAACAATGTTATCTGTTAAATTGTTGTTAAATAGTTTTACTATCAGTGAAGAAAGAAAGAATTCCTCAAAATATAAACATAGATTCACAAAATTTGGACAGCTTTCTTTTTTTTTGCATTTAAATGGAGTATCGAACGATCGACGGTTCAAAGTAAAAGTCATGTGACTACTGGCGTTACAAGTTACAACCATTTATTTTATTGATTTATTTATAATCTGGTTTCTATTTTTTATTAAAGCAAAAATAGGCTTATTAATTAATTGATATAATTTAATAATTTGTCCAAAAATTCGAGGACATGTGACATCTATCAGCCCGCCTGGTGGTGGATTACGGCACACTCCCATTAAAGAAGGTGGCCCAGTCCCAACAGTGTGAACATTATATATATGTTTATTAGCTTCGTAGTGGAAAATCCTTAGATAATATTAAATATTAGTAATAAAAATACTAAAATAGCCTACAATACTAAGGTTCAAGAAAATTTATCAATTCATGAATTATTTATTGTTGTCAGGAAAACTAGGTAGATCTGTAGATAAAAATAATTTTATACGGCGACTATCCTACATAATTACATACAAAAAACTATCATAATGTCTACTTATCCTTCCTACTTCCTATTTCTTCTTTCCTATTCATCCTTTGGCAGTCACCAGACATGTTTTCCACATTTTGTGCCACAAAAGTTGCACACTGAGACAGCAAGACGGCGACGGCAGTTTTTTTTTTTTCTGATATTTCGATTTGTTCGTTTCGGTTCTGGCTAAATGTATATAGCCTCTGCCTAACCCTTCGGGGAATACAGGCGTGATGTTATGACGTTTGTTATTTAATCCAATGCGTGAAAAACTGAAAAGAAGAACGAGTCACGAAAATAAGTGGTAGAAATGGAGAGAAGATTTTTCCCAGAAGAGGATTAGAATAGGTTATTTTATTGTTAGTATTTTATTGTATACGGGCAAAAAAAAACACGGCTGGTATTTCCATTATCAAATCATCTACTTTATAGAAACACGTGACATAGATTTATTGCCTTTTTTGTTAAACGTTGAACCAAAGTTATACCTACCATGAATTCTTTAATGGCCATAATTTATCATAAAATTGATTAGCAATTAAAATCGAAATAAAATGGTCCATAAATATACATCATTTAGAACCATCTATGATTATCTCATTATAGTCGTTAGGCGTCATTTTGAACTATTTAATAATGCCGTCAACTCAGTCAATCGCAGTCCATTGCTGGACAGGCCGATAGGCCTCTCCCAACCTGCACCAGAACACCCTGGCCACC
This sequence comes from Xanthia togata, assembly GCA_963853775.1. Lineage (NCBI taxonomy): Eukaryota > Metazoa > Arthropoda > Insecta > Lepidoptera > Noctuidae > Xanthia > Xanthia togata. The sequence continues at coordinate 15,161,198 of OY970803.1, forward strand.
GCCTTCCACATCCAGCCTGTATCAGCCACTTTCTTAAGGTGAGGTTAGTAATGAAATTATCCGGTAAAGAACCGGAGTTACCGACATAGCTTGCAGGGTAAGCAAACTTAAGTGGCAGTGGGCTGACCATGTTTGTCGAAGGGCCGATGGCCAGTGGAGCAGACGAGTCCTGGAGTGGAGACCTCATATCGGCAAGCGTAGCGTGGGACGACCCCCAGCTAGACGGAATTATGCCATAGAGCGTGCCAAATAGATGAAACACCATTCGATTTTTAGAGTATTGAGAAGGAAAACCTACTATTGTATGATAAAAACCGCAAACAAAGGTAGGTATTGGTGTTTTCATTGTATTTTATACGTTGCAGTCATTTGTATAATAAGTACCTAGGTACATCATACTGAATCACATTGTGGCGGTATTAATGTTACCACGAAGTCATAAAGTCGTAATTGTATTACTATCAATTAAATTATCTGTGTTAATGAGTAGGTAGACGCGGATCACCGATCAGGCGTAGGCGGGAGATATTTGTAAAGGCGCTGCTACCCGGGCGATTTAAATTAACATTGGCGCAACATTTGGCTACTTTGACGTAATAGTTTCAGAATGTCCATGTGAACGGAGGTAAGTTCCTACATATTTCATTTAAATAATCTCCAAATTATTTATGTAACGAAAGATACAACCTTAAGCGTAATCAGCCTATAATGTTCCCTTTCTGGCACACAGGCCTCTTCCCTGTAAGAGGGAACGGGCCGTATTCCAATCACGCGGGCTCAGTGCGGGTTGGTAGATGTCACATGTCTACAACCATAAGATCTTTTATTGTTGTGCGCGTAAACTGCTATGATTGGTTGAATGATTTGTCAACAGCCAATCGCAGCAGTTTATGGCGAAAGCGTCAGGGTAGCCCGCGAAATTCAAATTTTCTTAAGTACGTTTTTTTGCAATTTGCAGGTCAGTACCTATATAAAATGTACTCTGTGGGTCAGTATCAGGTTGTATGTTGATCTAAATATGATTCGCGGCCATATTAAATAATTATTTATAGAATTATAATCATAAAAATCATCAATACAAGTCTCTAAGTTCATATTACCCAATTGAATTACTATTTCATGAAATCATGACATTTGTGACCAATTCTAACGAGTTGTATTACTGAGGAGCTCGTGGCTAAGTAATAACTGCCGCACTGGTCGATCCGTTAAGTTAAGCTACGCTTGCCAGGGTTGGTCTGTGGATGGGTGACCATCTTTACATACCGAGACTCCTCCGTGCCTCGGAAAGCACGTTAAGCCGTTGATCCCGGCTGTCATTCGTAGATCTTTGACAGTCGTTACGGGTCGTCAGAAGCCCGAAAGTCTGACAACCAGTCTTACCAAGGGGTATTGTATTACTCAGTTACTGGGTTGTGGAGGTTAGATAGGCAGTCGCTCCATATAAAATACTGGTATTCAGCTGCATCCGGTTAGACTGGAAGCCGACCCCAATATAGTTGGGTAAAGGCTAGGCAGATTGATTGAGTTGTATTACTGATTCTAAGGATTAAAATTCTGTAAAGTATTAAATAATTGGCGATTCTCCATACAAACGTATTCCCCATTTTTCTTCCTGAATAATGTCTCTAGAGCTGTCATTTAAATATAATATATAATAAATATAATCAGAGTCTCTATAGGCATGTGCCTGTCATTTCCTTTTTTTCAGAAATTAATAAGAAAGGAAACTATGACCCTCCAAAAATTACAAAAATGCCCCATTTTTACTGCCGTGATTAGAGGACTACCAGACTAATTCGGAAAAGTTTTTAGCATAAAAGAAAATAATAAGAACCTAGACATACTCTTTCTTAAAATTTTAATGTAAAAAATTATTAAATCGACTTTGTTTTCGAGGAGAAAAAAGGAGAATGCCAAACATCGTTTTCGTCAAAAAAAAAAAGATATAATCGGTCTGAGCTGCAGTTGTCCATAACGCACTTTACGGGGTTTAACTCGGTTTTTCGGGCGCAGCGCGACGGCAATAGTTTCTTCAAATACCTATTTTTCAAATTCCTCGCAGCCCCTGTTCCCTATTTGAATCAACATAAAACCTGACCACTGACTTACAAATTGTGAAAAACGTACTTAAGAAAATTTGAATTTCGCGGGTTAGCTTAGCAAATCCCCCTTAATATGGTGATAATTTTCATTCGAGAAATCTAAATAAATCCCAAACAAGCCCTACCCCCGGTAAGGCTTGTTTGGGATTTATTTAGCCCGTGTGTTCCTGCCACGGTAAGCTGCAGTGCTATTCTGTAATCATCTCACCGTGAAAACTTAGGTGAAGTGAGCTCGGAGTGAGCTGTCAGTCCCTAGCAGCAGTGGAATGACAGCTCACCTCAAGCTCACTTCACCTAAGTTTTCACCGTGAGTTTATTACAGAATATACCGGCTGTTGTAGCTTTCAACGTTCCGGCCTTGCCACTTGACAAGGACATTGAACACACGTAGGAACAGTTCCTAATTTGTACTTGTAGATAAGTTAAAGATAAGGCCTTCATGAATGCACGACTATTAATTATGTAGGTAGGTACCTGCCTACCCAGCTAGTAACATTTTCCGTTTCCAATTTTTTTTATTGATCTTTATCAAATGGTATCTATCTTTAACAAACCATAAACAATATTTTGTTGTATGTAGGCAAAAACATTAGGTGAGGCATGTTTAATTCAAAACATCCTAAACCAGTTGTACCTAAACGTTTAGGGGCTAGCATGACAAGTAAGTTGTGACTGTTGTTCATTCATAGAATTTACACTAGTAACCTCTACCTACTTACAACGGTTACCTAAAACCGCATCATGTGGTAACGTTTAACAACAAATTACATCACAGCAAAATAAATGCCATTCCTATGAGTAACAGATAGGATATTCCTAGTTCGTGTTTTGGTTTTTCAGTCCTTTTACAACAGAAATGACAAACTTATGGTCACATCGTTGTTGTTTTTGGAATAGGTAGGTTTGCTCCACAACTCTTAAGGCGAAAGCGTTAGGGTAGCCCGCGAAATTCATATTTTCTTCGTTTTTTTGCAATTTGCAGGTCTTTATCAGGTCATATGTTGATCTAATTAAGATTCGCGGCCGTATCAAATATTTATTTACTTATAGAGTTTTGTATTGATGATTTGTATGATTTATAATCAAGTCTGAGTTCATAAAATCCAATTGAATGACTATTTTATGAAATCATGACATTTTAGGATTATACTAACACCCCCTGTGTTAGAATAATCCTAAAATTTCATGAGTTCCCAACCTTTTAACACTACGCCCCTGAGTTACTTTGTCTACATAAGCAGAAAAGCACAAGAATGTAAAAATGCGAAAGTGAGGTTGAAAATGTTTGTGTCGCAGTCATCTGGTTAAATTAGCCAGCTAATTGGACACCTAGGCCGTTCATTAAAAGCCGGCATCCATTTGGATGCCTAAGCTGATAGTTAATTGAATTAGTATCATTCAACGTGGAAATAGCGCTCACTCGATTCGCGCACGGTTGGTCATAGTTCTAACCTTTTTTTTTGTTTTCGTGGGGAAATCCTCATAGATGTCCTCCGCCCTGGGGAGGGCAGAGGGGTCTGTCAGACTCTTACTGACTAAAACCACCCCGGTGTTCCGTCTCACACTTGCGCCGGGGATCACGGGATCTAATGCGACTTCCGCGATCCCCGGCTAGGCCCCGAGAGCACCTGCGTCACCCGAAACGACAGGGAGCCGTGCCTCCTCCCGAGCCAGCACTCGAGCACTGGCCGGACCGCCCCGATGGTGACGAGGCGGGTTGGTTGGGCGTGAAAGCCTGTCCCGCCATTCCGCTACCAGAGCTGCGTGAAGCTGTGACCGACGCAGCTCCAAATGTCGCTGCGTCAGCGGCTCGCCTCGCGCCCTCAAGTCCTCGCGCCACCGATACAGTGACGCGCGTACTTTCGCCTCGAGGTCCCAGGGTGGGGATCCGGCCAGTACACAAGCCGCCTCGTAGGAGATCGTGCGATACCCCCTGATGACTCTGACGGCCATCGCTCGCTGCGGCTTCCGCAGAACAGCGATGCTGCCGGCAGTCAGGTCAGCCGCCCAGATCGGGGCCCCATACAGGGCCATCGATCGCACGATCCCCACGTAGAGCCGCCTACAGGCGCCCCAAATCCCCAATCTGGGGCGCTCGGGCCCCTTGGGAAGCAGCGTTGACAGCGCCCCAGCCGCGCCCAACAATTTGGGCCCCAGCCGCTGGAAGTGGGGGCCGAAATCCCACCGGCTGTCGATGCTAACATAATAGTCAAGTCCACGCCCGGCTGGAGCTCACCCCTCAGCACCCAGTCGTACCCGATGTTCAACAGGAGCGGTCCCACGACCGAACCCTGTGGAATACCGCATGACATGCGGCGCTGGATTCCACCATCACGTCCCGTGTAGGTGACACACCTATCTGCCAAATGAGCCCCAACGATGCGGCAGAGGTAGGAAGGCACCCGATGATACCGCAGTGCCTCTCACCGCCAGGACCGCCAGGACTCTCACCCGTTATATCGCGTGGATGGTGGATTTGTTTAAGGAACAAATCTAACTTAAAGAGATGTATTAATGAAAAGCCTAGGTTACCCACATAATTTCAAAAATTTTTCAGTCTAAAATGGCTCTTAAGCCTGCCACTCTGTGCCCAATTAAGAATACCTGCTTAATTTGCTGAACAGCTTCGTTAAAATACCTCGAAGCTGTTTTTTTAGCATGACACTAACTACCATTCTACAAAGAATGTTATTTGAAAATGATGTTTCTATATACATATAATACATAGAAGTGTTTTAGATGGACCGAAGTTCAAATCAAGGCAGCTGGGACAGACTGGATGCGAAATCGCTATTGTGAAATTTGAACGAGTTTCAGCGGTGCACTGTGATGGGCCGAGTTGATTTATTGACATAAATAAGAGAACTATGGAACGCTCGAGCTAGCTGCACTACACACTATCTACGTATATGTTACGGTCAGTAGCGTAGATAGTCCGAAATGGGCCCTCCCTGTATCAAAATAATATTATGTTGACCCTTTTTACACGACTGCGGCGAAGATAAAAGAGGATTTGTATATTGTTTTTTTTTACAAAATGAATAAAATAGCATGCTGACTCGGATAGGTTAGATTTTCTGTGTGATTTTACTTACCTAATGAATGCAGAATTGGCCCGCGCCTATCATTCAGTTCTGTGAAGTCTTTGTAAGTAAGTCATTTTAAGAAATTACCTACGTTATTCATTCGTACTTTCATTTATTATGGGCCTCTTTTCAATAAATTCTAAGGCGTTGGATAAAAATATTTTATGGTTTTTTGCTTACATACGTTGGGAACCTTCTGTAGTTTGGAGGTCCCGTATCGTTTATACATACGGCTGATAAGGCGGTAGGTACGCAAGGGCGTAGTATGATGTCAAACAGAAAAGGCTGAAAGTTGCCGTGGGTGAAGGAAGACGGTTTTAGGAACGTTCAACTTTCGAGCTCCACATAATCATTGTAGGTAATAAAAATCGAAATAAGTAGGTAGTTATGACTCATAATATTGAACCGATGGCAACGTGATCAATCCGCCGTACAAAATACGACATTGATAAACAACGGAAATTAACAATCACTGTTTGACGTTAAAAAGGTTAAGTTATCCAGCTTTTAACAAAAACCCTTTCCAATTTGCAAACAACTATAAGACCAACCTTATTACAATAAGACCGATTATTGTTGATAAAGGGCGTAAGGGCTATTGCTTTGACAGTAACATTTTTGTTCATTTCCTATACACTTCATTAAAACACTTCTGGTCAAGATAAGCCATGTTTAATGTAGGTAGGTAGAAGGCACCTAAAAAAAACCATTAGTATAAGTAGGTAGATAACTAATTAAATACTAGGTACTTAGGACTAGGGTTGCCAACTTAACTATATAATATAGTATCCTGCTATAATTAGAGGCCTAAATACTATATTTCTAAATAAAAATATAGTAGGTGAAACTTCTATAAATTTTTATTTCAATACAAAATGGCGAGATGATCGCAATAGGGCAGTATTAATCTCATAAAAGCTGAATTAATGGTATTTTGTTACCTTAATTCCGAGAGTAGAAATAAATACCAAGAAATATTAGTAAAAAACCTTTTAACAAAGGTTCATAATGGCAAAAAAAACATGCATATATAAGAATAAAAATGTTTTTGAAACCTACCTACTTTATTTTTTAAATTTCTGTTTTTAACAGGCAATTGTTTCGTTAATACTATACATATTTGAAATAAAAAAAGTTGTCAACCCTACTTAGGACCGTCACATATGTATGCGTTGCGACGGCGACGTCACAAATAATTTTTTTCGGGTTAGTCTAGCGATTTATGTCTCTTTATCTACATAGACTTTAGATTTTAAATAAAATAACATCACGCCTTGTTTCCCCGAAGGGTTGGGCAGAGGTGTACCTTTAGTACACCCTATAGATTTCGTGTCTTGGAAATAATGTACTATCGAAGAACTTCATATCTAAGCAGTTTGAAAACAAAATCCCGTGAACACGATGACCACATCTGTTACCGACCCGGTTCTATAGCGGCCGAGCGCTGCAAGCAGAAATAGTCATTACGGTGTATAGATATGAACTTCTTCGATGGTACGTAGGCAGTAAGCGTAGTAACGTGTACGTAGGCGTAGGTGTAATGGGCGTAGACGGAGGTCTGGCGAGGTTTGACAGTCAAACCTCGCCAGACCTCCGCCTACTCGATCCAACAAAAGCTTATCAGCTGGAAGCCAACAGCACGCTTAGCAAAACCACAATAGAAACGGATTTTCGACGGACGAATAGACAAAATGACAGATTGTGATTGTTTATCCGTCATTTTGTCTGTTCTTCCGTCGACAAACCCCGTTTCTATGTTTCGTCAAGCAACGCGTGCAGGGTGTAGACAAGAGGCAATCGCTTTCAAAGCGAATGGTTGAATAATATATGTTACCGAAATGCTTATGTCAATTCCCATCATCGTTATTGCTGATAGAATGTCACTTCTAGGCCCTCATCAACCAAATTGTATCTACATAGGTACTTAGATACTATAATGAAAAGCCTTTCAAAACAAGGCTGTAGGTATATAGAGTAGCGCTACTTTTTGCTTAGGTATTTGTGTCCCTGTTAGTGCTTTTCGTCTAGGCTTATGCATTAGCCCATTTTTTGGGATGGTAGCAGACTGCTTTAATAGTTTATTTTTATGGTAAATAACCAATGTGTTTATTTTTTACCGATACCAATACGACCCCTCCCCGGCCTCACCCTTCGGTGAAAACAGGCCGGCCAGGATGTTATTCTTGTGACCTAAGTTTATAATACGATATTTTTCGCAGAGAATCCCCTATGCAAATATGGCTACGGAAGTAATCAACACCTACCTAATTGATACACCTACTGTATTGACATATCAGTCGTTAATTACTGTGTAATTATATTCATGTTATAGGTACGGGCTACGTTTTTAAACCTAACGACTCTAATTAGAGTTTTGCTCACGTATTTGAGAAAACCTATTTAGACCAATGACTAATTATAATGCACCTACCTACTTACTACTTGACTGGCTCGTTGGTCTGGTGATCGCAATTGCGACTGCTGAGCATGTGGTTCGATTCCCAGGGCAAAGAAAGAAAAAAAAAATAACAAAGCCAAAGCCGAAA